>CM051529.1:54979445-56222302 GCA_028017165.1 Herpetospermum pedunculosum
TTCGACTAGCGTGCCCAAAAGGTGAACAATAATCTGGGTTGAACTAAAGAAATGGACAATAATATATAAATATTAAAGTTTAAACCCTAATACATTATTGTTTTATATACATTGGGCTAACTATTGATATTGACAAGTTGAGATGGCCGAGTTGGTCTAAGGCGCCAGATTAAGGTTCTGGTCCGAAAGGGCGTGGGTTCAAATCCCACTCTCAATAATTCTTATCATATTTTGTTCACTTCTTATATTGTTTCGTTGTTTTATTTAACAACGTTAAAATTTTTCTGCATTTCATTGCCTCTTTTGTTTGTAAACTCGCATAAAAACCACTTAATATATTTTGAAAACACTGGTTACTTTACAACATTGTCTGCTTACATGCATGATTGGTACTCACATTTTCCCTCATGATTGGTACTCACATTTTCCCTCCGGATCTGACATTGGAATACCTCCAGGTTTTATTATTTGAATTAGTTTATACTTGGACTAGCGTGCCCAACACGTGAACAATAATCCGAGTTGCGCTCAAGAGGTGGACAGTAATATATAAATATTAAAGTTTAAACCCTAATACAATATTGTTTTATATACATTGGGCTAGCTATTGATATCGACAAGTTCAGATGGCTGATTTGGTCTAAGGGACTAGAATAAGGTTCTTGTCCGAAAGGGCGGAAGCTGATAACTAAGTCGTGTCTTTATTAATTTTTCTGCATTTCATTGCCTCTTTTGTTTGTAAACTCGCATAAAAACCACTTAATATATTTTGAAAACATGGTTACTTTACAACATTGTCTGCTTACATGCATGATTGGTACTCACATTTTCCCTCATGATTGGTACTCACATTTTCCCTCCGGATCTGACCTCGGAATACCTCCAGGTTTTATTATTTGAATTAGTTTAAACTTCGACTAGCGTGCCCAAAAGGTGAACAATAATCTGAGTTTAACTCAAGAAATGGACAATAATATATAAATATTAAAGTTTAAACCCTAATACATTATTGTTTTATATACATTGGGCTAGCTATTGATATTGAGAAGTTGAGATGGCCGAGTTGGTCTAAGGCGCCAGATTAAGGTTCTGGTCCGAAAGGGCGTGGGTTCAAATCCCACTCTCAACAATTCTTATCATATTTTGTTCACTTCTTATATTGTATCGTTGTTTTATTTAACAACGTTAGAATTCTATGAAATGTAAAGCGTTTGCAGTCCAACGATTAGGATAATTGACTTCCAAGTAATAGACCTGGGTTCGACTCCCGGTAGACGCATTTTAGTTCCTTTGTTCCCATCATTATGTATGGCATAACATGTAAATTTGCATGGTATTAGGAAGCAGATAACTAAGCCGTGTCTTTAGCATTTCATTGCCTCTTTTGTTTGTAAACTCGCATAAAAACCACTTAAAATATGTGAATTAGTTTATACTTGGACTAGCGTGCCCAGCACGTGAACAATAATTCGAGTTTCGCTCAAGAGGTGGACAGTAATATATAAATATTAAAGTTTAAACCCTAATACTATATTGTTTTATATACATTGGGCTAGCTATTGATATCGACAAGTTCAGATGGCTGATTTGGTCTAAGGGACTAGAATAAGGTTCTTGTCCGAAAGGGCGGAAGCTGATAACTAAGTCGTGTCTTTATTAAATTTTCTGCATTTCATTGCCTCTTTTGTTTGTAAACTCGCATAAAAACCACTTAATATATTTTGAAAACACTAGTTACTTTACAACATTGTTTGCTTACATGCATAATTGTAAACGTTTTGAGATACTCGCATTTTCCCTGAGGATCTGACCTTGGAATACCTCCAGGTTTTATTATTTGAATTAGTTTATACTTCGACTAGCGTGCCCAAAAGGTGAACAATAATCTGAGTTTAACTCAAGAAATGGACAATAATATATAAATATTAAAGTTTAAACCCTAATACATTATTGTTTTATATACATTGGGCTAGCTATTGATATTGACAAGTTGAGATGGCCGAGTTGGTCTAAGGCGCCAGATTAAGGTTCTGGTCCGAAAGGGCGTGGGTTTAAATCCCACTCTCAACAATTCTTATCATATTTTGTGTCTTTAGCATTTCATTGCCTCTTTTGTTTGTAAACTCGCATAAAAACCACTTTCTTTAGCATTTCATTGCCTCTTTTGTTTGTAAACTCGCATAAAAACCACTTAAAATATTTTGAAAACATTGGTTACTTTACAACAATGTCTGCTTACATGCATGATTGGTACTCACATTTTCCCTCAGGATCTGACATTGGAATACCTCCAGGTTTTATTATTTGAATTAGTTTATACTTGGACTAGCGTGCCCAACACGTGAACAATAATCCGAGTTTCGCTCAAGAGGTGGACAGTAATATATAAATATTAAAGTTTAAACCCTAATACAATATTGTTTTATATACATTGGACTAGCTATTGATATCGACAAGTTCAGATGGCTGATTTGGTCTAAGGGACTAGAATAAGGTTCTTGTCCGAAAGGGCGGAAGCTGATAACTAAGTCGTGTCTTTATTAATTTTTCTGCATTTCATTGCCTCTTTTGTTTGTAAACTCGCATAAAAACCACTTAATATATTTTGAAAACACTAGTTACTTTACATCATTGTTTGCTTACATGCATAATTGTAAACGTTTTGAGATACTCGCATTTTCCCTGAGGATCTGACCTTGGAATACCTCCAGGTTTTATTATTTGAATTAGTTTATACTTCGACTAGCGTGCCCAAAAGGTGAACAATAATCTGGGTTGAACTAAAGAAATGGACAATAATATATAAATATTAAAGTTTAAACCCTAATACATTATTGTTTTATATACATTGGGCTAACTATTGATATTGACAAGTTGAGATGGCCGAGTTGGTCTAAGGCGCCAGATTAAGGTTCTGGTCCGAAAGGGCGTGGGTTCAAATCCCACTCTCAATAATTCTTATCATATTTTGTTCACTTCTTATATTGTTTCGTTGTTTTATTTAACAACGTTAAAATTTTTCTGCATTTCATTGCCTCTTTTGTTTGTAAACTCGCATAAAAACCACTTAATATATTTTGAAAACACTGGTTACTTTACAACATTGTCTGCTTACATGCATGATTGGTACTCACATTTTCCCTCCGGATCTGACATTGGAATACCTCCAGGTTTTATTATTTGAATTAGTTTATACTTGGACTAGCGTGCCCAACACGTGAACAATAATCCGAGTTGCGCTCAAGAGGTGGACAGTAATATATAAATATTAAAGTTTAAACCCTAATACAATATTGTTTTATATACATTGGGCTAGCTATTGATATCGACAAGTTCAGATGGCTGATTTGGTCTAAGGGACTAGAATAAGGTTCTTGTCCGAAAGGGCGGAAGCTGATAACTAAGTCGTGTCTTTATTAATTTTTCTGCATTTCATTGCCTCTTTTGTTTGTAAACTCGCATAAAAACCACTTAATATATTTTGAAAACATGGTTACTTTACAACATTGTCTGCTTACATGCATGATTGGTACTCACATTTTCCCTCATGATTGGTACTCACATTTTCCCTCCGGATCTGACCTCGGAATACCTCCAGGTTTTATTATTTGAATTAGTTTAAACTTCGACTAGCGTGCCCAAAAGGTGAACAATAATCTGAGTTTAACTCAAGAAATGGACAATAATATATAAATATTAAAGTTTAAACCCTAATACATTATTGTTTTATATACATTGGGCTAGCTATTGATATTGAGAAGTTGAGATGGCCGAGTTGGTCTAAGGCGCCAGATTAAGGTTCTGGTCCGAAAGGGCGTGGGTTCAAATCCCACTCTCAACAATTCTTATCATATTTTGTTCACTTCTTATATTGTATCGTTGTTTTATTTAACAACGTTAGAATTCTATGAAATGTAAAGCGTTTGCAGTCCAACGATTAGGATAATTGACTTCCAAGTAATAGACCTGGGTTCGACTCCCGGTAGACGCATTTTAGTTCCTTTGTTCCCATCATTATGTATGGCATAACATGTAAATTTGCATGGTATTAGGAAGCAGATAACTAAGCCGTGTCTTTAGCATTTCATTGCCTCTTTTGTTTGTAAACTCGCATAAAAACCACTTAAAATATGTGAATTAGTTTATACTTGGACTAGCGTGCCCAGCACGTGAACAATAATTCGAGTTTCGCTCAAGAGGTGGACAGTAATATATAAATATTAAAGTTTAAACCCTAATACTATATTGTTTTATATACATTGGGCTAGCTATTGATATCGACAAGTTCAGATGGCTGATTTGGTCTAAGGGACTAGAATAAGGTTCTTGTCCGAAAGGGCGGAAGCTGATAACTAAGTCGTGTCTTTATTAAATTTTCTGCATTTCATTGCCTCTTTTGTTTGTAAACTCGCATAAAAACCACTTAATATATTTTGAAAACACTAGTTACTTTACAACATTGTTTGCTTACATGCATAATTGTAAACGTTTTGAGATACTCGCATTTTCCCTGAGGATCTGACCTTGGAATACCTCCAGGTTTTATTATTTGAATTAGTTTATACTTCGACTAGCGTGCCCAAAAGGTGAACAATAATCTGAGTTTAACTCAAGAAATGGACAATAATATATAAATATTAAAGTTTAAACCCTAATACATTATTGTTTTATATACATTGGGCTAGCTATTGATATTGACAAGTTGAGATGGCCGAGTTGGTCTAAGGCGCCAGATTAAGGTTCTGGTCCGAAAGGGCGTGGGTTTAAATCCCACTCTCAACAATTCTTATCATATTTTGTTCACTTCTTATATTGTTTCGTAGTTTTATTTAACAACGTTAGAATTCTATGAAATGTAAAGCGTTTGTAGTCCAACGGTTAGGATAATTGCCTTCCAAGCAATAGACCCGGGTTCGACTCCCGGCAGACGCATTTAGTTCCTTTGTTCCCATCATTATGTATGGCATAACATGTAAATTCGCATGGTATTAGGAAGCAGATAACTACGCCGTGTCTTTAGCATTTCATTGCCTCTTTTGTTTTGTAAACTCGCATAAAAACCACTTAAGATATTTTGAAAACATTGGATACTTTACAACATTGTCTGCTTACATGCATGATTGGTACTCACATTTTCCCTCAGGATCTGACATTGGAATACCTCCAGGTTTTATTATTTGAATTAGTTTATACTTGGACTAGCGTGCCCAGCACGTGAACAATAATTCGAGTTTCGCTCAAGAGGTGGACAGTAATATATAAATATTAAAGTTTAAACCCTAATACAATATTGTTTTATATACATTGGGCTAGCTATTGATATCGACAAGTTCAGATGGCTGATTTGGTCTAAGGGACTAGAATAAGGTTCTTGTCCGAAAGGCCGGAAGCTGATAACTAAGTCGTGTCTTTATTAAATTTTCTGCATTTCATTGCCTCTTTTGTTTGTAAACTCGCATAAAAACCACTTAATATATTTTGAAAACACTAGTTACTTTACAACATTGTTTGCTTACATGCATAATTGTAAACGTTTTGAGATACTCGCATTTTCCCTGAGGATCTGACCTTGGAATACCTCCAGGTTTTATTATTTGAATTAGTTTATACTTCGACTAGCGTGCCCAAAAGGTGAACAATAATCTGAGTTTAACTCAAGAAATGGACAATAATATATAAATATTAAAGTTTAAACCCTGATACATTATTGTTTTATATACATTGGGCTAGCTATTGATATTGACAAGTTGAGATGGCCGAGTTGGTCTAAGGCGCCAGATTAAGGTTCTGGTCCGAAAGGGCGTGGGTTCAAATCCCACTCTTAACAATTCTTATCATATTTTGTTCACTTCTTATATTGTTTCGTTGTTTTATTTAACAACGTTAGAATTCTATGAAATGTAAAGCGTTTGTAGTCCAACGAGTAGGATAATTGACTTCCAAGTAATAGACTTGGGTTCGACTCCCGGCAGACGCATTTTAGTTCCTTTGTTCCCATCATTATGTATGGCATAACATGTAAATTCGCATGGTATTAGGAAGCAGATAACTAAGCCGTGTCTTTAGCATTTCATTGCCTCTTTTGTTTGTAAACTCGCATAAAAACCACTTAAAATATTTTGAAAACATTGGTTACTTTACAACATTGTCTGCTTACATGCATGATTGGTACTCACATTTTCCCTCAGGATCTGACATTGGAATACCTCCAGGTTTTATTATTTGAATTAGTTTATACTTGGACTAGCGTGCCCAGCACGTGAAAAATAATTCGAGTTTCGCTCAAGAGGTGGACAGTAATATATAAATATTAAAGTTTAAACCCTAATACAATATTGTTTTATATACATTGGGCTAGCTATTGATATCGACAAGTTCAAATGGCTGATTTGGTCTAAGGGACTAGAATAAGGTTCTTGTCCGAAAGGGCGGAAGCTGATAACTAAGTCGTGTCTTTATTAAATTTTCTGCATTTCATTGCCTCTTTTGTTTGTAAACTCGCATAAAAACCACTTAATATATTTTGAAAACACTAGTTACTTTACAACATTGTTTGCTTACATGCATAATTGTAAACGTTTTGAGATACTCGCATTTTCCCTGAGGATCTGACCTTGGAATACCTCCAGGTTTTATTATTTGAATTAGTTTATACTTCGACTAGCGTGCCCAAAAGGTGAACAATAATCTGAGTTTAACTCAAGAAATGGACAATAATATATAAATATTAAAGTTTAAACCCTAATACATTATTGTTTTATATACATTGGGCTAGCTATTGATATTGACAAGTTGAGATGGCCGAGTTGGTCTAAGGCGCCAGATTAAGGTTCTGGTCCGAAAGGGCGTGGGTTCAAATCCCACTCTCAACAATTCTTATCATATTTTGTTCACTTCTTATATTGTTTCGTTGTTTTATTTAACAACGTTAGAATTCTATGAAATGTAAAGCGTTTGCAGTCCAACGGTTAGGATAATTGACTTCCAAGTAATAGACCTGGGTTCGACTCCCGGCAGACGCATTTTAGTTCCTTTGTTCCCATCATTATGTATGGCATAACATGTAAATTCGCATGGTATTAGGAAGCAGATAACTAAGCCGTGTCTTTAGCATTTCATTGCCTCTTTTGTTTGTAAACTCGCATAAAAACCACTTAAAATATTTTGAAAACATTGGTTACTTTACAACATTGTCTGCTTACATGCATGATTGGTACTCACATTTTCCCTCAGGATCTGACATTGGAATACCTCCAGGTTTTATTATTTGAATTAGTTTATACTTGGACTAGCGTGCCCAGCACGTGAACAATAATTCGAGTTTCGCTCAAGAGGTGGACAGTAATATATAAATATTAAAGTTTAAACCCTAATACAATATTGTTTTATATACATTGGGCTAGCTATTGATATCGACAAGTTCAGATGGCTGATTTGGTCTAAGGGACTAGAATAAGGTTCTTGTCCGAAAGGGCGGAAGCTGATAACTAAGTCGTGTCTTTATTAAATTTTCTGCATTTCATTGCCTCTTTTGTTTGTAAACTCGCATTAAAACCACTTAATATATTTTGAAAACACTAGTTACTTTACAACATTGTTTGCTTACATGCATAATTGTAAACGTTTTGAGATACTCGCATTTTCCCTGAGGATCTGACCTTGGAATACCTCCAGGTTTTATTATTTGAATTAGTTTATACTTCGACTAGCGTGCCCAAAAGGTGAACAATAATCTGAGTTTAACTCAAGAAATGGACAATAATATATAAATATTAAAGTTTAAACCCTAATACATTATTGTTTTATATACATTAGGCTAGCTATTGATATTGACAAGTTGAGATGGCCGAGTTGGTCTAAGGCGCCAGATTAAGGTTCTGGTCTGAAAGAGCGTGGGTTTAAATCCCACTCTAAAAAATTCTTATCATATTTTGTTCACTTCTTATATTGTTTCGTTGTTTTATTTAACAACGTTAGAATTTTATGAAATGTAAAGCGTTTGTAGTCCAACGGTTAGGATAATTGCCTTCCAAGCAATAGACCCGGGTTCGACTCCCGGCAGACGCATTTAGTTCCTTTGTTCCCATCATTATGTATGGCATAACATGTAAATTCGCATGGTATTAGGAAGCAGATAACTACGCCGTGTCTTTAGCATTTCATTGCCTCTTTTGTTTTGTAAATTACAACATTGTCTGCTTACATGCATGATTGGTACTCACATTTTCCCTCAGGATCTGACATTGGAATACCTCCAGGTTTTATTATTTGAATTAGTTTATACTTGGACTAGCGTGCCCAGCACGTGAACAATAATTCGAGTTTCGCTCAAGAGGTGGACAGTAATATATAAATATTAAAGTTTAAACCCTAATACAATATTGTTTTATATACATTGGGCTAGCTATTGATATCGACAAGTTCAGATGGCTGATTTGGTCTAAGGGACTAGAATAAGGTTCTTGTCCGAAAGGCCGGAAGCTGATAACTAAGTCGTGTCTTTATTAAATTTTCTGCATTTCATTGCCTCTTTTGTTTGTAAACTCGCATAAAAACCACTTAATATATTTTGAAAACACTAGTTACTTTACAACATTGTTTGCTTACATGCATAATTGTAAACGTTTTGAGATACTCGCATTTTCCCTGAGGATCTGACCTTGGAATACCTCCAGGTTTTATTATTTGAATTAGTTTATACTTCGACTAGCGTGCCCAAAAGGTGAACAATAATCTGAGTTTAACTCAAGAAATGGACAATAATATATAAATATTAAAGTTTAAACCCTAATACATTATTGTTTTATATACATTGGGCTAGCTATTGATATTGACAAGTTTGAGATGGCCGAGTTGGTCTAAGGCGTGAGATTAAGGTTCTGGTCCGAAAGGGCGTGGGTTCAAATCTCACTCTCAACAATTCTTATTATATTTTGTTCACTTCTTATATTGTTTCGTTGTTTATTTAACAATGTTAGAATTCTATGAAATGTAAACCGTTTGTAGTCCAACGGTTAGGATAATTGCCTTCCAAGCAATAGACCTGGGTTTGACTCCCGGCAGATGCATTTTAGTTCCTTTGTTCCCATCATTATGTATGGCATAACATGTAAATTCGCATGGTATTAGGAAGCAGATAACTAAGCCGTGTCTTTAGCATTTCATTGCCTCTTTTGTTTGTAAACTCGCATAAAAACCACTTAAAATATTTTGAAAACATTGGTTACTTTACAACATTGTCTGCTTACATGCATGATTGGTACTCACATTTTCCCTCAGGATCTGACATTGGAATACCTAAGGTTTTATTAGTTGAAGTAGTTTATACTTGGACTAGCGTGCCCAACACGTGAACAATAATCCGAGTTTCGCTCAAGAGGTGGACAGTAATATATAAATATTAAAGTTTAAACCCTAATACAATATTGTTTTATATACATTGGGCTAGCTATTGATATCGACAAGTTCAGATGGTTGATTTGGTCTAAGGGACTAGAATAAGGTTTTTGTCCGAAAGGGCGGAAGCTGATAACTAAGTCGTGTCTTTATTAATTTTTCTGCATTTCATTGCCTATTTTGTTTGTAAACTCGCATAAAAACCACTTAATATATTTTGAAAACACGAGTTACTTTACAACATTGTTTGCTTACATGCATAATTGTAAACGTTTTGAGATACTCGAATTTTCCCTGAGGATCTGACCTTGGAATACCTCTAGGTTTTATTATTTGAATTAGTTTATACTTCGACTAGCGTGCCCAAAAGGTGAACAATAATCTGAGTTTAACTCAAGAAATGGACAATAATATATAAATATTAAAGTTTAAACCCTAATACATTATTGTTTTATATACATTAGGCTAGCTATTGATATTGACAAGTTGAGATGGCCGAGTTGGTCTAAGGCGCCAGATTAAGGTTCTGGTCTGAAAGAGCGTGGGTTTAAATCCCACTCTAAAAAATTCTTATCATATTTTGTTCACTTCTTATATTGTTTCGTTGTTTTATTTAACAACGTTAGAATTTTATGAAATGTAAAGCGTTTGTAGTCCAACGGTTAGGATAATTGCCTTTCAAGCAATAGACCCGGGTTCGATTCCCGGCAGACGCATTTAGTTCCTTTGTTCCCATCTTTATGTATGGCATAACATGTAAATTCGCATGGTATTAGGAAGCAGATAACTAGGCTGTGTCTTTAGCATTTCATTGCCTCTTTTGTTTGTAAACTCGCATAAAAACCACTTAAAATATTTTTAAAACATTGGTTACTTTACAACATTGTCTGCTTACATGCATGATTGGTACTCACATTTTCCCTCAGGATCTGACATTGGAATACCTCCAGGGTTTTATTATTTGAATTAGTTTATACTTGGACTAGCGTGCCCAACACGTGAACAATAATTCGAGTTTCGCTCAAGAGGTGGACAGTAATATATAAATATTAAAGTTTAAACCCTAATACAATATTGTTTTATATACATTGGGCTAGCTATTGATATCGACAAGTTCAGATGGCTGATTTGGTCTAAGGGACTAGAATAAGGTTCTTGTCCGAAAGGGCGGAAGCTGATAACTAAGTCGTGTCTTTATTAATTTTTCTGCATTTCATTGCCTCTTTTGTTTGTAAACTCGCATAAAAACCGCTTAATATATTTTGAAAACACTAGTTACTTTACAACATTTTTTGCTTACATGCATAATTGTAAACGTTTTGAGATACTCACATTTTCCTTGAGGATCTGACCTCGGAATACCTCCAGGTTTTATTATTTGAATTAGTTTAAACTTCGACTAGCGTGCCCAAAAGGTGAACAATAATCTGAGTTTAACTCAAGAAATGGACAATAATATATAAATATTAAAGCTTAAACCCTAATACATTATTGTTTTATATACATTGGGCTAGCTATTGATATTGACAAGTTGAGATGGTCGAGTTGGTCTAAGGCGCTAGATTAAGGTTCTGGTCCGAAAGAGCGTGGGTTCAAATCCCACTCTAAAAAATTCTTATCATATTTTGTTCACTTCTTATATTGTTTCGTAGTTTTATTTAACAACGTTAGAATTCTATGAAATGTAAAGCGTTTGTAGTCCAACGGTTAGGATAATTGCCTTCCAAGCAATAGACCCGGGTTCGACTCCCGGCAGACGCATTTAGTTCCTTTGTTCCCATCATTATGTATGGCATAACATGTAAATTCGCATGGTATTAGGAAGCAGATAACTATGCCGTGTCTTTAGCATTTCATTGCCTCTTTTGTTTTGTAAACTCGCATAAAAACCACTTAAAATATTTTGAAAACATTGGATACTTTACAACATTGTCTGCTTACATGCATGATTGGTACTCACATTTTCCCTCAAGATCTGACATTGGAATACCTCCAGGTTTTATTATTTGAATTAGTTTATACTTGGACTAGCGTGCCCAGCACGTGAACAATAATTCGAGTTTCGCTCAAGAGGTGGACAGTAATATATAAATATTAAAGTTTAAACCCTAATACAATATTGTTTTATATACATTGGGCTAGCTATTGATATCGACAAGTTCAGATGGCTGATTTGGTCTAAGGGACTAGAATAAGGTTCTTGTCCGAAAGGCCGGAAGCTGATAACTAAGTCGTGTCTTTATTAAATTTTCTGCATTTCATTGCCTCTTTTGTTTGTAAACTCGCATAAAAACCACTTAATATATTTTGAAAACACTAGTTACTTTACAACATTGTTTGCTTACATGCATAATTGTAAACGTTTTGAGATACTCGCATTTTCCCTGAGGATCTGACCTTGGAATACCTCCAGGTTTTATTATTTGAATTAGTTTATACTTCGACTAGCGTGCCCAAAAGGTGAACAATAATCTGAGTTTAACTCAAGAAATGGACAATAATATATAAATATTAAAGTTTAAACCCTAATACATTATTGTTTTATATACATTAGGCTAGCTATTGATATTGACAAGTTGAGATGGCCGAGTTGGTCTAAGGCGCCAGATTAAGGTTCTGGTCTGAAAGAGCGTGGGTTTAAATCCCACTCTAAAAAATTCTTATCATATTTTGTTCACTTCTTATATTGTTTCGTTGTTTTATTTAACAACGTTAGAATTTTATGAAATGTAAAGCGTTTGTAGTCCAACGGTTAGGATAATTGCCTTCCAAGCAATAGACCCGGGTTCGACTCCCGGCAGACGCATTTAGTTCCTTTGTTCCCATCATTATGTATGGCATAACATGTAAATTCGCATGGTATTAGGAAGCAGATAACTACGCCGTGTCTTTAGCATTTCATTGCCTCTTTTGTTTTGTAAATTACAACATTGTCTGCTTACATGCATGATTGGTACTCACATTTTCCCTCAGGATCTGACATTGGAATACCTCCAGGTTTTATTATTTGAATTAGTTTATACTTGGACTAGCGTGCCCAGCACGTGAACAATAATTCGAGTTTCGCTCAAGAGGTGGACAGTAATATATAAATATTAAAGTTTAAACCCTAATACAATATTGTTTTATATACATTGGGCTAGCTATTGATATCGACAAGTTCAGATGGCTGATTTGGTCTAAGGGACTAGAATAAGGTTCTTGTCCGAAAGGCCGGAAGCTGATAACTAAGTCGTGTCTTTATTAAATTTTCTGCATTTCATTGCCTCTTTTGTTTGTAAACTCGCATAAAAACCACTTAATATATTTTGAAAACACTAGTTACTTTACAACATTGTTTGCTTACATGCATAATTGTAAACGTTTTGAGATACTCGCATTTTCCCTGAGGATCTGACCTTGGAATACCTCCAGGTTTTATTATTTGAATTAGTTTATACTTCGACTAGCGTGCCCAAAAGGTGAACAATAATCTGAGTTTAACTCAAGAAATGGACAATAATATATAAATATTAAAGTTTAAACCCTAATACATTATTGTTTTATATACATTGGGCTAGCTATTGATATTGACAAGTTTGAGATGACCGAGTTGGTCTAAGGCGTGAGATTAAGGTTCTGGTCCGAAAGGGCGTGGGTTCAAATCTCACTCTCAACAATTCTTATTATATTTTGTTCACTTCTTATATTGTTTCGTTGTTTATTTAACAATGTTAGAATTCTATGAAATGTAAACCGTTTGTAGTCCAACGGTTAGGATAATTGCCTTCCAAGCAATAGACCTGGGTTTGACTCCCGGCAGATGCATTTTAGTTCCTTTGTTCCCATCATTATGTATGGCATAACATGTAAATTCGCATGGTATTAGGAAGCAGATAACTAAGCCGTGTCTTTAGCATTTCATTGCCTCTTTTGTTTGTAAACTCGCATAAAAACCACTTAAAATATTTTGAAAACATTGGTTACTTTACAACATTGTCTGCTTACATGCATGATTGGTACTCACATTTTCCCTCAGGATCTGACATTGGAATACCTAAGGTTTTATTAGTTGAAGTAGTTTATACTTGGACTAGCGTGCCCAACACGTGAACAATAATCCGAGTTTCGCTCAAGAGGTGGACAGTAATATATAAATATTAAAGTTTAAACCCTAATACAATATTGTTTTATATACATTGGGCTAGCTATTGATATCGACAAGTTCAGATGGTTGATTTGGTCTAAGGGACTAGAATAAGGTTTTTGTCCGAAAGGGCGGAAGCTGATAACTAAGTCGTGTCTTTATTAATTTTTCTGCATTTCATTGCCTATTTTGTTTGTAAACTCGCATAAAAACCACTTAATATATTTTGAAAACACGAGTTACTTTACAACATTGTTTGCTTACATGCATAATTGTAAACGTTTTGAGATACTCGAATTTTCCCTGAGGATCTGACCTTGGAATACCTCTAGGTTTTATTATTTGAATTAGTTTATACTTCGACTAGCGTGCCCAAAAGGTGAACAATAATCTGAGTTTAACTCAAGAAATGGACAATAATATATAAATATTAAAGTTTAAACCCTAATACATTATTGTTTTATATACATTAGGCTAGCTATTGATATTGACAAGTTGAGATGGCCGAGTTGGTCTAAGGCGCCAGATTAAGGTTCTGGTCTGAAAGAGCGTGGGTTTAAATCCCACTCTAAAAAATTCTTATCATATTTTGTTCACTTCTTATATTGTTTCGTTGTTTTATTTAACAACGTTAGAATTTTATGAAATGTAAAGCGTTTGTAGTCCAACGGTTAGGATAATTGCCTTTCAAGCAATAGACCCGGGTTCGATTCCCGGCAGACGCATTTAGTTCCTTTGTTCCCATCTTTATGTATGGCATAACATGTAAATTCGCATGGTATTAGGAAGCAGATAACTAGGCTGTGTCTTTAGCATTTCATTGCCTCTTTTGTTTGTAAACTCGCATAAAAACCACTTAAAATATTTTTAAAACATTGGTTACTTTACAACATTGTCTGCTTACATGCATGATTGGTACTCACATTTTCCCTCAGGATCTGACATTGGAATACCTCCAGGGTTTTATTATTTGAATTAGTTTATACTTGGACTAGCGTGCCCAACACGTGAACAATAATTCGAGTTTCGCTCAAGAGGTGGACAGTAATATATAAATATTAAAGTTTAAACCCTAATACAATATTGTTTTATATACATTGGGCTAGCTATTGATATCGACAAGTTCAGATGGCTGATTTGGTCTAAGGGACTAGAATAAGGTTCTTGTCCGAAAGGGCGGAAGCTGATAACTAAGTCGTGTCTTTATTAATTTTTCTGCATTTCATTGCCTCTTTTGTTTGTAAACTCGCATAAAAACCGCTTAATATATTTTGAAAACACTAGTTACTTTACAACATTTTTTGCTTACATGCATAATTGTAAACGTTTTGAGATACTCACATTTTCCTTGAGGATCTGACCTCGGAATACCTCCAGGTTTTATTATTTGAATTAGTTTAAACTTCGACTAGCGTGCCCAAAAGGTGAACAATAATCTGAGTTTAACTCAAGAAATGGACAATAATATATAAATATTAAAGCTTAAACCCTAATACATTATTGTTTTATATACATTGGGCTAGCTATTGATATTGACAAGTTGAGATGGTCGAGTTGGTCTAAGGCGCTAGATTAAGGTTCTGGTCCGAAAGAGCGTGGGTTCAAATCCCACTCTAAAAAATTCTTATCATATTTTGTTCACTTCTTATATTGTTTCGTAGTTTTATTTAACAACGTTAGAATTCTATGAAATGTAAAGCGTTTGTAGTCCAACGGTTAGGATAATTGCCTTCCAAGCAATAGACCCGGGTTCGACTCCCGGCAGACGCATTTAGTTCCTTTGTTCCCATCATTATGTATGGCATAACATGTAAATTCGCATGGTATTAGGAAGCAGATAACTATGCCGTGTCTTTAGCATTTCATTGCCTCTTTTGTTTTGTAAACTCGCATAAAAACCACTTAAAATATTTTGAAAACATTGGATACTTTACAACATTGTCTGCTTACATGCATGATTGGTACTCACATTTTCCCTCAAGATCTGACATTGGAATACCTCCAGGTTTTATTATTTGAATTAGTTTATACTTGGACTAGCGTGCCCAGCACGTGAACAATAATTCGAGTTTCGCTCAAGAGGTGGACAGTAATATATAAATATTAAAGTTTAAACCCTAATACAATATTGTTTTATATACATTGGGCTAGCTATTGATATCGACAAGTTCAGATGGCTGATTTGGTCTAAGGGACTAGAATAAGGTTCTTGTCCGAAAGGCCGGAAGCTGATAACTAAGTCGTGTCTTTATTAAATTTTCTGCATTTCATTGCCTCTTTTGTTTGTAAACTCGCATAAAAACCACTTAATATATTTTGAAAACACTAGTTACTTTACAACATTGTTTGCTTACATGCATAATTGTAAACGTTTTGAGATACTCGCATTTTCCCTGAGGATCTGACCTTGGAATACCTCCAGGTTTTATTATTTGAATTAGTTTATACTTCGACTAGCGTGCCCAAAAGGTGAACAATAATCTGAGTTTAACTCAAGAAATGGACAATAATATATAAATATTAAAGTTTAAACCCTAATACATTATTGTTTTATATACATTGGGCTAGCTATTGATATTGACAAGTTGAGATGGCCGAGTTGGTCTAAGGCGCCAGATTAAGGTTCTGGTCCGAAAGGGCGTGGGTTCAAATCCCACTCTCAACAATTCTTATCATATTTTGTTCACTTCTTATATTGTTTCGTTGTTTTATTTAACAACGTTAGAATTCTATGAAATGTAAAGCGTTTGCAGTCCAACGGTTAGGATAATTGACTTCCAAGTAATAGACCTGGGTTCGACTCCCGGCAGACGCATTTTAGTTCCTTTGTTCCCATCATTATGTATGGCATAACATGTAAATTCGCATGGTATTAGGAAGCAGATAACTAAGCCGTGTCTTTAGCATTTCATTGCCTCTTTTGTTTGTAAACTCGCATAAAAACCACTTAAAATATTTTGAAAACATTGGTTACTTTACAACATTGTCTGCTTACATGCATGATTGGTACTCACATTTTCCCTCAGGATCTGACATTGGAATACCTCCAGGTTTTATTATTTGAATTAGTTTATACTTGGACTAGCGTGCCCAGCACGTGAACAATAATTCGAGTTTCGCTCAAGAGGTGGACAGTAATATATAAATATTAAAGTTTAAACCCTAATACAATATTGTTTTATATACATTGGGCTAGCTATTGATATCGACAAGTTCAGATGGCTGATTTGGTCTAAGGGACTAGAATAAGGTTCTTGTCCGAAAGGGCGGAAGCTGATAACTAAGTCGTGTCTTTATTAAATTTTCTGCATTTCATTGCCTCTTTTGTTTGTAAACTCGCATTAAAACCACTTAATATATTTTGAAAACACTAGTTACTTTACAACATTGTTTGCTTACATGCATAATTGTAAACGTTTTGAGATACTCGCATTTTCCCTGAGGATCTGACCTTGGAATACCTCCAGGTTTTATTATTTGAATTAGTTTATACTTCGACTAGCGTGCCCAAAAGGTGAACAATAATCTGAGTTTAACTCAAGAAATGGACAATAATATATAAATATTAAAGTTTAAACCCTAATACATTATTGTTTTATATACATTGGGCTAGCTATTGATATTGATAAGTTGAGATGGCCGAGTTGGTCTAAGGCGCCAGATTAAGGTTCTGGTCCGAAAGGGCGTGGGTTCAAATCCCACTCTCAACAATTCTTATCATATTTTGTTCACTTCTTATATTGTTTCGTTGTTTTATTTAACAACGTTAGAATTTTATGAAATGTAAAGCGTTTGTAGTCCAACGGTTAGGATAATTGCCTTTCAAGCAATAGACCTGGGTTTGACTCCCGGCAGATGCATTTTAGTTCCTTTGTTCCCATCATTATGTATTGTTCCCATCATTATGTATGGCATAACATGTAAATTCGCATGGTATTAGGAAGCAGATAACTAAGCCGTGTCTTTAGCATTTCATTGCCTCTTTTGTTTGTAAACTCGCATAAAAACCACTTAAAATATTTTGAAAACATTGGTTACTTTACAACATTGTCTGCTTACATGCATGATTGGTACTCACATTTTCCCTCAGGATCTGACATTGGAATACGAGGTGGACAGTAATATATAAATATTAAAGTTTAAACCCTAATACAATATTGTTTTATATACATTGGGCTAGCTATTGATATCTACAAGTTCAGATGGTTGATTTGGTCTAAGGGACTAGAATAAGGTTTTTGTCCGAAAGGGCGGAAGCTGATAACTAAGTCGTGTCTTTATTAATTTTTCTGCATTTCATTGCCTATTTTGTTTGTAAACTCGCATAAAAACCACTTAATATATTTTGAAAACACGAGTTACTTTACAACATTGTTTGCTTACATGCATAATTGTAAACGTTTTGAGATACTCGAATTTTCCCTGAGGATCTGACCTTGGAATACCTCTAGGTTTTATTATTTGAATTAGTTTATACTTCGACTAGCGTGCCCAAAAGGTGAACAATAATCTGAGTTTAACTCAAGAAATGGACAATAATATATAAATATTAAAGTTTAAACCCTAATACATTATTGTTTTATATACATTAGGCTAGCTATTGATATTGACAAGGTGAGATGGCCGAGTTGGTCTAAGGCGCCAGATTAAGGTTCTGGTCCGAAAGGGCATGGGTTCAAATCCCACTCTCAACAATTCTTATCATATTTTGTTCACTTCTTATATTGTTTCGTTGTTTTATTTAACAACGTTAGAATTCTATGAAATGTAAAGCGTTTGCAGTCCAACGGTTAGGATAATTGACTTCCAAGTAATAGACCTGGGTTCGACTCCCGGCACACGCATTTTAGTTCCTTTGTTCCCATCATTATGTATGGCATAACATGTAAATTCGCATGGTATTAGGAAGCAGATAACTAAGCCGTGTCTTTAGCATTTCATTCCCTCTTTTGTTTGTAAACTCGCATAAAAACCACTTAAAATATTTTGAAAACATTGGTTACTTTACAACATTGTCTGCTTACATGCATGATTGGTACTCACATTTTCCCTCAGGATCTGACATTGGAATACCTCCAGGTTTTATTATTTGAATTAGTTTATACTTGGACTAGCGTGCCCAGCACGTGAACAATAATTCGAGTTTCGCTCAAGAGGTGGACAGTAATATATAAATATTAAAGTTTAAACCCTAATACAATATTGTTTTATATACATTGGGCTAGCTATTGATATCGACAAGTTCAGATGGCTGATTTGGTCTAAGGGACTAGAATAAGGTTCTTGTCCGAAAGGGCGGAAGCTGATAACTAAGTCGTGTCTTTATTAAATTTTCTGCATTTCATTGCCTCTTTTGTTTGTAAACTCGCATAAAAACCACTTAATATATTTTGAAAACACTAGTTACTTTACAACATTGTTTGCTTACATGCATAATTGTAAACGTTTTGAGATACTCGCATTTTCCCTAAGGATCTGACCTTGGAATACCTCCAGGTTTTATTATTTGAATTAGTTTATACTTCGACTAGCGTGCCCAAAAGGTGAACAATAATCTGAGTTTAACTCAAGAAATGGACAATAATATATAAATATTAAAGTTTAAACCCTAATACATTATTGTTTTATATACATTGGGCTAGCTATTGATATTGACAAGTTGAGATGGCCGAGTTGGTCTAAGGCGCCAGATTAAGGTTCTGGTCCGAAAGGGCGTGGGTTCAAATCCCACTCTCAACAATTCTTATCATATTTTGTTCACTTCTTATATTGTTTCGTTGTTTTATTTAACAATGTTAGAATTCTATGAAATGTAAACCGTTTGTAGTCCAACGGTTAGGATAATTGCCTTCCAAGCAATAGACCTGGGTTTGACTCCCGGCAGATGCATTTTAGTTCCTTTGTTCCAATCATTATGTATGGCATAACATGTAAATTCGCATGGTATTAGGAAGCAGATAACTAAGCCGTGTCTTTAGCATTTCATTGCCTCTTTTGTTTGTAAACTCGCATAAAAACCACTTAAAATATTTTGAAAACATTGGTTACTTTACAACATTGTCTGCTTACATGCATGATTGGTACTCACATTTTCCCTCAGGATCTGACATTGGAATACCTAAGGTTTTATTAGTTGAAGTAGTTTATACTTGGACTAGCGTGCCCAACACGTGAACAATAATCCGAGTTTCGCTCAAGAGGTGGACAGTAATATATAAATATTAAAGTTTAAACCCTAATACAATATTGTTTTATATACATTGGGCTAGCTATTGATATCGACAAGTTCAGATGGTTGATTTGGTCTAAGGGACTAGAATAAGGTTTTTGTCCGAAAGGGCGGAAGCTGATAACTAAGTCGTGTCTTTATTAATTTTTCTGCATTTCATTGCCTATTTTGTTTGTAAACTCGCATAAAAACCACTTAATATATTTTGAAAACACGAGTTACTTTACAACATTGTTTGCTTACATGCATAATTGTAAACGTTTTGAGATACTCGAATTTTCCCTGAGGATCTGACCTTGGAATACCTCTAGGTTTTATTATTTGAATTAGTTTATACTTCGACTAGCGTGCCCAAAAGGTGAACAATAATCTGAGTTTAACTCAAGAAATGGACAATAATATATAAATATTAAAGTTTAAACCCTAATACATTATTGTTTTATATACATTAGGCTAGCTATTGATATTGACAAGTTGAGATGGCCGAGTTGGTCTAAGACGCCAGATTAAGGTTCTGGTCTTAAAGAGCGTGGGTTCAAATCCCACTCTAAAAAATTCTTATCATATTTTGTTCACTTCTTATATTGTTTCGTTGTTTTATTTAACAACGTTAGAATTTTATGAAATGTAAAGCGTTTGTAGTCCAACGGTTAGGATAATTGCCTTTCAAGCAATAGACCCGGGTTCGACTCCCGGCAGACGCATTTAGTTCCTTTGTTCCCATCATTATGTATGGCATAACATGTAAATTCGCATGGTATTAGGAAGCAGATAACTACGCCGTGTCTTTAGCATTTCATTGCCTCTTTTGTTTTGTAAACTCGGATCTGACATTGGAATACCTCCAGGTTTTATTATTTGAATTAGTTTACACTTGGACTAGCGTGCCCAGCACGTGAACAATAATTCGAGTTTCGCTCAAGAGGTGGACAGTAATATATAAATATTAAAGTTTAAACCCTAATACAATATTGTTTTATATACATTGGGCTAGCTATTGATATCGACAAGTTCAGATGGCTGATTTGGTCTAAGGGACTAGAATAAGGTTCTTGTCCGAAAGGGCGGAAGCTGATAACTAAGTCGTGTCTTTATTAATTTTTCTGCATTTCATTGCCTCTTTTGTTTGTAAACTCGCATAAAAACCGCTTAATATATTTTGAAAACACTAGTTACTTTACAACATTTTTTGCTTACATGCATAATTGTAAACGTTTTGAGATACTCACATTTTCCTTGAGGATCTGACCTCGGAATACCTCCAGGTTTTATTATTTGAATTAGTTTAAACTTCGACTAGCGTGCCCAAAAGGTGAACAATAATCTGAGTTTAACTCAAGAAATGGACAATAATATATAAATATTAAAGTTTAAACCCTAATACATTATTGTTTTATATACATTGGGCTAGCTATTGATATTGACAAGTTGAGATGGTCGAGTTGGTCTAAGGCGCCAGATTAAGGTTCTGGTCCGAAAGAGCGTGGGTTCAAGTCCCACTCTAAAAAATTCTTATCATATTTTGTTCACTTCTTATATTGTTTCGTAGTTTTATTTAACAACGTTAGAATTCTATGAAATGTAAAGCGTTTGTAGTCCAACGGTTAGGATAATTGCCTTCCAAGCAATAGACCCGGGTTCGACTCTCGGCAGACGCATTTATTTCCTTTGTTCCCATCATTATGTATGGCATAACATGTAAATTCGCATGGTATTAGGAAGCAGATAACTACGCCGTGTCTTTAGCATTTCATTGCCTCTTTTGTTTTGTAAACTCGGATCTGACATTGGAATACCTCCAGGTGGACAGTAATATATAAATATTAAAGTTTAAACCCTAATACAATATTGTTTTATATACATTGGGCTAGCTATTGATATCGACAAGTTCAGATGGCTGATTTGGTCTAAGGGACTAGAATAAGGTTTTTGTCCGAAAGGGCGGAAGCTGATAACTAAGTCGTGTCTTTATTAATTTTTCTGCATTTCATTGCCTCTTTTGTTTGTAAACTCGCATAAAAACCACTTAATATATTTTGAAAACACTAGTTACTTTACAACATTTTTTGCTTACATGCATAATTGTAAACGTTTTGAGATACTCACATTTTCCTTGAGGATCTGACCTCGGAATACCTCCAGGTTTTATTATTTGAATTAGTTTAAACTTCGACTAGCGTGCCCAAAAGGTGAACAATAATCTGAGTTTAACTCAAGAAATGGACAATAATATATAAATATTAAAGTTTAAACCCTAATACATTATTGTTTTATATACATTGGGCTAGCTATTGATATTGATAAGTTGAGATGGCTGAGTTGGTCTAAGGCGCCAGATTAAGGTTCTGGTTCGAAAGGGCGTGGGTACAAATCCCACCCTCAACAATTCTTATCATATTTTGTTCACTTCAGACGCATTTTAGTTCCTTTGTTCCCATCATTATGTATGGCATAACATGTAAATTCGCATGGTATTAGGAAGCAGATAACTAAGCCGTGTCTTTAGCATTTCATTGCCTCTTTTGTTTGTAAACTCGCATAAAAACCACTTAATATATTTTGAAAACACTGGTTACTTTACAACATTGTCTGCTTACATGCATGATTGGTACTCACATTTTCCCTCAGGATCTGACATTGGAATACCTACAGGTTTTATTATTTGAAGTAGTTTATACTTGGACTAGCGTGCCCAACACGTGAACAATAATCCGAGTTTCGCTCAAGAGGTGGACAGTAATATATAAATATTAAAGTTTAAACCCTAATACAATATTGTTTTATATACATTGGGCTAGCTATTGATATCGACAAGTTCAGATGGCTGATTTGGTCTAAGGGACTAGAATAAGGTTCTTGTCCGAAAGGGCGGAAGCTGATAACTAAGTCGTGTCTTTATTAATTTTTCTGCATTTCATTGCCTCTTTTGTTTGTAAACTCGCATAAAAACCACTTAATATGTTTTGAAAAACACTAGTTACTTTACAACATTGTTTGTTGAGATGCATGAGACTAGTTACTTTACAACATTGTTTGCTGAGATGCATGATTTGTAAACGTTTTAAGATACTCGCATTTTCCATGAGGATTTGACCTTGGAATACCTCTAGGTTTTATTATTTGCTAACGAATTAGTTTATACTTGGACTAGCGTGCCCAACACGTGAACAATAATCCGAGTTTCTCTCAAGAGGTGGACAATAATATATAAATATGAAAGTTTAAACCTAATACAATATTGTTGTATATACATTGGGCTAGCTATTAATATCAACAAGTTGAGATGGTCGGGTTGGTCTACGTCAGGTTAAGGTTTTGGTCGGTTCATTATTTTATTTAATAGCCTTAGACTTCTTTAAACATTGACTTCCAAGCAATAGATTAGGATTTGTCTCTCTCCAAATGCATTTTTGTCTAATTATGATCCATCCTCCCTTTTTTTCCAACAATTTTTTTTTTTTTTTTTTTTATCATGGACTAACATGTGACTTTGGACATGTGTGCCTTAGACTTTGAATATTTGTGCATCTCCTTCTCTCAATCTTATTCCCCCGAATGCTCATGTTCTGCCTCGTTATTCTAGTGCGGAGAGGATGTCTTGGGGAGGGAGCCGACCTGAGTGGCTTTCCGAGACTCTGTCACTTGCTTCCTTAGTTTTTGTGCTCGTGTTTCTTTGCTCAAAAAAAGAAAAAAAAAGTTTGGTAGAGGTACATTATACAGGTTAAGCCGTGTTGGCGAATCATCCCCTTCACTAATTTCGAGCTTTCATTTCAAGCTTCTTCTCGAGTAATGAGAATATAAACATGTTAGTTTTTTTTGTAGTACATAAACCATGTTAGATTATATTTATTGAATAGTTCATATTTGGGTTTATCACTTTTTTTTTTGCAACGGTATTTTAATTAAAGCGAAGATTGAACCCATGACCTCATAGTCACGGGCACAACCTTATGCCGATTGAGCTATGCTCGGTTTGGCTTGGGTTTATCACTTATAAGTGTAGCTTAGCCATTTACTTGTTTAAAAAACAAAAAAAAAATAGTCATAAATAATATCAAACAAAATTTTGATCCTGGGACCTGTGGGTTATGGGCCCACCATGCTTCCGCTGCGCCACTCTGATTTCAATGATAAATATTTGCTTTATTATTATTATTAAGAACCTAACAATACTTTTCATTTTTTTTTTAAATGTTAAATTACAAATTTGGTCTCTATGTTTGGAGAAAGTTGGATTGAGTATGTGCCAATTAGGTACCATGTGTCCGGTATTTGATATTCAGCTGATTGTGTGTGTTGAAGTGTATAATATATATTTTGTTGTAAAAAAAAAAAAGATTGTGTGTGTTGAAGTAGCTGACTAATATGCTATTCATATTTACATTTTCCTATTTAGCTGCTTGATTGTTCTTATATTTGTGAAGTTAATTGCAGTTCTTTGGTGTGCGTGTTTGCAGGCCAGAAAAGAGCAACAAGAGGAGTGGCAAAGTTACTTTCCTGTATTTACAGTCCTCGGCCTATATCCATTGCTATTTTCATCATTTTTGTCGTTCTCTTGGTATGAACCTTCCATAAAAGCTGAAAAGAAGAAGAAGAAGAAAAATGGAGATTGTTATTTCATTTGTTGCAAAAGTTTCTGAGTACACGGTTAAACCCATTGGACGTCAAATGGGTTATCTGATTTTCTACCAAAACAATAGTGTTAATGATCTTGAATACCAACTTAGAGCCTTAGAAGTTGCAAGATGCAGGGTGCAGCATATGGTTGATGAGGCAAGAAGAAATGCTGAAGATATTGAAGTTAGCGTTAAGGAATGGCTAACCAAGGTGGATAAGATCACCAAGGAAAATAAGATTTCCCATTTAGATGAAAACCAATCAAAGAATGAATGCTGCTGTGGTTTGTGCTTATTTTCTGTCCAGCGGTACCAGGTAAGCAAAAAGGCAAAGATAGAGGCATACAGTGTCAAGCAAGATCAAGGAAGAAGGAAAATTTGACAAAGTTTCCTATCGTGGAGCTCTCCGAGGGGTAGGAAATTCAGCTATCAAAGGCTTTCTAACCTTTGGATCAAGAATATCAGCTGTGAAAGAAATTATTGAGGCACTGATAGATTCAAAGGTCAACATGGTTGGAGTGTATGGGATGGGTGGTGTTGGCAAGACTATGCTAGTCAAAGAAATTTCAAGACAAGTTAGGGAGGTCAAATTATTTGACGAAGTGGTTATGGTAACAATAGGCCAGACTTCAGATATTAGAAGTATTCAGGCAAAAATGGGTGACATGCTAAGCTTGTCTTTTGAACAAGAAAGTGTTGAGGGGAGAGCAGCTTTATTACAAAAGCGGTTGAAGAAGGAGAATAAGATCCTTGTAGTGTTAAGATGATATGTGGGAGGGACTCGATTTGGAATCCGTCGGAATTCCTTATGGAGAAGATCATGAAGGATGTAAGATACTCATTACTTCAAGACATCACAATGTGTTGTACAACAAAATGTATATTCGTAATACTTTTGAGGTAAAGTTTCTTAGTGAAGAAGAATCATGGAGTTTCTTCAAAAGCTTGATAGGCGAATCACTTGAAATTCCAGATTTGAAGTCCGTAGCGTATGAGGTAGCAAGGAAATGTGCAGGATTACCAATTTCACTTAGTACGGTTGCAAAGGCATTGCGTGGAAAATCTTTGCCCATATGGAGGGATGCCTTAAAACAACTGCAAAATCCTGCTGCAGTACCTGAAGGGGTGGGCAAAGAAGCTTATGCCTCAGTTAAACTAAGTTATGAGTATGTAGAAGGTGAAGAAGCAAAATTACTATTCCTACTTTGTAGTATGTATCTTGAAGATTATGACATTAACATGGAAAATTTTCTCATATATGTTATTGGTCTGAGATTGCTCAAGGGTGTCCATTCTTTGGCTGATGCAAGAGACAGAATGGTTAAATTGGTAGATGATCTCAAATCTTGTTGTTTACTTCTAGATTCAGAGCAACGGGACAATTTTGTTAAGATGCATGATGTAGTTCGCGATGTTGCTATTTCAATTGCATCCAGAGATGATAAGATGTGTACAATGAGTTACGGGCGAGGATCGACAGAATGGATGGAAGATGATGCACTTAGAAAATACAATACAGTCTTAATAAATACTGAAAACTTTCGCAACCTTCCTCAGAAGTTGATGCTTCCAAAACTTGAGCTGTTGGTACTGGTTCAAGGTACTTTTTTGGAACCAAATATTCAAATGCCAGAAGATTTCTTAACGGAATTGACAAAACTCAGAGTTCTAGAGTTGCACAATATGCAGATTTCGCTGTCATCATTCCACTCGGCGCACCTTCGAACTTTATGTCTATGGTTTTGTGAGTTGGGGAACATGGACATGATTAAGGAGCTAAAGACACTTGAAATTCTAAGCTTTAGAGGATGTAAAATCAAAGAAATACCCTCAGCTATTGGCCAATTGACACAACTCAAGTCATTAGATTTAAAATATTGCTATGAACTAGAGGTGTTTCCACCAAATGTGATTTCAAAATTGATAAAATTAGAAGAGTTGGATTTGGAAGAGAGTTTTGTTGGATGGGATAGGGTAGGATTGACCGGTCAAAAAAAGAATGCCAGTCTTTTGGAATTACAGTTTTTGTCTTGCCTTACTACTTTATGTTTGTGTATTCCGGATGGTAGCATTATGCCGAAACAACTGTTCTTAGTCAATCTGAAATTATAAAGATTTCAAATAGTCATTGGTAGGGAATGGCCAGAATATACCTTCAACACCTCCAAAGTGATGTATGTCAAGGTTGATTCAGAAATTCTTTTTAGTGAGGGGATAAAAAGGTTACTCTGTAGATCTGAAGAATTGTACTTAGAAGTACCAGTCCATGGAAAGGATGTTCTTTTTGAATTGGATAAAAATGCTATACCATCTTTGAGGCATCTTCATGTGTTTGATATTTCTGATACAAAATATTTAACTAGTGAAAAAGCTTCACTTAAAGGATTCACTAATTTGGAGTTGTTATCTCTTAATAGAATGATGAGCTTGGAGAATATAATTCATGGGGTCTCAAAGTTGTTCCTTTTAAAAATTGAAAATCATAAAAGTGGTGAAGTGTAAAGTTTGAGGAATCTCTTTTCGTCATCCATCATGAGCAGACTTTCAAATCTTCAAACGATAGATGTTTCTAATTGTGAAATGATTGAGGCGATTGCTGCTGTGGAAAATGAGGCGACAAGCCAGTTTCAGTGTAGTAAATTAAGTTATTTATCTCTAACTGGCTTACCTTGGCTTACAAGTTTCTGCCTGAAAGTGGAGCGGCTCAAACAAATGATCCAGGATGATGTACAATATTCAGAAATTGTAGAGGAATACGAACTTAGCAATTGTATCCCCTTTTTCAATGACCAGGTATGTAGGAATTCCCTAGAAATAAAATGTAATGCATAGGAAGGAAATGCATGTAAATGGAATATTTCATAGATTTTGCCTTCATGCCATTCTATTTTCTTCAATGAGAAACAAAATGCAGGATGGTCTTAGACACTCAGAAACTACTCTTTTATCCTTTATCTTAAATTTTTAGTTTAGACCTTTCATATATGTCTTTAGTGTACAGAATAACCTGGAGTATTTTCTCATATTTTGTCTCACATTATCATCACAATAACAATAGAAATAAGAGTTTGGAGTGGAAAGTCATCCCTCCCTATTCTTGCAAAGTGAAATTGCCAAGTTTACAACTTCACAGTGTTAAGTTTTAGTATATATGTGAGAAACAGGGTTTTCACAATTGAATATTAATTATAAACTTCTCATAACAAATAATCTTCATTGTAGATTCTGCTTAGACTATACTACAAGCTACCGTGCCAACCTGAGCATAACTCAATTGGTTAAATCATATACCTTCGACCAAGAGGTCAGAGGTTCGAATCCCTCCACTCCACATGTTGTTGAACTCTAAAAAAAAAATAAAAAAATAAAGGTTAAAATATAAGTTTTGTCTTGAACTTTCTAGTTCATGTCTATATGGTCATAAACTTTAAAAAGCATCTAACAAATCAGTGAACTTTCAATTTTGTGTCGAGTAGGTCCCTGAACTTTAAAAAGTGTCTAATAAGTATATTTATTCTTTGCTAAACTTCAGACATTTTTTATTTTGAACTCACAGTGAGAATTTCATGTAAAAATCACATGTGCTTCTGAAAACTTGAGTATAAATGTTGAAGGTTGCTTTTCCAAATTTGGAAAGGTTAGTACTTAGTGGCTTGCACAAATTGAAGACAATATGGCATAATGGACTGACAGTGGAGTCGTTTAGCAAACTGAAAAGTATAGAACTTACTAATTGTAGAAGTCTTAGAATTGTATTCCCTTCAAATACAATAAGGATGCTCAAGAGTCTCGAGAAGTTGGAGATACGAGACTGTGAATTACTTGAAGAGATATTTGAAATTCAATGGTCAAATACCAATGAAAAAGGTGATATATTTGCCTGCCAGTTGAGATACTTGGATTTGGATGATCTACCGAGATTAAAGAAGGTTTGGATCAGAGATCCTCAAGAACTGGTAACCTTTCAAAGCCTAGCTGGTGTTACTGTTGAAGGTTGTCCTGAACTGAAAAGTCTCTTCCCAGCCTCCTTCATCACCAATCTTCAATTACTAGAAAGCTTAGTCCTCTAGCGTTGTGGATTGGAAGAAATCTTTGTGAAGGAAGAAATATTTGAGACAACCAAAACACAGTTTGTCTTCTCTAAGGTAATGCTACTACATAACGCAGTTTGTTTTCTCTAAGGTAATGCTACTACATCCTTAATATAATCTCTAGGCTCCGTTTGATAACCATTCCGTTTTTTGTTTCTAAAAATTATGCATACTTCCCCTCAACTTTGTTGTGGGGTTGCCAGTTTGTTCACTCCCTCTGGACTAGGTGGATGAAACCTTTAGGTTTTTCTTGGGTGTGGAATGATGAAGGTTTTGCTTCAATTGATGAGGTGCTTTTGGGTTCGTCTTTTCGTGAGAAGGGCATTGTTTTGTGTCAGGCTAGTTTCTTTGCCATTTTGTGGGGGTTTGATTTCAGAGAAACAATAGGATATTTAAAGAGAAGAAGAAGTCTTGTGACGAGATATGAGAGTGTTGGTTTGGATTGAGAGGAACAATAAGATTTTTAGAGAAAATAAGTGGTCTTATGACGAGGTATGGGATGTGTTTAGGTTTAACGCCTCTTTGTGGTGGTTAGTCACTATGTAATTATGACCTTGGTTTGATCTTGTTAGATTGAAGTCCTTTTTTGTTGTTTGTTTTAGACTTTTGTCGGGCTTGTTTTTTGTTTGCCCTTGTATATTCTTTCATTTATCTCAATGAAGGCTCGATTTTTTACCCAGAAAAAGAAAAACTACTTTTGCAAACACGCGAATTCTTAGTCAAATTCCAAAAATAAAAACATGCTTGGATTTTGAAAACATTTTTAAAAAGTAGAAGACAAGGCAAAGAAACACATAGGTGGAAACAATATTTATAAGCTAAAATGAAAACCAAAAACAACCAAACTTGCAAGCAACCCCCCATCATTTCACAATTTAGAAGTCCTCGAAGTAGAGGACTGCGGTCGACTGAATTCTTTATTTCCGTCGCCGTTCTCTCTCCACAACTTGAAGTCTATTAGAATAGTTGCCTGTCATGGATTGGTTCATTTGATGGATTCATCAGTAGCTAAAACCTTGGTGTAACTGCAAGAGATGCGTTTATCTGCTTGCAAAAAGATAAGCACTATAATTGCAAAAGTAGAAGGAGAAGATGAGGATGAAATTGTTTTCAACAAATTGAAAGTTTTGGAACTCTTGAACTTACCCAACTTATCAACCTTTCATTCTGGGAAAAGCACTATGAAGTTTCCATGCTTGGAAAAAGTGGTTATGAAGAAATGTCCTGAAATGAAAGCATTTTCTGGTGGAGTTGTAAGTACTTTTGAACATTACTGGAATGTCAAAGGTGGATCAGATGATGAGGGGTTATGGACAAGCAATGTTAATGCTACAATCAACCAGCTTTGGGATAATGACCTTCACACCAGCCTGCAGAGTTTGTTTATAGAAAAGGTACGTGTATCTGTCTATTGATTCTACAACTTGTTAATGTTTTACTTTGCACAAATCATTTATGAGGTTAAAAAGCACTTTTAATTCTGAAGTTTCATAAAAGTAACAATTAGTCCTTAAATTTAGTTGGTAACAATTTAGTCCATATTAATTAAATACCTTTGCAAAAAAAAAAAAACTTTAAGAGAAATTGAAAAACAATCATAGCCTTAACAATAAACTGACTCGCAAAATCGAGGCTAGTTAAATTGGTGTAAACTGTTGTGTCATTGACTATGAGCTCAGAAGTTCAATTTCTCCACCTTACATTAACTAAATACTTTTGCAAAAAAAAAAAAAAACAATAAACTGAATTTATAAAAGTAACATGAGCATAACTCAATAAGCATAATATATGACCTAGTGACTAAGACGTCATTTAATACAAACTCTGTGGAATTTCAACACATAATGGATAACTTTGTTTACGCTGAAACAATAGTTTGTAGAAACTCCAATCCTCATCATTTGAAACCGCCATAGGTAATGTGTGTTTTATTTGTGAATATTATCCATCAATTTTTCAAAGGATGCATTTCGTTCTACAATGATTCCTTTCACTGTTGATAGCACGTGCTAATATTTAGCTCATAAGTCTTGTAAATTAGAATAATTATTTGGGCTTAATTGATATATTTTGTATAATTTAATTGTTAAGGGGTAAATCGGGCATTTGCGTAAATTAAGAGCTTAAATGAATATTTTAGAACATTTTATTAATTACCGGTTTTGAGTGATTATACTACATTAATTTATTAATCTAATGACTCAATGGGGTGTTTAGGTTCAAATCTGGGTGGATTTAAGATTTTTCTTCATTTTGTAAAAGTCAAGAGCACCAGTCAAAGGTCAACGATCAACGCTCGCCCTCGGCCCATCGATCAGCGCGCCCTATCCTTGACTGTAAATGCCCGTCATTAAAGGTCAAAAATGCCCGTCATTAAAAGTCAATAAAAAAAATGCCCGATTTGTAAAATTTCCAGAGAGGTTAGCGCCTAGGCGCTGGCCAGACGGAAAAATTGGTATAAATACCCATTTTTCTTAATTTAGGGCATTCTCTTTTGGCTCTTCTCCTACCTCTTTCGAATTTTGGGCATTCTTAGCCATTTGTGGCTCTTTTCTTCATCTCCATGGATAGCTAAACAAGTAAAAGTGTTTGATTTCTAGTTTGAGATTGTAATCAATTTGGATTAAGGGGAGATTTGCCCTAATTTGTGTATGAATTAGATTGTCTTCCTTATGCATCTTCTTCCTTGTTCTTCACCTAAATAGCTTGTGTAACTGATTAGGAGTGACGTCCAAGTCCTTATGCATGCTTTACCGTTAGAGATTAGGACGTATAATTGCCTCAATCGCTAGGTAACACAAATCTGAATATGAGTATTTAGTTTGATCCCAAGTGACAGTTGGGGGTAGAAATTAGATAACCTTCATGTTAGGTTTTGTGTAAAGAGGAAAAATCGATTTAGTCTCCGGGTTAATTCGTCGCAATGTTCCCGTCTCTGTCCGTTAATCATTTTAGGATTGATCACCTTATTTTGAGTAACTGTCAAGAACAATTAGAATTGCACTTTTCTAATTGTATATTTGGGTCGTTTGAGTTAGAAATAACCAAACGAATTGCGTGCTTTAAGCGTTGTGTCTATATATTTAGTTATCGATGATCCGAACACAAATTGTGATCAATCCCATTCTTTGAAGTTAAACATGCCATTTAAATTTGTTACTTCACAGTTTTTATTGTTTTAATTTTCCGTTAGCTACTTTAGTTTAGAGCTCCCTTTTAAAATCCAATTTCCCCTATTTTTACCGTTAGCAATTTAGAATTAATTAAGTTTGAATTAAGCTAATTCCCTGTGGTTCGACCCGGTTATCACTAACTATAAATTAGTAGGTATAATCGGCTTATAAATATTATTTTGGCAAGCCTCGACAGCTTGAAATTTGTGAACGTACAAAAGTTCATTACCAACTGTCCCACCCAAAAATTCATAATAACCTTCCTCGTTCACATCCCATTCACCTAGCATGTATATTGGAATGGACGACATCCTACCACGACAAATATAAATGGTTAAAACATTATAACTTCGACTAAAAGATCACATTCACAACAAATTTAAATAGTTAAAACTTTATACCTCGACCTATTTATTATTATTCCCATCAATATTTATGAATTGCTAATCGATATTCAAATAAGTCACTGGGCAGACTGATTTTGTTTATTTTAGATCTAGGTTATTTTTAGATTTTAGTTTTTTGCCCTTGTATAGTTTATACACATCAGAGTGCTCATTGGGTGCTCGCGAAGATTGACATGGTTGAGGGGAGATTGATTGTAAGAGACTCCATTACTTCAATGTATCATTGACATAAATTGGAAACTGGAATCAAATGATAACTTTTACAGCCGCAAAAAAAAAAATGTAAAATTCGAAAATGTCCTAAATCCCCAAAAATAGACAAAATGAAGAGAAAAAAACTGAGGATCGGCCAAAAAGATAATCCCTTAAAAGAGGTTAGTCTTGATAGTTAGAAATAAAAAAATAAATTATAATAATTCATTCGACATGTATTTTTTTTTTTTTTTGACATGTGAGTGAGGGATTGAACCGACCCTCATAATCAGTGGTCGATACATCATGTCATAAAAAAAAATTATAATAATTCATAGAACGGGTAACTTTTTTTTTTTTTTTTTTACAACATGGGTCAGGGATTAACCGTCGAGGTGAAGTCGGGACCTAAAAGATCCAATGGAATGATACAAAGACAATACAAAGACAAGTACATCCTTTAGGAATTCCAAGGTACTCCTTATTAATTTTAATTAAGGGGATTCGTCGTTCCAAGGGAAATAGACTACTAAAAAATTTCACATTTATTTTTTTGATTGATATATTGAATAAAGAACTTAGAAAATTAAAATAAAATAGCATAGGCCCTCATAATCAGTGGTCGATACATCATGTCATTGAGTTATACTTTTGTTGGCGGTTCAATTGATAAGTATGAATAACTTTGTTTATTATCCAAAAATATTTAAAAATTAGAGATATAGGAACTTTTTAAACCAAAAGGACAACCCTAAAAATAAACTATTGTCAAACCGAGCCTAGCTCAATTGGCATACAGTCGTGCCTGTGACTATTTGGTCACAGCTTTTTCTCTCTTTTTAACCCTTTCATCTAAAGATTTTCCGAACCAAAGACTTAAAAATAAGAAGAATTCGAAGACTATAAATTTTATTTGAAGAACTTAACACTTCAAGACATCAATTGACTATTCAAAAAGATGGAAGATTCAATTTCGATAACAAACTAAGCCCTAAAAACAAGTTTACATTTGAGAGAGAAATGGTTGTAAATATTAGAGATTGCATATGAACCCAAATCTAACAAATTTATATTTAGTCCATGAAGTAATTTTCTTTTGAAACTTTGTGTAGACGTGAACTAATTCAAAATGTGTATTGACATTTTCGAGGTTCAAGTCTCTGTACTCCTATTTGATGTACTAAAAAGATGGTTAAAGTTTCAATTCAAAATATGTAGACAAAATATTTTAAAATATTGGATTTAAATTTTTTATTATTTAGACCATACAATAAAAAAAACAGTTTTACAAAAAAAAAAAAATATAATCACAACGAGTTGAATTTAGTTTGGATTCAAAATCCTACCAATAATCAAATAAAAAACAATAGAAGAATCTGTCTCCACATTGTTGATTTGGGTGTTTGACTCAAGTCATATCTAACGAATAGTTAGAAGTTTTGGGCTGTAATTATTCTTTGAAGAAAGCCTAATGAATGGGTCTCAAAGCCCATGTGAAAGACTCCACATCACCATCCATTTGTCGTGAAGTTAGAAACTGAATCTTTAGAAAAAGAACGGTACAGAGAATACAGAGGGTCTTGGAGCCATCTTTGTCGTTCTTGAAGAAGTTTCACGAGAAATTAGTTTTCTCTTTGTTGAGTATTTTTCTTCTTCAATGGTGTATGGTGATTCTTTGTGAGAGAGAGTTTTGAGCTTTGTTGGAATTATCCCTCTTCCGTCTTTTGATTTCGATTTCGATCGATTGTATGTTCTTGACGTTGAAGCAATAAAATTGATATTGCCTTGCACAGTGGATGTAGAGCTCCTTGGTTGAACCACTATAAATTCCAGTGTTTCTTCTTTATTTTTCTTGTAATTGATTAGTGTTTTATCCCAATTGGTTTGCTGTGGATTTAGTTAAAGCAGTGGATTTTCTGTGATATTTCACAACAAATGGTATCAGAGCATGGCAAATTGATCAGTAGCAGTGATTTTTCAGTTTTGAATTTGTAAGTCTTTTGTCTCTGTTTCTTTTGACTTGGTTGATTGGTCTGGAATTTTATCAGTTCGCAGATTTGTATTACTGGTTGGGTTGATCTAAAGTTACTGTGAAGTTGGCAGTATTTTTTGTTTGGCCGTTAAATTCCCAAAAAATGTCTGCAAAATTCGAACTAAATATGTTTGATGAAAAAGGGATTTTTGTATTTGGAGAAAACAGTTGAAAGCTTTTTTGGTACAACAGAAACTGGGTAAAGTATTAGATAAACCAGAAATATGGCCTGCAGAAATAACCAAAGAAAAACAACTTGAAATGGAGGAAATAGCTTATAGCACAATGATTCTTCATCTTTCCGATAATGTGCTTCGACAGGTTAATGATGTTGATAAACCAGTAGAATTGTGGACCAAATTGGAATCACTTTATTTAAGTAAATCTCTACCAAATAAGATTTACTTGACGGAAATGTTTTTTGGATTTAAAATGCTATCCTCAAAATCCTTAGAAGAAAACTTAGATGATTTCAACAACGGATTTATCAAATACAGGAGAGAAATTAGATGATGAAATTCAAGCTGTTATACTCCTAAATTCATTACCTGAAAGTTATAAGGAAGTTAAGGCGGCAATAAAATATGGTAGAGATTCGCTGACTTTGGTTACTGTTTTAGATGCTTTGAGATCCAAAGATTTTGAAATTAAAACTGAGAAAAAGGATGCTGAAGCACTAATTATCAGAGGAAGATCTGAATCTAAAGAAAAATCACAGGTGAAGAACACTAAGCATAGATCTAAATCAAGAGGGAAAGAGAAGAGAAAATGCTATTATTGTCATAAGGAAGAGCATTTGATTAAAGATTGCTTTCGGTTAAAAAACAAGAACAAAAGGGAGGATAAGAATGATGAACAAACCGTTGCAAATGTAATTGAAGGTTATGAATCAGCAGGAGTGTTAACTGTTTCTGAAAATACAGTTGATGAGTGGATACTTGATTCTTGATGTTCCTATCATATGACACCTCATAAACATTACTTTGAAGTTTTTGAGGAACTTGAAGGTAGCAAGGTTTTGATGGGAAATGATCAGCATTGTCTCGTAAAGGGTATAAGATTAGTCAAGTTGAAACTCTATGGTGGAATGGAGAAGGTCTTGTCTGATGTTCGGTTTGTTCCAGATTTAAAGAGAAATTTGATTTCTCTTGGACAGCTTGATAAATGAGGTTTTCATGGCAAGTTAGAGGGGGGTGTACTTCGAAATTAGAAAGGTTCACTTCTAGAAATGAAAGGCACTCTCAGAATGGCTTGTATGTTTTAAATGGAACCTTAGTTGTAACTCATTGTGAAAATGTTGTTTTAGAAAAAGGTGATAAAGAAACTATCATTTGGCACAAAAGATTAGCTCATGTCTCTCAAAGGGCGGAAGCTGATAACTAAGTCGTGTCTTTATTAATTTTTCTGCATTTCATTGCCTCTTTTGTTTTTAAACTCCCATAAAAACCACTTAATATATTTTGAAAACACTTGTTACTTTACAACATTGTTTGCTTACATGCATAATTGTAATCGTTTTGAGATACTCACATTTTCCCTCCGGATCTGACCTTGGAATACCTCCAGGTTTTATTATTTGAATTAGTTTATACTTGGACTAGCGTGCCCAACACGTGAACAATAATCCGAGTTTCGCTCAAGAGGTGGACAGTAATATATAAAAATTAAAGTTTAAACCCTAATACAATATTGTTTTATATACATTGGGCTAGCTATTGATATCGACAAGTTGAGATGGTTGATTTGGTCTAAGGGACTAGATTAAGGTTCTTGTCCGAAAGGGCGGAAGCTGATAACTAAGTCGTGTCTTTATTAATTTTTCTGCATTTCATTGCCTCTTTTGTTTGTAAACTCGCATAAAAACCACTTAATATATTTTGAAAACACTAGTTACTTTACAACATTGTTTGCTTACATGCATAATTGTAAACGTTTTGAGATACTCGCATTTTCTCTGAGGATCTGACCTTTGAATACCTCCAGGTTTTAATATTTGAATTAGTTTATACTTGGACTAGCGTGCCCAACAGGTGAACAATAATCTGAGTTTAACTCAAGAAATGGACAATAATATATAAATATTAAAGTTTAAACCCTAATACATTATTGTTTTATATACATTGGGCTAGCTATTAATATTGATAAGTTGAGATGGTTGAGTTGGTCTAAGGCGTCATATTAAGCTTTGGTCTGAAAGGGCATGGGTTCAAATCTCTTTCTCAACAATTCTTATCATATTTTGTTCATTTCTTATATTGTTTCGTTGTTTTATTTAATAGCGTTAGAATTCTATAAAATGTAAAGCGCCTTCCAAGCAATAGACCCACGCATTTTAGTTCGGCATTAGGAAGTAGATAACTAAGCCGTGTCTTTAGCATTTCATTGCCTCCTTTGTTTGCAAACTCGCATAAAAACTACTTAAAATATTTTGAAAACACTGGTTACTTTACAACATTGTTTGTAAACTCGCATAAAAACCACTTAAAATATTTTGAAAACACTGGTTACTTTACAACATTGTTTGCTTACGCATGATTGGTACTCACATTTTCCCTCAGGATCTGACATTGGAATACCTCCAGGTTTTATTATTTGAATTAGTTTATACTTGGACTAGCGTGCCCAACACGTGAACAATAATCCAAGTTTCTCTCAAGAGGTGGACAGTAATATATAAATTTTAAAGTTTAAACCCTAATACAATATTGTTTTATATACATTTGGCTAGCTATTAATATCGACAAGTTGAGATGGTTGATTTGGTCTAAGGGACTAGATTAAGGTCCTGGTCCGAAAGGGCAGAAGCTGATAACTAAGTCGTGTCTTTATTAATTTTTTTGCATTTCATTGCCTCTTTTGTTTGTAAACTCGCATAAAAACCACTTAATATATTTTGAAAACACTAGTTACTTGACAACATTGTTTGCTTACATGCATAATTGTAAACGTTTTGAGATACTCGCATTTTCCTTGAGGACCTGACCTTGGAATACCTCCAGGTTTTATTATTTGAATTAGTTTATACTTGGACTAACGTGCCCAACACGTGAACAATAATCTGAGTTTAACTCAAGAAATGGACAATAATATATAAATATTAAAGTTTAAACCCTAATGTATTATTGTTTTATATACATTGGGCTAGGTATTGATATTGACAAGTTGAGATGGCCGAGTTGGTCTAAGGCGCCAGATTAAGGTTCTGGTCCGAAAGGGCGTGGGTTCAAATCCCACTTTCAACAATTCTTATCATATTTTGTTCACTTCTTATATTGTTTCGTTGTTTTATTTAACAACGTTAGAATTCTATGAAATGTAAAGTTGTAGTCCAACGGTTAGGATAATTGCCTTCCAAGCAATTGACCCGATTTTGACTCCTGGCAGACGCATTTTAGTTCCTTCGTTCCCATCAATATGTATGGCATAACATGTAATGTAAATTCGCATGGCATTAGGAAGCAGATAACTAAGCCGTGTCTTTAGCATTTCATTGCCTCTTTTGTTTGTAAACTCGCATAAAAACCACTTAAAATATTTTGAAAACACTGGTTACTTTACAACATTGTTTGCTTACATGCATGATTGGTACTCAGACATTGGAATACCTCCAGGTTTTATTATTTGAATTAGTTTATACTTGGACTAGCGTGCCCAACACGTTAACAATAATCCGAGTTTCTATCAAGTGGTGGACAGTAATATATAAATATTAAAGTTTAAACCCTAATACAATATTGTTTTATATACATTGGGCTAAGTATTGATATCGACAAGTTGAGATGGCTGATTTGGTCTAAGGGACTAGAATAAGGTTCTTGTCCGAAAGGGCGGAAGCTGATAACTAAGTCGTGTCTTTATTAATTTTTCTGCATTTCATTGTCTCTTTTGTTTGTAAACTCGCATAAAAACCACTTAATATATTTTGAAAACACTAGTTACTTTACAACATTGTTTTCTTACATGCATAATTGTAAACGGTTTGAGATACTCGCATTTTTCCTTGAGGATCTGACCTTGGAATACCTCCAGGTTTTATTATTTACATTAGTTTATACTTGGACTAGCGTGCCCAACAGGTGAACAATAATCTGAGTTTAACTCAAGAAATGGACAATAGTATATAAATATTAAAGTTTAAACCCTAATACATTATTGTTTTATATACATTGGGCTAGCTATTAATAATGATAAGTTGAGATGGTCGAGTTGGTCTAAGGCGCCATATTAAGGTTCTAGTTCAAAAGGGCGTGGGTTCAAATTCCACTCTCAACAATTCTTATCATATTTTGTTCACTTCTTATATTGTTTCGTTGTTTTATTTAATAGCGTTAGAATTCTACCCACGCATTTTAGTTCATGAATGGTACTCACATTTTCCCTCAGGATCTGACATTGGAATACCTCCAGGTTTTATTATTTGAATTAGTTTATACTTGGACTAGCGTGCCCAACACGTGAACAATAACTTGAGTTTAACTCAAGAAATGGACAATAATATATAAATATTAAAGTTTAAACCCTAATACAATATTGTTTTATATACATTTGGCTAGCTATTGATATCGACAAGTTGAGATGGTTGATTTGGTCTAAGGGACTAGATTAAGGTTCTGGTCCGAAAGGGCAGAAGCTGATAACTAAGTCGTGTCTTTATTAATTTTTCTGCATTTCATTGCCTCTTTTGTTTGTAAACTCGCATAAAAACCACTTAATATATTTTGAAAACACTAGTTACTTGACAACATTGTTTGCTTACATGCATAATTGTAAACGTTTTGAGATACTCGCATTTTCCCTGAGGACCTGACCTTGGAATACCTCCAGCTTTTATTATTTGAATTAGTTTATACTTGGACTAGCGTGCCCAACACGTGAACAATAATCTGAGTTTAACTCAAGAAATGGACAATAATATATAAATATTAAAGTTTAAACCCTAATACAATATTGTTTTATATACATTTGGCTAGCTATTGATATCGACAAGTTGAGATGGCCGAGTTGGTCAAAGGTGCTAGATTAAAATTTTGGTCTGAAAGGGCGTGGTTTCAAATCCCACTCTCAACAATTCTTATCATATTTTGTTCACTTCTTATATTGTTTCGTTGTTTTATTTAACAACGTTAGAATTCTATGAAATGTAAAGCGTTTGTAGTAGTCGTGTGCATTTCATTGCCTCTTTTGTTTGTAAACTCGCATAAAAACCACTTAAAATATTTTGAAAACACTGGTTACTTTACAACATTATTTTCGCATAAAAACCACTTAATATATTTTGAAAACACGCATAAAAACCACTTAATATATTTTGAAAACACTAGTTACTTTACCACATTGTTTGCTTACATGCATAATTGTATACGTTTTGAGATACTCGCATTTTCCTTGAGGATCTAACATTGGAATACCTCCAGGTTTTATTATTTGAATTAGTTTATACTTGGACTAGCGTGCCCAACAAGTGAACAATAATCCGAGTTTCGCTCAAGAGGTGGACAGTAATATATAAATATTAAAGTTTAAACCCTAATACAATATTGTTTTATATACATTGGGCTAGCTATTGATATCGACAAGTTCAGGGCTGATTTGGTCTAAGGGACTAGAATAAGGTTCTTGTCCGAAAGGGCGAAAGCTGATAAATAAGTCGTGTCTTTATTAATTGGGCTGATTTGGTCTAAGGGACTAGAATAAGGTTCTTGTCCGAAAGGGCGGAAGCTGATAAATAAGTCGTGTCTTTATTAATTTTTCTACATTTCATTTCCTCTTTTGTTTATAAGCTCGCATAAAAACCACTTAATATATTTTGAAAACACTAGTTACTTTACAACATTGTTTGCTTACATGCATAATTGTAAACGTTTTGAGATACTCGCATTTTCCCTGAGGATCTGACCTTGGAATACCTCCAGGTTTTATTATTTGAATTAGTTTATACTTGGACTAGCGTGCCCAACAGGTGAACAATAATCTGATTTTAACTCAAGAAATGGACAATAATATATAAATATTAAAGTTTAAACCCTAATACATTATTGTTTTATATACATTGGGCTAGCTATTAATATTGACAAGTTGAGATGGCCGCCTTGGTCTAAGGCGCTAGATTAAGCTTTTGGTCCGAAAGGGCGTGGGTTCAAATCCCACTCTCAACAATTCTTATCATATTTTGTTCACTTCTTATATTTTTTCGTTGTTTTATTCAACAACGTTAGAATTCTGTGAAATGTAAAGCGTTTGTAGTCCAACGGTTAGGATAATTGCCTTCCAAGCAATAGACCCGGCAGACGCATTTTAGTTTCTTTGTTTCCATCATTATGTTTGGCATAACATGTAAACTCGAATGGCATTAGGAAGCAGATAACTAAGTCGTGTCTTTAGCATTTCATTGCCTCTTTTGTTTGTAAACTCGCAAAAAAACCACTTAAAATATTTTGAAAACACTGGTTACTTTACAACATTGTTTGTAAATGCGCATAAAAACCACTTAATATATTTTGAAAACACTAGTTACTTTACAACATTGTTTGCTTACATGCAGAATTGTAAAGGTTTTGAGATACTCACATTTTCCCTGAGGATCTGACCTTGGAATACCTCCAGCTTTTATTATTTGAATTAGTTTATACTTGGACTAGCGTGCCAAACAGGTGAACAATAATCTGAGTTTAACTCAAGAAATGGACAATAATATATAAATATTAAAGTTTAAACCCTAATACATTATTGTTTTATATACATTGGGCTAGCTATTGATAGTGACAAGTTGAGATGGCCGAGTTGGTCTAAAGCGCCAGATTAAGGTTCTGATCGGAAAGGGCGTGGGTTCAAATCCCACTCTCAACAATTCTTATCATATTTTGTTCACTTCTTATATTGTTTCGTTGTTTTATTTAATAGCGTTAGAATTCTATGAAATGTAAAGCGTTTGTAGTCCAACGATTAGGATAATTGCCTTCCAAGCAATAGACCCGGGTTCAACTCCCGGCAGACGCATTAAAGTTCCTTTGTTACAATTATTATGTATGGCATAACATGTAAATTCTCATGGCATTAGAAAGCAAATAACTAAGTCGTGTCTTTACCATTTCATTCACTCTTTTGTTTGTAAACTGGCATAAGTTTCTCTCAAGATGGAAAATAATATATAAATATTAAAGTTTAAAACCCTAATACAATATTGTTTTATATACATTGGGCTAGCTGTTGATATGGCAGAGTTGGTATAAGGGACCGCAATAGACTTTAGAGTTTATTTTCTTTGCTTCCATTATTATGTATGGCATAGCGTGTAAATTCTCATGGCATTAGGAAGCAGATAACTAAGTCGTGTCTTTATTACTTTTTTTGCATTTCATTGCCTATTTTGTTTGTAAACTCGCATAAAAACCACTTAATATGTTTTGAAAAACACTAGTTACTTTACAACATTGTTTGCTGAGATGCATGATACTAGTTACTTTACAACATTGTTTGCTGAGATGCATGATTTGTAAACGTTTTAAGATACTCGCATTTTCCATGAGGATTTGACCTTGGAATACCTCTAGGTTTTATTATTTGCTAACGAATTAGTTTATACTTGGACTAGCGTGCCCAACACGTGAACAATAATCCGAGTTTCTCTCAAGAGGTGGACAATAATATATAAATATGAAAGTTTAAACCTAATACAATATTGTTTTATATACATTGGGCTAGCTATTAATATCAACAAGTTGAGATGGTCGGGTTGGTCTACGTCAGGTTAAGGTTCTGGTCGGTTCATTATTTTATTTAATAGCTTTAGACTTCTTTAAACATTGACTTCCAAGCAATAGATTAAGATTTGTCTCTCTCCAAATGCATTTTTGTCTAACTATGATCCATCCTCCCTTTTTTTCCAACAATTTTTTTTTTTTTTTTTTTTATCATAGACTAACATGTGACTTTGGACATGTGTGTAAAAACTCTTCCGTGATTGAATTGATGAATTGAAAGTTTTAGGCTAAAAATGATAACCAAACCGAGATAGTTGAATCGCCAAAGTTAACTAACAAATCATGACTTAAATTCTCATATTAATTAAAAATACGTTTAAAAAATAAAATAAAAAAGGATAAAATTATATAACAATCTACTAAGCATTTTCTATGGTTCGATCATCCTTGTTCTACTTTCTTCCTCCCCTTGGCATTCCACCATTTTTTTCACCATTGTCATTGATGAATGCTCCAGTCGCCACTTCCTCGATTCTATCAGAATTCTACTTCCAAGTATCTCTTCCTTAATCATCCATTCAACTTTGAAAGCTAATTTCTCCATTACTGGCTGAGCTGCTACCAATTTTGCTTTTATCATCAGTTTTGAATTTTGTGTCTCCGATCCGAGCTCTGAAAAAGCTATGGCAGCTTCTTGATGGATTTCCTTTGCTTCCATTTTCAGATGCTACTTCATGAATCCCTACTTCGCCTGAGTGTCGGCAATTTCTGATTGTGAATCTAGGTACGCATAATTTCTCCATTAGATCATTGAAATTCCTCAAACAGTAACTCAACAAAATCTGTATTTTAGTTTGGCTAATCAGTATAGTAGAAACTTGAAGAAAGGAGATTCGTTTCAATAGAATTTCTTTTGGTTTGCATTGCCATATAAGTCGTGCAATGTCTCGTCACTTCAATTTCCCCCAATGCTTGATTTACATTCAAATGTTGATCTCAATCTTATTTCCTATATTTTCGTATAACATTTTCCAATACGAGTACATTTATTCCATTGAATATTTGTTCATCTCCTTCTCTCAATCTTATTCCCCCGAATGCTCATGTTCTGCCTCGTTATTCTAGTGCGGAGAGGATGTCTTGGGGAGGGAGCCGACCTGAGTGGCTTTCCGAGACTCTGTCACTTGCTTCCTTAATTTTTGTGCTCGTGTTTCTTTGCTCAAAAAAAGAAAAAAAAAGTTTGGTAGAGGTACATTATGCAGGTTAAGCTATGCCGTGTTGGCGAATCATCCCCTTCACTAATTTCGAGCTTTCATTTCAAGCTTCTTCTCGAGTAATGAGAATATCAACATGTTAGTTTTTTTTGTAGGTCATAAACCATGTTAGATTATATTTATTGAATAGTTCATATTTGGGTTTATCACTTATAAGTGTAGCTTAGCCATTTACTTGTTTAAAAAACAAAACAAAAAAAATAGTCATAAATAATATCAGAGCCAGGTTTTGATCCTGGGACCTGTGGGTTATGGGCCCACCACACTTACGCTACGCCACTCTGATTTGAATGATAAATATTTGCTTTATTATTATTATTAAGAACCTAACAATACTTTTCATTTTTTTTTTTTAAATGTTAAATTACAAATTTGGTCTCTATGTTTGGAGTAAGTTGGATTGAGTATGTGGCGATTAGGTACCATGTGTCCGGTATTTGATATTCAGCTGATTGTGTGTGTTGAAGTATATAATATATATTTTGTTGTAAAAAAAAAAAGATTGTGTGTGTTGAAGTAGGTGACTAATATGCTATTCATATTTACATTTTCCTATTTAGTTGCTTGATTGTTCTTATATTTGTGAAGTTAATTGCAGTTCTTTGGTGTGCGTGTTTGCAGGCCAGAAGAGAGCAACAAGAGGAGTGGCAGAGTTACTTTCCTGTATTTACAGTCCTCTGCCTATATCCATTGCTATTTTCATCATTTTTGTCGTTCTTCATTGATTTACTTGGTATGAACCTTCCATAAAAGCTGAAAAGAAGAAGAAGAAGAAAAATGGAGATTGTTATTTCATTTGTTGCAAAAGTTTCTGAGTACACGGTTAAACCCATTGGACGTCAAATGGGTTATCTGATTTTCTACCAAAACAATGTTAAGGATCTTGAATACCAACTTAGAGCCTTAGAAGTTGCCAGATGCAGGGTGCAGCATATGGTTGATGAGGCAAGAAGAAATTCTGAAGATATTGAAGTTGGCGTTAAGGAATGGCTAACCAAGGTGGATAAGATCACCAAGGAAAATAAGATTTCCCATTTAGATGAAAACCAATCAAAGAATGAATGTTGTTGTGGTTTGTGCTTATTTTCTGTCCAGCGGTACCAGGTAAGCAAAAAGGCAAAGATAGAGGCATACAGTGTCAAGCAAGATCAAGGAAGAAGGAAAATTTGACAAAGTTTCCTATCGTGGAGCTCTCCGAGGGGTAGGAAATTCAGCTATCAAAGGCTTTCTAACCTTTGGATCAAGAATATCAGCTGTGAAAGAAATTATTGAGGCACTGATAGATTCAAAGGTCAACATGGTTGGAGTGTATGGGATGGGTGGTGTTGGCAAGACTATGCTAGTCAAAGAAATTTCAAGACAAGTTAGGGAGGTCAAATTATTTGACGAAGTGGTTATGGTAACAATAGGCCAGACTTCAGATATTAGAAGTATTCAGGCAAAAATGGGTGACATGCTAAGCTTGTCTTTTGAACAAGAAAGTGGTGAGGGGAGAGCAGCTTTATTACAAAAGCGGTTGAAGAACGAGAATAAGATCCTTGTAGTGTTAAGATGATATGTGGGAGGGACTCGATTTGGAATCCGTCGGAATACCTTATGGAAAAGATCATGAAGGATGTAAGATACTCATTACTTCAAGACATCACAATGTGTTGTACACCAAAATGTATATTCGTAATACTTTTGAGGTAAAGTTTCTTAGTGAAGAAGAATCATGGAGTTTCTTCAAAAGCTTGATAGGCGAATCACTTGAAATTCCAGATTTGAAGTCCGTAGCGTATGAGGTAGCAAGGAAATGTGCAGGATTACCAATTTCACTTAGTACGGTTGCAAAGGCATTGCGTGGAAAATCTTTGCCCATATGGAGGGATGCCTTAAAACAACTGCAAAATCCTGCTGCAGTACCTAAAGGGGTGGGCAAAGAAGCTTATGCCTTAGTTAAACTAAGTTATGAGTATGTAGAAGGTGAAGAAGCAAAATTACTATTCCTACTTTGTAGTATGTATCTTGAAGATTATGACATTAACATGGAAAATTTGCTCATATATGTTATTGGTCTGAGATTGCTCAAGGGTGTCCATTCTTTGGCTGATGCAAGAGACAGAATGGTTAAATTGGTAGATGATCTCAAATCTTGTTGTTTACTTCTAGATTCAGAGCAAGGGGACAATTTTGTTAAGATGTATGATGTAGTTCGCGATGTTGCTATTTCAATTGCATCCAGAGATAATAAGATGTGTACAATGAGTTACGGGCGAGGATCGACAGAATGGATGGAAGATGATGCACTTAGAAAATACAATACAGTCTTAATAAATACTGAAAACTTTCGCAACCTTCCTCAGAAGTTGATGCTTCCAAAACTTGAGCTGTTGGTACTGGTTCAAAGTACTTTTTTGGAACCAAATATTCAAATGCCAGAAGATTTCTTAACGGAATTGACAAAACTCAAAGTTCTAGAGTTGCACAATCTGCAGATTTCGCTGTCATCATTCCACTCGGCGCACCTTCGAACTTTATGTCTATGGTTTTGTGAGTTGGGGAACATGGACATGATTAAGGAGCTAAAGACACTTGAAATTCTCAGCTTTATAGGATGTAAAATCAAAGAAATACCCTCAGCTATTGGCCAATTGACACAACTCAAGTCATTAGATTTAAAATATTGCTATGAACTAGAGGTGTTTCCACCTAATGTGATTTCAAAATTGATAAAATTAGAAGAGTTGGATTTGGAAGAGAGTTTTGTTGGATGGGATAGGGTAGGATTGACCGGTCAAAAAAAGAATGCCAGTCTTTTGGAATTACAGTTTTTGTCTTGCCTTACTACTTTATGTTTGTGTATTCCGGATGATAGTATTATGCCGAAACAACTGTTCTTAGTCAATCTGAAATTAGAAAGATTTCAAATAGTCATTGGTAGGGAATGGCCAGAATATACCTTCAACACCTCCAAAGTGATGTATGTCAAGGTTGATTCAGAAATTCTTTTTAGTGAGGGGATAAAAAGGTTACTCTGTAGATCTGAAGAATTGTACTTAGAAGTACCAGTCCATGGAAAGGATGTTCTTTTTGAATTGGATAAAAATGCTATACCATCTTTGAGGCATCTTCATGTGTTTGATATTTCTGATACAAAATATTTAACTAGTGAAAAAGCTTCACTTAAAGGATTCACTAATTTGGAGTTGTTATCTCTTAATAGAATGATGAGCTTGGAGAATATAATTCATGGGGTCTCAAAGTTGTTCCTTTTAACAAATTGAAAATCATAAAAGTGGTGAAGTGTAAAGCTTTGAGGAATCTCTTTTCGTCATCCATCATGAGCAAACTTTCAAATCTTCAAACGATAGATGTTTCTAATTGTGAAATGATTAAGGCGATTGCTGCTGTGGAAAATGAGGCGACAAGCCAGTTTCAGTGTAGTAAATTAAGTTCTTTATCTCTAATTGGCTTACCTTGGCTTACAAGTTTCTGCCTGAAAGTGGAGCGGCTCAAACAAATGATCCAGGATGATGTACAACATTCAGAAATTGTAGAGGAATACGAACTTAGCAATTGTATCCCCTTTTTCAATGAGCAGGTATGTAGGAATTCCCTAGAAATAAAATGTAATGCATAGGAAGGAAATGCATGTAAATGGAATATTTCATAGATTTTGCCTTCATGCCATTCTATTTTCTTCAATGAGAAACAAAATGCAGGATGGTCTTAGACACTCAGAAACTACTCTTTTATCCTTTATCTTAAATTTTTAGTTTAGACCTTTCATATATGTCTTTAGTGTACAGAATAACCTGGAGTAATTTCTCATATTTTGTCTCACATTATCATCACAATAACAATAGAAATAAGAGTTTGGAGTGGAAAGTCATCCCTCCCTATTCTTGCAAAGTGAAATTGCCAAGTTTACAACTTCACAGTGTTAAGTTTTAGTATATATGTGAGAAACAGGGTTTTCACAATTGAATATTAATTATAAACTTCTCATAACAAATAATCTTCATTGTAGATTCTGCTTAGACTATACTACAAGCTACCGTGCCAACCTGAGCATAACTCAATTGGTTAAAGCATATACCCTCGACCAAGAGGTCGGAGGTTCGAATCCCTCCACTCCACATGTTGTTGAACTCTTAAAAAAAAATAAAAAAAATAAAGGTTAAATTATAAGTTTTGTCTTGAACTTTCAAGTTCGTGTCTGTATGGTCCATAAACTTTAAAAAGCATCTAACAAATCAGTGAACTTTCAATTTTGTGTCGAATAGGTCCCTGAACTTTAAAAAGTGTCTAATAAGTATATTTATTCTTTGCTAAACTTCAGACATTTTTTATTTTGAACTCACAGTGAGAATTTCATGTCAAAATCACATGTGCTTCTGAAAACTTGAGTATAAATGTTGCAGGTTGCTTTTCCAAATTTGGAAAGGTTAGTACTTAGTGGCTTGCACAAATTGAAGACAATATGGCATAATGGACTGACAGTGGAGTCGTTTAGCAAACTGAAAAGTATAGAACTTACTAATTGTAGAAGTCTTAGAATTGTATTCCCTTCAAATACAATAAGGATGCTCAAGAGTCTCGAGAAGTTGGAGATACGAGACTGTGAATTACTTGAAGAGATATTTGAAATTCAATGGTCAAATACCAATGAAAAAGGTGATATATTTGCCTGCCAGTTGAGATACTTGGATTTGGATGATCTACCAAGATTAAAGAAGGTTTGGATCAGAGATCCTCAAGAACCGGTAACCTTTCAAAGCCTAGCTTGTGTTATTGTTGAAGGTTGTCCTGAACTGAAAAGTCTCTTCCCAGCCTCCTTCATCACCAATCTTCAATTACTAGAAAGCTTAGTCCTCTAGCGTTGTGGATTGGAAGAAATCTTTGTGAAGGAAGAAATATTTGAGACAACCAAAACACAGTTTGTCTTCTCTAAGGTAATGCTACTACATAACGCAGTTTGTTTTCTCTAAGGTAATGCTACTACATCCTTAATATAATCTCTAGGCTCCGTTTGATAACCATAACGTTTTTTGTTTCTAAAAATTATGCATACTTCCCCTCAACTTTGTTGTGGGGTTGCCAGTTTGTTCACTCCCTCTGGACTAGATGGATGAAACCTTTCGTTTTTTCTTGGGTGTGGAATGATGAAGGTTTTGCTTCAATTGATGAGATGCTTTTGGGTTCGCCTTTTCGTGAGAAGGGCATTGTTTTGTGTCAGGCTAGTTTCTTTGCCATTTTGTGGGGGTTTGAATTCAGAGAAACAATAGGATATTTAAAGAGAAGAAGAAGTCTTGTGACGAGGTATGAGAGTGTTGGTTTGGATTGAGAGGAACAATAAGATTTTTAGAGAAAATAAGTGGTCTTATGACGAGGTATGGGATGTGTTTAGGTTTAACGCCTCTTTGTGGTGGTTAGTCACTATGTAATTATGACCTTGGTTTGATCTTGTTAGATTGAAGTCCTTTTTTGTTGTTTGTTTTAGACTTTTGTCGGGCTTGTTTTTTGTTTGCCCTTGTATATTCTTTCATTTATCTCAATGAAGGCTCGATTTTTTACCCAGAAAAAGAAAAAATACTTTTGCAAACACGCGAATTCTTAGTCAAATTCCAAAAATAAAAACATGCTTGGATTTTGAAAACATTTTTAAAAAGTAGAAGACAAGGCAAAGAAACACATAGGTGGAAACAATATTTATAAGCTAAAATGAAAACCAAAAACAACCAAACTTGCAAGCAACCCCCCATCATTTCACAATTTAGAAGTCCTCGAGGTAGATGACTGCGGTCGACTGAATTCTTTATTTCCGTCGTCGTTCTCTCTCCACAACTTGAAGTCTATTAGAATAGTTGCCTGTCATGGATTGGTTCATTTGATGGATTCATCAGTAGCTAAAACCTTGGTGTAACTGCAAGAGATGCGTTTATCTGCTTGCAAAAAGATAAGCACTATAATTGCAAAAGTAGAAGGAGAAGATGAGGATGAAATTGTTTTCAACAAATTGAAAGTTTTGGAACTCTTGAACTTACCCAACTTATCAACCTTTCATTCTGGGAAAAGCACTATGAAGTTTCCATGCTTGGAAAAAGTGGTTATGAAGAAATGTCCTGAAATGAAAGCATTTTCTGGTGGAGTTGTAAGTACTTTTGAACATTACTGGAATGTCAAAGGTGGATCAAATGATGAGGGGTTCTGGACAAGCAATGTCAATGCTACAATCAACCAGCTTTGGGATAATGACCTTCACACCATTCTGCAGAGTTTGTTTATAGAAAAGGTACGTGTATCTGTCTATTGATTCTACAACTTGTTAATGTTTTACTTTGCACAAATCATTTATGAGGTTAAAAAGCACTTTTAATACTGAAGTTTCATAAAAGTAACAATTAGTCCTTAAATTTAGTTGGTAACAATTTAGTCCATATTAATTAAATACCTTTGCAAAAAAAAAAAAAAAAAAACTTTAAGAGAAATTGAAAAACAATCATAGCCTTAACAATAAACTGACTCGCAAAATCGAGGCTAGTTAAATTGGTGTAAACTATTGTGTCATTGACTATGAGCTCAGAAGTTCAATTTCTCCACCTTACATTAACTAAATACTTTTGCAAAAAAAAAAAAAACAATAAACTGAATTTATAAAAGTAACATGAGCATAGCTCAATAAGCATAATATATGACCTAGTGACTAAGACGTCATTGAATACAAACTCTGTGGAATTTCAACACATAATGGATAACTTTGTTTACGCTGAAACAATAGTTTGTAGAAACTCCAATCCTCATCATTTGAAATCGCCATAGGTAATGTGTGTTTTATTTGTGAATATTATCCATCAATTTTTCAAAGGATGCATTTCGTTCTACAATGATTCCTTTCACTGTTGATAGCACGTGCTAATATTTAGCTCCTAAGTCTTGTAAATTAGAATAATTATTTGGGCTTAATTGATATATTTTGTATAATTTAATTGTTAAGGGGTAAATCGGGCATTTGCGTAAATTAAGAGCTTAAATGAATATTTTAGAACATTTTATTAATTAACGGTTTTGAGTGATTATACTACATTAATTTATTAATCTAATTATAACTCAAAATTGATTAATGACTCAATGGTGCAGGGCTTGCCAAGACAATGGGGTGTTTAGGTTCAAATCTTGGTGGATTTAAGATTTTTCTTCATTTTGTAAAAGTCAAGAGCACCAGTCAAAGGTCAACGATCAACGCGCGCTCGCCCTCGGCCCATCGCTCACCGTGCGCCCTATCCTTGACTGTAAATGCCCGTCATTAAAGGTAAAAAATGCCCGTCATTAAAAGTCAATAAAAAAATGCCCGATTTGTAAAATTTCCAGAGAGGTTAGCGCCTAGGCGCTGGCCCGACCGAAAAATTTGTATAAATACCCATTTTTCTTAATTTAAGGCATTCTCTTTTGGCTCTTCTCCTACCTCTTTCGAATTTTGGGCATTCTTAGCCATTTGTGGCTCTTTTCTTCATCTCCATGGATAGCTAAACAAGTAAGTGTTTGATTTCTAGTTTGAGATTGTAATCAATTTGGATTAAGAGGAGATTTGCCCTAATTTGTGTATGAATTAGATTGTCTTCCTTATGCATCTTCTTCCTTGTTCTTCACCTAAATAGCTTGTGTAACTGATTAGGAGTGACGTCCAAGTCCTTATGCATGCTTTACCGTTAGAGATTAGGACGTATAATTGCCTCAATCGCTAGGTAACACAAATCTGAATATGAGTATTTAGTTTGATCCCAAGTGACAGTTGGGGGTAGAAATTAGATATCCTTCATGTTAGGTTTTGTGTAAAGAGGAAAAATCGATTTAGTCTCCGGGTTAATTCGTCGCAATGTTCCCGTCTCTGTCCGTTAATCATTTTAGGATTGATCACCTTATTTTGAGTAACTGTCAAGAACAATTAGAATTGCACTTTTCTAATTGTATCTTTGGGTCGTTTGAGTTAGAAATAACCAAACGAATTGCGTGCTTTAAGCGTTGTGTCTATATATTTAGTTATCGATGATCCGAACACAAATTGTGATCAATCCCATTCTTTGAAGTCAAACATGCCATTTAAATTTGTTACTTCATAGTTTTTATTGTTTTAATTTTCCGTTAGCAACAATAGTTTAGAGCTCCCTTTTAAAATCTAATTTCCCCTATTTTTACCGTTAGCAATTTAGAATTAATTAAGTTTGAATTAAGCTAATTCCCTGTGGTTCGACCCGGTTATCACTAACTATAAATTAGTCGGTATAATCGGCTTATAAATATTATTTTGGCAAGCCTCGACAGCTTGAAATGTGTGAACGTACAAAAGTTCATTACCAACTGTCCCACCCAAAAATTCATAATAACCTTCCTCGTTCACATCCCATTCACCTAGCATGTATATTGGAATGGACGACATCCTACCACGACAAATATAAATGGTTAAAACATTATAACTTCGACTAAAAGATCACATTCACAACAAATTTAAATAGTTAAAACATTATACCTCGACCTATTTATTATTATACCCATCAATATTTATGAATTGCTAATCGATATTCAAATAAGTCACTCAGCAGACTGATTTTGTTTATTTTAGATCTAGGTCATTTTTAGATTTTAGTTTTTTGCCCTTGTATAGTTTATACACATCAGAGTGCTCATTGGGTGCTCGCGAAGATTGACATGGTTGAGGGGAGATTGATTGTATGAGACTCCATTACTTCAATGTATCATTGACATAAATTGGAGACTGGAATCAAATGATAACTTTTACGGCAAAAAAAAAAAAATGTAAAATTCGAAAATGTCCTAAATCCCCAAAAATAGACAAAATGAAGAGAAAAAAACTGAGGATGGGCCAAAAAGATAATCCCTTAAAAGAGGTTAGTCTTGATAGTTAGAAATAAAAAAATAAATTATAATAATTCATTCGACATGTAATTTTTTTTTTTTTTGACATGTGAGTGAGGGATTGAACCGACCCTCATAATCAGTGGTCGATACATCATGTCATAAAAAAAAATTATAATAATTCATAGAACGGGTAATTTTTTTTTTTTTTTTACAACATGGGTCAGGGATTAACCGTCGAGGTGAAGTCGGGACCTAAAAGATCCAATGGAACGATACAAAGACAATACAAAGACAAGTACATCCTTTAGGAATTCCAAGGTACTCCTTATTAATTTTAATTAAGGGGATTCGTCGATCCAAGGGAAATAGACTACTAAAAAATTTCACATTTATTTTTTTGATTGATATATTGAATAAAGAACTCAGAAAATTAAAATAAAATAGCATAGGCCTTCATAATCAGTGGTCGATACATCATGTCATTGAGTTATACTTTTGTTGGCGGTTCAATTCATAAGTATGAATAACTTTGTTTATTATCCAAAAACATTTAAAAATTAGAGATATAGGAACTTTTTAAACCACAGGACAACCCTAAAACTAAACTATTGTTAAACCGAGCATAGCTCAATTGGCATACGGTTGTGCCCGTGACTATGAGGTCATGGGTTCAATCCTCGCTTTAATTAAAATACCGAACCAAAGACTTAAAAATAAGAAGAATTCGAAGGCTATAAATTTTATTTGAAGAACTTAACACTTCAAGACATCAATTGACTATTCAAAAAGATGGAAGATTCAATTCCGATAACAAACTAAGCCCTAAAAACAAGTTTACATTTGAGAGAGAAATGGTTGTAAATATTAGAGATTGCATATGAACCCAAATCTAACAAATTTATATTTAGTCCATGAAGTAATTTTCTTTTGAAACTTTGTGTAGACGTGAACTAATTCAAAATGTGTATTGACATTTTCGAGGTTCAAGTCTCTGTACTCCTATTTGATGTACTAAAAAGATGGTTAAAGTTTCAATTCAAAATATGTAGACAAAATATTTTAAAATATTGGATTTAAATTTTTTATTATTTAGACCATACAATAAAAAAACAGTTTTACAAAAAAAAAAAAATATAATCACAACGAGTTGAATTTAGTTTGGATTCAAAATCCTACCAATAATCAAATAAAAAACAATAGAAGAATCTGTCTCCACATTGTTGATTTGGGTGTTTGACTCAAGTCATATCTAACAAATAGTTAGAAGTTTTGGGGTGTAATTATTCTTTGAAGAAAGCCTAATGAATGGGTCTCAAAGCCCATGTGAAAGACTTCACATCACCATCCATTTGTTGTGAAGTTAGAAACTGAATCTTTAGAAAAAGAACGGTACAGAGAATACAGAGGGTCTTGGAGCCATCTTTGTCGTTCTTGAAGAAGTTTCACGAGAAATTAGTTTTCTCTTTGTTGAGTATTTTTCTTCTTCAATGGTGTATGGTGATTCTTTGTGAGAGAGAGTTTTGAGCTTTGTTGGAATTATCCCTCTTCCGTCTTTTGATTTCGATTTCGATCGATTGTATATTCTTGACGTTGAAGCAATAAAATTGATATTGCCTTGCACAGTGGATGTAGACCTCCTTGGTTGAACCACTATAAATTCCAGTGTTTCTTCTTTATTTTTCTTGTAATTGATTAGTGTTTTATCCCAATTGGTTTGTGATGGACCAAAACGTGGGTATATATTTTGGTTCAATAACCTGCAATGAAGTTTATGGTCAAGTGCAAGTATACACTGTCAATCAAGTAATAATTTGGAAAGTATTCCAAGTATCGTATCCCAAGAGACTGTTGAAGAATTTAGTTTTATAAAGAATTTGTTTTTCGAAAGCAATAAAAAGGTAACACAAATAAATTGATAATGGTTGGTTGGTTTTGGTTTGAAAGCAATAATAAAAACAGGGATTCAATCATGTTTCAGCCCTAAGTTGAGTTTACTTGACAGCCTGTGACCACAGAGTCACCACATAGTACTTTATTCTTCCGGATCGGATTCATCTCCTATTCAGCCTCTTTGCAAGTACCTTTAGGAGTCTAAGCCATTATACTCACGGTCCAGTGGATAATGTGATCTTAGATGGTTAAGAATACAATCTTATTGATCCTATAGTCTTTTGCCCCAATCATCAAGGACAATCGACGAAATCCTATTCCTAGGTTTTTCTGCTATATCACATTTACGAGAGCCGTTAATTGCCCGACCTGTCCAGTATCGACATTAACATTTCATGCTAATTAAGTGATCAAATTAATATAACATTTTTGCATATATTCAGTAAAAGACGAACCACATAAGGCATAAGGGGTAAAACCGTAATTTACAGCTGTCAACTAGCTCATTTCTTAGCGGGCATTCACATAATTGAATCCCTTAGGAAAACTTAGCTCATAATGAGAACTAGACTAAAATACTTCATTGAAAAATAATGCATAAGTACAAAAATTGCTAAAAGGGTAAAATGGTAATTTTACTCGAAAATTAAAGATAAAATGAAAATGGAATAAAAACAGAATGTAAATAATAAATAAAGGACAAAATTGAAATAACAAAGGTTCTGAACAGAAAATTAAATTATAAATGCGAAAATTGCTAAAAGGGTAAAATGGTAATTTTGTATGAAAAAATTAAGAACGGAAAGAAATGCGAAATAAAAACAGAATGTAAATAAAAAATGTGCAGAATAAAATAGAAAATAAATCTGTAAATTTTCCAACTTTCTCTCTCTCGAACTCGTGGACAATGGATGAAGGGTCTCTACTCGCTCGATTCACGTCGTCAATGCAAATCGAATCCTCGCAGCACCTTCCTTTCGGAGCTGGCTGAAGTAGAACTAATACAGAGGAGTGGTCCGCTCTTGTTTGGAATTTCGGGAATTTGGGTGAGTTCGTCGAGAGAGAAAGAAGGTTGATCGACTATGTGGAGATTAATTGTGGTAAAGAATGATCGATCGTTTGAATGAAGGATTGAGGTGCCTTTTATAGGCCTTAGGGTTTGTTTGGAGGTTGCTAAAATGAGGGAGAGATCTTTGGGAAGGGTTGTTAGGTCAAATAGGGAGTTAGTTGGCTGAATCTTTGGAAGATCTTTGACAAATATCTCAACAAATTTGTTTGACCAGTCAACTGCACTCTGTGGCCTCTTGTGTGGCCACAAGCTGGGTTCTGCACTTTGTGGCCTCTTATGTGGCCACAAGCTGGATTTTGCACTCTGTGACTCCTTTGTGGCCACAAGCTGAAACTCTGTGGCCACAAGCTGAAGCAGAATACAGTTTTCCTGAAAATAATTAAAACAACATTAATTCTTATCAAAAATGACTCTTTTACCCTCTTAATTGCTTCATAATGACAAAACGACCTTGAGCATGTGACTTTCCTATTTTTATTCTTTTCTTATCAATTACATGCACAATTATCTTCAATTTAACTCAAAAAGTCAATTAATGAGTATGCTTTAAAGGGTAAAAACATGACATAAACGACGTTCATCAGTTTGCTGTGGATTTAGTTAAAGCAGTGGGTTTTCTGTGATATTTCACAACAAATGGTATCAGTGCATGGCAAATTGATCAGTAGCAGTGATTTTTCAGTTTTGAATTTGTAAGTCTTTCGTCTCTGTTTCTTTTGACTTGGTTGATTAGTCTGGAATTTTATCAGTTCGCAGATTCGTATTACTGGTTGGGTTGATCTAAAGTTACTGTGAAGTTGGCAGTATTTTTTATTTGGCCGTTAAATTCCCAAAAAATGTCTGCAAAATTCGAACTAAATATGTTTGATGAAAAAGGGATTTTTGTATTTGGAGAAAACAGTTGAAAGCTCTTTTGGTACAACAGAAATTGGGTAAAGTATTAGATAAACCAGAAGTATGGCCTGCAGAAATAACCAAAGAAAAACAACTTGAAATGGAGGAAATAGCTTATAGCACAATGATTCTTCATCTTTCCGATAATGTGCTTCGACAGGTTAATGATGTTGATAAACCAGTAGAATTGTGGACCAAATTGGAATCACTTTATTTAAGTAAATCTCTACCAAATAAGATTTACTTGAAGGAAATGTTTTTTGGATTTAAAATGCAATCCTCAAAATCCTTAGAAGAAAACTTAGATGATTTCAACAATGAATTTATCAAATACAGGAGAGAAATTAGATGATGAAAATCAAGCTGTTATACTCCTAAATTCATTACCTGAAAGTTATAAGGAAGTTAAGGCGGCAATAAAATATGGTAGAGATTCGCTGACTTTGGTTACTGTTTTAGATGCTTTGAGATCCAAAGATTTTGAAATTAAAACTGAGAAAAAGGATGCTGAAGCACTAATTATCAGAGGAAGATCTGAATCTAAAGGAAAATCACAGGTGACGAACACTAAGCATAGATCTAAATCAAGAGGGAAAGAGAAGAGAAAATGTTATTATTGTCATAAGGAAGAGCATTTGATTAAAGATTGCTTTCTGTTAAAAAACAAGAACAAAAGGGAGGGTAAGAATGATGAACAAACCGTTGCAAATGTAATTGAAGGTTATGAATCAGCGGGAGTGTTAACTGTTTCTGGAAATACAGTTGATGAGTGGATACTTGATTCTCGATGTTCCTATCATATGACACCTCATAAACATTACTTTGAAGTTTTTGAGGAACTTGAAGGTAGCAAGGTCTTGATGGGAAATGATCAGCATTGTCTCGTAAAGGGTATAAGATCAGTCAAGTTGAAACTCTATGGTGGAATGGAGAAGGTCTTGTCTGATGTTCGGTTTGTTCCAGATTTAAAGAGAAATTTGATTTCTCTTGGACAGCTTGATAAATGAGGTTTTCATGGCAAGTTAGAGGGGGGTGTACTTCGAATTTAGAAAGGTTCACTTCTAGAAATGAAAGGCACTCTCAGAAATGGCTTGTATGTTTTAAATGGAACCTTAGTTGTAACTCATTGTGAAAATGTTGTTTTAGAAAAAGGTGATAAAGAAACTATCATTTGCCACAAAAGATTACCTCATGTCTCTCAAAGCGCGGAAGCTGATAACTAAGTCGTGTCTTTATTAATTTTTCTGCATTTCATTGCCTCTTTTGTTTGTAAACTCGCATAAAAACCACTTAAAATATTTTGAAAACACTGGTTACTTTACAACATTGTTTGTAAACTCGCATGAAAACCACTTAAAATATTTTGAAAACACTAGTTACTTTACAACATTGTTTGCTTACGCATGATTGGTACTCACATTTTCCCTCAGGATCTGACATTGGAATACCTCCAAGTTTTATTATTTGAATTAGTTTATACTTGGACTAGCGTGCCCAACACGTGAACAATAATCCGAGTTTCGCTCATGAGGTGGACAGTAATATATAAATATTAATGTTTAAACCCTAATACAATATTGTTTTATATACATTGGGCTAACTATTGATATCGACAAGTTGAGATGGTTGATTTGGTCTAAGGGACTAGATTAAGGTTCTTGTCCGAAAGGGCGGAAGCTGATAACTAAGTCGTGTCTTTATTAATTTTTCTGCATTTCATTGCCTCTTTTGTTTGTAAACTTGCATAAAAACCACTTAATATATTTTGAAAACACTAGTTACTTTACAACATTGTTTGCTTACATGCATAATTCTAAACGTTTTGAGATACTCGCATTTTCTCTGAGGATCTGACCTTGGAATACCTCCAGGTTTTAATATTTGAATTAGTTTATACTTGGACTAGCGTGCCCAACAGGTGAACAATAATCTGAGTTTAACTCAAGAAATGGACAATAATATATAAATATTAAAGTTTAAACCCTAATACATTATTGTTATATATACATTGGGCTAGCTATTAATATTGACAAGTTGAGATGGCCGAGTTGGTCTAAGGCGCTAGATTAAGATTTTGGTCCGAAAGGGCGTGGGTTCAAATCCCACTCTCAACAATTCTTATCATATTTTGTTCACTTCTTATATTGTTTAGTTGTTTTATTTAACAACGTTAGAATTCTATGAAATGAAAAGCGTTTGTAGTCCAACGGTTAGGATAATTGCCTTCCAAGCAATAAACCCGGGTTCGACTCCTGGGAGATTTTAGGAAGCATGGCATTAGGAAGCATATAACTAAGCCATGTCTTTAGCATTTCATTGCCTCTTTTGTTGTTCGACTCCTGGCAGATTTTAGTTCCTTTGTTCCCATCATTATGTATGGCATAACATGTAAATTCGCATGACATTAGGAAGCATATAACTAAGCTATGTCTTTAGCATTTCATTGCCTCTTTTGTTTGTAAACTCGCATAAAATCACGTGAACAAATAATCCGAGTTTCTATCAAGTGGTGGACAGTAATATATAAATATTAAAGTTTAAACCCTAATACAATATTGTTTTATATACATTGGGCTAACTATTGATATCGACAAGTTGAGATGGTTGATTTGGTCTAAGGGACTAGAATAAGGTTCTTGTCCGAAAGGGCGGAAGCTGATAACTAAGTCGTGTCTTTATTAATTTTTCTGCATTTCATTGCCTCTTTTGTTTGTAAACTCGCATAAAAACCACTTAATATATTTTGAAAACACTAGTTACTTTACAACATTGTTTGCTTACATGCATAATTGTAAACGTTTTGAGATACTCGCATTTTTCCTTGAGGATCTGACCTTGGAATACCTCCAGGTTTTATTATTTGAATTAGTTTATACTTGGACTAGCGTGCCCAACAGGTGAACAATAATCTGAGTTTAACTCAAGAAATGGACAATAATATATAAATATTAAAGTTTAAACCCTAATACATTATTGTTATATATACATTGGGCTAGCTATTAATATTGATAAGTTGAGATGGCCGAGTTGGTCTAAGGCGCTAGATTAAAATTTTGGTCCGAAAGGGCGTGGGTTCAAATCCTACTCTCAACAATTCTTATCATATTTTGTTCACTTATTATATTGTTTCATTGTTTTATTTAATAACGTTAGAATTCTATGAAATGTAAAGCGTTTGTAGCCCAACGGTTAGGATAATTGCCTTCCAAGCAATAGACCTGGGTTTGACTCCCGGCAGAAGCATTTTAGTTCCTTTGTTCCCATCATTATGTATGGCATAACATGTAAATTCGCATGGCATTAGGAAGCAGATAACTAAGCCGTGTCTTTAGCATTTCATTGCCTCTTTTGTTTGTAAACTCGCTTAAAAACCACTTAATATATTTTGAAAACACTAGTTACTTTACAACATTGTTTACTTACATGCATAATTGTAAACGTTTTGAGATACTCGCATTTTCTCTGAGGATCTGACCTTGGAATACCTCAAGGTTTTATTATTTGAATTAGTTTATACTTGGATCTGACCTTGGAATACCTCAAGGTTTTATTATTTGAATTAGTTTATACTTGGACTAGCGTGGCCAACAGGTGAACAATAATCTAAGTTTAACTCAAGAAATGGACAATAATATATAAATATTAAAATTTAAACCCTAATACAATATTGTTTTATATACATTGGGCTAGCTATTAATATTGAATGTTGAGATGGTCGAGTTGGTCTAAGGCGCTAGATTAAGAATTTGGTCCGAAAGGGCGTGGGTTCAAATCTCACTCTCAACAATTCTTATCATATTTTGTTCACTTATTATATTGTTTCGTTGTTTTATTTAACAACGTTAGAATTCTATGAAATGTAAAGCGTTTGAAGTCCAACGGTTAGGATAATTGCCTTCCAAGCAATAGACCCGAGTTCAACTCCCTGCAGACGCATTTTAGTTCCTTTCTGGTTACTTTACAACATTGTTTGAACAATAATCCGAGTTTCTATCAAGTGGTGGACTTTAATATATAAATATTAAAGTTTAAACCCTAATACAATATTGTTTTATATACATTGGGCTAGCTATTAATATTGACAAGTTGAGATGGTCGAGTTGGTCTAAGGCACTAGATTAAGATTTTGGTCCGAAAGGGCGTGGGTTCAAATCCCACTCTCAACAATTCTTATCATATTTTGTTCACTTCTTATATTGTTTCGTTGTTTTATTTAACAACGTTAAAATTCTATGAAATGTAAAGAGTTTGTAGTCCAACAATTAGGATAATTGCCTTCCACGCAATAGACCCAGGTTCGACACTCGACAGACGCATTTTAGTTTCTTTGTTCCCATCATTATGTATGGAATAACATCTAAATTCGCATGGCATTAGGAAGCATATAACTAAGTCGTGTCTTTAGCATTTCATTGCCTCTTTTGTTTGTAAACTCGCATAAAAACCCTTTAAAATATTTTGAAAACACTGGTTACTTTACAACATTGTTTGCTTACATGCATGATTGGTACTCACATTTTCCCTCAGGATCTGACATTGGAATACCTCCAGGTTTTATTATTTGAATTAGTTTATATTTGGACTAGCGTGCCCAACACGTGAACAATAATCTGAGTTTCGCTCAAGAGCTGGACAGTAATATATAAATATTAAAGTTTAAACCCTAATACAATATTGTTTTATATACATTGGGCTAGCTATTGATATCGACAAGTTGAGATGGTTGATTTGGTCTAAGGGACTAAATTAAGGTTCTTGTCCGAAAGGGCGGAAGCTGATAACTAAGTCGTGTCTTTATTAATTTTTCTGCATTTCATTGCCTCTTTTGTTTGTAAACTCGCATAAAAACCACTTAATATATTTTGAAAACACTAGTTACTTTACAACATTGTTTGCTTACATGCATAATTGTAAACGTTTTGAGATACTCGCATTTTCTCTGAGGATCTGACCTCGGAATACCTCAAGGCTTTATTATTTGAATTAGTTTATACTTGGACTAGCGTGCCCAACAGGTGAACAATAATCTAAGTTTAACTCAAGAAATGGACAATAATATATAAATATTAAAGTTTAAACCCTAATACAATATTGTTTTATATACATTGGGCTAGTTATTAATATTGACAAGTTGAGATGGTCTAAGGCACTAGATTAAGATTTTGGTCCGAAAGGGCGTGGGTTCAAATCCCACTCTCAACAATTCTTATCATATTTTGTTCATTTATTATATTGTTTCGTTGTTTTATTAAACAACGTTAGAATTCTTTGAAATGTAAATCGTTTGTAGTCCAACGTTTAGGATAATTGCCTTCTAAGCAATAGACCCGAGTTCGACTCCCGGCGGACATATTTTAGTTCCTTTCTGGTTACTTTACAACATTGTTTGCTTACATGCATGATTGGTACTCACATTTTCCCTCAGGATCTGACATTGGAATACCTCGGTTTTATTATTTGATTTAGTTTATACTTGGACTAGCGTGCCCACCACGTGAACAATAATCCGAGCTTCGCTCAAGAGAATATTAAAGTTTAAACCCTAATACAATATTGTTTTATTTACATTGGGCTAGCTATTGATATCGACAAGTTGAGAGGGTTGATTTGGTCTAAGGGACTAGATTAAGGTTCTTGTCCGAAAGGGCGGAAGCTGATAACTAAGTCGTGTCTTTATTAATTTTTCTGCATTTCATTGCCTCTTTTGTTTGTAAACTCGCATAAAAACCACTTAATATATTTTGAAAACACTAGTTACTTTACAACATTGTTTGCTTACATGCATGATTGGTATTCACATTTTCCCACAGGATCTGATATTGGAATATCTCCAGGTTTTATTATTTGAATTAGTTTATACTTGGACTAGCGTGCCCAACACGTGAACAATAATCCGAGTTTCGCTCAAGAGGTGGACAGTAATATATAAATATTAAAGTTTAAACCCTAATACAATATTGTTTTATATACATTGGGCTAGCTATTGATATCGACAGGTTGAGAGGGTTGATTTTGTCTAAGGGACTAGATTAAGGTTCTTGTCCGAAAGGGCAGAAGCTGATAACTAAGTCGTGTCTTTATTAATTTTTCTGCATTTCATTGCCTCTTTTGTTTGTAAACTCGCATAAAAACCACTTACTATATTTTGAAAACACTAGTTACTTTTAACATTGTTTGCTTACATGCATAATTGTAAACGTTTTGAGATACTCGCATTTTCTCTGAGGATATGACCTTGGAATACCTCCAGGTTTTATTATTTGAATTAGTTTATACTTGGACTAGCGTGCCCAACAGGTGAACAATAATCTGAGTTTAACTCAAGAAATGGACAATAATATATAAATATTAAAGTTTAAACCCTAATACATTATTGTTTTATATACATTGGGCTAGCTATTAATATTGACAAGTTGAGATGGTTGAGTTGGTCTAAGGCGCTAGATTAAGATTTTGGTCCGAAAGGGCGAATCCCACGCTCAACAGTTCTTATCATATTTTGTTCACTTCTTATATTGTTTTGTTGTTGCACTTTATGTGGTACTCCAAATTCAAGCTGTCGAGGCTTGCCAAAATACAATTTATAAACCCGAGTACACCGAGCTATTTGAAGCTTAGGGGTATCGGGGTCGATCCATAGGGAAATAAGAAATTCAATTTAACTAAGCCTAATTTGTTAATTATAAAAAGTATGAACAATAAAAGAATGGTAATTTGGTTTTGGGGGAAGGGAGCTCCTAATGTGCAACTAACGGAAAATTAAAGGACAACGTGCAAAATTTAAACGGTCGTGCTTAACTTCGAGAAATGGAATTGATCGTTATGGATGTTCGGATCATCGATACAAATTATCAACTAATCATGCTTCAGCACACAATTCATTTGGCTAAGTGCTAGCTCCAATGACCCAAAGATATAATTAGACACGTGCAATTCTAATTATACTTGGCTAATAATCTATCCAAGGTCGCGACCCCTAAATCGACTATAAGCCAGTGACGGGAACACTGTGACTGTCTAATCTTAAGACTAACCCGGTTTCTCTCTTGCCTTAAGCCTAACATGAAAACGTTAATTAATTCAGATTACCAACTGTCACTTTGGAATGAATCAATTTGCCATGCTTAAGCCCGTGCTACCTAGCGGTTTGGGCAATTATACGTCCCAACCTTTAGCCCTCTATCATGCATAGGAACTAGGGCGTCAACCTAATTTAGCTACACATGCTAGATATTATGAAGATCAAGCAAGAAGATGCATAAACATATTAATTACATCAACATTTACAAGGGGCAAAACCTCCCCAAACATCCATAATTTCACAAACCAAAACTCAAAATTAAGTACTAACCTTAGTTTAGCCTTCCATGGAGGATGAATAAATCCAATCCCCCATGGAAGAGCTTAGAAGCATACAAAGAGGAGAAGAAGAAGGCCAAAAATGGTGGAAAATAGCCTAGACCCGAGAGGAAAATGTTGGGGAAGAAGGAGATTCAAAAGTTAGGCAAAATGTGGCGTTTTCATGCCTTTAAGTGTCGGAGCGTCGAGACGCTAGGCAAGCGTCGAGACGCTGTGCCCTAAGTTGGCCGTGCACGCGCGCGGGCATCGAGAAGCTCGGACAGCGTCTCGACGCTGTCGCGCGTCTATCTGGGAAAATTGTCGGGTTGGCGTCGAGACCCTCTGGCGGCGTCTCGACGCTAGCGCGCGCTTCGTCTGCGGTTGGCAATCGGGGCGGCGTCGAGACCCTCGGGCGGCGTCGAGACGCTGGGGCGCGCGCATGCTTCTCTCGACGCTGCCGCCCATGCAAGTGAGCTCTCGGGTTTGGATGGCCAAATTGTGTCTCTTCAACGCCATTTTTGCCATCTCTTGGATTCTTTAGGCCATTTCACTCCCGATGCATCTATGAAGCTCTAAAACGGCACTTTAAGCCCTGAAATGTGTCTTTGGACTTCCCGAGCTCTCTACCATGAAATCACCTACAAGGAAGCATATTAATCAATATATGTCATGGTTTTAGCCAGAATTAGGGACATAAAGATAGCTCTATTTTGGAGCTATCAAAATACCCCCGACCTAAATCTTGCTAGTCCTCGAGCAAGGTATACTCTCAATAATCTCCAAAGAATTAAACGCATGCTGAAAACTCTAATCTCAATGCTTGTGAAACAAGGTACTTGAATAAATGTAAAACCATCAAATGCATGCAAACGTTGAAATCATTTCAAAATTTTAACTCCTATTCCCTTACGTGTGTGTGTGTGTTTAGCACCTCTCAACCTAGCTCACGCAAGCCCGGAACAACCTTATACAGTCCTATAACTCGTTTTCCCCCTACTTATGGCGATAAGAACAGTCTAATGGCTTTTAGCGATAGAAAGAGCAACAAGACATAAGGCCTACATTTTATTTCTTTTCTTTGTGTACTTTGTACCCATTTTTCTTTTTGAACCACTTTTTTTTATTTTTCTCCAAGAGAGCCTAACACGTCAAACTAAATCTAGCTTCACGTTTTTAAGGGCTATTGCTCACTTCTATTAGTTCCCTTTTCATGCAGTGACAACCGTGGGTTACACGATCGCCCCTGGTTACACGGGCAACACAAGAAGGAGGAGCAACTCTAGAGTTTTTATTTTTCATGCAAACACTTTTTTTTTTAAGGCAATAGCTATGCTATACAACAAATGAGTCATTACTACTTCTAACACATCAAGCCTACCTAATGGTACCTTTCGGGGTGACAACAAGGTTTCAGACAAAATAAGATCATTCTAGACCTACGGAGCTGAGAATAAGAGTGCTATGTGCTCAGTGAATGTAGGGAAATAACAGAAATTTTTTTAAAATAGGCTCAAAATGTGCATACATCGTCAAATTTTTGAATTATACAAATACGGAGTGTTCACAAACAAATCACAGATCGTCCTCATCGGACAACATGCATTCAGATTCTAATCTAACAGTCAGAGTATACATATGCTCGACAACTACTAAGAAGTCTTATCTCTATCAACAAACTCCACCCCCAACCTTAAGATATGCATTGTCCCCAATGCATTCAACTATAAAAACAATAAAATTCTAAGGGAACATAAAACCTCCCCTGAATTTTATGGAGCCGACGGGTGGAGATGCGCACCATCGTCTTCCAATATGCTCTCGAACTGTCGGCCATTCCACCTTTCTCCTGAGAAAGCAAGTAAACAAACAACAAATTCAAAAGCTAATATAAACAAGAACAAAGCAATAAATAACAGAATTACAGTCCAAACTCGGGTGCCTCCGAGAAGCGCAAATTTTTAAAGTCGATTGCTCGACTGTATTCTCTCGTCAACTCATCCATAGTCGAACTTGGAAGATGCCCCATCCATCTTCCTAATTTCCTCTTTCCTGCGAAAATCCATGAACAATTCTTTCTCTCGTGCCTTCTGCGCACATACAACATCAATTTTAAATTTTACAGGTTTTGTAAAGGGTTGATCCCATAAAATTGATGCAAAAACATGAGAGATATTTTCATGCATTCCAGAAGCATAAGGATCAGCAGGAAAGAACAGGTCATTTACTTTGCCCAAAACATCCTCCACCTTTTTCAAGGGGTGCACATAGGATTTATCAACCAATTGCATAATAGAACCAGATTCATGCAAGTCATTCATTTTAAGCTCATTAAAAACAGCATGCGACTCAACATTAACCGATGGTCCTAAATCTAGCATGGCTTGATTAATCATTTCATTTCCAATAGTGCAAGGTAAAGTGGAAGGGAGTAGCTTAGCAGGATTCTCAACAATTGTCAAAGCAGAAACAGATGAATCACAAAATTCAGTCAAGGGTGGTTCATGCGACTCATGATCATCAAAAAGTTCAGTTAAAAATAATGGGTCATCCCCATCCTCAACAGTCATGCATTCATTCGGTGCTAAAGATTCAAAAGTGTCTACTTGACAAAGAGAGAATACGTCATCAACATGCTCTTCTACAATGGGAAAATGCACCTCAACAACCCCTCCGCCATACTCAACAGATAAAATGCCCTTATCCACATTTATTTTAGTTTTAGCAGTTTTCATAAAGGGCCTACCTAATAAGATCGAAGCAGGCGAAGAGGAATAATTTTCATCCATTTTCAGAACATAAAAATCAACAGGAAAAATTAACTCATTAACTTGCACTAACACATCTTCCACTATTCCTAAAGGATGCACAGAAGTTCTATCAGCAAGTTGAATAACTATTCCTGTTTTCTTCATTTCTTTCAATTTCAGTTTCTGATAAATGGAATAAAGCATAACACTAATGGAGGCTCCTAGATCAAGCATTGCTCTTCTAATATGCATGCCTCCAATCTTACAAGGGAGAGAGAACATACCTGGATCGTCGCATTTAACTGGTAAGCTCTTTGTGATCAAAGCAGAAACGTTCTCACTTACCACGACGCGTTCACTCTCCTTTGTCTTCCTCTAGTTGGTGCAAAGTTTCCTTAGGAACTTGCAGTACCTCGGAATTTCCTTCAGGGCATCCAACAGAGGGATGTTGATCTCTACCTTCCTGAATGTGTCTAGGAACTCCTTCTCGTAGTCCTCCTTAGGCGGTCTCGCTAACCTGCTAAGAAAAGGAGCCTTAGACACATAAACTCTAGTGCATGTAGGATCGAAATTTACCCCATGCCACCGTGGTTCAAGATTTTCTGTCTGTGGCTCGATGTGGCCATAATCGACTTCCATCGGCGGGGTACTCGTGGGAAGATGCTTCCCCTTTCTCAGGGTGATGGCATTCGCGCTTTCAACTTTTTGCTTTTCCAACAAATTTACCTTCTCGGTCATAAACGATATTTCCTTACCCAAATCCTTCATCTGAGTTCCAACGTTATCGAGCTTGTCCGAGGTTATTGTAAGGAGAGCTTGAAACATGTCCTCGACAGATCTACTTGAAACAGAAGATTGGGATTTCAGAAAATCATCCTTTAAAGCGAGAACAACTTTACTTACCTCAAAAAGCTGAGCCTTAAGCTCATCCACGTCCCTTCTCAAGCGAGCTTGCTCCTCGCTTCCGTCTCCACTCCGCTCCAAGCTTCTAGCCAAGTTGGAAATTAAAACTCTAGCTTCAGCGGGTGTCTTGTCCATGAGCGAACCGCCACTAGCGACATCAACTAACTGTCGGTTTGGCGGTAAGATACCTTCGTAGAAATTCTGAATTAGGCGCTGGTCAGACACTTGGTGGTTGGGACAATCCTCACACAACCGACCAAATCTCTCCCAACACTCAAGAATTGTCTCTTTTTCTCCTTGCTCAATTCTATTAATCATTCTGCTGAAGGCGGCGACCTTGGGAGGTGGAAAATACTTCGCATAAAACGCTCCCTGCAGCTCATCCAAGGAAGTGATGGACCCGGTCGGTAGGTAATACATCCACTCTTTCGCCTCTTCCTTTAAGGAGAAAGGAAAATCTCTCAGATGGAGTTGATCTTCGGTGATGTCGTCGGTCCTAAATGACGAACACACCATCTGAAATGCCTTGAGGTGTCTGACGGGATTCTCATCTGCATTACCACAAAAAAAAAAAGGTAATAAGTCAATCAGACCAGCTTTAAGATCAAAATTACCTGAGGCTACCGGATACAATATACTCGATGTGTTCCGGCCTAGCTCAGGTGATGCAAGCTCCCTCAAGGTTCTTTGAAGCTCAAAATTACCCACAACCTCCATCTTGACGCTTCTTTTGAATTTTCAAAGAATGACTGCGCTCAAAAACTCGAACAAAAACGGGTAAAATAATACAAAAGAATTAAACTATACAAAAAGTAAAGAAAATTTTTAAAACTAACAAACTAAACTTAACTAAACTAAATTAAACTTAGTTTCCCCGGCAACGGCGCCAATTTTGGTAGAGCACTTTATGTGGTACTCCAAATTCAAGCTGTCGAGGCTTGCTAAAATACAATTTATAAACCCGAGTACACCGAGCTATTTGAAGCTTAGTGGTAACGGGGTCGATCCACAGGGAAATAAGAAATTCAATTTAACTAAGCCTAATTTGTTAATTATAAAAAGTATGAACAATAAAAGAATGGTAATTTGGTTTGGGGGGAAGGGACCTCCTAATGTGCAACTAACGGAAAATTAAAGGACAACGTGCAAAATTTAAACGGTCGTGCTTAACTTCGAGAAGTAGAATTGATCGTTATGGATGTTCGGATCATCGATACAAATTATCAACTAATCATGCTTCAGCACACAATTCATTTGGCTAAGTGCTAGCTCCAATGACCCAAAGATATAATTAGACACGTGCAATTCTAATTATACTTGGCTAATAATCTATCCAAGGTCGCGACCCCTAAATCGACTATAAGCCAGTGACGGGAACACTGTGACGGTCTAATCCTAAGACTAACCCGGTTTCTCTCTTGCCTTAAGCCTCACATAAAAACGTTAATTAATTCAGATTACCAACTGTCACTTTGGAATGAATCAACTAGACCCGAGAGGAAAATGTTGGGGAAGAAGGAGATTCAAAAGTTAGGCAAAATGTGGCGTTTTCACGCCTTTAAGTGTCGGAGCGTCGAGACGCTAGGCAAGCGTCGAGACGCTAGGCAAGCGTCTCGACGCTGTGCCCTAAGTTGGCCGCGCGCGCGCGACAGCGTCGAGACCCTCGGGCTGGCATCGAGACCCTCGGGCGGCGTCTCAACGCTAGCGCGCGCTTCGTCTGCGGTTGGCAATCGGGGCGGCGTCGAGACCCTCGGGCGGCGTCTCGACGCTGGGGCGCGCGCGTGCTTCGGATGGTGTCTGGGCAGCGTCGAGCTAGCGTCTCGACGCTGCCGCCCATGCAAGTGAGCTCTCGGGTTTGGATGGCCAAATTGTGTCTCTTCAAGGCCATTTTTGCCATCTCTTGGATTCTTTAGGCCATTTCACTCCCGATGCATCTATGAAGCTCTAAAACGGCACTATAAGCCCCGAAATGTGTCTTTGGACTTCTCGAGCTCTCTACCATGAAATCACCTACAAGGAAGCATATTAATCAATATATGTCATGGTTTTAGCCAGAATTAGGGACATAAAGATAGCTATATTTTGGAATTCTTCAATAGCGTTAGAATTCTATGAAATGTAAAGTGTTTGTAGTCCATCGGTTAGGATAATTGCCATCCAAGCAATAGACTTGGGTTCGACTCTAGGTAAACGTATTTTAGTTTCTTGGTTTTTTTGTTTCCATCATTATGTATGGCATAACATGTAAATTCGCATGGCATTAGGAAGCAGATAACTAAGCCGTGTCTTTAGCATTTCATTGCCTCTTTTGTTTGTAAACTCGCATAAAAACCACTTAAAATATTTTGAAAACACTAGTTACTTTACAACATTGTTTGCTTACATGCATGATTGGTACTCACATTTTCCCTCAGGATCGGAATACCTCCAGGTTTTATTATTTGAATTAGTTTATACTTGGACTAGCGTGCCCAACAGGTGAACAATAATTTGAGTTTAACTCAAGAAATGGACAATAATATATAAATATTAAAGTTTAAACCCTATTACATTATTGTTTTATATACATTGGGCTAGCTGTTAATATTGACAAGTTCAGATGGCCGAGTTGGTCTAAGGCGTTAGATTAAGCTTTTGGTCGGAAAGGGTGTGGGTTCAAATCCCACTCTCAACAATTCTTATCATATTTTGATCACTTCTTATATTGTTTCGTTCAAATCCCACTCTCAACAATTCTTATCATATTTTGATCACTTCTTATATTGTTTCGTTGTTTTATTTAACAACGTTAGAATTATATGAAATGTAAAGTGTTTGTAGTCCAACAATTAGGATAATTTCCTTCCAAGCAATAGACCCGGGTTCGACTCCCGGCAGACGCATTTTAGGTCCTTTTTTCCCATCATTATGTATGGCATAACATGTAAATTCGCATGGCATTAGGAAGCAGATAACTAAGCCGTGTCTTTAGCATTTCATTGCCTCTTTTGTTTGTAAACTCGCATAAAAACCACTTAAAATATTTTGAAAACACTTTGCTTACATGCATGATTGTTACTCACATTTTCCCTCAGAATCTGACATTGGAATACCTCCAGATTTTATTATTTGAATTAGTTTATACTTGGACTAGCGTGCCCAACACGTGAACAATAATCCGAGTTTCTCTCAATTGGTGGACAGTAATATATAAATATTAAAGTTTAAACCCTAATACAATATTATTTTATATACATTGGGCTAGTTATTGATATCGACAAGTTGAGATGGCTGATTTGGTCTAAAGGACTAGATTAAGGTTCTGGTCCGAAAGGGCAGAAGCTGATAACTAAGTCGTGTCTTTATTAATTTTTCTGCATTTCATTGCCTCTTTTGTTTGTAAACTCGCATAAAAACCATTTAATATATTCTGAAAACACTAGTTACTTTACAACATTGTTTGCTTACATGCATAATTGTAAACGTTTTGAGATACTCGCATTTTCCCTGAGGATCTGACCTTGGAATACCTCTAGGTTTTATTATTTGAATTAGTTTATACTTGGACTAGCTTGCCCAACAGGTGAACAATAATCTGAGTTTAACTCAAGAAATGGACAATAATATATAAATATTAAAGTTTAAACACTAATACATTATTGTTTTATATACATTGGGCTAGCTATTAATATTGAAAAGTTGAGATGGTTGAGTTGGTCTAAAGCATTAGATTAAGATTTTGGTCCGAAAGGGCGTGGGTTCAAATCTCACTCTCAACAATTCTTATCATATTTTGTTCACTTCTTATATTGTTTTTTTGTTTTATTTAATAGCGTTAGAATTCTAAAAAATGTAAAGTGTTTGTAGTCCAACGGTTAGGATAATTGCCTTCCAAGCAATAGACCCAGGTTCGACTTTGGCAGATGCATTTTAGGTCCTTTTTTTCCATTATTATGTATGGCATAACATGTAAATTCGCATGGCATTAGGAAGCAGATAACTAAGCCGTGTCTTTAGCATTTCATTGCCTCTTTTGTTTATAAACTCGCATAAAAACCACTTAAAATATTTTGAAAACACTGTTTACTTTACAACATTGTTTGCTTACGCATGATTGGTACTCACATTTTCCCTCAGGATCGGAATACCTCCAGGTTTTATTATTTGAATTAGTTTATACTTGGACTAGCGTGGTGCCCAACACGTGAACAATAATCCGAGTTTCTCTCAAAAGGTGGACAGTAATATATGAATATTAAAGTTTAAACCCTATACAATATTGTTTTATATACATTGGGCTAGCTATTGATATCGACAAGTTGAGATGGTTGATTTGGTCTAAGGGACTAGATTAAGGTTGTGGTCCGGAAGGGCGGAAGTTAATAACTAAGTCGTGTCTTTATTAATTTTTCCGCATTTCATTGCCTCTTTTGTTTGTAAACTCGCATAAAAACCACTTAATATATTTTGAAAACACTAGTTACTTTACAACATTGTTTGCTTACATGCATAATTGTAAACGTTTTGAGATACTCGCATTTTCCCTGAGGATCTGACCTTGGAATACCTCCAGGTTTTATTATTTGAATTAGTTTATACTTGGACTAGCGTGCCCAACACGTGAACAATAATCTGAGTTTAACTCAAGAAATGGACAATAATATATAAATATTAAAGTTTAAACCGTAATACCTTATTGTTTTATATACATTGGGCTAGCTATTGATATTGACAAGTTGAGATGGACGAGTTGGTCTAAGGCGCTAGATTAAGATTTTGGGTGAGTTTAAATCTCACTCTCAACAATTCTTATCATATTTTGTTCACTTCTTATATTGTTTCGTTGTTTTATTTAATAACGTTAGAATTCTATTAAATGTAAAGCGTTTGAAGTCCAACAGTTTCCTTTGTTCCCATCATTATGTATGGCATAACATGTAAATTCGCATGGCATTAGGAAGTACATAACTAACCCGTGTCTTTAGCATGTCATTACTAAGCCGTGTCTTTAGCATTTCATTGCCTCTTTTGTTTGCAAACTCGCATAAAAACCACTTAAAATATTTTGAAAACACTGGTTACTTTACAACATTGTTTGCTTATGCATGATTGGTACTCACATGTTCCCTCGGGATCTGACATTGGAATACCTCCAGCTTTTATTATTTGAATTAGTTTATACTTGGACTAGGGTGCCCAACACGTGAACAATAATCCGAGTTTCTCTCAAGAGGTGGACAGTAATATATAAATATTAAAGTTTAAACCCTAATACAATATTGTTTTATATACATTGGGCTAGCTATTGATATCGACAAGTTGAGATGGCTGATTTGGTCTAAGGGACTAGATTAAGGTTCTAGTCCGAAAGGGCGGAAGCTGATAACTAAGTCGTGTCTTTATTAACTTTTCTGCATTTCATTGCCTCTTTTGTTTGTAAACTCGCATAAAAACCACTTAATATATTTTGAAAACACTAGTTACTTTACAACATTGTTTGCTTACATGCATAATTGTAAACGTTTTCAGATACTCGCATTTTCCTTGAGGATCTGACCTTGGAATACCTCCAGGTTTTATTATTTGAATAAGTTTATACTTGGACTAACGTGCCCAACACGTGAACATAATCTGAGTTTAACTCAAGAGGTGGACAATAATATATAAATATTAAAGTTTAAACCCTAATACATTATTGTTTTATATACATTGAGCTAGCTATTGATATTGATAAGTTGAAATGGTCGAGTTGGTCTAAGGAACCAAATTAAGGTTCTGGTCCGAAAGGGAGTGGGTTCAAATCCCACTCTCAACAATTCTTATCATATTTTGTTCACTTCTTATATTGTTTCGTTGTTTTATTTAATAGCGTTAGAAATTGTGAAATGTAAAGCGTTTGTAGTCCAACGGTTAGGATAATTGCCTTCCAAGCAATAGACTAGGGTTCGACTCCTGACAGACGCATTTTAGTTCCTTTGTTCCCATGTCTTTAGCATTTCATTGCCTATTGCCTCTTTATTTTAGTTCCTTTGTTCCCATGTCTTTAGCATTTCATTGCCTATTGCCTCTTTTGTTTGTAAACTCGCATAAAAACCACTTAAAATATTTTGAAAACACTGGTTACTTTACAACATTGTTTGCTTACATGCATGATTGGTACTCACATTTTCCCTCAGGATCTGACATTGGAATACCTCCAGGTTTTATTATTTGAATTAGTTTATACTTGGACTAGCGTGCCCAACACGTGAACAATAATCCGAGTTTCTCTCAAGTGCTGGACAATAATATATAAATATTAAACTGTAAACCCTAATACAATATTGTTTTATATACATTGGGCTAGCTATTGATATCGACAAGTTGAGATGACTGATTTGGTCTAAGGGACTAGATTAATGTTTTGGTCCGAAAGTGCGGAAGCTGATAACTAAGTCGTGTCTTTATTAATTTTTCTGCATTTCATTGCCTCTTTTGTTTGTAAACTCGCATAAAAACCACTTAATATATTTTGAAAACACTAGTTTTTTTACAACATTGTTTGCTTGCATGCATAATTGTAAACGTTTTGAGATACTCGCATTTTCCCTGAGGATCTGACCTTGGAATACCTCCAGGTTTTATTATTTGAATTAGTTTATACTTGGACTAGCGTACCCAACACGTGAACAATAATCTGAGTTTAACTGAAGAAATGGACAATATTATATAAATATTAAAGTTTAAACCCTAATACATTATTGTTTTATATACATTGGGCTAGCTATTGATATTGACAAGTTGAGATGGCTGAGTTGGACTAAGGTGCTAGATTATTATTTTGGTCCGAAAGGGCGTGGGTTCAAATCCCACTCTCAACAATTCTTATCATATTTTGTTCACTTCTTATATTGTTTCGTTGTTTTATTTAATAACGTTAGAATTCTATTTTTTTTTTTTTTTTTGAGTACATTGGGGATGGGGGGATTCGAACCACAGACCTTTTGGTCATCAAGTCATACATATGCCAGCTGAGCTATGCTCGCTTTGGCCGTTAGAATTCTATTAAATGTAAAGTGTTTGTAGTTCAACAGTTAGGATAATTGCCTTACAAGCAATAGACTCGTGTTCGACTCCTAGCAGACACATTTTAATTCCATTGTTCCCATCATTATGTATGGCATAACATGTAAAATCGCATGGCATTAGGAAGTAGATAACTAAGCCGTGTCTTTAGCATTTCATTGCCTCTTTTGTTTGTAAACTCGCATAAAAACCACTTAAAATATTTTGAAAACACTGGTTACATTTTCCCTTCGGATCTGATATTGGAATATATCCAGGTTTTATTATTTGAATTAGTTTATACTTGGACTAGCGTGCCCAACACGTTAACAATAATCCGAGTTTCTCTCAAGGGTGGACAATAATATATAAATATTAAAGTTTAAACCCTAATACAATATTGTTTTATATACATTGGGCTAGCTATTGATATCGACAAGTTGAGATGGCTGGTTTGGTCTAAGGGACTAGATTAAGGTTCTGGTCCGAAAGGGCGGAAGTTGATAACTACGTCGTGTCTTTATTAATTTTTCTGCATTTCATTGCCTCTTTTGTTTGTAAACTCGCATATAAACCACTTAATATATTTTGAAAACACTAGTTACTTTACAACATTATACAATATTGTTTTATATACATTAGGCTAGCTATTGATATCAACAAGTTGAGATGGTTGATTTGGTCTAAGGGACTAGATTAAGGTTCTTGTCCGAAAGGGCGGAAGCTGATAACTACGTCGTGTCTTTATTAATTTTTCTGCATGTCATTGCCTCTTTTGTTTGTAAACTCGCATATAAACCACTTAATATATTTTGAAAACACTAGTTACTTTACAACATTTTTTGCTTACATGCATAATTGTAAACGTTTTGAGATACTCACATTTTCCCTAAGGATCTGACCTTGGAATACATCCAGGTTTTATTATTTGAATTAGTTTATACTTGGTCTAGCATGCCCAACAGGTGAACAATAATCTGAGTTTAACTCAAGAAATGGACAATAATATATAAATATTAAAGTTTAAACCCTAATACATTATTGTTTTATAATCATTGGGCTAGCTATTAATATCAACAAGTTGAGATGGTCGAGTTGGTCTAAGACGCTAGATTAAGATTTTGGTCCGAAAGGGCGTGGGTTCAAATCCCACTCTCAACAATTCTTATCTTATTTTGTTCACTTCTTATATTGTTTTGTTGTTTTATTTAACAACGTTAGAATTCTATGAAATGTAAAGTGTTTGTTGTCCAACGGTTAGGATAATTGCCTTCCAAGCAATAGACACGAGGTCGACTCCCGGCAGACGCATTTTAGTTCCTTTCTGGTTACTTTACAACATTGTTTGCTTACATGCATGATTGATACTCACATTTTCCGGATCTGACATTGGAATACCTCCAAGTTTTATTCTTTGAATTAGTTTATACTTGGACTAGCCTGCCCAACACGTGAACAATAATCCGAGTTTCGCCCGAGTTTCGCTCAAGAGGTGGACAGTAATATATAAATATTAAAGTTTAAACCCTAATACAATATTGTTTTATATACATTGGGCTAGCTATTGATATCGACAAGTTCAGATGGCTGATTTGGTCTAAGGGACTAGAATAAGGTTCTTGTCCGAAAGGGCGGAAGTGATAACTAAGTCGTGTCTTTATTAATTTTTTTGCATTTCATTGCCTCTTTTGTTTGTAAACTTGCATAAAAACCACTTAATATATTTTGAAAACACTAGTTACTTTACAACATTGTTTGCTTACATACATAATTGTAAACGTTTTGAGATACTCGCATTTTCCCTGAGGATCTGACCTTGGAATACCTCCAGGTTTTATTATTTGAATTAGTTTATACTTGGACTAGCGTGCCCAAAAGGTGAACAATAATTTGAGTTTAACTCAAGAAATGGACAATAATATATAAATATTAAAGTTTAAACCCTAATACATTATTGTTTTATATACATTGGGCTAGCTATTAATATTTACAAGTTGAGATGGTCGAGTTGGTCTAAGGCGTTAGATTAAGATTTTGGTCCGAAAGGGCGTGGGTTCAAATCCCACTGTCAACAATTCTTATCATATTTTGTTCACTTCTTATATTGTTTCGTTGTTTTATTTAACAACGTTAGAATTCTATGAAATGTAAAGTGTTTGTAGTCCAACGGTTAGGAAAATTGCCTTCCAAGCAATAGACCCGGGTCGACTCCCGGCAGACGCATTTTAGTTCCTTTGTTCCCATCATTATGTATGGCATAACATGTAAATTCGCATGGCATTAGGAAGCAGATAACTAAGCTGTGTCTTTAGCATTTCATTGCCTCTTTTGTTTGTAAACTCGCATAAAAACCACTTAAAATATTTTGAAAACACTTTGCTTACATGCATGATTGGTACTCAGATTTTCCCTCAGGATCTGACATTGACCTCCAGGTTAAACAATAATCCGAGTTTCTCTCAAGTGGTGGACAGTAATATATAAATATTAAAGTTTAAACCCTGAGTTTCTCTCAAGTGGTGGACAGTAATATATAAATATTAAAGTTTAAACCCTAATACAATATTGTTTTATATACATTGGGCTAGCTATTGATATCGACTGATTTGGTTTAAAGGACTAGATTAAGGTTCTGGTCCGAAAGGGCGGAAGCTGATAACTAAGTCGTGTCTTTATTAATTTTTCTGCATTTCATTGTCTCTTTTGTTTGTAAACTCGCATAAAAACCACTTAATATATTTTGAAAACACTAGTTACTTTACAACATTGTTTGCTTACATGCATAATTGTAAACGTTTTGAGATACTCGCATTTTCCCTGAGGATCTGACCTTGGAATACCTCTAGGTTTTATTATTTGAATTAGTTTATACTTGGACTAGCGTGCCCAACAGGTGAACAATAATCTGAGTTTAACTCAAGAAATGGACAATAATATATAAATATTAAAGTTTAAACCCTAATACATTATTGTTTTATATACATTTGGCTAGCAATTAATATTGACAAGTTGAGATGGCCGAGTTGGTCTAAGGCGCTAGATTAAGTTTTTGGTCCGAAAGGGCGTGGGTTCAAATCCCACTCTCAACAATTCTTATCATATTTTGTGCTCGTGTTTCTTTGCTCAAAAAAAGTTTGGTAGAGGTACATTATACAGGTTAAGCAATGCCGTGTTGGCGAATCATCCCCTTCACTAATTTCGAGCTTTCATTTCAAGCTTCTTCTCGAGTAATGAGAATATAAACATGTTAGTTTTTTTTGTAGTACATAAACCCATGTTAGATTATATTTATTGAATAGTTCATATTTGGGTTTATCACTTATAAGTGTAGCTTAGCCATTTACTTGTTTAAAAAACAAAAAACAAATTAGTCAAAAATAATATCAGAGCCAAGTTTGGATCCTGTGACCTGTGGGTTATGGTCCCACCACGCTTCCGCTGCACCACTCTGATTTGAATGGCAAATATTTGCTTTATTATTATTAAGAACCTAACAATACTTTTCATTTTTTTTTTAAAATGTTAAATTACAAATTTGGTCTCTATGTTTGGAGAAAGTTGGATTGAGTATGTGGCAATTAGGTACCATGTGTCTGGTATTTGATATTCAGCTGATTGTGTGTGTTGAAGTATATAATATATATTTTGTTGTAAAAAAAAAAAAAAGATTGTGTGTGTTGAAGTAGCTGACTAATATGCTATTCATATTTACATTTTCCTATTTAGCTGCTTGATTGTTCTTATATTTGTGAAGTTAATTGCAGTTCTTTGGTGTGCGTGTTTGCAGGCCAGAAGAGAGCTACAAGAGGAGTGGCAGAGTTACTTTCCTGTATTTACAGTCCTCTGCCTATATCCATTGCTATTTTCATCATTTTTGTCGTTCTTCATTGATTTACTTGGTATGAACCTTCAATAAAAGCTGAAAAGAAGAAGAAGAAGAAAAATGGAGATTGTTATTTCATTTGTTGCAAAAGTTTCTGAGCACACGGTTAAACCCATTGGACGTCAAATGGGTTATCTGATTTTCTACCAAAACAATGTTAAGGATCTTGAATACCAACTTAGAGCCTTAGAAGTTGCCAGATGCAGGGTGCAACATATGGTTGATGAGGCAAGAAGAAATGCTGAAGATATTGAAGTTGGCGTTAAGGAATGGCTAACCAAGGTGGATAAGATCACCAAGGAAAATAAGATTTCCCATTTAGATGAAAACCAATCAAAGAATGAATGTTGCTGTGGTTTGTGCTTATTTTCTGTCCAGCGGTACCAGGTAAGCAAAAAGGCAAAGATAGAGGCATACAGTGTCAAGCAAGATCAGGGAAGAAGTAAAATTTGACAAAGTTTCCTATCGTGGAGCTCTCTGAGGGGTAGGAAATTCAGCTATCAAAGGCTTTCTAACCTTTGGATCAAGAATATCAGTTGTGAAAGAAATTATTGAGGCACTGATAGATTCAAAGGTCAACATGGTTGAAGTGTATGGGATGGGTGGTGTTGGCAAGACTATGCTAGTCAAAGAAATTTCAAGACAAGTTAGGGAGGTCAAATTATTTGACGAAGTGGTTATGGTAACAATAGGCCAGACTTCAGATATTAGAAGTATTCAGGCAAAAATGGGTGACATGCTAAGCTTGTCTTTTGAACAAGAAAGTGTTGAGGGAAGAGCAACTTTATTACAAAAGCGGTTGAAGAAGGAGAATAAGATCCTTGTAGTGTTAAGATGATATGTGGGAGGGACTCGATTTGGAATCCGTCGGAATTCCTTATGGAGAAGATCATGAAGGATGTAAGATACTCATTACTTCAAGACATCACAATGTGTTGTACAACAAAATGTATATTCGTAATACTTTTGAGGTAAAGTTTCTTAGTGAAGAAGAATCATGGAGTTTCTTCAAAAGCTTGATAGGCGAATCACTTGAAATTACAGATTTGAAGTCCGTAGCGTATGAGGTAGCAAGGAAATGTGCAGGATTACCAATTTTACTTAGTACGGTTGCAAAGGCATTGCGTGGAAAATCTTTGCCCATATGGAGGGATGCCTTAAAACAACTGCAAAATCCTGCTGCAGTACCTGAAGGGGTGGGCAAAGAAGCTTATGCCTCAGTTAAACTAAGTTATGAGTATGTAGAAGGTGAAGAAGCAAAATTACTATTCCTACTTTGTAGTATGTATCTTGAAGATTATGACATTAACATGGAAAATTTGCTCATATATGTTATTGGTCTGAGATTGCTCAAGGGTGTCCATTCTTTGGCTGATGCAAGAGACAGAATGGTTAAATCGGTAGATGATCTCAAATCTTGTTGTTTACTTCTAGATTCAGAGCAAGGGGACAATTTTGTTAAGATGCATGATGTAGTTCGCGATGTTGCTATTTCAATTGCATCCAGAGATGATAAAATGTGTACAATGAGTTACGGGCGAGGATCGACAGAATGGATGGAAGATGATGCACTTAGAAAATACAATACAGTCTTAATAAATACTGAAAACTTTCGCAACCTTCCTCAAAAGTTGATGCTTCCAAAACTTGATGTATGTCAAGGTTGATTCAGAAATTCTTTTTAGTGAGGGGATAAAAAGGTTACTCTGTAGATCTGAAGAATTGTACTTAGAAGTACCAGTCCATGGAAAGGATGTTCTTTTTGAATTGGATAAAAATGCTATACCATCTTTGAGGCATCTTCATGTGTTTGATATTTCTGATACAAAATATTTAACTAGTGAAAAAGCTTCACTTAAAGGATTCACTAATTTGGAGTTGTTATCTCTTAATAGAATGATGAGCTTGGAGAATATAATTCATGGGGTCTCAAAGTTGTTCCTTTTAACAAATTAAAAATCATAAAAGTGGTGAAGTGTAAAGCTTTGAGGAATCTCTTTTCGTCATCCATCATGAGCAGACTTTCAAATCTTCAAACGATAGATGTTTCTAATTGTGAAATGATTGAGGCGATTGCGTGGAAAATGAGGCGACAAGCCAGTTTCAGTGTAGTAAATTAAGTTCTTTATCTCTAATTGGCTTACCTTGGCTTACAAGTTTCTGCCTGAAAGTGGAGCGGCTCAAACAAATGATCCAGGATGATGTACAACATTCAGAAATGGTAGAGGAATATGAACTTAGCAATTGTATCCCCTTTTTCAATGAGCAGGTATGTAGGAATTCCCTAGAAATAAAATGTAATGCATAGGAAGGAAATGCATGTAAATGGAATATTTCATAGATTTTGCCTTCATGCCATTCTATTTTCTTCGATGAGAAACAAAATGCAGGATGGTCTTAGACACTCAGAAACTAGTCTTTTATCCTTTATCGTAAATTTTTAGTTTAGACCATTCATATATGTCTTTAGTGTACAAAATAACCTGGAGTATTTTCTCATATTTTGTCTCACATTATCATCACAATAACAATAGAAATAAGAGTTTGGAGTGGAAAGTCATCCCTCTCTATTCTTGCAAAGTGAAATTGCCAAGTTTACAACTTCACAGTGTTAAGTTATAGTATATATATATGTGAGAAATAGGGTTTTCACAATTGAATATTAATTATAAACTTCTCATAACAAATAATATTCATGGTAGATTCTGCTTAGACTATACTACAAGCTACCGTGCCAACCTGAGCATAGCTCAATTGGTTAAAGCATATACCCTCGACCAAGAGGTCGGAGGTTCGAATCCCTCCACTCCACATGTTGTTGAAATCTAAAAAAGAAATAAAAGTTAAATTATAAGTTTTGTCTTGAACTTTCAAGTTCGTGTCTATATGGTCCATAAACTTTAAAAAGTATCTAACAAATCAGTGAACTTTCAATTTTGTGTCGAATAGGTCCCTGAACTTTAAAAAGTGTCTAATAAGTATATTTATTCTTTGCTAAACTTCAGACATTTTTTATTTTGAACTCACAGTGAGAATTTCATGTCAAAATCACATGTGCTTCTGAAAACTTGAGTATAAATGTTGCAGGTTGCTTTTCCAAATTTGGAAAGGTTAGTACTTAGTGGCTTGCACAAATTGAAGACAATATGGCATAATGGACTGACAGTTGAGTCGTTTAGCAAACTGAAAAGTATAGAACTTACTAATTGTAGAAGTCTTAGAATTGTATTCCCTTCAAATACAATAAGGATGCTCAAGAGTCTCGAGAAGTTGGAGATACGAGACTGTGAATTACTTGAAGAGATATTTGAAATTCAATGGTCAAATACCAATGAAAAAGGTGATATATTTGCCTGCCAGTTGAGATACTTGGATTTGGATGATCTACCAAGATTAAAGAAGGTTTGGATCAGAGATCCTCAAGAACTGGTAACCTTTCAAAGCCTAGCTGGTGTTACTGTTGAAGGTTGTCCTGAACTGAAAAGTCTCTTCCCAGCCTCCTTCATCACCAATCTTCAATTACTAGAAAGCTTAGTCCTCTAGCGTTGTGGATTGGAAGAAATCTTTGTGAAGGAAGAAATATTTGAGACAACCAAAACACAGTTTGTCTTCTCTAAGGTAATGCTACTACATAACGCAGTTTGTTTTCTCTAAGGTAATGCTACTACATCCTTAATATAATCTCTAGGCTCCGTTTGATAACCATTCCGTTTTTTGTTTCTAAAAATTATGCATACTTCCCCTCAACTTTGTTGTGGGGTTGCCAGTTTGTTCACTCCCTCTGGACTAGGTGGATGAAACCTTTCGGTTTTTCTTGGGTGTGGAATGATGAAGGTTTTGCTTCAATTGATGAGGTGCTTTTGGGTTCGTCTTTTCGTGAGAAGGGCATTGTTTTGTGTCAGGCTAGTTTCTTTGCCATTTTGTGGGGGTTTGATTTCAGAGAAACAATAGGATATTTAAAGAGAAGAAGAAGTCTTGTGACGAGGTATGAGAGTGTTGGTTTGGATTGAGAGGAACAATAAGATTTTTAGAGAAAATAAGTGGTCTTATGACGAGGTATGGGATGTGTTTAGGTTTAACGCCTCTTTGTGGTGGTTAGTCACTATGTAATTATGACCTTGGTTTGATCTTGTTAGATTGAAGTCCTTTTTTGTTGTTTGTTTGAGACTTTTGTCGGGCTTGTTTTTTGTTTGCCCTTGTATATTCTTTCATTTATCTCAATGAAGGCTCGATTTTTTACCCAAAAAAAGAAAAACTACTTACGCAAACACGCGAATTCTTAGTCAAATTCCAAAAATAAAAACATGCTTGGATTTTGATAACATTTTTAAAAAGTAGAAGACAAGGCAAAGAAACACATAGGTGGAAACAATATTTATAAGCTAAAATGAAAACCAAAAACAACCAAACTTGCAATCAACCCCCCATCATTTCACAATTTAGAAGTCCTCGAGGTAGAGGACTGCGGTCGACTGAATTCTTTATTTCCGTCGTCGTTCTCTCTCCACAACTTGAAGTCTATTAGAATAGTTGCCTGTCATGGATTGGTTCATTTGATGGATTCATCAGTAGCTAAAACCTTGGTGTAACTGCAAGAGATGCGTTTATCTGCTTGCAAAAAGATAAGCACTATAATTGCAAAAGTAGAAGGAGAAGATGAGGATGAAATTGTTTTCAACAAATTGAAAGTTTTGGAACTCTTGAACTTACCCAACTTATCAACCTTTCATTCTGGGAAAAGCACTATGAAGTTTCCATGCTTGGAAAAAGTGGTTATGAAGAAATGTCCTGAAATGAAAGCATTTTCTGGTGGAGTTGTAAGTACTTTTGAACATTACTGGAATGTCAAAGGTGGATCAGATGATGAGGGGTTCTGGACAAGCAATGTTAATGCTACAATCAACCAGCTTTGGGATAATGACCTTCACACCAGCCTGCAGAGTTTGTTTATAGAAAAGGTACGTGTATCTGTCTATTGATTCTACAACTTGTTAATGTTTTACTTTGCACAAATCATTTATGAGGTTAAAAAGCACTTTTAATACTGAAGTTTCATAAAAGTAACAATTAGTCCTTAAATTTAGTTGGTAACAATTTAGTCCATATTAATTAAATACCTTTGCAAAAAAAAAAAACTTTAATCATAGCCTTAACAATAAACTGACTCGCAAAATCGAGGCTAGTTAAATTGGTGTAAACTGTTGTGTCATTGACTATGAGCTCAGAAGTTCAATTTCTCCACCTTACATTTACTAAATACTTTTGCAAAAAAAAAAAAAACAATAAAGTGAATTTATAAAAGTAACATGAGCATAGCTCAATCTGCATAATATATTACCTAGTGACTAAGACGTCATTGAATACAAACTCTGTGGAATTTCAACACATAATGGATAACTTTGTTTACAAACAATAGTTTGTAGAAACTCCAATCCTCATCATTTGAAATCGCCATAGGTAATGTGTGTTTTATTTGTGAATATTATCCATCAATTTTTCAAAGGATGCATTTCGTTCTACAATGATTCCTTTCACTGTCCCACCCAAAAATTCATAAAAACCTTCCTCGTTCACATCCCATTCACCACCAACTAGCATGTATATTGGAATGGACGACATCCTACCACGACAAATATAAATGGTTAAAACATTATAACTTCGACTAAAAGATCACATTCACAACAAATATAAATAGTTAAAACATTATACCTTCGACCTATTTATTATTATTCCCGTCAATATTTATGAATAGCTAATCGATATTCAAATACCAGTCACCAGTATAAAAAAAAATCGGCAGACTGATTTTGTTTATTTTAGATCTAGGTCATTTTTAGATTTTAGTTTTTTGCCCTTATATAGTTTATACACATCGGAGTGCTCATTGGGTGCTCGCGAAGATTGACATGATTGAGGGGAGATTGATTGTATGAGACTCCATTACTTCAATGTATCATTGACATAAATTGGAGACTGGAATCAAATGATAACTTTTACGGCAAAAAAAAAAATGTAAAATTCGAAAATGTCCTAAATCCCCAAAAATAGACAAAATGAAGAGAAAAAAAACTGAGGATACGGCCAAAAAGATAATCCCTTAAAAGAGGTTAGTCTTGATAGTTAGAAATAAAAAAATAAATTATAATAATTCATTCGACATGTAATTTTTTTTTTTTTTGACATGTGAGTGAGGGATTGAACCGACCCTCATAATCAGTGGTCGATACATCATGTCATAAAAAAAAATTATAATAATTCATAGAACGGGTAACTTTTTTTTTTTTTTTTTTTTTTACAACATGGGTCAGGGATTAACCGTCGAGGTGAAGTCGGGACCTAAAAGATCCAATGGAACGATACAAAGACAAGTACATCCTTTAGGAATTCCAAGGTACTCCTTATTAATTTTAATTAAGGGGATTCGTCGTTCCAAGGGAAATAGACTACTAAAAAATTTCACATTTATTTTTTTGATTGATATGAATAAAGAACTCAGAAAATTAAAATAAAATAGCATAGGCCCTCATAATCAGTGGTCGATACATCATGTGTTATACTTTTGTTGGCGGTTCAATTGATAAGTATGAATAACTTTGTTTATTATCCAAAAACATTTAAAAATTAGAGATATAGGAACTTTTTAAACCCCAGGACAACCCTAAAACTAAACTGTTGTCAAACCGAGCATAGCTCAATTGGCATACAGTTGTGTCCGTGACTATGAGGTCATGGGTTCAATTCTCACTTTAATTAATTTTATTTGAAGAACTTAACACTTCAAGACATCAATTGACTATTCAAAAAGATGGAAGATTCAATTTCGATAACAAACTAAGCCCTAAAAACAAGTTTACATTTGAGAGAGAAATGGTGGTAAATATTAGAGATTGCATATCAACCCAAATCTAACAAATTTATATTTAGTCCATGTTGCATATCAACCCAAATCTAACAAATTTATATTTAGTCGTCCATGAAGTAATTTTCTTTTGAAACTTTGTGTAGACGTGAACTAATTCAAAATGTGTATTGACATTTTCGAGGTTCAAGTCTCTGTACTCCTATCAAATAAAAAACAATAGAAGAATCTGTCTCCACATTGTTGATTTGGGTGTTTGACTCAAGTTATATCTAACAAATAGTTAGAAGTTTTGGGCTGTAATTATTCTTTGAAGAAAGCCTAATGAATGGGTCTCAAAGCCCATGTGAAAGACTCCACATCACCATCCATTTGTCGTGAAGTTAGAAACTGAATCTTTAGAAAAAGAACGGTACAGAGAATACAGAGGGTCTTGGAGCCATCTTTGTCGTTCTTGAAGAAGTTTCACGAGAAATTAGTTTTCTCTTTGTTGAGTATTTTTCTTCTTCAATGGTGTATGGTGATTCTTTGTGAGAGAGAGTTTTGAGCTTTGTTGGAATTATCCGTCTTTTGATTTCGATTTCGATCGATTGCATGTTCTTGACGCTGAAGCAATAAAATTGATATTGTCTTGCACAGTGGATGTAGACCTCCTTGGTTGAACCACTATAAATTCCAGTGTTTCTTCTTTATTTTTCTTGTAATTGATTAGTGTTTTATCCCAATTGGGTTGCTGTGGATTTAGTTAAAGCAGTGGGTTTTCTGTGATATTTCACAACAAATGGTATCAGAGCATGGCAAATTGATCAGTAGCAGTGATTTTTCAGTTTTGAATTTGTAAGTCTTTTGTCTCTGTTTCTTTTGACTTGGTTGATTGGTCTGGAATTTTATCAGTTCGCAGATTCGTATTACTGGTTGGGCTGACCTGAAATTTTGTTTGTCTGGTTTGAAGTTGTTTTGGGTTGATCTAAAGTTACTGTGAAGTTGGCAGTATTTTTTGTTTGGCCGTTAAATTCCTAAAAAATGTCTGCAAAATTCGAACTAAATATGTTTGATGAAAAAGGGATTTTTGTATTTGGAGAAAACAGTTGAAAGCTCTTTTGGTACAACAGAAACTGGGTAAAGTATTAGATAAACCAGAAGTATGGCCTGCAGAAATAACCAAAGAAAAACAACTTGAAATGGAGGAAATAGCTTATAGCACAATGATTCTTCATCTTTCCGATAATGCGCTTCGACAGGTTAATGATGTTGATAAACCAGTAGAATTGTGGACCAAATTGGAATCACTTTATTTAAGTAAATCTCTACCAAATAAGATTTACTTGAAGGAAATGTTTTTTGGATTTAAAATGCAATCCTCAAAATCCTTAGAAGAAAACTTAGATGATTTCAACAATGGATTTATCAAATACAGGAGAGAAATTAGATGATGAAATCAAGCTGTTATACTCCTAAATTCATTACCTGAAAGTTATAAGGAAGTTAAGGCGGCAATAAAATATGGTAGAGATTCGCTGACTTTGGTTACTGGTTTAGATGCTTTGAGATCCAAAGATTTTGAAATTAAAACTAAGAAAAAGGATGCTGAAGCACTAATTATCAGAGGAAGATCTGAATCTAAAGGAAAAGGAAAATCACAGGTGAAGAACACTAAGCATAGATCTAAATCAAGAGGGAAAGAGAAGAGAAAATGTTATTATTGTCATAAGGAAGAGCATTTGATTAAAGATTGCTTTCTGTTAAAAAAAAAAAACAAAAGGGAGGATAAGAATGATGAACAAACCGTTGCAAATGTAATTGAAGGTTATGAATCAGCAGGAGTGTTAACTGTTTCTGAAAATACAGTTGATGAGTGGATACTTGATTCTGGATGTTCCTATCATATGACACCTCATAAACATTACTTTGAAGTTTTTGAGGAACTTGAAGGTAGCAAGGTTTTGATGGGAAATGATCAGCATTGTCTCGTAAAGGGTATAAGATCAGTCAAGTTGAAACTCTATGGTGGAATGGAGAAGGTCTTGTCTGATGTTCGGTTTGTTCCAGATTTAAAGAGAAATTTGATTTCTCTTGGACAGCTTGATAAATGAGGTTTTCATGGCAAGTTAGAGGGGGGTGTACTTCGAATTTAGAAAGGTTCACTTCTAGAAATGAAAGGCACTCTCAGAAATGGCTTGTATGTTTTAAATGGAACCTTAGTTGTAACTCATTGTGCAAATGTTGTTTTAGAAAAAGGTGGTAAAGAAACTATCATTTGGCACAAAAGATTAGCTCATGTCTCTCAAAGGGCGGAAGCTGATAACTAAGTCGTGTCTTTATCAATTTTTCTGCATTTCATTGCCTCTTTTGTTTGTAAACTCGCTTAAAAACCACTTAATATATTTTGAAAACACTAGTTACTTTACAACATTGTTTGCTTACATGCATAATTGTAAACGTTTTGAGATACTCGCATTTTCCCTGAGGATCTGACCTTGGAATACCTCCAGGTTTTATTATTTGAATTAGTTTATACTTGGACTAGCGTGCCCAACAGGTGAACAATAATCTGAGTTTAACTCAAGAAATGGACAATAATATATAAATATTAAAGTTTAAACCCTAATACATTATTGTTTTATATACATTGGGCTAGCTATTGATATTGACAAGTTGAGATGGCCGAGTTGGTCTAAGGCACCGGTTCGAAAGGGCGTTGGTTCAAATCCCACTCTCAACAATTCTTATCATATTTTGTACAGGCAATAGACCGGCAGACGCATTTTAGGTTCGAAAGGGCGTTGGTTCAAATCCCACTCTCAACAATTCTTATCATATTTTGTACAGGCAATAGACCGACGCATTTTAGTTTCTTTGTTTCCATCATTATGTTTGGCATAACATGTAAATTCGCATGGCATTAGGAAGCAGATAACTAAGGCCCGGTTTGGGGTTGCGTTTGAAGGTGATTAAAGTGATTTTTAAATAATCTTAACCGTTTTTTTGTTTGGTAAATCTGATTTTATATTAATTTAAATCAAATCAGTTTTCTAATTCCTTGCTTTTCTAAAATCTGATAGAGAGTAGCTTTTCAAATTGGATTCCCAAACAATCTGGTGCCTCTTCCAACTAACTTTCATAATTCCTATTTTATCCCTCCATAACTTCCATCTTTCTCCCAATCTATCGTTAAAAAAAATTCATCCATTTTTTTTTCTACTTTGAACTCTATTTTTTTTTTCCAAAACAACACTATCTTTTTGTTCTATAATTTTATTGAAGTAATGTACCAAGTAATTTAAAATGGGGATAAAATTAAAATTAAAAATAAATTAACATTAATTTATTTTTCTTATATATTTTTTTAATTAAATTTGGAATTCACACCATTTTATCAAAATAAATTTAATTAAAAAAATTATATTTTGTAATGTTAATTATTATATTAAATTTTGTTTTTAATTCTTTGAAATTATATGTCTATTTTGGTCATTATAGTTAAATCTCCCAAATTCGGTTTTAGTTTACCAAACATTACCCTCTATTTTTTTAGGTTTAGAATTGAAATTTACCAAACACTTATTTACTTCCTAGTACAGCTGATGTTTCTAAAAGCACAGCTAGAAGCAATTATTTTCAAAGTCACCGCAATCCCAAACAGAGCCTAAGTCGTGTCTTTAGCATTTCATTGCCTCTTTAGTTTGTAAACTCGCATAAAAACCACTTAATATATTTTGAAAACACTAGTTACCTTACAACATTGTTTGCTTACATGCATAATTGTAAACGTTTTGAGATACTCGCATTTTCCCTAAGGATCTGACCTTGGAATACCTCCAGGTTTTATTATTTGAATTAGTTTATACTTGGACTAGCGTGCCCAACAGGTGAACAATAATCTGAGTTTAACTCAAGAAATGGACAATAATATATAAATATTAAAGTTTAAACCCTAATACATTATTGTTTTATATACATTGGGCTAGCTATTGATATTGACAAGTTGAGATGGCCGAGTTGGTCTAAGGCGCCAGATTAAGGTTCTGGTCCGAAAGGGCGTGGGTTCAAATCTCACTCTCAACAATTCTTACCATATTTTATTCACTTCTTATATTGTTTCGTTGTTTTATTTAATAGCGTTAGAATTCTATGAAATGTAAAGCGTTTGTAGTCCAACGGTTAGGATAATTGCCTTCTAAGCAATAGACCCGGGTTCATCTCCCGGTAGATGCATTTTAGTTCCTTTGTTCCCATCATTATGTATGGCTTAACATGTAAATTCGCATGGCAGTAGGAAACGTATAACTAAGCCGTGTCTTTAGCATTTCATTGCCTATTGCCTCTTTTGTTTGTAAACTCGCATAAAAACCACTTAAAATATTTTGAAAACACTGGTTACTTTACAACATTGTTTTCTTACATGCATGATTGGTACTCACATTTTCGGACTAGATTAAGGTTCTTGTCCGAAAGGGCGAAAACTGATAACTAAGTCGTGTCTTTATTAAATTTTATGCATTTCATTGCCTCTTTTGTTTGTAAACTCGCATAAAAACCACTTAATATATTTTGAAAACACTAGTTACTTTACAACATTTTTGCTTACATGCATAATTGTAAACGTTTTGAGATACTCGTATTTTCCCTGAGGATCTGACCTTGGAATACCTCCAGGTTTTATTATTTGAATTAGTTTATACTTGGACTAGCGTGCCCAACAGGTGAACAATAATCTGAGTTTAACTCAAGAAATGGACAATAATATATAAATATTAAAGTTTAAACCATAATACATTATTGTTTTATATACATTGGGCTAGCTATTGATATTGACAAGTTGAGATGGTCGAGTTAGTCTAAGGCGCTAGATTAAGATTTTGGTCCGAAAAGGCGTGGGTTCAAATCCCACTCTCAACAATTCTTATCATATTTTGTTCACTTCTTATATTGTTTTGTGGTTTTATTTAACAACGTTAGAATTCCATGAAATGTAAAGCGTTTGTAGTCCAACGGTTAGGATAATTGCCTTCCAAGCAATAGACCCGGGTTCGACTCTCGGCAGACGCATTTTAGTTCCTTTGTTCCCATCATTATGTATGGCATAACTGTTGGGTTTAATGTCCTAAAAATTGTAAACTGATGTTATGAGTTATTAGTTTTATTCAGTAAAAGACTTTACTGGAATAAAGTGAAACGTGTTTGGTTTAACCTATATTGTTGGATGAATATGAGTACATGATTGTTGGCTGAATATGAGTACATGATTGTTGGCTGAATATGAGTACATGATTGTTGGCTGAATATGAGGCTGAATATGAGTACATGATTGTTGGCTGAATATGAGTACATGATTGTTGGCTGAATATGAGTACATGATGTACACTATTGTTGGCTGAATATGAGTTGACCACTCCATGTATGACATGATTGTTGGCAGAATATGAGTACTTGAGCTTTCATGTATGACATGATTGTGGATCAGGCTCAAGTATTGGATGCGGCTCACTTTGGATGCGGCTCACTTTGTATTGTACAGAACGATGTGATCCGAATCGTTCCACATGGAGATGTGAGAAGTGAGGGCGTTCTTTGTAACGAGATTACATAAGACCGAACCGCGTATTAAGTCGCTCTCTCTTTATAACTCCGTTTACTGATGAAACCGACTTATACATATTGATGGCCTAGGTAACTCGATCTCAATTCTGAGCTCGCTATGAACTCATGCTTATTCGATAATATCCTTTGACTTGCACGGGTGAGAGTGGCCCATAAGCGCCGACTCAATAAGCCTACCATCTTGGGGATAAAGTCGAATAGGTAGCTGGGGACATAGTACAGCAAGATTGGAGTTCACTCCTAACCCGCTCTTAAGGGTTAGTAGATAGGTTGTTCCCTTAATAGCTGACTCCGGGGCTTGAACAATGAGCGCCCACACTCTCATGTGATGAGAGGGTTAACTGATCTGTTGATTGGACCACAGATCTATTGTTCATTAGAGGTGTCAGTGGTACTTAAGGAACAAGACGTAATGCAGGGGTTAAACGGTTTAAATGACCCAGCTGTGATTACGAACAACCTGTGAAGGGTCGACTTGCCAGTGACGGTTATATCAGAGGACATAATATATCTACAGTGAGGAGAGTGCAACCCTCGGACTATAGTGGAGTCTCCGGGGTTAACGAAAGTTGATTGATTCGGTTTAAAAGAGTTTTGACCGAATAATCTCGTATCGTTGGAGCTCATGATCTGTAGGTCCTTTAGGTTCTACTGGCTAGCTCGGAAAACGTCGTGCAACAGTATAAGAGAAAATTAAAAGAAAAAGAATTTGAATTGTTCAAATTCGGTTTATGGAAGAAGGATGAACATATTTAAATTGGACATATTTAAATATGATTTAAATATGAGATTGGCCTAAAACATGAATAGGATTCATGTGTAAAAAAAGTCGGTTTTCGGAAAACCGGGTTTAATTATATTATTTAATTAATATTTGATATTGAATTAAATAATAATTATTAATTAAAAAGTTTAATTAATAATTATATATATATATATTATTTATTAAAAAGTTTAATAAATAAAATTATTATTATTATTTTTAATAATAATAATAATTAAATATATATATATACGTTTTGGCCAAATTGCATAAAAGAGGAAGAAGGGGTATTCATTATATGGAATTTGATTTTCAATTTGTAGAGAGTTTGAAGTGAAGGGCCTCTGCCTTCAGCTTCTTCTTCTTCATTTTCTCTCCATCTCTCTTCTGTTTCTTCTTCTTTTCTCTTTGTTTCGGAGTCCCACAACTCCGTTGCGCGGCGCCGAGGATAGCGGGACTACCTGGGGTGGTCCTCGGGGTGTTCGTGAGAAGAGGTTGGAAGAGTTCGTGACGAGATTTGGCCGGCAGAACTTGAAGAAATTGGAACTACAAGGGTATGTATTCTAAATTTCTTATTTCCGTCTTTTGAGCATGTTTACTATTTGTTAAATTGATGAAATTAGAGTATCATCGGTCCGAAATCGCTTTCCGCTGCGTATGTCGCTCCATCAATTGGTATCAGAGCGATTTTGTGATTAACTCAATTTGCATCAATTTAAGTTGGTGGGTATTTTAATTTAGAAATTGTTTCTGAATTGACATCTAAAGTGAATATCGATTTTGACAAAGTTTCTTTTTGAATTTCCTTATTTGTAATTGCCCGAGAATGTATGGGCTTTAATGCGTGCTGAAGAGTCTGTATTTTTAGAGTCATTAGAGTCCATATAGGTTTCTTTGTGAAAGAAGCTTGAGTTTGGAACTCGCCGAAATGTTCGGTATAAGTTCAAACTCGTTCTAGGCAATACGAGGAGAAATTCAAAGAGAAATTGGTCGAAGCATTCAGGGGAGCAAGTTGGTCCAAGGCGGTGCGAAGAGTTCGAAGTCCGCTCAAGATTTAGCTTGTTTATCAAGCTTGTAATAAAATAGTTATTGCTTGCTAAATGCCAAAATCGATCCACTTTAGTGTGTTTAATTAATTATGCATTGTGAATGTATGTTTTAATTGAAATTCATGTTTGTATGTGCATAACGTATGCCATATAGATTTAAAATCCCACCATAGGAAGCATGCTCCATGCATTGAAAATATGTTATAAGTGTTATAATATATAGTATGCATATTTAGGAATTCATGAGAATTAATATAAAAGTTATATTAATTCATGAATTGAATGTTGTTAGTTTAATAGAGAAATTGATATAAGCGTTATATTAATTATGAAATTGAACTTACAACATCGGTTATCCTAGTTTTATGCATATTGTATATTATAAGTGTTGTAATGTATATGCTTGTTTAATTCATGAGTTTTAATATAAGAGTTATATTAATTCATGAATTTGATGTTGTTTGCTTAATAGAATAATTGATATAAGTGTTATATTAATTATGAAATTAAAACATTCAACATTTGTTTTATGCATATTGTATGTTATAAATGTTATAATGTATAGGATGCATGCTTAATTCATTAAAATTGATATAAGTGTTATATTAATTTATGAATTAGGAGTTGTATGTTTAAGAGCCTAATCGATATAAGTGTTATATTGATTATGAAGTTAAATATTCAACTTGTCATGCCTTAGCGTATGTATGTTTGAGAAGCATATAGATGGTTGTTATAGAAAGTCTGCTTTTGCAAGCGTTGTAAAAATGACTTAGACTTTTAAAATCTATAACAAAGAAAAGAGTATGTTCATTTAGGGTTAATGATTCGGTCTGTTTTATTAGATAAAATAGGTCGTTATCTCGTAAATGCTAAGGTTATGAGAAACTCACCCGGAGAACTCTTGTCTAAGGTTGGAGGAAAATGAATTGACGGATCACCTCCTACCTGGGGACTAACCGGTACTTGAGTAAAGTTAACCAGGCTTTATGAGCGTGCGAGAGAGGTGTGAGGTTAATTAAATCTGTTAATAACCTAGACATCTCAGGTAAATAGTTTGCCTAGACTTAAGGTTTTATTTACTTAGCCAGATAAAACCTGAGTATTTACCCTAAAAACCGTCAACGATGCTTAGTAGAAGTGTTGAGAAGGAATATATGATATATCCCTCTCCTGCTACGCACTCCCTATAGTTCACAACGTGAGAATTTTGCTCGGCCTCGTGATGTCAATAGGGAATCCCCATTCGGATGGTATTTGCAACTTTCAATAGCAAGGTGAATGGAGTAAGTATCTATAGTAAGTGGGTGAAGGAAGCGCGTCGGTGCTTCCTGTGGTCTCCTCTATTGGACTGAACCGTAAGATTCCCATGTTCCGCCTGCAGGTTGCTCTTAGTGGCACCATCCATTCGGAGGGCGGGGCATGGGAGATCGAACATCTCAGTCACCATTTATGGATAGTGAAACACAGGGCCATTCCCAACACTGACATTCCATTCGGTTGCTATGTTGGGGCCGTTCTGTGCGTTTTAAAAATGGAGGGTCACACTTACGGGATTTGCTAAGGAGTTAGTAAATCCAGACCAAAAATGTTAACTAAGATGCTATAGGAATATGAGTTATTCTGGAGTTAGCATTTAGTCAAGAATGTCTTGATTTAGTAAAGGGGTGCTCGACTACCATTCGGTAGCAACCATTCTGACTTACTAAAGTATCGTAGCAAGTAAATAAAGAGTTTGGGTACTTTATTTACTGCTAAAGTTTTTTTTAATTGGTTTAAATAGGTTAAAACCGTTTCACTAATAGGTTTACATTCTTTTTCAGCATGGCGAGCTCATTTGTACAATTATTAGCTAACGACAAACTTACCGGAGAGAATTACGGAACTTGGAAATCCAACTTGAATACGATTCTTGTGTTGGATGACCTGAGATTTGTCTTGACGGAGGACTGTCCTCCAACTCCTGGCTCAAACGCTTCACGAACTGTTCGTGAGGCGTACGATCGCTGGATTAGGGCTAATGATAAAGCCCGTGTCTATATCTTGGCAAGCATGCAGGATGTCTTGGCCAAGAGGCATGAGGTTATGGTTTATGCTAAAGAAATCATGTTTTCATTGCAAGAGATGTTTGGACGACCGTCCTCGTCTCTTCGCTATGAAGCCCTCAAATTCGTTTATAATGCTCGAATGAAGGAAGGAACCTCTGTTAGGGAACATGTCCTTAACATGATGATCCACTTCATGACGGCAGAAGTAAACGGAGCTGCGATTGACGAGAAGAGTCAAGTAAGTTTTATCTTGGAATCTCTCCCGCAGAGTTTCCTAAATTTCAGATCAAACATGGTCATGAATAAGATAGAATTCAACTTGACCACTCTTCTGCACGAGTTGCAGACTTACCAGACCCTTCATGCCTCTAAAGGAAAAGAGAATGAGGCTAATGTAGTCACTTCGAAGAAGTTCTTGAAGGGGGCTGAGTCTGGGAGTAAGTGTGAAGCAACTGCTACGAGTAGTAGGACTATTCGTAAAAAGAAGAGGAATAGGAGAAAGGGCAAAGCCCCTGTTGTTGTGGCCAAGGTAAAGTCTTCGGACAAAGGGAAGTGTTTCCATTGTAACGAAGAAGGGCATTAGAAGCGCAATTGCCCAAAATACCTTGCAGAGAAACATGCCGAGAAAGAACGACAAGGTAAATAAGATTTATTTGTCTAAGCATGTATAGTGGATTTATGAATGTCATACCTGAATGTTTTTCAGGAACCACTAAACATGTTTGTTTTTCTTTCAGGAAACTAGTTCCTGATTGTCGGTTTCTTTGTGCTGGATGACTTGAGAAGACGTCTATTCAGCTGCACAGTGGGAGTTTTGTGCTTATGATGTTGTTGTCTGTATGAACCTAAATAACATATGTGATATGTGTAATTAAGTTGTACATATTTCTGTATTTCTGAGCATATGTATATAAGTATTTTTTGGTGTAAATAAATGAACGGTTCATTTTACAAAAGATGTATACTGTTATGTTCTATTAAATTCAGAAAACAACATGGATGTTAAGACTAATAATATTAAAGAAAAGCTATATCTAAATCAACAAGGGTTGTTGATAGTAGAGTTGGTTATTCTCAATAGTTGAGAAAACCCTAACTCATTGGTTTGTCTATAAAACTCGAGTTATCATACCAGATGATGACTTGAGGATTCTTTGTCTTTAATTAGACAATGGATTATTTAGACAAGGACCAATGGTTCGAAGCTGTAGATCTTCGAGGGGTTAAATGACCGAGCCTCTAAGGTGAAAACTTTTAAGGCTTGACTTACTGGTAATGGGACTGTCCCAAAGTGAAGAAGTTGATTGTGTATCAACTTGTTTACTTGTTACCAGACGTAAGTTGTTAGATTACTCTTATCTATTTTTCTTGTTCTATACTAGATAGGATAAGATAAATAGAAATCAAGACTAGCTATCTTGATTATAGTATCTATAAGGCATAATCTCTTTGAGAGTCATATACAAGATTAAGAACAAAATTGTTTTGTTAGCTTATTCAATTCTTTTATAGATTGGAACTAGCAACTTAATCTTGAATGATTAAGGTTTGATGTTCTAATCAAATCTTATGGCTTAAACATGTTATTGATAAACTTTGCTGGGCAAGTGTTTTATCAATACTATAGCTTTCATAATATGTTTCCGTAATTAACGTCCTATTCATTGAGAATGTAATAGGATGTACTTTCTGACACTCATGCATTAGCTAGCGACCTGTTTCCAGATATGTGATCTGGGTGAGGTCTTGTTTATTCTAAGGATTCAGATTAATTTGAGTCGTAAGAACAAATCGCTAGTGTGGTCTCCTAACATCTGATATTGACAAGAGTTGTTAATAATCGATATTATGAGGTGTTGTCCCTACGCATTAACACATCTTGGGTTAGATCTATCTCTTCTGAGATAAATGACCCGATATGTTTTATGCAGTGGGAGCTGTCAGTTATATCGGTTAATAATTTGTTATAGTATAAAGGAATGTAATACAAGAGTTGTATTGTTGATTCCTCTATAAAAGCTAAAATTAGTTGCAGCTTGTATAGCAACATAAAAAAAAAGTGGTTTTTGAGCTCTTAAGTAGTGCGGATGAGGAGATATGATGGTCACATGGAAAGCCTCATAGTACTTCATGCTGATATGTTTACTAAGTCTCTCACGGCTAAAGTGTTTGAGAGATACCTAAAGAGTTTAGGGCTCCGGGTTGCTAAATAGGATAGTGGGAGAAGACTATAGATATATGATATTATAGTTCTCCTCGCCAACATGTACACCACGGACGTTTAAGTCCAAGTGGGAGTTTGTTGGGTTTAATGTCCTAAAACTCGTGGTTTGTAAACTGTTATGTTTGTAAATATTCTATTTAGAATAAAGAGTTATTAGTTTTATTCAGTAAAAGAGTTTACTAGAATAAAGTGAAACGTGTTTGGTTTAACCTATACCAATGACCAACACCCTTGGCTGAATATGAGTACTTGAGCTTCATGTATGACATGATTGTGGATCAGGCTCAAGTAGTCAGTCAAAACGGTCTATAGTATACGGATAAGGATGAGTACCTTATCCTGGTAACACTATTGGATGCGGCTCACTTTGTATTGTACATAACGATGTGATCCGAATCGTTCCACATGGAGATGTGAGAAGTGAGGGCGTCCTGTGTAAAGAGTTTACATAAGACCGAACCGCGTATTAAGTCGCTCTCTCTTTATAACTCCGTTTACTGATGAGACCGACTTATACATATTGATGGCCTAGGTAACTCGATCTCAATTCTGAGCTCGCTATGAACTCCTGCTTATTCGATAGTATCCTTTGACTTGCACGGGTGAACCCAAAGAGGCATCATCTGGGATCCCGACCCAAGGGGGCATGTTGAGAATCCCGATCCCACATCGGAAAGATGAAGGGACCTCACTCATAATATAACATACATGGGCTACTCCTCCTATCACCAATTGGTTTTAGGATGGAACCCCATGGTGTCTAATAGAAACTTGAAGAAAGGAGATTCGTTTCAATAGAATTTCTTTTGGTTTGCATTGCCATATAAGTCGTGCAATGTCTCGTCACTTCAATTTCCCCCAATGCTTGATTTACATTCAAATGTTGATCTCAATCTTATTTCCTATATTTTCGTATAACATTTTCCAATACGAGTACATTTATTCCATTGAATATTTGTGCATCTCCTTCTCTCAATCTTATTCCCCCGAATGCTCATGTTCTGCCTCGTTATTCTAGTGCGGAGAGGATGTCTTGGGGAGGGAGCCGACCTGAGTGGCTTTCCGAGACTCTGCACTTGCTTCCTTAGTTTTTGTGCTCGTGTTTCTTTGCTCAAAAAAAGAAAAAAAAAGTTTGGTAGAGGTACATTATACCGGTTAAGCTATGTCGTGTTGGCGAATCATCCCCTTACTAATTTCGAGCTTTCATTTCAAGCTTCTTCTCGAGTAATGAGAATATAAACATGTTAGTTTTTTTTGTAGTACATAAACCATGTAAGATTATATTTATTGAATAGTTCATATTTGGGTTTATCACTTATAAGTGTAGCTTAGCCATTTACTTGTTTAAAAAAAAAAATTAGTCATAAATGATATCAGAGCCAGGTTTCGATCCTGGGACCTGTGGGTTATGGGCCCACCACGCTTCTGCTGCGCCACTCTGATTTGAATGATAAATATTTGCTTTATTATTATTATTAAGAACTTAACAATACTTTTCATTTTTTTTTTTTTAAATGTTAAATTACAAATTTGGTCTCTATGTTTGGAGAAAGTTGGATTGAGTATGTGGCAATTAGGTACCATGTGTCCGGTATTTGATATTCAGCTAATTGTGTGTGTTGAAGTATATAATATATATTTTGTTGTAAAAAAAAAAAGATTGTGTGTGTTGAAGTAGCTGACTAATATGCTATTCATATTTACATTTTCCTATTTAGCTGCTTGATTGTTCTTATATTTGTGAAGTTAATTGCAGTTCTTTGGTGTGCGTGTTTGCAGGCCAGAAGAGAGCAACAAGAGGAGTGACAGAGTTACTTTCCTGTATTTACAGTCCTCTGCCTATATCCATTGCTATTTTCATCATTTTTGTCGTTCTTCATTGATTTACTTGGTATGAACCTTCCATAAAAGCTGAAAAGAAGAAGAAGAAGAAAAATGGAGATTGTTATTTCATTTGTTGCAAAAGTTTCTGAGTACACGGTTAAACCCATTGGACGTCAAATGGGTTATCTGATTTTCTACCAAAACAATGTTAAGGATCTTGAATACCAACTTAGAGCCTTAGAAGTTTCCAGATGCAGGGTGCAGCATATGGTTGATGAGGCAAGAAGAAATGCTGAAGATATTGAAGTTGGCGTTAAGGAATGGCTAACCAAGGTGGATAAGATCACCAAGGAAAATAAGATTTCCCATTTAGATGAAAACCATTCAAAGAATGAATGCTGCTGTGGTTTCTGCTTATTTTCTGTCCAGCGGTACCAGGTAAGCAAAAAGGCAAAGATAGAGGCATACAGTGTCAAGCAAGATCAAGGAAGAAGGAAAATTTGACAAAGTTTCCTATCGTGGAGCTCTCCGATGGGTAGGAAATTCAGTTATCAAAGGCTTTCTAACCTTTTATTTCAAGAATATCAGCTGTGAAAGAAATTATTGAGGCACTGATAGATTCAAAGGTCAACATGGTTGGAGTGTATGGGATGAGTGGTGTTGGCAAGACTATGCTAGTCAAAGAAATTTCAAGACAAGTTAGGGAGGTCAAATTATTTGACGAAGTGGTTATGGTAACAATAGGCCAGACTTCAGATATTAGAAGTATTCAGGCAAAAATGGGTGACATGCTAAGCTTGTCTTTTGAACAAGAAAGTGTTGAGGGGAGAGCAGCTTTATTACAAAAGCGGTTGAAGATGGAGAATTAGATCCTTGTAGTGTTAAGATGATATGTGGGAGGGACTCGATTTGGAATCCGTCGGAATTCCTTATGGAGAAGATCATGAAGGATGTAAGATACTCATTACTTCAAGACATCACAATGTGTTGTGTCGCAACGTTTTTGCGACGCGGTGCGGCCGACAACCTTCTGTTAAACAGGGGTTTTCATAAAAATGGAGTCGCCACCAATCATTTCGGGTGTGATTGGTCACCTTAAAAATACGGTCTACGAAGTAAAACGACGAGGTTCGGAGGTCGGTTGAGTGTAGGGAAGGTGCTAGCACCCTACAACATCCCGTTTAAAAACGGTAGCCAAAACATTTTATCCTAATTATCTAGCTAATTTCAAATGGTCCCTAACGAATAAAATAAACAATTAAAAAATAAAACAATGTCCCAACTAATCATATCCTAACTTTAAACAAAGTCGGAATTTGATTTGGTGAGCAAGATTGTTAATTTCACCATTAACGCCTTAATCCCGATACCGAGATCATAGAACTTTAAAAATGATTTAATAAAATCATTTTGTTTCAAATTCAATTTGAAATCTGATTAAAACTTGAATTAAAATTAAAATATTTTTGCCTTGAAAATAAACAATTTCGAAATTTAATTTAAACTTGATTTGAAATAAAAATCTTTTGTTTTGAAATCAAAATAAATCGAAATTCAATTTTGAAAACTTAATTTTAAAATCGAAGGAAAACCTCTTTTTTAAAAAGAAGGGCGTTCTTGTAATTAGCGCATAATGGCTGTGGTTTTGAAAATAGATTAACAACAAATCCTCCAAATAGGGAAACCCCTATTCATCTCGGGATTTCAATAAGGTTAAAAGACCCTCGAGATGAGAGGAACAGTCCTTCATCTCTCCCGGGGTTAAAATTTAATATTAAAATACCCTCGAAATGAAAGGAACAGTCCTTCATCTCTCCCGGGGTTGCAAATTAATGTTAAAATACCCTCGAGATGAAAGGAACAGTCTTTCATCTCTCCCGGGGTTACAAATTAAAACTAAACAAATGCGCATAAAATAACGAAGACGATAAAATGGAGCGACAGAAGAATAAATGATCAAATTAATGTAAGAAATCCTGAAAATAAACTTAAAAATTAAATTGAAACGAATAACAAACTAACATGCATATACAATATAACTTAGGTATATAAAGCAGGGTATATATTGAATATGCAGGGGTATATATCAAAATCAGAGGGGTATATATGCATATAAACAGGGGGTATATATCAGATAGGCAGAGGTATATATGAGCACAAAACCAATCAGACATACTTCACTAAAAGAACAGGGGCAAACTAGTAATTTTACTAAAACCTAAAATGTCGTTACCCACGCAGTCTTCTTCTTCCATGATGCGCTTCTGCCATCGGAGCTCCGACCACCGCCGTCAGATTCAAGCTGGAAGCTTGCTGCCATCAGCTCGGGTTCGCCGGAGATGTCGCACGCTGCCTGGTTCGCCGCCGTCTGGTTTCGAGATTGAAGGAGCCGCCGTCTGGTCTGGGTTTGGGTTGCTAATTCGGGTTGAAGATGGAGCTTGGAGCTTGCCATTGAAGACCCAACGCCGTGGAGGTCTGGTTCAAGATCTGAGGTTGATGCCGCCGTGGGTCTGCTTGAGGAAAATGGAGACCGCCGCCGTCGATGAAGACCCACCGCCATCGATCGTCTGGTCTGGAGCTCAAGTTCGCATGCTGTGAACGCCATTGTCGCGCCGCCGTGGAGGTCTGTTGTCCGAAATCGCAAGTGTACGAATCGTTCCAAGTAATATAGTAATGTAAGTATGATTATCGTTCTCCACAGGGAATGAAAGTTACTAATTACCAGAATTCTAAACCTTAGTTTTATCTGAGCAATCAATTATCAGAGTTGTACGAAAATTAAATATGCTATTGACTTGAGTAATTAAAATGATGCAGAAAACTAAACGAAACAATTATTGTTTGCGTAGATGATAGAGGTTCTAGAGTAAAGATTTCATCGTTGTCTCATCCTATTCCTTATTATTCTCTAGTTATAAACGCTTGACCCTATGATTGTTGACAAGTTCTACTCGTAAGACTTGTTACTCTCTCTCGAGTAATAACAATATTCATTAAAATAACAATTGCCTATATCTCTATGACAATCAGAACACTTCAACTATTAAGACTGTAGAACTAAATCATGCCACAAAACCTACAAGGATATGTCTATCTCTCATATAAGTTAGGGAAAATAATTAAGGTTCGTCAACGAGAATTGTCTATCGACTTCAACGCATTGATAAAATCTCACACTAAGACTGGCCAAATCCTAACATGTACTTAGTAAGCATATAAGAATTTTCACAATCGAAAAAGGAATCAAGCTCTTAACTATTAATCAATAAGAAATAGAATTCAACAACGACTACATCAATACTCTAGATAGAAAAGTTAGTTCATGGAGGAAATCTCAACAATATTCATGTTCGGAAACATAATCGTTACAAGAGAAATGAAGGAAGAAATAGATGAAAAGAAACGAGCTACGATGAATCCTCGATCTCCCTAGCGTAGCTCTCGCTTCGTTTGGATACTCGGATATCAAGATCTGCTCTCTCCGCTCTCTTTCGTCACTTCGTTCCTCGTCCACGCTCTGCCTCTTGCAAATAGTAACCGACCCCCCTTATAAATTTAGGTCAATTTCCGTCGCAGCGCCTCGGCGCCAGGGAGATCGCAGCTTCAGCCTTCGTAGCGCCTAGGCGCTGAGATGCAGCGCCTCGGCGCTATACCTTCTGCCCAATTTTTATGTTTGGGCGCCTAGGCGCTGAAAGGCAGCGCCTCGGCGCTAACGCTTCTGCATTCTTCATCTGATCAGCGCCTAGGCGCCGAAAGGCAGCGCCTAGGCGCTATACCTTCTGTCCGATTCTTCTCATCAGCGCCTAGGCGCTACAGCTACTGTCCATTTCTTCTCATCGGCGCCTAGGCGCCGTAAGGCAGCGCCTAGGCGCTAGGCCTTTTCCATCAATTTCCAGCTGCTTTTGCCCTCCTTTTCACTCTTATTTCCGATCTTCATCTAACTTCCTTCTTTCTTCACCTACACGCAAAATAAGCAACAATTAGATAGAAACAAGAGATAAAACATCTTCTTACTCAATTAAAACTCTAAAAAAAAACCTTGCTTTAATACGTCAAAATATCACTTAACAAACTACCCCCAACTTATCATTTTGCTCGCCCTCGAGCAAAGAGCAACAGGATTCTAAAGAAAGACAACTACAATCAAATGACTCAAATCTCACGCATTTATTGACAACCTAAAGGCACACGAAAGTAAGTGAAACAATTGAGTACAATTGACCAGTGAGACTTCTAGATTCCTTACAATTCCATGTGTTCTTTTCAAATTTCTTAATATCTAAGAATACTGGTAAGCTAAGTACACATCAATTACTTCGGTTATACAAACAGTCAAGAGAAGAAGCATTCATCGAGTACAATTTTAACTAAAACTCAAGTATCTCATCAAACTATCAAAATTGAATGCACAAGGTCTACTACCCTCACAGGGATTCACTCATAACGCTCAACTGTTTAAGGCATATTTCAATGACTCTCACACCAATACATACAAAACTTTTGTCATAAACTTGCTCATATATCACATCCAAGCCATCGATGAACATAATGAATGCACAAAAATTAAGGGTCTTATTTTGGATGTAATTTGGCTTAGGAACGGGTAGATGGAAAGGGAATTTTAAGCTTTTTATTGAAAGAATTTTTACACAACTTATCCACATGAAGCTAACACTTCAACTTCCAAGGAATTTAAACTTAAGCACGATTTTTTTTTTTTTTTTTTTTTTTTTTAAGCTTGGTTGAAGCATCGACTTCTTTTCATCCACACTTATCACACTTCCATTTAGGAATCCCTTAATTCAAATGTTGCAACTTTCCCAACAAATTAAAAACTTCATGTGGTAAGCATATGTAATCTTTCAATCTTGGATTCATAGAAAAGGATTACAACAAATGGCATTTTTGGCTTTTAGTGCGGTAATCTTCCAATGAAAAAGGTCTAAGGCTCAATATTTGGCTTAACTAAGGACTCAATGTTGAGGTAGGCTATTTTAGAAAGCTAAACATTGGCTTCACCTAAATTACCCTTAAAATTTAACCATTCAAAACTATTCAGAGGCTACAGTCATGCATAACAAAGCAAGTTCTACAAAAAATCTAAATATGCACGACATTCACACATTTTAAGAATTGAAAGCACCATGTAATGAATGTGCTTAAAGGCTCAAAAGCTCACATGAAAACAGGTTGTTTTGGCAATAGATCTTGCGCATTCGTCATTTAATAATTCAACAAACACTATCATGCATTCCTTTTAAGTAAAAACATGAATCAAGCTCTTCTCTCTTATGCAATATAACCTAACAACCAATGTGTCCCTAACTTACATAGTTTTCCAAAATATCTCGAAAAATTGAAGAGACACACTTCTTAGAATGTAGAAATCATATAGAATGTCACACCTATCCTCAAAAACATACTCAACAGAATCTAATCCCACCCCCAACTTAAATTCAACATTGTCCTCAATGCGAAAAGAAACGAACAACACAAAGGAAAAACAACAAATAAGAAGAAAACGAATAAGGGAAACGAAAACTTCCCTGAGTGAGCGCCGCTCACATATTCTCTTCTTCATCAGATGATCGAGGGGGGGTTGGACAAAGAATGGGATCATCTCCTTGATTGAACCCAGGACGTGCCAACACCTGAAAAAGCCTATCAAAGCATTGATTGCTATGCTCCATGTGTCGATGCATTCGTCTTTCCATTCTTCGTCGTCCTTGTTCTTGTCTTTCCTCCATCCTGTCTAACCGCTGCGTTTGACGAAGCTCCATTCGCTCTAATCGTTCCTCCAAGGATAACTGATCCTCAGGTGGATCATGAGATGATGGCTCTGGAGGAGGTTGGGACGAACTGCCAATTAAAAATTGTTCGCCATGGGCCGGGTCTTCAACCAATGTCGGGCCTTTTAATCCTAAGATGTGTTTTTTGTCCATTACACATTTAGGATGCCTTAACTCCTCATCTGAGCCCCAAGTCACTCCGGCGGCTTTGCATAAGGATGTAATCAATGAAGGGTGAGCGAGGCCACCGGTTGTGGAAGCCTTCTTGGTGTGTTTGATTGATTGCTGTATAATGCGACCCACATCAATAGATTTGCCAGTTACAATGGCGTACAAAAGGATGGCCCTGTCCTTGGTCACATCGCTCACATGTGTTACAGGCAAAAGCTTAGCACAAATAAAATTGTGCCAAACTTTATTCATAACACTAAGATGGGCAGCCTTAAAATTCAGCTTTTCTCCTTGTCTGGTTGCCCATTGAGTGCCCGGCTGACACAATGTCGCTATGATCTCATCATAATCAACATCATTGGCGGCATATGTTGCATAACCATCCCTATCAATGCTTGGAAGATTATAAAATTTGTTTATGGATGCAAAATCAAACGGCACCAACTTGCCCCGCACAAAGACCTTTGTTCTGTCTTCTTGCATATTCGCATAAAATTCCCGAACAAGCGGGACAACAGCAGACTCAGGTTGCTTCGTGAATGCTTCCCAACCTCTTTCCCTAATATTATGATAAATACATGGCTGCTCGCCAATACAAGGGAGTAAACCTCGCTCCGGAATTACATTCCGCTTAATAACCAACTCGGAATATAATTTCGAAGCCTCTTCGTCCCTGAATCGATATCTATCAAAGGATTCAGAAGACCCTTCGCCTATTTTCGCACGCTTAGAAGTCTTGGGAGCCATAACTACTTCGCACGCTCAATGCCGGTATCTTCCAACTTTTGTATCAACACTCAATAATCCAACACTTCCAACCACCCAAAATAACAAAGCAGAAATCCCAACACTTCCAACAAAATCAACCAATCTTCCACACGCTCTAAATTTCAGCCCCAATAAAACACTTTACAAGATAAATGCTTACTTGGAGAAGAAACACAGAGGGTTGAGGCGAAGAGGAAACCTTGAAGAAGAACCGTCACTGTGGAGAAGAAGCTCTTGGAGAACTTCACACTTTTGCAAACTTCAAACTCCTACAAAATCAAATGTTAGTGGTAAAGCGAGGGTTTGGTTGGTGAAACAAAAACAAAGGGGAGAAATTTGTGGGTAAAGGAGAAGATTTGGAAGAGAAAAGAGATGAAGAGAGAAATTTGGAAGAGAAGAGAAGAAAGATGAAGATAGAGATTTGGAGGAGAAGAGAAGACTTGAGAGCAAAAGGGAGAGAAAAGCTGAAGAAATTGAAGATCTAGGGTTTTTAGAAAGGAAAAATACGTTTTTAAACACCCAACCCTTTTTTTTTTTTTTTTTTTTTCGTCAGAATCGCGCCAGCGCCTAGGCGCTGAGCGTTCTGTCTTTTGAGAAGGGGAAAAAATCGCGACAGCGCCTAGGCGCTGAGTGTTCTGTCCTAAACCCAGATTTTTTTTCTCGACAGCGCCTCAGCGCTGAGCATTCTGCCTTTCTTCTTTTTTTTTTTTTTTTTTTTTTTTTTTCAACAAAGACGGGTTGCCTCCCAATTAGCGCTTGGTTTAAAGTCCTCAGCCCGACATTTTCTTACTAAAGTGAGCACAACCTTATCGTGGTGTTTATGGCTTTCACCATGTCGTGCACATAAGGCTTCAAACGTTGCCCATTCACCTTGAACGTATCTCCAACCTCGTTTTTCACTTCAACCGCACCATGAGGATAGACTTGGACCACCGTAAACGGACCCGACCATCTTGATTTCAATTTTCCAGGAAACAGCCTAAGTCGCGAATTGTATAACAAGACCTTTTGGCCCGTCTCGAAGCTCCTTCTTCTAATATGCTTGTCATGCCATGCCTTAGTTCTTTCTTTGTAGATGCGCGCATTCTCATATGCTTCATTTCTGAATTCCTCCATCTCAGTCAATTGTAACATGCGTTTCTCCCCCGCTGGTTGCAAATCCATATTGAGCAATTTCATTGCCCAGTAAGCCCTATGTTCCAATTCAACTGGCAGGTGACATGCTTTCCCGAATACTAACCTGTATGGAGACATCCCAAGAGGAGTCTTGAACGCAGTTCGATATGCCCACAACGCATCTTTTAACTTCTTTGCCCAATCCTTGCGTGAATGATGCACTGTTTTCTCAAGTATCCTTTTCACCTCTCTGTTGCATACTTCCGCTTGTCCATTTGTTTTAGGGTGGTATGCTAGGGCCATTCGATGCTTTACCCCATATTTTGCTAGAAGTGCGGCAAATTGTTTGTTGTAGAAGTGTGAACCTCCATCACTGATTATCGCTCTCGGTGTCCCAAATCTTGTAAAGATATTCTTTTTGAGGAAGCTCAGGACTACCTTTCCCTCATTCGTTGGAGTAGCAATAGCCTCGACCCATCTGGACACATAGTCAACTGCCAGAAGAATATACTTGTTGTTGTAGGACGATGGAAAAGGACCCATGAAATCCATACCCCACACATCAAATAATTCCACCTCCAAAATGTTCTGCAGCGGCATTTCATCCCTTCTAGAAATATTCCCCGTTCGCTGACATCGGTCGCAACTCATCACAAAGTTATGGGCGTCTTTATACAACGACGGCCAGTAAAAACCGCTTTGCAAAACCTTTGCAGCTGTTCGACCTCCCCCATGATGACCCCCACACTCTAAGCTGTGGCAGTGACGCAGAATATCGTCCATTTCTTCCTCAGGAATGCATCTTCTCAACATTTGATCAGCACAGTGCTTGTACAGAATGGGCTCATCCCACAAATAATGCTTCACCTCTGAGAAAAACTTCTTCCTCTGTTGATAGGATGCTTCCTGTGGCACTATTTTTGCTGCTAGATAGTTCACAAAATCTGCAAACCATGGCGTTTCCTGCTTTCCTGTTACTGCAAAAACATGCTCATCTGGAAAATCATCATCAATAGGAGCTTTCAGAGATTCAACCTCAATTGGCAGTTCAAGTCTAGATAAATGATTTGCTACTAAGTTTTCTGTCCCTTTTTTATCCTTTATCTCGAGATCAAATTCTTGAAGGAGTAAAACCCACCTAATCAGTCTAGGTTTCGCATCTTTTTTAGTCATCAAATACTTAATAGCAGAATGATCAGTGAAAACAATGACTTTACTACCAATTAAATAAGACCTAAATTTGTCAAAGGCAAATACGATGGCAAGTAATTCTTTTTCTGTTGTAGCATAATTCAATTGGGCATCATTAAGAGTTTTACTCGCATAGTAAATGGCATGAAATACTTTTGCACTTCTTTGTCCTAACACTGCCCCAACAGCGTAATCACTGGCATCACACATTAATTCAAAAGGACAATCCCATTGTGGGGTTACAACTATGGGAGCAAATATTAATTTCTCTTTTAATAATTGGAAGGCTTGAAAACATGCATCATCAAATTCAAATTGTGTACCTTGCACCAATAGAGAAGATAGAGGTTTTGTGATTTTTGAAAAATCCTTTATAAACCTCCTGTAGAAACCAGCATGTCCCAAAAAACTTCTGATTCCTTTCACTGAAATCGGCGGCGGTAATTTCTCAATTGTTTCCACCTTCGCCCTATCTACCTCAATCCCTCGGGAAGAGATCTTATGCCCTAAAACTATACCTTCTCGAACCATAAAATGACATTTCTCCCAATTCAAGACAAGGTTAGTTTGCTCACATCTTTTAAGAGTCATTTCCAAATTTATGAGACAATTATCAAATGAAATTCCAAAAACTGAAAAATCATCCATAAATACCTCAATACATTTTTCAACCATGTCGGAGAAAATTGACATCATACATCTCTGAAATGTGGCGGGTGCGTTGCATAGACCGAAGGGCATTCTTCGAAACGCAAAGGTACCATAGGGACAAGTGAATGTGGTCTTCTCTTGATCCTCTGGTGCAATTGCAATTTGCTGATATCCCGAGTAGCCATCCAGAAAGCAGTAATACTCATGCCCTGCCAATCGATCCAACATCTGGTCAATAAAGGGCAAAGGAAAATGATCCTTTCTGGTTGCCTTATTTAACTTTCGATAATCTATGCAAATCCGCCATCCCGTTACGGTTCTTGTAGGAATCAACTCATTGTTCTCATTTTTCACCACTGTCATTCCTCCTTTCTTGGGCACTACATGAACTGGGCTTACCCAAGCACTATCTGAAATTGGGTAGATTATTCCTGCATCAAGCCATTTCAAAATCTCACCCCTGACTACCTCTTTCATGTTTGGATTGAGCCTCCTCTGTGCTTCTATTGTCGGTGAAATTCCTTCTTCCAATAAGATCTTATGCATACACAAGGAAGGGCTCAGACCTCTGATGTCTGACAAAGTCCATCCTATTGTTGGTTTGTGCTTTCGGAGCACACGTAACAGCTTATCTTCTTCCTCACTAGATAATTCTGCTGAGATGATCACAGGAAGAGAGGACTCTTCTCCCAAATAAGCATATATGAGATGAGAGTGAAGCACCTTTAACTCTAGATTGGGTGCTTTTTCTGTCGATGGCACAGACTTAGATGTAGTGGTTCCTAAGGATTCATAACTTTTTCCTTCATAACGAACCGCAGAATTCAACCAATTTACACATTCAGTCACATCTAAATCTTCCAGTCCTTCAGGGTCTGGATGAGTAAGGCATACCTCTAATGGTTGTTGGGAAATGGTCAGCTCATTGGATACCAAGGAATCCAACACATCAATTCGAAAGCAGCTGTCACTTTCACCTGGGTATTTGATTGCATCAAACACATTGAAAGTGACTTCATCATCTTGCACCCTTAAACTTAGCACACCCTTCTGAACATCAATGAGTGCTCGCCCTGTCGCCAAAAATGGCCTTCCCAATATGATTGGTACTTCCCTATCTTCTTTCATGTCAAGAACAATGAAATCAGCTGGGAAAAAGAATTTGTCTACTTTTACCAATACATCTTCAATGACTCCCTTTGGATGTTTGATTGAGCGGTCTGCTAGTTGCAGTGTCACCGTTGTTGGGCTTGCTTCTCCCAATCCAAGCTTCCTGAAAATGGACAAAGGCATCAAATTAATACTTGCACCTAAATCACACAATGCTTTATCAAAAGTAAGTTTTCCAATAGAGCATGGAATTGTAAAACTCCCTGGATCTTTTAGTTTTTGTGGTAGTTTTTGTTGCAGGATGGCACTACATTCCTCAGTGAGTGCCACTGTCTCGTACTCTTCAAGCTTCCTCTTATTTGACAGAATTTCCTTCATAAACTTGACATAGCTCGGCATCTGTTCAAGAGCATCTGCAAAAGAAATGTTAATATGCAATCTCTTAAAAACATCTAAAAATTTAGAGAATTGCTTATCCAGTTTATTCTTTCGCAGTCGCTGGGGATATGGCACGTTCTGCTCCACTTCTTGTTGTGGCTGAGGCTTTTTACTAGACATCCCTTTTTCCTCATTGTTTTGAACTACTGGCGGTTCTGTAGGGCTCACTTACTCCTCAATCTTCCCTTCTTTAGTCTGGACTTCAACTGTTTTACCACTTCTCAACATGATGGCCTTACATTGCTCTTTAGGATTTACCTCAGTTGTACTTGGTAAATTCCCTTATTGTCTATCAGATAACATGTTTGCAATTTGACCAACTTGTACCTCCAAATTTCGAATGGCTGATGCTTGATTTTTAAAATTTGTTTTAGTCTCAACCATAAATTGGTTTGTGTTGGTTGCCATTTGCAACATTGCTTCTTCGAGACTGCTCTTCTTCTCTACTGGTTGTTGAAATCCTGGAGGAGGTGGATTTTGTGTCTGATTCTGCTTCCATGCAAAATTAGGATGATTTCGCCATCCTGGATTAAAGGTGTTGGAGTACGGGTTATTTTGTTGGCGATTGTAATTCCCAACAAATTGAGCTTGCTCAACTTGGCCTTGCATAAATGGATTTCCCACCTGACAATCCTCACTCCTATGACTTCCATTGCAATTTTCACAAAATAAAGTAGGAGCTTGAATCGAGTTTACCGCAAATTGGTTTGACTGAAGTTGCCTAGTAAGTGAGGCCACCTGTGCAGTCAACGCGGCTATTGAATCCACTTCATTAACCTCCATTACACTCCTCTGAGTCGTTCTCACACTAGGAAGTTCATAATGATTCACAGTCATTTCCTCCAATAATTCAAAGGTTTCACTCTCAGTTTTCTTCATAAATGATCCTCCTGCAGCTGCATCTATTGTTGTCCTAGTACCACCTCCTAGTCCATTATAGAAGTTGTGCACTTGCATCCATCTAGGAAATCCATGGTGAGGACATCTCCTCAAAAGCTCCTTAAATCTTTCCCATGCATCATAAAGAGATTCTCCATCTTCTTGAAGAAAATTTCCAATCTCACTCCGGATCTTTGCTGTCTTTGCTGGTGGGAAGAACTTGGCGAGAAACTTTTGAGCAAGATCATTCCAAGTCTCTATTGAACCTGCTGGCAACGAGCTCAACCATTGTTTAGCTTGTCCCCTGAGAGTAAAGGGAAACAACCTAAGTCTAATGGCATCATCTGACACTCCATTCATCTTGAATGTATCGCAGAGTTCCAGGAAATCTGAAATATGAGAGTTTGGATCCTCATTCCTCAACCCACTGTAGTTCACTGAGGTTTGGATCATTTGAATCGTGGCAGGTTTAATCTCAAAGTTGTTCGCCTGAATTGCGGGTCTTTGGATTGCAGAATGTAACCCCGTTACATTTGGCAATACATAATCCCTCAAAGTCCTAGTGTCGACCTCTTGGTTGTCCGCCATTTTCAACTTCTCTTGTGCAACACGCTCTCTCTTTTCTTTTCTGTTCTTTCGACAGGTACGTTCGATTTCGAGATTAATTGGAAGTAAGCTGCTACTTCCAAATTTTCGCATGCACTCTCTCTAACTCCTGCAATCAAGAGTGAAAGAACACAATCAATAAAAGTAACACAAAACTCAGAGTAAGATTAAAGTCTTAATTTCTGATATTAGTAAAGAAAAACAATCACTCCCCGACAGCGGCGCCAAAAACTTGTTGTCCGAAATCGCAAGTGTACGAATCGTTCCAAGTAATATAGTAATGTAAGTATGATTATCGTTCTCCACAGGGAATGAAAGTTACTAATTACCAGAATTCTAAACCTTAGTTTTATCTGAGCAATCAATTATCAGAGTTGTACGAAAATTAAATATGCTATTGACTTGAGTAATGAAAATGATGCGGAAAACTAAACGAAACAATTATTGTTTGCGTAGATGATAGAGGTTCTAGAGTAAAGATTTCATCGTTGTCTCATCCTATTCCTTATTATTCTCTAGTTATAAACGCTTGACCCTATGATTGTTGACAAGTTCTACTCGTAAGACTTGTTACTCTCTCTCGAGTAATAACAATATTCATTAAAATGACAATTGCCTATATCTCTATGACAATCAGAACACTTCAACTATTAAGACTGTAGAACTAAATCATGCCACAAAACCTACAAGGATATGTCTATCTCTCATATAAGTTAGGGAAAATAATTAAGGTTCGTCAACGAGAATTGTCTATCGACTTCAACGCATTGATAAAATCTCACACTAAGACTGGCCAAATCCTAACATGTACTTAGTAAGCATATAAGAATTTTCACAATCGAAAAAGGAATCAAGCTCTTAACTATTGATCAATAAGAAATAGAATTCAACAACGACTACATCAATACTCTAGATAGAAAAGTTAGTTCATGGAGGAAATCTCAACAATATTCATGTTCGGAAACATAATCGTTACAAGAGAAATGAAGGAAGAAATAGATGAAAAGAAACGAGCTACGATGAATCCTCGATCTCCTTAGCGTAGCTCTCGCTTCGTTTGGATACTCGGATATCAAGATCTGCTCTCTCCGCTCTCTTTCGTCACTTCGTTCCTCGTCCACGCTCTGCCTCTTGCAAATAGTAACCAACCCCCCTTATAAATTTAGGTCAATTTCCGTCGCAGCGCCTCAGCGCTAGGAAGGATCACCGCTTCAGACTTCGTAGCGCCTAGGCGCTGAAAGGCAGCGCCTCGGCGCCAGGGAGATCGCAGCTTCAGCCTTCGTAGCGCCTAGGCGCTGAGATGCAGCGCCTCGGCGCTATACCTTCTGCCCAATTTTTATGTTTGGGCGCCTAGGCGCTGAAAGGCAGCGCCTCGGCGCTAACGCTTCTGCATTCTTCATCTGATCAGCGCCTAGGCGCCGAAAGGCAGCGCCTAGGCGCTATACCTTCTGTCCGATTCTTCTCATCAGCGCCTAGGCGCTACAGCTACTGTCCATTTCTTCTCATCGGCGCCTAGGCGCCGTAAGGCAGCGCCTAGGCGCTAGGCCTTTTCCATCAATTTCCAGCTGCTGCCCTCCTTTTCACTCTTATTTCCGATCTTCATCTAACTTCCTTCTTTCTTCACCTACACGCAAAATAAACAACAATTAGATAGAAACAAGAGATAAAACGTCTTCTTACTCAATTAAAACTCTGAAAAAAAACCTTGCTTTAATACGTCAAAATATCACTTAACAAGGTCCGAAATCGCCGCCTTGCAAACGCTTGAGCTCCGCCAGCAGATCTCAGCTCCGATTGGACGATCCGCCGTCGGTTCGTGAGGGCGAAGCTTGCCGCCGTGGCCTTGGGTTCGAGGGGATGCCGCGCGTGGAGGTGAGTACGTCGTACGTCGTGCGCCGCCGTCGTCTGAGGAAGAAGGAGATGAAGATCAACCGCCTAGCTCGCCGTTGTGGAGCGAAGGCTTGCCGTCGGGTTGAAGATGAAGACGCCGCCGTGGTCTTCGGATTGCGACTGGGTTCGTGGAGACGCCGTCGCCTGAGGAAGAAGGAGGAGCTTGAAGACGAAGCTGGTTCGTGAAGATATTTGCCGCCGTCGTTGCTTGAGCTGAAGGAGACGCACGCCGCCGTGAAGCCTTACCCCGCGCCACCGTGCGCGGTGGCTCTCCGCCGCGGGCCCGCCGCCGTGCCACCGTGCGCGCCGCTTGGACTTGCCGGAGTTTGGTTGAAGGTGGTGGAGGTGGATGAAAGAGATGGAATGGGGAAGGAGATGATGAATAGTGGAGAGAGAGAAAAAAATAATTTTAAATGGATTTTTTGGGATCCCAACCAATTTGTCTTATTCTCCTCAATTCCCTCACTTTTTCCCTCTTTTTCCTAACCTTATCTCTTTCTATATATAGAGACCATTAGGTCACCAATGGGCCTTGGTTTGGCTTTTTCTTTAAATTTCATGACCTACAAATCCAAGAACCGAACCGAGGCACTAACCCGAAACACTAACGAAGCACTAGACCAAGCACTAAACCAAACACCCTAAAACCCTAAAATTGAATCTTGAAAACAAACACACTTAACCCTGAAAACATAAAACACGAAACCCTAAAAAAAGAAATACCCAAAACTAAAAATCTAAAAAAACAAAACGCAGCGGGAAACCGGGATCGAAGCGTTAAACCCTAGAACAAAACCCGGGAAGCTTCGAACGACCCACTAACGGAAAACAATTTTTTTGGTGATTTTCTTGAAAACTTCGAAAATAACGGAAAAACGCGAAATTAAAGAAAAACTGAAAAAATACTAAAAAATAGGTAAAAAAACATAAAATGAGTGAAAAATCGAAAATGATGATAAATAAGGTCGGACGAAATACGGTGTCAACAGCTTGCCCCCCTTTGTATATCCTTGAAGAATTGAAAGGGTAGACAAATGATAATGACAAAGTATTTGGGCGGCCACAAATGTTTATCATCAACAACAACGTGGACCTTGGTTGAGCAGGCTTCGACGAGCTATCGGGACGGAACCACAGACATAGAGTTCGATTTAACCAACAGGAATTTAAACGGACCTGGTTTTGCCAGGCTTCGACCAGCTATCGAGACGGAACCACAGACATAGGGTTCGATTTAACCAACAGGAATTTAAACGGACCTGGTTTTGCCAGGCTTCGACCAGCTATCGGGACGGAACCACAGACATAGGGTTCGATTTAACCAACAGGAATTTAAACGGACCTGGTTTTGCCAGGCTTCGACCAGCTATCGAGACGGAACCACAGACATAGGGTTCGATTTAACCAACAGGAATTTAAACGGACCTGGTTTTGCCAGGCTTCGACCAGCTATCGGGACGGAACCACAGACATAGGGTTCGATTTAACCAACATGAATTTAAACGGACCTGGTTTTGCCAGGCTTCGACCAGCTATCGGGACGGAACCACAGACATAGGGTTCGATTTAACCAACAGGAATTTAAACGGACCTGGTTTTGCCAGGCTTCGACCAGCTATCGGGACGGAACCACAAGCATAGGGTTCGATTTAACCAACAGGAATTTAAACGGACCTGGTTTTGCCAGGCTTCGACCAGCTATCGGGACGGAACCACAGACATAGGGTTCGATTTAACCAACAGGAATTTAAACGGACCTGGTTTTGCCAGGCTTCGACCAGCTATCGGGACGGAACCACATACATAGGGTTCGATTTAACCAACAGGAATTTAAACGGAATGAGATGAGTCGATTTTTTTTTTTTTTTTTTTTTGTGTGTGTGTGTGTTGTGAGAGAGAGAGAGACAACGGTTTTTATTTCAAAACTTAGTTGTCAAAACAAAAGACAGCGATTTTTATTTCAAAACTTAGTTGTCGAACAAAAGACAGCGGTTTTTATTTCAAAACTTAGCTGCAAAACAAAAGACAACGGTTTTTATTTCAAAACTTAGTTGTCGAACAAAAGACAGCGGTTTTTATTTCAAAACTTAGCTGCAAAACAAAAGACAACGGTTTTTATTTCAAAACTTAGTTGTCGAACAAAAGACAGCGGTTTTTATTTCAAAACTTAGCTGCAAAACAAAAGACAACGGTTTTTATTTCAAAACTTAGTTGCCGAGCAAAAGACAACGGTTTTTATTTCAAAACTTAGCTGCAAAATAGAAGACAACGGTTTTTATTTCAAAACTTAGTTGTCGAGCAAAAGACAACGGTTTTTATTTCAAAACTTAGCTGCAAAATAGAAGACAACGGTTTTTATTTCAAAACTTAGTTGTCGAACAAAAGACAGCGGTTTTTATTTCAAAACTTAGCTGCAAAACAAAAGACAACGATTTTTATTTCAAAACTTAGTTGTCGAACAAAAGACAGCGGTTTTTATTTCAAAACTTAGCTGCAAAACAAAAGACAACGGTTTTTATTTCAAAACTTAGTTGTCGAACAAAAGACAGCGGTTTTTATTTCAAAACTTAGCTGTCGAACAAAAGACAACGGTTTTTATTTCAAAACTTAGTTGCCGAACAAAAGACAGCGGTTTTTATTTCAAAACTTAGCTGCAAAACAGAAGACAACGGTTTTTATTTCAAAACTTAGTTGCCAAACAAAAGGCAGCGGTTTTTATTTCAAAACTTAGCTGCAAAACAGAAGACAACGGTTTTTATTTCAAAACTTAGTTGCCGAACAAAAGACAGCGGTTTTTATTTCAAAACTTAGGTGCAAAACAGAAGACAACGGTTTTTATTTCAAAACTTAGTTGTCGAACAAAAGACAGCGGTTTTTATTTCAAAACTTAGCTGCAAAACAGAAGACAACGGTTTTTATTTCAAAACTTAGTTGCCGAACAAAAGACAGCGGTTTTTATTTCAAAACTTAGCTGCAAAACAGAAGACAACGGTTTTTATTTCAAAACTTAGTTGCCGAACAAAAGACAGCGGTTTTTATTTCAAAACTTAGCTGCAAAACAGAAGACAACAGTTTTTATTTCAAAACTTAGTTGCCGAACAAAATACAGCGGTTTTTATTTCAAAACTTAGCTGCAAAACAGAAGACAACGGTTTTTATTTCAAAACTTAGTTGCCGAACAAAAGACAGCGGTTTTTATTTCAAAACTTAGCTGCAAAACAGAAGACAACGGTTTTTATTTCAAAACTTAGTTGCCGAACAAAAGACAGCGGTTTTTATTTCAAAACTTAGCTGCAAAACAGAAGACAACGGTTTTTATTTCAAAACTTAGTTGCCGAACAAAAGACAGCGGTTTTTATTTCAAAACTTAGCTGCAAAACAGAAGACAACGGTTTTTATTTCAAAACTTAGTTGCCGAACAAAAGACAGCGGTTTTTATTTCAAAACTTAGCTGCAAAACAGAAGACAACGGTTTTTATTTCAAAACTTAGTTGCCGAACAAAATACAGCGGTTTTTATTTCAAAACTTAGCTGCAAAACAAAAGACAACGGTTTTTATTTCAAAACTTAGTTGCCGAACAAAAGACAGCGGTTTTTATTTCAAAACTTAGCTGCAAAACAAAAGACAACGGTTTTTATTTCAAAACTTAGTTGCCGAAATAAAACTTGAAAAAGACTTTTGGGAAGGCATTAGAAACTCTCATGAATATGAAGAAGTCCTAAATGCATTTTTTTTTTTTTTTTATGAAATTGACCCTCAAATGAGAATATTACGCAAATGCGAGTTGCAAAATGTGACTCGAATGTCGTACAAAACATGAGTGCATGCGTTGATGTGCAATGTCAATGATGAAACAATGCTCATTAATTCTGAGAAATGGCAATGCATTTTGACAATTTTGAAGATATGTCTTGATTTGCTTTGCTTGACCAATGGATTTGACTTTGACAGCATGACGCAATGATGCATATGCATGTTAATGGTAGAAAATGTTTGTTTATGAATGCAACATGTGTGCATAATATGTTAAAGATAATGGATGTCATGAATGCAACATGTATGCATGTGCATTAACAAAATGTCCTAAATCTAGCATGTATGCATGAGCATGCTAGGAGTAGAATGACGGATGTCATGAATGCAGTATGTATGCATGATACTGATGCATATGCATCCTAAGGATAGAATAATGTCATGTATGCATGATACTGATGCATGTCGAGAGTAGAGGAATGATTGAATGCAACATGTGTGCATAATGTGTTAAAGATAATGGATGTCATGAATGCAACATGTACGCATGTGCATTAACAAAATGCTCTAAATCTAGCATGTATGCATGAGCATGCTAGGAGTAGGATGACGAATGTCATGGATGCAATATGTATGCATGATACTGATGCATATGCATCCTAAGGATATAATAATGTCATGAATGCAACATACTGATGCATGCCGAGAGTAGAAGAATGATTGAATGCAACATGTGCATAATATGTTAAAGGTGATGAATGATTGAATGTATCATGCTGAGGGTAGAAAATTGTATAATGTAACGTGTATGCACGAATCATATGATCTACCAACTAACCTTGATATGTGATTTTTTTTTTTTTTTTTTTTTTTTTTTTTTTTTTTTTTTTTTTAAATGATGATGTAAATGATATCAACTTACATGATAGAATTCAGGGTTTGTAAAAACAAATGCTTAATCAAAAATGACTTTTGTGTTATTGAAATGATCACTCTTGCTTAAGTTCATTGATTTTATCAGCCAATACTTAGCGGAGAATCAAATGAAAATAATGGTGTCATCATCAATTTTTTTTTTTTTTTTTTTTTTTTTTTTTTTTTTTTTTTTTGAATGCTTTCTTTCACCTGAGAGAAATTAAATGTGTCCGTCTTAGATCACTCAACCATATTGGACATTGTGGGCTGTTGGGTAGATTCTCATGTGCTAGGTTAGAGAACTTATCAAAAGTAATGATAATGTTGAACATTTTCTGATTAAACTGCTTCATAACTTAGCCTTATAATGAACAAGAATGTTGGATTATAAGAAAGTGAATTTAGATTTGGAAATAGGGGATGACAACCAATGAGGTTTTTTTTTTTTTTTTTTTTTTTTTTTTTTTTTTTTTTGTGTGTAAGCAAAAGAAGGAAGGAATGCGAAGGAAGATGTAGTATTCCAATGCTTTCAGAAGATTTCTTGGACAATAAGAGATTGAAAATGTATTTTCACATTTGAGTTGAGAAATTGGAAATTAGTTAGATGGAAAGATGAGCGATATGACTCCATTTCCTCGGACAAGGGTTTTGAGAGCTAAAAGTAGCTTTTTGAGAAATTCTCGCTTTCTTTGAGTAAACTCGAGATCTTTGATGATATTTGTTCTAGCGTGGCAAAGGCGTAGGCTTTGCCCCAGTATTGATGATGTGTGACTGAGATACCCCTAGCTTGGCGAGACGTAACCTCTTGATCTACTGATTGCACCAGTCTTTTTTTTTTTTTTTTTTTTTTTTTTTTTTTGGAATGATGCAATAAAAATGCCCCAAGTTGATGATGACTTCGCTCTATTTGCGGCAAAGACGTGGGCTTTGCCCCAGTATTGATGACGTTCAAATGAGACACTTCAAGCTTTGTGAGATGTAGCTTTTTGATCAATTGATTGCATCAATCTCTTTTTGAGACATGATGCAATAACGTGTTACAACTTGTAGACGGTGGCTTCGCTCTAATTGTGGCAAAGACGTGGGCTTTGCCCCAGTGTTGCAAAGACGAGGGCTTTGCCCCAGTTTTGCTGACGTTGACTTCGCTCTTATGGCAAAGACGTGGGCTTTGCCCCAGTGTTGCAAAAACGTGGGTTTTGCCCCAGTTTTGCTGATGTCCAACAAACTTTGTGAGATTTAGCTTCTTGATCAATTGACTGAACCAATTTTTTTTTTTTTTTTTTTTTTTTTTTTTTTTTTTTTGGAATGAAAGGTGCAATAAGATGCTCAAGTTTTGACGACGACTTCACTCTATTGTGGCAAAGTCGTGGGCTTTGCCCCAATGCTGCAAAGACGAAGGCTTTGCCCCAGTCTATGATATTGCTCCAGCGTGTGGCAAAGGCATAGGCTTTGCCCCAGTCTATGGTAATGCTCCAACGTATAGCAAAAGTGCAGGCTTTGCCCCAGTGTTGCGAAGATGAGATCCCACGTGGCTCAGACAGAGGCTTTATCCTGATGTGGCAAAGGCTAAGACTTTGCCCCAGCTTATTGATTTACCGCGGAGACCTTTCAGCATCTTCAAGATGTAGCTTTTATTGCATCATCCTCGTTTTTTTTTTTTTAACGGTGCAACCAGACTCTGATGTCACTCTGGCACACATTCTCTATCATTTTTTTTATCCACACTCCTTGTGATGATGTTAACTCCGAGCAAAAACTCATTTAAGACCTTGATATAGTTTCTCAAAGTTACTACCTCTCTAGCTCTCAAAACCAACGTCCTTAGTATTGAAATCAATTTCTACTCGAGGAAAGAGATAGATCAAAGACGCATATAAGTTCCTTTGTTCCTATCATAATGTATGGCATAACATGTATATTTGCATGGCATTAGTAAGCAGATAACTAAGCCGGCATTTCATTGCCTCTTTTGTTTGTAAACTCGCATAAAAACCACTTAAAATATTTTGAAAACACTGTCACTTTGTTTGCTTACATGCATGATTGGTACTCACATTTTCCCTTAGGATCTGACATTTGCATACCTCCAGGATTTATTATTTCGTGCCCAACACGTGAACAATAATCCGAGTTTCTCTCAAGTGGTGGACAGTAATATATAAATATTAAAGTTTGCATACCTCCAGGTTTTATTATTTCGTGCCCAACACGTGAACAATAATCCGAGTTTCTCTCAAGTGGTGGACAGTAATATATAAATATTAAAGTTTAAACCCTAATACAATATTGTTTTATATACATTGGGCTAGCTATTGATATCGACAAGTTGAGGTGGCTGATTTGGTCTAAGGGACTAGATTAAGGTTCTGGTCCGAAAGGGCGGAAGCTGATAACTAAGTCGTGTCTTTATTAATTTTCCTGCATTTCATTGCCTCTTTTGTTTGTAAACTCCCATAAAAACCACTTAATATATTTTGAAAACACTAGTTACTTTACAACATTGTTTGCTTACATGCATAATTGTAAACGTTTTGAGATACTCGCATTTTCCCTGAGGATCTGACCTTGGAATACCTCTAGGTTTTATTATTTGAATTAGTTTATACTTGGACTAACGTGCCCAACACGTGAACAATAATCTGAGTTTAACTCAAGAGGTGGACAATAATATATAAATATTAAAGTTTAAACCCTAATACATTATTGTTTTATATACATTGGGCTAGCTATTGATATTGATAAGTTGAGATGGTCGAGTTAGTCTAAGGCGCCAGATTAAGGTTCTGGTGCGAAAGGGCGTGGGTTCAAATCCCATATCAACAGTTCTTATCATATCTTGTTCACTTCTTATATTGTTTCGTTGTTTTATTTAACAACGTTAGAATTCTATGAAATGTAAAGCGTTTGTAGCCCAACGGTTAGGATAATTGCCTATCAAGCAATAAAACTGGGTTCGACTCCCGACAGACGCATTTTAGTTCCTTTCTGGTTACTTTACAACATTGTTTGCTTATATGCATGATTGGTACTCACATTTTCCCTCAGGATCTGACATTGGAATACCTCTTTTATTATTTGAATTAGTTTATACTTGGACTAGCGTGCCCAACACGTGAACAATAATCCGAGTTTCGCTCAAGAGGTGGCCAGTAATATATAAATATTAAAGTTTAAACCCTAATACAATATTGTTTTATATACATTGCCCGTAATATATAAATATTAAAGTTTAAACCATAATACAATATTGTTTTATATACATTGGGCTAGCTACTGATATCGACAAGTTGACATGGTTGATTTGGTCTAAGGGACTAGATTAAGGTTCTTGTCCGAAAGGGCGGAAGCTGATAACTAAGTCGTGTCTTTATTAATTTTTATGCATTTCATTGCCTCTTTTGTTTGTAAACTCGCACAAAAACCACTTAATATATTTTGAAAACACTAGTTACTTTACAACATTGTTTGCTTACATGCATAATTGTAAACGTTTTGAGATACTCGCATTTTCTCTGAGGATCTGACCTTGGAATACCTCTAGGTTTTATTATTTGAATTAGTTTATACTTGGACTAGCGTGCCCAACAGGTGAACAATAATCTGAGTTTAACTCAAGAAATGGACAATAATATATAAATATTAAAGTTTAAACCCTAATACATTATTGTTTTATATACATTGGGCTAGCTATTGATATTGATAAGTTGAGATGGTCGAGTTGGTCTAAGGGACCAGAACTTCTGGTCCAAAAGGGCGTGGGTTCAAATACCACTCTCAACAATTCTTATCATATTTTGTTCACTTCTTTTATTGTTTTGTTATTTTATTTAAATGTAAAGTGTTTGTAGTCCAATGGTTAGGATAATTCCCTTCCAAGCAATAGACTCTGGTTCAACTTCCGACAGATGCATTTTTAGTTCCTTTTTTTCTTTGTTTCCATCATTATGTATGGCATAACATGTAAATCATTAGGAAGCAGATAACTAAGCCGTATCTTTAGCATTTCATTGCCTCTTTTGTTTGTAAACTCGCATAAAAACCACTTAAAATATTTTGAAAACACTGGTTACTTTACAACATTGGAATACCTCCAGGTTTTATTATTTGAATTAGTTTATACTTGGACTAGCGTGCCCAACACGTGAACAATAATTTGAGTTTCTCTCAAAAGGTGGACAGTAATATATAAATATTAAAGTTTAAACCCTAATACAATATTATTTTAAGTACATTGGGCTAGCTATTGATATCGACAAGTTGAGATGGTTGATTTGGTCTAAGGGACTAGATTAAGGTTCTGGTCCGAAAGGGCGGAAGCTGATAACTAAGTCGTGTCTTAATTAATTTTTTTTCATTTCATTGCCTCTTTTGTTTGTAAACTCGCATAAAAACCACTTAATATATTTTGAAAACACTAGTTACTTTACAACATTGTTTGCTTACATGCATAATTGTAAACGTTTTGAGATACTCGCATTTTCCCTGAAGATCTGACCTTGGAATACCTCCAGGTTTTATTATTTGAATTAGTTTATACTTGGACTAGCGTACCCAACACGTGAACAATAATCTGAGTTTAACTCAAGAAATGGACAATAATATATAAATATTAAAGTTTAAACCCTAATACATTATTGTTTTATATACATTGGGCTAGCTATTGATATTGACAAGTTGAGATGGTCGAGTTGGTCTAAGGCGTCAGATTAAGGTTCTGGTTCGAAAGGGCATTGGTTCAAATCCCACTCTCAACAATTCTTATCATATTTTGTTCACTTCTTATATTGTTTCGTTGTTTTATTTAATAGCGTTAGAATTCTATGAAATGTAAAGTGTTTGTAGTCCAACGGTTAGGATAATTGCCTTCCAAGCAATAGACCCGGTTTCAACTCCCGGTAGACGCATTTTAGTTCCTTTGTTCCCATCATTATGTATGGCATAACATGTAAATTCGCATGGCATTAGGAAGCGTATAAGTCTTTAGCATTTCATTGCCTATTGCCTCTTTTGTTTGTAAACTCGCATAAAAACCACTTAAAATATTTTGAAAACACTCGTTACTTTACAACATTGTTTGCTTACATGCATGATTGGTACTCACATTTTCCCTCAGGATCTGACATTGGAATACCTCCACGTTTTATTATTTGAATTAGTTTATACTTGGACTAGCGTGCCCAACACGTGAACAATAATCCGAGTTTCTCTCAAGTGGTGGACAGTAATATATAAATATTAAAGTTTAAACCCTAATACAATATTGTTTTATATACATTGGGCTAGCTATTGATATCGACAAGTTGAGATGGTTGATTTGGTCTAAGGGACTAGATTAAGGTTCTTGTCCGAAAGGGCGAAAGCTGATAACTAAGTCGTGTCTTTATTAAATTTTCTTCATTTCATTGCCTCTTTTGTTTGTAAACTCGCATAAAAACCACTTAATATATTTTGAAAACACTAGTTACTTTACAACATTGTTTGCTTACATGCATAATTGTAAACGTTTTGAGATACTTGTATTTTCCCTGAGGATCTGACCTTGGAATACCTCCAGGTTTTATTATTTGAATTAGTGATAGCACTCCAAATGCTAGTTACTACTTTAGTTAATTGAATGTTCGTCATAAAATGCTAGTTACTACTTTAGTTAATTTAGAATTGATCAATCCGAGTTAACTAATAGTATCGTTTAATTAGAATTGAAAGATTCTTATTAATATATATGTGGCCGGTTGCTTTAGGGTTTCCAGGCAACCGTTTATGTGTTTAATTATGTTTTTGCTAAGTATGATTGAATCCCAATGAATCGAGTCGCATCAAAGTAAACCCCGACCCTTAAAATTAGGAGCACGTGTTCCGTTTAATTTTCCGTTAGCTAGTTTACATGCTTACTTTAATTTTCCGTTAGCAATCCCCCTTTTATTTATCGTTTTATTTTATTGTTTTAGTTAATTAAAAAGCAAATAGAAATTAATTAGGAGAAAATAATTTAGGTTCCCTGTGGATCGACCCGACTACCACTAGCTGCCAAGCTCAGTTGTAGCGGAATTATAAATGTTATTTTGGCAAGCCTCGACAGCTTGAAATTGGAGTACCCCAAAAGTACCTCTACCAAAATTGGCGCCGTTGCCGGGGAACCATTTAATTTCTCTTAGTTAAATTTTATTTGTTTAAAAAATCAAAAAAATATTTTTCTTTTTCTTGTGTCTTCTCGTTTAGCATGACAGATTATCCATTTGATTATTGGGGACAAGTTTCAAGTTATGAAGGTGAAAGAGCTTCTCCGAATTCTTGCCAAAGAATGTCATTGGAGCAGATGGTTGACAATTTAGTCAACAGCACGCTCCAATTCGAGCAGGGAATGCGCCAGTCTCGCCTAGAGACTGAAGTTGAGTGGCAAGGAATGGAGGAGCAACAAAACCAATTTCCTCATAATTATTGTCGAGGCAATGCACGAGGCTCGGTTAGAAGCCAAGCTCCGCGAAGCGAATGAGCAAATAAGTCGTTTGCTCAATCCTGCGAAGGAATTGGAGGGTGAGGAAGATCATCCAGTTGAGCATACCACTGCGGAGAGGTTCTTTGAGGAAATACACCCTGATAGTGATGAAGAGATTGAGAATGCTCTGCCATGCGAAGATGTGATCGGTGAGATTAAGGAAGATGTCGAGCCTAGTCCCGAGGAGGATGTTCAGGTGATAGAGTATGAGGCTGACAAGCCTCTATCTGTTTTATTTCCTGTTAAATCCTCTATTGATGCATGCTTTCTTCCTTCTTCTCCTAAGTCCGTCGAGTCTTTATTTTCAGTTGAGTCTTATTTTGTTTTATTTCAGTCTGTTGAGTCTTTTATTTTTCCATATATCAAAAATACCAAAAAAATAACAACTTTGTCCGGCTGCCTCCAAAAGTCGAAGAGCTTGCTTCTCTTAGCAGGTTTTGTTGATTCAAGGAAGAAGGGGCCGAAGAAGTACGAGAATTTCTATGTACCCTGACAGAGTGGAAGACACGTCGAGCATAACGACGTTAAAAAATTGCGCTTCTTGGGAGGCAACCCATGTGTTTTTAGATTCTTGTCTTTACTTTCTGTTTTTATTTTTCCTAGCTTAGTTTCTTAGTTTTTCTTTTGTAGGGGTTTGTGGCCTAAGGAACGAGATATTTGGGCAAGGACCGCGCTGTTTCAACCACCAACCTAACAAAATTCAGGGGAGGTTTTCTGTTCCCTTAAATTTTGTAATTTTAATCGCTTAGTCTGATGTGTGATACATAGAGGACTATGTATCCTTTTAGGTTGGGGGTGGAGAAATTTGATGGATTTCTGAAGTTGTTGAGCTGTGGAAATTCTGAATTAGAAGTGTTTTGGTCTGCTGTTGCATGTTGTTCGATGAGGACAATCTATGAAATGCTTTTAAATTCTTCGTATTTACATATCTAGAAAAGCATGAGATTGTATGTGCATGTTGAGCATTTTTCAAAAAATTTTAAAATTTTTCTGTTTCTCCCTTGCATATATCGAGCACGTAGCATCCTATTATTGGTTCTCTAGGCTTAGAATTGTCTTATGTTGCATGAAATCTTGTTGTCACCCCGAAAGGCACCCCTAGGGAAGGCTTGATGCATGATAGGTTGTATTAAATTAATCGTGTTATAGCAAAGCTATTGCCTAAAAAAAAGGAGAAGACTAAGCATGAAAATAAAAACTCCTGAGATGCTCCTCCTTCTTAAAGTGCACGTTAAGAAGTGAACATTAGTCCTTAAAAATGTGAAGCTTGCTCGTAGTCAGATACGTTAAGCAGTGGAACTGCGGGTAAGCTGGAACGAAGGCAAGTTTGACATGTTAGGCTCTCTTGGAGAAGAAAAAGTAAAAAAAAAAGTGGTAGTTTAAAGAAAATAAAGAGTACAATGTACTCAAGAAAAAAGAAAATTTAGGCCTTTTAATTTGTTACTCTCTTGATTGTTGAAAAGCCATAGACTGTTCTTTATTGCTAGAAGTAGGGGGAAAACGAGATGTAGAGTTGCATATGGTTTTTCCGAGTCTATAAGAGCTAGAATAGGTTGGCTAATCACACACGCACGTAGGGGAGTAACAATTTAATTTTTGAAATGTTCTCAACTTATGCATGCAATCAATTGTTTTCTTCTGTTGTAAGTGCCTTATTTTTTAAAGCATTGAGGTTAGAGTCGTTGCATGCAATTTCATTCTTAGGAGCTAGTTTAGAGTTTTCCTTGCTCGAGGACTAGCAAGATTTAGGTTGGGGGTTTTGATAGCACTCCAAAAGTGCTAATATTTAGCTCCTAAGTCTTGTAAATTAGAGTAATTATTTGGGCTTAATTGATTTATTTGGTATAATTTAATTGCTAAGGGGTAAATCGGGCATTTGCGATAATTAAGAGCTTAAATGAATATTTTATAATATTTTATTAGTTAGTCGTTTTGAGTGATTAAGCTACATTAATTAAATAATCTAATTTTAACTCAACATTGATTAGTGGCTTGATGGTGCAGGGCTTGTTAAGAAAATGGGGGTGTCAAGGCTCAAATCTTGGTTGATGCATGATTTTCCCTCATTTTTATAAAAGTCAACGGTCAATGGTCAACAGCCCACGCGCGCGCGGCCCATCCGCCCGCGCCCGTTGTGCAGCCCAGCATCGCCTCAGCGCGCACGCGGCCCAGCACGCCTTCAGCCCACCCGCGCCCCAGTGCCCGCGACCCGCACGCCCGCGCCCATCCGCCCCGCTCCGCGCGGCCCAATTGGCCAATTTCGGCCCAAAACTCATTTTTTAGCTTTTTTAAGCACTTTTGACCTAGTTTTTCAGCCACCATTCACTTAGGAGAGAGAAATTTCGATATTGAGAGTTTTAGCCTCGGGTTTGGTGATATTTTCATCAATTTTCAAGGTTTTTGGACAATTTTGGATCGATTTTCAACACGTTTGGCTAAGGTAAGTGCTCTAATTTGAGGTTAGGGGTGAATTTTGATGCGATTTATGAGGGTTCGTTCTTAATTTTGTGACTTAGCATGACTGATTGGGCATTTATTTCTTCTAAGCATATCACATGAACGTGTTTGAATGATTTAGGACTAGGCACCCTTGATTTCCAGCATGTTTGATTGTTAAAGATTTAAGATGCCGTGCCTCTCTTAATCGCCAAGTAACACGGATAAGTCGAGCCATAGACAACATAGGATTCCAGTTGATCTTGGTTGCAATTTATCTTGATGAAATAGAACAAATCGAAGTATCATATTAACGTTGTAAATGTTGATTACTTCAGGGTTGCCGGGTAATCAATTAGCATTTAGGATGTTTAATTGAATGTTCGTCATAAAATGCTAGTTACTACTTTAGTTAATTTAGAATTGATCAATCCGAGTTAACTAATAGTATCGTTTAATTAGAATTGAAAGATTCTTATTAATATATATGTGGCCGGTTGCTTTAGGGTTTCCAGGCAACCGTTTATGTGTTTAATTATGTTTTTGCTAAGTATGATTGAATCCCAATGAATCGAGTCGCATCAAAGTAAACCCCGACCATTAAAATTAGGAGCACGTGTTCCGTTTAATTTTCCGTTAGCTAGTTTACATGCTTACTTTAATTTTCCGTTAGCAATCCCCCTTTTATTTATCGTTTTATTTTATTGTTTTAGTTAATTAAAAAGCAAATAGAAATTAATTAGGAGAAAATAATTTAGGTTCCCTGTGGATCGACCCGACTACCACTAGCTGCAAAGCTCAGTTGTAGCGGAATTATAAATGTTATTTTGGCAAGCCTCGACAGCTTGAAATTGGAGTACCCCAAAAGTACCTCTACCAATTAGTTTATACTTGGACTAGCGTGCCCAACAGGTGAACAATAATCTGAGTTTAACTCAAGAAATGGACAATAATATATAAATATTAAAGTTTAAACCATAATACATTATTGTTTTATATACATTGGGCTAGCTATTGATATTGACAATTTGAGATGGTCGAGTTGGTCTAAGGCGCTAGATTAAGATTTTGGTCCGAAAAGGCGTGGGTTCAAATCCCACTCTCAACACTTCTTATATTGTTTTGTTGTTTTATTTAATAACGTTAGAATTCCATGAAATGTAAAGCGTTTGTAGTCCAATGGTTAGGATAATTGCCTTCCAAGCAATAGACCCGGGTTCGACTCCCAGTAGACGCATTTTAGTTCCTTTGTTCCCATCATTATGTATGGCATAACTGTTGGGTTTAATGTCTTAATAATTGTAAACTGTTATGAGTTATTAGTTTTATTCAGTAAAAGACTTTACTGGAATAAAAGTGAAACGTATGTATGACATGATTGTGGATCATACTGGAATAAAGTTGCTTTATAACATGATTGTGGATCATACTGGAATAAAGTTGCTTTATGACATGATTGTGGATCATACTGATGACATGATTGTTGATCATACTGGAATAAAGTGAAACGTGTTTGGTTTAACCTATACCAATGATTGTTGGCTGAATATGAGTATGATGGCTGAATATGAGTATGATTGTTGGCTGAATATGAGTACATGATTGTTGGCTGAATATGAGTACATGATTGTTGGCTGAATATGAGTACATGATTGTTGACTGAATATGAGTACATGATTGTTGGCTGAATATGAGTACATGATTGTTGGCTGAATATGAGTTGACCACTCCATGTATGACATGATTGTTGGCAGAATATGAGTACTTGAGCTTTCATGTATGACATGATTGTGGATCAGGCTCAAGTAGTCAGTCAAAACGGTCTATAGTATACGGATAAGGTTCATGTATGACATAATTGTGGATCAGGCTCAAGTAGTCAGTCAAAACGGTCTATAGTATACGGATAAGGTTCATGTATGACATGATTCTGGATCAGGCTCAAGTAGTCAGTCAAAACGATCTATAGTATACAGATAAGGATGGGTACCTTATCCTGGTAACACTATTGGATGCGGCTCACTTTGTATTGTACAGAACGATGTGATCCGAATCGTTCCACATGGAGATGTGAGAAGTGAGGGCGTCCTGTGTAAAGAGTTTACATAAGACCGAACCGCGTATTAAGTCGCTCTCTCTTTATAACTTCGTTTACTGATGAGACCGACTTATCCATATTGATGGCCTAGGTAACTCGATCTCAATCCTGAGCTCGCTATGAACTCATGCTTATTCGATAGTATCCTTTGACTTGCACGGGTGAGAGTGGCCCATAAGCGCCGACTCAATAAGCCTACCATCTTGGGGATAAAGTCGAATAGGTAGCTGGGGACATAGTACAGCAAGATTGGAGTTCACTCCTAACCCGCTCTTAAGGGTTAGTAGATAGGTTGTTCCCTTAATAGCTGACTCCGGGGCTTGAACAATGAGCGCTCACACTCTCATGTGATGAGAGGGTTAACTGATCTGTTGGTTGGACCACAGATCTATTGTTCATTAGAGGTGTCAGTGGTACTTAAGGAACAAGACGTAATGCAGGGGTTAAACGGTTTAAATGACCCAGCTGTGATTACGAACAACCTGTGAAGGGTCGACTTGCCAGTGACGGTTATATCAGAGGACATAATATATCTACAGTGAGGAGAGTGCAACCCTCGGACTATAGTGGAGTCTCCGGGGGTTAACGAAAGTTGATTGATTCGGGTTAAAAGAGTTTTGACCGAATAATCTCGTATCGTTGGAGCTCATGATCTGTAGGTCTTTTAGGTTCTCCTGGCTAGCTCGGATAACGTCGTGCAACAGTATAAGAGAAAATTAAAAGAAAAAGAATTTGAATTGTTCAAATTCGGTTTATGGAAGAAGGATGAACATATTTAAATATGATTTAAATATGAGATTGGCCTAAAACATGAATAGGATTCATGTGTAAAAAAAGTCGGTTTTCAGAAAACCGGGTTTAATTATATTATTTAATTAATATTTGATATTGAATTAAATAATAATTATTAATTAAAAAGTTTAATTAATAATTATATATATATATATTATTTATTAAAAAGTTTAATAAATAAAGTTATTATTATTATTTTTAATAATAATAATAATTAAATATATATATATATATACGTTTTGGCCAAATTGCATAAAAGAGGAAGAAGGGGTATTCATTAAATTGAATTTGATTTTCAATTTGCAGAGAGTTTGAAGTGAAGGGCCTGTGCCTTCAGCTTCTTCTTCTTCATTTTCTATCCATCTCTCTTCTGTTTCTTCTTCTTTTCTCTTTGTTTCGGAGTCCCACAACTCCGTTGCGCGGCGCCGAGGATAGCGGGACTACCTGGGGTGGTCCTCGGGGTGTTCGTGAGAAGAGGTTGGAAGAGTTCGTGACGAGATTTGGCCGGCGGAACTTGAAGAAATTGGAACTACAAGGGTATGTATTCTAAATTTCTTATTTCCGTCTTTTGAGCATGAGCATGTTTACTATTTGTTAAATTGATGAAATTAGAGTATCATCGGTCCGAAATCGCTTTCCGCTGCGTATGTCGCTCCATCAATTGGTATCAGAGCGATTTTGTGATTAACTCAATTTGCATCAATTTAAGTTGGTGGGTATTTTAATTTAGAAATTGTTTCTGAATTGGCATCTAAAGTGAATATCGATTTTGGCAAAGTTTCTTTTTGAATTTCCTTATTTGTAATTGCCCGAGAATGTATGGGCTTTAATGCGTGCTGAAGAGTCTGTATTTTTAGAGTCATTAGAGTCCATATAGGTTTCTTTGTAAAAGAAGCTTGAGTTTGGAACTCGCCGAAATGTTCGGTATAAGTTCAAACTCGTTCTAGGCAATACGAGGAGAAATTCAAAGAGAAATTGGCCGAAGCGTTCAGGGGAGCAAGCTGGTCCAAGGCGGTGCGAAGAGTTCGAAGTCCGCTCAAGATTTAGCTTGTTTATCAAGCTTGTAATAAAATAGTTGTTGCTTGCTAAATGCCAAAATCGATCCACTTTAGTGTGTTTAATTAATTATGCATTGTGAATGTATGTTTTAATTGAAATTCATGTTTGTATGTGCATAACGTATGCCATATAGATTTAAAATCCCACCATAGGAAGCATGCTCCATGCATTGAAAATATGTTATAAGTGTTATAATATATAGTATGCATATTTAGGAATTCATGAGAATTAATATAAAAGTTATATTAATTCATGAATTGAATGTTGTTAGTTTAATAGAGAAATTGATATAAGCGTTATATTAATTATGAAATTGAACTTACAACATCGGTTATCCTAGTTTTATGCATATTGTATATTATAAGTGTTGTAATGTATATGCTTGTTTAATTCATGAGTTTTAATATAAGAGTTATATTAATTCATGAATTTGATGTTGTTTGCTCAATAGAATAATTGATATAAGTGTTATATTAATTATGAAATTAAAACATTCAACATTTGTTTTATGCATATTGTATGTTATAAATGTTATAATGTATAGGATGCATGCTTAATTCATTAAAATTGATATAAGTGTTATATTAATTTATGAATTAGGAGTTGTATGTTTAAGAGCCTAATCGATATAAGTGTTGTATTGATTATGAAGTTAAATATTCAACTTGTCATGCCTTAGCCTATGTATGTTTGAGAAGCATATAGATGGTTGTTATAGAAAGTCTGCTTTTGCAAGCGTTGTAAAAATGACTTAGACTTTTAAAATCTATAACAAAGAAAAGAGTATGTTCATTTAGGGTTAATGATTCGGTCTGTTTTATTAGATAAAATAGGTCGTTATCTCGTAAATGCTAAGGTTATGAGAAACTCACCCGGAGAACTCTTGTCTAAGGTTGGAGGAAAATGAATTGACGGATCACCTCCTACCTGGGGACTAACCGGTACTTGAGTAAAGTTAACCAAGCTTTATGAGCGTGCGAGAGAGGTGTGAGGTTAATTAAATCTGTTAATAACCTAGACATCTCAGGTAAATAGTTTGCCTAGACTTAAGGTTTTATTTACTTAGCCAGATAAAACCTGAGTATTTACCCTAAAAACCGTCCACGATGCTTAGTAGAAGTGTTGAGAAGGAATATATGATATATCCCTCTCCTGCTACGCACTCCCTATAGTTCACAACGTGAGAATTTTGCTCGGCCTCGTGATGTCAATAGGGCATCCCCATTCGGATGGTATTTGCAACTTTCAATAGCAAGGTGAATGGAGTAAGTATCTATAGTAAGTGGGTGAAGGAAGCGCGTCGGTGCTTCCTGTGGTCTCCTCTATTGGACTGAACCGTAAGATTCCCATGTTCCGCCTGCAGGTTGCTGTTGTCCGAAATCGCAAGTGTACGAATCGTTCCAAGTAATATAGTTGTGTAAGTACTAATTATCGTTCTCCACAGGGAATGAAAGTTACTAATTACCAAATTCTTTAGCTTCAATTTTATCTGAGCAATCGATCAGTCAAGGATGAATGAATTATTAAAAAGCTTTGAACTAAAGTAATTAAAATACTAAAACTAACAATCGTTATGATAAATGTAGATGATTGAGACTCTAGAGCAAAGACTTCATCGCTATCTCCTCCTATTCTTCAATAATTGAAAGTTATAAAAGTTTGATTTCTAGACTGTTGACAATTTCTACTCAAATGACTTGCTACTCTCTCTCGAGTAATAACAATATTCATTAAAATGTCAATTGCCTATATTTCTATGACAATCAGAACAATTCAATTATGAAGGTTGTAAAACTAGCATTGCCACATAACCTACAAGGATATGTCTATCGCTCATATAAATTAGGGAAAACAATTAAGGTTCGTCAATGATTATCGTCTATCGACATCAAAACATTGATATAAAGTCACACTAAGATTGGCCAAATCCTAACATGCATTAAGCTCATAAGGGTTTTCACAATCTAATTTGAAATCAAGTTCTTAACAATCAACAATGAAAAATAAGGTTCAATAACGACTACATCAACGCTCTAGTTAAAAGAGTTAGTTCATAATGAAAAACTCAACAACAATCTCAAAATTCAGCAAGTTCATAACAAGTAAGAAAATAGAGGATGAAAAGAGGAAAAGAAACAAATCCCGGCGATTCCACGAGTTTCCTAGCGTTGCTCTCGCTCCGTTTGGGTGCTCGGATCTTCAAAGTCCATGCTCAACCGTTTCTCTCTGTCTCTTCTCCAATCTCCATCCGATCTCCCATTTAAAATCTAATAAACTGCTTTTATACTTAGGGCAAAGGTCGTCGCAGCGCCTAGGCGCTAGGAGGAATCACCGCTTCAGACTTCGTAGCGCCTAGGCGCTGAAAGGCAGCGCCTCGGCGCTATAGCTTCTGCCCATTTTTACGTTCGGGCGCCTAGGCGCTGAAAGACAGCGCCTCGGCGCTACAGCTACTGCATTTTCCATCTGATCAGCGCCTAGGCGCCGAAAGGCAGCGCCTAGGCGCTACAACTTCTGTCCAATTCTTCTCATCAGCGCCTAGGCGCCGAAAGGCAGGGCCTAGGCACTAGGCTTTTTCCATCAATTTCCAGCTGCTTCGCCCCCCTTTTAACTCTTATTTCCGATCTTCATCCAACTTCTTTCTTTCTTCACCTACATGCAAAATAAGCAAAAATCAGATAGAAAAAAGAGACAAAACGTCTTCTTACTCAATTAAAACTCTAAAAACAACTTGTTTTAGTAAGTCTAAATATCACTTAACAAACTACCCCCAACTTATCATTTTGCTCGCCCTCGAGCAAAGAGCAAGAGGATTCTATGAAAAGACAGCTACATTCAAATGACTCAAATCTCACGCATTTATTGACGACCTAATTGCACACGAAAGTAAGTGAAACAATTGAGTACAATCAACCAGTGAGACTTCTAGATTCCTTACAATTCCAAGTGTTCTTTTCAAATTTCTTAATATCTAAGAATACTGGTAAGCTAAGTACACATCAATTACTTTGGTTATACAAACAGTCAAGAGAATAAACATTTATCGAGTACAAATTTAACTAAAAACTCAAGTATCTCATCAAGCTATCAAAATTGAATGCACAAGGTCTACTACCCTCACAGGAATTCACTCATAACGCTCAACTGTTTAAGGCATATTTCAATGACTCTCACACCAATACATACAAAACTTTTGTCATAAACTTGCTCATATATCACATCCAAGCCATCGATGAACATAATGAATGCACAAAAATTAAGGGTCTTATTTTGGATGTAATTTGGCTTAGGAACGGGTGGATGGAAAGGGAAATTTTAAGCTCTTTTATTGAAAGAATTTCACACGACTTATCCACATGAAGCTGTCACTTCTACTTTCAAGGACTTTAAACTCAAGCACGATTATTTTTTTTAGTTTTGTTGAAGCATTGACTTCCCTTCACATAATGAACTATGTTATTATTTATTTTTTTTTTCTTCACATTCATAATTTTTGTGTGAAAATCACGCTTCCATTTAGGAATCCCTTACTTGCACATGTTGCAACTTTCCCAACAAATAAAAAAACTTCATGTGGTAAGCATATGTAATCTTTCAAACTGGGCTTCACAGAAAAGGATTACAACAAATGACATTTTTGGCTTTTAGTGCGGTAATCTTCCAATGAAAAAGGTCTAAGGCTCAATATTTGGCTAGCTTAACTAAGGACTCAATGTTGAGGTAGGCTATTTTAGAAAGCTAAACATTGGCTTCTCCTAAATTACCCTTAAAATTTAAGCATTCAAAACTATTCAGAGGCTACAGACATGCATAACAAAGCAAGTTCTACAAAAATCTAAATATGCACGACATTCACACACTTTAAGAATTGAAAGCACCATGTAATGAATGTGCTTAAAGGCTAAAAAACTCACATGAAAACAGGTTGTTTTGGCAATAGATCTTGCGCATTCGTCATTCAATAACTCAATAGACACTATCATATATATATATATTTTTTTCTTCAAAGTAAAAACATGAATCGTGATCTTCTCTCTTATGCAATATAACACAACAACCAATGTGTCCCTAACTTACATAGCTGTTACGTCTCCAAAAGTGACTATTTTAGGACTTATTTGTGTTAGGAAATCGTGCATTTGTGAGTGTTTTTGATAGGACTTAGCTTAAACCTATACTTATATATGAGAATTAGAAGAGGGAAGCTAAATTAGGACTTGTATGCAAAATGAGAGAAAAAGAATGAAAAAGAAGTTAAAAGAATGAAAATTGTGCATTGCGGAAGCATTGCGGAAACATTGCTAAAACCGCAATGTTTTAAGTGAAATCCGTAAGTTGGCTAACCTTTTTCTGTTGTGATCCGATATTTCAGGGATTCGTTCTTTCTCCTCCATCCATTTTGAAGTACGACGTTGAGGATGGATGGTTCTCCTTGGCCCAATCGCACCTGCAGAATACTATAAAAGGAGGTCAAAGAGGAGGGTTCAATCATCATCCGAAAGCGTAGAAGTCTCTTCGCAGTGCAGTCTTTCCCATTCATTCTCTTCTCCGTCTGTTGGTTTGAGAGGTTCAGCTGTTGGAGTCGACAATCTGATAGGAAGGAGAGAAGATTCATCTTCTCTCCTGATTGGATTCATCCAAGCAAGGCTTACCTTTCTCACCCTTCAGCCGAGGCGTTTGCGACGAGGCGATCAAGCTCACTTTACTTGCTTTCTGTCTTTAACTTTTCATTTCCAGCACCGTTTGTTGTTATTCCTTTTCCATTAGTTAGTCCATTCCATTTCGTTGCTTTCTGTCTTTATGTTAGTAACTTTAAGTCTTCATCTGTTCATTCAAACAATTAATTAATCAAAGCACAATTCATCATTTCGCACTTTGTCTTTATCTTCTCTGCCTACTGTTTTTCCTTGCTGTTTTGTCTTTAATTTCCTTCTAAGCATGTCTACTTCATCTAATATTTCTGTTCTCTCTACATCCATGAGTAGCTAAGTCACATAGGGGCATGCTAATGACAATACTATAGGCTAAAAACACGTGAACCAAGCATGTAGGATAGCTCTCGAATGCATTGATTGTATGTAAGCTTCATCCCACGGGCAATTTCGATTGGCCATCCATTTTGTCCAAAGAACTCCTAACCTCTGGAAGGAGTAAGAGTTCAGAGTCATACACTCATGCTAGCCTCTCAAGGTAGCCAGAAAACGACCTAGGAATAGGCGTTTTCCTAGTACAAATCATAACTTGCTGTTTTAACAAGATGCTTAAGACCTTACTTGGACATGAGTAAACTAAAGGATCTAATGCATGAAATCGGAAGATACATGAGAATGAGTTAGTTTGATGCATAGTGAGTTGAGCTAATGCTTGAGAATCGTGTGAAAATGCCTATAGAGGAGTCATTAGTAGCCCTTGTTTCTCCATTTTACACACTTTCGCTGTCAGTAACATTGCGGTAGAATTGCTGTTCTCGCAATTCTGTTAAGTTAAAAATTCTGTTTTAGCTATTTTCCTCTTCGTTTATTAATCTCTTCTCTTTACATTTGAGTTTATCATTAACTTGCACTTGTTTATGTTGCTAACCTTTACATAGTCCTTAGTAATTAAGCAATTTAAAACCAATTTTACCCCATCAAATCCACCCATTCTTGCTTAACAATACACTTCGCGAGTAACTAATAATAAATCTTTGTGGGAAAGCGAATGAAAAAATACTTACTACTTGCTACAAGATCATGTATGCTTGCATGTTCTGAGTGCTCTCTCTCTCTTATTGCTTATTCCTTTTACACATTGAGCACGCAACAATAGCCTTCCAAAATATCTCGAAAACTCGAAGAGACACACTTCTTAGAATGTAGAAATCATATAGAATGCCACACCTATCCTCAAAAACATACTCAACAGAATCTATTCCCACCCCCAACTTAAAATTCAACATTGTCCTCACTGCGAAACTACTAAAGCATATATATATGACAAATAAAAGAGAAAGGTGAATAATACTGCCCTGATTAAATAAGAGAACCAACATATTCATTAGAGTTTGGAATGGGGAATATGGTGATCAAACTCCTACAAAAAAAAAAATCAACAGAAACATAAGGACAACGATACACAACAAAAGATAGAAAATAACAAAGACTAAAAAAAAATCAAATAACGTAAACTTGGGTTGCCTCCCAAAAAGCGCTTTATTTAACGTCTCTAGCTAGACGCAATAAACGTTTAAGCATTAAGGTGGTCGAAAGACATTTAATATATCACGAGATCGCTTTCTTGCACCCTTTTTGTAGACCAACATTAATGTTTCAGTTTGAGATCTAGAGTCCACTATGGCTTTAAAAAGTTCTTTTTCATTTTGGACTCTAATGGTCAACTCTCCTTTATCCACATCAATTAAAACTCTCCCAGTTGCCAGGAATGGTCTTCCAAGAATAACTGGTAGTGCATTGTCTTCCTTCACATCTATCACATAAAAGTCAATTGGGATAAAGAATTTTCCCACTTTAATTAGTGCATTCTCTACAACTCCATATGGACAAACTATGGATCTATCAGCTAATTGGAGTTTCACAGTAGTGGGCTTTATCTCCCCAATTTTTAATTTCTTGCATAGTGACATAGGGAGTAAATTAATGCTAGCACCTAGATCGCATAAAGCTCTAAAAGAATGACTACCAAAACTACAAGCAATAGAAAAACTCCCTGAATCATTCAATTTATGTGGTAGTTTCTTCTTAAGTCTAGCACTGCATGCCTCAGCGAGATGCACTGTCTCAACCTTTTTATTTTTCTTCTTCTTAGAGAGCCATTCCTTCATGAACCTGACGTAGTTAGGTATTTGCTTTAGAGCATCTGAAAAAGGAAGATTAATGTTATGTTTCATGAAAATATCCATAAGTTTAACAAACTCAGAATTTAAATTTTTCTTTTTCTTTTTCTTGAGTTGAGGATTAGCTGAAGGAATAGAAGAAGTAGATAAAGTAGAAGTAATAGGCTTTTCGGCCTCAAGTAAATGTGATACTATTTCTACTTCTTTTTCAATGATTGATGTGGCTCCTCAATCCTTTCTTGATCATGTTCTTGACTTTTATCCATGTGATGCACCCTGATGACCTTACAATGCTCAATTTGAGTTTGATCATTAACCACATGAGCCTTTCCCTTTTTTAGTATATTAAAATCAACAGCTAGTTGTCCAACTGAATTAATTTCGGTTGTGCTCGGTAAATTTCCTGGAAGCCTATCCACCATCATATTGGCTAGCTGACTAACTTGCACTTCTAAATTCTTAATTGCTGCACCTTGATTTTGGAAGTTGGTCTTTGTGTCAGCCATGAACTGACTCGTAGTGTTCGCCATCTGAATCATTGCCTCCTCAAGGCTAGTTTTCTTTTCTGGTTGTTGAAATCCTGGAGGAGGTGGATTTTGTGTCTGATTCTGCTTCCATGCGAAGTTAGGATGATTTCGCCACCTTGGATTAAATGTGTTGGAGTACGGGTTGTTTGGTTGGCGATTGTAATTCCCAACAAATTGAGCTTGCTCAACTTGACTTTGCATAAATGGATTTCCCATTTGACAATCTTCACTCTTGTGGCTTCCATGACAATATTCACAAAAGATAGGTGGGGTTTGAATCGAATTTACCGCAAATTGCCTTGATTGAAGTTGTTGAGTAAGCGAGGCAACTTGTGCGGTCAATGCGGTGATGGCATCCACTTCATTAACTCCCATCGGCTGTTTCTGAGTCATTCTCCCACTTGGGCATTCATAATGATTTACCGTCATCTCTTCCAACAATTCAAAAGCATCATTCTCTGTTTTCTTCATGAAAGATCCCCCAGCTGCTGCATCGATTGTGGTCCTAGTACCACCATCTAACCCATTGTAAAAGTTATGCACTTGCATCCATCGAGGAAACCCATGATGAGGACACTTTCTTAAAAGTTCCTTAAATCTTTCCCATGCATCATACAGAGATTCCCCATCGTTCTGAACAAAATTTCCAATCTCACTACGAATCTTTGCTGTTTTTGCTGGTGGGAAGAACTTGGCTAGGAACTTTTGAGCTAGATCATTCCATGTATCAATTGAGGCTGCCGGTAAAGAAGTCAACCATTGTTTAGCTTGCCCCTTAAGAGTAAAGGGAAACAACCTAAGTCTTATGGCATCGTCTGTCACTCCATTATACTTGAACGTATCACATATTTCAAGAAAATCAGAGATGTGAGAATTTGGATCTTCATTCCTGAAGCCACTATAATTGACTGAAGACTGAATCATTTGAATTGTGGCCGGCTTTATCTCGAAGTTGTTTGCCTGAATTGCGGGTCTTTGGATCGCAGAATGTAACCCAGCTATATTCGGCAACACATAGTCCCTCAAGGTCTTGTTCTCATCATTCTCATCCGCAGGGTCTGCCATAGTCAATTGCTCTTGTGCAATACGCTCTCTTTTTTCTTTTCTGTTTCTTCGACAAGTACGCTCGATCTCAAGATCAATTGGAAGTATGCTGCTACTACCAAACTTTCGCATGCACTCTCTCTAACTCCTGCGACCAAAAACAAAAGAACAAAATTAATAAAAGTAAAACAAAACTCAGATTAAGACTAACGCTCTTGATTTTTTATATTAGTAAAATAAAACAATCATCATCCGAAAGCGGCAGAAGTCTCTTCGCAGCGCAGTCTTTCCCATTCATTCTCTTCTCCGTCTGTTGGTTTGAGAGGTTCAGCTGTTGGAGTCGACAATCTGATAGGAAGGAGAGAAGATTCATCTTCTCTCCTGATTGGATTCATCCAAGCAAGGCTTACCTTTCTCACCCTTCAGCCGAGGCGTTTGCGACGAGGCGATCAAGCTCACTTTACTTGCTTTCTGTCTTTAACTTTTCATTTCCAGCACCGTTTGTTGTTATTCCTTTTCCATTAGTTAGTCCATTCCATTTCGTTGCTTTCTGTCTTTATGTTAGTAACTTTAAGTCTTCATCTGTTCATTCAAACAATTAATTAATCAAAGCACGATTCATCATTTCGCACTTTGTCTTTATCTTCTCTGCCTACTGTTTTTCCTTGCTGTTTTGTCTTTAATTTCCTTCTAAGCATGTCTACTTCATCTAATATTTCTGTTCTCTCTACATCCATGAGTAGCTAAGTCACATAGGGGCATGCTAATGACAATACTATAGGCTAAAAACACGTGAACCAAGCATGTATGATAGCTCTCGAATGCATTGATTGTATGTAAGCTTCATCCCACGGGCAATTTCGATTGGCCATCCATTTTGTCCAAAGAACTCCTAACCTCTGGAATGTGTAAGAGTTCAGAGTCATACACTCATGCTAGCCTCTCAAGGTAGCCAGAAAACGACCTAGGAATAGGCGTTTTCCTAGTACAAATCATAACTTGCTGTTTTAACAAGATGCTTAAGACCTTACTTGGACATGAGTAAACTAAAGGATCTAATGCATGAAATCGAAAGATACATGAGAATAAGTTAGTTTGATGCATAGTGAGTTGAGCTAATGCTTGAGAATCGTGTGAAAATGCCTATAGAGGAGTCATTAGTAGCCCTTGTTTCTCCATTTTACACACTTTCGCTGTCAGTAACATTGCGGTAGAATTGCTGTTCTCGCAATTCTGTTAAGTTAAAAATTCTGTTTTAGCTATTTTCCTCTTCGTTTATTAATCTCTTCTCTTTACATTTGAGTTTATCATTAACTTGCACTTGTTTATGTTGCTACCCTTTACATAGTCCTTAGTAATTAAGCAATTTAAAACCAATTTTACCCCATCAAATCCACCCATTCTTGCTTAACAATACACTTCGCGAGTAACTAATAATAAATCTCTGTGGGAAAACGAATGAAAAAATACTTACTACTTGCTACAAGATCATGTATGCTTGCATGTTCTGAGTGCTCTCTCTCTCTTATTGCTTATTCCTTTTACACATTGAGCACGCAACAAGTTTTTGGCGCCGCTGCCGGGGATTTAGTTTAGAGAAAACGAAGTTTGTTAAGTTAGAAACACAAAGTTTAATATCTATTGGAACTGATCTTTTTCTCATTTCTTGTGCAGGTACTATTGGGTTAGTTTATGAATGAGCATTCAAGTAGCGATCTAGAGTTCAATCCTGAGCCTGAGAGATTACTTAGAGCCAGAAACAAAGCTAAGAAACGTCTCTTTAACCAACCCTCTATACCTCAAATAATTGATGATTCTGCGGAGTCTTCGCAATCCCTTCACATAGAAATGGAAAGACCAGTCCCAAATCCGGTACCTACCACTCGCAATCCCATCGAAATAGCGAATGATAAGGATAGTGCCATTCTTTCTTACCTAGTACCTATGCCTGGGGAACTAAACCCAAGCATAATCCGCCCTGAAATTACTGCCAACTCATTCGAGTTAAAGCCAGTAATGTTCCAAATGTTGTCCACTGTGGGACAATTCTTTGGAGTGGAAAATGAGGACCCCCACAACCATCTTAGAAACTTCCTAGGAGTTAGTGATACCTTTCTCATCCCTGGAGTTTCCCAAGAAGCCTTGAGGCTCTACCTCTTCCCTTACTCTTTAAGGGATAAAGCAAAGACGTTGTTAAACTCATTACCCTCTGGATCAGTCCTCAATTGGACAGACTTGGCGGAGAAATTCCTAGTAAAATACTTCCCACCTGATAGGAATTCTACCTTTCGTGATGGTATAATCAAGTTCAAACAAGCTGAAAATGAGTCCCTTCACGAAGCTTGGACAAGGTTTAAGGACCTTCTACTTAAATGTCCACACCATGGCATCCCATGGTGTATCCAAATAGAGGTCTTTTTCAAAGGATGCAACCCCAGCACCAGACAAGTTCTAAATTCATCTGCTGGAGGTTCCATGCTGTCCAAGAGTTATAACGAAGCCTATGAGATCTTGGAGAAGATCTCAGCATCTCACTGTAGGTGGTCAGATGATCCAATCGAGCCAAGTAGAGCTCAAAATAAGGACGCACTCAATGCCACGAGTAGCCAAATAAGCGTCCTGACCAACCTAGTTAAACAAATGGCTCAAGCCAATCTCCAAACTAGTGTCAACACCGCCACAACCATGTCAATGGGCACACAACCAAGTCAAGGTGAGACACTTATCTGTGGATTCTGTGGGGAAGGGCACCTGTATGAATACTGCCCTGGGAATCCAGCCTCAGTCTGCTATGTTGGAAGCCAACAGCAGCCTAGGAACAACCCCTATTCCAACACTTACAATCCTGGTTGGAGGAACCACCCAAATCTTTCATGGGGTGGCCAACAAAATACTAACCAAGCTCATAACCAACCAAGACCGAGTGGAACACCTGGTTTCACTCCCCAACATAACCAATCCATGTATCAAAAGCCATACAACCAACCAGTAGGGTCATCTGTAGAAAATCTACTCAAAGAGTACATCGCCAAGAATGATGCTACTCTACAAAGCCAGCAAGCTACCCTCAGGAGCCTAGAGAACCAAATAGGGAAACTAGCCAATGAACTCAAAAGTAGGCCCCAAGGTAGACTCCCTGCTGACACTGAGGTGCCAATGAGAGATGGTAAAGAACAAGTTCAAGCAATTGAACTTAGAAGTGGGAGACCATTGGTGAGCAACACTAAAGAAGCCCCAAAGAGAGTAGAGAACAATGAGTCTAGTGCTCCACTGGAGTCTCTGCCAATCCAAGGTCAACCATCAACAAGCACACCAGGACCAAGGCTGGAGCCAATCATAGAAGAGATAGAAGAAATTCCAAGGCCTCCACCTATCCTGAGGCGACCTGAAGTGCCTGCATATGTGCCACCACCTCCATTTCCTCGAAGGCTAAAGAAAAAACAAGAACAAGAAGTGCACTTTAATAAATTCTTAGAAATTCTTAAACAAGTGCATGTTAATATTCCTTTTGTAGAAGTTTTACAGTCTATGCCCTCTTATGTTAAGTTTTTAAAGGATATAATCACTAACAAAAAAATTATTGGCGAATTTGAAACAGTGAATCTCACTGAGGAGTGCAGTGCCATACTCCAGAACAAGCTACCCAAGAAGGAGAAGGATCCTGGTTCCTTCACCTTACCAGTAGAGCTAGGAGGCAAGCACGTGGGCAGAGCTCTTTGTGACTTGGGAGCCAGCATAAACCTCATGCCCCTATCACTATTCCGCCAGCTAGGAATAGGAGAAGCACGTCCAACCACTGTGACTTTACAACTTGCAGACAGATCCATAGCATACCCTGAGGGTAAGATTGAGGATATTCTTGTAAAGGTTGACAAGTTTATTTTCCTTGCAGATTTCATCATCCTGGATTATGAAGCAGACAAGGAGGTCCCCATCCTATTAGGCAGACCATTTCTAGCCACAGGTAGGGCCCTGATAGATGTCCAGAAAGGTGAGCTCACTATGAGGGTTCATGATGAGGAGGTCAAATTTAGTGTTTTTAAAGCCTTAAGGTACCCCTCTGACTCTGAATCTTGTGCTAGCATGGACATTTTAGATTCACTGATGGAAGAACAGCTGGAGCATGAATTATTAACTAAGCATGCTAATAACTATGTACAATTAGATTTAACTGATTTAAATGTTTCTGAAATAATGGATATACCTGTAGATAAGATACAACATGTTTGTATAAATAAAGACTTGACTGACAGATCCCATTGAGCATCCACCTGTCTTAGAATTGAAACCTTTACCCACTCACCTTAAGTATGCATATTTAGGAAGCAATGATACTCTGCCTGTGATTATTTCTTCTAAATTGAGTGAAAAGCATGAGGTTGAACTAATATTATTACTTAGGCAGCATAAAAAGGCTATTGCATGGACTATTGCTGACATTAGAGGCATTAGCCCTTCCTACTGCATGCATAAAATAATATTAGAGGAAGAGCATACACCCCGAGTAGATCACCAACGTAGGTTGAACCCCTCTATGAAAGAGGTAGTAAAAAAAGAAATCATAAAGTGGTTAGATGCAGGTGTGATCTTCCCTATAGCTAGTAGTCAGTGGGTGAGTCTACAATGTGTACCTAAGAAGGGGGGGATGACTGTAGTAGTGAATGAGAGCAATGAACTGATTCCAACTAGAACTATTACAGGATGGAGAGTCTGCATGGACTATAGAAAATTGAATAAGGAAACAAAAAAGGATCACTTCCCTCTACCATTTATTGACCAGATGTTAGATAGGATAGCTGGTAGAGCTTATTACTGCTTTCTAGACGGTTATTCTGGATATAACCAAATCACTATAGACCCTAAGGACCAGGAGAAGACCACCTTCACTTGCCCTTTTGGAACATTTGCCTTTCGCAGAATGCCTTTTGGCTTATGCAATGCACCAGCAACGTTCCAAAGGTGCATGTTGGCAATCTTCTCTGACTTAGATGAATCCATGATAGAGATATTCATGGATGACTTCTCAGTCTTTTGTGATACATTTACAAACTGTTTAGAGAACTTAGGACAAGTCCTGGCTAGGTGTGAGGAGACCAACCTAGTCCTTAATTGGGAAAAGTGCCACTTCATGGTGGAAGAAGGGATAGTCCTAGGTCATAGAGTGTCTAGAGAAGGAGTGGAGGTCGATAGGGCCAAAATTGAAATAATAGAGAAGTTGGTGGAACCTCAGAATGTGAAAGCCATTAGAAGTTTCTTAGGACACGCAGGCTTCTATAGAAGGTTCATTAAGAACTTTTCAAAGATCTCCAAGCCTTTGTGTGAGCTTCTAGAGCTGAACAAACCATTCATCTTCTCTAAAGAATGTTTCTTAGCCTGGAAAACCCTTAAGGAGGCATTAGTCAAAGCACCTATTATAGTAGGGCCAAATTGGGACCTTCCCTTGGAGATGTTATGTGATGCAAGTGACTATGCAGTAGGGGTTATGCTTGGGCAAAAGATTGACAAATTAACACACCCTGTATACTATGCTAGTAAGACACTTAATGAGGCACAATGTAATTACACAACCACTGAGAAGGAGATGCTAGCTGTAGTGTTTGCCTGTGAGAAGTTTAGGAATTACATTGTAGGCACTAGAACAATCGTGTATACAGATCACTCTGCACTAAAGTACCTTATGAGGAAGGCTGATGCTAAGCCTAGGTTGATTAGATGGGTATTGCTGCTGCAAGAGTTTGATCTGGACATTAGAGATAAGAAAGGATGTGAAAACGTGGTTGCGGATCATCTTTCAAGATTGCAACATAATTGCGATAACATTGCGGAAACCGCAATTTCTGATGCTTTTATCGATGAGCATGTCTTTGTATTAGCACATCGTGGAAACGATGAGGAACCTTGGTTTGCTGACATTGCTAACTTCCTTGCATCGCAGGTACTACCAACTTTCAAGGGAAGCCAAGAGAAGAAGAGGTTCCTGCATGAAGCTAGGAAGTTCATATGGGATGATCCTACACTTTACAAGACATGTGCAGATGGTTTGCTGAGGAAGTGTGTGTCAGCTGCTGAGGCGAAGTCTGTGCTGCAGCACTGCCATACAGCCCCCTATGGTGGACATTTTGGTGGCCAAAGGACAGCTGCAAAGGTGTTCCAGAGTGGCTACTATTGGCCCACGATCTTCAAGGATGCCCACGAATACGCACACAGTTGTGATGAATGCCAGAGAACAGGTAACCTTAGTCGGAAGGATGAGATGCCTCTCACGTACATCCTAGAGTTGGAGCTCTTTGATGTGTGGGGCATTGACTTCATGGGGCCATTTCCCCCATCATCAGGTAACCTTTACATACTTGTAGCTGTAGACTATGTATCTAAGTGGGTAGAAGCCATAGCATGTCCAAACAATGATGCCAAAACAGTCATTAAGTTCCTTAATAGACATATCTTTACTAGGTTTGGAACACCTCGTGCTATAATTAGTGATGAAGGGACACACTTTATTAATAAAGCTATGGAAAAAGTGTTGGCTAAATACAATGTTAGACATAGGGTAGCCACCCCTTATCACCCACATTCGAATGGCCAAGCTGAAATATCCAATAGGGAGATTAAAAACATACTCGAAAAAGTGGTCAAACCCAATAGAAAAGATTGGTCGTTTAAACTCGAGGATGCACTTTGGGCATATAGAACTGCATATAAGACACCCCTAGGTATGTCTCCTTATAGACTTGTGTATGGCAAAGCATGTCACTTACCATTCGAATTAGAAATTAAAGCATTTTGGGCCTTAAAAGAGCTGAATTATTGCGTGACCGATGCGGGAACATTGCGGTCTCTGCAATTACATGAGCTTGATGAGCTTAGACATATGTCCTATGAAAATGCTAAAATGTATAAGGAAAAGACTAAGATTTGGCATGATACTAGACTTAGGATTAAGGACTTTAAGAAGGGCCATCTTGTCTTATTATTTAACTCAAGGTTGAGATTATTTCCAGGCAAACTTAAGTCCAGATGGTCAGGTCCTTTTGTGATAACTAACGTGTTTGTTCATGGTGCAATCGAGATTAGGAACCTGCAGCACGGGCAACCGTTCATGGTTAATGGTGCAAGATTGAAGCATTATTATGAGGAAGGAGATGTGAAGACTCTCTCGGCCTTCCTTTTGACTGAAACGTGAAAATAAGAACGAGACGAGTGATCACTGTGCTCGTCCATGTGAGGCTATGCCTTAGTTTATTTTTCGCTATTTTTTTTCGGTTACGATTGGTGTATATTTTTGTGTGATTTTAATTACGAATTTGATGTTGATTTTATTTCTTTTAATAGGGGATCGATAGAGGGAATCAAGGAGATGAATCCAGGATTAAAAATCGGGGAAGATATTGGGCCAAATCAAAGATTGAGTTGAGGAAATATGGGCAGTTGAAACGAAGGAAATCTCCAACGACCATTTAATTGCGGTAGATTTGCGAAATCCGCAACAGAAATAGCCGTTGGGATTTCCATCATTACTTATAGCCGTTAGAAGCGCTCTGATCCGTACGCTTCCCTCATTCCCTGCACTCCAAGAAAACTCTCTCCTTCTTCCTCTGCAATCCCTCTTTCCAGATTTCTACGCTTCCACCATGGTGCTAACGAGAGCTGAGAGATCTGCATCCAAGAAGAAGGCTGACGACGCTGAGATCGCTGCGAGAGAGGCACTCCTTGCCTTGGCAGACGCTGAGGCCGCGCGTACTGAACGCCTTCCCAAGCTTCCTGTTCGCAAGAAGAAGTGGAAGGTAGTGACAGAGATCCCTGCTGGACCATCTGAACCAGCAGGAACGCCCAAGAAGAGGAAGTGGAGTATGGCTGTGGCTGACGCAGCAATCAAGAAGAAGACTCCCTCTGTGGAGAGTCGAGAGAGTGGCCGTCCATCCTACGAGACGGCCAGGCAAAGCCATTCTCCATCTCCACCGGCGCGAAGCCCTGAACCATCTCCGTCGCCACAGAGCCCTGAACACTCTCCACCGCCGCAGAGCCCTGAAGCATCACCCATCTCCCAGACGCCTGAACCTGAAATCCCAGATGCAGAGCATCAAGAATCGGCGCAGGCGGTGAAGAATCTGAGGAAGATGAGGTCTTCTCGCCCTTGAGGGAAGTCAGCCCCGACAGCCCTGCAGAGGGGGATGATTCGATGAATGAGACGTTGGGGGATTGCCTCCAACAGATCACAACCAAGGCCAGATTGAGGAAGAAGGCCACCAAGGTTGTCAAGGCCAAACGGCCAAAAGCATCGAAGAAGTCCAAGAAAAAGAAAGCCAGGGGTGAGCCTTCATCAAAGAAGGTTAGTGATGAGCCTTCGCTGAAGAAGCTCAAGATCGAGGCTGCTGAATCAGCCAAACCAAAGGACAAGGGGAAAGCCAAGCTGTACCCTAAAGATGAGCCTCAATCTGTGAGGTACGTGTCCTCTGATGCTGAGTCCAGAGGCACTGAGTTAAGGAAGAGGGACCTGCTGCACGAGAAAGGGTTCCTCGATGCGCTAGCAGACCTGCTGCAATTCTTGCGCGCAGGGATCACCAATCACGGCTGGGAGGAGCTGTGTAGACCGCCCATCCCCGCCTACTCCAGCATGGTGTATGATTTCTACGCCAACCTGATGAACCCTGAAGATGGCCTATCTGTGGTCAGAGGAATCGAGGTGGATTTCTCAGCGAAGGCAATCAATGAAGCCTATGGCCTAAAGGGTCAAAAACACACTGATTATGCAAGGATCATTGATGCGCCAACTGAGGCGGTCCTGGAGGAAGCGCTGAGGATCATCGGCCAACCTGAGGCAGCGTGGACAGTTTCACGCAATGGGAAGCACACCCTGATGAGTGCTACCCTCACAGCCAAGGCAGCAGTCTGGTTTTCCTTCGTGCGGAGGAAGCTGTCCCAGTGACCCACGAGACCACCATCAACCAAGGCAGATCGCTGCTGGTCTATGCGATCATGAGGGGCCTCACAATCAACGTTGGTGAGGTCATTGCAGCCTCAATCGCAGACTGCGCCAAAAAGGGTAAGGGTCCACTTTTCTTTCCTAATACAATTACTAAGCTCTGCTTACGTGCAGGAGTTCGAATCGAGCGGATGGAAAGGCAGCTGGCCTACACGGGGCACCTGGAGTTGCCTACTGCCTTGAGGATGCGTAGGAAGGGGAACATGGAGTTCGAGCTGGATGGCCTGGCTGCTGCTCAATCCCTATCGATGGCCTGCCTGATGGACCTGCAGAAGAAGATGGCTCAATGGGCCACATATGCGCAGGCAAGGGATAAGGATGTTGCAGACCAATTGGGTTGCATCTTTCCTGAGTTCCCCACGGACCTACTGACACCATGGGCGCCTCCAGGACCAAGAAGGGATGATGATGATGAGGACGTCTGAGTGCTAGGCTGATTAGAACTCAAGGGAGTATTTCTGTTCCCTAAAAGAAAAAAAATCAAACTGCTTTTTGTTAACTGTGTGAATTCTGCTATTTTGGAATCAATTTTGATCTGTTTTTAGTTCTTTATTTTTATTGTTTAAATTTGTTTAGTGTAGTCTGATGGTAGCTGAATAGGTAGTTTAGTTTAGTTTCCTTTTTGTATAGCTTAAATGACTGGAAAGAGCATGCATAGGAGCCTTGATCACTTATATATCTGCCCTGTATCCATTGCGAAATAATTGCGGAATCCGCAATTTTTATTAGTAATTGCATGTTTTTGGCTGACTGTTTAGCTAGGCTGGTTCTGTTTAATTTTGTTCTTTTGCTGCTATCTTGACTACCTTATATAGCTTATCTACATGCATGCTGGATGAGTGTCATAAGACACCTTTGATAGTTTAAATTAGCCTCTTAAAATTGCTCAGCATGCGTAGCTTTAAGTCCTTCCTTGCCTGTTTTTATAAATTTCTGCTGCTGTGATGTTTGCTTTTAGAATATTCTGTCTATGCCTAGGGCTTTTAGATTCTCTTTGTTTTACCCTAGACTAGATGCTTCTAGGACAAGTTTGGGGGTGTGCCACCTCAGACACTCATTGGGGACAATGAGTAGTTTAAGTTTGGGGGAGGTCACCCTAGGCCTAGGAACATTCCTCTCTCCCTTAAAGCATAAGCATTCTTCTTCTCCTTTACAAAAAAATGATGAGCTGAAAAAAAAAAAAAAAATGAAACATAGAATAAAGAGGGGTGTCTCTCTCGAAGTTGCTGAGTAATCAGTGCCAAGTGTGTAACCCACAAGTGGCATTGCATCAAAAGGCAACCAAAGGAGAGGCTCCACCAAAGTAAGAAAGAAAAAAAGGGAAGAAGTAGGGAAGAAGAATGTATACCTAGGAGTTGCAGCTTTGTGGCTTAGATGTCCTGAATAAAAAGAACTTTGATCCTCAATTAGCTGAGCACAAAGTTGTAGCTTGTAGGGTTGTTTAGGGAGATGAATGTATGTCCAATGTAGTGATGCCAGGGTTTAGGCTGTTCTCTAAAAGTACTACTGTCACTGTTAATACTAAGACTGGCATGACTCTAAGGAATCCTAGGTAGCTCAAAAGTAAAAATTAGAAGCATGTACTGAGTCTGGAGTAAAGCTAGGTAGAATTTGAAACCTTAGGGATAGTTGCACGATATGACAGAAGCAAGTAGATCAGTCGTAGGGAGTTAATGAAGCAGTAGGAGCATTAGGCGTGCGAAGTCAGAAGAAGCAAAATAAGAGGATAGTTGTAAACTTAGAAGTGTGTCACAGGACAGCACTGCTATAAATAGGAATGTAGGGGAGTCAGCAAGTGGTTAAAGTGGATAAAACAGCAGCCTAAGTAAGTCCTTAGTTTGCTCGAGGACGAGCAAAACCTTAAGTTTGGGGGTGTGTTACGTCTCCAAAAGTGACTATTTTAGGACTTATTTGTGTTAGGAAATCGTGCATTTGTGAGTGTTTTTGATAGGACTTAGCTTAAACCTATACTTATATATGAGAATTAGAAGAGGGAAGCTAAATTAGGACTTGTATGCAAAATGAGAGAAAAAGAATGAAAAAGAAGTTAAAAGAATGAAAATTGTGCATTGCGGAAACATTGCTAAAACCGCAATGTTTTAAGTGAAATCCGTAAGTTGGCTAACCTTTTTCTGTTGTGATCCGATATTTCAGGGATTCGTTCTTTCTCCTCCATCCATTTTGAAGTACGACGTTGAGGATGGATGGTTCTCCTTGGCCCAATCGCACCTGCAGAATACTATAAAAGGAGGTCAAAGAGGAGGGTTCAATCATCATCCGAAAGCGTAGAAGTCTCTTCGCAGTGCAGTCTTTCCCATTCATTCTCTTCTCCGTCTGTTGGTTTGAGAGGTTCAGCTGTTGGAGTCGACAATCTGATAGGAAGGAGAGAAGATTCATCTTCTCTTCTGATTGGATTCATCCAAGCAAGGCTTACCTTTCTCACCCTTCAGCCGAGGCGTTTGCGACGAGGCGATCAAGCTCACTTTACTTGCTTTCTGTCTTTAACTTTTCATTTCCAGCACCGTTTGTTGTTATTCCTTTTCCATTAGTTAGTCCATTCCATTTCGTTGCTTTCTGTCTTTATGTTAGTAACTTTAAGTCTTCATCTGTTCATTCAAACAATTAATTAATCAAAGCACAATTCATCATTTCGCACTTTGTCTTTATCTTCTCTGCCTACTGTTTTTCCTTGCTGTTTTGTCTTTAATTTCCTTCTAAGCATGTCTACTTCATCTAATATTTCTGTTCTCTCTACATCCATGAGTAGCTAAGTCACATAGGGGCATGCTAATGACAATACTATAGGCTAAAAACACGTGAACCAAGCATGTAGGATAGCTCTCGAATGCATTGATTGTATGTAAGCTTCATCCCACGGGCAATTTCGATTGGCCATCCATTTTGTCCAAAGAACTCCTAACCTCTGGAAGGAGTAAGAGTTCAGAGTCATACACTCATGCTAGCCTCTCAAGGTAGCCAGAAAACGACCTAGGAATAGGCGTTTTCCTAGTACAAATCATAACTTGCTGTTTTAACAAGATGCTTAAGACCTTACTTGGACATGAGTAAACTAAAGGATCTAATGCATGAAATCGGAAGATACATGAGAATGAGTTAGTTTGATGCATAGTGAGTTGAGCTAATGCTTGAGAATCGTGTGAAAATGCCTATAGAGGAGTCATTAGTAGCCCTTGTTTCTCCATTTTACACACTTTCGCTGTCAGTAACATTGCGGTAGAATTGCTGTTCTCGCAATTCTGTTAAGTTAAAAATTCTGTTTTAGCTATTTTCCTCTTCGTTTATTAATCTCTTCTCTTTACATTTGAGTTTATCATTAACTTGCACTTGTTTATGTTGCTACCCTTTACATAGTCCTTAGTAATTAAGCAATTTAAAACCAATTTTACCCCATCAAATCCACCCATTCTTGCTTAACAATACACTTCGCGAGTAACTAATAATAAATCTTTGTGGGAAAGCGAATGAAAAAATACTTACTACTTGCTACAAGATCATGTATGCTTGCATGTTCTGAGTGCTCTCTCTCTCTTATTGCTTATTCCTTTTACACATTGAGCACGCAACAATAGCCTTCCAAAATATCTCGAAAACTCGAAGAGACACACTTCTTAGAATGTAGAAATCATATAGAATGCCACACCTATCCTCAAAAACATACTCAACAGAATCTATTCCCACCCCCAACTTAAAATTCAACATTGTCCTCACTGCGAAACTACTAAAGCATATATATGACAAATAAAAGAGAAAGGTGAATAATACTGCCCTGATTAAATAAGAGAACCAACATATTCATTAGAGTTTGGAATGGGGAATATGGTGATCAAACTCCTACAAAAAAAAAAAATCAACAGAAACATAAGGACAACGATACACAACAAAAGATAGAAAATAACAAAGACTAAAAAAAAATCAAATAACGTAAACTTGGGTTGCCTCCCAAAAAGCGCTTTATTTAACGTCTCTAGCTAGACGCAATAAACGTTTAAGCATTAAGGTGGTCGAAAGACATTTAATATATCACGAGATCGCTTTCTTGCACCCTTTTTGTAGACCAACATTAATGTTTCAGTTTGAGATCTAGAGTCCACTATGGCTTTAAAAAGTTCTTTTTCATTTTGGACTCTAATGGTCAACTCTCCTTTATCCACATCAATTAAAACTCTCCCAGTTGCCAGGAATGGTCTTCCAAGAATAACTGGTAGTGCATTGTCTTCCTTCACATCTATCACATAAAAGTCGATTGGGATAAAGAATTTTCCCACTTTAATTAGTGCATTCTCTACAACTCCATATGGACAAACTATGGATCTATCAGCTAATTGGAGTTTCACAGTAGTGGGCTTTATCTCCCCAATTTTTAATTTCTTGCATAGTGACATAGGGAGTAAATTAATGCTAGCACCTAGATCGCATAAAGCTCTAAAAGAATGACTACCAAAACTACAAGGAATAGAAAAACTCCCTGAATCATTCAATTTATGTGGTAGTTTCTTCTTAAGTCTAGCACTGCATGCCTCAGCGAGATGCACTGTCTCAACCTTTTTATTTTTCTTCTTCTTAGAGAGCCATTCCTTCATGAACCTGACGTAGTTAGGTATTTGCTTTAGAGCATCTGAAAAAGGAAGATTAATGTTATGTTTCATGAAAATATCCATAAGTTTAACAAACTCAGAGTTTAAATTTTTCTTTTTCTTTTTCTTGAGTTGAGGATTAGCTGAAGGAATAGAAGAAGTAGATAAAGTAGAAGTAATAGGCTTTTCGGCCTCAAGTAAATGTGATACTATTTCTACTTCTTTTTCAATGATTGATGTGGCTCCTCAATCCTTTCTTGATCATGTTCTTGACTTTTATCCATGTGATGCACCCTGATGACCTTACAATGCTCAATTTGAGTTTGATCATTAACCACATGAGCCTTTCCCTTTTTTAGTATATTAAAATCAACAGCTAGTTGTCCAACTGAATTAATTTCGGTTGTGCTCGGTAAATTTCCTGGAAGCCTATCCACCATCATATTGGCTAGCTGACTAACTTGCACTTCTAAATTCTTAATTGCTGCACCTTGATTTTGGAAGTTGGTCTTTGTGTCAGCCATGAACTGACTCGTAGTGTTCGCCATCTGAATCATTGCCTCCTCAAGGCTAGTTTTCTTTTCTGGTTGTTGAAATCCTGGAGGAGGTGGATTTTGTGTCTGATTCTGCTTCCATGCGAAGTTAGGATGATTTCGCCACCTTGGATTAAATGTGTTGGAGTACGGGTTGTTTGGTTGGCGATTGTAATTCCCAACAAATTGAGCTTGCTCAACTTGACTTTGCATAAATGGATTTCCCATTTGACAATCTTCACTCTTGTGGCTTCCATGACAATATTCACAAAAGATAGGTGGGGTTTGAATCGAATTTACCGCAAATTGCCTTGATTGAAGTTGTTGAGTAAGCGAGGCAACTTGTGCGGTCAATGCGGTGATGGCATCCACTTCATTAACTCCCATCGGCTGTTTCTGAGTCATTCTCCCACTTGGGCATTCATAATGATTTACCGTCATCTCTTCCAACAATTCAAAAGCATCATTCTCTGTTTTCTTCATGAAAGATCCCCCAGCTGCTGCATCGATTGTGGTCCTAGTACCACCATCTAACCCATTGTAAAAGTTATGCACTTGCATCCATCGAGGAAACCCATGATGAGGACACTTTCTTAAAAGTTCCTTAAATCTTTCCCATGCATCATACAGAGATTCCCCATCGTTCTGAACAAAATTTCCAATCTCACTACGAATCTTTGCTGTTTTTGCTGGTGGGAAGAACTTGGCTAGGAACTTTTGAGCTAGATCATTCCATGTATCAATTGAGGCTGCCGGTAAAGAAGTCAACCATTGTTTAGCTTGCCCCTTAAGAGTAAAGGGAAACAACCTAAGTCTTATGGCATCGTCTGTCACTCCATTATACTTGAACGTATCACATATTTCAAGAAAATCAGAGATGTGAGAATTTGGATCTTCATTCCTGAAGCCACTATAATTGACTGAAGACTGAATCATTTGAATTGTGGCCGGCTTTATCTCGAAGTTGTTTGCCTGAATTGCGGGTCTTTGGATCGCAGAATGTAACCCAGCTATATTCGGCAACACATAGTCCCTCAAGGTCTTGTTCTCATCATTCTCATCCGCAGGGTCTGCCATAGTCAATTGCTCTTGTGCAATACGCTCTCTTTTTTCTTTTCTGTTTCTTCGACAAGTACGCTCGATCTCAAGATCAATTGGAAGTATGCTGCTACTACCAAACTTTCGCATGCACTCTCTCTAACTCCTGCGACCAAAAACAAAAGAACAAAATTAATAAAAGTAAAACAAAACTCAGATTAAGACTAACGCTCTTGATTTTTTATATTAGTAAAATAAAACAATCATTCCCCGGCAGCGGCGCCAAAAACTTGTTGTCCGAAATCGCAAGTGTACGAATCGTTCCAAGTAATATAGTTGTGTAAGTACTAATTATCGTTCTCCACAGGGAATGAAAGTTACTAATTACCAAATTCTTTAGCTTCAATTTTATCTGAGCAATCGATCAGTCAAGGATGATTGAATTATTAAAAAGCTTTGAACTAAAGTAATTAAAATACTAAAACTAACAATCGTTATGATAAATGTAGATGATTGAGACTCTAGAGCAAAGACTTCATCGCTATCTCCTCCTATTCTTCAATAATTGAAAGTTATAAAAGTTTGATTTCTAGACTGTTGACAAGTTCTACTCAAATGACTTGCTACTCTATCTCGAGTAATAACAATATTCATTAAAATGTCAATTGCCTATATTTCTATGACAATCAGAACAATTCAATTATGAAGGTTGTAAAACTAGCATTGCCACAGAACCTACAAGAATATGTCTATCGCTCATATAAATTAGGGAAAACAATTAAGGTTCGTCAATGATTATCGTCTATCGACATCAAAACATTGATATAAAGTCACACTAAGATTGGCCAAATCCTAACATGCATTAAGCTCATAAGGGTTTTCACAATCTAATTTGAAATCAAGTTCTTAACAATCAACAATGAAAAATAAGGTTCAATAACGACTACATCAACGCTCTGGTTAAGAGAGTTAGTTCATAATGAAAAACTCAACAACAATCTCAAAATTCAGCAAGTTCATAACAAGTAAGAAAATAGAGGATGAAAAGAGGAAAAGAAACAAATCCCGGCGATTCCACGAGTTTCCTAGCGTTGCTCTCGCTCCGTTTGGGTGCTCGGATCTCCAAAGTCCATGCTCAACCGTTTCTCTCCGTCTCTTCTCCAATCTCCATCCGATCTCCCATTTAAAATCTAATAAACTGCTTTTATACTTAGGGCAAAGGTCGTCGCAGCGCCTAGGCGCTCAGTTACAGCGCCTAGGCGCTAGGAGGAATCACCGCTTCAGACTTCGTAGCGCCTAGGCGCTGAAAGGCAGCGCCTCGGCGCTATAGCTTCTGCCCATTTTTACGTTCGGGCGCCTAGGCGCTGAAAGACAGCGCCTCGGCGCTACAGCTACTGCATTTTCCATCTGATCAGCGCCTAGGCGCTACAGCTTCTGTCCAATTCTTCTCATCAGCGCCTAGGCGCCGAAAGGCAGCGCCTAGGCGCTTGGCTTTTTCCATCAATTTCTAGCTGCTTCACGCCCCTTTTAACTCTTATTTCCGATCTTCATCCAACTTCTTTCTTTCTTCACCTACATGCAAAATAAACAAAAATCAGATAGAAACAAGAGACAAAACGTCTTCTTACTCAATTAAAACTCTAAAAACAACTTGCTTTAATAAGTATAAATATCACTTAACAGTTGCTCTTAGTGGCACCATCCATTCGGAGGGCGGGGCATGGGAGATCGAACATCTCAGTCACCATTTATGGATAGTGAAACACAGGGCCATTCCCAACACTGACATTCCATTCGGTTGCTATGTTGGGGCCGTTCTGTGCGTTCTAAAAATGGAGGGTCACACTTACGGGATTTGCTAAGGAGTTAGTGTTAAGTCTCTGAAAGTGACTTATTTAGGACCCATTTAGCTTAAGAAGATGTACACTTTTAGGTGTTTTTTATAGCATTTAGCCTAAACCTATGCTTTAATATGAGAATTAGAAGAAGGTAGCTAATTTAGGACTTATGCACAATAGGTAGGAAAAAGGTTGAAAACCGAAGGAAAAGAATGAAAAAATGAGCATTGCGAATGAATTGCGAAAACATTGCGGTGACCGCAATTATTCAAGTGAAAACCGTAAGTTGACTGATCCTTTTCTGTTAATTTCCGTAATTTCAGGGATTCATTCTTTCTCCTCCATCCATTCTGATATACGACGTTGAAGATTGATGGTTCTCCTTGGCCCAAACGCACCTGCAAACTACTATAAAAGGGGGCCAAAGTCGGAGGTTTGATCATCATTCGAAGCGCAGAAGTCTTCTCGCAGTCCATCATTTCTCTCTGTTTTCCTTTGCCGTCTGTTGGAGTGAGAGTCTCAGCTGTTGGAATCGATAATCTGATAGGAAGGAGAGAAGATTCTTCTTCTCTCTCGATTGGATTCATCCAAGCAAGGCTAACCTCTCATCCCTTCCATTCGAGGCGACTGCACGAAGCTTTCAAAGCAACCTTTACTGCTTTTCTGTCTCTTTCTTCTCATTTTCAGCTTTGATTAGTTGTTGTTCTAGTTTAGTGTTTTACTTACTGCATTTCGTTGTTGTCTGTCTTGGAATCATTTCTTTCAAAGCTTTCCTTTGTCGTTCAAACACTCAAAGTAATCAAAGTACAATTCTGCATTTCACAGTTTCCACCTTTTTTCTGCTACGGTTTTGTCTTGCTGTTTTAAGCACATTTCTCTTCTAAGCATGTCTGTTTTATCTACCCTTTCTGTTCTCCATATATCCATGAGTAGCTAAGTCACTTAGGGGCATGCTAATGACAGAACTATAGGCTAAAAAACGTGAACCAAGCATGTAGGATCGCCTTCGAACATTGATTGTATGTAAGCTTCATCCCACGGGCAATTTCGATTGGCCATCCATTTTGTCCAAAGAACTCCTAACCTCTGGAAGGAGTAAGAGTTCAGAGTCATATAATCATGCTAGCCTTTCATGGTAATCAGGAAACGGCCTAGGAATAGGCGTTTCCCTAGTACAAACTAAACACTCCTGTTTTAACAAGATGCTTAAGACCTTACTTTGAAGTCGAGTAAACTTAAGACTCTAATGCATGGAATCGGACGATACTTGAGATAGAGTGAGTTTGATGTATAGAGAGTTGATCCAAGGCTTGAGAATCGTAATAAAATGCCTATAGTATAGTCATTAGTAGTCCTTAATTCACCCATTTGCACACTTTCGCTGTTATTTAATTGCGGTAACATTGCGGTCCTCGCAATTCTGTTGTTTTATCATTCTGTTTAGCTGTTTTCTTCTTCGTTTATTAATTCCATCTCTTGTCTTTTGAGTCTAATTTCAACTTGCATTTGTTTATGTTATATTCCTTTACACATTCAGCAAAACTTAGATAATTAAAAACCAATTTTACCCCATCAAATCCACCCCATCTTTCTTAACAAATACACTTCGCGAATAGCTAAAAATGAGTCTCTGTGGAAAAAACGAATGAAATATACTTACTACTTGCTGTGAGACCATGTATGCTTGCATGTTCTAAGTGCTCTCTCTACCCTTTTGCATATTTATCTTTACACATTGAGCACGCAACAGTTAGTAAATCCAGACCAAAAACGTTAACTAAGATGCTATAGGAATATGAGTTATTCTGGAGTTAGCATTTAGTCAAGAATGTCTTGATTTAGTAAAGGGGTGCTCGACTACCATTCGGTAGCAACCATTCTAACTTACTAAAGTATCGTAGCAAGTAAATAAAGAGTTTGGGTACTTTATTTACTGCTAAAGTTTTTTTTAATTGGTTTAAATAGGTTAAAACCATTTCACTAATAGGTTTACATTCTTTTTCAGCATGGCGAGCTCATTTGTACAATTATTAGCTAACGACAAACTTACCGGAGAGAATTACGGAACTTGGAAATCCAACTTGAATACGATTCTTGTGTTGGATGACCTGAGATTTGTCTTGACGGAGGACTGTCCTCCAACTCCTGGCTCAAACGCTTCACGAACTGTTCGTGAGGCGTACGATCGCTTGATTAGGGCTAATGATAAAGCCCGAGTCTATATCTTGGCAAGCATGCAGGATGTCTTGGCCAAGAGGCATGAGGTTATGGTTTCTGCTAAAGAAATCATGTTTTCATTGCAAGAGATGTTTGGACGACCGTCCTCGTCTCTTCGCCATGAAGCCCTCAAATTCGTTTATAATGCTCGAATGAAGGAAGGAACCTCTGTTAGGGAATATGTCCTTAACATGATGGTCCACTTCATGACGGCAGAAGTAAACGGAGCTGCGATTGACGAGAAGAGTCAAGTAAGTTTTATCTTGGAATCTCTCCCGCAGAGTTTCCTAAATTTCAGATTAAACATGGTCATGAATAAGATAGAATTCAACTTGACCACTCTTCTGCACGAGTTGCAGACTTACCAGACCCTTCATGCCTCTAAATGAAAAGAGAAGGAGGCTAATGTAGTCACTTCGAAGAAGTTCTTGAAGAGGGCTGAGTCTGGGAGTAAGTGTGAAGCAACTGCGACGAGTAGTAGGACTATTCGTAAAAAGAAGAGGAATAGGAGAAAGGGCAAAGCCCCTGTTGTTGTGGCCAAGGTAAAGTCTTCGGACAAAGGGAAGTGTTTCCATTGTAACGAAGAAGGGCATTGGAAGCGCAATTGCCCAAAATACCTTGCAGAGAAACATGCCGAGAAAGAACGACAAGGTAAATAAGATTGATTTGTCTAAACATGTATAGTGGATTTATGAATGTCATACCTGAATGTTTTTCAGGAACCACTAAACATGTTTGTTTTTCTTTCAGGAAACTAGTTCTTGATTGTCGGTTTCTCTGTGCTGGATGACTTGAGAAGACGTCTATTCAGCTGCACAGTGGGAGTTTTGTTCTTATGATGTTGTTGTCTGTATGAACCTAAATAACATATGTGATATGTGTAATTAAGTTGTACATATTTCTGTATTTCTGAGCATATGTATATAAGTATCTTTTGGTGTAAATAAATGAACGGTTCATTTTACAAAAGATGTATACTGTTATGTTCTATTAAATTCAGAAAACAACATGGATGTTAAGACTAATAATATTAAAGAAAAGCTATATATAAATCAACAAGGGTTGTTGATAGTAGAGTTGGTTATTCTCAATAGTTGAGAAAACCCTAACTCATTGGTTTGTCTATAAAACTCGAGTTATCATACCAGATGATGACTTGAGGATTCTTTGTCTTTAATTAGACAATGGATTATTTAGACAAGGACCAATGGTTCGAAGCTGTAGATCTTCGAGGGGTTAAATGACCGAGCCTCTAAGGTGAAAACTTTTAAGGCTTGACTTACTGGTAATGGGACTGTCCCAAAGTGAAGAAGTTGATTGTGTATCAACTTGTTTACTTGTTACCAGACGTAAGTTGTTAGATTACTCTTATCTATTTTTCTTGTTCTATACTAGATAGGATAAGATAAATAGAAATCAAGACTAGCTATCTTGATTATAGTATCTATAAGTCATAATCTCTTTGAGAGTCATATACAAGATTAAGAACAAAATTGTTTTGTTAGCTTATTCAATTCTTTTATAGATTGGAACTAGCAACTTAATCTTGAATGATTAAGGTTTGATGTTCTAATCAAATCTTATGGCTTAAACATGTTATTGATAAACTTTGCTGGGCAAGTGTTTTATCAATACTATAGCTTTCATAATATGTTTCCGTAATTAACGTCCTATTCATTGAGAATGTAATAGGATGTATTTTCTGACACTCATGCATTAGCTAGCGACCTGTTTCCAGATATGTGATCTGGGTGAGGTCTTGTTTATTCTAAGGATTCAGATTAATTTGAGTCGTAAGAACAAATCGCTAGTGTGGTCTCCTAACATCTGATATTGACAAGAGTTGTTAATAATCGATATTATGAGGTGTTGTCCCTACGCATTAACACATCTTGGGTTAGATCTATCTCTTCTGAGATAGATGACCCGATATGTTTTATGCAGTGGGAGCTGTCAGTTATATCGGTTAATAATTTGTCATAGTATAAAGGAATGTAATACAAGAGTTGTATTGTTGATTCCTCTATAAAAGCTAAAATTAGTTGCAGCTTGTATAGCAACATAAAAAAAGTGGTTTTTGAGCTCTTAAGTAGTGCGGATGAGGAGATGTGATGGTCACATGGAAAGCCTCATAGTACTTCATGCTGATATGTTTACTAAGTCTCTCACGGCTAAAGTGTTTGAGAGATACCTAAAGAGTTTAGGGCTCCGGGTTGCTAAATAGGATAGTGGGAGAAGACTATAGATATATGATATTATAGTTCTCCTCGCCAACATGTACACCACGGACGTTTAAGTACAAGTGGGAGTTTGTTGGGTTTAATGTCCTAAAACTCGTGGTTTGTAAACTGTTATGTTTGTAAATATTCTATTTAGAATAAAGAGTTATTAGTTTTATTCAGTAAAAGAGTTTACTAGAATAAAGTGAAACGTGTTTGGTTTAACCTATACCAATGACCAACACCCTTGGCTGAATATGAGTACTTGAGCTACATGTATGACATGATTGTGGATCAGGCTCAAGTAGTCAGTCAAAACGGTCTATAGTATACGGATAAGGATGGGTACCTTATCCTGGTAACACTATTGGATGCGGCTCACTTTGTATTGTACATAACGATGTGATCCGAATCGTTCCACATGGAGATGTGAGAAGTGAGGGCGTTCTGTGTAAAGAGTTTACATAAGACCGAACCGCGTATTAAGTCGCTCTCTCTTTATAACTCCGTTTACTAATGAGACCGACTTATACATATTGATGGCCTAGGTAACTCGATCTCAATCCTGAGCTCGCTATGAACTCATGCTTATTCGATAGTATCCTTTGACTTGCACGGGTGAGAGTGGCCCATAAGCGCCGACTCAATAAGCCTACCATCTTGGGGATAAAGTCGAATAGGTAGCTGGGGACATAGTACAGCAAGATTGGAGTTCACTCCTAACCCGCTCTTAAGGGTTAGTAGATAGGTTGTTCCCTTAATAGCTGACTCCGGGGCTTGAACAATGAGCGCTCACACTCTCATGTGATGAGAGGGTTAACTGATCTGTTGGTTGGACCACAGATCTATTGTTCATTAGAGGTGTCAGTGGTACTTAAGGAACAAGACGTAATGCAGGGGTTAAACGATTTAAATGACCCAGCTGTGATTACGAACAACCTGTGAAGGGTCGACTTGCTAGTGACGGTTATATCAGAGGACATAATATATCTACAGTGAGGAGAGTGCAACCCTCGGACTATAGTGGAGTCTCCGGGGGTTAACGAAAGTTGATTGATTCGGGTTAAAAGAGTTTTGACCGAATAATCTCGTATCGTTGGAGCTCATGATCTGTAGGTCTTTTAGGTTCTCCTGGCTAGCTCGGATAACGTCGTGCAACAGTATAAGAGAAAATTAAAAGAAAAAGAATTTGAATTGTTCAAATTCGGTTCATGGAATAAGGATGAACATATTTAAATTGGACATATTTAAATATGATTTAAATATGAGATTGGCCTAAAACATGAATAGGATTCATGTGTAAAAAAAGTCGGTTTTCAGAAAACCGGGTTTAATTATATTATTTAATTAATATTTGATATTGAATTAAATAATAATTATTAATTAAAAAGTTTAATTAATAATTATATATATATATATTATTTATTAAAAAATTTAATAAATAAAATTATTATTATTATTTTTAATAATAATAATAATTAAATATATATATATATATATATATATATATATATATGTGTCTTGCATGCAACAAGACACATATATATATGAAGTTATATATATATATACGTTTTGGCCAAATTGCATAAAAGAGGAAGAAGGGGTATTCATTAAATTGAATTTGATTTTCAATTTGCAGAGAGTTTGAAGTGAAGGGCCTCTGCCTTCAGCTTCTTCTTCTTCATTTTCTCTCCATCTCTCTTCTGTTTCTTCTTCTTTTCTCTTTGTTTCGGAGTCCCACAACTCCGTTGCGCGGCGCCGAGGATAGCGAGACTACCTGGGGTGGTCCTCGGGGTGTTCGTGAGAAGAGGTTGGAAGAGTTCGTGACGAGATTTGGCCGGCGGAACTTGATGAAATTGGAACTACAAGGGTATGTATTCTAAATTTCTTATTTCCGTCTTTTGAGCATGTTTACTATTTGTTAAATTGATGAAATTAGAGTATCATCGGTCCGAAATCTCGTTCCGCTGCAGTAAAACGCTCCATCAATAACATATAAATTCGCATGATATTAGGAGGCAGATAACTAAGCCGTGTCTTTAGCATTTCATTTTCTCTTTTGTTTGTAAACTCGCATAAAAACCACTTAAAATATTTTGAAAACACTAATTACTTTACAACATTGTTTGCTTACATGCATGATTGGTACTCACATTTTCCCACAGGATCTGACATTGGAATACCTCCACATTTTATTATTTGAATTAGTTTATACTTGGACTAGCGTGCCCAACACGTGAACAATAATCCGAGTTTCTCTCAAGAGGTGGACAGTAATATATAAATATTAAAGTTTAAACCCTAATACAATATTGTTTTATATACATTGGGCTAGCTATTGATATCGACAAGTTGAGATGGTTGATTTTGTCTAAGGGACTAGATTAAGGTTCTTGTCTGAAAGGGCGGAAGCTGATAACTAAGTCGTGTCTTTATTAATTTTTCTGCATTTCATTGCCTCTTTTGTTTGTAAACTCGCATAAAAACCACTTAATATATTTGGAAAACACTAGTTACTTTACAACATTGTTTGCTTACATGCATAATTGTAAACGTTTTGAGATACTCGCATTTTCCCTGAGGATCTGACCTTGGAATACCTCCAGGTTTTTTTATTTGAATTAGTTTATACTTGGACTAGCGTGCCCAACAGGTGAACAATAATCTGAGTTTAACTCAAGAAATGGACAATAATATATAAGTATTAAAGTTTAAACCCTAATACATTATTGGTTTATATACATTGGGCTAGCTATTGATATTGACAAGTTGAGATGGTCGAGTTGGTCTAAGGCGTTAGATTAAGATTTTGGTCCGAAAAGGCGTGGGTTCAAATCCCACTCTCAACAAATCTTATCATATTTTGTTCACTTCTTATATTGTTTTGTTATTTTATTTAACAACGTTAGAATTCTATGAAATGTAAAGCGTTTGTAGTCCAACGGTTAGGATAATTGCCTTCCAAGCAATAGACCTGGGTTCGTCTCCCGGCAGACGCATTTTAGTTCCTTTGTTCCCGTCATTATGTATGGCATAATGTTACGTCTCCAAAAGTGACCTTTTTAGGACTACACTCTTAGGTGTAGCTAAATTAGGACTTGTGTGCAAGAGGAAAGAAAAGGAATGAAAACCGAAGGAAAAGAGTGAAAAATATGCATTGCGGAAACATTGCTAAAACAGCAATGTTTCAAGTGAAAACCGTAAGTTGACTGATCTGTTTCTGTTAATTTCCGTTATTTCAGGCATTCGTTCTTTCTCCTCCATCCATTTTGAAGTACGACGTTGAGGATGGATGGTTCTCCTTGGCCCAAACGCACCTGCAGATTACTATAAAAGGGGGTCAAAGTAGAGGGTTCAATCATCATCCGAAAGCATAGAAGTCTTCTCGCAGCTCCATCTTTTCTCCTGTTTTTCTTTGCCGTCTGTTGGTTTGCGAAGTTTAGCTGTTTGGAGTCGACAATCTGATAGGAAGGAGAGAAGATTCATCTTCTCTCCCGATTGGATTCATCCAAGCAAGGCTGATCTTTCTCATCCTTCAGCCGAGGCGGTTGCGACGAGGCGTTCGAGCTCATTTACCTGCTTTCTCTCCAGCATTGTTTAGTTGTTGTTTCTGTTCCAGTGACTAGTTCACTTTATTGCGTTGCTTTCTGTCTTTATGTTATTCACTTTAAGCTTTTCTTTGTTCATTCAAACACTCAAGTAAATCAAAGCAAAATTCAGCATTTCACAGTTTCTTGCCTTTGCGATCTACTGTTTTTCCTTACTGTTTTGTCTTTAAATTCCTTCTGAGCATGTCTGTTTCAACTCGTATTTCTGTTCTGTCTATATCCATGAGTAACTAAGTCACATAGGGGCATGCTAATGACAATACTATAGGCTAAAAAACGTGAACCAAGCATGTAGGATAGCTCTCGAAGCATTGATTGTATGTAAGCTTCATCCCACGGGCAATTTCGATTGGCCATCCATTTTGTCCAAAGAACTCCTAACCTCTGGAAGGAGTAAGAGTTCAGAGTCATACACTCATGCTAGCCTTTTAAGGTAGCCAGAAAACGACCTAGGAATAGGCATTTTCCTAGTACAAACCATCACTTTCTGTTTTAACAAGATGCTTAAGACCTTACTTGGACATGAGTAAACTAAAGAATCTAATGCATGAAATCGGAAGATACATGAGATTGAGTAAGTTTGATGCATAGAGAGTTGATCCAAAGCTTGAGAATCGTGAGAAAATGCCTATAGAGGAGTCGTTAGTAGCCCTTGTTCCTCCCTTTTACACACTTTCGCTGTTAGTAACATTGCGGTAGAATTGCTGTTTTCGCAATTCTGCTAAGTTTACAATTCTGTTTAGCTGTTTTCTTCTTCGTTTATTAATCTCGTCTATTTTCCTTTGAGTTTAACTTTGACTTGCACTTGTTTATGTTGCTATCCTTTACACATTCCTTAGAAATTAGACAATTTAAAACCAATTCTACCCCATCAAATCCATCCATTCTTTCTTAACAACACACTTCACGAGTAGCTTATAATAAATCTCTGTGGGAAAACGAATGAAAAAAAATACTTACTACTTGCTATAAGATCATGTATGCTTGCATGTTCTGAGTGCTTTCTCTCTCTTATTGCTTATTTATTTTAACACATTGAGCACGCAACAAGTTTTTGGCGCCGCTGCCGTGGATTTATTTAAGTGAAAACGAAGTTTGTTAAGTTTGAAACACCAAGTTTATTGTCTATTGAAGCTGATCTGTTTCATTTCTTTTGCAGGTACTAGTTGGGTTAGTTTATGAGTGAGCCTTCAAGTAGTGATCTAGAGTTCAATCCTGAGCCTGAGAGATTACTTAGGGCCAGAAATAGAGCCAAGAAACGTCTCTTTAACCAAGCCCCTTTACCTCAAATAATTGCTGAAACCGCAGAGTCTCCGCAATCTTCGGAAGAAGAAATGGAAAGGATAGTTCCAAATCCGGTACCTGTCACTCGCAATCCCATCGAAATAGCGAATGATAAGAATAGTGCCATTCTCTCATACTTAGTTCCCATACCTGGGGAGCTAAATCCAAGTATAATCCGCCCTGAGATCACTGCCAACTCATTCGAGTTAAAGCCAGTGATGTTCCAAATGTTGTCCACTGTGGGACAATTCTTTGGAGTGGAAAATGAGGACCCCCACAACCATCTTAGAAACTTCTTAGGAGTCAGTGATACCTTCATCATCCCTGGAGTTTCCCAAGAAGCCTTGAGGCTATACCTTTTCCCTTACTCATTAAGGGACAAAGCAAAGACGTGGTTGAACTCATTACCCTCTGGATCAGTCCTCAATTGGACAGACTTGGCAGAGAAATTCCTAGTCAAATACTTTCCACCTGATAGGAATTCTACCTTCCGTGATGACATAGTCAAGTTCAAACAAGCTGAGAATGAGTCTCTTCACGAAGCTTGGACTAGGTTCAAAGATCTTCTTCTTAAATGTCCACACCATGGCATCCCATGGTGTATCCAAATAGAGGTCTTTTTCAAAGGATGCAACCCCAGCACTAGACAAGTCTTAAATTCATCTGTTGGAGGTTCCATGTTGTCCAAGAGTTACAATGAAGCCTATGAGATCTTGGAGAAGATCTCAGCATCTCACTGTAGGTGGTCAGATGATCCAATAGAGCCAACTAGAGCTCAAGATAAGGACACACTCAATGCTATGAGTAGTCAAATAAGCGCCCTGACCAACCTAGTTAAACAAATGGCTCAAGCCAATCTCCAAACAAGTGTCAACACCGCCACAGCCATGTCAATGGGCACCCAGCCAAGTCAAGGTGAGACACTTATCTGTGGATTCTGTGGGGAAGGGCACCTGTATGAATACTGCCCTGGGAATCCTACCTCAGTCTGCTATGTTGGAAGCCAGCAGCAGCCTAGGAACAACCCCTATTCGAATACTTACAACCCTGGTTGGAGGAACCACCCAAACCTGTCATGGGGTGGCCAACAGAATGCTAACCAAGCTCCTAACCAACCAAGACCGAGTGGAACACCTGGTTTCACTCCCCAACATAACCAATCCATGTATCAAAAACCATACAACCAACCTGTAGGGTCTTCTGTAGAAAACTTACTCAAGGAATACATAGCCAAGAATGATGTCACTCTACAGAGTCAGCAAGCTACTCTTAGGAGCCTAGAAAACCAAATAGGGCAAGTAGCCAATGAACTCAAAAGTAGGCCCCAAGGTAGACTTCCTGCTGACACTGAAGTGCCAAGGAGAGATGGTAAAGAGCAAGTTCAAGCAATTGAACTTAGAAGTGGGAGACCATTGGTGAGCAACACCAAGGACACACCAAAGAGAGTAGAGAACACTGAGTCTAGTGCTCCACTGGAGTCTCTGCCAAACCAAGGTCCACCACCAACAAGCACATCAGGAGCAAGGCTGGAGCAAATCATAGAAGAGATAGAAGAAATTCCAAGGCCTCCACCTATCCTAAGGCGACCTGAAGTGCCTGCATATGTGCCACCACCTCCATTTCCTCGAAGGCTAAAGAAAAAACAAGAACAGGAAGTGCACTTTAATAAATTTCTAGAAATTCTTAAGCAAGTGCATGTTAATATTCCTTTTGTAGAAGTTTTACAGTCTATGCCTTCTTATGTAAAGTTTTTGAAGGATATTATAACTAACAAGAAAATAATTGGTGAGTTTGAAACAGTCAATCTCACTGAGGAGTGCAGTGCCATACTCCAGAACAAGCTACCCAAGAAGGAGAAGGATCCTGGTTCTTTCACCTTACCTGTAGAGCTAGGAGGCAAGCACGTGGGCAGAGCTCTTTGTGACCTGGGAGCCAGCATAAACCTCATGCCCCTATCACTATTCCGCCAGCTAGGAATAGGAGAAGCACGTCCAACCACTGTCACTTTACAACTTGCAGACAGATCCATAGCCTACCCTGAGGGTAAGATTGAGGATATTCTTGTAAAGGTTGACAAGTTTATTTTTCTTGCAGATTTCATTATCTTGGATTATGAAGCAGACAAGGAGGTCCCCATCCTATTAGGCAGACCTTTTCTAGCCACAGGTAGGGCCCTTATAGATGTCCAAAAAGGTGAGCTCACGATGAGGGTTCATGATGAAGAGGTGAAATTTAGTGTGTATAAAGCCTTAAGGTACCCCTCTGACTCTGAATCTTGTGCTAGCATGGACATCGTAGACTCACTAATGGAAGAACAGCTGGAGCATGTATTATTAACTAAGCATGCTAATGAATATGTACAATTAGATGTAGCTGATTTAAATGTATCTGAAATCATGGATATACCTGTAAATAACGCTCAGCATGTATGTATAAATAAAGACCTGACTAACAGATCCATGAATCCTTTAAAACCATCCATTGAGCATCCACCTGTCTTAGAATTGAAACCTCTCCCCACTCACCTCAAGTATGCATATCTAGGAAGTAATGATACTTTGCCTGTGATTATTTCTTCTAAATTAAGTGAAAAGCATGAGGTTGAACTGATTTTATTACTTAAGCAACATAGGAAGGCTATTGCATGGACTATTGCTGACATTAGAGGCATTAGCCCTTCTTATTGCATGCATAAGATTATATTAGAGGAAGAGCATACACCTAGAGTAGATCACCAACGTAGGCTGAACCCCTATATGAAAGAGGTAGTTAAAAAGGAAATAATAAAATGGTTAGATGCTGGTGTGATCTTCCCCATAGCTAGTAGCCAGTGGGTGAGCCCGATACAATGTGTACCTAAGAAGGGGGGGATGACTGTGATAGTCAATGAGAACAATGAACTGATTCCAACTAGGACTATCACAGGATGGAGAGTTTGCATGGATTATAGGAAACTAAACAAGGAAACCAAAAAAGACCATTTCCCTCTACCATTCATTGACCAGATGTTAGATAGGATAGCTGGTAGAGCCTACTACTGCTTCTTAGACGGTTATTCAGGATATAACCAGATTACTATAGACCCTAAGGACCAAGAGAAGACTACCTTCACTTGCCCTTTTGGAACTTTTGCCTTTCGCAGAATGCCTTTTGGCTTATGCAATGCACCGGCAACATTCCAAAGGTGCATGTTGGCAATCTTCTCTGATTTGGATGAGTCCATGATAGAGATATTCATGGATGATTTCTCAGTCTTTGGGGATTCATTTACAAACTGTCTAGAGAACTTAGGACAAGTCCTGGCTAGGTGTGAGGAGACCAACCTAGTCCTAAATTGGGAAAAGTGCCACTTCATGGTGGATGAAGGGATTGTCTTAGGTCATAGAGTGTCAAGGGCAGGTGTAGAGGTTGACAGGGCAAAAATTGAAATAATAGAGAAATTGGTAGAACCTCAGAATGTCAAGGCCATTAGAAGTTTCTTAGGGCATGCTGGCTTCTATAGAAGGTTCATTAAGGACTTTTCTAAGATCTCCAAGCCTTTATGTGAGCTTCTAGAGCTAAACAAACCATTCATTTTCTCTAAAGAATGTTTCCTAGCTTGGAAAACCCTTAAGGAAGCACTAGTCGCAGCACCTATTATAGTAGGGCATAATTGGGATCTCCCCTTTGAGATGTTATGTGATGCTAGTGACTATGCTGTAGGGGTTATGTTAGGACAAAAGATTAACAAGTTAACACACCCTGTATACTATGCTAGTAAGACACTTAATGAGGCACAATGTAATTACACAACTACTGAGAAGGAGATGCTAGCTGTAGTGTTTGCTTGTGAGAAGTTTAGGAATTACATTGTAGGCACTAGGACAATTGTGTACACTGACCATTCTGCTTTGATGTACCTTATGAGGAAGGCTGATGCTAAGCCTAGGTTGATTAGATGGGTGTTATTGCTGCAGGAGTTTGATCTAGACATTAGAGATAAGAAAGGATGTGAAAATGTGGTTGCGGATCATCTTTCTAGATTGCAGAATAATTGCGAAAAAATTGCGAAAACCGCAATTTCTGATGCTTTTATTGATGAACATGTCTTTGTATTGACTCATCGTGATAACGATGAGGAACCTTGGTTTGCTGACATTGCTAACTTCCTTGCATCACAGGTACTACCAACTTTCAAGGGAGGCCAAGAGAAGAAGAGGTTCCTTCATGAGGCAAGGAAATTCATATGGGATGATCCCACACTTTACAAGACATGTGCTGATGGTCTGCTCAGGAAGTGTGTTTCAGCTGCTGAGGCGAAGTCTGTGCTGCAGCACTGCCGTACAACACCCTATGGTGGACATTTTGGGTGCCAAAGAACAGCTGCAAAGGTGTTCCAGAGTGGTTACTATTGGCCAACGATCTTTAAGGATGCCCACAACTATGCACACAGCTGTGATGAATGCCAGAGAACAGGTAATCTAAGTCGAAAGGATGAGATGCCTCTCACTTACATCTTAGAGTTGGAGCTCTTTGATGTGTGGGGCATTGATTTCATGGGGCCATTTCCTCCATCATCAGGTAACCTTTACATCCTTGTAGCAGTAGACTACGTATCTAAGTGGGTAGAGGCTATAGCATGTCCAAATAATGATGCAAAAACAGTCATAAGATTCTTGCATAGACATATTTTTACTAGATTTGGGACACCTCGTGCTATAATCAGTGATGAGGGGACACATTTCATTAATAAGGCTATGGAGAGAGTGTTGGCTAAGTATAATATTAGACATAGAGTAGCCACTCCTTATCACCCACACTCGAATGGCCAAGCTGAAATTTCAAATAGGGAGATTAAAAACATACTAGAAAAAGTGGTCAAACCTAATAGAAAAGATTGGTCATTTAAACTCGAGGATGCACTGTGGGCATATAGAACTGCATATAAGACACCCCTAGGCATGTCTCCTTATAGACTTGTGTATGGCAAAGCATGTCACTTACCATTCGAGTTAGAAATTAAAGCATTTTGGGCACTAAAAGAGTTGAATTATTGCGTGACCGATGCGGGAACATTGCGGTCTTTGCAATTACATGAGCTTGATGAGCTTAGACATATGTCCTATGAAAATGCCAAAATGTATAAGGAGAAGACCAAGATTTGGCACGACAGTAGACTTAGGATTAAGGACTTCAAGAAAGGCCAGCTTGTCTTATTATTTAACTCACGATTGAAATTATTTCCAGGCAAACTTAAGTCTAGATGGTCAGGTCCATTTGTCATAACTAATGTGTTTGTTCATGGTGCCATCGAGATAAAGAACTTGCACCAAGGACAACCATTCATGGTTAATGGTGCAAGATTGAAGCACTACTATGAGGAAGGAGATGTGAAGACTCTCTCGGCCTTCCTTTTGACTGAAACATGAAAATAAGAACGAGAGAGGACGAGTGATTACTGTGCTCGTCCATGCGAGGCTAATGCCTTAGTTTATTTTTGTTATTTTTCCGGTTATCGTTTGTGTCTATTTTTGTGTGATTTTAATTACGAATTTGATGTTGATTTTATTTCTTTTTGTAGGGAATCAATAAAGGGAATCAAGGAGATTAAATCCAACTAAAAAAATCAAGGAGATATTGGGCCAAATCAAAGATTCGGTTGAGCAAAGATTGGCATTTAAACGCAGAAAATCTCCAACGGTCACTAGAATTGCGCTGGATTTGCAGAATCCGCAAAAATAGAGCCGTTGGGATTTCATCATTACTTATATCCGTTAAGACGCGCGCTGATCTGTACGATTTCCCAATTATCTGAACTCCAAGAAAAATCTCTCCCTCTTCATCTGCAATTCTTCTCTCCAGATTCCAACGAGTCAACGATGGTGCTAACAAGAGCTGAACGGTCTGCGTCCAAGAAGAGGGCTGACGACGCTGAAACTGCTGCGAGGGAAGCACTGCTTGCCCTTGCAGACACTGAGGCTGCGCGAACTGAACGACTCCCCAAACTGCCAATCCGCAAGAAGAAGTGGAAGGTTGTCACGGAGATACCTGCTGGACCCTCTGAACCAGCAGGCACACCCAAGAAACGCAAATGGAGTATGGCGGTGGCCGAAGAAGCAAGCAAGGAAAAGACTCCCTCTGTGGAGAGTCAAGAAAGTGATCCTCGGTCACACGAGTCACCAAAACAGAGCTCTTCGCCATCTCCGCCAGCGTAGAGCCCTGAGCTTCCTCCATCGCCGCAGAGTTCTGAACACATATCCCCACCAGAAGAGAGCCCTGCAGCATCACCCACTTCCCCACAACCTGACCCTGAATTCCCATATGGGGAGTACCAAGAATCGACGCAGGGCAGTGGGGAAGCTGAGGAAGAAGAGGTCTTCTCTCCTTTGAGGGAAGCCAGCCCTGAGAGCCCTGTGCAGAAGAATGACTCGATGGACGAAACACTGGGAGATTGCCTCCAGCAGTTGACAACCAAGGCGAAGTTGAAAAAGAAGAAGGCAGCCAAGGTTGTCAAGGCCAAACGGCCCAAGAAGTCAAAGAAAAAGAAAACCAAGAGGGCGCCTCCATCAGAGAAAGAGAGTGATGAGCCGTCGCTGAAGAAGCTCAAGATTGAGGCTGCTGAGTCAGCCAAACCGAAAGACAAAGGGAAAGCCAAGCTTTACCCTGAAGATGAGCCTGAATCAGTGAGGTATGTGTCCTCTGATGCTGAGTCCAGAGGCGCTGAGCTGAGAAAGAGAGAGTTGTTGCACGAGAAGGGATTCCTCGACGCACCTGCTGACCTGCCGCAATTCTTGCGCGCAGGAATCACGAATCACGGTTGGGAGGAGCTATGCAGACCACCCAATCCAGCCTACTCGAGCATGGTGTATGACTTCTACGCCAATCTGATGAATCCTGAGGATGGCCTGTCTGTGGTCAGAGGGGTTGAGGTAGACTTCTCAGAAAAGGCGATCAACGAAGCCTATGGCCTCAAGGGCCAAAAACACACTGACTATGCAAGGATTGTTGATGAGCCAACAGAAGCTGTCTTGGAGGAGGCCATTCGGATCATTGGCCAGCCAGAGGCATCATGGACAGTATCGCGCAATGGGAGGCACACCCTGATGAGTGCCACCCTCACAGCCAAGGCGGCTGTCTGGTTTTCCTTCGTAAGGAGGAAGCTGTCCCCAGTGACTCATGAGACCACCATCAACCAGAGCAGATCGTTGCTGGTCTACGCGATCATGCGAGGTCTCACGATCAAAGTGGGCGAGATCATTGCAGCTTCAATTGCTGACTGCGCCAAAAAGGGTAAGGGACCACTTTTCTTTCCTAACACAATTACTAAGCTGTGCTTACGTGCAGGGGTCCCAATCGAGCGAATGGAAAGGCAGCTGGCCTACACGGGCTACCTGGAATTGCCTACTGCCTTGAGGTTGCGCAGGAAGGGGAACATGGAGTTCGCGCTCGATGGCTTGGCTGCTGCTCAGTCTTTGACCATGGCATGCCTGACGGATCTGCAGAAAAGGATGGCTCAATGGGCCACATACGCGCAGGCAAGGGACAAGGAAGTTGCTGACCAATTGGGATGCATCTTTCCTGACTTCCCTACGAACTTAATGACTCCATGGGCGCCTCCACGACCACGACAGAATGATGATGAGGAAGACATCTGAGTGCTGGTTTGAGAAGCACTAAAGGGAGTATTGCTGTTCCCTTAGAAAAAAAAACAAACTGCTTTTTGTTGAACCATGTGAATTATCCTGTTTTGAGTTAATCTTTTGATCTGTTTTAGTTGTTTAGTGTTAATTTTTAAATTTGTTTAGTATAGGCTGATGATAGCTGAATAGGTAGATTAGTTTAGTTTCATTTTTCTATAGCTTGAATGACTGGAAAAAGCATGCATAGGGGCCCTGATCACTGATATATCTGCCCTGTATCTATTGCGAAATAATTGCGGATACCGCAATTTTTATTAGTAAATGCATGTTTTTGACCGACTGTTTAGCTAGGATGGATCTGTTTAACTTCTATCTTTTGCTGCTATCTTGTCTGCCTTATATAGCTTATCTTAAAGCATGCTGGATGAGTGTCATAGGACACCCTTTGATAGTTTAAATTAACCTCTAAAAAGCTCAGCATGCATAGCTTTAAGTCCTTACCTGACTGTTTTTTCAAGTTTCTGCTGTTGTGATATTTACTTTTAGAATGTTTTGTCTATGCCTAGGGCTTTTAGATTCTCTTTGTTTTACCTTAGACTAGATGCTTCTAGGACAAGTTTGGGGGTGTGCCACCTCAGCCACTCATTGGGGACAATGAGTAGTTTAAGTTTGGGGGAGGCCACCCTAGGCCTAGGAACATTCCTCTCTCCCTTAAAAGCATAAGCATTCTTCTTCTCCTTTACAAAAATGATGAGCTAAAAAAAAAAATGAAAAATAGAATAAAGAGGGGAGTCTCTCTTAGGTTGCTGAGTAATCAGTGCCAAGTGTGTAACCCACAAGTGGCATTGCATCAAAAGGCAACCAAAGGAGAGGTTCCACCTAAGTAAGAAAGAAAAAAGGAAGAAGTAGGGAAGAAGAATGTATACCTAGGAGTTGCAACTTTGTGGCTTAGATGTCCTGATTAAAAAGAACTCTGATCCTCAATTAGCTGAGCACAAAGTTGTAGCTTGTAGGGTTGTTTAGGGAGATGAATGTATGTCCAATGTAGTGATGCCAGGGTTTAGGTTGTTCTCTTAAAGTACTACTGTCACTGTTAATACTAAGACTGGCATGGCTCTAAGGAATCCTAGGTAGCTCAAAAGTAAAAACTAGAAGCATGTACTGAGTCTGAGGTAAAGCTAGGTAGAATTTGAAACCTTGGGGATAGTGGCATGATATGACAAAAGCAAGTAGATCAGTTGAAGGGAGTTAATGGAACAGTAGGAGTATTAGGCATGCGAAGTCAGAAGAAGCTAGATAAGAGGATAGTTTTAAACTTAGAAGTGTGTCACAGGACAGCACTGCTATAGATAGGAATGTAGGGGAGTCAGTGAGTGGTTAAAGAAGATGAAACAGCAGCCTAGGCAAGTCCTTAGATTGCTCGAGGACGAGCAAAACCTTAAGTTTGGGGGTGTGTTACGTCTCCAAAAGTGACCTTTTTAGGACTTATTTATCTTAGAAAGATGTACACTCTTAGGTGTTTTTGATAGGATTTAGCTTAAACCTATGTTTATATATGAGATTTAGAAGAAGGTAGCTAAATTAGGACTTGTGTGCAAGAGGAAAGAAAAGGAATGAAAACCGAAGGAAAAGAGTGAAAAATATGCATTGCGGCAGCATTGCGGAAACATTGCTAAAACAGCAATGTTTCAAGTGAAAACCGTAAGTTGACTGATCTGTTTCTGTTAATTTCCGTTATTTCAGGGATTCGTTCTTTCTCCTCCATCCATTTTGAAGTACGACGTTGAGGATGGATGGTTCTCCTTGGCCCAAACACACCTACAGATTACTATAAAAGGGGGTCAAAGTAGAGGGTTCAATCATCATCCGAAAGCATAGAAGTCTTCTCGCAGCTTCATCTTTTCTCCTGTTTTTCTTTGCCGTCTGTTGGTTTGCAAAGTTTAGCTGTTTGGAGTCGACAATCTGATAGGAAGGAGAGAAGATTCATCTTCTCTCCCGATTGGATTCATCCAAGCAAGGCTGATCTTTCTCATCCTTCAGCCGAGGCGGTTGCGACGAGGCGTTCGAGCTCATTTACCTGCTTTCTGTCTTTCGTTTCTAATTTCCAGCATTGTTTAGTTGTTGTTTCTGTTCTAGTGACTAGTTCATTTTATTGCGTTGCTTTCTGTCTTTATGTTATTCACTTTAAGCTTTCCTTTGTTCATTCAAACACTCAAGTAAATCAAAGCAAAATTCAGCATTTCACAGTTTCTTGCCTTTGCGATCTACTGTTTTTCCTTACTGTTTTGTCTTTAAATTCCTTCTGAGCATGTCTGTTTCAACTCGTATTTCTGTTCTGTCTATATCCATGAGTAACTAAGTCACATAGGGGCAAGCTAATGACAATACTATAGGCTAAAAAACGTGAACCAAGCATGTAGGATAGCTCTCGAAGCATTGATTGTATGTAAGCTTCATCCCACGGGCAATTTCGATTGGCCATCCATTTTGTCCAAAGAACTCCTAACCTCTGGAAGGAGTAAGAGTTCAGAGTCATACACTCATGCTAGCCTTTCAAGGTAGCCAGAAAACGACCTAGGAATAGGCGTTTTCCTAGTACAAACCATCACTTTCTGTTTTAACAAGATGCTTAAGACCTTACTTGGACATGAGTAAACTAAAGAATCTAATGCATGAAATCGGAAGATACATGAGATTGAGTAAGTTTGATGCATAGAGAGTTGATCCAAAGCTTGAGAATCGTGAGAAAATGCCTATAGAGGAGTCGTTAGTAGCCCTTGTTCCTCCCTTTTACACACTTTCGCTGTTAGTAACGATGCGGTAGAATTGCTGTTTTCGCAATTCTGCTAAGTTTACAATTCTGTTTAGTTGTTTTCTTCTTCGTTTATTAATCTCGTCTCTTTTCCTTTGAGTTTAACTTTGACTTGCACTTGTTTATGTTGCTATCCTTTACACATTCCTTAGAAATTAGACAATTTAAAACCAATTCTACCCCATCAAATCCATCCATTCTTTCTTAACAACACACTTCACGAGTAGCTTATAATAAATCTCTGTGGGAAAACGAATGAAAAAAAATACTTACTACTTGCTATAAGATCATGTATGCTTGCATGTTCTGAGTGCTCTCTCTCTCTTATTGCTTATTTATTTTAACACATTGAGCACGCAACACATAACATTTAAATTCGCATGATATTAGGAGGCAGATAACTAAGCCGTGTCTTTAGCATTTCATTGCCTCTTTTGTTTGTAAACTCGCATAAAAACCACTTAAAATATTTTGAAAACACTGGTTACTTTACAACATTGTTTGCTTACATGCAAGATTGGTACTCACATTTTCCCTCAGGATCTGACATTGGAATACCTCCAGGTTTTATTATTTGAATTAGTTTATACTTGGACTAGCGTGCCCAACACGTAAACAATAATCCGAGTTTCTCTCAAGTGGTGGACAGTAATATATAAATATTAAATTTTAAACCCTAATACAATATTGTTTTATATACATTGGGCTAGCTATTGATATCGACAAGTTCAGATGACTGATTTGGTCTAAGGGACTAGATTAATGTTTTGGTCTGAAAGGGCGGAAACTGATAACTAAGTCGTGTCTTTATTAATTTTTCTGCATTTCATTGCCTCTTTTGTTTGTAAACTCGCATAAAAACCACTTAATATATTTTGAAAACACTAGTTACTTTACAACATTGTTTGCTTACATGCATAATTGTAAACGTTTTGAGATACTCGCATTTTCCCTGAGTATCTGCCCTTGGAATACCTCCAGGTTTTATTATTTGAATTAGTTTATACTTGGACTAACGTGCCCAACACGTGAACAATAATCTGAGTTTAACTCAAGAGGTGGACAATAATATATAAATATTAAAGTTTAAACCCTAATACATTATTGTTTTATATACATTGGTCTAGCTATTGATGTTGATAAGTTGAGATGGCTGAGTTGGTCTAAGGGACTAGAGCTTCTGGTCCAAAAGGGCGTGGGTTCAAATACCACTCTCAACAATTCTTATCATATTTTGTTCACTTCTTATATTGTTTTGTTATTTTATTTAATAGAGTTAGAATTCTATGAAATGTAAAGTGTTTGTAGTCCAACGGTTAGAATAATTCCCTTCCAAGCAATAGACTCGGGTTCAACTTCCGGCAGACGCATTTTAGTTCCTTTTTTTCTTTGTTTCCATCATTATGTATGGCATAACATGTAAATCATTAGGAAGCAGATAACTAAGCCGTGTCTTTAGCATTTCATTGCCTCTTTTGTTTGTAAACTCGCATAAAAACCACTTAATATATTTTGAAAACACTAGTTACTTTACAACATTGTTTGCTTACATGCATAATTGTAAACGTTTTGAAATACTCGCATTTTCCCTGAGGATCTGACCTTGGAATACCTCCAGGTTTTATTATTTGAATTAGTTTATACTTGGACTAGCGTACCCAACACGTGAACAATAATCTGAGTTTAACGTAAGAAATGGACAATAATATATAAATATTAAAGTTTAAACCCTAATACATTATTGTTTTATATACATTGGGCTAGCTATTGATATTGACAAGTTGAGATGGCTGAGTTGGTCTAAGGCGCTAGATTATTATTTTGGTCCGAAAGAGCGTGGGTTCAAATCCCATTCTCAACAATTTTTATCATATTTTGTTCACTTCTTATATTGTTTGTTTTATTTAATAACGTTAGAATTCTATTAAATGTAACGCGTTTGTAGTCCAACAGTTAGGATAATTGCCTTCCAAGCAATAGACTCGGGTTCGACTCCCAGCAGACGCATTTTAATTCCTTTGTTCCCATCATTATATATGGCATAACATGTAAATTCGCATGGCATTAGGAAGTAGATAACTAAGGCGTGTCTTTAGCATTTCATTGCCTCTTTTCTTTGTAAACTCGCATAAAAACCACTTAAAATATTTTGAAAACACTGGTTACTTTACAACATTGTTTGCTTACATGCATGATTGGTATTCACATTTTCCCTCCGGATCTGATATTGGAATATCTCCAGGTTTTATTATTTGAATTAGTTTATACTTGGACTAGCGTGCCCAACACGTGAACAATAATTCGAGTTTCTCTCAAGTGGTGGACAGTAATATATAAATATTAAAGTTTAAACCCTAATACAATATTGTTTTATATACATTGGGCTAGCTATTGATATCGACAAGTTGAGATGGCTGATTTGGTCTAAGGGACTAGATTAAGGTTCTGGTCCGAAAGGGCGGAAGTTGATACCTAAGTCGTGTCTTTATTAATTTTTCTGCATTTCATTGCCTCTGTTGTTTGTAAACTCGCATAAAAACCACTTAATATATTTTGAAAACACTAGTTACTTTACAACATTGTTTCTTACATGCATAATTGTAAACGTTTTGAGATACTCGCATTTTCCCTGAGGATCTGACCTTGGAATACCTCCAGGTTTTATTATTTGAATTAGTTTATACTTGGACTAGCGTGCCCAACACGTGAACAATAATCTGAGTTTAACTCAAGAGGTGGACAATAATATATAAATATTAAAGTTTAAACCCTAATACATTATTGTTTTATATACATTGGGCTAGCTATTGACATTGACAAGTTGAGATGGCTGAGTTGGTCTAAGGGACTAGATTAAGGTTTTGGTTCGAAATGGCGTGAGTTCAAATCTTTCTCTCAGCAAATCTTATCATATTTTGTTCACTTCTTATATTGTTTCGTTGTTTTATTGAATAGCGTTAGAATTCTATGAAATGTAAAGCGTTGTAGTCCGAAATCTTATCATATTTTGTTCACTTCTTATATTGTTTCGTTGTTTTATTGAATAGCGTTAGAATTCTATGAAATGTAAAGCGTTGTAGTCCGACCCGGGTTCGACTCCCGGCAGACGCATTATAGTTTCTTTGTTTCCATCATTATGTATGGCATAACATGTAAATTCTCGTGGCATTAGGAAGCAGATAACTAAGTCGTTTCTTTACCATTTCATTGACTCTTTTGTTTGTAAACTGGCATAAGTTTCTCTCAAGAGGTGGAAAATAATATATAAATATTAAAGTTTAAACCCTAATACAATATTGTTTTATATACATTGGGCTAGCTATTGATATCGATAAGTTGACTATAGATATCGACAAGTTGATATGGCAGAGTTGGTATAAGGGACCAGATTAAGGTTCTTGTCTGAAAGGGCGTGAGTTTAAATCTCACTTTCAACAATTCAATTACGATAAATGTCTTTCAAGCAATAGACTTTAGAGTTTATTTCCTTTGCTTCCATTATTATGTATGGCATAGCGTGTAAATTTGCATGACATTAGGAAGCGGATAACTAAGTCGTGTCTTTATTACTTTTTTTGCATTTCATTGCCTATTTTGTTTGTAAACTCGCATAAAAACCACTTAATATGTGTGTAAAAACTCTTCCGTGATTGAAACTGAAAATTAAGTTGAGAGTGTAAATTAAATTAATATCCACGTTTAAATTGATGAATTGAAAGTTTTAGTCTAAAAAATGATAACCAAGCCGAGATAGTTGAATAGCCAAAGTTAACTAACAAATCATGACTTAAATTCTCATATTAATTAAAAATACGTTTAAAAAATAAAATAAAAAAGGATAAAATTATATAACAATCCACTAAGCATTTTCTATGGTTCGATCATCCTTGTTCTATTTTCTTCCTCCCCTTTGCATTCCACCATTTTTTTCACCATTGTCGTTGATGAATGCTCCACCATTGTCGCCACTTCCTCGATTCTATCAGAATTCTACTTCCAAGTATCTCTTCCTTAATCATCCATTCAACTTTGAAAGCTAATGTCTCCATTAGTGGCTGAGCTGCTACCAATTTTGCTTTTATCATCGGTTTTGAATTTTGTCTCTCCGATCCGAGCTCTGAAAAAGCTATGGCAGCTTCTTGATGGATTTCCTTTGCTTCCATTTTCAGATGCTACTTCACGAATCCCTACTTCGCCTGAGTGTCGGCGATTTCTGATTGTGAATCTAGGTACGCATAATTTCTCCATTAGATCATTGAAATTCCTCAAACAGTAACTCAACAAAATCTGTATTTTAGTTTGGCTAATCAGTATAGTAGAAACTTGAAGAAAGGAGATTCGTTTCAATAGAATTTCTTTTGGTTTGCATTGCCATATAAGTCGTGCAATGTCTCGTCACTTCAATTTCCCCCAATGCTTGATTTACATTCAAATGTTGATCTCAATCTTATTTCCTATATTTTCGTATAACATTTTCCAATACGAGTACATTTATTCCATTGAATATTTGTGCATCTCCTTCTCTCAATCTTATTCCCCCGAATGCTCATGTTCTGCCTCGTTATTCTAGTGCGGAGAGGATGTCTTGGGGAGGGAGCCAACCTGAGTGGCTTTCCGAGACTCTGTCACTTGCTTCCTTAGTTTTTGTGCTCGTGTTTCTTTGCTCAAAAAAAGAAAAAAAAAGTTTGGTAGAGGTACATTATACCGGTTAAGCTATGCCGTGTTGGCGAATCATCCCCTTACTAATTTCGAGCTTTCATTTCAAGCTTCTTCTCGAGTAATGAGAATATAAACATGTTAGTTTTTTTGTAGTACATAAACCATGTTAGATTATATTTATTGAATAGTTCATATTTGGGTTTATCACTTATAAGTGTAGCTTAGCCATTTACTTATTTAAAAAAAAAAAAAAAAATTAGTCATAAATGATATCAGAGCCAGGTTTCGATCCTGGGACCTGTGGGTTATGGGCCCACCACGCTTCCGCTGCGCCACTCTGATTTGAATAATAAATATTTGCTTTATTATTATTATTAAGAACTTAACAATACTTTTCATTTTTTTTTTTTAAATGTTAAATTACAAATTTGGTCTCTATGTTTGGAGAAAGTTGGATTGAGTATGTGGCAATTAGGTACCATGTGTCCGGTATTTGATATTCAGCTGATTGTGTGTGTTGAAGTATATAATATATATTTTGTTGTAAAAAAAAAAAGATTGTGTGTGTTGAAGTAGCTGACTAATATGCTATTCATATTTACATTTTCCTATTTAGCTGCTTGATTGTTCTTATATTTGTGAAGTTAATTGCAGTTCTTTTGTGTGCGTGTTTGCAGGCCAGAAGAGAGCAACAAGAGGAGTGGCAGAGTTACTTTCCTGTATTTACAGTCCTCTGCCTATATCCATTGCTATTTTCATCATTTTTGTCGTTCTTCATTGATTTACTTGGTATGAACCTTCCATAAAAGCTGAAAAGAAGAAGAAGAAGAAAAATGGAGATTGTTATTTCATTTGTTGCAAAAGTTTCTGAGTACACGGTTAAACCCATTGGACGTCAAATGGGTTATCTGATTTTCTACCAAAACAATGTTAAGGATCTTGAATACCAACTTAGAGCCTTAGAAGTTTCCAGATGCAGGGTGCAGCATATGGTTGATGAGGCAAGAAGAAATGCTGAAGATATTGAAGTTGGCGTTAAGGAATGGCTAACCAAGGTGGATAAGATCACCAAGGAAAATAAGATTTCCCATTTAGATGAAAACCATTCAAAGAATGAATGCTGCTGTGGTTTGTGCTTATTTTCTGTCCAGCGGTACCAGGTAAGCAAAAAGGCAAAGATAGAGGCATACAGTGTCAAGCAAGATCAAGGAAGAAGGAAAATTTGACAAAGTTTCCTATCGTGGATCTCTCCGAGGGGTAGGAAATTCAGCTATCAAAGGCTTTCTAACCTTTGGATCAAGAATATCAGCTGTGAAAGAAATTATTGAGGCACTGATAGATTCAAAGGTCAACATGGTTGGAGTGTATGGGATGGGTGGTGTTGGCAAGACTATGCTAGTCAAAGAAATTTCAAGACAAGTTAGGGAGGTCAAATTATTTGACGAAGTGGTTATGGTAACAATAGGCCATACTTCAGATATTAGAAGTATTCAGGCAAAAATGGGTGACATGCTAAGCTTGTCTTTTGAACAAGAAAGTGTTGAGGGGAGAGTAGCTTTATTACAAAAGCGGTTGAAGATGGAGAATTAGATCCTTGTAGTGTTAAGATGATATGTGGGAGGGACTCGATTTGGAATCCGTCGGAATTCCTTATGGAGAAGATCATGAAGGATGTAAGATACTCATTACTTCAAGACATCACAATGTGTTGTACAACAAAATGTATATTCGTAATACTTTTGAGGTAAAGTTTCTTAGTGAAGAAGAATCATGGAGTTTCTTCAAAAGCTTGATAGGTGAATTACTTGAAATTCCACTCGGCGCACCTTTGAACTTTATGTCTATGGTTTTGTGAGTTGGGGAACATGAACATGATTAAGGAGCTAAAGACACTTGAAATTCTCAGCTTTAGAGGATGTAAAATCAAAGAAATACCCTCAACTATTGGCCAATTGACACAACTCGAGTCATTAGATTTAAAATATTGCTATGAACTAGAGGTGTTTCCACCTAATGTGATTTCAAAATTGATAAAATTAGAAGAGTTGGATTTGGAAGAGAGTTTTGTTGGATGGGATAGGGTAGGATTGACCAATCAAAAAAAGAATGCCAGTCTTTTGGAATTACAGTTTTTGTCTTGCCTTACTACTTTATGTTTGTGTATTCCGGATGGTAGCATTATGCCGAAACAACTGTTCTTAGTCAATCTGAAATTAGAAAGATTTCAAATAGTCATTGGTAGGGAATGGCCAGAATATACCTTCAACACCTCCAAAGTGATGTATGTCAAGGTTGATTCAGAAATTCTTTTTAGTGAGGGGATAAAAAGGTTACTCTGTAGATCTGAAGAATTGTACTTAGAAGTACCAGTCCATGGAAAGGATGTTCTTTTTGAATTGGATAAAAATGCTATACCATCTTTGAGGCATCTTCATGTGTTTGATATTTCTGATACAAAATATTTAACTAGTGAAAAAGCTTCACTTAAAGGATTCACTAATTTGGAGTTGTTATCTCTTAATAGAATGATGAGCTTGGAGAATATAATTCATGGGGTCTCAAAGTTGTTCCTTTTAACAAATTGAAAATCATAAAAGTGGTGAAGTGTAAAGCTTTGAGGAATCTCTTTTCGTCATCCATCATGAGCAGACTTTCAAATCTTCAAACGATAGATGTTTCTAATTGTGAAATGATTGAGGCGATTGCTGCTGTGGAAAATGAGGCGACAAGCCAGTTTTAGTGTAGTAAATTAAGTTCTTTATCTCTAATTGGCTTACCTTGGCTTACAAGTTTCTGCCTGAAAGTGGAGCGGCTCAAACATCCAGGATGATGTACAACATTCAGAAATTGTAGAGGAATACGAACTTAGCAATTGTATCCCCTTTTTCAATGAGCAGGTATGTAGGAATTCCCTAGAAATAAAATGTAATGCATAGGAAGGAAATGCATGTAAAATGGAATATTTCATAGATTTTGCCTTCATGCCATTCTATTTTCTTCAATGAGAAACAAAATGCAGGATGGTCTTAGACACTCAGAAACTAGTCTTTTATCCTTTATCGTAAATTTTTAGTTTAGACCTTTCATATATGTCTTTAGTGTACAAAATAACCTGGAGTATTTTCTCATATTTTGTCTCACATTATCATCACAATAACAATAGAAATAAGAGTTTGGAGTGGAAAGTCATCCCTCTCTATTCTTGCAAAGTGAAATTGCCAAGTTTATAACTTCACAGTGTTAAGTTTTAGTATATATGTGAGAAATAGGGTTTTCACCATTTTATATTAATTATAAACTTCTCATAACAAATAATATTCATTGTAGATTCTGCTTAGACTATACTACAAGCTACCGTGCCAACCTGAGCATAGCTCAATTGGTTAAGGCATATACCCTCGACCAAGAGGTCGGAGGTTCGAATCCCTCCACTCCACATGTTGTTGAACTCTAAAAAAAACATAAAGGTTAAATTATAAGTTTTGTCTTGAACTTTCAAGTTCGTGTCTATATGGTCCATAAACTTTAAAAAGTATCTAACTAATCAGTGAACTTTCAATTTTGTGTCGAATAGGTCTCTGAACTTTAAAAAGTGTCTAATAAGTATATTTATTTTTTTGCTAAACTTCAGACATTTTTTATTTTGAACTCACAGTGAGAATTTCATGTCAAAATCACATGTGCTTCTGAAAACTTGAGTATAAATGTTGCAGGTTGCTTTTCCAAATCACTGAACTTTCAATTTTGTGTCGAATAGGTCTCTGAACTTTAAAAAGTGTCTAACACGCGAATTCTTAGTCAAATTCCAAAAATAAAAACATGCTTGGATTTTGAAAACATTTTTAAAAAGTAGAAGACAAGGCAAAGAAACACATAGGTGGAAACAATATTTATAAGCTAAAATGAAAACCAAAAACAAGATAGCTATCCAACGGGGCCTAAATGTTTTGATCGATTCTCTAGTGTGTTATTGTTTCAAAACATTTCTTGGTCTTTTTTTCATATTGTTTAATGTGTCTGGAGGCTTGGGATCTTGAATTGGACTCATTGTTATTGGGTTGGGCACGAGAATAAAAATTATGGAGTGCATTGAAATGTACAAAAAAAAAAAAATGAATTAATCATCCATATTTTTACAATCTTAACTGGATCAAACTAATTGCAAAACTTGTTAGGGGTCGATACAAATATAATCAATCCAAATACTACCAGATTCAGACAATATATATTTTTATCTAAAATCCCAGATCAGTTTATGGTTCCGAATCTAAAGCGGAATTAACAATTTGGAACTCAACGATTTAAAAGAATTAGATAAACCAATCTAAAGCTTCTAAACAATAAGAACGATATTAGTCAAGATTAAGAGAAAGAGAATGACACCGAATTTATACTGGTTCACCCAATGTTGGCTACGTCCCGTTCTCTGCTACCGATGCAGGTTCCACTAAATTGTCAGGGAGAAGGTTACAAGAGTTTACAATGCTCTAGAATGATTCCTCTCTCTTTTCTCTCAAAGAAAAAGGCTCACGAATCAATCACACCAAGCTCTAAAAAAAACTCTTCAATGGAGAAAGAAACTCTTACAAAAAAAAAAAACTCACAAGAAAAAGCTCACTTTTTCTAATTTTAGTTTCTATAAAAAACCAACACACCGCTCTTGATTTTTGTTGGAAAAACAAAACTAACAGCCACGACCTTTTTTTCTTTTTTGGTTGAAATTGCAGCCGCCACTTTTTTCTTTTTACCTCCCATTGACCAATTCAAAACTTATTAAAAATTAGGTTTCATTTAGAAACCAAATTAGGCCAAAACAAACTATGGGCTTTCAAATGTTTGGACTCCATAATTCTAACAATCTCCCACTTGGAGACAAAACAATCAACATGTCTCCCCTGCAAACGGTAGCGACTTCTCTCTACTCATGGAGAAGTCCAACTGAAGTTGCACACAACTTCAGTTTGCCAACAGGAACGGTCTTGGTAAACATATCAGCTGGATTCTCACTTCCTAGAATCTTTTCAAGCACTAACGCTTCATCTTCCAAAACTGATCTGATAAAATGGTACCTCACCTGTATATGTTTCGTTCTCGAATGAAACACTGGATTCTTTGCTAAATGAATAGCACTCTGGCTGTCACAATGCAAAGTCCCCTTTCCCAATTTCAAGCCAAGTTCTTCTAAGAAAGACTGAAGTCATATCATCTCCTTACTTGCTTTAGTAAGTGCAACATACTCAGCCTCTGTAGTGGAAAGAGCTACTATCTTCTGCAGTCTAGAAACCCAGCTAATTGCAGTATTACCCAAAGTAAAAACATACCCGGTAGTACTTTTTCTGCCATTTATATCACCTGCCATATCTGCATCAACATAGCCCTGCAATTTAAAATCTGACTTCTTAAAATGCAGAGCATAATCAGCTGTCCCTCTCAAATATCTGAAAATCCACTTCACTGCATCCCAATGATTCTTCCCTGGATTACTCATATATCTGCTAACAACTCCCACTGCATGTGCAATGTCTGGTCTTGTGCAAACCATGGCGTACATCAGGCTACCTATAGCTGAAGCATATGGCACTTTAGCCATATGATCTCTTTCCTGCTCAGTAGTGGGTGAGTGCTCTTTAGATAATCTAAAATGACAAGCTAAAGGAGTACTCACAGTTTTTGCATCTTCCATGTGAAATCTGGTTAACATCTTTTTCACATACTCTTCCTGTGACAATGTCAATGTTCCATCTTTTCTCACAATTCTCATTCCTAAGATTTGTTTGGCAGCTCCCAAATCTTTCATATCAAATTCTTTAGATAATTCAGCCTTTATCTTTAGAATTTCCTGTTTGTTTGCACCTGCTATCAACATGTCATCAACATATAGCAGTAAAATAATGTATGAGTTACCATGAGATCTAACGTAGCAACAGTGATCTGCCTCACATCTCTGAAATCCACTATTGCACATAAAATTGTCAAACTTCTTATACCACTGTCTTGAAGCCTGTTTGAGACCATACAAGCTTCTCTGAAGTTTGCAAACCATTTTCTCCTGACCCTGTACTGTGAAAACCACTTAAAATATTTTGAAAACACTGGTTACTGTGAAAACCATTTTCTTCTTAGTTGTTGGACATTATTTATTTTTTTCTCTCTTTTTTAACCCTTTCATTTAATCTATTTTTATATTACTTTTGTGACAAATCCTAAAAAAACTCACGTTTACTTCCTTTTTTTTTAATTGTTTTTTTTCTAGGGTTACAATTATTATTAGTTTTTTTTTTACCATACAAATTACAGTTATTTGTTGGAAATTTAATACCATGGTTATGTTGCAATAAAAAATCAAATAAGTCCAACAACTAAAGTCTAAGCCCAAGGGAGCCCAAAAACCCACAAATATACTCATGAAAAACTATGGGCCCGTTTGGTAACGTTCCTGTTTCTTGTTCCCTGTTTTCCGTTTCTCGTTCTCTATTTCTTGTTCCCTGTTTTTTTAGAACAAGAAACAGAAACATGTTTGATAACTACTCCTGTTTCTTGTTTCTTGAAAAAAAAAGAAACAGAAACACATACTTGTTTGATAACGTTTCTTGTTTCTTGTTTCTTGAAAAAAAAAATAGAAATATCGTCATGTTTGATAATTTTTTTTTTTGTTAATTGTTTTTTTTTTTTAATTTTTTTATAGTTTAAATAAAATTTAGTATACATAATATAAAAAAGATATAACATGCATTAAAAAATAAAAAAATAAAAAATAAATTGCAATTTGATTTGATTTGGTATATGTTTTTGTGTGTTGATAAGGAGACGTTTATTTAAGAATAGGGAAACGAGTCTCCAACACGCCAAAACAACGTTCAATAACATTTTGCAGTGAAAAAATTTCGATAGTTAAACATTTTTCCCTACCTCGAGGATGATGTCTTCCTTGCTCTAAAATCTCGAAGTCGTTGTCATTCGTCATTGTTTGTTATGGGTCATGTTTTAAATTTTCGTTGACATGTAGACATTTCTACGTGTCAATGAGCTCAATATCGACATGAGAGGTGAATCGACATTTCAATTATATTATAGATAAATTTATCTTATATAACTAAAATATCACTATTTGTGAATCTAATATTTAATAGTGGGAAATTTAAAGTGATTTAAAAATATTGAAATGCTAATTTGCAAAGTTTAAAGTGTCGTAACATAAAAAATAATAATTAAAAAGTGTTATAATGAGGATTTGAAGCCAGGACCGTTTATTTGGGTGCTTCTCTTGCCAATGAACCAACACTAATTTATCATCATTTTGGGAACCGATTAATATAAAGAGAAACGGAACTGGGAGAAACACCTTTTTGAAGTTTCTCAAATTTTACCTCTTTTTTAGAAACGTTTCTCAAAATTTAGAAACAAGAAACGGGAATAGTTATCAAACAAGTCCGTTTCTTAAAAAATGAGAAACAGGAACAAGAAACAGGAAACGGGAACGTTACCAAACAAGCCCTATATAAATAGATCCTTCCTTTCATACCATGAGAATAAGATTCTGTAAACTAGGGGGATTCAAGGAGAATTCTTAGAAGACCGAAGATTCTCTAAAGATTTTCCGAACCAAAGACTTAAAAATAAGAAGAATTCGAAGACTATAAATTTTATTTGAAGAACTTAACACTTCAAGACATCAATTGACTATTCAAAAAGATGGAAGATTCAATTTCGATAACAAACTAAGCCCTAAAAACAAGTTTACATTTGAGAGAGAAATGGTCGTAAATATTAGAGATTGCATATCAACCCAAATCTAACAAATTTATATTTAGTCCATGAAGTAATTTTCTTTTGAAACTTTGTGTAGACGTGAACTAATTCAAAATGTGTATTGACATTTTCGAGGTTCAAGTCTCTGTACTCCTATTTGATGTACTAAAAAGATGGTTAAAGTTTCAATTCAAAATATGTAGACAAAATATTTTAAAATATTGGATTTAAATTTTTTATTATTTAGACCATACAATAAAAAAAACAGTTTTACAAAAAAAAAAAATATAATCACAACGAGTTGAATTTAGTTTGGATTCAAAATCCTACCAATAATCAAATAAAAAACAATAGAAGAATCTGTCTCCACATTGTTGATTTGGGTGTTTGACTCAAGTCATATCTAACAAATAGTTAGAAGTTTTGGGGTGTAATTATTCTTTGAAGAAAGCCTAATGAATGGGTCTCAAAGCCCATGTGAAAGACTCCACATCACCATCCATTTGTCGTGAAGTTAGAAACTGAATCTTTAGAAAAAGAACGGTACAGAGAATACAGAGGGTCTTGCAGCCATCTTTGTCGTTCTTGAAGAAGTTTCACGAGAAATTAGTTTTCTCTTTGTTGAGTATTTTTCTTCTTCAATGGTGTATGGTGATTCTTTGTGAGAGAGAGTTTTGAGCTTTGTTGGAATTATCCCTCTTCCGTCTTTTGATTTCGATTTCGATCGATTGCATGTTCTTGACGCTGAAGCAATAAAATTGATATTGCCTTGCACAGTGGATGTAGACATCCTTGGTTGAACCACTATAAATTCCAGTGTTTCTTCTTTATTTTTCTTGTAATTGATTAGTGTTTTATCCCAATTGGGTTGCTGTGGATTTAGTTAAAGCAGTGGGTTTTCTGTGATATTTCACAACAAATTGTATCAGAGCATGGCAAATTGATCAGTAGCAAGTGATTTTTCAGTTTTGAATTTGTAAGTATTTTGTCTCTGTTTCTTTTGACTTGGTTGATTGGTCTAGAATTTTATCAGTTCGCAGATTCGTATTACTGGTTGGGTTGACCTGAAATTTTGTTTGTCTGGTTTGAAGTTGTTTTGGGTTGATCTAAAGTTACTGTGAAGTTGGCAGTATTTTTTGTTTGGCCGTTAAATTCCCAAAAACTGTGTGCAAAATTCGAACTAAATATGTTTGATGAAAAAGGGATTTTTGTATTTGGAGAAAACAGTTGAAAGCTCTTTTGGTACAACAGAAACTGGGTAAAGTATTAGATAAACCAGAAGTATGGCCTGCAGAAATAACCAAAGAAAAACAACTTGAAATGGAGGAAATAGCTTATAGCACAATGATTCTTCATCTTTCCGATAATGCGCTTCGACAGGTTAATGATGTTGATAAACCAGTAGAATTATGGACCAAATTGGAATCACTTTATTTAAGTAAATCTCTACCAAATAAGATTTACTTGAAGGAAATGTTTTTTGGATTTAAAATGCAATCCTCAAAATCCTTAGAAGAAAACTTAGATGATTTCAACAATGGATTTATCAAATACAGTAGAGAAATTAGATGATGAAAATCAAGCTGTTATACTCCTAAATTCATTACCTGAAAGTTATAAGGAAGTTAAGGCGGCAATAAAATATGGTAGAGATTCGCTGACTTTGGTTACTGTTTTAGATGCTTTGAGATCCAAAGATTTTGAAATTAAAACTGAGAAAAAGGATGCTGAAGCACTAATTATCAGAGGAAGATCTGAATCTAAAGGAAAAGGAAAATCACAGGTGAAGAACACTAAGCATAGATCTAAATCAAGAGGAAAGAGAAGAGAAAATGTTATTATTGTCATAAGGAAGAGCATTTGATTAAAGATTGCTTTCTGTTAAAAAAAAAAGAACAAAAGGGAGGATAAGAATGATGAACAAACCGTTGCAAATGTAATTGAAGGTTATGAATAGCAAGAGTGTTAACTGTTTCTGAAAATACAGTTGATGAGTGGATACTTGATTCTGGAAGTTCCTATCATATGACACCTCATAAACATTACTTTGAAGTTTTTGAGGAACTTGAAGGTAGCAAGGTTTTGATGGGAAATGATCAGCATTTTCTCGTAAAGGGTATAAGATCAGTCAAGTTGAAACTCTATGGTGGAATGGAGAAGGTCTTGTCTGATGTTCGGTTTGTTCCAGATTTAAAGAGAAATTTGATTTCTCTTGGACAACTTGATAAATGAGGTTTTCATGGCAAGTTAGAGGGGGGTGTACTTCGAATTTAGAAAGGTTCACTTCTAGAAATGAAAGGCACTCTCAGAAATGGCTTGTATGTTTTAAATGGAACCTTAGTTGTAACTCATTGTGCAAATGTTGTTTTAGAAAAAGATGGTAAAGAAACTATCATTTGGCACAAAAGATTAGCTCATGTCTCTCAAAGGGCGGAAGCTGATAACTAAGTCGTGTCTTTATTAATTTTTCTGCATTTCATTGCCTCTTTTGTTTGTAAACTCGCATAAAAACCACTTAAAATATTTTGAAAACACTGGTTACTTTACAACATTGTTTGCTTACATGCATGATTGGTACTCACATTTAAGCCGGCATTTCATTGCCTCTTTTGTTTGTAAACTCGCATAAAAAACCACTTAAAATATTTTGAAAACACTGGTTACTTTACAACATTGTTTGCTTACATGCATGATTGGTACTCACATTTTCCCTTAGGATCTGACATTGGAATACCTCCAGGTTTTATTATTTGAATTAGTTTATACTTGGACTAGCGTGCCCAACACGTGAACAATAATCTGAGTTTCTCTCAAGTGGTGGACAGTAATATATAAATATTAAAGTTTAAACCCTAATACAATATTGTTTTATATACATTGGGCTAGTTATTGATATCGACAAGTTGAGATGGCTGATTTGGTCTAAGGGACTAGATTAAGGTTCTGGTCCGAAAGGGCGGAAGCTGATAACTAAGTCGTGTCTTTATTAATTTTTCTGCATTTCATTGCCTCTTTTGTTTGTAAACTCCCATAAAAACCACTTGATATATTTTGAAAACACTAGTTACTTTACAACATTGTTTGCTTACATGCATAATTGTAAACGTTTTGAGATACTCGCATTTTCCCTGAGGATCTGACCTTGGAATACCTCCAGGTTTTATTATTTGAATTAGTTTATACTTGGACTAACGTGCCCAACACGTGAACAATAATCTGAGTTTAACTCAAGAGGTGGACAATAATATATAAATATTAAAGTTTAAACCCTAATACATTATTGTTTTATATACATTGGGCTAGCTATTAATGTTGATAAGTTGAGATGGCTGAGTTGGTCTAAAGTGCCAGATTAATGTTCTGGTCCAAAAGGGCAAGGGTTCAAATCCCACTCTCAACAATTTTTATCATATTTTGTTCACTTCTTATATTGTTTTGTGTTTTTATTTAATAGCGTTAGAATTCTATGAAATGTAAAGCGTTTGTAGTCCAACGGTTAGGATAATTGCCTTCCAAACAATAGACTTGGGTTCGACTCCTGACAGACCGATTTTTAGTTCCATTGTTTCTTTGTTTCCATCATAATGTATGGCATAACATGTAAATTCGCATGAAATTAGGAAGCAGATAACTAAGCCGTGTCCATTTCATTGCCTCTTTTATTTGTAAACTCGCATAAAAACCACTTAAAATAATTTGAAAACGCTGGTTACTTTACAACATTGTTTGTAAACTCGCATAAAAACCACTTAAAATATTTTGAAAACACTAGTTTGAAAACACTGCTTACTTTACAACATTGTTTGCTTACGCATGATTGGTACTCACATTTTCCCTCAGGATCTCATATTGGAATACCTCCAGGTTTTATTATTTGAATTAGTTTATACTTCGACTAGCGTGCCCAACACGTGAACAATAATACGAGTTTCTCTCAAGAGGTGGACAGTAATATATAAATATTAAAGTTTAAACCGTAATACAATATTGTTTTATATACATTTGGCTAGCTATTGATATCGACAAGTGGAGATGGTTGATTTGGTCTAAGGGACTAGATTAAGGTTCTGGTCCGAAAGGGAGGAAGCTGATAACTAAGTCGTGTCTTTATTAATTTTTTTGCATTTCATTGCCTCTTTTGTTTGTAAACTCGCATAAAAACCACTTAATATATTTTGAAAACACTAGTTACTTTACAACATTGTTTGCTTACATGCATAATTGTAAACGTTTTGAGATACTCGCATTTTCCCTGAGGACCTGACCTTGGAATACCTCCAGGTTTTATTATTTGAATTAGTTTATACTTGGACTGGCGTGCCCAACACGTGAACAATAATCTGAGTTTAACTCAAGTAATGGACAATAATATATAAATATTAAAGTTTAAACCCTAATACATTATTGTTTTATATACATTGGGCTAGCTATTAATATTGACAAGTTGAGATGGCCGAGTTGGTCTAAGGCGCTATATTAAGATTTTGGTCCGAAAGGGCGTGGGTGCAAATCCCACTCTCAACAATTCTTATCATATTTTGTTCACTTCTTATATTGTTTCGTTGTTTTATTTAATAACGTTAGAATTCTATGAAATGTAAAGCGTTTATAGTCCAACGGTTAGGATAATTGCCTTCCAAGCAATAGACCCGGGTTCGACTCCCGGTAGACGCATTTAGTTCCTTTGTTCCCATCATTAGTAAGCAGATAACTAAGCCGACATTTCCTTGCCTCTTTTGTTTGTAAACTCGCTTAAAAACCACTTAAAATATTTTGGCCGACATTTCATTGCCTCTTTTGTTTGTAAACTCGCTTAAAAACCACTTAAAATATTTTGAAAACACTGGTTACTTTACAACATTGTTTGCTTACATGCATGATTGGTACTCAGGATCTGACATTGGAATACCTCCAGGTTTTATTATTTGAATTAGTTTATACTTGGACTAGCGTGCCCAACACGTGAACAATAATCCGAGTTTCTATCAAGTGGTGGACAGTAATATATAAATATTAAAGTTTAAACCCTAATACAATATTGTTTTATATACATTGGGCTAGCTATTGATATCGACAAGTTGAGATGACTGATTTGGTCTAAGGGACTAGATTAAGGTTCTGGTCCGAAAGGGCGGAAGCTGATAACTAAGTCGTGTCTTTATTAATTTTTCTGCATTTCATTGCCTCTTTTGTTTGTAAACTCGCATTAAAACCACTTAATATATTTTGAAAACACTAGTTACTTTACAACATTGTTTGCTTACATGCATAATTGTAAACGTTTTGAGATACTCGCATTTTCCCTGAGGATCTGACCTTGGAATACCTCCAGGTTTTATTATTTGAATTAGTTTATACTTGGACTAACGTGCCCAACACGTGAACAATAATCTGAGTTTAACTCAAGAGGTGGACAATAATATATAAATATTAAAGTTTAAACCCTAATACATTATTGTTTTATATACATTGGGCTAGCTATTGATATTGACAAGTTGAGATGACCGAGTTGGTCTAAGGTGGTAGATTAAGATTTTGGTCTGAAAGGGCGTGGGTTCAAATCCCACTCTCAACAATTCTTATCATATTTTGTTCACTTCTTATATTGTTTCGTTGTTTTATTTAATAACGTTAGAATTCTATGAAAAGTAAAGCGTTTGTAGTCCAACGGTTAGGATAATTGCCTTCCAAGCAATAGACCCGGGTTCGACTCCCGACAGACGCATATAAGTTCCTTTGTTCCTATCATAATGTATGGCATAACATGTAAATTTGCATGGCATTAGTAAGCAGATAACTAAGCCGGCATTTCATTGCCTCTTTTGTTTGTAAACTCGCATAAAAACCACTTAAGATATTTTGAAAACACTGGTCACTTTGTTTGCTTACATGCATGATTGGTACTCACATTTTCCCTTAGGATCTGACATTTGCATACCTCAAGGTTTTATTATTTCGTGCCCAACACGTGAACCCGAGTTTCTCTCAAGTGGTGGACAGTAATATATAAATATTAAAGTTTAAACCCTAATACAATATTGTTTTATATACATTGGGCTAGCTATTGATATCGACAAGTTGAGGTGGCTGATTTGGTCTAAGGGACTAGATTAAGGTTCTGGTCCGAAAGGGCGGAAGCTGATAACTAAGTCGTGTCTTTATTAATTTTCCTGCATTTCATTGCCTCTTTTGTTTGTAAACTCCCATAAAAACCACTTAATATATTTTGAAAACACTAGTTACTTTACAACATTGTTTGCTTACATGCATAATTGTAAACGTTTTGAGATACTCGCATTTTCCCTGAGGATCTGACCTTGGAATACCTCCAGGTTTTATTATTTGAATTAGTTTATACTTGGACTAACGTGCCCAACACGTGAACAATAATCTGAGTTTAACTCAAGAGGTGGACAATAATATATAAATATTAAAGTTTAAACCCTAATACATTATTGTTTTATATACATTGGGCTAGCTATTGATATTGATAAGTTGAGATGGCCGAGTTGGTCTAAGACGCCAGATTAAGGTTCTGGTACGAAAGGGCGTGGGTTCAAATCCCATATCAACAATTCTTATCATATCTTGTTCACTTCTTATATTGTTTCGTTGTTTTATTTAACAACGTTAGAATTCTATGAAATGTAAAGCGTTTGTAGCCCAACAGTTAGGATAATTGCCTTCCAAGCAATAGAACCGGGTTCGACTCCCGACACACGCATTTTAGTTCCTTTCTGGTTACTTTACAACATTGTTTGCTTACATGCATGATTGGTACTCACATTTTCCCTCAGGATCTGACATTGGAATACCTCCAGGTTTTATTATTTGAATTAGTTTATACTTGGACTAGCGTGCCCAACACGTGAACAATAATCCGAGTTTCGCTCAAGACGTGGCCAGTAATATATAAATATTAAAGTTTAAACCCTAATACAATATTGTTTTATATACATTGGGCTAGCTACTGATATCGACAAGTTGACATGGTTGATTTGGTCTAAGGGACTAGATTAAGGTTCTTGTCCGAAAGGGCGGAAGCTGATAACTAAGTCGTGTCTTTATTAATTTTTATGCATTTCATTGCCTCTTTTGTTTGTAAACTCGCATAAAAACCACTTAATATATTTTGAAAACACTAGTTACTTTACAACATTGTTTGCTTACATGCATAATTGTAAACGTTTTGAGATACTCGCATTTTCTCTGAGGATCTGACCTTGGAATACCTCTAGGTTTTATTATTTGAATTAGTTTATACTTGGACTAGCGTGCCCAACAGGTGAACAATAATCTGAGTTTAACTCAAGAAATGGACAATAATATATAAATATTAAAGTTTAAACCCTAATACATTATTGTTTTATATACATTGGGCTAGCTATTGATATTGATAAGTTGAGATGGCCGAGTTGGTCTAAGGGACCAGAACTTCTGGTCCAAAAGGGCGTGGGTTCAAATACAACTCTCAACAATTCTTATCATATTTTGTTCACTTCTTATATTGTTTTGTTATTTTATTTAAATGTAAAGTGTTTGTAGTCCAACGGTTAGGATTATTCCCTTCCAAGCAATAGACTCGGGTTCAACTTCCGGCAGATGCATTTTTAGTTCCTTTTTTTCTTTGTTTCCATCATTATGTATGGCATAACATGTAAATCATTAGGAAGCAGATAACTAAGCCGTGTCTTTAGCATTTCATTGCCTCTTTTGTTTGTAAACTCGCATAAAAACCACTTAAAATATTTTGAAAACACTGGTTACTTTACAACATTGGAATACCTCCAGGTTTTATTATTTGAATTAGTTTATACTTGGACTAGCGTGCCCAACACGTGAACAATAATCTGAGTTTCTCTCAAGAGGTGGACAGTAATATATAAATATTAAATTTTAAACCCTAATACAATATTATTTTAAGTACATTGGGCTAGCTATTGATATCGACAAGTTGAGATGGTTGATTTGGTCTAAGGGACTAGATTAAGGTTCTGGTCCGAAAGGGCGGAAGCTGATAACTAAGTCGTGTCTTAATTAATTTTTTTGCATTTCATTGCCTCTTTTGTTTGTAAACTCGCATAAAAACCACTTAATATATTTTGAAAACACTAGTTACTTTACAACATTGTTTGCTACATGCATAATTGTAAACGTTTTGAGATACTCGCATTTTCCCTGAAGATCTGACATTGGAATACCTCCACGTTTTATTATTTGAATTAGTTTATACTTGGACTAGCGTGCCCAACACGTGAACAATAATCCGAGTTTCTCTCAAGTGGTGGACAGTAATATATAAATATTAAAGTTTAAACCCTAATACAATATTGTTTTATATACATTGGGCTAGCTATTGATATCGACAAGTTGAGATGGTTGATTTGGTCTAAGGGACTAGATTAAGGTTTTTGTCCGAAAGGGCGAAAGCTGATAACTAAGTCGTGTCTTTATTAAATTTTCTTCATTTCATTGCCTCTTTTGTTTGTAAACTCGCATAAAAACCACTTAATATATTTTGAAAACACTAGTTACTTTACAACATTGTTTGCTTACATGCATAATTGTAAACGTTTTGAGATACTCGTATTTTCCCTGAGGATCTGACCATGGAATACCTCCAGGTTTTATTATTTGAATTAGTTTATACTTGGACTAGCGTGCCCAACAGGTGAACAATAATCTGAGTTTAACTCAAGAAATGGACAATAATATATAAATATTAAAGTTTAAACCATAAAACATTATTGTTTTATATACATTGGGCTAGCTATTGATATTGACAAGTTGAGATGGTCGAGTTGGCTAAGGCGCTAGATTAAGATTTTGGTCCGAAAAGGCGTGGGTTCAAATCCCAGTCTCAACAATTCTTATCATATTTTGTTCACTTCTTATATTGTTTTGTTGTTTTATTTAACAACGTTAGAATTCCATGAAATGTAAAGCGTTTGTAGTCCAACGGTTAGGATAATTGTCTTCCAAGCAATAGACCCGGGTTCGACTCCCAGTAGATGCATTTTAGTTCCTTTGTTCCCATCATTATGTATGACATGATTGTGGATCATACTGGAATTTTATTCAGTAAAAGACTTTACTCGAATAAAGTGAAACGTATGTATGACATGATTGTGGATCATACTGGAATATGAGTACATGATTGTTGGCTGAATATGAGTTGACCACTCCATGTATGACATGATTGTTGGCAGAATATGAGTACTTGAGCTTTCATGTATGACATGATTGTTGGCAGAATATGAGTACTTGAGCTTTCATGTATGACATGATTGTGGATCAGGCTCAAGTAGTCAGTCAAAACGGTCTATAGTATACGGATAAGGATGGGTACCTTATCCTAGTAACACTATTGGATGCGGCTCACTTTGTATTGTACATAACGATGTGATCCGTGGGTACCTTACCTTATCCTAGTAACACTATTGGATGCGGCTCACTTTGTATTGTACATAACGATGTGATCCGTGGGTACCTTATCCTAGTAACACTATTGGATGCGGCTCACTTTGTATTGTACATAACGATGCTCACTTTGTATTGTACATAACGATGTGATCCGTGGGTACCTTATCCTAGTAACACTATTGGATGCGGCTCACTTTGTATTGTACATAACGATGTGATCCGAATCGTTCCACATGGAGATGTGAGAAGTGAGGGCGTCCTGTGTAAAGAGTTTACATAAGACCGAACCGCGTATTAAGTCGCTCTCTTTTTATAACTCCGTTTACTGATGAGACCGACTTATACATATTGATGGCCTAGGTAACTCGATCTCAATCCTGAGCTCGCTATGAACTCATGCTTATTCGATAGTATCCTTTGACTTGCACGGGTGAGAGTGGCCCATAAGCGTCGACTCAATAAGCTTACCATCTTGGGGATAAAGTCGAATAGGTAGCTGGGGACATAGTACAGCAAGATTGGCGTTCACTCCTAACCCGCTCTTAAGGGTTAGTAGATAGGTTGCTCCCTTAATAGCTGACTCCGGGGCTTGAACAATGAGCGCTCACACTCTCATGTGATGAGAGGGTTAACTGATCTGTTGGTTGGACCACAGATCTATTGTTCATTAGAGGTGTCAGTGGTACTTAAGGAACAAGACGTAATGCAGGGGTTAAACGGTTTAAATGACCCAGCTGTGATTACGAACAACCTGTGAAGGGTCGACTTGCCAGTGACGGTTATATCAGAGGACATAATATATCTACAGTGAGGAGAGTGCAACCCTCGGACTATAGTGGAGTCTCCGGGGGTTAACGAAAGTTGATTGATTCGAGTTAAAAGAGTTTTGACCGAATAATCTCGTATCGTTGGAGCTCATGATCTGTAGGTCTTTTAGGTTCTCCTGGCTAGCTCGGATAACGTCGTGCAACAGTATAAGAGAAAATTAAAAGAAAAAGAATTTGAATTGTTCAAATTCGGTTTATGGAAGAAGGATGAACATATTTAAATATGATTTAAATATGAGATTGGCCTAAAACATGAATAGGATTCATGTGTAAAAAAAGTCGGTTTTCAGAAAACCGGGTTTAATTATATTATTTAATTAATATTTGATATTGAATTAAATAATAATTATTAATTAAAAAGTTTAATTAATAATTATATATATATATTATTTATTAAAAAGTTTAATAAATAAAATTATTATTATTATTTTTAATAATAATAATAATTAAATATATATATATATACGTTTTGGCCAAATTGCATAAAAGAGGAAGAAGGGGTATTCATTAAATTGAATTTGATTTTCAATTTGCAGAGAGTTTGAAGTGAAGGGCCTCTGCCTTCAGCTTCTTCTTCTTCATTTTCTATCCATCTCTCTTCTGTTTCTTCTTCTTTTCTCTTTGTTTCGGAGTCCCACAACTCCGTTGCGCGACGCCGAGGATAGCGGGACTACCTGGGGTGGTCCTCGGGGTGTTCGTGAGAAGAGGTTGGAAGAGTTCGTGACGAGATTTGGCCGGCGGAACTTGAAGAAATTGGAACTACAAGGGTATGTATTCTAAATTTCTTATTTCCGTCTTTTGAGCATGTTTACTATTTGTTAAATTGATGAAATTAGAGTATCATCGGTCCGAAATCGCTTTCCGCTGCGTATGTCGCTCCATCAATTGGTATCAGAGCGATTTTGTGATTAACTCAATTTGCATCAATTTAAGTTGGTGGGTATTTTAATTTAGAAATTGTTTCTGAATTGGCATCTAAAGTGAATATCGATTTTGGCAAAGTTTCTTTTTGAATTTCCGTATTTGTAATTGCCCGAGAATGTATGGGCTTTAATGCGTGCTGAAGAGTCTGTATTTTTAGAGTCATTAGAGTCCATATAGGTTTCTTTGTGAAAGAAGCTTGAGTTTGGAACTCGCCGAAATGTTCGGTATAAGTTCAAACTCGTTCTAGGCAATACGAGGAGAAATTCAAAGAGAAATTGGCCGAAGCGTTCAGGGGAGCAAGCTGGTCCAAGGCGGTGCGAAGAGTTCGAAGTCCGCTCAAGATTTAGCTTGTTTATCAAGCTTGTAATAAAATAGTTGTTGCTTGCTAAATGCCAAAATCGATCCACTTTAGTGTGTTTAATTAATTATGCATTGTGAATGTATGTTTTAATTGAAATTCATGTTTGTATGTGCATAACGTATGCCATATAGATTTAAAATCCCACCATAGGAAGCATGCTCCATGCATTGAAAATATGTTATAAGTGTTATAATATATAGTATGCATATTTAGGAATTCATGAGAATTAATATAAAAGTTATATTAATTCATGAATTGAATGTTGTTAGTTTAATAGAGAAATTGATATAAGCGTTATATTAATTATGAAATTGAACTTACAACATCGGTTATCCTAGTTTTATGCATATTGTATATTATAAGTGTTGTAATGTATATGCTTGTTTAATTCATGAGTTTTAATATAAGAGTTATATTAATTCATGAATTTGATGTTGTTTGCTCAATAGAATAATTGATATAAGTGTTATATTAATTATGAAATTAAAACATTCAACATTTGTTTTATGCATATTGTATGTTATAAATGTTATAATGTATAGGATGCATGCTTAATTCATTAAAATTGATATAAGTGTTATATTAATTTATGAATTAGAAGTTGTATGTTTAAGAGCCTAATCGATATAAGTGTTGTATTGATTATGAAGTTAAATATTCAACTTGTCATGCCTTAGCCTATGTATGTTTGAGAAGCATATAGATGGTTGTTATAGAAAGTCTGCTTTTGCAAGCGTTGTAAAAATGACTTAGACTTTTAAAATCTATAACAAAGAAAAGAGTATGTTCATTTAGGGTTAATGATTCGGTCTGTTTTATTAGATAAAATAGGTCGTTATCTCGTAAATGCTAAGGTTATGAGAAACTCACCCGGAGAACTCTTGTCTAAGGTTGGAGGAAAATGAATTGACGGATCACCTCCTACCTGGGGACTAACCGGTACTTGAGTAAAGTTAACCAGGCTTTATGAGCGTGCGAGAGAGGTGTGAGGTTAATTAAATCTGTTAATAACCTAGACATCTCAGGTAAATAGTTTGCCTAGACTTAAGGTTTTATTTACTTAGCCAGATAAAACCTGAGTATTTACCCTAAAAACCGTCCACGATGCTTAGTAGAAGTGTTGAGAAGGAATATATGATATATCCCTCTCCTACTACGCACTCCCTATAGTTCACAACGTGAGAATTTTGCTTGGCCTCGTGATGTCAATAGGGCATCCCCATTCGGATGGTATTTGCAACTTTCAATAGCAAGGTGAATGGAGTAAGTATCTATAGTAAGTGGGTGAAGGAAGCGCGTCGGTGCTTCCTGTGGTCTCCTCTATTGGACTGAACCGTAAGATTCCCATGTTCCGCCTGCAGGTTGCTGTTGTCCGAAATCGCAAGTGTACGAATCGTTCCAAGTAATATAGTTGTGTAAGTACTAATTATCGTTCTCCACAGGGAATGAAAGTTACTAATTACCAAATTCTTTAGCTTCAATTTTATCTGAGCAATCGATCAGTCAAGGATGAATGAATTATTAAAAAGCTTTGAACTAAAGTAATTAAAATACTAAAACTAACAATCGTTATGATAAATATAGATGATTGAGACTCTAGAGCAAAGACTTCATCGCTATCTCCTCTTATTCTTCAATAATTGAAAGTTATAAAAGTTTGATTTCTAGACTGTTGACAAGTTCTACTCAAATGACTTGCTACTCTCTCTCGAGTAATAACAATATTCATTAAAATGTCAATTGCCTATATTTCTATGACAATCAGAACAATTCAATTATGAAGGTTGTAAAACTAGCATTGCCACAGAACCTACAAGGATATGTCTATCGCTCATATAAATTAGGGAAAACAATTAAGTTTCGTCAATGATTATCGTCTATCGACATCAAAACATTGATATAAAGTCACACTAAGATTGGCCAAATCCTAACATGCATTAAGCTCATAAGGGTTTTCACAATCTAATTTGAAATCAAGTTCTTAACAATCAACAATGAAAAATAAGGTTCAATAACGACTACATCAACGCTCTAGTTAAGAGAGTTAGTTCATAATGAAAAACTCAACAACAATCTCAAAATTCAGCAAGTTCATAACAAGTAAGAAAATAGAGGATGAAAAGAGGAAAAGAAACAAATCCCGGCGATTCCACGAGTTTCCTAGCGTTGCTCTCGCTCCGTTTGGGTGCTCGGATCTTCAAAGTCCATGCTCAACCGTTTCTCTCTGTCTCTTCTCCAATCTCCATCCGATCTCCCATTTAAAATCTAATAAACTGCTTTTATACTTAGGGCAAAGGTCGTCGCAGCGCCTAGGCGCTAGGAGGAATCACCGCTTCAGACTTCGTAGCGCCTAGGCGCTGAAAGGCAGCGCCTCGGCGCTATAGCTTCTGCCCATTTTTACGTTCGGGCGCCTAGGCGCTGAAAGACAGCGCCTCGGCGCTACAGCTACTGCATTTTCCATCTGATCAGCGCCTAGGCGCCGAAAGGCAGCGCCTAGGCGCTACAACTTCTGTCCAATTCTTCTCATCAGCGCCTAGGCGCCGAAAGGCAGCGCCTAGGCGCTAGGCTTTTTCCATCAATTTCCAGCTGCTTCGCCCCCCTTTTAACTCTTATTTCCAATCTTCATCCAACTTCTTTCTTTCTTCACCTACATGCAAAATAAGCAAAAATCAGATAGAAACAAGAGACAAAACGTCTTCTTACTCATATATCACATCCAAGCTATCGATGAACATAATGAATGCACAAAAATTAAGGGTCTTATTTTGGATGTAATTTGGCTTAGGAACGGGTGGATGGAAAGGGAAATTTTAAGCTCTTTTATTGAAAGAATTTCACACGACTTATCCACATGAAGCTGTCACTTCTACTTTCAAGGACTTTAAACTCAAGCACGATTATTTTTTTTAGCTTTGTTGAAGCATTGACTTCCCTTCACATAATGAACTATGTTATTATTATTATTTTTTTTTTCTTCACATTCATAATTTTTGTGTGAAAATCACGCTTCCATTTAGGAATCCCTTACTTGCACATGTTGCAACTTTCCCAACAAATAAAAAAACTTCATGTGGTAAGCATATGTAATCTTTCAAACTGGGCTTCACAGAAAATGATTACAACAAATGACATTTTTGGCTTTTCGTGCGGTAATCTTCCAATGAAAAAGGTCTAAGGCTCAATATTTGGCTTAACTAAGGACTCAATGTTGAGGTAGGCTATTTTAGAAAGCTAAACATTGGGTTCACCTAAATTACCCTTAAAATTTAAGCATTCAAAACTATTCAGAGGCTACAGACATGCATAACAAAGCAAGTTCTACAAAAATCTAAATATGCACGGCATTCACACACTTTAAGAATTGAAAGCACCATGTAATGAATGTGCTTAAAGGCTCAAAAACTCACATGAAAACAGGTTGTTTTGGCAATAGATCTTGCGCATTCGTCATTCAATAACTCAATAGACACTATCATATATATATATATATTTTTTTTTTTCTTCAAAGTAAAAACATGAATCGTGATCTTCTCTCTTATGCAATATAACCCAACAACCAATGTGTCCCTAACTTACATAGCCTTCCAAAATATCTCGAAAACTCGAAGAGACACACTTCTTAGAATGTAGAAATCATATAGAATGCCACACCTATCCTCAAAAACATACTCAACAGAATCTATTCCCACCCCCAACTTAAAATTCAACATTGTCCTCAATGCGAAACTACTAAAGCATATATATATGACAAATAAAAGAGAAAGGTGAATAATACTGCCCTGATTAAATAAGAGAACCAACATATTCATTAGAGTTTGGAATGGGGAATATGGTGATCAAACTCCTACAAAAAAAAAAATAAACAGAAACATAAGGACAACGATACACAACAAAAGATAGAAAATAACAAAGACTAAAAAAAAAATCAAATAACGTAAACTTGGGTTGCCTCCCAAAAAGCGCTTTATTTAACGTCTCTAGCTAGACGCAATAAACGTTTAAGCATTAAGGTGGTCGAAAGACATTTAATATATCACGAGATCGCTTTCTTGCACCCTTTTTGTAGACCAACATTAATGTTTCAGTTTGAGCTTTAGAGTCCACTATGGCTTTAAAAAGTTCTTTTTCATTTTGGACTCTAATGGTCAACTCTCCTTTATCCACATCAATTAAAACTCTCCCAGTTGCCAGGAATGGTCTTCCAAGAATAACTGGTAGTGCATTGTCTTCCTTCACATCTATCACATAAAAGTCAATTTGGATAAAGAATTTTCCCACTTTAATTAGTGCATTCTTTACAACTCCATATGGACAAACTATGGATCTATCAGCTAATTGGAGTTTCACAGTAGTGGGCTTTATCTCCCCAATTTTTAATTTCTTGCATAGTGACATAGGGAGTAAATTAATGCTAGCACCTAATCGCATAAAGCTCTAAAAGAATGACTACCAAAACTACAAGGAATAGAAAAATTCCCTGGATCATTCAATTTATGTGGTAGTTTCTTCTTAAGTCTAGCACTGCATGCCTCAGCCAGATGCACTGTCTCAACCTTTTTATTTTTCTTCTTCTTAGAGAGCCATTCCTTCATGAACCTGACGTAGTTAGGTATTTGCTTTAGAGCATCTGAAAAAGGAAGATTAATGTTATGTTTCATGAAAATATCCATAAGTTTAACAAACTCAGAGTTTAAATTTTTCTTTTTCTTTTTCTTGAGTTGAGGATTAGCTGAAGGAATAGAAGAAGTAGATAAAGTAGAAGTAATAGGCTTTTCGGCCTCAAGTAAATGTGATACTATTTCTACTTCTTTTTCAATGATTGATGTTGGCTCCTCAATCCTTTCTTGATCATGTTCTTGACTTCTATCCATGTGATGCACCCTGATGACCTTACAATGCTCAATTTGAGTTTGATCATTAACCACATGAGCCTTTCCCTTTTTTAGTATATTAAAATCAACAGCTAGTTGTCCAACTGAATTAATTTCGGTTGTGCTCGGTAAATTTCCTGGAAGCCTATCCACCATCATATTGGCTAGCTGACTAACTTGCACTTCTAAATTCTTAATTGCTGCACCTTGATTTTGGAAGTTGGTCTTTGTGTCAGCCATGAACTGACTCGTAGTGTTCGCCATCTGAATCATTGCCTCCTCAAGGCTAGTTTTCTTTTCTGGTTGTTGAAATCCTGGAGGAGGTGGATTTTGTGTCTGATTCTGCTTCCATGCGAAGTTAGGATGATTTCGCCACCCTGGATTAAATGTGTTGGAGTACGAGTTGTTTGGTTGGCGATTGTAATTCCCAACAAATTGAGCTTGCTCAACTTGACTTTGCATAAATGGATTTCCCATTTGACAATCTTCACTCTTGTGGCTTCCATGACAATATTCACAAAAGATAGGTGGGGTTTGAATCGAATTTACCGCAAATTGCCTTGATTGAAGTTGTTGAGTAAGCGAGGCAACTTGTGCGGTCAATGCGGTGATGGCATCCACTTCATTAACTCCCATCGGCTGTTTCTGAGTCATTCTCCCACTTGGGCATTCATAATGATTTACCGTCATCTCTTCCAACAATTCAAAAGCATCGTTCTCTGTTTTCTTCATGAAAGATCCCCCAGCTGCTGCATCGATTGTGGTTCTAGTACCACCATCTAACCCATTGTAAAAGTTATGCACTTGCATCCATCGAGGAAACCCATGATGAGGACACTTTCTTAAAAGTTCCTTAAATCTTTCCCATGCATCATACAAAGATTCCCCATCGTTCTGAACAAAATTTCCAATCTCACTACGAATCTTTGCTGTTTTTGCTGGTGGGAAGAACTTGGCTAGGAACTTTTGAGCTAGATCATTCCATGTATCAATTGAGGCTGCCGGTAAAGAAGTCAACCATTGTTTAGCTTGCCCCTTAAGAGTAAAGGGAAACAACCTAAGTCTTATGGCATCGTCTGTCACTCCATTATACTTGAACGTATCACATATTTCAAGAAAATCAGAGATGTGAGAATTTGGATCTTCATTCCTGAAGCCACTATAATTGCCTGAAGACTGAATCATTTGAATTGTGGCCGGCTTTATCTCGAAGTTGTTTGCCTGAATTGCGGGTCTTTGGATCGCAGAATGTAACCTAACTATATTCGGCAACACATAGTCCCTCAACGTCTTGTTCTCATCATTCTCATCCGCAGGGTCTGCCATAGTCAATTGCTCTTGTGCAATACGCTCTCTCTTTTCTTTTCTGTTTCTTCGACAAGTACGCTCGATCTCAAGATCAATTGGAAGTATGCTGCTACTACCAAATTTTCGCATGCACTCTCTCTAACTCCTGCGACCAAAAACAAAAGAACAAAATTAATAAAAGTAAAACAAAACTCAGATTAAGACTAACGCTCTTGATTTTTTATATTAGTAAAATAAAACAATCATTCCCCGGCAGCGGCGCCAAAAACTTGTTGTCCGAAATCGCAAGTGTACGAATCGTTCCAAGTAATATAGTTGTGTAAGTACTAATTATCGTTCTCCACAGGGAATGAAAGTTACTAATTACCAAATTCTTTAGCTTCAATTTTATCTCAGCAATCGATCAGTCAAGGATGATTGAATTATTAAAAAGCTTTGAACTAAAGTAATTAAAATACTAAAACTAACAATCGTTATGATAAATGTAGATGATTGAGACTCTAGAGCAAAGACTTCATCGTTATCTCCTCCTATTCTTCAATAATTGAAAGTTATAAAAGTTTGATTTCTAGACTGTTGACAAGTTCTACTCAAATGACTTGCTACTCTATCTCGAGTAATAACAATATTCATTAAAATGTCAATTGCCTATATTTCTATGACAATCAGAACAATTCAATTATGAAGGTTGTAAAACTAGCATTGCCACAGAACCTACAAGGATATGTCTATCGCTCATATAAATTAGGGAAAACAATTAAGGTTCGTCAATGATTATCGTCTATCGACATCAAAACATTGATATAAAGTCACACAAAGATTGGCCAAATCCTAACATGCATTAAGCTTATAAGGGTTTTCACAATCTAATTTGAAATCAAGTTCTTAACAATCAACAATGAAAAATAAGGTTCAATAACGACTACATCAACGCTCTAGTTAAGAGAGTTAGTTCATAATGAAAAACTCAACAACAATCTCAAAATTCAGCAAGTTCATAACAAGTAAGAAAATAGAAGATGAAAAGAGGAAAAGAAACAAATCCCGGCGATTCCACGAGTTTCCTAGCGTTGCTCTCGCTCCGTTTGGGTGCTCGGATCTTCAAAGTCCATGCTCAACCGTTTCTCTCTGTCTCTTCTCCAATCTCCATCTGATCTCCCATTTAAAATCTAATAAACTGCTTTTATACTTAGGGCAAAGGTCATCGCAGCGCCTAGGCGCTCAGTTACAGCGCCTAGGCGCTAGGAGGAATCACCGCTTCAGACTTCGTAGCGCCTAGGCGCTGAAAGGCAGCGCCTCGGCGCTATAGCTTCTGCCCATTTTTACGTTCGGGCGCCTAGGCGCTGAAAGACAGCGCCTCGGCGCTACAGCTACTGCATTTTCCATCTGATCAGCGCCTAGGCGCCGAAAGGCAGCGCCTAGGCGCTAAAGCTTCTGTCCAATTCTTCTCATCAGCGCCTAGGCGGGCTTTTTCCATCAATTTCCAGCTGCTTCGCCCCCCTTTTAACTCTTATTTCCGATCTTCATCCAACTTCTTTCTTTCTTCACCTACATGCAAAATAAACAAAAATCAGATAGAAACAAGAGACAAAACGTCTTCTTACTCAATTAAAACTCTAAAAACAACTTGCTTTAATAAGTCTAAATATCACTTAACAGTTGCTCTTAGTGGCACCATCCATTCGGAGGGCGGGGCATGGGAGATCGAACATCTCAGTCACCATTTATGGATAGTGAAACACAGGGCCATTCCCAACACTGACATTCCATTCGGTTGCTATGTTGGGGCCGTTCTGTGCGTTCTAAAAATGGAGGGTCACACTTACGGGATTTGCTAAGGAGTTAGTAAATCCAGACCAAAAACGTTAACTAAGATGCTATAGGAATATGAGTTATTCTGGAGTTAGCATTTAGTCAAGAATGTCTTGATTTAGTAAAGGGGTGCTCGACTACCATTACGTAGCAACCATTCTAACTTACTAAAGTATCGTAGCAAGTAAATAAAGAGTTTGGGTACTTTATTTACTGCTAAAGATTTTTTTAATTGGTTTAAATAGGTTAAAACTGTTTCACTAATAGGTTTACATTCTTTTTCAGCATGGCGAGCTCATTTGTACAATTATTAGCTAACGACAAACTTACCGGAGAGAATTACGGAACTTGGAAATCCAACTTGAATACGATTCTTGTGTTGGATGACCTGAGATTTGTCTTGACGGAGGACTGTCCTCCAACTCCTGGCTCAAACGCTTCACGAACTGTTCGTGAGGCGTACGATCACTGGATTAGGGCTAATGATAAAGCCCGAGTCTATATCTTGGCAAGCATGCAGGATGTCTTGGCCAAGAGGCATGAGGTTATGGTTTCTGCTAAAGAAATCATGTTTTCATTGCAAGAGATGTTTGGACGACCGTCCTCGTCTCTTCGCCATGAAGCCCTCAAATTCGTTTATAATGCTCGAATGAAGGAAGGAACCTCTGTTAGGGAACATGTCCTTAACATGATGGTCCACTTCATGACGGCAGAAGTAAACGGAGCTGCGATTGACGAGAAGAGTCAAGTAAGTTTTATCTTGGAATCTCTCCCGCAGAGTTTCCTAAATTTCAGATTAAACATGGTCATGAATAAGATAGAATTCAACTTGACCACTCTTCTGCACGAGTTGCAGACTTACCAGACCCTTCATGCCTCTAAAGGAAAAGAGAAGGAGACTAATGTAGTCACTTCGAAGAAGTTCTTGAAGGGGGCTGAGTCTGGGAGTAAGTGTGAAGCAACTGCTACGAGTAGTAGGACTATTCGTAAAAAGAAGAGGAATAGGAGAAAGGGCAAAGCCCCTGTTGTTGTGGCCAAGGTAAAGTCTTCGGACAAAGGGAAGTGTTTCCATTGTAACGAAGAAGGGCATTGGAAGCGCAATTGCCCAAAATACCTTGCAGAGAAACATGCCGAGAAAGAACGAAAAGGTAAATAAGATTGATTTGTCTAAACATGTATAGTGGATTTATGAATGTCATACCTGAATGTTTTTCAGGAACCACTAAACATGTTTGTTTTTCTTTCAGGAAACTAGTTCTTGATTGTCGGTTTCTCTGTGCTGGATGACTTGAGAAGACGTCTATTCAGCTGCACAGTGGGAGTTTTGTGCTTATGATGTTGTTGTCTGTATGAACCTAAATAACATATGTGATATGTGTAATTAAGTTGTACATATTTCTGTATTTCTGAGCATATGTATATAAGTATCTTTTGGTGTAAATAAATGAACGGTTCATTTTACAAAAGATGTATACTGTTATGTTCTATTAAATTCAGAAAACAACATGGATGTTAAGACTAATAATATTAAAGAAAAGCTATATATAAATCAACAAGGGTTGTTGATAGTAGAGTTGGTTATTCTCAATAGTTGAGAAAACCCTAACTCATTGGTTTGTCTATAAAACTCGAGTTATCATACCAGATGATGACTTGAGGATTCTTTGTCTTTAATTAGACAATGGATTATTTAGACAAGGACCCATGGTTCGAAGCTGTAGATCTTCGAGGGGTTAAATGACCGAGCCTCTAAGGTGAAAACTTTTAAGGCTTGACTTACTGGTAATGGGACTGTCCCAAAGTGAAGAAGTTGATTGTGTATCAACTTGTTTACTTGTTACCAGACGTAAGTTGTTAGATTACTCTTATCTATTTTTCTTGTTCTATACTAGATAGGATAAGATAAATAGAAATCAAGACTAGCTATCTTGATTATAGTATCTATAAGTCATAATCTCTTTGAGAGTCACATACAAGATTAAGAACAAAATTATTTTGTTAGCTTATTCAATTCTTTTATAGATTGGAACTAGCAACTTAATCTTGAATGATTAAGGTTTGATGTTCTAATCAAATCTTATGGCTTAAACATGTTATTGATAAACTTTGCTGGGCAAGTGTTTTATCAATACTATAGCTTTCATAATATATTTCCGTAATTAACGTCCTATTCATTGAGAATGTAATAGGATGTACTTTCTGACACTCATGCATTAGCTAGCGACCTGTTTCCAGATATGTGATCTGGGTGAGGTCTTGTTTATTCTAAGGATTCAGATTAATTTGAGTCGTAAGAACAAATCGCTAGTGTGGTCTCCTAACATCTGATATTGACAAGAGTTGTTAATAATCGATATTATGAGGTGCTGTCCCTACGCATTAACACATCTTGGGTTAGATCTATCTCTTCTGAGATAGATGACCCGATATGTTTTATGCAGTGGGAGCTGTCAGTTATATCGGTTAAAAATTTGTCATAGTATAAAGGAATGTAATACAAGAGTTGTATTGTTGATTCCTCTATAAAAGCTAAAATTAGTTGCAGCTTGTATAGCAACATAAAAAAAAGTGGTTTTTGAGCTCTTAAGTAGTGCGGATGAGGAGATGTGATGGTCACATGGAAAGCCTCATAGTACTTCATGCTGATATGTTTACTAAGTCTCTCACGACTAAAGTGTTTGAGGATACCTAAAGAGTTTAGGGCTCCGGGTTGCTAAATAGGATAGTGGGAGAAGACTATAGATATATGATATTATAGTTCTCCTCGCCAACATGTACACCACGGACGTTTAAGTCCAAGTGGGAGTTTGTTGGGTTTAATGTCCTAAAACTCGTGGTTTGTAAATATTCTATTTAGAATAAAGAGTTATTAGTTTTATTTAGTAAAAGAGTTTACTAGAATAAAGTGAAACGTGTTTGGTTTAACCTATACCAATGACCAACACCTTTGGCTGAATATGACTACTTGAGCTTCATGTATGACATGATTGTGGATCAGGCTCAAGTAGTCAGTCAAAACGGTCTATAGTATACGGATAAGGATGGGTACCTTATCCTGGTAACACTATTGGATGCGGCTCACTTTGTATTGTACATAACGATGTGATCCGAATCGTTCCACATGGAGATGTGAGAAGTGAGGGCGTCCTGTGTAAAGAGTTTACATAAGACCGAACCGCGTATTAAGTCGCTCTCTCTTTATAACTCCGTTTACTGATGAGACCGACTTATACATATTGATGGCCTAGGTAACTCGATCTCAATCCTAAGCTCGCTATGAACTCATGCTTATTCGATAGTATCCTTTGACTTGCACGGGTGAGAGTGGCCCATAAGCGCCGACTCAATAAGCCTACCATCTTGGGGATAAAGTCGAATAGGTAGCTGGGGACATAGTACAGCAAGATTGGCGTTCACTCTTAACCCGCTCTTAAGGGTTAGTAGATAGGTTGTTCCCTTAATAGCTGACTCCGGGGCTTGAACAATGAGCGCTCACACTCTCATGTGATGAGAGGGTTAACTGATCTGTTGGTTGGACCACAGATCTATTGTTCATTAGAGGTGTCAGTGGTACTTAAGGAACAAGACGTAATGCAGGGGTTAAACGGTTTAAATGACCCAGCTGTGATTACGAACAACCTGTGAAGGGTCGACTTGCCAGTGACGGTTATATCAGAGGACATAATATATCTACAGTGAGGAGAGTGCAACCCTCGGACTATAGTGGAGTCTCCGGGGGTTAACGAAAGTTGATTGATTCGGGTTAAAAGAGTTTTGACCGAATAATCTCGTATCGTTGGAGCTCATGATCTGTAGGTCTTTTAGGTTCTCCTGGCTAGCTCGGATAACGTCGTGCAACAGTATAAGAGAAAATTAAAAGAAAAAGAATTTGAATTGTTCAAATTCGGTTTATGGAAGAAGGATGAACATATTTAAATTGGACATATTTAATTATGATTTAAATATGAGATTGGCCTAAAACATGAATAGGATTCATGTGTAAAAAAAGTCGATTTTCAGAAAACCAGGTTTAATTATATTATTTAATTAATATTTGATATTGAATTAAATAATAATTATTAATTAAAAAGTTTAATTAATAATTATATATATATATTATTTATTAAAAAATTTAATAAATAAAATTATTATTATTATTATTATTTTTAATAATAATAATAATAATTAAATATATATATATATACGTGTCTTGCATGCAACAAGACACATATATATATATATATATATATATATATATATATACACGTTTTGGCCAAATTGCATAAAAGAGGAAGAAGGGGTATTCATTAAATTGAATTTGATTTTCAATTTGCAGAGAGTTTGAAGTGAAGGGCCTCTGCCTTCAGCTTCTTCTTCTTCATTTTCTCTCCATCTCTCTTCTGTTTCTTCTTCTTTTCTCTTTGTTTCGGAGTCCCACAACTCCGTTGCGCGGTGCCGAGGATAGCGGGACTACCTAGGGTGGTCCTCGGGGTGTTCGTGAGAAGAGGTTGGAAGAGTTCGTGACGAGATTTGGCCGACGGAACTTGAAGAAATTGGAACTACAAGGGTATGTATTCTAAATTTCTTATTTCCGTCTTTTGAGCATGTTTACTATTTGTTAAATTGATGAAATTAGAGTATCATCAGTCTGAAATCGCGTTCCGCTGCGGTAAAACGCTCCATCAATAACATGTAAATTCGCATGATATTAGGAGGCAGATAACTAAGCCGTGTCTTTAGCATTTCATTTTCTCTTTTGTTTGTAAACTCGCATAAAAACCACTTAAAATATTTTGAAAACACTAATTACTTTACAACATTGTTTGCTTACATGCATGATTGGTACTCACATTTTCCCTCAAGATCTGACATTGGAATACCTCCAGGTTTTATTATTTGAATTAGTTTATACTTGAACTAGCGTGCCCAACACGTGAACAATTATCCGAGTTTCTCTCAAGTGGTGGACAATAATATATAAATATTAAAGTTTAAACCCTAATACAATATTGTTTTATATACATTGGGCTAGCTATTGATATCGACAAGTTGAGATGACTGATTTGGTCTGAGGGACTAGATTAATGTTTTGGTCCGAAAGGGCGGAAGCTGATAACTAAGTCGTGTCTTTATTAATTTTTCTGCATTTCATTGCCTCTTTTGTTTGTAAACTCGCATAAAAACCACTTAATATATTTTTAAAACACTAGTTACTTTACAACATTGTTTGCTTACATGCATAATTGTAAACGTTTTGAGATACTCGCATTTTCCCTGAGTATCTGACCTTGGAATACCTCCAGGTTTTATTATTTGAATTAGTTTATACTTGGACTAACGTGCCCAACACGTGAACAATAATCTGAGTTTAACTCAAGAGGTGGACAATAATATATAAATATTAAAGTTTAAACCCTAATACATTATTGTTTTATATACATTGGGCTAGCTATTAAAATTGACAAGTTGAGATGGTCGAGTTGGTCTAAGGCGCTAGATTAAGGTTCTGGTTCGAAAGGGCGTGTGTTTAAATCCCATTTTCAACAATTCTTATCATATTTTGTTCACTTCTTATATTGTTTCGTTGTTTTATTTAATAGCGTTAGAATTCTATGAAATGTAAAGCGTTTGTAGTCCAACGGTTAGGATAATTCCCTTCCAAGCAATAGACTCGGGTTTGACTCCGGCAGATGCATTTTAGTTCCTTTTTTTCTTTGTTTCCATCATTATGTATGGCATAACATGTAAATTCGCATGGCATTAGGAAGGAGATAACTAAGCCGTGTCTTTAGCATTACATTGCCTCTTTTGTTTGCAAACTCGCATAAAAACCACTTAAAATATTTTGAAAACACTAGTTACTTGACAACATTGTTTGCTTACATGCATGATTGGTACTCACATTTTCCCACAGGATCTGACATTGGAATACCTCCACATTTTATTATTTGAATTAGTTTATACTTGGACTAGCGTGCCCAACACGTGAACAATAATCCGAGTTTCTCTCAAGAGGTGGACAGTAATATATAAATATTAAAGTTTAAACCCTAATACAATATTGTTTTATATACATTGGGCTAGCTATTGATATCGACAAGTTGAGATGGTTGATTTTGTCTAAGGGACTAGATTAAGGTTCTTGTCTGAAAGGGCGGAAGCTGATAACTAAGTCGTGTCTTTATTAATTTTTCTGCATTTCATTGCCTCTTTTGTTTGTAAACTTGCATAAAAACCACTTAATATATTTTGAAAACACTAGTTACTTTACAACATTGTTTGCTTACATGCATAATTGTAAACGTTTTGAGATACTCGCATTTTCCCTAAGGATCTGACCTTGGAATACCTCCAGGTTTTTTATTTGAATTAGTTTATACTTGGACTAGCGTGCCCAACAGGTGAACAATAATCTGAGTTTAACTCAAGAAATGGACAATAATATATAAGTATTAAAGTTTAAACCCTAATACATTTTTGTTTTATATACATTGGGCTAGCTATTGATATTGACAAGTTGAGATGGTCAAGTTTGTCAAAGGCGTTAGATTAAGATTTTGGTCCGAAAAGGCGTGGGTTCAAATCCCACTCTCAACAATTCTTATCATATTTTGTTCACTTCTTATATTGTTTTGTTGTTTTATTTAACAACGTTAGAATTCTATGAAATGTAAAGCGCTTGTAGTCCAACGGTTAGGATAATTGCCTTCCAAGCAATAGACCTGGGTTCGTCCTCGGCAGACGCATTTTAGTTCCTTTGTTCCAATCATTATGTATGGCATAACATTTAAATTCGCATGATATTAGGAGGCAGATAACTAAGCCGTGTCTTTAGCATTTCATTGCCTCTTTTGTTTGTAAACTCGCATAAAAACCACTTAAAATATTTTGAAAACACTGGTTACTTTACAACATTGTTTGCTTACGCAAGATTGGTACTCACATTTTCCCTCAGGATCTGACATTGGAATACCTCCAGGTTTTATTATTTGAATTAGTTTATACTTGGACTAGCGTGCCCAACACGTGAACAATAATCCGAGTTTCTCTCAAGTGGTGGACAGTAATATATAAATATTAAAGTTTAAACCCTAATACAATATTGTTTTATATACATTGGGCTAGCTATTGATATCGACAAGTTGAGATGACTGATTTGGTCTAAGGGACTAGATTAATGTTTTGGTCTGAAAGGGCGGAAGCTGATAACTAAGTCGTGTCTTTATTAATTTTTCTGCATTTCATTGCCTCTTTTGTTTGTAAACTCGCATAAAAACCACTTAATATATTTTGAAAACACTAGTTACTTTACAACATTGTTTGCTTACATTCATAATTGTTAACGTTTTGAGATACTCGCATTTTCCCTGAGTATCTGACCTTGGAATACCTCCAGGTTTTATTATTTGAATTAGTTTATACTTGGACTAACGTGTCCAACACGTGAACAATAATCTGAGTTTAACTCAAGAGGTGGACAATAATATATAAATATTAAAGTTTAAACCCTAATACATTATTGTTTTATATACATTGGTCTAGCTATTGATATTGATAAGTTGAGATGGCCGAGTTGGTCTAAGGGTCCAAAAGGGCGTGGGTTCAAATACCACTCTCAACAATTCTTATCATATTTTGTTCACTTCTTATATTGTTTTGTTGTTTTATTTAACAACGTTAGAATTCTATGAAATGTAAAGCGCTTGTAGTCCAACGGTTAGGATAATTGCCTTCCAAGCAATAGACCTGGGTTCGTCCTCGGCAGACGCATTTTAGTTCCTTTGTTCCAATCATTATGTATGGCATAACATTTAAATTCGCATGATATTAGGAGGCAGATAACTAAGCCGTGTCTTTAGCATTTCATTGCCTCTTTTGTTTGTAAACTCGCATAAAAACCACTTAAAATATTTTGAAAACACTGGTTACTTTACAACATTGTTTGCTTACGCAAGATTGGTACTCACATTTTCCCTCAGGATCTGACATTGGAATACCTCCAGGTTTTATTATTTGAATTAGTTTATACTTGGACTAGCGTGCCCAACACGTGAACAATAATCCGAGTTTCTCTCAAGTGGTGGACAGTAATATATAAATATTAAAGTTTAAACCCTAATACATTATTGTTTTATATACATTGGGCTAGCTATTGATATTGACAAGTTGAGATGGTTTAGTTGGTCTAAGGCGCTAGATTATTATTTTGGTCCGAAAGAGCATGGGTTCAAATCCCATTCTCAACAATTCTTATCATATTTTGTTCACTTCTTATATTGTTTCGTTGTTTTATTTAATAACGTTAGAATTCTATTAAATGTAACGCGTTTGTAGTCCAACAGTTAGGATAATTGCCTTTCAAGCAATAGACTCGGGCAGACGCATTTTAATTCCTTTGTTCCCATCATTATATATGGCATAACATGTAAATTCGCATGGCATTAGGAAGTAGATAACTAAGCGTGTCTTTAGCATTTCATTGCCTCTTTTCTTTGTAAACTCGCATAAAAACCACTTAAAATATTTTGAAAACACTGGTTACTTTACAACATTGTTTGCTTACATGCATGATTGGTATTCACATTTTCCCTCCGGATCTGATATTGGAATATCTCCAGGTTTTATTATTTGAATTAGTTTATACTTGGACTAGCGTGCCCAACACGTGAACAATAATCCGAGTTTCTCTCAAGTTGTGGACAGTAATATATAAATATTAAAGTTTAAACCCTAATACAATATTGTTTTATATACATTGGGCTAGCTATTGATATCGACAAGTTGAGATGGCTGATTTGGTCTAAGGGACTAGATTAAGGTTCTGGTCCGAAAGGGCGGAAGTTGATAACTAAGTCGTGTCTTTATTAATTTTTCTTCATTTCATTGCCTCTTTTGTTTGTAAACTCCCATAAAAACCACTTAATATATTTTGAAAACACTAGTTACTTTACAACATTGTTTGCTTACATGCATAATTGTAAACGTTTTGAGATACTCGCATTTTCCCTAGGGATCTGACCTTGGAATACCTCCAGGTTTTATTATTTGAATTAGTTTATACTTGGACTAGCGTGCCCAACACGTGAACAATAATCTGAGTTTAACTCAAGAGGTGGACAATAATATATAAATATTAAAGTTTAAACCCTAATACATTATTGTTTTATATACATTGGGCTAGCTATTGACATTGACAAGTTGAGATGGCTGAGTTGGTCTAAGGGACCAGATTAAGGTTTTGGTTCGAAATGGCAAGAGTTCAAATCCTACTCTCAACAAATCTTATCATATTTTGTTCACTTCTTATATTGTTTCGTTGTTTTATTGAATAGCGTTAGAATTCTATGAAATGAAAAGCGTTGTAGTCCGAAATCTTATCATATTTTGTTCACTTCTTATATTGTTTCGTTGTTTTATTGAATAGCGTTAGAATTCTATGAAATGTAAAGCGTTGTAGTTCGACCCGGGTTCGACTCCCGGCAGACGCATTATAGTTTCTTTGTTTCCATCATTATGTATGGCATAACATGTAAATTCTCATGGCATTAGGAAGCAGATAACTAAGTCGTGTCTTTACCATTTCATTGACTCTTTTGTTTGTAAACTGACATAAGTTTCTCTCAAGAGGTGGAAAATAATATATAAATATTAAAGTTTAAACCCTAATACAATATTGTTTTATATACATTGGGCTAGCTATTGATATCGACAAGTTGACTATAGATATCGACAAGTTGATATGGCAGAGTTGGTATAAGGGACCAGATTAAGGTTCTTGTCTGAAAGGGCGTGGGTTTAAATCTCACTTTCAACAATTCAATTAGGATAAATGTCTTTCAAGCAATACTTTTTTTGTATTTCATTGCCTATTTTGTTTGTAAACTCGCATAAAAACCACTTAATATATGTGTAAAAACTCTTCCGTGATTGAAACTGAAAATTAAGTTGAGAGTGTAAATTAAATTAATATCCACGTTTAAATTGATGAATTGAAAGTTTTAGTCTAAAAAATGATAACCAAACCGAGATAGTTGAATAGCCAAAGTTAACTAACAAATCATGACTTAAATTCTCATATTAATTAAAAATACGTTTAAAAAATAAAATAAAAAAGGATAAAATTATATAACAATCCACTAAGCATTTTCTATGGTTCGATCATCCTTGTTCTATTTTCTTCCTCCCCTTTGCATTCCACCATTTTTTTCACCATTGTCGTTGATGAATGCTCCACCATTGTCGCCACTTCCTCGATTCTATCAGAATTCTACTTCCAAGTATCTCTTCCTTAATCATCCATCTCTTTCTTAATCATCCATTCAACTTTGAAAGCTAATTTCTCCATTACTGGCTGAGCTGCTACCAATTTTGCTTTTATCATCGGTTTTGAATTTTGTCTCTCCGATCCGAGCTCTGAAAAAGCTATGGCAGCTTCTTGATGGATTTCCTTTGCTTCCATTTTCAGATGCTACTTCAGGAATCCCTACTTCGCCTGAGTGTCGGCGATTTCTGATTGTGAATCTAGGTACGCATAATTTCTCCATTAGATCATTGAAATTCCTCAAACAGTAACTCAACAAAATCTGTATTTTAGTTTGGCTAATCAGTATAGTAGAAACTTGAAGAAAGGAGATTCGTTTCAATAGAATTTCTTTTGGTTTGCATTGCCATATAAGTCGTGCAATGTCTCGTCACTTCAATTTCCCCCAATGCTTGATTTACATTCAAATGTTGATCTCAATCTTATTTCCTATATTTTCGTATAACATTTTCCAATACGAGTACATTTATTCCATTGAATATTTGTGCATCTCCTTCTCTCAATCTTATTCCCCCGAATGCTCATGTTCTGCCTCATTATTCTAGTGCGGAGAGGATGTCTTGGGGAGGGAGCCGACCTGAGTGGCTTTCCGAGACTCTGTCACTTGCTTCCTTAGTTTTTGTGCTCGTGTTTCTTTGCTCAAAAAAAGAAAAAAAAAGTTTGGTAGAGGTACATTATACCGGTTAATCTATGCCGTGTTGGCGAATCATCCCCTTACTAATTTCGAGCTTTCATTTCAAGCTTCTTCTCGAGTAATGAGAATATAAACATGTTAGTTTTTTTTGTAGTACATAAACCATGTTAGATTATATTTATTGAATAGTTCATATTTGGGTTTATCACTTATAAGTGTAGCTTAGCCATTTACTTGTTTAAAAAAAAAAAATAGTCATAAATGATATCAGAGCCAGGTTTCAATCCTGGGACCTGTGGATTATGGGCCCACCACACTTCCGCTGCGCCACTCTGATTTGAATGATAATTATTTGCTTTATTATTATTATTAAGAACTTAACAATACTTTTCATTTTTTTTTTTAAATGTTAAATTACAAATTTGGTCTCTATGTTTGGAGAAAGTTGGATTGAGTATGTGGCAATTAGGTACCATGTGTGCCGTATTTGATATTCAGATTGTGTGTGTTGAAGTATATAATATATATTTTGTTGTAAAAAAAAAAGATTGTGTGTGTTGAAGTAGCTGACTAATATGCTATTCATATTTACATTTTCCTATTTAGCTGCTTGATTGTTCTTATATTTGTGAAGTTAATTGCAGTTCTTTGGTGTGCGTGTTTGCAGGCCAGAAGAGAGCAACAAGAGGAGTCGCAGAGTTACTTTCCTGTATTTACAGTCCTCTGCCTATATCCATTGTTATTTTCATCATTTTTGTCGTTCTTCATTGATTTACTTGGTATGAACCTTCCATAAAAGCTGAAAAGAAGAAGAAGAAGAAGAAAAATGGAGATTGTTATTTCATTTGTTGCAAAAGTTTTTGAGTACACGGTTAAACCCATTGGACGTCAAATGGGTTATCTGATTTTCTACCAAAACAATGTTAAGGATCTTGAATACCAACTTAGAGCCTTAGAAGTTTCCAGATGCAGGGTGCAGCATATGGTTGATGAGGCAAGAAGAAATGCTGAAGATATTGAAGTTGGCGTTAAGGAATGGCTAACCAAGGTGGATAAGATCACCAAGGAAAATAAGATTTCCCATTTAGATGAAAACCATTCAAAGAATGAATGCTGCTGTGGTTTGTGCTTATTTTCTGTCCAGCGGTACCAGGTAAGCAAAAAGGCAAAGATAGAGGCATACAGTGTCAAGCAAGATCAAGGAAGAAGGAAAATTTGACAAAGTTTCCTATCGTGGAGCTCTCCGAGGGGTAGGAAATTCGGCTATCAAAGGCTTTCTAACCTTTGGATCAAGAATATGAGCTGTGAAAGAAATTATTGAGGCACTGATAGATTCAAAGGTCAACATGGTTGGAGTGTATGGGATGGGTGGTGTTGGCAAGACTATGCTAGTCAAAGAAATTTCAAGACAAGTTAGGGAGGTCAAATTATTTGACGAAGTGGTTATGGTAACAATAGGCCAGACTTCAGATATTAGAAGTATTCAGGCAAAAATGGGTGACATGCTAAGCTTGTCTTTTGAACAAGAAAGTGTTGAGGGGAGAGCAACTTTATTACAAAAGCGGTTGAAGATGGAGAATTAGATCCTTGTAGTGTTAAGATGATATGTGGGAGGGACTCGATTTGGAATCCGTCGGAATTCCTTATGGAGAAGATCATGAAGGATGTAAGATACTCATTACTTCAAGACATCACAATGTGTTGTACAACAAAATGTATATTCGTAATACTTTTGAGGTAAAGTTTCTTAGTGAAGAGGAATCATGGAGTTTCTTCAAAAGCTTGATAGGTGAATTACTTGAAATTCCACTCGGCGCACCTTCGAACTTTATGTCTATGGTTTTGTGAGTTGGGGAACATGAACATGATTAAGGAGCTAAAGACACTTGAAATTCTCAGCTTTAGAGGATGTAAAATCAAAGAAATACCCTCAACTATTGGCCAATTGACACAACTCGAGTCATTAGATTTAAAATATTGCTATGAACTAGAGGTGTTTCCACCTAATGTGATTTCAAAATTGATAAAATTAGAAGAGTTGGATTTGGAAGAGAGTTTTGTTGGATGGGATAGGGTAGGATTGACCAATCAAAAAAAGAATGCCAGTCTTTTGGAATTACAGTTTTTGTCTTGCCTTACTACTTTATGTTTGTGTATTCCGGATGGTAGCATTATGCCGAAACAACTGTTCTTAGTCAATCTGAAATTAGAAAGATTTCAAATAGTCATTGGTAGGGAATGGCCAGAATATACCTTCAACACCTCCAAAGTGATGTATGTCAAGGTTGATTCAGAAATTCTTTTTAGTGAGGGGATAAAAAGGTTACTCTGTAGATCTGAAGAATTGTACTTAGAAGTACCAGTCCATGGAAAGGATGTTCTTTTTGAATTGGATAAAAATTCTATACCATCTTTGAGGCATCTTCATGTGTTTGATATTTCTGATACAAAATATTTAACTAGGGAAAAAGCTTTACTTAAAGGATTCACTAATTTGGAGTTGTTATCTCTTAATAGAATGATGAGCTTGGAGAATATAATTCATGGGGTCTCAAAGTTGTTCCTTTTAACAAATTGAAAATCATAAAAGTGGTGAAGTGTAAAGCTTTGAGGAATCTCTTTTCGTCATCCATCATGAGCAGACTTTCAAATCTTCAAACGATAGATGTTTCTAATTGTGAAATGATTGAGGCGATTGCTGCTGGGGAAAATGAGAAGACAAGCCAGTTTTAGTGTAGTAAATTAAGTTCTCTTTATCTCTAATTGGCTTACCTTGGCTTACAAGTTTCTGCCTGAAAGTGGAGCGACGCAAACATCCAGGATGATGTACAACATTCAGAAATTGTAGAGGAATACGAACTTAGCAATTGTATCCCCTTTTTCAATGAGCAGGTATGTAGGAATTCCCTAGAAATAAAATGTAATGCATAGGAAGGAAATGCATGTAAAATTGAATATTTCATAGATTTTGCCTTCATGCCATTCTATTTTCTTCAATGAGAAACAAAATGCAGGATGGTCTTAGACACTCAGAAATTAGTCTTTTATCTTTTATCGTAAATTTTTAGTTTAGACCTTTCATATATGTCTTTAGTGTACAAAATAACCTGGAGTATTTTCTCATATTTTGTCTCACATTATCATCACAATAACAATAGAAATAAGAGTTTGGAGTGGAAAGTCATCCCTCTCTATTCTTGCAAAGTGAAATTGCCAAGTTTACAACTTCACAGTGTTAAGTTTTAGTATATATGTGAGAAATAGGGTTTTCACCATTGAATATTAATTATAAACTTCTCATAACAAATAATATTCATTGTAGATTCTGCTTAGACTATACTACAAGTTACCGTGCCAACCTGAGCATAGCTCAATTGGTTAAAGCATATACCCTCGACCAAGAGGTCGGAGGTTCGAATCCCTCCACTCCACATGTTGTTGAACTCTAAAAAAAACATAAAGGTTAAATTATAAGTTTTGTCTTGAACTTACAAGTTCGTGTCTATATGGTCCATAAACTTTAAAAAGTATCTAACTAATCAGTGAACTTTCAATTTTGTGTCGAATAGGTCTCTGAACTTTAAAAAGTGTCTAATAAGTATATTTATTTTTTTGCTAAACTTCAGACATTTTTTATTTTGAACTCACACTGAGAATTTCATGTCAAAATCACATGTGCTTCTGAAAACTTGAGTATAAATGTTGCAGGTTGCTTTTCCAAATCACTGAACTTTCAATTTTGTGTCGAATAGGTCTCTGAACTTTAAAAAGTGTCTAACACGCGAATTCTTAGTCAAATTCCAAAAATAAAAACATGCTTGGATTTTGAAACCATTTTTAAAAAGTAGAAGACAAGGCAAAGAAACACATAGGTGGAAACAATATTTATAAGCTAAAATGAAAACCAAGAACAAGATAGCTATCCAACGGGGCCTAAATGTTTTGATCGATTCTCTAGTGTGTTATTGTTTCAAAACATTTCTTGGTCTTTTTTTCATATTGTTTAATGTGTCTGGAGGCTTGGGATCTTGAATTGGACTCATTGTTATTGGGTTGGGCACGAGAATAAAAATTATGGAGTGCCTTGAAATGTACAAAAAAAAAAATGAATTAATCATCCATATTTTTACAATCTTAACTGGATCAAACTAATTGCAAAACTTGTTAGGGGTCGATACAAATATAATCAATCCAAATACTACAAGATTCAGACAATATATATTTTTATCTAAAATCCCAGATCAGTTTATGGTTCCAAATCTAAAGCGGAATTAACAATTTGGAACTCAACGGTTTAAAAGAATTAGATAAACCAATCTAAAGCTTCTAAACAATAAGAACGATATTAGTCAAGATTAAGGGAAAGAGAATGACACCGAATTTATACTGGTTCACCCAATGTTGGCTACGTCCGGTTCTCTGCTACCGATGCAGGTTCCACTAAATTGTCAGGGAGAAGGTTACAAGAGTTTACAATGCTCTAGAATGATTCCTCTCTCTTTTCTCTCAAAGAAAAAGGCTCACGAATCAATCACACCAAGCTCTAAAAAAACTCACAAGAAAAAGCTCACTTTTTCTAATTTTAGTTTCTATAAAAAAACTAACACACAGCTCTTGATTTTTGTTGGAAAAACAAAACTAACAGCCACGGCCTTTTTTCTTTTTTGGTTGAAATTGCAGCCGCCACTTTTTTCTTTTTACCTCCCATTGACCAATTCAAAACTTATTAAAAATTAGGTTTCATTTAGAAACCAAATTAGGCCAAAACAAACTATGGGCTTTCAAATGTTTGGACTCCATAATTCTAACAATCTCCCACTTGGAGACAAAACAATCAACATGTCTCCCCTGCAAACGGTAGCGACTTCTCTCTACTCATGGAGAAGTCCAACTGAAGTTGCACACAACTTCAGTTTGCCAACAGGAACGGTCTTGGTAAACATATCAGTTGGATTCTCACTTCCTGGAATCTTTTCAAGCACTAACGCTTCATCTTCCAAAACTGATCTGATAAAATGGTACCTCACCTGTATATGTTTCGTTCTCGAATGAAACACTGGATTCTTTGCTAAATGAATAGCACTCTGGCTGTCACAATGCAAAGTCCCCTTTCCCAATTTCAAGCCAAGTTCTTCTAAGAAAGACTGAAGTCATATCATCTCCTTACTTGCTTCAGTAAGTGCAACGTACTCAGCCTCTGTAGTGGAAAGAGCTACTATCTTCTGCAGTCTAGAAACCCAGCTAATTGCAGTATTACCCAAAGTAAAAACATACCCGGTAGTACTTTTTCTGCCATCTATATCACCTGCCATATCTGCATCAACATAGCCCTGCAATTTAAAATCTGACTTCTTAAAATGCAGAGCATAATCAGCTGTCCCTCTCAAATATCTGAAAATCCACTTCACTGCATCCCAATGATTCTTCCCTGGATTACTCATATATCTGCTAACAACTCCCACTGCATGTGCAATGTCTGGTCTTGTGCAAACCATGGCGTACATCAGGCTACCTATAGCTGAAGCATATGGCACTTTAGCCATATGATCTCTTTCCTGCTCAGTAGTGGGTGAGTGCTCTTTAGATAATCTAAAATGACAAGCTAAAGGAGTACTCACAGTTTTTGCATCTTCCATGTGAAATCTGGTTAACATCTTTTTCACATACTCTTCCTGTGACAATGTCAATGTTCCATCTTTTCTCACAATTCTCATTCCTAAGATTTGTTTGGCAGCTCCCAAATCTTTCATATCAAATTCTTTAGATAATTCAGCCTTTATCTTGTTTGTTTGCACCTGCTATCAACATGTCATCAACATATAGCAGTAAAATAATGTATGAGTTACCATGAGATCTAACGTAGCAACAGTGATCTGCCTCACATCTCTGAAATCCACTATTGCACATAAAATTGTCAAACTTCTTATACCACTGTCTTGGAGCCTGTTTGAGACCATACAAGCTTCTCTGAAGTTTGCAAACCATTTTCTCCTGACCCTGTACTGTGAAACCCTGTGGCTGTACCATGTAAATTTCTTCCTCCAAATCACCATGAAGAAAAGTTGTCTTTACATCCATCTGTTCTAGGAACAAATCCTCTTCTACAACTATTGACAATACAGTTCTAATAGTAGTTAATTTAACTACACGAGAAAATATTTCATTAAAGTCAATACCTTCCTTCTGTTGAAAGCCTTTGACTACAAGCCTTGCTTTGTATCTTTTGCTACCATCGGGCTCTTGCTTAATTCTGTAAACCCATTTGTTCTGCAAAGCTTTCTTACCTCTTGGTAACTCAGTCAGTTGCCATGTCTGATTCGTCATAAGAGAATCCATCTCATCCTTCATGGTCAACTCCCACTTGACAGAATCTTTCAGTTGAACCGCCTCATCATAATATTCAGGTTCACCTTTGTCAGTCAATAAAATATAATTTAAACTAGGGGAATACCTCTGTGGTGGTCTGATAGTCCTGCTAGACTTTCTAGCTGCTGTAGGTGGCGTTCTATTAATTTCATCAAGTTCCACGACCGGTTCATTAGGTTCCACAACTGGTTCATCAAATTCCATAGTCGGTTCCTCAGGAGTATTTGTATTCTGATCTTCAATTCTTGTGGTTCTGGTTTCAACCTCAGGAAGACTAACAAACTGAGTCTTCTATTCATTGCTTTCATCTGACTCAGACTTTTCTAAATCAACTGTTGTTCTGTCTTTATACAAAACTTCTTCATTGAAGATCACATTCTTGCTTTTGACTATTTTACTGCTTTGGCCATCCCAAAACCTGTAGCCAATCTCAGCACCGCCATATCCAATAAAATAACATTTCTTGGATTTGGCATCTAGTTTACTCCTGTCTGCAGCATCAATGAGACGGTAAGACACACAACCAAAAATCTTTAGATGAGAAAGATTTACCTGTTTACCGCTCCAGATTTCTTTAGGCAACTTCAAGTCTAGTGATATGGTCGGGCTCCTATTGATCAGATAGGTTGCTGTGCCGAGTGCCTCTGCCCATAACGTCTTAGGCAATCCTGCATGTAATCTCATGCTCCTGGCACGCTCGTTCAGTGTTCTGTTCATTCTCTCAGCCACACCATTCTGCTGCGGTGTCCCTGGAATAGTCTTTACTATCACAATCTCATTGTCTGCACAATATCTTTTGAACTCCCCATCAACATATTCACCACCGTTGTCTGACCTCAAGCTTTTGACTTTTAGACCTGTCTCATTCTCAACCATAGCCTTCCAAGTTTTGAAAACAGAAAATACATCAGATTTATGTTTGAGAAAATAAGTCCATACCTTCCTGCTTGAGTCATCTATGAAGGTCACATAATATTTGGAACCACCAAGGGAAGGAACTCCAGCAGGCCCCCACACGTCAGTGTGAACTAACTCCAACTTTCTAGGTTTTCTCGTTGGAGCCATTTTTGAGAAACTGACACGCTTCTGCTTCCCAAAAATACAACTCTCACACAACTTGTGTTCAACGACCTTTAGTCCCTATAGCTTCCCTGCAGAGTGAAGAATTTTCATACCTTTTTCACTCATATGTCCCAATCTGTTGTGCCATAAATCAGTCTGACTTGAATGATCTACAACAGCCACCATGTTCTTGTCATTGCTGTTGACATATAAAGTCCCTGACTTGCTTCCTCGAGCTACTAACATAGCACCTTTTGTAACCTTCCAGTTTCCTTTGCCAAAGGATACTTCACATCCTTCATTATCTAACTGCCCTACAGAAATCAAGTTTTTCACCATATTTTGAATGTGACGTACCTTGCGAATTTTCCAGACTGAACCATTCGCCAATTTCAAATTCACGTCACCAGTCCCAATGATGTCCAAAGGCTCCCCATCAGCAAGATAGACCTTTCCATGATTTCCTGCAATATAATTTTAAAGAATGTCACGAGTCTCTGTAGTATGAAATGACGCACCTGAATCTATCAACCATGTCTCATGAACATTTTCCACTGCAAGAACCAGAGCATCATCTTGTATCTCATCTTCAACAACATTTGCACTGTCTTCGTTCCCCTCAGTTCGCTTTGGGGCCTTGCAGTTCCTTCTTAGGTGTCCAGACTTACCACAGTTCCAACATTCAAATTTGCTGTTTCTGGACTTGCTTCTATTGTTTTGCGATTTACCTCGATTGCCATGACCTCTGTTATGACTCCTTCCCCTGTCCACATTCAGCGCTGAACCAGAAGAAGAAGCAACACTTGAGTCCTTTCTGCGAATCTCTAACCTGTGAAAGCTGCAATTTCTCTTTTCCACATGAATTAGAAAATGCAGTCTTCATGGTATCCCAACTATCAGGTAAAGATCTCAACAACAATATTGCATTCAATTCATCAGTGAATTCTAAATCAACTGCAACTAATTGATTTATCAGCAAATCAAATTGATTTAAATGAGCAGTAACAGATATACCTTCAACCATCTTCAAATTAAAGAATTTAGTTGCAAGATACAACTTATTGTTTATCGATGGTTTTTCATACATGTTAGACAGAGCTTTCATAAGTCCTGCTGTGGTAGTCTCTTTCACCACACTGCTTTGCACATTCTTTGTCAAAGTCAAGCGAACCGTCCCCAACACCTTTCTGTCCAACTTTTTCCATTCTGCTTCTCCCATATCATCCGGCTTTCCGTCCAATGGTAAATCTAATTCCTTGGAATGTAAATAATCCAATATTTGACACTTCCAAAAAGAAAAGTCTGATCCATTAAATATTACCATCTTCACATGATCTTCTCCTGACATCGTTCTACAACCAATTGCTCTGATACCACTTGTTAGGGGTCGATACAAATATAATCAATCCAAATACTACCAGATTCAAACAATATATATTTTTATCTAAAATCCCAGATCAGTTTATGGTTCCAAATCTAAAGCGGAATTAACAATTTGGAACTCAACGGTTTAAAAGAATTAGATAAACCAATCTAAAGCTTCTAAACAATAAGAACGATATTAGTCAAGATTAAGGGAAAGAGAATGACACCGAATTTATACTGGTTCACCCAATGTTGGCTACGTCCAGTTCTCTGCTACCGATGCAGGTTCCACTAAATTGTCATGGAGAAGGTTACAAGAGTTTACAATGCTCTAGAATGATTTCTCTCTCTTTTCTCTCAAAGAAAAAGGCTCACGAATCAATCACACCAAGCTCCAAAAAAAAACTCTTCAATGGAGAAAGAAACTCTTAAAAAAAAAAAAAAAAACTCACAAGAAAAAGCTCACTTTTTCTAATTTTAGTTTCTGTAAAAAACTAACACAGCTCTTGATTTTTGTTGGAAAAACAAAACTAACAGCCACTGCCTTTTTTTCTTTTTTGGTTGAAATTGCAGCCGCCACTTTTTTCTTTTTACCTCCCATTGACCAATTCAAAACTTATTAAAAATTAGGTTTCATTTAGAAACCAAATTGGGCCAAAACAAACTATGGGCTTTCAAATGTTTGGACTCCATAATTCTAACAAAACTTTGGTTTTCAGGTTTCATTTTTTACTTTAGACTGCACATTGGTAATGAGAGACTTATGGCATGGTCAATCTCCCAGAGTGTTGTTTCCCAAGCTCAAAGCTCTCGCATTGTTGGGTTCGGTTGATTACAAACGCTGGATCTCGATGACTAATTTACCATTTGGATTGACTGAAGTATTGTTCATGGTTGATGAACTCCATCTGATAGATACCTTTCTGGTTGAACTCTTTCCAAATGAAGGATTTTTTACTGCTGAGGAAAATCAAGTTAGGAGATCTGCACCTTTGAGGAGATTAAGTCTCCTTAGACTTCCCAAACTTGTACATTTATGGAAGACAAACTTGGAAGCATCCCCCATCATTTGACAATTTAGAAGTCCTCGAGGTAGAGGACTGCGGTCGACTGAATTCTTTATTTCCGTCGTCGTTCTCTCTCCACAACTTGAAGTCTATTAGAATAGTTGCCTGTCATGGATTGGTTCATTTGATGGATTCATCAGTAGCTAAAACCTTGGTGCAACTGCAAGAGTAGAAGGAGAAGATGAGGATAAAATTGTTTTCAACAAATTGAAACTTTTGGAACTCTTGAACTTACCCAACTTATCAACCTTTCATTCTGGGAAAAGCACTATGAAGTTCCCATGCTTGGAAAAAGTGGTTATGAAGAAATGTCCTGAAATGAAAGCATTTTCTGGTGGAGTTGTAAGTACTTTTGAACATTACTGGAATGTCAAAGGTGGATCAGATGATGAGGGGTTCTGGACAAGCAATGTTAATGCTACAATCAACCAACTTTGGGATAATGACCTTCACACCAGCCTGCAGAGTTTGTTTATAGAAAAGGTACGTGTATCTGTCTATTGATTCTACAACTTGTTAATGTTTTACTTTGCACAAATCATTTATGAGGTTAAAAAGCACTTTTAATACTGAAGTTTCATAAAAGTAACAATTAGTCCTTAAATTTAGTTGGTAACAATTTAGTCCATATTAATTAAATACCTTTGCAAAAAAAAACTTTAATCATAGCCTTAACAATAAACTGACTCGCAAAATCGAGGCTAGTTAAATTGGTGTAAACTGTTGTGTCATTGACTATGAGCTCAGAAGTTCAATTTCTCCACCTTACATTTACTAAATACTTTTGCAAAAAAAAAAAAAACAATAAAGTGAATTTATAAAAGTAACATGAGCATAGCTCAATCAGCATAATATATTACCTAGTGACTAAGACGTCATTGAATACAAACTCTGTGGAATTTCAATACATAATGGATAACTTTGTTTACGCTGAAACAATAGTTTGTAGAAACTCCAATCCTCATCATTTGAAATCGCCATAGGTAATGTGTGTTTTATTTGTGAATATTATCCATCAATTTTTCAAAGGATGCATTTCGTTCTACAATGATTCCTTTCACTGTCCCACCCAAAAATTCATAATAACCTTCCTCGTTCACATCCCATTCACCACCAACTAGCATGTATATTGGAATGGACGACATCCTACCACGACAAATATAAATGGTTAAAACATTATAACTTCGACTAAAAGATCACATTCACAACAAATATAAATAGTTAAAACATTATACCTTCGACCTATTTATTATTATTCCCGTCAATATTTATGAATAGCTAATCGATATTCAAATACCAGTCACCAGTATAAAAAAAAATCGGCAGACTGATTTTGTTTATTTTAGATCTAGGTCATTTTTAGATTTTAGTTTTTTGCCCTTGTATAGTTTATACACATCAGAGTGCTCATTGGGTGCTCGCGAAGATTGACATGGTTGAGGGGAGATTGATTGTATGAGACTCCATTACTTCAATGTATCATTGACATAAATTGGAGACTGGAATCAAATGATAACTTTTACGGCAAAAAAAAAAATGTAAAATTCGAAAATGTCGTAAATCCCCAAAAATAGACAAAATGGAGAGAAAAAAACTGAGGATCGGCCAAAAAGATAATCCCTTAAAAGAGGTTAGTCTTGATAGTTAGAAATTAATTTTTTTTTTTATAATAATTCATTCGACAGGTCATTTTTTTTTTTTTGACATGTGAGTGAGGGATTGAACCGACCCTCATAATCAGTGGTCGATACATCATGTCATAAAAAAAATTATAATAATTCATAGAACATGTAATTTTTTTTTTTTTTTTTACAACATGGGTCAGGGATTAACCGTGGAGGTGAAGTCGGGACCTAAAAGATCGAATGGAACGATACAAAGACAATACAAAGACAAGTACATCCTTTAGGAATTCCAAGGTACTCCTTATTAATTTTAATTAAGGGGATTCGTCGGTCCAAGGGAAATAGACTACTAAAAAATTTGACATTTATTTTTTTGATTGATATATTGAATAAAGAACTCAGAAAATTAAAATAAAATAGCATAGGCCCTCATAATCAGTGGTCGATACATCATGTCATTGAGTTATACTTTTGTTGGCGATTCAATTGATAAGTATGAATAACTTTGTTTATTATCTAAAAACATTTAAAAATTAGAGATATAAGAACTTTTTAAACCACAGGACAACGCTAAAACTAAACTGTAAAAGCATAAGAACCAAAAGAGAGAATCTCATTTCATATGTGTAAGGTTAAACAAAAATTAGCACAGATTTAGTGAAGAGAGGGCTTACCCAATTTCCAGATGAGATCACAAAGAAAGCTTTAACAACTAATCAAGGGAACTTATTCGACTGTAAATCTAAATCCCAATGGCCTCGATCGCATATTAAAAAGACCTTTCAAATTTCAAATTTCTCGTTTGTTTCAAAAATACTCTTATTCTTTCTTAATATTACCCTAACTTTTGACCTTTCAAGAAGGTTTTACACTATTCGACTCTTTTGTATTTAATTTGTGCAAGTGTCTCGTCACAGTTAGGTTGTTGTGTCCAATCTTCTATCGAATTTATATTTCAATAATATTTTTTAAACATAAAAAATTAAAGATGATATTGTAAATTTTGAAAGAATTAGGGTGTTAAAAAAATAGTTACGTTCATCTTATTATATCTAAAAGTAACCAGCTGAAAATTTTTCTCTCTCTTTTAACCCTTTCATTTAATCTATTTTTATATTACTTTTGTGACAAATCTTAAAAAAACTCACGTTTACTTTTTTTTTTTTTTTAATTAATTTTTAATTATTTTTTTTTTCTTTCAATTTCAACCATTTTTCTTGATTCAATAAATTTTGATTTTAATTCATTTTTCAATGAAGACAAAAGGTTTTCATGAAAAAGAGAGGAAGAAAAAAATGAATAATGAAGACCAAAAGACAAACAATTAATTTAAGAGGAGTGAGATAGAATTAGGGATAGAATTAGGGTTACAATTATTATTAGTTTTTTTTTTACCATACAAATTACAGTTATTTGTTGAATTTTTTTTTTTTTTTTGATTACTTTTGTTGAAAATTTAATACCATGGTTATGTTGCAATAAAAAATCTAAGGAGAATTCTAAGCCCAAGGGAGCCCAGAAACCCACAAATATACCCATGAAAAACTATATAAATAGATCCTTCCTTTCATACAGAAATGAGAATAAGATTCTGAAAACTAGGGGGATTCAAGGAGAATTCTTAGAAGACCGAAGATTCTCTAAAGATTTTCCGAACCAAAGACTTAAAAATAAGAAAAATTCGAAGACTATAAATTTTATTTGAAGAACTTAACACTTCAAGACATCAAGACATCAATTGACTATTCAAAAAGATGGAAGATTCAATTTCGATAACAAACTAAGCCCTAAAAACAAGTTTACATTTGAGAGAGAAATGGTCGTAAATTTTAGAGATTGCATATGAACCCAAATCTAACAAATTTATATTTAGTTCTTTTGAAACTTTGTGTGGACGTGAACTAATTCAAAATGTGTATTGACATTTTCGAAGTTCAAGTCTCTGTACTCCTATTTGATGTACTAAAAAGATGGTTAAAGTTTCAATTCAAAATATGTAGACAAAATATTTTAAAATATTGTATTTAAGTTTTTTATTATTTAGACCATACAATAAAAAAAAAAAAATATAATCACAACGAGTTGAATTTAGTTTGGATTCAAAATCCTACCAATAATCAAATAAAAAACAATAGAAGAATTTTTCACCACATGGTTGATTTGGGTGTTTGACTCAAGTCATATCTAAAAAATAGTTAGAAGTTTTGGGCTGAAATTATTGTTTGAAGAAAGCCTAATGGATGAGTCTCAAAGCTCATGTGAAAGACTCCACATCACCATCCATTTGTGGTGAAGTTAGAAACTGAATCTTCTTCTCCAATCGTGGAAAAAAAACCTTACAAAATACAGAGGGTCTTTGAGCCATCTTTGTCGTTCTTGAAGAAGTTTCACGAGAAATTAGTTTTCTCTTTGTTGAGTATTTTTCTTCTTCAAAGGTGTATGGTGATTCTTTGTGAGAGAGAGTTTTGAGCTTTGTTGGAATTATCCCTCTTCCGCCTTTTGATTTCAATTTCGATCGATTGTATGTTCTTGACGTTGAAGCAATAAAATTGATATTGCCTTGCACAGTGGATGTATACCTCCTTGGTTGAACCACTATAAATTCCAGTGTTTCTTCTTTATTTTTCTTGTAATTGATTAGTGTTTTATCCCAATTGGTTTGCTGTGGATTTAGTTAAAGCAGTGGGTTTTGTGTGATATTTCACAACACACATTGAGCAGGAATAATCCCGATTCGAATGCCAACATCAATCCACAATGGAAGATAGTAGCTTTAGTAAACTCCACGGTTCTGCTTAAGAATCCAAAATATAGAGGACTACGACTCGATAAAATAAAAAATACCAAACAAAATCCAAATTGCATCCAAACACATGGGGTATTTTCACAGATGACCCTTCAAAAGTTTCGTAATATTTTTAGACTTTGCTTCGAAAATCGTGTTTTTTGTCCATTTGTTAACGTCACCAGCACGAACACCATAGAAAAAAATATGCAATACCCTTTGCTAAGCACGAGGACACTATAGTCGCTCTCTCGCGGTCGTGCTCAGCAAAAAGGTATTAGCAGACTTTTTCCTCACGATCGTTCACAGTAAACGCGTGCTTGTACTCAGCACAGGTCAAAAAACATGCTTTTTAAAAAACTTAGTAAAAAAATATGAATTTTAAAAAATCGGGTTAATTGACATTAGAACACTCAAGAGAGGGTCGTCTCTGAAAATACCCCTCCAACACATGCCATAATACTCCATACAAAATTAGTAAAAAAAAAGTTAAATCGTGTCTTTATTACTTTTTCTGAATTAGCATGACATTAGGAAGCGGTTAATTAACTAAGTCGTGTCTTTATTACTTTTTCTGCATTTCATTGCCTCTTTTGTTTGTAAACTCGCATAAAAACCACTTAATATATTTTGAAAACACTAGTTACTTTACAACATTGTTTGCTTACATGCATAATTGTAAACGTTTTGAGATACTCGCATTTTTCCTGAGGATCTGACCTTGGAATACCTCCAGGTTTTATTATTTGAATTAGTTTATACTTGGACTAGCGTGCCCAACACGTGAACAATAATCTGAGTTTAACTCAAGAGGTGGACAATAATATATAAATATTAAAGCTTAAACCCTAATACATTATTGTTTTATATACATTGGGCTAGCTATTGATATTGACAAGTTGAGATGACCGAGTTGGTCTAAGGGACCAGATTAAGGTTCTGGTCCGAAAGGGCGTGGGTTTAGGTCCCACTCTCAACAATTCTTATCCTATTTTGTTCACTTCTTATATTGTTTCGTTGTTTTATTTAATAGCGTTAGAATTCTATGAAATGTAAAGCGTTTGTAGTCCAACGGTTAGGATAATTGCCTTCCAAGCAATAGACCTGGGTTCGACTCCCGGCAGACGCATTTTAGTTCCTTTGTTTCCATCATTATGTATGGCATAACATGTAAAGCAGATAACTAAGCCGTGTTGCATTTCAACTTAAAATATTTTGAAAACACTGGTTTATACTTGGACTAGCGTGCCCGTGAACAATAATCTGAGTTTAACTCAAGAGGTGGACAATAATATAAATATTAAAGTTTAAACCCTAATACATTATTGTTTTATATACATTGGGCAAGCTATTGATATTGACAAGTTGAGATGGCCGAGTTAGTTTAAGGCTGGTTTATACTTGGACTAGCGTGCCCGTGAACAATAATCTGAGTTTAACTCAAGAGGTGGACAATAATATAAATATTAAAGTTTAAACCCTAATACATTATTGTTTTATATACATTGGGCAAGCTATTGATATTGACAAGTTGAGATGGCCGAGTTAGTTTAAGGCGCCAGATTAAGGTTCTAGTCCGAAAGGGCGTGGGTTCAAATCCCACTCTCAACAATTATCATATTTTGTTCACTTCTTATATTGTCTTGTTGTTTTAATTAATAACGTTAGAATTCTATGAAATGTAAAGCGTTTGTAGTCCAATGGTTAGGATAATTGCCTTCCAAGCAATAGGCCCGGGTTCGACTCTCGATAGATGCATTTTAGTTCCTTTGTTACCATCATTATGTATGGCATAACATGTAAATTCGCATGGCATTAGGAAGCAGATAACTAAGCCGTGTCTTTAGCATTTCATTGTCTCTTTTGTTTGTAAACTAGCATGATTGGTACTCACTGGAATACCTCCAGGTTTTATTATTTGAATTAGTTTATACTTGGACTAGCGTGCCCAACACGTGAACAATAATCTGAGTTTCTCTCAAGAGGTGGACAGTAATATATAAATATTAAATTTTAAACCCTAATACAATATTGTTATATATACATTGGGCTAGCTATTGATATCGACAAGTTGAGATGACTGATTTGGTCTAAGGGACTAGATTAAGGTTCTTGTCCGAAAGGGCGGAAGCTGATAACTAAGTCGTGTCTTTATTAATTTTTCTGCATTTCATTGCCTCTGTGGTTTGGAAACTCGCATAAAAACCACTTAATATATTTTGAAAGCACTAGTTACTTTACAACATTGTTTGCTTACATGCATAATTGTAAACGTTTTTAGATACTCACATTTTCCCTGAGGATCTGACCTTGGAATACCTCCAGGTTTTATTATTTGAATTAGTTTATACTTGGACTAGCGTGCCCAACACGTGAACAATAATCCGAGTTTCTCTCAAGTGGTGGATAGTAATATATAAATATTAAAGTTTAAACCCTAATACAATATTGTTTTATATACATTGGGCTAGCTATTGATATCGAGAAGTTGAGATGGCTGATTTGGTCTAAGGGACTAGATTAAGGTTCTGGTCCGAAAGGGCGGAAGTTGATAACTAAGTCGGTTCTTTATTAATTTTTCGACAAGTTGAGATGGCTGATTTGGTCTAAGGGACTAGATTAAGGTTCTGGTCCGAAAGGGCGGAAGTTGATAACTAAGTCGTGTCTTTATTAATTTTTCTGCATTTCATTGCCTCTTTTGTTTGTAAACTCGCATAAAAACCACTTAATATATTTGGAAAACACTAGTTACCTTACAACATTGTTTGCTTACATGCATAATTGTAAACGTTTTGAGATACTCGCATTTTCCCTGAGGATCTGACCTTGGAATACCTCCAGGTTTTATTATTGGAATTAGTTTATACTTGGACTAGCGTGCCCAACACGTGAACAATAATCTGAGTTTAACTCAAGAAATGGACAATAATATATAAATATTAAAGTTTAAACCCTAATACATTATTGTTTTATATAAATTGGGCTAGCTATTGATATTTACAAGTTGAGATGGCCGAGTTGGTCTAAGGCGCTAGATTATGCTTTTGGTCCGAAAGGGCGTGGGTTCAAATCCCACTCTCAACAATTCTTATCATACTTTGTTCACTTCTTATATTGTTTCGTTGTTTTATTTAATAACGTTAGAATTCTATGAAATGTAAAGCGTTTGTATTGTAGTCCAAGCAATAAACCCGGGTTCGACTCCTGGTAGACGCATTATAGTTCCTTTGTTTCCATCATTATGTATGGCATAACATGTAAATTTGCATGACATTAGGAAGCGGATAACTAAGTCGTGTCTTTATTACTTTTTTTGCATTTCATTGCCTATTTTGTTTGTAAACTCGCATAAAAACCACTTAATATGTTTTGAAAAACACTAGTTACTTTACAACATTGTTTGCTAAGATGCATGATTTGTAAACGTTTTAAGATACTCGCATTTTCCATGAGGATCTGACCTTGGAATACCTCTAGGTTTTATTATTTGCTAACGAATTAGTTTATACTTGGACTAGCGTGCCCAACACGTGAACAATAATCCGAGTTTCTCTCAAGAGGTGGACAATAATATATAAATATGAAAGTTTAAACCTAATACAATATTGTTTTATATACATTGGGCTAGCTATTAATATCAACAAGTTGAGATGGTCGGGTTGGTCTACGTCAGGTTAAAGTTCTGGTCGGTTCATTATTTTATTTAATAGCCTTAGACTTCTTTAAACACTGACTTCCAAGCAATGGAATACCTCTAGGTTTTATTATTTGCTAACGAATTAGTTTATACTTGGACTAGCGTGCCCAACACGTGAACAATAATCCGAGTTTCTCTCAAGAGGTGGACAATAATATATAAATATGAAAGTTTAAACCTAATACAATATTGTTTTATATACATTGGGCTAGCTATTAATATCAACAAGTTGAGATGGTCGGGTTGGTCTACGTCAGGTTAAAGTTCTGGTCGGTTCATTATTTTATTTAATAGCCTTAGACTTCTTTAAACACTGACTTCCAAGCAATAGATTATGATTTGTCTCTCTCCAAATGCATTTTTGTCTAATTATGATCCATCCTCCCTTTTTTTCCAACAATTTTTTTTTTTTTTTATCATAGACTAACATGTGACTTTGGACATGTGTGTAAAAACTCTTCCGTGATTGAAACTGAAAATTAAGTTGAGAGTGTAAATTAAATTAATATCCACGTTTAAATTGATGAATTGAAAGTTTTAGTCTAAAAATGATAACCAAACCGAGATAGTTCAATAGCCAAAGTTAACTAACAAATCATGACTTAAATTCTCATATTAATTAAAAATACGTTTAAAAAATAAAATAAAAAAGGATAAAATTATATAACAATCCACTAAGCATTTTCTATGGTTCGATCATCCTTGTTCTACTTTCTTCCTCCCCTTGGCATTCCACCATTTTTTTCACCATTGTCGTTGATGAATGCTCCACCATTGTTGCCACTTCCTCGATTCTATCAGAATTCTACTTCCAAGTATCTCTTCCTTAATCATCCATTCAACTTTGAAAGCTAATTTCTCCATTACTGGCTGAGCTGCTACCAATTTTGCTTTTATCATCAGTTTTGAATTCTATCTCTCCGATCCGAGCTCTGAAAAACCTATGGCAGCTTCTTGATGGATTTCCTTTGCTTCCATTTTCAGATGCTACTCACGAATCCCTACTTCGACTGAGTGTCGGCGATTTCTGAATGTGAATCCAGGTACGCATAATTTCTCCATTAGATCATTGTAATTCCTAAAACAATAACTCAACAAAATCTGTATTTTAGTTTGTCTAATCAGTATAGTAGAAACTTGAAGAAAGGAGATTCGTTTCAATAGAATTTCTTTTGGTTTGCATTGCCATATAAGTCGTGCAATGTCTCGTCACTTTAATTTCCCCCAATGCTTGATTTACATTCAAATGTTGATCTCAATCTTATTTCCTATATTTTCGTATAACATTTTCCAATACGAGTACATTTATTCCATTGAATATTTGTGCATCTCCTTCTCTCAATCTTATTCCCCCGAATGCTCATGTTTGCCTCGTTATTCTAGTGCGGAGAGGATGTCTTCGGGAGGGAGCCCACCTGAGTGGCTTTCCGAGACTCTGTCACTTGCTTCCTTAGTTTTTGTGCTCGTGTTTTTTTGCTCAAAAAAAGAAAAAAAAAGTTTGGTAGAGGTACATTATACCGGTTAAGCTATGCCGTGTTGGCGAATCATCCCCTTCACTAATTTCGAGCTTTCAATTGGTCATAATTAATATCAGAGTCAGGTTTCGAACCTAGGACCTGTGGGTTATGGGCCCACCACGCTTCCGCTGCGCCACTCTGATTTGAATGATAAATATTTGCTTTATTATTATTATTAAGAACCTAACAATACTTTTCATTTTTTTTTTTAAATGTTAAATTACAAATTTGGTTTCTATGTTTGGAGAAAGTTGGATTGAGTATGTGGCAATTAGGTACCATGTGTCGGGTATTTGATATTCAGCTGATTGTGTGTGTTGAAGTATATAATATATATTTTGTTGTAAAAAAAAAAAGATTGTGTGTGTTGAAGTAGCTGACTAATATGCTATTCATATTTACATTTTCCTATTTAGCTGCTTGATTGTTCTTATATTTGTGAAGTTAATTGCAGTTCTTTGGTGTCCGTGTTTGCAGGCCAGAAGAGAGCAACAAGAGGAGTGGCAGAGTTACTTTCCTGTATTTACAGTCCTATGCCTATATCCATTGCTATTTTCATCATTTTTGTCGTTCTTCATTGATTTACTTGGTATGAACCTTCCATAAAAGCTTAAAAGAAGAAGAAGAAGAAAAATGGAGATTGTTATTTCATTTGTTGCAAAAGTTTCTGAGTACACGGTTAAACCCATTGGACGTCAAATGGGTTATCTGATTTTCTACCAAAACAATGTTAAGGATCTTGAATACCAACTTAGAGCCTTAGAAGTTGCCAGATGCAGGGTGCAGCATATGGTTGATGAGGCAAGAAGAAATGCTGAAGATATTGAAGTTGGCGTTAAGGAATGGCTAACCAAGGTGGATAAGATCACCAAGGAAAATAAGATTTCCCATTTAGATGAAAACCAATCAAAGAATGAATGCTGTTGTGGTTTGTGCTTATTTTCTGTCCAGCGGTACCAGGTAAGCAAAAAGGCAAAGATAGAGGCATACAGTGTCAGCAAGATCAAGGAAGAAGGAAAATTTGACAAAGTTTCCTATCGTGGAGCTCTCCGAGGGGTGGGAAATTCAGCTATCAAAGGCTTTCTAACCTTTGGATCAAGAATATGAGCTGTGAAAGAAATTATTGAGGCACTGATAGATTCAAAGGTCAACATGGTTGGAGTGTATGGGATGGGTGGTGTTGGCAAGACTATGCTAGTCAAAGAAATTTCAAGACAAGTTAGGGAGCTCAAATTATTTGACGAAGTGGTTATGGTAACAATAGGCCAGACTTCAGATATTAGAAGTATTCAGGCAAAAATGGGTCACATGCTAAGCTTGTCTTTTGAACAAGAAAGTGTTGAGGGAAGAGCAGCTTTATTACAAAAGCGGTTGAAGAAGGAGAATAAGATCCTTGTAGTGTTAGATGATATGTGGGAGGGACTCGATTTGGAATCCGTCGGAATTCCTTATGGAGAAGATCATGAAGGATGTAAGATACTCATTACTTCAAGACATCACAATGTGTTGTACAACAAAATGTATATTCGTAATACTTTTGAGGTAAAGTTTCTTAGTGAAGAAGAATCATGGAGTTTCTTCAAAAGCTTGATAGGTGAATTACTTGAAATTCCACTCGGCGCACCTTCGAACTTTATGTCTATGGTTTTGTGAGTTGGGGAACATGGACATGATTAAGGAGCTAAAGACACTTGAAATTCTCAGCTTTAAAGGATGTAAAATCAAAGAAATACCCTCAGCTATTGGCCAATTGACACAACTCGAGTCATTAGATTTAAAATATTGCTATGAACTAGAGGTGTTTCCACCTAATGTGATTTCAAAATTGATAAAATTAGAAGAGTTGGATTTGGAAGAGAGTTTTGTTGGATGGGATAGGGTAGGATTGACCAGTCAAAAAAAGAATGCCAGTGTTTTGGAATTACAGTTTTTGTCTTGCCTTACTACTTTATGTTTGTGTATTCCGGATGGTAGCATTATGCCGAAACAACTGTTCTTAGTCAATCTGAAATTAGAAAGATTTCAAATAGTCATTGGTAGGGAATGGCCAGAATATACCTTCAACACCTCCAAAGTGATGTATGTCAAGGTTGATTCATAAATTCTTTTTAGTGAGGGAATGGCCAGAATATACCTTCAATGAGCAGGTATGTAGGAATTCCCTAGAAATAAAATGTAATGCATAGGAAGGAAATGCATGTAAAATGGAATATTTTATAGATTTTGCCTTCATGCCATTCTATTTTCTTCAATGAGAAACAAAATGCAGGATGGTCTTAGAAATAAAACTAATGAGTAGGAATGAAATGCTCCAAACCTCTATATTGACTTGTGAAATTTTTGAGGTTTGGGGTATGGACTTGGACCTTTTCCCCCTCATGCAGTTTTGTCTATATATTGCTGGCTGTGGACTACGTGTCTAAGTGGGTGGAGGTCAAAGCCACTGGTAGACGGATTTTTGAATATCCAACTAAATTTCAAGCTGTCGAGGCTTGCCAAAATAAAATTTATAATTACCGAAACTACTAAGCTTTGCAGCTAGTGGTAACGGGTCGATCCGCAGGGAACCTAAATCAATCTCTCTTAACTAATTTCTATTTGTCTTTTAAACTAAAACTCAAAATAAAATAAAGGGGGAGTTAATTAAAACTAAACTAAGCTAACGGAAAAATAAATGCGAAAAGTAAAGAGCGGAAAAATAAATGTAACACGTGCTCCTAATTCGAGTGCTCGGAATTTATCTTGATGCGCTTAGTTCATAGGGATTCTAATCATGCTTGTAATTTAACCTCATGCACGCGAAATGTTTGCTCGTTTCCGTAGCAAACATCCCAATGAATTAATTGGAAAGTGCAATTCCAATTAAACATGCTCACTAATTAATTTAAGTTGATCAAGCCTAAACTAATCAAAGAACAGTAACGGGCAATATCGCGACGAACCAATTGATCGAGAACTCGACCAATTGGCGTGATTTCTATTCTTTCCCTAAGTCTATCGTGCAAACGATAATTAATTCTATTCTCCTACTGTCACTTAGGTTAGAATTAATTAGTCACACTTAGACCCTTGTTACCTAGCGATTGAGGCAATTATACGTCCTAATCTTTAACGGTAAAACATGCGTGAGGACTCGGACGTCACTCCTAATCAGTCATACATGCTCATGGGATTCAAACAAAAGAAGAATCATGCAAGAAATTCACAATCACAAGCTGGAAAGTTAAAGGCTAAACCCTCCCTAATGCATCAAGACAACCCCTAACTCGAATTAGAGCACTTACCTTAGCTCCCCGTTGTGCAAATCAAGAGAAACGTTTAATGTTGAAGCTTTATTGAAGAGAAAAGGGAAGAAATGTGAGTTTGGAGCTCCCACCCGAGCTTAAACAATGGTGGAAATCGAAAATGGGATAAAACTTGCGGCTAAAATCGGAGAAGAAGGCTTTTAAAGCCGTCGGAGAGTCGAGATGCTAGGGCAGCGTCTCGACGCTGTGCCCTAAGTTGGCAGCGCGCGCGCATGGGGTAGCATCGAGACGCTCGGACAGCGTCTCGACGCTGGGGCGCGTCAAATTCCAGAAACCGTCGGGGCGGCGTCGAGACGCTCGGACAGCGTCTCGACTCTGAGCAGCGTTGAGCCAGCGTCTCGACGCTGCTGCTCAACGCTTGCTCTCGGGTTTGTTGGCCAAATTTTGCCTTTCCATGGCAATTTTTGCCATTTCTTCAACTCTTCAAGCCCCTTCACTCCCGATGCGTTCATGAAGCTCTAAAACGACGCTTTTAGCCCCAAAACACGTCGCCGGACTCCTCGAGCTCTCTACCATGAGTTCACCTACAAAAAGGCATTTTAATCAATATTTGACATGGTTTTAGCTAATATTAGAGAGTAAATAATAGCTATATTTTGGAGCTATCAGCCACCAAGGTTGATACTGCTAATGTTGTTTCCAGTTTTGTCAAATCTAACATTTTTAGCAGGTATGGAGTTCCACGAGCCATTATAAGCGATCAAGGGAGTCACTTCTGCAACAAGACGATCCAGGCCTTGATGAAGAGGTATGGGGTCAATCATAAAATATCTACCCCGTACCACCCTCAAACCAATGACCAAGCAGAGGTCTCTAATCGAGAGGTGAAGAGCATCCTCGAGAAAACAGTAAGTCCTGGGAGGAAAGATTGGAGTCTCAGGCTGGACGACGCTTTGTGGGCCTATCGCACAGCTTACAAAACCCCCATAGGAATGTCTCCCTATCGGATGGTTTTTGGGAAAGCCTGTCATCTCCCAGTGGAGATCGAGCACAAAGCGTATTGGGCCGTGAAGAAGTGCAACATGAACTTCGATCAGGCTGGCGAAGAAAGACTCCTCAAATTGCAAGAATTAGAGGATCTTCGCTTGGATGCGTATGAGAACTCGAGGATCTACAAGGAAAAGACCAAGTTGTTCCACGACAGACGAGTCATTCGAAAACACTTCAAAGTTGGTCAGAAGGTCCTCTTGTTCAATTCTCGCCTGAGGTTCATGCCAGGTAAATTTCGTTCCCGTTGGATTGGTCCTTTTCTTATAACTCATGTCCACCCTTATGGTGCAGTTGTTAAGTCTCTGAAAGTGACTTATTTAGGACCCATTTAGCTTAAGAAGATGTACACTTTTAGGTGTTTTTGATAGCATTTAGCCTAATCCTATGCTTAAATATGAGAATGAGAAGAAGGTAGCTAAATTAGGACTTATGCACAATAGGAAAGAAAAGGGTTGAAAACCGAAGGAAAAGAATGAAAAAAACTGCATTGCGACAGCATTGCGAAAACATTGCTGAAGCCGCAATTATTCAAGTGAAAACCGTAAGTTGACTGATCATTTTCTGTTAATTTCCGTGATTTCAGGGATTCGTTCTTTCTCCTCCATCCATTCTGATATACGACGTTGAAGATTGATGGTTCTCCTTGGCCCAAACGCACCTGCAAACTACTATAAAAGGGGGTCAAAGTCGGAGGTTCAATCATCATCCGAAAGCGTAGAAGTCTTCTCGCAGTCCAACTTTTCTCCTGTTTTCCTTTGCCGTCGGCTGGTTTGCGAAGCTCAGCTGTTGGAATCGATAATCTGATAGGAAGGAGAGGAGATTCTTCTTCTCTCCTGATTGGATTCATCCAAGCAAGGCTGATCTTTTTGATCCTTCATTCGAGGCGACTGCAACGAGGCTTTCAAGCACCATTTACTGCTTTTTGTCTTTCCTTTCTCATTTCCAGCATTGTTTAGTTATCGCTTCTGGTTTAGTGATTAGTCTACTTCATTTCGTTGCTTTCTGTCTTTGGATTATTTACTTTAAGCTTCCCTTTGTTCGTTCAAACATTCAAAGTAATCAAATTACAAGTCTTCATTTCACAGTTTCCATCTTCTGCTGCTACGGTTTTGTCCTACTGTTTTGAGTACATTTCCCTTCTAAGCATGTCTGTTTTATCTTATACTTCTGTTCTCTATATATCCATGAGTAGCTAAGTCACTTAGGGGCATGCTAATGACAGAACTATAGGCTAAAAAACGTGAACCAAGCATGTAGGTTAGCTTTCGAAGCATTGATTGTATGTAAGCTTCATTCCACGGGCAATTTCGATTGGCCATCCATTTTGTCCAAAGAACTCCTAACCTCTGGAAGGAGTAAGAGTTCAGAGTCGTATAATCATGCTAGCCTTTCATGGTAACCAGGAAACGGCCTAGGAATAGGCGTTTCCCTAGTACAAACTAAACACTTCTGTTTTAACAAGATGCTTAAGACCTTACTTTGAGTTGAGTAAACTAAAGAATCTAATGCATGGAATCGGACGATACATGAGATAGAGTGAGTTTGATGCATAGAGAGTTGATCTAATGCTTGGGAATCGTATTAAAATGCCTATAGGATAGTCGTTAGTAGCCCTTAATTCTCCATTTTACACACGTTTGCTGTTTTTACAATTGCGATAACATTGCGGTGTCCGCAATTCTGCTAAGTTACCATTCTGTTTAGCTGTTTTCTTCTTCGTTTATTAATTCCATCTCTTGTCCGTTGAGTCTAATTTCAACTTTCATTTGTTTATTTTGCATTCCTTTATATGTTCGGTAGGAAGTAGGCAATTTAAAACCAAATTTACCCCATCAAATCCACCCCTTCTTTCTTAACAAATACACTTCGTGAATAGCTAAAAATAAATCTCTGTGGAAAAAACGAATGAAATATACTTACTACTTGCTGTAAGACCATGTATGCTTGCATGTTCTGAGTGCTCTCTTTACCTTCTTGCTTATTTATTTTTAACACATTGAGCACGCAACAAGTTTTTGGCGCCGCTGCCGGGGATTTATTTTAAGTGAAAACGAAGTTTGTTAAGTTTGAAAAACCAAGTTTATTGCTTATTGAAGCTGATCTGTTTCATTTCTTTTGCAGGTACTATTGGGTTAGTTTATGAGTGAGCCTTCAAGTAGATATCTAGAGTTCAATCCTGAGCCTGAGAGACTACTTAGAGCTAGAAACAAAGCAAAGAAACAACTCTTTAAACAACCTCCTATACCTCAAATCATACCTGAAATCGAAGAAATGGACGAGATAGTTCCAAATCCGGTACCTGTCATTCGCAACCCCATCGAAATAGCGAATGACAAGAATAGTGCCATTCTTTCATACCTAGTACCTATGCCTGGGGAGCTGAACCCCAGCATAATCCGTCCTGAAATCACTGCCAACTCATTCGAGTTAAAGCCAGTGATGTTCCAAATGTTGTCCACTGTGGGACAATTCTTTGGAATAGAAAATGAGGACCCCCACAACCATCTTAGGAACTTCTTAGGAGTCAGTGATACCTTTATCATCCCTGGAGTGTCCCAAGAAGCTTTGAGGCTATACTTGTTCCCTTACTCTTTGAGGGACAAAGCCAAAACATGGTTGAACTCATTACCCTCTGGATCTGTCCTTAATTGGACAGACTTAGCAGAGAAATTCCTAGTCAAATACTTCCCACCTGATAGGAATTCTACCTTTCGTGATGATATAGTTAAGTTCAAGCAAGCTGATAATGAATCTCTTCACGAAGCTTGGACAAGGTTCAAAGATCTTCTTCTCAAATGTCCACATCATGGCATCCCATGGTGTATCCAAATAGAGGTCTTTTTCAAAGGATGCAACCCCAGCACTAGGCAAGTCTTAAATTCATCTGCTGGTGGTTCCATGTTGTCCAAGAGTTACAACGAGGCTTATGAGATCTTGGAGAAGATCTCAGCATCTCACTGTAGGTGGTCAGATGATCCAGTTGAGCCAACTAGGGCTCAAGACAAGGATGCTCTAAGTGCAATGAACACCCAAATAATTGCCCTGACCAACCTAGTTAAGCAAATGGCTCAGGCCAATCTCCAAACAAGTGTCAACACCGCTACCGCCATGTCAATGGGCACCCAACCAAGTCAAGGTGAGCCACTTATATGTGGATTCTGTGGGGAAGGGCACCTGTATGAATACTGCCCTGGGAATCCAGCCTCAGTCTGCTACATTGGAAGCCAGCAGCAGCCTAGGAACAACCCCTATTCCAATACTTACAACCCTGGTTGGAGGAACCACCCAAACCTGTCATGGGGTGGCCAACAAAATGCTAACCAAAATTCTAACCAGCCTAGACCGAGTGGAACACCTGGTTTCACTCCCCAACATAACCAATCAATGTATCAAAAACCTTACAACCAACCTGTAGGATCTTCAGTAGAAAACTTACTCAAGGAATACATAGCTAAGAATGATGCTACTCTTCAAAGCCAGCAAGCTACTCTTAGGAGCCTAGAGAACCAAATAGGCCAATTGGCCAATGAACTCAAGAGTAGGCCCCAAGGTAGACTCCCTGCTGACACCGAGGTGCCAAGGAGAGATGGTAAAGAACAAGTTCAAGCAATTGAACTTAGAAGTGGTAGACCATTGGTGAACAACACAAAGGAAACACCAAAGAGAGTAGAGAACACTGAGTCTAGTGCTCCACTGGAGTCTCTGCCAAACCAAGGTCCACCACCAACTAGCACATCAGGAGCCAGGCTAGAGCCAATTATTGAGGAGATAGAAGAAATTCCAAGGCCTCCACCTATCCTAAGGCGCCCTGACGTGCCTGCATCTGTGCCACCACCTCCATACCCTCGAAGGCTTAAGAAGAAGCAGGAACAGGAAGTTCATTTTAATAAATTCTTAGAAATTCTTAAGCAAGTGCATGTCAACATTCCTTTTGTAGAAGTTTTACAGTCCATGCCTTCCTATGTAAAGTTTTTAAAAGACATTATTACTAACAAAAAAATAATTGGTGAGTTTGAAACAGTAAACCTCACTGAGGAGTGCAGTGCCATACTCCAAAACAAGTTGCCCAAGAAGGAGAAGGATCCTGGTTCCTTCACCTTACCTGTAGAACTTGGAGGCAAGCACGTGGGCAGAGCGCTTTGTGACCTGGGCGCCAGCATAAACCTCATGCCCCTATCACTATTCCGCCAGTTGGGAATAGGAGAAGCACGTCCAACCACTGTCACTTTACAATTAGCAGACAGATCCATTGCATATCCAGAAGGTAAAATTGAGGATATTTTAGTAAAGGTTGACAAGTTTATTTTCCTTGCAGATTTCATTATCCTGGATTATGAAGCAGACAAGGAGGTCCCCATCCTGCTAGGCAGACCATTTCTAGCCACAGGTAGGGCACTGATAGACGTCCAAAAAGGTGAGCTCACTATGAGGGTTCATAATGAAGAGGTGAAATTTAGTGTGTATAAAGCTTTGAGGTACCCCTCTGACCTTGAATCCTGTGCTAGCATGGACGTTGTTGATTCTTTAATGGAAGAACAATTGGAGCATGTATTATTAACCAAGCATGCTAATGAATATGTACAATTAGATGTAGCTGACTTGAATGTATCTGACATAATGGATATGCCTGTAGATAAACCACAACATGTATGTATGAATATAGACCTAACTGATAAATCTGTGAATCCTTTAAAGCCATCCATTGAGCATCCACCTGTTTTAGAACTGAAACCACTCCCCACTCACCTCAAGTATGCATATTTAGGGAGTAATGAAACTCTGCCTGTTATCATTTCTTCTAAACTAAGTGAAAAGCATGATGGTGAACTGATATTACTGCTTAAGCAACATAGGAAGGCTATTGCATGGACTATTGCTGATATTAGAGGCATTAGCCCTTCTTATTGCATGCATAAGATTATACTAGAGGAAGAGCACACACATAGAGTAGATCATCAACGTAGGCTGAATCCCTCTATGAAAGAGGTAGTTAGGAAAGAAATAATAAAATGGTTAGATGCTGGTGTGATCTTTCCCATAGCTAGTAGCCAGTGGGTGAGCCCTATACAATGTGTACCTAAGAAGGGGGGGATGACTGTGGTAGTCAATGAGAACAATGAACTGATTCCAACTAGGACTGTCACAGGATGGAGAGTGTGCATGGATTACAGGAAATTAAATAAAGAAACTAAAAAAGACCACTTCCCTCTACCGTTCATTGACCAGATGTTAGACAGAATAGCTGGTAGAGCCTACTATTGTTTCTTAGATGGTTATTCTGGCTATAACCAGATTACTATAGATCCCAAAGACCAAGAGAAGACTACCTTCACTTGCCCTTTTGGAACTTTTGCCTTTCGCAGAATGCCTTTTGGCTTATGCAATGCACCGGCAACTTTCCAAAGGTGCATGATGGCAATCTTCTCTGAGTTGGATGAGTCCATGATAGAAATATTCATGGATGACTTCTCAGTCTTTGGGGACTCATTTACAAACTGTCTAGAAAACCTAGGACAAGTCCTGGCTAGGTGTGAGGAGACCAACCTAGTCCTCAATTGGGAAAAGTGCCATTTCATGGTGGATGAAGGGATTGTCTTAGGTCATAGAGTGTCAAGGGCAGGTGTAGAGGTCGATAGGGCCAAAATAGAGATCATAGAGAAGTTGGTAGAGCCTCAGAATGTCAAGGCCATTAGAAGTTTTTTAGGGCATGTTGGTTTCTACAGAAGGTTCATTAAGGACTTTTCTAAGATAGCCAAGCCTCTGTGTGAGCTGCTAGAACTAAATAGACCATTCATCTTCTCTAAGGAATGTGTAGTAGCTTGGACCACCCTTAAGAAAGCACTAGTTACAGCACCTGTTATTATAGGGCCAGATTGGGATCTCCCATTTGAGATGTTATGTGATGCTAGTGACTATGCTGTAGGGGTCATGTTAGGCCAGAAGATTGACAAACTAACACACCCTGTCTATTATGCTAGTAAGACCTTGAATGAGGCTCAATGTAATTATACAACTACTGAGAAAGAGATGCTTGCTGTAGTGTTTGCTTGTGAAAAATTCAGGAACTATATTGTAGGCACAAGGACAATTGTATACACTGACCATTCTGCCTTGAAATATCTTATGAGGAAGGCTGATGCCAAGCCTAGGTTGATTAGGTGGGTGTTATTGCTGCAAGAATTTGATTTGGACATTCGAGACAAGGAAGGATGTGAAAATGTGGTTGCAGATCACCTTTCTCGATTGCAGCACAATTGCGAAAAAATTGCGGAGCCCGCAATTTCTGATGCTTTTATTGATGAACATGTCTTTGTTTTGACTCATCGTGATAACGATGAGGAACCTTGGTTTGCTGACATTGCTAACTTCCGTGCATCACAGGTATTACCAGTTTTCAAGGGAGGACAAGAGAAGAAGAGGTTCCTTCATGAAGCAAGGAAATTCATCTGGGATGACCCCACACTTTACAGAACCTGTGCTGATGGCTTGCTAAGGAAGTGTGTTTCAGCTGCTGAAGCGAAGTCTGTGCTGCAGCACTGTCACACAGCTCCTTATGGTGGACACTTTGGTGGCCAAAGAACAGCTGCAAAGGTATTTCAGAGTGGCTATTATTGGCCAACAATCTTCAAGGATGCCCACAACTATGCCCACAGCTGTGATGAATGCCAAAGAACAGGTAACCTCAGTCGAAAGGATGAGATGCCCCTCACCTACATCTTAGAGTTGGAGCTCTTTGATGTGTGGGGCATTGACTTCATGGGGCCATTCCCTCCATCATCAGGTAACCTTTACATATTAGTGGCAGTAGACTATGTGTCCAAGTGGGTAGAAGCCAAAGCATGTCCTAATAATGATGCTAAAACAGTCACCAAATTCTTGCATAGACACATTTTTACTAGGTTTGGGACACCTCGTGCCATCATTAGTGATGAGGGGTCACATTTCATTAACAAGGCTATGGAGAGAGTGTTGGCTAAATATAACATTAGACATAGAGTAGCCACTCCCTATCACCCACACTCGAATGGACAGGCTGAAATTTCAAATAGGGAAATTAAGAACATCCTAGAAAAAGTGGTCAAACCTAATAGGAAAGACTGGTCCTTCAAGCTTGAGGATGCACTTTGGGCTTATAGGACAGCATATAAGACACCCCTAGGTATGTCTCCTTATAGGCTAGTATATGGCAAGACTTGTCACTTACCACTTGAGTTAGAAAACAAAGCATTTTGGGCCATGAAGGAATTGAATTTTTGTGTAAAGGATGCAGGGACACTGAGGTCTTTGCAATTACATGAGCTTGATGAGCTCAGACATATGACCTATGAAAATGCTAAAATGTATAAGGAAAAGACCAAGATTTGGCACGATAGTAGACTTAGAGTTAAGGATTTTAAGAAGGGTCAACTTGTCTTGTTGTTTAACTCACGGTTGAAACTATTTCCAGGGAAACTTAAGTCTAGATGGTCAGGTCCATTTGTGATTACTAATGTGTTTGTTCATGGTGCCATAGAGATAAAGAACTTGCAGCAAGGCCAACCGTTTATGGTTAATGGTGCAAGGTTGAAGCACTACTATGAGGAAGGAGATGTGAAGACTCTCTCGGCCTTCCTCTTGACTGAAGCATGAAAAGAGAACGAGAGAGGACGAGTGATTGCTGTGCTCGTCAACATAAGGCTCATGCCTTAGTTTATTTTTTGCAATTTTCCGGTTATCGTTTGTGTGTTTTGTTGTGTGATTTTAATTGCGAATTTGATGTTGTTTTTATTTCTTTTTGTAGGGAATCGAAAGAGGGAATCAAGGAGAGTAATTCCAGCTTTAAAAATCAGGAAACGATCGAGCCAAATAAAAGATACGGACGAGCAAAGTTTGCCATTTAGATGAAAAAAATCCCTAAAATTGCGCTGGAATTGCAGGATCCGCAAAATATAGCCGTTGGGATTTAGCCGTTTCCTTTATATCCGTTAGAAGGCGCTCGATCGATACGATTCTCCCATTCTCTGATTTCCAAGAAACCTGCGATTCTCTTCATCTTTGATTCTTCTCTCAAAATCTCCAAGACTCACCAATGGTGTTCACACGGGCTGAAAGATCTGCAGCCAAGAAAAGGGCTGATGAAGCTGAAACAGCTGCGAGGGAAGCACTTCTTGCCCTCGCAGATGCTGGTGCTGCACGCACCGAACGTCTTCCCTGACTTCCCCACAAATCTCCTGACTCCATGGGTGCCTCCACGACCACGACAACCTGATGAGGATGAAGACGTTTGAGTGCTGATTTGAATTGCACTGAAGGGAGTATTGCTGTTCCCTTAGAAAAAAAAAACAATTTTCTGCTTTCTGATAGCCTATGTGAATTATGCTGTTTTTAGTACACTGTTTGATCTGTTTTAGATGCTTAGTTTTATGTTTTTACTTTTGCTTAGTATAGTCTGATGATAGTTGACTAGGTAGGTTAGTTTTGTTTTATTTTTAGAAGAGCTTGAATGACTGGAAAAAGCATGTTTAGGGGCCTTAATCACTGCTATATCTGCCCTGATCTGATTGCGAAATAATTGCGGTCCCCGCAATTTTCATTACTAAAAGCATGTTTTGGACTGTCTATTTAGCTAGGCTGTGATTTGTTTAAATTCCATCTTTTGCTGCTAACATGACTACCTTATATAGCTTATCTAAATGCATGCTGGATGAGTGTCTTAGGACACCCTTTGATAGTTTAAATTAACCTCTAAATAGCTCAGCATGCACAGCTTTAAGACCTTAATCTGTCTGTTATTTTTAAATTACTGCTGCTGTGATATTTGCTATTCGAATGTTTTGTCTATGCCTAGGGCTTTAGTTTCTCTTTGTTTTACCTTAGACTAGATGCTTCTAGGACAAGTTTGGGGGTGTGCCACCTCAAACACTCATTGGGGACAATGAGTAGTTGAAGTTTGGGGGAGGCCACCCTAGGCCTAGGAACATTCCTCTCTCCCTTAGAAACATAAGCATTCTTCTTCTCCTTTACAAAAAAATGATGAATTGAAAAAAAAAAAAAAAAAAAGAAATGAAAAATAGAATAAAGAGGGGGGTCTCTCTTAGGTTGCTAAGTAATCAGTGCCAAGTGTGTGACCCACAAGTGGCAGTGCATCAAAAGGCAACCAAAGGAGAGGCTCCACCTAAGTAAGAAAAAGGGAAAAGAATAGGGAAGAAGAATGTATACCTAGGAGTTATAACTTTGTGGCTTAGATGTCCTATTTAAAAAGAACTCTGATCCTCAATTAGCTAAGCACAAAGTTGTAACTTGTAGGTTTGTTTAGGGAGATGAGTGTTTATCCAATGTAGTGATGCCAGGGTTTAGGTTGTTCTCTAAAAGTACTACTGTCACCGTTAATACTAAGACTGGCATGACTCTAAGGAATCCTAGACACATTAAAAATAAAGCTAGAAGCATGTACTGAGTCTGAGGTAAAGCTAGGCAGAATTTGAAACCTCAGGGATAGTGGCATGATATGACAAAAGCAAATAGATCAGTTGTAGGGAGTTAATGAAAACAGAAGGAATGTTAGGCAGGCAAAGTCAGAAGAAGCTAGATAAGAGGGTAGTTTTAAGCTTAGAAGTGTGTCACAGGACAGCAGTGCTATAGATAGGGATATAGGGGAGTCAGTAGGTGGTTAAAGAAGGTGAAACAGCAGCCTAGGTAAGTCCTTAGTATGCTTGAGGACAAGCAAAACCTTAAGTTTGGGGGTGTGTTAAGTCTCTGAAAGTGACTTATTTAGGACCCATTTAGCTTAAGAAGATGTACACTTTTAGGTGTTTTTGATAGCATTTAGCCTAAACCTATGCTTAAATATGAGAATGAGAAGAAGGTAGCTAAATTAGGACTTATGCACAATAGGAAAGAAAAGGGTTGAAAACCGAAGGAAAAGAATGAAAAAAACTGCATTGCGACAGCATTGCGAAAACATTGCTGAAGCCGCAATTATTCAAGTGAAAACCGTAAGTTGACTGATCTTTTTCTGTTAATTTCCGTGATTTCAGGGATTCGTTCTTTCTCCTCCATCCATTCTGATATACGACGTTGAAGATTGATGGTTCTCCTTGACCCAAACGCACCTGCAAACTACTATAAAAGGAAGGAGAGGAGATTCTTCTTCTCTCCTGATTGGATTCATCCAAGCAAGGCTGATCTTTTTGATCCTTCATTCGAGGCGACTGCAACGAGGCTTTCAAGCACCATTTACTGCTTTTTGTCTTTCCTTTCTCATTTCCAGCATTGTTTAGTTATCGCTTCTGGTTTAGTGATTAGTCTACTTCATTTCGTTGCTTTCTGTCTTTGGATTATTTACTTTAAGCTTCCCTTTGTTCGTTCAAACATTCAAAGTAATCAAATTACAAGTCTTCATTTCACAGTTTCCATCTTCTGCTGCTACGGTTTTGTCCTACTGTTTTGAGTACATTTCCCTTCTAAGCATGTCTGTTTTATCTTATACTTCTGTTCTCTATATATCCATGAGTAGCTAAGTCACTTAGGGGCATGCTAATGACAGAACTATAGGCTAAAAAACGTGAACCAAGCATGTAGGTTAGCTTTCGAAGCATTGATTGTATGTAAGCTTCATTCCACGGGCAATTTCGATTGGCCATCCATTTTGTCCAAAGAACTCCTAACCTCTGGAAGGAGTAAGAGTTCAGAGTCGTATAATCATGCTAGCCTTTCATGGTAACCAGGAAACGGCCTAGGAATAGGCGTTTCCCTAGTACAAACTAAACACTTCTGTTTTAACAAGATGCTTAAGACCTTACTTTGAGTTGAGTAAACTAAAGAATCTAATGCATGGAATCGGACGATACATGAGATAGAGTGAGTTTGATGCATAGAGAGTTGATCTAATGCTTGGGAATCGTATTAAAATGCCTATAGGATAGTCGTTAGTAGCCCTTAATTCTCCATTTTACACACGTTTGCTGTTTTTACAATTGCGATAACATTGCGGTGTCCGCAATTCTGCTAAGTTACCATTCTGTTTAGCTGTTTTCTTCTTCGTTTATTAATTCCATCTCTTGTCCGTTGAGTCTAATTTCAACTTTCATTTGTTTATTTTGCATTCCTTTATATGTTCGGTAGGAAGTATGCAATTTAAAACCAAATTTACCCCATCAAATCCACCCCTTCTTTCTTAACAAATACACTTCGTGAATAGCTAAAAATAAATCTCTGTGGAAAAAACGAATGAAATATACTTACTACTTGCTGTAAGACCATGTATGCTTGCATGTTCTGAGTGCTCTCTTTACCTTCTTGCTTATTTATTTTTAACACATTGAGCACGCAATAGCAGTCAAGATCCAAAGCCTCGAATCAGGCAAGGAACTCACGGTGAATGGCCATCGTCTGAAGATCTTCCACGAAGGAGAAACGGAGCACTTCGATGAGCACGCCCACTTGGGAGAACCCGAGTATGAGAAAGGATGAAAAAGTGTTGGTAAAGTCGAGCAATCGACTCTAAAAATTTGCGCTTCTCGGAGGCACCCGAGTCTGAACTGTACATGTTTTTTGTTTACTTTACTGTTTTTAGGATTAGCTTAGGTTCTTACTCTCATGATGTGAGTTTTCAGGAGAAACGATGGTTCGTCCTTGCGGGGTGCTTGAAAAAGAACAAGCGCGCTCTCCAACCCTCTAAATCACAATTCAGGGGAGGTTTTCTTTCCCTAAAATTTTGATTGTGCTTAATTAGTCCAATGAGGGCATTGTCTCTTTCCAAGTTGGGGGTGGTGGGTTGTGCTTTATAGCGGTTGTCGAGTTTTGTTGTGGAATTCTGATTAACGTGCTTTGTTGTGATGTATGCATGCTTGTTTGACTATGAAATTCTGTGATGTACTGTTGAAACCTCCGTATTTGTATCTGCAGTGGAAGCTAACATGTTTGCATTTGTTAAGGCCATTTTGAAAAAATTTCAAGTTATTTCCCTGTTTAAGTTTCGCATGTTAGCGCTCTATCTTGGATCTGTGGGTTTAGGGTAGTTCTGCTTAGTTTGAAGTTCGTTGTCACCTCGAAAGGCACCTTTAGGATGGGTTTGATTCGTTTGTGCTCGTAATTTAGGCGCTCAAAAATTTTAACATGGTATATAGGCTAAAAAGAAAAGAATGCAAAAATTTCTTCAAAAAAAAAAGAGAAAAGAAAAGATTGTAATCTCTTGAGGTGTTCCTCCTTCTTGAGTTGCCTTAGTAGCCAGGGGCGGTCGTGTAACCCACGGTCATCACTGCATGAAAAGGGAGCACATAGAAGTGAACGCTAGTCCTTAAAAATGTGAATTTTGCCCGTAGTCAGATGCATTGTGCAATGAAATTGCAGGCAAGCTGAAACGAAAGTAAAATTGACATGTTAGGCGCTCATGGAGATCAAAAAAAAAAAGAGAAGAATATAAGCCTTGCGATATATTACTTGCCTCGATGATGAAAAACCCTTAGACTGTTCTGTTTAGCCATAAGTAGGGGGAAGGCGAAGTTTTAGGCAGGGTAGAGCTGTTTTATGCCCGTAAAATCTAAAATAGAGGAGCTAAGTGCGAAACACTCGTGGGGAATAGCATTTTAAATTTCTTGAAATGTTCCTAACCAATGCATGCATGCAAACATTTCGTTCAAATATAAATGCCTTGTCTCCTTTAGTACTGAGAATCGAGTCTTTAGCATGTGCGTCGTTTTATCATGATTAGTAAGAATTTCGCCTTGCTCGAGGACTAGCAAGATTTAAGTTGGGGGTGTTTGATAGCTCCATTTTGGAGCTATATTTATGTCCCTAATTTATGATTATTACATGCTTAATCTTGCTTATCTGTGTTAATTACAGGTGTTCTCGATAATTCGTTCTCGGGCGCATTTGACGTCGTTCGAGGCTTAATATCGCGTTTTAAGGACCTAAGAACGCCTCCGGGGAAGGACCATGCAAATATTTGAAGATTTGGCGTTTTGGGAAGCTCCAAGGAAAAATACCATGCAAAAACCCGAGAGGAAGCGTTGAGCAGACAGCGTCGAGACGCTGGCTCGACGCTGGCTCGACGCTCCGAAGTCTGAAGCGTCAATTGGAAAATCCACCCGAGAGCAAGCGTCGAGTGGTCAGCGTCCCGACGCTCGCTCGACGCTGCACAGCGTCTCGATGCCGCCCGAGCGTCTCGACGCTGCCCCGACTCTGCGCGCTGGAAATTTAGGGCGCAACGTCGAGATGCTGCCCTAGCGTCTCGACGCTCCGACGGGATATATAAGCATTTTGTCCAATTTTTAGCGCGTCTTATCATCTTCTACCTCAGGCTCCGCACCAGATTGGACGTTTTTGAAGCCATTTCCACCATGGGAGAAGCCATGGAGCTTGGGTGGAAGCTATTTCAAGCCACATCCGTAATGAGTGAGTAGTTTATAGCGTTTTTGGCTCGGGATTGTAAGGGATTAACGTAATTAGTAGTTTTGGTGAGGTTGTATTAAATTCTGATTTGGCTAGCACATTTGTTTGGATTAGTTTCTTTTTCCTTGCATATTCCATGAACGTGTTTGATTGATAGGATTAGACAACTTTGATTTCAAGCACGTTTCGTTAGTTAAAGATTTTGATGTCGTGCCTCTCTTAATCGCCAAGTAACACAGATTAACGATGCCATAGAGCGCATAGGCTTCCTTGCGTTCTTGGTGTTCGTTCTTCTCGAAATAGAGACTAAAATCGACACACTAATTTGGCTTCCACGTTAGATAGTCGTCGTATTTAGCCCGTTGCTATCGATTGGTCTTGGAAGAGCGTTGGCCGCCAATGTCCAATCGATATGCCTTGATTAGTGTTACGTCTCCAAAAGTGACTATTTTAGGACTTATTTGTGTTAGGAAGTTGTGCATTTGTAAGTATTTTTGATAGGATTTAGCTTGAACCTATGCTTATATATGAGAATTAGAAGAATGAAGCTAAATTAGGACTTGTATTCAAAAGGAAAGAAAGAGAATGAAAAACGAAGTTAGAAGAATGAAAACTGTGCATTGCGGAGGCATTGCGGAAACATTGCTAAAACCGCAATGTTTTCAGTGAAATCCGTAAGTTGGCTAACCTTTTTCTGTTGTGATCCGATATTTCAGGGATTCGTTCTTTCTCCTCCAGCCACGTTGAAGTACGACGTTGAGGATGGATGGTTCTTCTTGGCCCAATCGCACCTGCAGAATACTATAAAAGGAGGTCAAAGAGGAGGGTTGAAACATCATCCGAAAGCGTAGAAGTCTCTTCGCAGCTCAATTTCTCTCCTGTTTTTCTCTTCCGTCTGTTGGGTTGGAAAGCTTAGCTGCTGGAGTCGACAATCTGATAGGAAGGAGAGAAGATTCATCTTCTCTTCTGATTGGATTCATCCAAGCAAGGCTTACCTTTCTCTCCTTTCAGCCGAGGCATCTGCGTCGAAGCGAGCACGCTCATCTTACTTGCTTTCTGTTTTAGTTTCCTATTTCCAGCACCGTTTGTTGTTATTTCTTTTCCATTAGTTAATCCATTCCATTTCGTCGCTTTCTGTCTTTATGTTAGTAACTTTAAGTCTTCATCTGTTCATTCAAACAATTGATTAATCAAAGCACAATTCATCATTTCGCACTTTCTCTTGTTCATTTCTGCCTACTGTTATTCCTTTCTGTTTTGTCTTTAATTTTCTTCTAAGCATGTCTACTTCATCTAATATTTATGTTCTCTCTACATCCATGAGTAACTAAGTAACATAGGGGCATGCTAATGACAATACTATAGGCTAAAACACGTGAACCAAGCATGTAGGATAGCTCTCGAATGCATTGATTGTATGTAAGCTTCATACCACGGGCAATTTCGATTGGCCATCCATTTTGTCCAAAGAACTCCTAACCTCTGAAAGGAGTAAGAGTTCAGAGTCATACACTCATGCTACCCTCTCAAGGTAGCCAGAAAACGACCTAGGAATAGGCGTTTTCCTAGTACAAATCACAACTTACTACTTTAACAAGATGCTTAAGACCTTACTTGGACATGAGTAAACTAAAGAATCTAATGCATGAAATCAGAAGATACATGAGAATGAGTTAGTTTGATGCATAGTGAGTTGATCCAATGCTTGAGAATCGTGTGAAAATGCCTATAGAGGAGTCGTTAGCAGCCCTTGTTTCCACATTTTACACACTTTCGTTGTTGGTAACATTGCGGTAAAATTGCTGTTCTCGCAATTCTTTTTAGTTAAAATTCTGCCTTAGCCATTTCTCTCTTCGTTTATTAATCTCTTCTATTTACATTTGAGTTTATCATTGACTTGCACTTATTTATGCATCTATCCTTTACATATCCCTTAGTAATTAGGCAACTTAAGACCAAATCTACCCCATCAAATCCACCCATTCTTGCTTAACAATACACTTCGCGAGTAACTAAAAATAAATCTCTGTGGGAAAATGAATGAAAAAATACTTACTACTTGCTACAAGATCATGTATGCTTGCATGTTCTGAGTGCTCTCTTATTGCATATTTCTTTTAAACATTGAGCACGCAACAAGTTTTTGGCGCCGCTGCCGGGGATTTAGTTTAGTGAAAACGAAGTTTGTTAAGTTAGAAACACAAAGTTTAATATCCATTGGAACTAATCTAATTTCATTTCTTGTGCAGGTACCATTGGGTTAGTTTATGAATGAGCATTCAAGTAGCGATCTAGAGTTCAATCCTGAGCCTGAGAGATTACTTAGGGCCAGAAACAAAGCTAAGAAACGTCTCTTTAACCAACCCTCTACACCTCAAATAATTGCTGATTCTGCGGAGTCTTCGCAATCCCTTCACATAGAAATGGACAGACCAGTCCCAAATCCGGTACCTACCACTCGCAATCCCATCGAAATAGCGAATGATAAGGATAGTGCCATTCTTTCCTACCTAGTACCTATGCCTGAGGAGCTAAACCCAAGCATAATCCGCCCTGAAATTACTGCCAACTCATTCGAGTTAAAGCTAGTAATGTTCCAAATGTTGTCCACTGTGGGACAATTCTTTGGAGTAGAAAATGAGGACCCCCACAACCATCTTAGAAACTTCCTAGGAGTTAGTGATACCTTTCTTATCCCTGGAGTTTCCCAAGAAGCCTTGAGGCTCTACCTCTTCCCTTACTCTTTAAGGGATAAAGCAAAGACGTGGTTAAACTCATTACCCTCTGGATCAGTCCTCAATTGGACAGACTTGGCGGAGAAATTCCTAGTAAAATATTTCCCACCTGATAGGAATTCTACCTTTCGTGATGACATAATAAAGTTCAAACAAGCTGAAAATGAGTCTCTTCACGAAGCTTGGACAAGGTTCAAGGACCTTCTACTTAAATGTCCACACCATGGCATTCCATGGTGTATCCAAATAGAGGTCTTTTTCAAAGGATGCAACCCCAGCACCAGACAAGTGCTAAATTCATCTGCTGGAGGTTCCATGCTTTCCAAAAGTTATAATGAAGCCTATGAGATCCTGGAGAAGATCTCAGCATCTCACTGTAGGTGGTCAGATGGTCCAATAGAGCCAAGTAGAGCTCAAGATAAGGACGCCCTCAATGCCATGAGTGGTCAAATAAGCGCCCTGACCAACCTAGTTAAACAAATGGCTCAAGCCAATCTCCAAACTAGTGTCAACACCGCCACAGCCATGTCAATGGGCACACAACCAAGTCAAGGTGAGACACTAATCTGTGGATTCTGTGGGGAAGGGCACCTGTATGAATACTGCCCTGGGAATCCAGCCTCAGTCTGCTATGTTGGAAGCCAGCAGCAGCCTAGGAACAACCCCTATTCCAACACTTACAATCCTGGTTGGAGGAACCACCCAAACCTTTCATGGGGTGGCCAACAGAATACTAACCAAGCTCCTAACCAACCAAGACCGAGTGGAACACCTGGTTTCACTCCCCAACATAACCAATCCATGTATCAAAAACCATACAACCAACCAGTAGGGTCATCTGTAGAAAATCTACTCAAAGAGTACATCGCCAAGAATGATGCTACTCTACAAAGCCAGCAAGCTACCCTTAGGAGCCTAGAGAACCAAATAGGGCAACTAGCTAATGAACTCAAAAGTAGGCCCCAAGGTAGACTTCCTGCTGACACTGAGGTGCCAAGAAGAGATGGAAAAGAACAACGTAGGTTGAACCCTGGTGGGACGGATTTTTGAATATCCGCTTAATCTCAAGCTGTCGAGGCTTGCCAAAATATGATTTATAAAGCCTATGACCAAGGCTTTGCAGCCAGTGGTAACAGGGTCGATCCAAGGAATAGGAAGAATGAATTTACTAGTGAAATTGGGATTTAATTGATTAATTGGTAACGGGGGGTTTTATCATGCAAGAAAAATTTCAAATAAGCTAACGAAAGAGAGAAATAATATGAAGAACGTGTGCGCGGTTTGGGAAGTCTAGGGATCAATTGTTAGACAACATTCAGCTTATCATGTAATGCTAATAATCATGGAATACAGTTTATTTAGCACGCGGACGACTACCAGAGAAGCCCCAAAGTAGCCGACTCCATGGATTTTAATTAGGCCACACAGTCCTAATCACACGTTATCTAAGCTCGCATTAAGATGATCAGTCCTAAGGTGAATTTAGATAGTCACTAGCTAACCACGACGAACATTCGAGCGTGAATTCTAAATGCTAGTAGGTTGCCCGCAAACGCCGTATGCAACCAACATTTATCCTACCCGACCCGATACTTCGATTTAGTTCTATTTACCTGTGTTACTTAGTCGAGCAGTGAGAGGCACGGCATCGCTACTCTTTAACATACACAACATGCGAAACTACCCGAGTGTCAATCAACGTATTTTAGCATGCGCGTTGGATTAAGCAAGGTAAACAGATGCCAATAAAAAGATTCCAATATGCAAAATTATACTCAGATTATCAAAGCCATAAATGTCTAACAAAATTCCCTAAACAAATCCCAAACCGTCACCCTTACCTTAGCCGCTCATGGCGCGGTGCGTCAATCCCGCTCCAACAACGGCCATGGAAGGATCCTTCTAAGTATTACAAAGGAAAGTGGAGCTCACAAGCATGCCAACAATGGCGGAGCTCCACGGAAAATAGAGAGAAAATGGGGAAGAAGAAGACCAAAATCGCCGGATTCCGTTGAGAGATGAAGAAGATGATTCCCCCAAAATTATGCAGAAAATCGTCTTTTAGCTGCTGTAATCGTCGTAGCGTCTCGACGCTAGGCCAGCGTCTCGACGCTAGGCCAGCGTCTCGACGCTAGGCCAGCGTCTCGACGCTAGGCCAGCGTCTCGACGCTAGGCCAGCGTCTCGACGCTAGGCCAGCGTCTCGACGCTGTGCCCTAAGTAATCCGCGCGCGCGCGCGATGGCGTCGCGACGCAAGGCCAGCGTCGCGACGCTGCCCCGATGAAATTCCTGCGCGCGCCTCCTCCGGAGCGTCTCGACGCCAAGCAGGGTCTCGACGCCAGGGCAGCGTCGAGCTAGCGTCTCGACGCTATCACTCGACGCTTGCTCTCGGGTTTTTCCAGCGTCGAGCCAGCGTCTCGACGCTATAGCTCGACGCTGGCTCTCGGGTTTGGGGCTGATGCTTTGCCTCTCCAAGGCTGTTTTGGCCCGTTTCTTCACGGAACAAGTTCCCCTCTTCCCGATGCATTCCCGGGGCGCTAAAACTCCACTTTAAGCTCTCGAATATGCCCAACGGACGCACGAGCTCTTTGCCGCTTTTCTCCTACAAAAGAGATATATTTAATCAATTGAAAGCGGACTTTAGCTATAATTGGGACGTATTTAATAGCTCCAAAATGGAGTTATCAAACACCCCCAACTTAAACATTGCTAGTCCTCGAGCAAGCACTATAGAGACATTGACTCTAAGGACGCGTTTACATATATTCTAACTCAAACCTCCATGCATATTGAAATTTAAACACGAGTATAATCATGGAAGCATTTGTTCATGTATTAACTAGGACATATCAAAAATTAACTCTTGCCCCCTAACGTGTGTGTGTGCTAGACAACCACTCCTAAACTCACGTAAACCCGGAAAAACCAACATGCAACGCACATCCCGTTTTCCCCCTACTTCTAGCGTTTAAGAACAGCTACACTTGACTTACACGAGAGAAAGAAGCAAATTAAGAGACCTAATTATTTTCTCATTCTTTTTCTTTCTTTTCAAAAGTACTTTGTACTCTTTTTATTTTGGGTTCTTTGAACCAACCTTTCATTTCTTTTTCTTTCCTACTCGAGCTGCCTAACACGTCAAATTCATGCATAAAACTTCACGTTTTTAAGGACTGACGCTCACTTCTTTTAAGCGCTAATAAGAAGGAGGAGCGCCTCGAGAGGAATTTTTCTACCAAACATGCTTTTCTATTTTTTTTTTATTAGGCTAAGCACATGCTTTCTCAATTAACTAATTACTAACTCTCATGCAACAAGCTACCTATGGGTGCCTTTCGGGGTGACAACGAGAATTAGCTAAACATGCGATAAACCAAGCTTACGAAATCTAGGGAGAGGTTGCTGAGTGCGCGATGAGTGCAAGGGAGCAACAGAAAAAAATTTTAAAATTTTTGACATGAACCTAAGAAACACAAAACTCATGCAAAAACTCGATTATGAACATGCTCAGATTTCCAACATGCATTTCCTAGGCTATCATCGTCAGAAAACAATAAACAGAGTCCCAAGCACTTCAATATCTTTGCAACACTTCTCAACAAACTACACATGCACATCCATCGGACTACTCCACCCCCAACTTCAAAATTTGGCATTGTCCTCAATGCCAACCAGTCAGATACAACAAAGTAAAAGGGAAGAAGAACTACACTTCCCTGACTCTTGGTGAAGCTGGCGAGGGCGAGGAAGCGGCACATAAACCCATCAGAGCCCAAAATTTGCCTTCTCTTCCTTGATTCCTAAAAAAAACAGCAAGCTAATTAAAACTAAATTAATCTAAAAAGCAATAAAACTAAACTAAAGCATAAAAACAGTCCATCGCTCGGGTGCCTCCGAGAAGCGCAGAATTTTTAAAGTCGGTTGCTCGACTGTATTCTCTCGACAGACTCATCCATAGTCTGTAGGTGCGGGGGACGATCCATACTTGTCCTTGGCCACACCTTTTCCACCATCCACCTGAAAATTGTTTCGCACTCTTCGTGCCTCGGGCACGTGAATATAAGAAGTGTTAGTGCAAAAACTAGCAGTATCATCAAACAAATTTAAATCAGAAATTTTGACAGAGACATGGGAACCATCCCTCAAGCGCGAGGGTAGACTCCCATTCTCAACATGCTCAACAACAGACACATTTCCAGCAGATTTTCCAAATAAAGAGAACTCATGCAAAGTATCATCAAACTCCAGAGAAACAACGCCCTTAAACACATCAATTTTGACCCTAGCGGTCTTAAGAAAGGGACGTCCTAACAACATGGAGGACGAAGCATGCGATGAGTTTTCATTCATATCTAAAACAAGGAAATCAGCGGGAAACGTCATATTCCCAACTCTAACTAAAACATCCTCTACCTTCCCCCTAGGACAGATGCTCGACCCATTAGCCAACTGAACAGAAACATTACATTCATGCATTTCATTTAAATTCAGATCACGATACAATGCATAAGACATAACATTAACAGAGGCTCCTAGGTCTAACATGGCATTATGAACAATTTTACTACCTATAGTGCAAGGGATAGTAAAAGTACCTGGATCATTGCACTTTGCAGGCAACGTACCTGGGAGTATGGCAGAGACGTTTTCCTTCTTTTTCTCAGTCCCTCTGGACTTTCTCTTCGTAGTGCACCAGCTCTTTAGGAATTTTGCATACTTGGGCACTTGACTGACTGCCTCTAGGAGCGGGATATTTACCATCACCTTTTGGAAGGTTCGCAGGACCTCCTCATCATCAGATTCCACAGTAGGCTTCGCAAGCCTACTCGGGAATGGTGCTTTGGCAACATCCTCAGGTACACTAACCTTCTCATTTCTTTTCTCATTTTGAGTCTCAGTAGCAATCGGGGCGGACTCGTTCAAGCTGTCCGTGGCTTCCTTCGCAGCTCTTGTGGAAAGTGACTTCCCACTGCGCAGCTGAATGGCACTCACGTTTTCACATGAGTTTACTGTAGTTTGGGAAGGAAGCTTCCCCGAGCTCTTGCTCTCAATCTTACTAATAGACACCGCCATCTGTGTCAGCTGCTTGTTCAAATTCTGCAGCTCTGCCTTGTGAGAATTGAGCTCTTCTCGAGCCTCTTTCTGGAACTGGTTGGTGCTAGTTACGATGGTCCGGACCATCTCTTCAAGTGAGCTGGAGGAGCTCGAGGCTTGAGCCTGGGTGGAAGAATTAGGCCTATCCTGAGACTGGCCTTGGAAACGAGTCTGTCCTTCCCTATTCCCATAGCTGAAGTTAGGATGGTCGCGCCAACCGGGGTTGTAAATGTTTGCATATGGGTCGTACTTCCTCGGGTTGGAAGCATACCCCCCGATAGCGTTGACCTCCGCATCCTCACGGTGTCCTCCAACTATTTTCTTTAACATGCTACCTATCTCGGCCACCTGGGCCCTCATTTCAGTCATCTCGTGGCTCTGAGCCACGCTGTGCACTTGGCCTTGTCCCCGAATACCGAATTGCTGCGAGTTGGTGGCCATATTTGCAATGAGCTGTTTGGCCTCAGTTGGGGTCTTGTCAATCAGTGCCCCTCCACTCGCTGCATCGATCATCTGCCGGTCATGGGGCGTCATCCCCTCATAAAAGTACTGAATCAACAACTGATCGGCAATCTGATGATGTGGGAAGCTCGCGCACAGGCGCCCGAAGCGTTCCCAGTATTCGTGCAGGGACTCACTGTTAAGTCTCTGAAAGTGACTTATTTAGGACCCATTTAGCTTAAGAAGATGTACACTTTTAGGTGTTTTTTATAGCATTTAGCTTAAACCTATGCTTAAATATGAGAATGAGAACAGGGTAGCTAAATTAGGACTTATGCACAATAGGAAAGAAAAGGGTTGAAAACCGAAGGAAAAGAATGAAAAAAACTGCATTGCGACAGCATTGCGGAAACATTGCTGAAGCCGCAATTATTCAAGTGAAAACCGTAAGTTGACTGATCTTTTTCTGTTAATTTCCGTGATTTCAGGGATTCGTTCTTTCTCCTCCATCCATTCTGATATACGACGTTGAAGATTGATGGTTCTCCTTGGCCCAAACGCACCTGCAAACTACTATAAAAGGGGGTCAAAGTCGGAGGTTCAATCATCATCCGAAAAGCGTAGAAGTCTTCTCGCAGTCCATCTTTTCTCCTGTTTTCCTTTGCCGTCTGCTGGTTTGCGAAGCTCAGCTGTTGGAATCGATAATCTGATAGGAAGGAGAGGAGATTCTTCTTCTCTCCTGATTGGATTCATCCAAGCAAGGCTGATCTTTTTGATCCTTCATTCGAGGCGACTGCAACGAGGATTTCAAGCACCATTTACTGCTTTTTGTCTTTCCTTTCTCATTTCCAGCATTGTTTAGTTATCGCTTCTGGTTTAGTGATTAGTCTACTCCATTTCGCTGCTTTCTGTCTGTGGATTATTTACTTTAAGCTTCCCTTTGTTCGTTCAAACATTCAAAGTAATCAAATTACAAGTCTTCATTTCACAGTTTCCATCTTCTGCTGCTACGGTTTTGTCCTACTGTTTTGAGTACATTTCCCTTCAAAGCATGTCTGTTTTATCTTATACTTCTGTTCTCTATATATCCATGAGTAGCTAAGTCACTTAGGGGCATGCTAATGACAGAACTATAGGCTAAAAAACGTGAACCAAGCATGTAGGTTAGCTTTCGAAGCATTGATTGTATGTAAGCTTCATTCCACGGGCAATTTCGATTGGCCATCCATTTTGTCCAAAGAACTCCTAACCTCTGGAAGGAATAAGAGTTCAGAGTCGTATAATCATGCTAGCCTTTCATGGTAACCAGGAAACGGCCTAGGAATAGGCGTTTCCCTAGTACAAACTAAACACTTCTGTTTTAACAAGATGCTTAAGACCTTACTTTGAGTTGAGTAAACTAAAGAATCTAATGCATGGAATCGGACGATACATGAGATAGAGTGAGTTTGATGCATAGAGAGTTGATCTAATGCTTGGGAATCGTATTAAAATGCCTATAGGATAGTCGTTATTAGCCCTTAATTCTCCATTTTACACACGTTTGCTGTTTTTACAATTGCGATAACATTGCGGTGTCCGCAATTCTGCTAAGTTACCATTCTGTTTAGCTGTTTTCTTCTTCGTTTATTAATTCCATCTCTTGTCCGTTGAGTCTAATTTCAACTTTCATTTGTTTATTTTGCATTCCTTTATATGTTCGGTAGGAAGTAGGCAATTAAAAACCAAATTTACCCCATCAAATCCATCCCTTCTTTCTTAACAAATACACTTCGTGAATAGCTAAAAATAAATCTCTGTGGAAAAAACGAATGAAATATACTTACTACTTGCTGTAAGACCATGTATGCTTGCATGTTCTGAGTGCTCTCTCTACCTTCTTGCTTATTTATTTTTAACACATTGAGCACGCAACAAGTTTTTGGCGCCGCTGCCGGGGATTTATTTTAAGTGAAAACGAAGTTTGTTAAGTTTGAAAAACCAAGTTTATTGCTTATTGAAGCTGATCTGTTTCATTTCTTTTGCAGGTACTATTGGGTTAGTTTATGAGTGAGCCTTCAAGTAGATATCTAGAGTTCAATCCTGAGCCTGAGAGACTACTTAGAGCTAGAAACAAAGCAAAGAAACAACTCTTTAAACAACCTCCTATACCTCAAATCATACCTGAAATCGAAGAAATGGACGAGATAGTTCCAAATCCGGTACCTGTCATTCGCAACCCCATCGAAATAGCGAATGACAAGAATAGTGCCATTCTTTCATACCTAGTACCTATGCCTGGGGAGCTGAACCCCAGCATAATCCGTCCTGAAATCACTGCCAACTCATTCGAGTTAAAGCCAGTGATGTTCCAAATGTTGTCCACTGTGGGACAATTCTTTGGAATAGAAAATGAGGACCCCCACAACCATCTTAGGAACTTCTTAGGAGTCTGTGATACCTTTATCATCCCTGGAGTGTCCCAAGAAGCTTTGAGGCTATACTTGTTCCCTTACTCTTTGAGGGACAAAGCCAAAACATGGTTGAACTCATTACCCTCTGGATCTGTCCTTAATTGGACAGACTTAGCAGAGAAATTCCTAGTCAAATACTTCCCACCTGATAGGAATTCTACCTTTCGTGATGATATAGTTAAGTTCAAACAAGCTGATAATGAATCTCTTCACGAAGCTTGGACAAGGTTCAAAGATCTTCTTCTCAAATGTCCACATCATGGCACCCCATGGTGTATCCAAATAGAGGTCTTTTTCAAAGGATGCAACCCCAGCACTAGGCAAGTCTTAAATTCATCTGCTGGTGGTTCCATGTTGTCCAAGAGTTACAACGAGGCCTATGAGATCTTGGAGAAGATCTCAGCATCTCACTGTAGGTGGTCAGATGATCCAGTTGAGCCAACTAGGGCTCAAGACAAGGATGCTCTAAGTGCAATGAGCACCCAAATAAATGCCCTGACCAACTTAGTTAAACAAATGGCTCAAGCCAATCTCCAAACAAGTGCCAACACCGCTACCGCCATGTCAATGGGCACCCAAACTAGTCAAGGTGAGACACTTGTATGTGGATTCTGTGGGGAAAGGCACCTGTATGAATACTGCCCTGGGAATCCAACCTCAGTCTGCTACATTGGAAGCCAGCAGCAGCCTAGGAACAACCCCTATTCCAATACTTACAACCCTGGTTGGAGGAACCACCCAAACCTGTCATGGGGTGGCCAACAAAATGCTAACCAAAATCCTAACCAGCCTAGACCGAGTGGAACACCTGGTTTCACTCCCCAACATAACCAATCAATGTATCAAAAACCTTACAACCAACCTGTAGGATCTTCTGTAGAAAACTTACTCAAGGAATACATAGCTAAGAATGATGCTACTCTTCAAAGCCAGCAAGCTACTCTTAGGAGCCTGGAGAACCAAATAGGCCAATTGGCCAATGAACTCTAAAATAGGCCCCAAGGTAGACTCCCTGCTGACACTGAGGTGCCAAGGAGAGATGGTAAAGAACAAGTTCAAGCAATTGAACTTAGAAGTGGCAGATCCTTGGTGAGCAACACAAAGGACACACCAAAGAGAGTAGAGAACACTGAGTCTAGTGCTCCACTGGAGTCTCTGCCAACCCAAGGTCCACCACCAACCAGCACATCAGGAGCCAGGCTAGAGCCAATTATTGAGGAGATAGAAGAAATTCCAAGGCCTCCACCTATCCTAAGGCGCCCTGATGTGCCTGCATATGTGCCACCACCTCCATACCCTCGAAGGCTTAAGAAGAAGCAGGAACAGGAAGTGCATTTTAATAAATTCTTAGAAATTCTTAAACAAGTGCATGTCAACATTCCTTTTGTAGAAGTTTTACAGTCTATGCCTTCATATGTAAAGTTTTTGAAGGATATTATTACTAACAAAAAAATAATTGGTGAGTTTGAAACAGTAAACCTCACTGAAGAGTGTAGTGCCATACTCCAAAACAAGCTGCCTAAGAAGGAGAAGGATCCTGGTTCCTTCACCTTACCTGTAGAACTTGGAGGCAAGCACGTGGGTAGAGCGCTTTGTGACCTGGGCGCCAGCATAAACCTCATGCCCCTATCACTATTCCGCCAGTTGGGAATAGGAGAAGCACGTCCAACCACTGTCACTTTACAATTAGCAGACAGATCCATTGCATATCCAGAAGGTAAAATTGAGGATATTTTAGTAAAGGTTGACAAGTTTATTTTCCTTGCAGATTTCATTATCCTGGATTATGAAGCAGACAAGGAGGTCCCCATCCTGCTAGGCAGACCATTTCTAGCCACAGGTAGGGCACTGATAGACGTCCAAAAAGGTGAGCTCACTATGAGGGTTCATAATGAAGAGGTGAAATTTAGTGTGTATAAAGCTTTGAGGTACCCCTCTGACCTTGAATCCTGTGCTAGCATGGACGTTGTTGATTCTTTAATGGAAGAACAATTGGAGCATGTATTATTAACCAAGCATGCTAATGAATATGTACAGTTAGATATAGCTGACTTGAATGTATCTGACTTAATGGATATGCCTGTAGATAAACCACAACATGTATGTATGAATATAGACCTAACTGATAGATCTGTGAATCCTTTAAAGCCATCCATTGAGCATCCACCTGTTTTAGAACTGAAACCACTACCCACTCACCTCAAGTATGCATATTTAGGGAGTAATGAAACTCTGCCTGTTATCATTTCTTCTAAATTAAGTGAAAAGCATGAGGTTGAACTGATATTACTGCTTAAGCAACATAGGAAGGCTATTGCATGGACTATTGCTGATATTAGAGGCATTAGCCCTTCTTATTGCATGCATAAGATTATACTAGAGGAAGAGCACACACCTAGAGTAGATCATCAACGTAGGCTGAATCCCTCTATGAAAGAGGTAGTTAAAAAAGAAATAATAAAGTGGTTAGATGCTGGTGTGATCTTTCCCATAGCTAGTAGCCAGTGGGTGAGTGTTAAGTCTCTGAAAGTGACTTATTTAGGACCCATTTAGCTTAAGAAGAGGTACACTTTTAGGTGTTTTTGATAGCATTTAGCCTAAACCTATGCTTAAATATGAGAATGAGAAGAAGGTAGCTAAATTAGGACTTATGCACAATAGAAAAGAAAAGGGTTGAAAACCGAAGGAAAAGAATGAAAAAAACAAGCATTGCGATAGCATTGCGAAAACATTGCTGAAGCCGCAATTATTCAAGTGAAAACCGTAAGTTGACTGATCTTTTTCTGTTAATTTCCGTGATTTTAGGGATTCGTTCTTTCTCCTCCATCCATTCTGATATACGACGTTGAAGATTGATGGTTCTCCTTGGCCCAAACGCACCTGCAAACTACTATAAAAGGGGGTCAAAGTCGGAGGTTCAATCATCATCCGAAAGCGTAGAAGTCTTCTCGCAGTCCATCTTTTCCCCTGTTTTCCTTTGCCGTCTGCTGGTTTGCGAAGCTCAGCTGTTGGAATCGATAATCTGATAGGAAGGGGAGGAGATTCTTCTTCTCTCCTGATTGGATTCATCCAAGCAAGGCTGATCTTTTTTATCCTTCATTCGAGGCGACTGCAACGAGGCTTTCAAGCACCATTTACTGCTTTTTGTCTTTCCTTTCTCATTTCCAGCATTGTTTAGTTGTTGCTTCTGGTTTAGTGATTAGTCTACTTCATTTCGTTGCTTTCTGTCTTTGGATTATTTACTTTAGGTTTCCCTTTGTTCGTTCAAACATTCAAAGTAATCAAATTACAAGTCTTCATTTCACAGTTTCCATCTTCTGCTGCTACGGTTTTGTCCTACTGTTTTGAGTACATTTCCCTTTTAAGCATGTCTGTTTTATCTTATACTTCTGTTCTCTATATATCCATGAGTAGCTAAGTCACTTAGGGGCATGCTAATGACAGAACTATAGGCTAAAAAACGTGAACCAAGTATGTAGGATAGCTCTCGAACCATTGATTGTATGTAAGCTTCATCCCACGGGCAATTTCGATTGGCCATCCATTTTGTCCAAAGAACTCCTAACCTCTGGAAAGAGTAAGAGTTCAAAGTCATATTATCATGCTAGCGTTTCAAGGTAACCAGGAAACGGCCTAGGAATAGGCGTTTCCCTAGTACAAACCATATCTTTCTGCCTTAACAAGATGCTTAAGACCTTACTTTGAGTTGAGTAAACTAAAGAATCTAATGCATGGAATCGGACGATACATGAGATTAAGATAGTTTGATGCATAGAGAGTTGATCTAATGCTTGGGAATCGTATTAAAATGCCTATAGGATAGTCGTTAGTAGCCCTTAATTCTCCATTTTACACACATTTGCTATTTTTACAATTGCGATAACATTGCGGTATCCGCAATTCTGCTAAGTTACCATTCTGTTTAGCTGTTTTCTTCTTCGTTTATTAATTTCATCTCTTGTCCTTTGAGTCTAATTTCAACTTGCATTTGTTTATGTTGCATTCCTCTACACATTCAGCAAAAATTAGATAATTAAAAACCAATTTTACCCCATCAAATCCACCCCTTCTTTCTTAACAAAACACTTCGCGAATAGCTAAAAATAAGTCTCTGTGGGAAAACGAATGAAATATACTTACTACTTGCTATAAGATCATGTATGCTTGCATGTTCTGAGTGCTCTCTCTCTCTTATTTCTTATTTTTATTAACACATTGAGCACGCAACAAGTTTTTGGCGCCGCTGCCGGGGATTTATTTTAAGTGAAAACGAAGTTTGTTAAGTTTGAAAAACCAAGTTTATTATCTATTGAAACTAATCTACTTTTCATTTCTTTTGCAGGTACTTTTGGGTTAGTTTATGAGTGAGCCTTCAAGTAGTGATCTAGAGTTCAATCCTGAGCCTGAGAGACTACTTAGAGCTAGAAACAAAGCAAAGAAACGACTCTTTAAACAACCTCCTATACCTCAAATCATACCTGAAATCGAAGAAATGGACGATATAGTTCCAAATCCGGTACCTGTCATTCGCAACCCCATCGAAATAGCGAATGACAAGAATAGTGCCATCCTTTCATACCTAGTACCTATGCCTGGGGAGCTGAACCCCAGCATAATCCGTCCTGAAATCACTGCCAACTCATTCGAGTTAAAGCCAGTGATGTTCCAAATGTTGTCCACTGTGGGACAATTCTTTGGAATAGAAAATGAGGACCCCCACAACCATCTTAGGAACTTCTTAGGAGTCAGTGATACCTTTATCATCCCTGGAGTGTCCCAAGAAGCATTAAGGCTATACTTGTTTCCTTACTCTTTGAGGGACAAAGCCAAAACATGGTTGAACTCATTACCCTCTGGATCTGTCCGCAATTGGACAGATTTAGCAGAAAAGTTCCTAGTCAAATACTTCCCACCTGATAGGAATTCTACCTTTCGTGATGACATAGTTAAGTTTAAACAAGCTGATAATGAGTCTCTTCACGAAGCTTGGACTAGATTCAAAGATCTTCTTCTTAAATGTCCACATCATGGCATCCCATGGTGTATCCAAATAGAGGTCTTTTTCAAAGGATGCAACCCCAGCACTAGGCAAGTCTTAAATTCATCTGCTGGTGGTTCCATGTTGTCCAAGAGTTACAACGAGGCCTATGAGATCTTGGAGAAGATCTCAGCATCTCACTGTAGGTGGTCAGATGATCCAGTTGAGCCAAGTAGGGCTCAAGACAAGGATGCTCTAAGTGCAATGAGCACCCAAATAAATGCCCTGACCAACCTAGTTAAGCAAATGGCTCAAGCCAATCTCCAAACAAGTGCCAACACCGCTACCGCCATGTCAATGGGCACCCAACCAAGTCAAGGTGAGGCACTTATATGTGGATTCTGTGGGGAAGGGCACCTGTATGAATACTGCCCTGGGAATCCAGCCTCAGTCTGCTACATTGGAAGTCAGCAGCAGCCTAGGAACAATCCCTATTCCAACACTTACAACCCTGGTTGGAGGAACCACCCAAACCTGTCATGGGGTGGCCAACAAAATGCTAACCAAAATCCTAACCAGCCTAGACCGAGTGGAACACCTGGTTTCACTCCCCAACATAGCCAATCAATGTATCAAAAACCTTACAACCAACTTGTAGGATCTTCTGTAGAAAACTTACTCAAGGAGTACATAGCTAAGAATGATGCTACTCTTCAAAGCCAACAAGCTACTCTTAGGAGCCTAGAGAATCAAATAGGCCAATTAACCAATGAACTCAAGAGTAGGCCCCAAGGTAGACTCCCTGCTGACACCGAGGTGCCAAGGAGAGATGGTAAAGAGCAAGTTCAAGCAATTGAACTTAGAAGTGGTAGACCCTTGGTGAGCAACACAAAGGACACACCAAAGAGAGTAGAGAACACTGAGTCTAGTGCTCCACTGGAGTCTCTGCCAACCCAAGGTCCACCACCAACTAGCACATCAGGAGCCAGGCTAGAGCCAATTATTGAGGAGATAGAAGAAATTCCAAGGCCTCCACCTATCCTAAGACGCCCTGACGTGCCTGCATATGTGCCACCACCTCCATACCCTCGAAGGCTTAAGAAGAAGCAGGAACAGGAAGTGCATTTTAATAAATTCTTAGAAATTCTTAAACAAGTGCATGTCAACATTCCTTTTGTAGAAGTTTTACAGTCTATGCCTTCATATGTGAAGTTTTTAAAAGACATTATTACTAACAAAAAAATAATTGGTGAGTTTGAAACAGTAAACCTCACTGAGGAGTGCAGTGCCATACTCCAAAACAAGTTGCCCAAGAAGGAGAAGGATCCTGGTTCCTTCACCTTACCTGTAGAACTTGGAGGCAAGCACGTGGGCAGAGCGCTTTGTGACCTGGGCGCCAGCATAAACCTCATGCCCCTATCACTATTCCGCCAGTTGGGAATAGGAGAAGCACGTCCAACCACTGTCACTTTACAATTAGCAGACAGATCCATTGCATATCCAGAAGGTAAAATTGAGGATATTTTAGTAAAGGTTGACAAATTTATTTTCCTTGCAGATTTCATTATCCTGGATTATGAAGCAGACAAGGAGGTCCCCATCCTGCTAGGCAGACCATTTCTAGCCACAGGTAGGGCACTTATAGACGTCCAAAAAGGTGAGCTCACTATGAGGGTTCATGATGAAGAGGTGAAATTTAGTGTGTATAAAGCTTTAAGGTATCCCTCTAACCTTGAATCCTGTGCTAGTATGGACGTTGTTGATTCTTTAATGGAAGAACAATTGGAGCATGTATTATTAACCAAGCATGCTAATGATTATGTACAGTTAGATGTAGCTGACTTGAATGTATCTGACATAATGGATATGCCTGTAGATAAACCACAACATGTATGTATGAATATAGACCTAACTGATAGACCTGTGAATCCTTTAAAGCCATCTATTGAGCATCCACCTGTTTTAGAACTGAAACCACTACCCACTCACCTCAAGTATGCATATTTAGGAAGTAATGAAACTCTGCCTGTTATCATTTCTTCTAAGCTAAGTGAAAAGCATGAGGTTGAATTAATATTACTGCTTAAGAAACATAGGAAGGCTATTGCATGGACTATTGCTGATATTAGAGGCATTAGCCCTTCTTATTGCATGCATAAGATTATACTAGAGGAAGAGCATACACCTAGAGTAGATCATCAACGTAGGCTGAATCCCTCTATGAAAGAGGTAGTTAAGAAAGAAATAATAAAATGGTTAGATGCTGGTGTGATCTTTCCCATAGCTAGTAGCCAGTGGGTGAGTCCTATCCAATGTGTACCTAAAAAGGGTGGGATGACTGTGGTAGTCAATGAGAACAACGAACTGATTCCAACTAGGACTGTCACAGGATGGAGAGTGTGCATGGATTACAGGAAATTAAATAAAGAAACTAAAAAAGACCACTTCCCTATACCATTCATTGACCAGATGTTAGACAGAATAGCTGGTAGAGCCTACTATTGTTTCTTAGATGGTTATTCTGGCTATAATCAGATCACTATAGACCCTAAGGACCAAGAGAAGACTACCTTCACTTGCCCTTTTGGAACTTTTGCCTTTCGCAGAATGCCTTTTGGCTTATGCAATGCACCGGCAACTTTCCAAAGGTGCATGATGGCAATCTTCTCTGAGTTGGATGAGTCCATGATAGAAATATTCATGGATGACTTCTCAGTCTTTGGGGACTCATTTACAAACTGTCTAGAAAACCTAGGACAAGTCCTGGCTAGGTGTGAGGAGACCAACCTAGTCCTCAATTGGGAAAAGTGCCATTTCATGGTGGATGAAGGGATTGTCTTAGGTCATAGAGTGTCAAGGGCAGGTGTAGAGGTCGATAGGGCCAAAATAGAGATCATAGAGAAGTTGGTAGAGCCTCAGAATGTCAAGGCCATTAGGAGTTTCTTAGGGCATGCTGGCTTCTACAGAAGGTTCATCAAGGACTTTTCTAAGATAGCCAAGCCTCTATGTGAGCTTCTAGAGCTAAATAGGCCATTCATCTTCTCTAAGGACTGTTTAGTAGCTTGGACCACCCTTAAGAAAGCACTAGTTACAGCACCTGTTATAGTAGGGCCAGATTGGGATCTCCCATTCGAGATGTTATGTGATGCTAGTGACTATGCTGTAGGGGTCATGTTAGGCCAGAAGATTGACAAGCTAACACATCCTGTCTATTATGCTAGTAAGACCTTGAATGAGGCTCAATGTAATTATACAACTACTGAGAAAGAGATGCTTGCTGTAGTGTTTGCTTGTGAGAAATTCAGGAACTATATTGTAGGCACTAGGACAATTGTATACACTGACCATTCTGCCTTGAAATATCTTATGAGGAAGGCTGATGCTAAGCCTAGGTTGATTAGGTGGGTGTTATTGCTGCAGGAGTTTGATTTGGACATTCGAGACAAGAAGGGATGTGAAAATGTGGTTGCAGATCACCTTTCTCGATTGCAGCACAATTGCGAAAAAATTGCGGATCCCGCAATTTCTGATGCTTTTATTGATGAACATATCTTTGTTTTGACTCATCGTGATAACGATGAGGAACCTTGGTTTGCTGACATTGCTAACTTCCGTGCATCACAGGTATTACCAGTTTTCAAGGGAGGACAAGAGAAGAAGAAGTTCCTTCATGAAGCAAGGAAATTCATCTGGGATGACCCCACACTTTACAGAACCTGTGCTGATGGCTTTCTGAGGAAGTGTGTTTCAGCTGCTGAAGCGAAGTCTGTGCTGCAGCACTGTCACGCAGCTCCTTATGGTGGACACTTTGGTGGCCAAAGAACAGCTGCAAAGGTATTCCAGAGTGGCTACTATTGGCCAACAATCTTCAAGGATGCCCACAACTATGCCCACAGCTGTGATGAATGCCAAAGAACAGGGAACCTCAGTCGAAAGGATGAGATGCCCCTCACCTACATCTTAGAGTTGGAGCTCTTTGATGTGTGGGGCATTGACTTCATGGGGCCATTCCCTCCATCATCAGGTAACCTCTACATATTAGTAGCAGTGGACTATGTGTCCAAGTGGGTAGAAGCCAAGGCATGTCCTAATAATGATGCTAAAACAGTCACCAACTTCTTGCATAGGCACATTTTTACTAGGTTTGGGACACCTCGTGCCATCATTAGTGATGAGGGGTCACATTTTATTAACAAGGCTATGGAGAGAGTGTTGGCTAAATATAACATTAGACATAGAGTAGCCACTCCCTATCACCCACACTCGAATGGACAGGCTGAAATTTCAAATAGGGAAATTAAGAACATCCTAGAAAAAGTAGTCAAACCTAATCGGAAAGACTGGTCCTTCAAGCTTGAGGATGCACTTTGGGCTTATAGGACAGCATATAAGACACCTCTGGGAATGTCTCCTTATAGGCTGGTTTATGGCAAGACTTGTCACTTACCACTTGAGTTAGAAAACAAAGCATTTTGGGCCATGAAGGAATTGAATTTTTGTGTAAAGGATGCAGGAACACTGAGGGCCTTGCAATTACATGAGCTTGATGAGCTTAGACATATGGCCTATGAAAATGCTAAAATGTATAAGGAAAAGACCAAGATTTGGCACGATAGTAGACTTAGAATTAAGGATTTTAAGAAGGGTCAACTTGTCTTGTTGTTTAACTCACGGTTGAAACTATTTCCAGGGAAACTTAAGTCTAGATGGTCAGGTCCATTTGTGATTACTAATGTGTTTGTTCATGGTGCCATAGAGATAAAGAACTTGCAGCAAGGCCAACCGTTTATGGTTAGTGGTGCAAGGTTGAAGCACTACTATGAGGAAGGAGATGTGAAGACTCTCTCGGCCTTCCTCTTGACTGAAGCATGAAAAGAGAACGAGAGAGGACGAGTGATTGCTGTGCTCGTCAATATAAGGCTCATGCCTTAGTTTATTTTTTGTAATTTTCCGGTTATCGTTTGGGTGTTTTGTTGTGTGATTTTAATTGCGAATTTGATGTTAATTTTATTTCTTTTTGCAGGGAATCAATAGAGGGAATCAAGGAGAGTAAATCCAGTTTTAAAAATCAAGAAACGATCGAGCCAAATAAAAGATACGGACGAGCAAAGTTTGCCATTTAGATGAAAAAAAATCCCTACAATTGCGCTGGAATTGCAGGATCCGCAAAATATAGCCGTTGGGATTTAGCCGTTGCCTTTATATCCGTTAGAAGCCGCTCGATCGATACGATTCTCTCACTCTCTGAATTCCAAGAAAGCTGCGATTCTCTTCATCTTTGATCCTTCTTTCCAAACCTCCAAGACTCAACAATGGTGTTCACACGGGCTGAAAGATCTGCAGCCAAGAAGAGGGCTGATGACGCAGCTGAAGCGGCTGCGAGGGAAGCACTTCTTACCCTTGCGGATGCTGGTGCTGTACGCACCGGACCTCTTCCCAAACTTCCTATCCGTAGGAGGAAGTGGAGGGTTGTCACAGAAATCCCTGCTGGACCTTCTGAACCAGCGGGCACACCCAAGAAGCGCCGGTGGAGTGTCGAGACGGCCGCCGAACCAAGCAAAGCAAAGACTCCCTCTGTGGAGAGTCAAGAATCGGATCGTGCGTCCCACGAGTCGATCAAGAAGGGTTCGTCGCCATCTGCATCGCCTGCGCACAGCCCTTCACCATCTGAACCAGTGCAGAGCCAAGAGTTGCCGTCATCACCGCCAGCGCAGAGTCCTGAACTGCCATCTTCGCCACTGAGTTCTGCACAGTCACCTACGGCCGAGCAAACAGCCACGCCGTCGCACACTTCCCCACGACCTGACCCTGAATTCCCATATGGGGAGTACCAAGAATCCACTCAGGGCAGTGGGGAAGTTGGGGAAGACGAGGTCTTCTCGCCTGCGAGGGAAGCTAGCCCAGAGAGTCCTGCACGGCAGGATGATTCCATGGAAGAGACGTTGGGGGCATGCCTCCAGCAGATCAACATCAAGGCAAAGCTCAAGAAGAAGAAGAAGGCCAAGATTGTCAAGGCCAAGCGATCCAAGAAGCTGAAAAGGAAGAAGGCTAAAAGGGCACCTTCAGCAGACAAAGAGAGCACTGAGCCTTCGCTCAAACGACTCAAGGTTGAGGCTGCCGAGTCAGCCAAGCCATCAGATAAGGGGAAGGCCAAGCTCTACCCTGAAGATGAGCCTCAGTCAGTGAGGTATGTTTCCTCTGATGCTGAGTCCAGGGGTGCTGAGCTAAGGAAGAGGGAGTTGCTGCACGAGAAAGGCTTCCTCGACCGACCTGCTGACCTGCCGCAGTTCTTGCGCGCAGGAGTGATAAACCACGGCTGGGAGGAATTTTGCAGACCGCCCAATCCAGCCTACACGAGCATGGTGTATGATTTCTACGCCAATGTGCTCAGCCCTGAGGATGGCCTGTCTGTGGTCAGAGGGGTAGAAGTGGATTTCTCAGCCAAGGCCATCAACGAAGCCTATGGTCTCAAGGGCCAAACACATACAGATTATGCATGGATTGTTGATGAGCCTACTGAGGCAGTTCTAGAAGAGGCCATTCGGACCATTGGCCAGCCTGAAGCTTCCTGGACCGTGTCACGCAATGGGAGGCACACTCTCATGAGTGCCAACCTCACGGCTAAGGCGGCTGTTTGGTTTTCGTTCGTGAGAAGGAGATTGTCCCCAGTGACTCACGAGACTACAATCAACCAGAGCCGATCGCTGCTGGTGTATGCGATAATGAGAGGTCTCACGATCAACGTGGGAGAAGTCATCACTGCTGCTATTGCTGAGTGCGCCAAGAAAGGTAAGGGACCACTGTTTTTCCCTAACACCATAACCAAACTATGTTTGCTTGCAGGAGTCCCCACTGAGCGACTGGAGCAGCAGATGGCTTACACAGGCCACTTGGAGCTGCCTGCTTGCCTGAGGCTGAAGAGGAAGGGGAATATGGAGTTTGAACTGGATAGGTTGGCTGCTGATCAGTCCCTATCCATGGCATGCCTGATGGATATGCAAAGGAGGATGGCTCAATGGGCCACTTATGCGCAGGCTCGGGACAAGGAAGTTGCAGACCAACTTGGGTGCATCTTCCCTGACTTCCCCACAAATCTCCTGACTCCATGGGTGCCTCCACGACCAAGGCAACCTGATGAGGATGAAGATGTTTGAGTGCTAGTTTGAATCGCACTAAAGGGAGTATTGCTGTTCCCTTAGAAAAAATTTTCTGCTTTCTGATAGACTATGTAAATTATGCTGTTTGTAGTACAATTTTGATCTGTTTTAGATGCTTAGTTTTTTGTCTTTAATTATGCTTAGCATAGTCTGATGCTAGATGACTAGGTAGGATAGTTTAGCTTTATTTTTAGAGAGCTTGAATGACTGGAAAAAGCATGCTTGGGGGCCTTAATCACTGTTATATCTGCCCTGACTTCATTGCGAAATAATTGCGGTCCCCGCAATTTTTATTACTGAAAGCATGTTTTGGACTGTCTGTTTCGCTAGGCTGTGATCTGTTTAAATTCTTTCTTTTGCTGCTATCCTGACTACCTTATATAGCTTATCTAAATGCATGCTGGATGAGTGTCATAGGACACCCTTTGATAGTTTAAATTAACCTCTAAATAGCTCAGCATGCATAGCTGTAAGTCCTTATCTGCCTGTTTTTTTTTCAGTTTTCTGCTGCTGTGATGTTTTCTTTTCAAATGTTCTGTCTATGCCTAGGGCTTTAGATTCTCTTTGTTTTACCTTAGACTAGATGCTTCTAGGACAAGTTTGGGGGTGTGCCACCTCAAACACTCATTGGGGACAATGAGTAGTTGAAGTTTGGGGGAGGCCACCCTAGGCCTAGGAACATTCCTCTCTCCCTTAGAAACATAAGCATTCTTCTTCTCCTTTACAAAAAATGATGAACTAAAAAAAAAAAAATGAAAAAAGAATAAAGGGGAGAGTTTCTCTTAGGTTGCTGAGTAATCAGTGCCAAGTGTGTAACCCACAAGTGGCGTTGCATCAAAAGGCAACCAAAGGAGAGGCTCCACCAAAGTAAGAAAGAAAGAAAAAAAGAAGAAGTAGGGAAGAAGAATGTAAACCTAGGAGTTACAACTTTGTGGCTTAGATGTCCTATTTAAAAAGAACTCTGATCCTCAAAGTAGCTAGGCACAAAGTTGTAACTTGTAGGGTTGTTTAGGGAGATGAGTGTTTATCCAATGTAGTGATGCCAGGGTTTGGGTTGTTCTCTAAAAGTACTACTGTCATCGTTAATACTAAGACTGGCATGACTCTAAGGAATCCTAGACACATTAAAAATAAAGCTAGAAGCATGTACTGAGTCTGAGGTAAAGCTAGGCAGAATTTGAAACCTTAGGGATAGTGGCATGATATGACAAAAGTAAATAGATCAGTTGGAGGAAGTTAATGAAAACAGAAGGAGTGTTAGGCAGGCAAAGTCAGAAGAAGCTAGTTAAAAGGGTAGTTTTAAGCTTAGAAGTGTGTCACAGGACAGCAGTGCTAAAGATAGGGATATAGGAGAGTTAGTAAGTAGTTAAAGAAGAAGAAACAGCAGCCTAGGTAAGTCCTTAGTGTGCTTGAGGACAAGCAAAACCTTAAGTTTGGGGGTGTGTTAAGTCTCTGAAAGTGACTTATTTAGGACCCATTTAGCTTAAGAAGAGGTACACTTTTAGGTGTTTTTGATAGCATTTAGCCTAAACCTATGCTTAAATATGAGAATGAGAAGAAGGTAGCTAAATTAGGACTTATGCACAATAGAAAAAAAAAGGGTTGAAAACCGAAGGAAAAGAATGAAAAAAACAAGCATTGCGATAGCATTGCGAAAACATTGCTGAAGCCGCAATTATTCAAGTGAAAACCGTAAGTTGACTGATCTTTTTCTGTTAATTTTTGTGATTTCAGGGATTCGTTCTTTCTCCTCCATCCATTCTGATATACGACGTTGAAGATTGATGGTTCTCCTTGGCCCAAACGCACCTGCAAACTACTATAAAAGGGGGTCAAAGTCGGAGGTTCAATCATCATCCGAAAGCGTAGAAGTCTTCTCGCAGTCCATCTTTTCCCCTGTTTTCCTTTGCCGTCTGCTGGTTTGCGAAGCTCAGCTGTTGGAATCGATAATCTGATAGGAAGGGGAGGAGATTCTTCTTCTCTCCTGATTGGATTCATCCAAGCAAGGCTGATCTTTTTGATCCTTCATTCGAGGCGACTGCAACGAGGCTTTCAAGCACCATTTACTGCTTTTTGTCTTTCCTTTCTCATTTCCAGCATTGTTTAGTTGTTGCTTCTGGTTTAGTGATTAGTCTACTTCATTTCGTTGCTTTCTGTCTTTGGATTATTTACTTTAGGTTTCCCTTTGTTCGTTCAAACATTCAAAGTAATCAAATTACAAGTCTTCATTTCACAGTTTCCATCTTCTGCTGCTACGGTTTTGTCCTACTGTTTTGAGTACATTTCCCTTTTAAGCATGTCTGTTTTATCTTATACTTCTGTTCTCTATATATCCATGAGTAGCTAAGTCACTTAGGGGCATGCTAATGACAGAACTATAGGCTAAAAAACGTGAACCAAGTATGTAGGATAGCTCTCGAACCATTGATTGTATGTAAGCTTCATCCCACGGGCAATTTCGATTGGCCATCCATTTTGTCCAAAGAACTCCTAACCTCTGGAAGGAGTAAGAGTTCAGAGTCATATTATCATGCTAGCCTTTCAAGGTAACCAGGAAACGGCCTAGGAATAGGCGTTTCCCTAGTACAAACCATATCTTTCTGCCTTAACAAGATGCTTAAGACCTTACTTTGAGTTGAGTAAACTAAAGAATCTAATGCATGGAATCGGACGATACATGAGATTAAGATAGTTTGATGCATAGAGAGTTGATCTAATGCTTGGGAATCGTATTAAAATGCCTATAGGATAGTCGTTAGTAGCCCTTAATTCTCCATTTTACACACATTTGCTGTTTTTACAATTGCGATAACATTGCGGTATCCGCAATTCTGCTAAGTTACCATTCTGTTTAGCTGTTTTCTTCTTCGTTTATTAATTCCATCTCTTGTCCTTTGAGTCTAATTTCAACTTGCATTTGTTTATGTTGCATTCCTCTACACATTCAGCAAAAATTAGATAATTAAAAACCAATTTTACCCCATCAAATCCGCCCCTTCTTTCTTAACAAAACACTTCGCGAATAGCTAAAAATAAGTCTCTGTGGGAAAACAAATGAAATATACTTACTACTTACTATAAGATCATGTATGCTTGCATGTTCTGAGTGCTCTCTCTCTCTTATTTCTTATTTTTATTAACACATTGAGCACGCAACAGTGAGCCCTATACAATGTGTACCTAAGAAGGGGGGGATGACTGTGGTAGTCAATGAGAACAATGAACTGATTCCAACTAGGACTGTCACAGGATGGAGAGTGTGCATGGATTACAGGAAATTAAATAAAGAAACTAAAAAAGACCACTTCCCTCTACCGTTCATTGACCAGATGTTAGACAGAATAGCTGGTAGAGCCTACTATTGTTTCTTAGATGGTTATTCTGGCTATAATCAGATTACTATAGACCCTAAGGACCAAGAGAAGACTACCTTCACTTGCCCTTTTGGAACTTTTGCCTTTCGCAGAATGCCTTTTGGCTTATGCAATGCACCGGCAACTTTCCAAAGGTGCATAATGGCAATCTTCTCTCAGTTGGATGAGTCCATGATAGAAATATTCATGGATGACTTTTCAGTCTTTGGGGATTCCTTTACCAACTGTCTAGAGAATTTAGGACAAGTCCTGGCTAGATGTGAAGAGACTAACTTAGTCCTTAATTGGGAAAAGTGTCACTTCATGGTAGATGAGGGGATTGTCTTAGGTCATAGAGTGCCAAGGGCAGGTGTAGAGGTCGATAGGGCCAAAATAGAGATCATAGAGAAGTTGGTAGAGCCTCAGAATGTCAAGGCCATTAGAAGTTTCTTAGGGCATGCTGGTTTCTACAGAAGGTTCATTAAGGACTTTTCTAAGATAGCCAAGCCTCTGTGTGAGCTGCTAGAACTAAAAAGGCCATTCATCTTCTCTAAGGAATGTGTAGTAGCTTGGACCACCCTTAAGAAAGCACTAGTTACAGCACCTGTTATAGTAGGGCCAGATTGGGATCTCCCATTTGAGATGTTATGTGATGCTAGTGACTATGCTGTAGGGGTCATGTTAGGCCAGAAGATTGACAAGCTAACACATCCTGTATATTATGCTAGTAAGACCTTGAATGAGGCTCAATGTAATTATACAACTACTGAGAAAGAGATGCTTGCTGTAGTGTTTGCTTGTGAGAAATTCAGGAACTATATTGTAGGCACTAGGACAATTGTATACACTGACCATTCTGCCTTGAAATATCTTATGAGGAAGGCTGATGCTAAGCCTAGGTTGATTAGGTGGGTGTTATTGCTGCAAGAATTTGATTTGGACATTCGAGACAAGAAAGGATGTGAAAATGTGGTTGCAGATCACCTTTCTCGATTGCAGCACAATTGCGAAAAAATTGCGGAGCCCGCAATTTCTGATGCTTTTATTGATGAACATGTCTTTGTTTTGACTCATCGTGATAACGATGAGGAACCTTGGTTTGCTGACATTGCTAACTTCCGTGCATCACAGGTATTACCAGTTTTCAAGGGAGGACAAGAGAAGAAGAGGTTCCTTCATGAAGCAAGGAAATTCATCTGGGATGACCCCACACTTTACAGAACCTGTGCTGACGGCTTGCTAAGGAAGTGTGTTTCAGCTGCTGAAGCAAAGTCTGTGCTGCAGCACTGTCACGCAGCTCCTTATGGTGGACACTTTGGTGGCCAAAGAACAGTTGCAAAGGTATTTCAGAGTGGCTACTATTGGCCAACGATCTTCAAAGATGCCCACAACTATGCCCACAGCTGTGATGAATGCCAAAGAACAGGTAACCTCAGTCGAAAGGATGAGATGCCCCTCACCTACATCTTAGAGTTGGAGCTCTTTGATGTATGGGGCATTGACTTCATGGGGCCATTTCCTCCATCATCAGGTAACCTTTACATATTAGTAGCAGTGGACTATGTGTCCAAGTGGGTAGAAGCCAAAGCATGTCCTAATAATGATGCTAAAACAGTCACCAAATTCTTGCATAGGCACATTTTTACTAGGTTTGGGACACCTCGTGCCATCATTAGTGATGAGGGGTCCCATTTTATTAACAAGGCTATGGAGAGAGTGTTGGCTAAGTATAACATTAGACATAGAGTAGCCACCCCCTATCACCCACACTCGAATGGACAAGCTGAAATTTCAAATAGGGAAATTAAGAACATCCTAGAAAAAGTGGTCAAACCTAATAGGAAAGACTGGTCCTTTAAGCTTGAGGATGCACTTTGGGCTTATAGGACAGCATATAAGACACCCCTAGGTATGTCTCCTTATAGGCTAGTATATGGCAAGACTTGTCACTTACCACTTGAGTTAGAAAACAAAGCATTTTGGGCCATGAAGGAATTGAATTTTTGTGTAAAGGATGCAGGGACACTGAGGTCTTTGCAATTACATGAGCTTGATGAGCTCAGACATATGGCCTATGAAAATGCTAAAATGTATAAGGAAAAGACCAAGATTTGGCACGATAGTAGACTTAGAGTTAAGGATTTTAAGAAGGGTCAACTTGTCTTGTTGTTTAACTCACGGTTGAAACTATTTCCAGGGAAACTTAAGTCTAGATGGTCAGGTCCATTTGTGATTACTAATGTGTTTGTTCATGGTGCCATAGAGATAAAGAACTTGCAGCAAGGCCAACCGTTTATGGTTAATGGTGCAAGGTTGAAGCACTACTATGAGGAAGGAGATGTGAAGACTCTCTCGGCCTTCCTCTTGACTGAAGCATGAAAAGAGAACGAGAGAGGACGAGTGATTGCTGTGCTCGTCAACATAAGGCTCATGCCTTAGTTTATTTTTTGCAATTTTCCGGTTATCGTTTGTGTGTTTTGTTGTGTGATTTTAATTGCGAATTTGATGTTGTTTTTATTTCTTTTTGTAGGGAATCGAAAGAGGGAATCAAGGAGAGTAATTCCAGCTTTAAAAATCAGGAAACGATCGAGCCAAATAAAAGATACGGACGAGCAAAGTTTGCCATTTAGATGAAAAAAAATCCCTAAAATTGCGCTGGAATTGCAGGATCCGCAAAATATAGCCGTTGGGATTTAGCCGTTTCCTTTATATCCGTTAGAAGGCGCTCGATCGATACGATTCTCTCACTCTCTGAATTCCAAGAAAGCTGTGATTCTCTTCATCTTTGATCCTTCTCTCCAAACCTCCAAGACTCAACAATGGTGTTCACACGGGCTGAAAGATCTGCAGCCAAGAAGAGGGCTGATGACGCTGCTGAGACAGCTGCGAGAGACGCACTACTTGCCTTGGCTACGGCTGACGCTGCACGCACCGAACGTCTCCCCAAGCTTCCGGTCCGTAGGAAGAAGTGGAGGGTTGTCACAGAAATCCCTGCTGGACCCTCTGAACCAGCAGGCACACCCAAGAAGCGCCGGTGGAGTGTCGAGACGGCCGCCGAACCAAGCAAAGCCAAGACTCCCTCTGTGGAGAGTCAAGAAACGGATCGTGCGTCCCACGAGTCGACCAAGAAGGGTTCGTCGCCATCTGCATCGCCTGCGCACAGCCCTTCACCATCTGAACCAGTGCAGAGCCCAGAGTTGCCGTCATCACCGCCAGCGCAGAGTCCTGAACTGCCATCTTCGCCACTGAGTTCTGCGCAGACACCTACAGCAGAGCAAAACACCACGCCGTCACACACTTCCCCACGGCCTGACCCTGAATTCCCATATGGGGATTATCAAGAATCAACGCAGGGCAGTGGGGAAGGTGAGGACGAGGAGGTTTTCTCACCTATAAGGGAAGCAAGTGCCGAGAGCCCTGCGCAGCAGGATGATTCCATGGAAGAGACGCTGGGGGCATGCCTCCAGCAGATCAACATCAAGGCAAAGCTCAAGAAGAAGAAGAAGGCCAAGATTGTCAAGGCCAAGCGATCCAAGAGGCTGAAAAAGAAGAAGGCCAAACGGGCGCCTTCAGCAGACAACGAAAGCACTGAGCCTTCGCTTAAACGACTCAAGGTTGAGGCTGCCGAGTCAGCCAAGCCAGCAGATAAAGGGAAGGCCAAGCTCTACCCTGAAGATGAGCCTCAGTCAGTGAGGTATGTTTCCTCTGATGCTGAGTCCAGAGGCGTTGAGCTGAGGAAGAGGGAGTTGCTACATGAGAAGGGCTTCCTCGACAGACTTGCTGACCTGTCGCAGTTCTTGCGCGCAGGGATTATCAATCACAGCTGGGAGGAGTTGTGTAGGCCACCCAATCCGGCTTACACAGCTATGGTATACGACTTCTACGCCAACCTGCGCCACTCTGAAGAGGGGCTCTCTGTGGTGAGGGGAGTAGAGGTGGACTACTCAGCAAAAGCTATCAACGAAGCTTATGGCCTCAAGGGCCAAAGACACACTGATTATGCACGGATCGTTGATGAGCCTACTGAGGCAGTGCTGGAGGACGCCATTCGAACCATTGGCCAACCTGAAGCAGCGTGGACTGTATCACGCAATGGGAGGCACACTCTCATGAGTGCCAACCTGACAGCAAAGGCAGCTGTATGGTTTGCCTTTGTACGGAGGAAGCTGGCCCCTGTGACCCATGAGACGACCATCAACCAGAGCAGATCGCTGCTGGTCTACGCCATTATGCGAGGTCTCACGGTCAATGTGGGGGAAATTATGTCAGCTGCCATTGCTGAGTGCGCCAAGAAAGGTAAGGGACCACTGTTTTTCCCTAACACCATAACCAAACTAAGTTTGCTTGCAGGAGTCCCCACTGAGCGACTGGAGCAGCAGATGGCTTACACAGGCCATTTGGAGCTGCCTGCTAGCTTGAGGCTGAAGAGGAAGGGGAATATGGAGTTTGAACTGGATAGGCTGGCTGCTGATCAGTCACTATCGATGGCGTGCATGATGGATATGCAGAGGAGGATGGCTCAATGGGCCACGTATGCGCAGGCACGGGACAAGGAGGTTGCAGACCAGCTAGGCTGCATCTTCCCTGACTTCCCCACCAATCTCCTGACTCCATGGGTGCCTCCACGACCACGACAACCTGATGAGGATGAAGACGTTTGAGTGCTGATTTGAATTGCACTGAAGGGAGTATTGTTGTTCCCTTAGAAAAAAAAAAACAATTTTCTGCTTTCTGATAGCCTATGTGAATTATGCTGTTTTTAGTACACTGTTTGATCTGTTTTAGATGCTTAGTTTTATGTTTTTACTTTTGCTTAGTATAGTCTGATGATAGTTGACTAGGTAGGTTAGTTTTGTTTTATTTTTAGAAGAGCTTGAATGACTGGAAAAAGCATGTTTAGGGGCCTTAATCACTGCTATATCTGCCCTGATCTGATTGCGAAATAATTGCGGTCCCCGCAATTTTCATTACTAAAAGCATGTTTTGGACTGTCTGTTTAGCTAGGCTGTGATTTGTTTAAATTCCATCTTTTGCTGCTAACATGACTACCTTATATAGCTTATCTAAATGCATGTTGGATGAGTGTCTTAGGACACCCTTTGATAGTTTAAATTAACCTCTAAATAGCTCAGCATGCACAGCTTTAAGACCTTAATCTGTCTGTTATTTTTAAATTACTGCTGCTGTGATATTTGCTATTCGAATGTTTTGTCTATGCCTAGGGCTTTAGTTTCTCTTTGTTTTACCTTAGACTAGATGCTTCTAGGACAAGTTTGGGGGTGTGCCACCTCAAACACTCATTGGGGACAATGAGTAGTTGAAGTTTGGGGGAGGCCACCCTAGGCCTAGGAACATTCCTCTCTCCCTTAGAAACATAAGCATTCTTCTTCTCCTTTACAAAAAAATGATGAATTGAAAAAAAAAAAAAGAAATGAAAAATAGAATAAAGAGGGGGTCTCTCTTAGGTTGCTAAGTAATCAGTGCCAAGTGTGTGACCCACAAGTGGCAGTGCATCAAAAGGCAACCAAAGGAGAGGCTCCACCTAAGTAAGAAAAAGGGAAAAGAATAGGGAAGAAGAATGTATACCTAGGAGTTATAACTTTGTGGCTTAGATGTCCTATTTAAAAAGAACTCTGATCCTCAATTAGCTAAGCACAAAGTTGTAACTTGTAGGTTTGTTTAGGGAGATGAGTGTTTATCCAATGTAGTGATGCCAGGGTTTAGGTTGTTCTCTAAAAGTACTACTGTCACCGTTAATACTAAGACTGGCATGACTCTAAGGAATCCTAGACACATTAAAAATAAAGCTAGAAGCATGTACTGAGTCTGAGGTAAAGCTAGGCAGAATTTGAAACCTCAGGGATAGTGGCATGATATGACAAAAGCAAATAGATCAGTTGTAGGGAGTTAATGAAAACAGAAGGAATGTTAGGCAGGCAAAGTCAGAAGAAGCTAGATAAGAGGGTAGTTTTAAGCTTAGAAGTGTGTCACAGGACAGCAGTGCTATAGATAGGGATATAGGGGAGTCAGTAGGTGGTTAAAGAAGAAGAAACAGCAGCCTAGGTAAGTCCTTAGTGTGCTTGAGGACAAGCAAAACCTTAAGTTTTGGGGTGTGTTAAGTCTCTGAAAGTGACTTATTTAGGACCCATTTAGCTTAAGAAGATGTACACTTTTAGGTGTTTTTTATAGCATTTAGCTTAAACCTATGCTTAAATATGAGAATGAGAAGAGGGTAGCTAAATTAGGACTTATGCACAATAGGAAAGAAAAGGGTTGAAAACCGAAGGAAAAGAATGAAAAAAACTGCATTGCGACAGCATTGCGGAAACATTGCTGAAGCCGCAATTATTCAAGTGAAAACCGTAAGTTGACTGATCTTTTTCTGTTAATTTCCGTGATTTCAGGGATTCGTTCTTTCTCCTCCATCCATTCTGATATACGACGTTGAAGATTGATGGTTCTCCTTGGCCCAAACGCACCTGCAAACTACTATAAAAGGGGGTCAAAGTCGGAGGTTCAATCATCATCCGAAAAGCGTAGAAGTCTTCTCGCAGTCCATCTTTTCTCCTGTTTTCCTTTGCCGTCTGCTGGTTTGCGAAGCTCAGCTGTTGGAATCGATAATCTGATAGGAAGGAGAGGAGATTCTTCTTCTCTCCTGATTGGATTCATCCAAGCAAGGCTGATCTTTTTGATCCTTCATTCGAGGCGACTGCAACGAGGCTTTCAAGCACCATTTACTGCTTTTTGTCTTTCCTTTCTCATTTCCAGCATTGTTTAGTTATCGCTTCTGGTTTAGTGATTAGTCTACTCCATTTCGCTGCTTTCTGTCTGTGGATTATTTACTTTAAGCTTCCCTTTGTTCGTTCAAACATTCAAAGTAATCAAATTACAAGTCTTCATTTCACAGTTTCCATCTTCTGCTGCTACGGTTTTGTCCTACTGTTTTGAGTACATTTCCCTTCTAAGCATGTCTGTTTTATCTTATACTTTTGTTCTCTATATATCCATGAGTAGCTAAGTCACTTAGGGGCATGCTAATGACAGAACTATAGGCTAAAAAACGTGAACCAAGCATGTAGGTTAGCTTTCGAAGCATTGATTGTATGTAAGCTTCATTCCACGGGCAATTTCGATTGGCCATCCATTTTGTCCAAAGAACTCCTAACCTCTGGAAGGAGTAAGAGTTCAGAGTCGTATAATCATGCTAGCCTTTCATGGTAACCAGGAAACGGCCTAGGAATAGGCGTTTCCCTAGTACAAACTAAACACTTCTGTTTTAACAAGATGCTTAAGACCTTACTTTGAGTTGAGTAAACTAAAGAATCTAATGCATGGAATCGGACGATACATGAGATAGAGTGAGTTTGATGCATAGAGAGTTGATCTAATGCTTGGGAATCGTATTAAAATGCCTATAGGATAGTCGTTAGTAGCCCTTAATTCTCCATTTTACACACGTTTGCTGTTTTTACAATTGCGATAACATTGCGGTGTCCGCAATTCTGCTAAGTTACTATTCTGTTTAGCTGTTTTCTTCTTCGTTTATTAATTCCATCTCTTGTCCGTTGAGTCTAATTTCAACTTTCATTTGTTTATTTTGCATTCCTTTATATGTTCGGTAGGAAGTAGGCAATTAAAAACCAAATTTACCCCATCAAATCCATCCCTTCTTTCTTAACAAATACACTTCGTGAATAGCTAAAAATAAATCTCTGTGGAAAAAACGAATGAAATATACTTACTACTTGCTGTAAGACCATGTATGCTTGCATGTTCTGAGTGCTCTCTCTACCTTCTTGCTTATTTATTTTTAACACATTGAGCACGCAACACTCACCTACATCCTGGGTGATCCCATATATCCTCTTCCGCAGAGTAGTGGCTAAGGACGCGGGAAAGTATTTCTCCAAGAATACCCGCTTCATATCCTGCCACGTGGTGATGGATCCGGAAGGCAGGTAGTACAACCAATCCTTGGCCTTGTCTTTGAGCGTGAAGGGGAATGCCCTCATGTTCAGCTGCTCCTCCGTGACCCCTGCGGGCTTCATCCCCGCGCAAACGCAATGGAACTCCATCAGATGTTTGTTCGCGTCCTCACCTGCGTTTCCATGGAAAGAAGGTAACTGGTGAATTAAACCAGATTTCAACTCGAAGTTACCTGCTACCACGGGGTAGTTAATGCACAAAGGCTGCAGGTTCAGGTCTGGCGCTGCCAGTTGCTTAAGCGTCCGCGGCGCTTCACCTTGCGCCATCTCGTCAAATAAGAAGGGATTGCCTTCTTCTCTTTCAAACGTTCCTTGCCCCTCCCGGGCTTCTCTACGTAACCGCCGCTCCTCTCTGTCAATCTCAGGGATAAACTGCAAACTACCCTCAGAGGAACGGGTCATACACAAACAAAAATCTAAACATACAAATTACATACAGAAAAATTTTCAGTCAACCATTAATAAACCAAATTCAAACTTCAATCATAAATTCAATCGATTGCCTATTCCCCGGCAACGGCGCCAATTTTGGTGGGACGGATTTTTGAATATCCGCTTAATCTCAAGCTGTCGAGGCTTGCCAAAATATGATTTATAAAGCCTATGACCAAGGCTTTGCAGCCAGTGGTAACAGGGTCGATCCAAGGAATAGGAAGAATGAATTTACTAGTGAAATTGAGATTTAATTGATTAATTGGTAACGGGGGGTTTTATCATGCAAGAAAAATGTCAAATAAGCTAACGAAAGAGAGAAATAATATGAAGAACGTGTGCGCGGTTTGGGAAGTCTAGGGATCAATTGTTAGACAACATTCAGCTTATCATGTAATGCTAATAATCATGGAATACAGTTTATTTAGCACGCGGACGACTACCAGAGAAGCCCCAAAGTAGCCGACTCCATGGATTTTAATTAGGCCACACAGTCCTAATCACACGTTATCTAAGCTCGCATTAAGATGATCAGTCCTAAGGTGAATTTAGATAGTCACTAGCTAACCGCGACGAACATTCGAGCGTGAATTCTAAATGCTAGTAGGTTGCCCGCAAACGCCGTATGCAACCAACATTTATCCTACCCGACCCGATACTTCGATTTAGTTCTATTTACCTGTGTTACTTAGTCGAGCAGTGAGAGGCACGACATCGCTACTCTTTAACATACACAACATGCGAAACTACCCGAGTGTCAATCAACGTATTTTAGCATTCGCGTTGGATTAAGCAAGGTAAACAGATGCCAATAATCAGATTCCAATATGCAAAATTATACTCAGATTATCAAAGCCATAAATGTCTAACAAAATTCCCTAAACAAATCCCAAATCGTCACCCTTACCTTAGCCGCTCATGGCGCGGTGCGTCAATCCCGCTCCAACAACGGCCATGGAAGGATCCTTCTAAGTATTACAAAGGAAAGTGGAGCTCACAAGCATGCCAACAATGGCGGAGCTCCACGGAAAATAGAGAGAAAATGGGGAAGAAGAAGACCAAAATCGCCGGATTCCGTTGAGAGATGAAGAAGATGATTCCCCCAAAATTATGCAGAAAATCGTCTTTTAGCTGCTGTAATCGTCGTAGCGTCGAGACGCTAGGCCAGCGTCTCGACGCTGTGCCCTAAGTAATCCGCGCGCGCGCGCGATGGCGTCGCGACGCAAGGCCAGCGTCGCGACGCTGCCCCGATGAAATTCCTGCGCGCGCCTCCTCCGGAGCGTCTCGACGCCAAGCAGGGTCTCGACGCCAGGGCAGCGTCGAGCTAGCGTCTCGACGCTATCACTCGACGCTTGCTCTCGGGTTTTTCCAGCGTCGAGCCAGCGTCTCGACGCTATAGCTCGACGCTGGCTCTCGGGTTTGGGGCTGATGCTTTGCCTCTCCAAGGCTGTTTTGGCCCGTTTCTTCACGGAACAAGTTCCCCTCTTCCCGATTCATTCCCGGGGCGCTAAAGCTCCACTTTAAGCTCTCGAATATGCCCAACGGACGCACGAGCTCTTTGCCGCTTTTCTCCTATAAAAGAGATATATTTAATCAATTGAAAGCGGACTTTAGCTATAATTGGGACGTATTTAATAGCTCCAAAATGGAGTTATCAAACCCCTCTATGAAAGAGGTAGTAAAAAAAGAAATCATAAAGTGGTTAGATGCAGGTGTAATCTTCCCTATAGCTAGTAGTCAGTGGGTGAGCCCTATACAATGTGTACCTAAGAAGGGAGGGATGACTGTTGTTGCGTGCTCAATGTGTGAAATAAATAAGCAATAAGAAAGAGAGAGCACTCAGAACATGCAAGCATACATGATCTTGTAAGCAAGTAGTAAGTATTTTTTCATTCGTTTTCCCACAGAGATTTATTATCAGCTACTCGTGAAGTGTAATGTTAAGAAAGAATGGGTGGATTTGATGGGGTAGAATTGATTTTAAGTTGTCTAATTTCTAAGGAATATGTAAAGGGAAGCAACATAAACAAATGCAAGTCAATGATAAACTCAAATGAAAAGAGAAGAGATTAATAAACGAAGAGGAAAATAGCTAAACAGAATTTTTAACTTAGCAGAATTGCGAGAACAGCAATTCTACCGCAATGTGACTAACAGCGAAAGTGTGTAAAATGGAGAAACAAGGGCTACTAACGACTCCCCTATAGGCATTTTTATACGATTCTCAAGCACTGGATCAACTCACTATGCATCAAACTAACTCAATCTCATGTATCTTCCGATTTCATGCATTAGATTCTTTAGTTTACTCATGTCCAAGTAAGGTCTTAAGCATCTTGTTAAAGCATAAAGATATGGTTTGTACTAGGAAAACGCCTACTCCTAGGTCGTTTTCTGGTTACCTTGAAAGGCTAGCATGAGTGTATGACTCTGAACTCTTACTCCTTCCAGAGGTTAGGAGTTCTTTGGACAAAATGGATGGCCAATCGAAATTGGCCGTGGGATGAAGCTTACATACAATCAATGCTTCGAGAGCTATCCTACATGCTTGGTTCACGTTTTTTAGCCTATAGGATTGTCATTAGCATGCCCCTATGTGACTTAGTTACTCATGGATATAGGAAGAACAGAAATAAGAGATGAAGTAGACATGCTTAGAAGGAATTTAGAGACAAAACAGCAAGGAAAACAGTAGGCAACAAAGACAAGAAACTGTGAAACAATGAATTTTGCTTTGATTACTTGATTGTTTGAATGAACAAAGGGAAGCTTAAAGTGAATAACATAAAGACAGAAAGCAACGAAATGAAATGAACTAGCCACTAGAAAAGAAACAACAATTAAACAGAGCTGGAAATTAGAAATAAAAGACAGAAAGCAGTAATTGAGCTTGAACGCCTCGTCGCAAATGCCTCGGCTGAAGGGAGAGAAAGGATAGCCTTGCTTGGATGAATTCAATCAGGAAAGAAGATGAATCTTCTCTCCTTCCTATCAGATTGTCGATTCCAACAGCTGAACTTCTCACACCAACAGACGGAGAAGAAAACCAGGAGAAAAGATGGAGCTACGAAGAGACTTCTACGCTTTCGGATGATGATCAAACCCTCTACTTTGACCCCCTTTTATAGTAATCTGCAGGTGCGTTTGGGCCAAGGAGAACCATCCATCCTCAACGTCATACTTCAAAATGGATGGAGGAGAAAGAAAGAATCCCTGAAATAACGGAAAATAACAGAAAAAGATCAGTCAACTTACGGATTTCACTTGAAACATTGCGGTTTCAGCAATGTTTCCGCAGTGCTGCCGCAATGCTCATTTTTCCTTCTTTTAACTTCGTTTTTCATTCCTTTTCTTTCCTTTTGCACACAAGTCCTAATTTAGCTACCTTCTTCTAATTCTCATATATAAGCATAGGTTTAAGCTAAATCCTATCAAAAACACCTAAGAGTGTACATCTTTCTAAGATAAATAAGTCCTAAAAAGGTCACTTTTGGAGACGTAACACACCCCCAAACTTAAGGTTTTGCTCGTCCTCGAACAATCTAAGGACTTGTTTAGGCTGCTGTTTCATCTTCTTTAACCACTTACTGACTCCCCTACATTTCTATCTATAGCAGTGCTGTCCTGTGACACACTTCTAAGTTTACAACTAACCTTTTATATTGCTTCTTCTGACTTCGCACGCCTATTACTCCTGCTGTTTCATTAACTCCCTACGACTGATCTACTTGCTTTTATCATATCGTGCATCTATCCCTAAGGTTTCGAATTCTACCTAGCTTTACCCTAGACTCAGTACATGCTTCTAGCTTTTACTTTTGAATTACCTAGGATTCCTTAGAGTCATGCCAGTCTTAGTATTAACAGTGACAGTAGTACTTTTAGAGAACAACCTAAACCCTGGCATCACTACATTGGACATACATTCATCTCCCTAAACACCCCTACAAGCTACAACTTTGTGCTCAGCTAATTGAGGATCAGAGTTCTTTTTATTCAGGACATCTAAGCCACAAAGTTGCAACTCCTAGGCCAGCTGCAACTTTTGCAACTTTTGTAACACACCCCCTAATTTCTGTGCAAAAACAACTTTTCGCAATAAACTTGTTTTACTTGAGTGTCTCTTTATTTATCTTAGAAAGATGTACACTCTTAGGTGTTTTTGATAGGATTTAGCTTAAACCTATGCTTATATATGAGAATTAGAAGAAGGTAGCTAAATTAGGACTTGTGTGCAAAAGGAAAGAAAAGGAATGAAAAACGAAGTTAAAAGAAGGAAAAATGAGCATTGCGGCAGCATTGCGGAAACATTGCTGAAACCGCAATGTTTCAAGTGAAATCCGTAAGTTGACTGATCTTTTTCTGTTATTTTCCGTTATTTCAGGGATTCTTTCTTTCTCCTCCATCCATTTTGAAGTATGACGTTGAGGATGGATGGTTCTCCTTGGCCCAAACGCACCTGCAGATTACTATAAAAGGGGGTCAAAGTAGAGGGTTTGATCATCATCCGAAAGCGTAGAAGTCTCTTCGCAGCTCCATCTTTTCTCCTGTTTTTCTTCTCCGTCTGTTGGTGTGAGAAGTTCAGCTGTTGGAATCGACAATCTGATAGGAAGGAGAGAAGATTCATCTTCTTTCCTGATTGGATTCATCCAAGCAAGGCTATCCTTTCTCTCCCTTCAGCCGAGGCATTTGCGACGAGGCGTTCAAGCTCAATTACTGCTTTCTGTCTTTTATTTCTAATTTCCAGCTCTGTTTAATTGTTGTTTCTTTTCTAGTGGCTAGTTCATTTCATTTCGTTGCTTTCTGTCTTTATGTTATTCACTTTAAGCTTCCCTTTGTTCATTCAAACAATCAAGTAATCAAAGCAAAATTCATTGTTTCACAGTTTCTTGTCTTTGTTGCCTACTGTTTTTCCTTGTTGTTTTGTCTCTAAATTCCTTCTAAGCATGTCTACTTCATCTCTTATTTCTGCTCTTCCTATATCCATGAGTAACTAAGTCACATAGGGGCATGCTAATGACAATCCTATAGGCTAAAAAACGTGAACCAAGCATGTAGGATAACTCTCGAAGCATTGATTGTATGTAAGCTTCATCCCACGGGCAATTTCGATTGGCCATCCATTTTGTCCAAAGAACTTCTAACCTCTGGAAGGAGTAAGAGTTCAGAGTCATACACTCATGCTAGCCTTTCAAGGTAACCAGAAAACGACCTAGGAGTAGGCGTTTTCCTAGTACAAACCATATCTTTATGCTTTAACAAGATGCTTAAGACCTTACTTGGACATGAGTAAACTAAAGAATCTAATGCATGAAATCGGAAGATACATGAGATTGAGTTAGTTTGATGCATAGTGAGTTGATCCAGTGCTTGAGAATCGTATAAAAATGCCTATAGGGGAGTCGTTAGTAGCCCTTGTTTCTCCATTTTACACACTTTCGCTGTTAGTCACATTGCGGTAGAATTGCTGTTCTCGCAATTCTGCTAAGTTAAAAATTCTGTTTAGCTATTTTCCTCTTCGTTTATTAATCTCTTCTCTTTTCATTTGAGTTTATCATTGACTTGCATTTGTTTATGTTGCTTCCCTTTACATATTCCTTAGAAATTAGACAACTTAAAATCAATTCTACCCCATCAAATCCACCCATTCTTTCTTAACATTACACTTCACGAGTAGCTGATAATAAATCTCTGTGGGAAAACGAATGAAAAAATACTTACTACTTGCTTACAAGATCATGTATGCTTGCATGTTCTGAGTGCTCTCTCTTTCTTATTGCTTATTTATTTCACACATTGAGCACGCAACAAGTTTTTGGCGCCGCTGCCGGGGATTTAGTTTAGTGAAAACGAAGTTTGTTAAGTTAGAAAACCAACTCTTAAAATCTATTGAAGCTGATCTATTTTCATTTCTTTTTCAGGTACTATTTGGGTTAGTTTATGAATGAGCCTTCAAGTAGTGATCTAGAGTTCAACCCTGAGCCTGAGAGATTATTTAAGGCTAGAAATAGAGCCAAGAAATGTCTCTTTAACCAACCCCCTTTACCTCAAATAATTGCTGAAACCGCAGGGTCTCCGCAATCCTCTCAAGAAGAAATGGATAGATTAGTTCCAAATCCGGTACCTGTCACTCGCAATCCCATCGAAATAGCGAATGACAAGAATAGTGTCATTCTCTCATACTTAGTTCCCATGCCTGGAGAGCTAAACCCAAGTATAATCCGCCCTGAAATCACTGCCAACTCATTCGAGTTAAAGCCAGTGATGTTCCAAATGTTGTCCACTGTGGGACAATTCTTTGGAGTGGAAAATGAGGATCCCCACAACCATCTTAGAAACTTCCTAGGAGTTAGTGATACCTTCATCATCCCTGGAGTTTCCCAAGAAGCCTTGAGGCTTTACCTCTTCCCTTACTCTTTGAGGGACAAAGCAAAGACGTGGTTAAACTCATTACCCTCTAGATCAGTCCTCAATTGGACAGACTTGGCGGAGAAATTCCTAGTTAAATATTTCCCACCTGATAGGAATTCTACCTTTCGTGATGACATAGTCAAGTTCAAACAAGCTGAGAATGAGTCTCTTCACGAAGCTTGGACAAGGTTCAAGGACCTTCTTCTTAAATGTCCACACCATGGCATCCCATGGTGTATCCAAATAGAGGTCTTTTTCAAAGGATGCAACCCCAGCACTAGGCAAGTCTTAAATTCATCTGCTGGAGGTTCCATGTTGTCCAAGAGTTACAATGAAGCCTATGAGATCTTGGAGAAGATCTCAGCATCTCACTGTAGGTGGTCAGATGATCCAATAGAGCCAAGTAGAGCTCAAGATAAGGACACACTCAATGCTATGAGTAGTCAAATAAGCGCCCTGACCAACCTAGTAAAGCAAATGGCTCAAGCCAATCTCCAAACTAGTGTCAACACCGCCACAGCCATGTCAATGGGCACCCAACCAAGTCAAGGTGAGACACTTATCTGTGGATTCTGTGGGGAAGGGCACCTGTATGAATACTGCCCTGGGAATCCAGCCTCAGCCTGCTATGTTGGAAGCCAACAGCAGCCTAGGAACAACCCCTATTCCAATACTTACAACCCTGGTTGGAGGAACCACCCAAACCTGTCATGGGGTGGCCAACAGAATGCTAACCAAGTTCCTAACCAACCAAGACCGAGTGGAACACCTGGTTTCACTCCCCAACATAACCAATCTATGTATCAAAAACCATACAACCAACCAGTAGGGTCTTCTGTAGAAAATCTACTCAAAGAGTACATCGCCAAGAATGATGCTACTCTACAAAGCCAGCAAGCTACTCTTAGGAGCCTAGAGAACCAAATAGGGCAACTGGCCAATGAACTCAAAAGTAGGCCCCAAGGAAGACTTCCTGCTGACACTGAGGTGCCAAGGAGAGATGGAAAAGAGCAAGTTCAAGCAATTGAACTTAGAAGCGGTAGACCATTGGTGAGCAACACAAAGGAAGCCCCAAAGAGAGTAGAGAACACTGAGTCTAGTGCTCCACTGGAGTCTCTGCCAAACCAAGGTCAACCATCACCAAGCACATCAGGAGCAAGGCTGGAGCCAATCATAGAGGAGATAGAAGAAATTCCAAGGCCTCCACTTATCCTGAGGCGACTTGACGTGCCTGCTTATGTGCCACCACCTCCATTTCCTCGAAGGCTAAAGAAAAAACAAGAACAGGAAGTGCACTTTAATAAATTTCTAGAAATTCTTAAGTAAGTGCATGTTAATATTCCTTTTGTAGAAGTTTTACAGTCTATGCCTTCGTATGTAAAGTTTTTGAAGGATATTATCACTAACAAGAAAATAATTGGTGAGTTTGAAACAGTAAATCTCACTGAGGAGTGCAGTGCCATACTCCAAAACAAGCTACCCAAGAAAGAGAAGGATCCTGGTTCCTTCACCTTACCAGTAGAGCTAGGAGGCAAGCACGTGGGCACAGCTCTTTGTGACCTGGGAGCCAGCATAAACCTCATGCCCCTATCACTATTCCGCCAGCTAGGAATAGGAGAAGCACGTCCAACCACTGTCACTTTACAACTAGCAGACAGATCCATAGCCTACCCTGAGGGTAAGATTGAGGATATTCTTGTAAAGGTTGACAAGTTTATTTTCCTTGCAAATTTCATTATCCTGGATTATGAAGCAGACAAGGAGGTCCCCATCCTATTAGGCAGACCTTTTCTCGCCACAGGTAGGGCCCTGATAGATGTCCAAAAAGGTGAGCTCACGATGAGGGTTCATGATGAAGAGGTGAAATTTAGTGTATATAAAGCCTTAAGGTACCCCTCTGACTCTGAATCTTGTGCTAGCATGGACATTGTAGATTCATTAATGGAAGAACAGCTGGAGCATGTATTATTAACTAAGCATGCTAATGAATATGTACAATTAGATTTAACTGATTTAAATGTTTCTGAAATAATGGATATACCTGTAGATAAAACACAGCATGTATGTATAAATAAAGACCTGACTAACAGATCCATGAATCCTTTAAAACCATCCATTGAGCATCCACCTGTCTTAGAATTGAAACCTCTACCCACTCACCTCAAGTATGCATATTTAGGAAGTAATGATACTTTGCCTGTGATTATTTCTTCTAAATTAAGTGAAAAGCATGAGGTTGAACTGATTTTATTACTTAAGCAACATAGGAAGGCTATTGCATGGACTATTGCTGACATTAGAGGCATTAGCCCTTCTTATTGCATGCATAAGATTATATTAGAGGAAGAGCATACACCCCGAGTAGATCACCAACGTAGGTTGAACCCCTCTATGAAAGAGGTAGTTAAAAAGGAAATAATAAAATGGTTAGATGCTGGTGTGATCTTCCCTATAGATAGTAGTCAGTGGGTGAGCCCTATACAATGTGTACCTAAGAAGGGGGGGATGACTGTGGTAGTCAATGAGAACAATGAACTGATTCCAACTAGAACTATCACAGGATGGAGGGTTTGCATGGATTATAGGAAATTAAATAAGGAAACCAAAAAAGACCACTTCCCTCTCCCATTCATTGACCAAATGTTAGATAGGATAGCTGGTAGAGCTTACTACTGCTTCTTAGACGGTTATTCAGGATATAACCAGATCACTATAGACCCTAAGGACCAGGAGAAGACCACCTTCACTTGCCCTTTTGGAACTTTTGCCTTTCGGAGAATGCCTTTTGGCTTATGCAATGCACCGGCAACATTCCAAAGCTGCATGTTGGCAATCTTCTCTGATTTTGATGAGTCCATGATAGAGATATTCATGGATGATTTCTCAGTCTTTGGGGATTCATTTACAAACTGTCTAGAGAACTTAGGACAAGTCCTGGCTAGGTGTGAGGAGACCAACCTAGTCCTTAATTGGGAAAAGTGCCACTTCATGGTGGACGAAGGGATTGTCTTAGGTCATAGAGTGTCTAGAGCAGGTGTAGAGGTCGATAGGGCCAAGATTGAGATAATAGAGAAGCTGGTAGAACCTCAGAATGTAAAAGTCATTAGAAGTTTCTTAGGACATGCAGGCTTCTATAGAAGGTTCATTAAGAACTTTTCTAAGATCTCCAAGCCTTTATGTGAGCTTCTAGAGCTAAACAAACCCTTCATCTTCTCTAAAGAATGTTTCCTAGCCTGGAAAACCCTTAAGGAAGCACTAGTCAAAGCACCTATTATAGTAGGGCCAAATTGGGATCTCCCATTTGAGATGTTATGTGATGCAAGTGACTATGCTATAGGGGTCATGCTAGGACAAAAGATTGACAAGTTAACACACCCTGTATACTATGCTAGTAAGACACTTAATGAGGCACAATGTAATTACACAACTACTGAGAAGGAGATGCTAGCCGTAGTGTTTGCTTGTGAGAAGTTTAGGAATTATATTGTAGGAACTAGGACAATCGTGTACACTGACCATTCTGCTTTGAAGTACCTCATGAGGAAGGCTGATGCTAAGCCTAGGTTGATTAGATGGGTGTTGTTGCTGCAGGAATTTGATTTAGACATCAGAGATAAGAAAGGATGTGAAAATGTGGTTGCGGATCATCTTTCTAGATTGCAGCATAATTGCGAAAAAATTGCGGAAACCGCAATTTCTGATGCTTTTATTGATGAACATGTCTTTGTATTGACTCATCGTGATAACGATGAGGAACCTTGGTTTGCTGACATTGCTAACTTCCTTGCATCACAGGTACTACCAACTTTCAAGGGAGGACAAGAAAAGAAGAGGTTCCTTCATGAAGATAGGAAGTTTATATGGGATGATCCCACACTTTACAAGACATGTGCTGATGGTCTGCTAAGGAAGTGTGTTTCAGCTGCTGAGGCGAAGTCTGTGCTGCAGCACTGCCATACAGCACCCTATGGTGGACATTTTGGTGGCCAAAGAACAGCTGCAAAGGTGTTCCAGAGTGGCTACTATTGGCCAACGATCTTCAAGGATGCCCACAACTATGCACACAGCTGTGATGAATGCCAGAGAACAGGTAACCTTAGTCGAAAGGATGAGATGCCTCTCACTTACATCTTAGAGTTGGAGCTCTTTGATGTGTGGGGCATTGACTTCATGGGACCATTTCCCCCATCATCAGGTAACCTTTACATATTGGTAGCAGTAGACTATGTATCTAAGTGGGTAGAGACCATAGCATGTCCAAATAATGATGCCAAAACAGTCATAAGATTCCTGCATAGACATATCTTTACTAGATTTAGAACACCTCGTGCTATAATTAGTGATGAAGGGACACATTTCATTAATAAAGCTATGTAGAAAGTGTTGGCTAAATACAATGTTAGACATAGAGTAGCCACCCCTTATCACCCACATTCGAATGGTCAAGCTGAAATTTCAAATAGGGAGATTAAAAACATACTCGAAAAAGTGGTCAAACCCAATAGAAAAGACTGGTCGTTTAAACTCGAGGATGCACTTTGGGCATATAGAACTGCATATAAGACACCCCTAGGTATGTCTCCTTATAGACTTGTGTATGGCAAAGCATGTCACTTACCATTCGAATTAGAAATTAAAGCATTTTGGGCCCTAAAAGAGTTGAATTATTGCGTGACCGATGCGGGAACATTGCGGTCTTTGCAATTACATGAGCTTGATGAGCTTAGACATATGTCCTATGAAAATGCTAAAATGTATAAGGAAAAGACCAAGATTTGGCACGACAGTAGACTTAGGATTAAAGACTTTAAGAAAGGCCAGCTTGTCTTATTATTTAACTCACGGTTGAAATTATTTCCAGGCAAACTTAAGTCCAGATGGTCAGGTCCTTTTGTAATAACTAACGTGTTTGTTCATGGTGCAATCGAGATTAAGAACCTGCAACAAGGGCAACCGTTCATGGTTAATGGTGCAAGATTGAAGCACTACTATGAGGAAGGAGATGTGAAGACTCTCTCGGCCTTCCTCTTGACTGAAACGTGAAAATAAGAACGAGAGAGGACGAGTGATCACTATGCTCGTCCATGCGAGGCTAATGCCTTAGTTTATTTTTTGCTATTTTTCCGGTTATTCTTTGTGTATATTTTTGTGTGATTTTAATTACGAATTTGATGTTGATTTTATTTCTTTTAATAGGGAATCGGTAGAGGGAATCAAGGAGATAAAATCAAGCTAAAAAAAAATCGAGGAGATATTGGGCCAAATCAAAGATTCAGTTGAGAGAAGATGGGCATTTAAACTCAGGAAATCTCCAACGGTCACTAGAATTGCGCTGGATTTGAAGAATCCGCAACGGAAATAGCCGTTGGGATTTCCATCATTACTTATATCCGTTAGAAGCGCGCTGATCTGTACGCTTCCCCCATTATATGAACTCCAAGAAATCTTCCTCTCTCATCATCTGCAATTCCTCTTTCCAGGTTCCCACGATTCAACAATGGTGCTAACGAGAGCTGAAAGGTCTGCGTCCAAGAAGAAGGCTGACGACGCTGAAATTGCTGCGAGGGAAGCACTTCTTGCCCTTGCAGATGCTGAGGCTGCGCGCACTGAACGACTCCCCAAACTGCCTATCCGCAAGAAGAAGTGGAAGGTAGTTACGGAGATACCTGCTGGACCCTCTGAACCAGCAGGAACACCCAAGAAACGCAAGTGGAGTATGGCTGTGGCCGAAGAAGCAAGCAAGAAAAAGACTCCCTCTGTGGAGAGTCAAAAAAGTGACCGTCGGTCACACGAGTCAGCCAAGCAGAGCCCTTCGCCATCTCCACCAGCGCGAAGCCCTGAGCTTCCTCCATCGCCGCAGAGTTCTGAACACACCCCACCAGCAGAGAGCCCTGAAGCATCACCCACTTCCCCACAACCTGACCCTGAATTTCCATATGGAGAGTATCAAGAATCGACGCAGGGTAGTGGGGAAGCTGAGGAAGAAGAGGTCTTCTCTCCTTTGAGGGAAGCCAGCCCTGAGAGCCCTGCGCAAAGGGATGATTCAATGGACGAGACACTGGGGGATTGCCTCCAGCAGATGACAACAAAGGCAAGATTGAAAAAGAAAGCCGCCAAGGTTGTCAAGGCCAAACGGCCAAAAACAAAAAAGAAGTCCAAGAAAAAGAAGACCAGGGGTGCGCCTTCATCAAAGAAGGGGAGTGATGAGCCTTCCCCAAAGAAGCTCAAGATTGAGGCTGCTGAGTCAGCCAAACCGAAAGACAAAGGGAAAGCCAAGTTGTACCCTGAAGATGAGCCTCAATTAGTGAGGTACGTGTCCTCTGATGCTGAGTCCAGAGGCACTGAGCTGAGGAAGAGGGAACTGCTCACGAGAAGGGATTCCTCGACGCACTCGCTGACCTGCCGCAATTCTTGCACGCAGGGATCACGAATCACGGCTGGGAGGAGCTGTGCAGACCACCCAATCCCGCCTACTCCAGCATGGTGTATGACTTTTACGCCTATTTGATGAATCCTGAGGATGGCCTGTCTGTGGTCAGAGGAGTCGAGGTGGACTTCTCAGCGAAGGCAATCAACGAAGCCTATGGCCTCAAGGGTCAAAAACACACTGATTATGCAAGGATCGTTGATGAGCCCACAGAAGCTGTCCTGGAGGAGGCAATTCGAATCATTGGCCAGCCTGAGGCATCGTGGACAGTATCACGTAATGGGAGGCACACTCTCATGAGTGCCAACCTCACAGCCAAAGCAGTTGTCTGGTTCTCATTTGTGCGCAGGAAGCTGTCCCCAGTGACCCATGAGACCACCATCAACCAAAGCAGATCGCTGCTGGTCTACGCGATCATGCGAGGTCTCACAATCAACGTGGGCGAGGTCATTGCAGCTTCAATTGCTGACTGCGCCAAAAAGGGTAAGGGTCCACTTTTCTTTCCTAATACAATTACTAAGCTCTGCTTACGTGCAGGGGTACCAATCGAGCGAATGGAAAAGCAGCTGGCCTACACGGGGCACTTGGAGCTCCCTACAGGCTTGAGGATGCGAAGGAAGGGGAACATGGAGTTCGAGCTGGATGGCCTGGCTGCTGCTCAGTCGCTGTCCATGGCCTGCCTGATGGATCTGCAGAAGAGGATGGCTCAATGGGCCACATATGCGCAAGCAAGGGACAAGGAGGTTGCTGACCAATTGGGATGCATCTTTCCTGAATTCCCCACGAACCTAATGACTCCATGGGCGCCTCCAAGGCCAAGAAGAAATGATGATGAGGAAGATATCTGAGTGCTAGGCACTCAAGGGAGTATTGTTGTTCCCTTAAAATAAAGAAAAAAAATCAAACTGCTTTTTGTGAACCATGTGAATTATGCTGTTTTGAGTTAATATTTTGATCTGTTTTAGTTCTTTAGTTTTAATTTTTAAAATTGTTTAGTGTAGTCTGATGATAGCTGAATAGGTAGATTAGTTTAGTTTCATTTTTGTATAGCTTGAATGACTGGAAAGAGCATGCATAGGGGCCTTGATCACTGATATATCTGCCCTGTATCTATTGCGAAATAATTGCGGAAACCGCAATTTTTATTAGTAAATGCATGTTTTGACTGACTGTTTAGCTAGGCTGGTTCTGTTTAAATTATGTCTTTTGCTGCTATCTTGACTACCTTATATAGCTTATCTCAAAGCATGCTAGATGAGTGTCATAGGACACCCTTTGATAGTTTAAATTAACCTCTAAAAAGTGCTCAGCATGCATAGCTTTAAGTCCTTACCTGACTGTTTTTACGAATTTCTGCTGCTGTGATATTTACTTTTAGAATGTTCTGTCTATGCCTAGGGCTTTTAGATTCTCTTTGTTTTACCTTAGACTAGATGCTTCTAGGACAAGTTTGGGGGTGTGCCACCTCAGACACTCATTGGGGACAATGAGTAGTTTAAGTTTGGGGGAGGCCACCCTAGGCCTACGAACATTCCTCTCTCCCTTAAAGCATAAGCATTCTTCTTCTCCTTTACAAAAAATGATGAGCTGAAAAAAAAAAAAAAAATGAAAAAATAGAATAAAGAGGGGTGTCTCTCTTAGGTTGCTGAGTAATCAGTGCCAAGTGTGTAACCCACAAGTGGCATTGCATCAAAAGGCAACCAAAGGAGAGGCTCCACCAAAGTAAGAAAGAAAAAGGAAGAAATAGGGAAGAAGAATGTGTACCTAGGAGTTGCAACTTTGTGGCTTAGATGTCCTGAATAAAAAGAACTTTGATCCTCAATTAGCTGAGCACAAATTTGTAGCTTGTAGGGGTGTTTAGGGAGATGAATGTATGTCCAATGTAGTGATGTCAGGGTTTAGGTTGTTCTCTAAAAGTACTACTGTCACTGTTAATACTAAGACTGGCATGACTCTAAGGAATCCTAGGTAATTCAAAAGTAAAAGCTAGAAGCATGTACTGAGTCTAGGGTAAAGCTAGGTAGAATTTGAAACCTTAGGGATAGATGCACGATATGATAAAACAAAGTAGATCAGTCGTAGGGAGTTAATGAAACAGCAGGAGTAATAGGCGTGCGAAGTCAGAAGAAGCAATATAAAAGGTTAGTTGTAAACTTAGAAGTGTGTCACAGGACAGCACTGCTATAGATAGAAATGTAGGGGAGTCAGTAAGTGGTTAAAGAAGATGAAACAACAGCCTAAACAAGTCCTTAGATTGCTCGAGGAAGAGCAAAACCTTAAGTTTGGGGGTGTGTTACAACTCCAAAAGTGACCTTTTTAGGACTTATTTATCTTAGAAAGATGTACTGAAAACTTGTTTTTCTTCGAAATCCTAATTAGGGGTTAAAGAGAGAATGAAACTGTAATAAATAAGGAAACAACTGTAATAACAACTGTAATAGTGAATGAGAGTAATGAACTGATTCCAACTAGAACTATTACAAGATGGAGAGTCTGTATGGACTATAGAAAATTGAATAAGGAAACAAAAAAGGATCACTTCCCTTTACCATTTGTTGACCAGATGTTAGATAGGATAGCTGGTAGAGCTTATTACTACTTTCTAGACGGTTATTCAGGATATAACCAGATCACTATAGACCCTAAGGACCAAGAGAAGACCATCTTCACTTGCCCTTTTGGAACATTTGCCTTTCGCAGAATGCCTTTTGGCTTATGCAATGCACCAGCAACGTTCCAAAGGTGCATGTTGGCAATCTTCTCTGACTTAGATGAATCCATGATAGAGATATTTATGGATGACTTCTCAGTCTTTGGTGATTCATTTACAAACTGTTTAGAGAACTTAGGACAAGTCCTGGCTAGGTGTAAGGAGACCAACCTAGTCCTTAATTGGGAAAAGTGCCACTTCATGGTGGAAGAAGGGATAGTCCTAGGTCATAGAGTGTCTAGAGTAGGAGTAGAGGTCGATAGGGCCAAGATTGAAATAATAGAGAAGTTAGTGGAACCTCAGAATGTGAAAGCAATTAGAAGTTTCTTAGGACACGCAGGTTTCTATAAAGGTTCATTAAGAACTTTTCTAAGATCTCCAAACCTTTGTGTGAGCTTCTAGAGCTGAATAAGCCATTCATCTTCTCTAAAGAATGTTTACTAGCCTGGAAAACCCTTAAGGAAGCACTAGTCAAAGCACCTATTATAATAGGACCAAATTGGGACCTTCCCTTTGAGATGTTATGTGATGCAAGTGACTATGCTGTAGGGGTTATGCTAGGACAAAAGATTGACAAACTAACACACCCTGTATACTATGCTAGTAAGACACTTAATGAGGCACAATGTAATTACACAACTACGGAAAAGAAGATGCTAGCTGTAGTATTTGCCTGTGAGAAGTTTAGGAATTACATTGTAGGCACTAGGACAATCGTGTACACTGACCATTCTGCCTTGAAATACCTTATGAGGAAGGCTGATGCTAAGCCTAGGTTGATTAGATGGGTGTTGTTGCTGCAGGAATTTGATCTAGACATTAGAGATAAGAAAGGCTGTGAAAATGTGGTTGCAGATCATCTTTCCAGATTGCAACATAATTGCGATAACATTGCGGAAACCGCAATTTCTGATGCCTTTATCGATGAGCATGTCTTTGTATTAGCACATCGTGATAACGATGAGGAACCTTGGTTTGCTGACATTGCTAACTTCCTTGCCTCGCAGGTACTACCAACTTTCAAGGAAGGACAAGAAAAGAAGAGGTTTCTGCATGAAGCTAGGAAGTTCATATGGGATGATCCTACACTCTACAAGACATGTGCAGATGGTTTGCTGAGGAAGTGTGTGTCAGCTGCTGAGGCGAAGTCTGTGCTGCAGCACTGCCATACAGCCCCCTATGGTGGACACTTTGGTGGCCAAAGGACAGCTGCAAAGGTGTTCCAAAGTGGCTACTATTGGCCCACGATCTTCAAGGATGCCCACGAATACGCACACAGCTGTGATGAATGCCAGAGAACAGGTAACCTTAGTCGAAAGGATGAGATGCCTCTCACTTACATCCTAGAGTTGGAGCTCTTTGATGTGTGGGGCATTGACTTCATGGGACCATTTCTCCCATCAGCAGGTAACCTTTACATACTTGTAGCTGTAGACTATGTATCTAAGTGGGTAGAGGTCATAGCATGTCCAAACAATGATGCCAAAATAGTCATTAAGTTCCTTAATAGACATATCTTTACTAGGTTTGGAACACCTCGTGCTATAATTAGTGATGAAGGGACACACTTTATTAATAAAGCTATGGAAAAAGTGTTGGCTAAATACAATGTTAGACATAGGGTAGCCACCCCTTATCACCCACATTCGAATGGACAAGCTGAAATATTAAATAGGGAGATTAAAAACATACTCGAAAAAGTGGTCAAACCCAATAGAAAAGATTGGTCGTTTAAACTCGAGGATGCACTTTGGGCATATAGAACCGCATATAAGACACCCCTAGGTATGTCTCCTTATAGACTTGTGTATGGCAAAGCATGTCACTTACCATTCGAATTGGAAATTAAAGCATTTTGGGCCTTGAAAGAACTGAATTATTGCGTGACCGATGCGGGAACATTGCGGTCTCTGCAATTACATGAGCTTGATGAGCTTAGACATATGTCCTATGAAAATGCTAAAATGTATAAGGAAAAGACTAAGATTTGGCATGATAGTAGACTTAGGATTAAGGACTTTAAGAAAGGCCAGCTTGTCTTATTATTTAACTCACGGTTGAGATTATTTCCAGGCAAACTTAAGTCCAGATGGTCAGGTCCTTTTGTGATAACTAACGTGTTTGTTCATGGTGCAATCGAGATTAGGAACCTGCAGAACGGGCAACCGTTCATGGTTAATGGTGCACGATTGAAGCATTATTATGAGGAAGGAGATGTGAAGACTCTCTCGGCCTTCCTCTTGACTGAAACTTGAAAATACAATCGAGAGAGGACGAGTGATCACTGTGCTCGTCCATGCGACGCTATGCCTTAGTTTATTTTTTGCTATTCTTTCGGTTTCGATTTGTGTATATTTTTGTGTGATTTTTATTACGAATTTGATGTTGATTTTATTTCTTTTAATAGGGGATCGATAGAGGGAATCAAGGAGATGAATCCTGGATTAAAAATCGGGGAAGATATTGGGCCAAATCAAAGATTGAGTTGAGGAAATATGGGCATTTGAAACGAGGAAATCTCCAACGGCCATTTAATTGCGGTGGATTTGCTGAATCCGCAACAGAAATAGCCGTTGGGATTTCCATCATTACAAATAGCCGTTAGAACCGCCGTGGCCCATACGCTTCCTTCATTCACTGAACTCCAAGAAAGCTCTCTCCTTCTTCCTCTGCAATCCCTCTTTCCAGATTCCTATGATTCCACCATGGTGCTAACAAGAGCTGAGAGATCTCCGTCCAAGAAGAAGGCCGACGACGCAGAGATAGCTGCAAGAGAGGCACTCCTTGCCTTGGCAGATGCTGAAGCCGCGCGAACCGAACGCCTTCCCAAGCTCCCTGTCCGCAAGAAGAAGTGGAAGGTAGTAACGGAGATCCCTGTTGGACCATCTGAACCAGCAGGAACGCCCAAGAAGAGGAAGTGGAAGATGGCTGTGGCCGACGCAGCGATCAAGAAGAAGACTCCCTCTGTGGAGAGTCAAGAGAGTGGCCGTCCATCCTACGAGACGGCCAGACAAAGCCATTCTCCATCTCCACCAGCGCGAAGCCCTGAACCGTCTCCATCTCCACAGAGCTCTGCACAAACTCCACCGCCGCAGAGCCCTGAGGCGTCACCCATCTCCCAGACGCCTGAACCTGAAATTCCAGATGAAGAGCATCAAGAATCGGCGCAGGGCGGTGAAGAAGCGGAAGAAGAAGAGGTCTTCTCTCCTTTGAGGGAAGTCAGCCCCGAGAGCCCAGCACAGGGGGATGATTCGATGGATGAGACATTGGGGGATTGCCTCCAACAGATCACAACCAAGGCGAGATTGAGAAAGAAAGCCACCAAGGTTGTCAAGGCCAAACGGCCAAAAGCTTCGAAGAAGTCCAAAAAAAAGAAAGCCAGGGGTGAGCCTTCATCCAAGAAGGTTAGTGATGAGCCCTCTCTGAACAAGCTAAAGATCGAGGCTGCTGAATCAGCCAAAGCGAAAGATAAGGGGAAAGCTAAGCTGTACCCCGAAGATGAGCCTCAATCTGTGAGGTATGTGTCCTCTGATGCTGAGTCCAGAGGCACTGAGTTAAGGAAGAGGGACCTGCTCCATGAGAAGGGGTTCCTTGACGCGCTTGCAGACCTGCCGCAATTCTTGCGCGCAGGGATCACCAATCACGGCTGGGAAGAGCTGTGCAGACCACCCGTCCCCGCCTACTCCAGCATGGTGTATGATTTCTACGCCAACTTGATGAACCCTGAGGATGGCCTATCTGTGGTCAGAGGAATCGAGGTGGATTTCTCAGCTAAGGCAATCAATGAAGCCTATGGCCTCAAGGGTCAAAAACACACTGATTATGCAAGGATCATTGATGCGCCAACTGAGGCGGTCCTGGAGGAAGCGCTGCGGATCATTGGCCAACCTGAGGCAGCGTGGACGATTTCGCGCAACGGGAAGCACACTCTAATGAGTGCTACCTTCACAGCCAAGGCAGCTGTCTGGTTCTCATTCGTGCGGAGGAGGCTGTCCCCAGTGACCCACGAGACCACCATCAACCAAAGAAGGTCGCTGCTGGTTTATGCGATCATGAGGGGCCTCACAATCAACGTTGGTGAGGTCATTGCAGCCTCAATCGCCGACTGCGCCAAAAAGGGTAAGGGTCCACTTTTCTTTCCCAACACGATCACTAAGCTTTGCTTACGTGCAGGTGTACCAATCGAGCGGATGGAAAGGCAGTTGGCCTCCACGGGGCACCTGGAGTTGCCTACAGGCCTGAGGATGCGCAGGAAGGGGAACATGGAGTTCGAGTTAGACGGCCTGGCTGCTGCTCAATCTCTGTCAATGGCCTGTCTGATGGACCTGCAGAAGAAGATGGCTCAATGGGCTACATATGCACAGGCAACGGATAAGGATGTTGCTGACCAATTGGGCTGTATCTTTCCTGAGTTCCCCACGGACTTGCTGACGCCATGGGAACCTCCACGAGCACGGAGAGATGATGATGAGGACGTCTGAGTGCTAGTTTGAAGAGCACTCAAAGGGAGTATTTCTGTTCCCTACAAAAAAAAAAAAAAAAAAATGAAACTGCTTTTCGTTGAACTATGTGAATTCTGTTACTTTTGAGTACATTTTTAATCTGTCTTAAGTTCTGTATTTTTGTTGTTTAGAATTGCTTAGTGTAGCTAGATGGTATCTGATTAGGTAGGTTGTTTAAGTTTTCCTTTTTGTTTAGCTGAGATGACGGGAAAGAGCATGAAACAAGGGCTGTTTACTGTTATATCTGTCTATAGATCCATTGCGAATTCCTTGCGGTCTCCGCAATTTTTGTTAGCAGTTGCATGTTTTTGACTACCTGATTAGCTAGGCTGGTTCTGTTTTAATTTTGTTCTTTGGTGCTATCTTGACTACCTTATATAGCCTATCTATAAGCATGCTGAATGAGTGTCTTAAGGCACCTTTGATAGTTTAAATTAGCCTCTTAAAAGTGCTCAGCATGCATAGCTTTAAGTCCTTCCCTGCCTGCTTTTATAAATTTCTGCTGCTGAAATGTTTGCTTTTAGAATGTTCTGTCTATCCCTAGGGCTTTTAGATTCTCTTTGTTTTACCCTAGACTAGATGCTTCTAGGACAAGTTTGGGGGTGTGCCACCTCAGACACTCATTGGGGACAATGAGTAGTTTAAGTTTGGGGGAGGCCACCCTAGGCCTAGGAACATTCCTCTCTCCCTTAAAGCATAAGCATTCTTCTTCTCCTTTACAAAAAAATGATGAGCTGAAAAAAATGAAAAATAGAATAACGAGGGGTGTCTCTCTTAAGTTGCTGAGTAATCAGTGCCAAGTGTGTAACCCACAAGTGGCATTGCATCAAAAGGCAACCAAAGGAGAGGCTCCACCAAAGTAAGAAAGAAAAAAAGGAAGAAATAGGGAAGAAGAATGTATACCTAGGAGTTGCAACTTTGTGGCTTAGATGTCCTGAATAAAAAAGAACTCTGATCCTCAATTAGCTGAGCACAAAGTTGTAGCTTGTAGGGTTGTTTAGGGAGATGAATGTATGTCCAATGTAGTGATGTCAGGGTTTAGGTTGTTCTCTAAATGTACTACTGTCACTGTTAATACTAAGACTGGCATGACTCTAAGGAATCCTAGGTAGCTCAAAAGTAAAAACTAGAAGCATGTACTGAGTCTGGGGGGTAAAGCTAGGTAGAATTTGAAACCTTAGGGATAGTTGCACGATATGACAGAAGCGAGTAGATCAGCTGTACGGAGCTAATGAAACAGTAGGATCATTAGGCGAGCGAAGTCAGAAGAAGCAAAATAAGAGGATAGTTGTAAACTTAGAAGTGTGTCACAGGACAGCACTGCCATAAATAGGAACTTAGGGGAGTCAGCAAGTGGTTAAAGAGGATAAAACAGCAGCCTAAGTAAGTCCTTAGTTTGCTCGAGGACGAGCAAAACCTTAAGTTTGGGGGTGTGTTACGTCTCCAAAAGTGACTATTTTAGGACTTATTTGTGTTAGGAAGTTGTGCATTTGTAAGTATTTTTGATAGGATTTAGCTTGAACGTATGCTTATATATGAGAATTAGAAGAATGAAGCTAAATTAGGACTTGTATGCAAAAGGAAAGAAAGAGAATGAAAAACGAAGTTAGAAGAATGAAAACTGTGCATTGCGGAGGCATTGCGGAAACATTGCTAAAACCGCAATGTTTTAAGTGAAATCCGTAAGTTGGCTAACCTTTTTCTGTTGTGATCCGATATTTCAGGGATTCGTTCTTTCTCCTCCAGCCACGTTGAAGTACGACGTTGAGGATGGATGGTTCTCCTTGGCCCAATCGCACCTGCAGAATACTATAAAAGGAGGTCAAAGAGGAGGGTTGAAACATCATCCGAAAGCGTAGAAGTCTCTTCGCAGCTCAATTTCTCTCTTGTTTTTCTCATCCGTCTGTTGGGTTGGAAAGCTTAGCTGCTGGAGTCGACAATCTGATAGGAAGGAGAGAAGATTCATCTTCTCTTCTGATTGGATTCATCCAAGCAAGGCTTACCTTTCTCTCCTTTCAGCCGAGGCATCTGCGTCGAAGCGAGCACGCTCATCTTACTTGCTTTCTGTTTTAGTTTCCTATTTCCAGCACCGTTTGTTGTTATTTCTTTTCCATTAGCTAATCCATTCCATTTCGTCGCTTTCTGTCTTTATGTTAGTAACTTTAAGTCTTCATCTGTTCATTCAAACAATTGATTAATCAAAGCACAATTCATCATTTCGCACTTTCTCTTGTTCATTTCTGCCTACTGTTTTTCCTTTCTGTTTTGTCTTTAATTTTCTTCTAAGCATGTCTACTTCATCTAATATTTCTGTTCTCTCTACATCCATGAGTAACTAAGTAACATAGGGGCATGCTAATGACAATACTATAGGCTAAAACACGTGAACCAAGCATGTAGGATAGCTCTCGAATGCATTGATTGTATGTAAGCTTCATACCACGGGCAATTTCGATTGGCCATCCATTTTTTCCAAAGAACTCCTAACCTCTGGAAGGAGTAAGAGTTCAGAGTCATACACTCATGCTAGCCTCTCAAGGTAGCCAGAAAACGACCTAGGAATAGGCGTTTTCCTAGTACAAATCACAACTTACTACTTTAACAAGATGCTTAAGACCTTACTTGGACATGAGTAAACTAAAGAATCTAATGCATGAAATCGGAAGATACATGAGAATGAGTTAGTTTGATGCATAGTGAGTTGATCCAATGCTTGAGAATCGTGTGAAAATGCCTATAGAGGAGTCGTTAGCAGCCCTTGTTTCCACATTTTACACACTTTCGCTGTTGGTAACATTGCGGTAAAATTGCTGTTCTCGCAATTCTTTTTAGTTAAAATTCTGCCTTAGCCATTTCTCTCTTCGTTTATTAATCTCTTCTATTTACATTTGAGTTTATCATTGACTTGCACTTGTTTATGCATCTATCCTTTACATATCCCTTAGTAATTAGGCAACTTAAGACCAAATCTACCCCATCAAATCCACCCATTATTGCTTAACAATACACTTCGCGAGTAACTAAGAATAAATCTCTGTGGGAAAACGAATGAAAAAATACTTACTACTTGCTACAAGATCATGTATGCTTGCATGTTCTGAGTGCTCTCTTATTGCATATTTCTTTTAAACATTGAGCACGCAACAAGTTTTTGGCGCCGCTGCCGGGGATTTAGTTTAGTGAAAACGAAGTTTGTTAAGTTAGAAACACAAAGTTTAATATCCATTGGAACTAATCTAATTTCATTTCTTGTGCAGGTACCATTGGGTTAGTTTATGAATGAGCATTGAAGTAGCGATCTAGAGTTCAATCCTGAGCCTGAGAGATTACTTAGGGCCAGAAACAAAGCTAAGAAACGTCTCTTTAACCAACCCTCTATACTTCAAATAATTGCTGATTCTGCGGAGTCTTCGCAATCCCTTCACATAGAAATGGACAGACTAGTCCCAAATCCGGTACCCTACCACTCGCAATCCCATCGAAATAGCGAATGATAAGGATAGTGCCATTCTTTCCTACCTAGTACCTATGCCTGGGGAGCTAAACCCAAGCATAATCCGCCCTGAAATTACTGCCAACTCATTCGAGTTAAAGCCAGTAATGTTCCAAATGTTGTCCACTGTGGGACAATTCTTTGGAGTAGAAAATGAGGACCCCCACAACCATCTTAGAAACTTCCTAAGAGTTAGTGAAGCCTATGAGATCCTGGAGAAGATCTCAGCATCTCACTGTAGGTGGTCAGATGATCCAATAGAGCCAAGTAGAGCTCAAGATAAGGACGCCCTCAATGCCATGAGTGGTCAAATAAGCGCCCTGACCAACCTAGTTAAACAAATGGCTCAAGCCAATCTCCAAACTAGTGTCAACACCGCCACAGCCATGTCAATGAGCACACAACCAAGTCAAGGTGAGACACTAATCTGTGGATTCTGTGGGGAAGGGCACCTGTATGAATACTGCCCTGGGAATCCAGCCTCAGTCTGCTATATTGGAAGCCAGCAGCAGCCTAGGAACAACCCCTATTCCAACACTTACAATCCTGGTTGGAGGAACCACCCAAACCTTTCATGGGGTGGCCAACAGAATACTAACCAAGCTCCTAACCAACCAAGATCGAGTGGAACACCTGGTTTCACTCCCCAACATAACCAATCCATGTATCAAAAACCATACAACCAACCAGTAGGGTCATCAGTAGAAAATCTACTCAAAGAGTACATCGCCAAGAATGATGCTACTCTACAAAGCCAGCAAGCTACCCTTAGGAGCCTAGAGAACCAAATAGGGCAACTAGCTAATGAACTCAAAAGTAGGCCCCAAGGTAGACTTCCTGCTGACACTGAGGTGCCAAGGAGAGATGGAAAAGAACAACGTAGGTTGAACCCCTCTATGAAAGAGGTAGTAAAAAAATAAATCATAAAGTGGTTAGATGCAGGTGTAATCTTCCCTATAGCTAGTAGTCAGTGGGTGAGCCCTATACAATGTGTACCTAAGAAGGGAAGGATGACTGTAATAGTGAATGAGAGCAATGAACTGATTCCAACTAGAACTATTACAAGATGGAGAGTCTGTATGGACTATAGAAAATTGAATAAGGAAACAAAAAAGGATCACTTCCCTTTACCATTTATTGACCAGATGTTAGATAGGATAGCTGGTAGAGCTTATTACTGCTTTCTAGACGGTTATTCAGGATATAACCATATCACTATAGACCCTAAGGACCAAGAGAAGACCACCTGCACTTGCCCTTTTGGAACATTTGCCTTTCGCAGAATGCCTTTTGGCTTATGCAATGCACCAGCAACGTTCCAAAGGTGCATGTTGGCAATCTTCTCTGACTTAGATGAATCCATGATAGAGATATTTATGGATGACTTCTCAGTCTTTGGTGATTCATTTACAAACTGTTTAGAGAACTTAGGACAAGTCCTGGCTAGGTGTGAGGAGACCAACCTAGTCCTTAATTGGGAAAAGTGCCACTTCATGGTGGAAGAAGGGATAGTTCTAGGTCATAGAGTGTCTAGAGTAGGAGTAGAGGTCGATCGGGCCAAGATTGAAATAATAGAGAAGTTAGTGGAACCTCAGAATGTGAAAGCAATTAGAAGTTTCTTAGGACACGCAGGTTTCTATAGAAGGTTCATTAAGAACTTTTCTAAGATCTCCAAACCTTTGTGTGAGCTTCTAGAGCTGAATAAGCCATTCATCTTCTCTAAAGAATGTTTACTAGCCTGGAAAACCCTTAAGGAAGCACTAGTCAAAGCACCTATTATAATAGGACCAAATTGGGACCTTCCCTTTGAGATGTTATGTGATGCAAGTGACTATGTTGTAGGGGTTATGCTAGGACAAAAGATTGACAAACTAACACACCCTGTATACTATGCTAGTAAGACACTTAATGAGGCACAATGTAATTACACAACTACGGAAAAGGAGATGCTAGCTGTAGTATTTGCCTGTGAGAAGTTTAGGAATTACATTGTAGGCACTAGGACAATCGTGTACACTGACCATTCTGCCTTGAAATACCTTATGAGGAAGGCTGATGCTAAGCCTAGGTTGATTAGATGGGTGTTGTTGCTGCAGGAATTTGATCTAGACATTAGAGATAAGAAAGGCTGTGAAAATGTGGTTGCGGATCATCTTTCCAGATTGCAACATAATTGCGATAACATTGCGGAAACCGCAATTTCTGATGCCTTTATCGATGAGCATGTCTTTGTATTAGCACATCGTAATAACGACGAGGAACCTTGGTTTGCTGACATTGCTAACTTCCTTGCCTCGCAGGTACTACCAACTTTCAAGGGAGGACAAGAAAAGAAGAGGTTTCTGCATGAAGCTAGGAAGTTCATATGGGATGATCCTACACTCTACAAGACATGTGCAGATGGTTTGCTGAGGAAGTGTGTGTCAGCTGCTGAGGCGAAGTCTGTGCTGCAGCACTGCCATACAACCCCCTATGGTGGACACTTTGGTGGCCAAAGGACAGCTGCAAAGGTGTTCCAGAGTGGCTACTATTGGCCCACGATCTTCAAGGATCCCCAAGAATACGCACACAGCTGTGATGAATGCCAGAGAACAGGTAACCTTAGTCGAAAGGATGAGATGCCTCTCACTTACATCCTAGAGTTGGAGCTCTTTGATGTGTGGGGCATTGACTTCATGGGACCATTTCCCCCATCAGCAGGTAACCTTTACATATTTGTAGCTGTAGACTATGTATCTAAGTGGGTAGAGGCCATAGCATGTCCAAACAATGATGCCAAAACAGTCATTAAGTTCCTTAATAGACATATCTTTACTAGGTTTGGAACACCTCGTGCTATAATTAGTGATGAAGGGACACACTTTATTAATAAAGCTATGGAAAAAGTGTTGACTAAATACAATGTTAGACATAGGGTAGCCACCCCTTATCACCCACATTCGAATGGACAAGCTGAAATATCAAATAGGGAGATTAAAAACATACTCGAAAAAGTGGTCAAACCCAATAGAAAAGATTGGTCGTTTAAACTCGAGGATGCACTTTGGGCATATAGAACCGCATATAAGACACCCCTAGGTATGTCTCCTTATAGACTTGTGTATGGCAAAGCATGTCACTTACCATTCGAATTGGAAATTAAAGCATTTTGGGCCTTGAAAGAACTGAATTATTGCGTGACCGATGCGGGAACATTGCGGTCTCCTCAATTACATGAGCTTGATGAGCTTAGACATATGTCCTATGAAAATGCTAAAATGTATAAGGAAAAGACTAAGATTTGGCATGATAGTAGACTTAGGATTAAGGACTTTAAGAAAGGCCAGCTTGTCTTATTATTTAACTCACGGTTGAGATTATTTCCAGGCAAACTTAAGTCCAAATGGTCAGGTCCTTTTGTGATAACTAACGTGTTTGTTCATGGTGCAATCGAGATTAGGAACCTGCAGCACGGGCAACCGTTCATGGTTAATGGTGCACGATTGAAGCATTATTATGAGGAAGGAGATGTGAAGACTCTCTCGGCCTTCCTCTTTACTGAAACTTGAAAATACAATCGAGAGAGGACGAGTGATCACTGTGCTCGTCCATGCGAGGCTATGCCTTAGTTTATTTTTTGCTATTCTTTCGGTTTCGATTTGTGTATATTTTTGTGTGATTTTTATTACGAATTTGATGTTGATTTTATTTCTTTTAATAGGGGATCGATAGAGGGAATCAAGGAGATGAATCCTGGATTAAAAATCGGGGAAGATATTGGGCCAAATTAAAGATTGAGTTGAGGAAATATGGGCATTTGAAACGAGGAAATCTCCAACGGCCATTTAATTGCGGTGGATTTGCTGAATCCGCAACAGAAATAGCCGTTGGGATTTCCATCATTACAAATAGCCGTTAGAACCGCCGTGGCCCATACGCTTCCTTCATTCACTGAACTCCAAGAAAGCTCTCTCCTTCTTCCTCTGCAATCCCTCTTTCCAGATTCCTATGATTCCACCATGGTGCTAACAAGAGCTGAGAGATCTGCGTCCAAGAAGAAGGCCGACGACGCTGAGATAGCTGCGAGAGAGGCACTCCTTGCCTTGGCAGATGCTGAAGCCGCGCGAACCGAACGCCTTCCCAAGCTCCCTGTCCGCAAGAAGAAGTGGAAGGTAGTAACGGAGATCCCTGCTGGACCATCTGAACCAGCAGGAACGCCCAAGAAGAGGAAGTGGAAGATGGCTGTGGCCGACGCAGCGATCAAGAAGAAGACTCCCTCTGTGGAGAGTCAAGAGAGTTGCCGTCCATCCTATGAGACGGCCAGACAAAGCCATTCTCCATCTCCACCAGCGCGAAGCCCTGAACCGTCTCCATCTCCACAGAGCTCTGCACAAACTCCACCGCCGCAGAGCCCTGAGGCGTCACCCATTGGTGGACGGATTTTTGAATTTCCGCTTAATCTCAAGCTGTCGAGGCTTGCCAAAATACGATTTATAAGGCCTATAACCAAGGCTTTGCAGCCAGTGGTAACAGGGTCGATCCAAGGAATAGGAGAACTGAATTTACTAGTGAAATTGGGATTTGATTGATTAATTGGTAACGGGGGTTTTAAACATGCAAAGAAATTAATAAGAAAGCTAACGGAAGAAAGAAATAATATGTAGAAAACGTGTGCACGGTTTGGGGAGTCTCGGGGTCAATTGTTAGACAAATACAACTTATCATTTAATTCTAATAACATGGAATTCAATTTACTAAGCACGCGGACGACTACCAGAGAAGCCCCAAAGTAGCCGACTCCATGGATTTTAATTAGGCCACACAGTCCTAATTACACGTTATCTAATCTCACATTAAGATGATCAGTCCTAAGATGAATTTAGACAGTTACTAGCTAACCGCGACGAACATTCGGGCGTGAATTCTAATTGCTAGTAGGTTGCCCGCAAACGCTGTATGCAACCAACAATTATCCTACCCGACCCGATACTTCGATTTAGTTCTATTTACCTGTGTTACTTAGTCGAGCAGTGAGAGGCACGTCATCGCTACTCTTTAACATACACAACATGCGAAACTACCCGAGTGTCAATCAACGTATTTTAGCATGCGCGTTGGATTAAGCAAAGTAAATAGATGCAATGTAAACAGAACCAATATGCAAAATCATACTCAGATTATCAAAGCATAAATGTCTAACAAAATTCCCCTAAACAAATCCCAAACCGTCACCCTTACCTTAGCCGCTCATGGCGCGGTGCGTCAATCCCGCTCCACCAACGACAATGGAAGAGTTCATCTACCTATTACAATGGAAAGTGGAGCTCACTCGCATGCCAACAATGGCGGAGCTCCACGGAATATAGAGAGAAAATGGGGAAGAAGAAGAGTGGAATCGCCGGAATCCGCCAAGAGAAGAAGAAGAAAAAGTTCTCCAAAAAAGTGCAGAAAAATCGTCTTTTAGCTACTGTCTTCGTCGTAGCGTCGAGACGCTGGGCCTAGCGTCTCGACGCTGTGCCCTAAGTAATCCGCGCGCGCGCGCGCTGGCGTCGCGACGCAAGGCCAGCGTCGCGACGCTGCCCCGATGAATTTCCTGCGCGCGCCTCCTCCGGAGCGTCTCGACGCCAAGCAGGGTCTCGACGCCAGGGCAGCGTCGAGCTAGCGTCTCGACGCTATCACTCGACGCTTGCTCTCGGGTTTTTCCAGCGTCGAGCCAGCGTCTCGACGCTATAGCTCGACGCTGGCTCTCGGGTTTGGGGCTGATGCAATGCCTCTCCAAGGCTGTTTTGGCCCGTTTCTTCACGGCACAAGTTCCCCTCTTCCCGATGCATTCCCGGGGCGCTAAAACTCTGCTTTAAGCTCTCGAACATGCCCAATGGACGCACGAGCTCTTTGCCGCTTTTCTCCTACAAAAGAGTGATAGCTCCATTTTGGAGCTATAATTATGTCCCTAATTCACGTTTATTATTGGCTTAATCTTGCTTTTATGTAACTATTGTAGGTGTTCTCGGTGCTTCGCTCTCGAGAGCGTTTCGGCGCTTTTCGGAGCTTAATATCGCGATTTAAAGGCATAAGAACACTTCCCGGGAAGATCCATGCAAAGGGATGAAGTTTGGGTGCTTTGGGGAAATTGAAGGCGAAATTCCATGCAAAAACCCGAGAGCTAGCGTCGAGCGACAGCGTCGCGACGCTAGCTCGACGCTGCCCAGCGTCGAGACGCTGCCCCTAGCGTCTCGACGCTCCGAAGTCTGAAGCGCTGAATTGAAGAAAAACCCGAGAGAAAGCGTCGAGCGACAGCGTCTCGACGCTGCGCGAGCGTCTCGACGCTACCCCGAGCGCGCGCGCGGATTGTTTAGGGCGCAGCGTCGAGACGCTGCCCCTAGCGTCTCGACGCTACGACAGATTACTTAAGTTTCTGTCCGATTTTTAGCCGCCATTATCATCTTCCACCTCGAGCTCCGCGCCTGATTTGACGTCCAGCAGCCATTTTTCACCATGGGAGGGGCTAAGAAGCTCGATTTGAAGCCGTCCCACATTACACAAGTCATGAGTGAGTAGATTTACCGTTTTTGGCTCGGGATTGTAAGGATAAATGTAGTATGAATTCTTGGTGAGGTTGTGGATTGAAATTCTGAATTGGTTGGATATTTTGTTGAATTGAATTCTACTTCTTAGCTTAATCTATGAGCACGTTTGAATGATTTAGGACTAGGCACCCTTGATTTTGAGCATGTTCATTTGTTAAAGGATTTGATGCCGTGCCTCTCGTTTCCGCCAAGTAACAAGGAATTATGGCATCTTGAGCGTATTGGCGTCCTTACGCTCTTGGTGTTCGTTCTTCCCGAATTGGAATTCCAAATCGACATACTAGTTTCGCGTCCAAATTAGACAGTCGTCACAGTTAGCTTGTTGCTACCGTTCGGTCTTGGGAGAGCGTTGGCCGCCAATGTCCGAACGGTATGCTTGATTAGCATAATTAATTATGTTTAATTAAATCCATGGAGCATGTCTGAGTTATTTATTAATTTTAGACGAGCTGTGCATTCATTAAATTGTTTAACCATAATACTCATCAACCTATGAACCAAGAAGCATGCTAAATTTATTCCGATCGTCCCGAGTCGGAAACTCCGTTAGCTTAATTTTCCCATTTGCTTGTTTCTATCTTAGCTACTTGAAAACCAACAATTACCCCTTATTTCACCTAAATTAACAGTTTGCAAATTTAATTAAGATTAAGTCAAAATTCCTTAATTCCCTGCGGATCGACCCCGTTACTACTATTCTACAAATAGTTTAGTGATTTCGGGCACTTATAAATTTATTTTGGCGGGTCTCGACAACCCGATGATTGGCGATAGTTCAACAATATCGTGTCCAAAATTGGCGCCGTTGCCGGGGAATTAAGTGTAATTCGGCCTGATTTAAATTTGATTTGTAAACTTTTAATTTTTACTTTAAAAATTCTGTTTATTCTTTTATTATTTGCAATTTTGATCTGTTTGTTTAAGTGTGCTAGAAGTGCCAAATTTTTACTGAGAAAATGGAGATTGATGATGAGATTGGAGTCCCAAAAACGCTCAGACAGTGGACATCATTTGCTATGGGCCACCAACCTTCTTGTATTTCCTACCCGGAAATTTCAGGTGAGTTTGTGCTTAAATCAGGTGTGATTAATCTTTTACCCTCTTTTTGTGGTGAAGCAGATGAAGATCCTTATAAACATCTTAAGGAGTTTCAAATGGTAAGCTCCGCGATGAAGCCTGGCGACATAACAAAAGATCAGCTCTACCTGAGAGCTTTTCCATTCACCTTGAAAGGTGAAGCTGGAGATTGGCTGCATTACTTGCCATCGGGGACCATCTTTACTTGGGAGAAGTTGCAGAGTCTATTCTTGGAAAGGTATTTCCCAGCTTCAAAAGCCAGAGCCGTGAAAAAAGATATACGACAATTTGAGCAAGGAAAGGACGAGGCATTTCACGAGTGCTGGGAGAGGTTCATTAAACTCTGTGAAAAATGTCCGAACCACTTGATAGCGGAAGTCGCGCTTATCGAATGCTTCTATGGTGGGTTGCTCGCGCATGACCGCCAGATGCTTGATGCAGCAAGTGGAGGAGTCCTTTGGGAGAAAACGCCTGCGGAAGCCCGTCAGTTGATCTCCAACATAGCTGAGAACCGTCGCCAGTACGGAGGAAGAAACGAGCATTCTAAGATGTCTTCCGACATAGAAGTGCTCAAAGAACAAGTGTCTCAGGTATTTGGTTTAGTTCATACGATGCAAGAAAAATCATCTCAGGATGTTTCTTCTATTTCAGGTAAAGCCATTGAAAGCATGTTCAAATCGCTCATGGAAGCTAGCGAGGAGACAAGGTCGCAGATTAAGTCTCTAAGAGATGAATTCACGGAGGTGAAGGAAAGAATGGGTAGAATTGAATCCAAAGCGGAAGGGGTTAGTGCGATAAACCTCAGAAGTGGTAAAGAAGTGCCATCTCAAACCACTCCCGTGAGTCCTCCAAACGATTCAGAGATATCTCCAGATAAGTGTTCTCAAGCGCCCTCTGAAACTGTTGTAACACCTCCTATTATTTCTATGAAGTCTTACACTCCCGTTGCTCCTTTTCCTAGTAGGCTTGCAAGGCCATCTAAGGAGGCCAACAACGCGGATGTACTTGAGACATTGAGGAAGGTTGGGATCAATATACCGCTGCTCGATGCAATTCAGCAAATCCCAAGGTACGCTAAATTTCTAAAGGAGATGTGCACTATTAAGAGGAAGACTAAAAGTGCCGAGAGAGTCGTGGTAAGCAAGAATGTTTCTGCCCTGCTAACCCAAGGTATTCCAAGCAAATGCCAGGACCCAGGTATGTTCCTCTTGCCATGTACTATAGGGGATAGAGAAATCGAGCACGCTATGCTAGACTTAGGAGCTTCAATTAATGTTATGCCATATTCAGTCTATAAGAGCCTCGGTTTAGAAGGTATGCAGGAAACTAGTATAGTTATCCAGTTAGCTAATAGGTCTTCTATTCATCCTCTAGGGGTGATTGAAGATGTGTTGGTTAAAGTTAAGGATTTAATCTTCCCTGCTGATTTTTATGTGATAAATTTGGAAGAAAACACATCCACCACTTCTGTTTTACTTGGTAGACCATTCATGAAAACCGCGAAAACGAAAATTAATGTGCATGATGGAACTTTGTCTGTTGAGTATGAAGGGGATGTGTTCGAATTTAATGTATTTGATGCCATGAAACAACGTGCTGATGTGCATTCTGTCTGTAAAATTGATCTGATAGATACTTTAGAACAAGAAGAATGCATGACTGTTGTTGATGGGGATGACCCACTCGTTTTTACTAAAATTGTTTGCGAAGTTGAAAGTAGTGTTCCCATATTGACTGAATTGCCTGAACAACCTACTTTTGCTTTAGAGACATGTGAAAAGCCAACTAAAATATTACCATCTCTTTTGCAGGCTCCCAAGTTGGAATTGAAGGAGTTGCCGGGTCATCTCAAGTATGTGTACTTGGGTGAGGTGGAGACACTTCCGGTAATTATCTCTAAGGAGCTTACATCGGAGCAAGAAGGCGAGTTGGTCGAGGTTCTGAAAAGGAACAAAAGAGCCATGGGATGGACATTGGCAGACTTGCACGGGTTGAGTCCTGTGCTGTGCATGCACAAGATTCGGCTGGATGAGGGAGCAAAGCCATCCCGAGAGCCTCAGCGGAGACTGAACCCTGCAATGAAAGAGGTAGTGTTGTCTGAGATACACAAACTCCTGGATGCAGGTATTATCTTTCCCATTTCTGATAGCCAATGGGTTAGCCCTATTCATGTTGTACCTAAAAAGACGGGCATAACTGTTATTAGAAATGATAAGGGGGAGTTAGTACCTAAGAGAGTACAAAACGGGTGGAGAATGTGTATTGATTTTAGAAAACTGAATGATGTGACTAAGAAGGACCACTTCCCTATTCCCTTCATAGATCAAATGGTGGAGCGTTTAGCTGGGAAGCCATTCTTCTGTTTTCTAGATGGTTTTTCTGGGTTTTATCAAATTCCCATAGCCCAGGAAGACCAAGAAAAGACTACTTTTACTTGTCCATTCGGAACTTACGCATATAGGAGAATGCCCTTTGGGCTTTGTAATGCTCCAGGGACTTTTCAGCGATGCATGATGAGCATATTTTCTGAATTTGTAGAAAAATGCATCGAAGTCTTTATGGATGATTTTACTGTATATGGAAGTTCATTTAAAGATTGCCTGTTTAACTTGTCTAGAGTCATGGAAAGATGCATCGAAACTAATCTTGTTTTAAATTTTGAGAAGTGTCATTTCATGGCCAGTCAGGGCATAGTATTGGGTCATGTTGTGTCTGCTAAGGGGATAGAGGTTGATAAAGCTAAGATTGATGTCATATCTGATTTACCTTATCCCACGAATCTTCGGGAAGTACGTTCTTTTCTTGGTCACGCAGGTTTTTACCGCAGGTTCATTAAAGACTTCTCGAAGATAGTGACCCCGATGACAAGCTTGCTGAAAAAGGATGTTCCATTCTGTTTCGACAAAGAGTGCAAGCTTGCCTTTGATGTTCTGAAGAAGTGCTTGACCAACGCACCCATCATTCATCCACCGCAGTGGGGGACTCCTTTCGAGATTATGTGCGACGCAAGCAATTATGCCGTAGGCGCTGTGTTGGGCCAGAGGATAGACAAGAAGAGCCATGTGATTTATTATGCCTCTAGGACGCTCAATTCCGCGCAGATCGGTTACACAACAACAGAGAAGGAGCTGCTTTCCATAGTTTTCGCTCTTGATAAATTTCGGCCATATATTCTTGGATCTAAAGTAATTGTTTTTTCTGATCATGCAGCAGTTCGATACTTGATGAACAAGAAAGACTCGAAGCCTAGACTGCTCAGATGGGTATTATTACTTCAGGAGTTCGACGTCTCTGTTCAGGACAGAAAAGGATCAGAAAATACCGTTGCTGACCACTTGAGCCGCATTGTGCGTAATGAGGATGACTTGCCTCTGAATGACGAATTCCCTGATGAAGTTCTTTTCCAGGTGAGTGTGGAGACACCATGGTATGCCGACATTGTCAACTACTTGGTCACAGGTACGTTCCCATTCGACTTTTCATATAATCAAAGAGCTAAGCTGAAAAGCGAAGCCAAAACATATGTTTGGGAAGAGCCCGTTTTATGGAAATTTTGTGCTGACCAGGTAATTAGGAAGTGCGTCCCTAAGTCTGAACATAGGTCCATCCTTACCTTTTGCCATGAATTTGCATGTGGGGGACACTTTGGGCAAAATAGAACTGCGAGAAAAATTTTAGATTGTGGGTTCTTCTGGCCGTCGCTGTTTAAGGACTGTTATGACTTTTGTAAATCTTGTGATCAGTGTCAGAGAAAAGGGACCATCACTAGTAGGAATGAAATGCTCCAAAACCCCATTTTAACTTGTGAAATTTTTGAGGTTTGGGGTATGGACTTTATGGGACCCTTCCCCCCTTCATTTGGTTTTGTCTATATCTTATTGGCTGTGGACTACGTGTCTAAATGGGTGGAAGCTAAAGCCACCAAAGTTGATACCGCTAATGTTGTTTCCAGTTTTGTCAAATCTAACATTTTTAGCAGGTATGGAGTTCCACGAGCCATCATAAGTGACCAGGGGAGCCACTTCTGCAACAAAACGATCCAGGCCTTGATGAGGAAATATGGGGTCAATCATAAAATCTCTACCCCGTATCATCCTCAGACCAATGGTCAAGCGGAGGTTTCTAATCGAGAGGTGAAGAGCATCCTCGAGAAAACAGTAAGTCCAGGAAGGAAGGATTGGAGCCTCAGGCTGGACGACGCTTTGTGGGCTTATCGTACGGCTTACAAAACCCCCATAGGGATGTCTCCCTACCGGATGGTTTATGGTAAAGCCTGTCATCTCCCCGTGGAGATCGAACACAAAGCTTACTGGGCCGTGAAGAAGTGCAACATGGACTTTGACTTGGCGGGCGAAGAAAGACTCCTCAAATTGCAAGAACTGGAGGAGCTTCGCCTGGATGCATATGAGAACTCGAAGACCTACAAGGAAAAGACCAAAATGTTCCACGACAGGCGAGTCGTCAGGAAACACTTCGAAGTTGGTCAGAAGGTCCTCTTGTTCAACTCCCGCTTGAAGCTCATGCCAGGTAAACTTCGTTCCAGGTGGCTTGGTCCTTTCATTATCACTGATGTTCATCACTATGGTGCAGTTAAAATTCAGAGCCTGGATACAGAAAAAGAATACACAGTGAATGGCCAGCGATTAAAGATTTTTCATGAGGGAATGTCAGAGGACTTCGACGAGTGGGTGAGGAATGAGAGGAGGCTGGAATCTTTATACTCCATTGCATTGTCCGTTCGAAGAATTTTAATGGTTCGAGAGAATTGTGTGTGAACCATAGTGGCAAAAGCAATGTAAACTTGAGATAAATCAGAGCGGTTTTTAAGAAAATATACCCAAGTAAAGCGAGAATAGTCATCAATAAAAAGACAAAATAACGACAACCATTGACAGTAGAAGTAGGAGCAGGACCCCAAATATCAGAATGAATTAAACCAAAAGGTGTATCAGATGAAGATGAGGAAATCGAAAAAGATAAAGCAGGTTGTTTTGCAAGCTTACAGTTCAAACAATCAAAAGAAACAAACTTGGAAACATTATTTAAATTTCGAGCTGAAACTAAATTGCGAAGTTTTTCAGAAGAAGCATGACCAAGACGTAGGTGCCACTGATATATGTCAGAATCAGTGACAGAGGCAGATATAGGTGGAGAGGCAGGTAATTGAAGGGAGGTGAGCTCAAACAATCTTCCCACTTTGCGACCAGTACCAACTATCTGTCTCGTCTGCAGATCCTTAACCTGACAACCATTAGAAGAGAAACAAACAGTAAGACCAAGGTCACATAATTGACCGACAGATGCTAAGTTAAAGGTCAAATTAGGAACACGATAAGTATTTGGAAGATTTAAGGTAGGTGTGACAACAATCCCAACATGAGAGATAGACATGCAATTTCCATCAGCAGCATGTATGGGAGGAAGAAAAGTAGCCGGAGTGGAAGATGTCAACATCGATACATCAGAGGTCATATGATTACAACAAGCTGAGTCAAGAAGCTAAGAGTTACCTGGAGTGACAGCAAGGGCAGAGGATTTGGAGGAGATCACCTGTTTAAAAAGATTCTGAAGATCACTGATCTGGAAAGTGGGAGGAGTAGGTTCATCAGAAGGGGTAGTAGCAGCAACAACAGATGAGGAACCAGCTTTGGAGAAGTTCCTTGATTTCGTGGAGTGACCTTGAGGACGAGGTGGTCGAGTAGGACAGTTGTCCAAAATGTGACCAATTTTATGACAGTACCTGCACTCAATTGTAGAGCAGTGAGAAGACTTATGACCAGGAAGCTTACAGTTCTTGCAGAAGAGGAGCCCAGAGGCAGAACGTGAATGGGTGGTTGCGAGAACCACATCAGATGGCACCGATGAGATTAGACCCAGTCTTGTCTCTTCAAACAAGATTTCCTGAATAGCTGCATCCAAAGAGGGTAAAGGATTGCGATGTAGTAAGGCAGCCCGAACAGATTCATATTCCGGACGAAGACCTATAAGAACCTTAATCAGTCGGAGATGATCAGGATTGATTTTAGCTTGAGAAAGTTGAGTCCAAATAGGTTGAAGCGTGGCGAGATATTCATTTACCGATTGACCCATATCCTGATTAAGACCAACAAGAGTGTTGTGCAACTGATAATAGTGAGCAAGTCCAATACTTTGAAAGCGTGTAGACAAGAAATCCGAAAGTTCTTTATCATTATCAAAAGCATCAAATTGAGCAATAATGGCAGGAATAGAAGTGTTACCAAACCATGTGAGTATTTGATGATTTTTGTTGTCCCAATCTTCTAGACGGTCAATAAACTTGAAGTCTTCCTCAACAGTATCCTTAACTATATCGTCAGCAACTTTAGCAGGTTCTTCAGCAACTTTAGCAGATTCTTTTGCAGTGGCCTTGATTGGTTTGGAGATATCTCCAGTAACAATGCGCCATAATTTTCGACCGATCAAAAAACTCTTCATCTGATGAGCCCAAGTAATATAATTAGTCCCATTGAGAATTGTACTAATAGGACGAAAAACATCACCTTTCTCCATTGAAATTTAATTTAATCAAATTAAAATTTGATTTAATTTAATCAAATCAAAGCTGAAAACAGAGGATGAATCAAAGCTTGCGAATGAGGGCTGTGAGCTGGCGGTCTGAGGCAGAGGCGGTCGGAGCTGGGCGGTCTGAGGCATAGGTGGTGGGAGTTGAGCAGTTTGAGGCAGAGGTGGTCGTTGTTGGGCGGTCGGAGCTGGGCAGAGGGTGGAACGACTGCAGATTTTTAGATCTGGGCGTAGAGGAGAAAACGCTCAGGTTTGGAGCGATTGGTGCGAGCGGCGGAGGAGAGCTAATGCGAGCTTGGTGCGAGCGGTGGTTGGAGCTAAGCTGAGCGGTGGTCGGAGCTGATGCGAGCTTGGTGCGAGCAGTGGTGCGAGCGGTGGTCGGAGCTGAGCTGATGCGAGCTGGGCGGTCTGAGGCAGAGACGACGGTGGAGCAGCACGGACGCAGATCTGGGCTTACGAGCGAGGGTTGCGCGATCGGCTGAGGAGGGCTGCGCTGTTCAGGTTGTGCGGCGGAGGAGGGCGAGCTGGTGGCTGGTGCGAGCGGCTGAGAAGGGCTGAGCAAGCAGAGGTGGCGGCGACGGCGAGATCTGAAAAGTAAACCCTAATTTTCTAGGTATTTTGCTCTGATCCATGTGAATTTGTATGTAGAGAGTATATTATTCAGATACCTTCTAATGAGAATTACATGGGATTTTATGCAGAATATACAGAAATACATAAGGAAAATATCATAAATGTCAGCCCCAAATTACAACCCTAATTACATGATTTACGCTAACACTCCCCTTGGCATTCCACCATTTTTTTTCACCATTGTCGTTGATGAATGCTCCACCATTGTCGCCACTTCCTCGATTCAATCAGAATTCTACTTCCAAGTATCTCTTCCTTAATCATCCATTCAACTTTGAAAGCTAATTTCTCCATTACTGGCTGAGCTGCTACCAATTTTGCTTTTATCATCAGTTTTGAATTCTGTCTCTCCGATCCGAGCTCTGAAAAACCTATGGCAGCTTCTTGATGGATTTCCTTTGCTTCCATTTTCAGATGCTACTTCACGAATCCCTACTTCGCCTGAGTGTCGGCGATTTCTGAATGTGAATCCAGGTACGCATAATTTCGCCATTAGATCATTGAAATTCCTCAAACAGTAACTCAACAAAATCTGTATTTTAGTTTGGCTAATCAATATAGTAGAAACTTGAAGAAAGGAGATTCGTTTTAATAGAATTTCTTTTGGTTGGCCTTGCCATATAAGTCGTGCAATGTCTCGTCACTTCAATTTCCCCCAATGCTTGATTTACATTCAAATGTTGATCTCAATCTGATTTCCTATATTTTCGTATAACATTTTCGAATACGAGTACATTTATTCCATTGAATATTTGTGCATCTCCTTCTCTCAATCTTATTCCCCCGAATGCTCATGTTCTGCCTCGTTATTCTAGTGCGGAGAGGATGTCTTGGGGATGGAGCCGACCTGAGTGGCTTTCCGAGACTCTGTCACTTGCTTCCTTAGTTTTTGTGCTCGTGTTTCTTTGCTCAAAAAAAGAAAAAAAAAGTTTGGTAGAGGTACATTATACCGGTTAAGCTATGCCGTGTTGGCGAATCATCCCCTTCACTAATTTCGAGCTTTCATTTCAAGCTTCTTCTCGAGTAATGAGAATATAAACATGTTAGTTTTTTTTTGTAGTACATAAACCATGTTAGATTATATTTATTGAATAGTTCATACTTTAATTTGGGTTTATCACTTAAGTAGCTTAGCCATTTACTTGTTTAAAATAAAATAAAAAAATTAGTCATAAATGATATTAGAGCCAGGTTTCAATCCTAGGACCTATGGGTTATGGGCCCACTGCGCTTCCGCTGCACCACTCTGATTTGAATGATAAATATTTGCTTTATTATTATTATTAAGAACGTAACAATACTTTTCATTTTTTTTTAAATGTTAAATTACAAATTTGGTCTCTATGTTTGGAGAAAGTTGGATTGAGTATGTGGCAATTAGGTACCATCCGTATTTGATATTCAGCTGATTGTGTGTGTTGAAGTATATAATATAAATTTTTTTATAAAAAAAAAAAGATTGTGTGTGTTGAAGTAGCTGACTAATATGCTATTCATATTTACATTTTCCTATTTAGCTGCTTGATTGTTCTTATATTTGTGAAGTTAATTGCAGTTCTTTGGTGTGCCTGTTTGCAGGCCAGAAGAGAGCAACAAGAGGATTGGCAGAGTTACTTTCCTGTATTTACATTCCTCTGCCTATATCCATTGCTATTTTCATCATTTTTGTCGTTCTTCATTGATTTACTTGGTATGAACCTTCCATAAAAGCTGAAAAGAAGAAGAAGAAGAAGAATGGAGATTGTTATTTCATTTGTTGCAAAAGTTTCTGAGTACACGGTTAAACCCATTGGACGTCAAATGGGTTATCTGATTTTCTACCAAAACAATGTTAAGGATCTTGAATACCAACTTAGAGCCTTAGAAGTTGCCAGATGCAGGGTGCAGCATATGGTTGATGAGGCAAGAAGAAATGCTGAAGATATTGAAGTTGGCGTTAAGGAATGGCTAACCAAGGTGGATAAGATCACCAAGGAAAATAAGATTTCCCATTTAGATGAAAACCAATCAAAGAATGAATGTTGTTGTGGTTTGTGCTTATTTTCTGTCCAGCGGTACCAGGTAAGCAAAAAGGCAAAGATAGAGGCATACAGTGTCAGCAAGATCAAGGAAGAAGGAAAATTTGACAAAGTTTCCTATCGGGGAGCTCTCCGAGGGGTGGGAGATTCAGCTATCAAAGGCTTTCTAACCTTTGGATCAAGAATATCAGCTGTGAAAGAAATTATTGAGGCACTGATAGATTCAAAGGCCAACATGGTTGGAGTGTATGGGATGGGTGGTGTTGGCAAGACTATGCTAGTCAAAGAAATTTCAAGACAAGTTAGGGAGGTCAAATTATTTGACGAAGTGGTTATGGTAACAATAGGCCAGACTTCAGATATTAGAAGTATTCAGGCAAAAATGGGTGACATGCTAAGCTTGTCTTTTGAACAAGAAAGTGTTGAGGGGAGAGCAGCTTTATTACAAAAGGGGTTGAAGAAGGAGAATAAGATCCTTGTAGTGTTAAGATGATATGTGGGAGGGACTCGATTTGGAATCCGTCGGAATTCCTTATGGAGAAGATCATGAAGGATGTAAGATACTCATTACTTCAAGACATCACAATGTGGTGTACAACAAAATGTATATTCGTAATACTTTTGAGGTAAAGTTTCTTAGTGAAGAAGAATCATGGAGTTTCTTCAAAAGCTTGATAGGTGAATTACTTGAAATTCCACTCGGAGCAACTTCGAACTTTATGTCTATGGTTTTGTGAGTTGGGGAACATGAACATGATTAAGGAGCTAAAGACACTTGAAATTCTCAGCTTTAGAGGATGTAAAATCAAAGAAATACCCTCAGCTATTGGCCAATTGACACAACTCGAGTCATTAGATTTAAAATATTGCTATGAACTAGAGGTGTTTCCACCTAATGTGATTTCAAAATTGATAAAATTAGAAGAGTTGGATTTAGAAGAGAGTTTTGTTGGATGGGATAGGGTAGGATTGACCAGTCAAAAAAAGAATGCCAGTCTTTTGGAATTACAGTTTTTGTCTTGCCTTACTACTTTATGTTTGTGTATTCCGGATGGTAGCATTATGCCGAAACAACTGTTCTTAGTCAATCTGAAATTAGAAAGATTTCAAATAGTCATTGGTAGGGAATGGCCAGAATATACCTTCAACACCTCCAAAGTGATGTATGTCAAGGTTGATTCAAAAATTCTTTTTAGTGAAGGGATAAAAAGGTTACTCGGTAGATCTGAAGAATTGTATTTAGAAGTACCAGTCCATGGAAAGGATGTTCTTTTTGAATTGGATAAAAATGCTATACCATCTTTGAGGCATCTTCATGTGTTTGATATTTCTGATACAAAATATTTAACTAGTGAAAAAGCTTCACTTAAAGGATTCACTAATTTGGAGTTGTTATCTCTTAATAGAATGATGAGCTTGGAGAATATAATTCATGGGGTCTCAAAGTTGTTCCTTTTAACAAATTGAAAATCATAAAAGTGGTGAAGTGTAAAGCTTTGAGGAATCTCTTTTCGTCATCCGTCATGAGCAGACTTTCAAATCTTCAAACGATAGATGTTTCTAATTGTGAAATGATTGAGGCGATTGCTGCTGTGGAAAATGAGGCGACAAGCCAGTTTCAGTGTAGTAAATTAAGTTCTTTATCTCTATTTGGCTTACCTTGGCTTACAAGTTTCTGCCTGAAAGTGGAGCGGCTCAAACAAATGATCCAGGATGATGTACAACATTCAGAAATTAGAGGAATACGAACTTAGCAATTGTATCCCCTTTTTCAATGAGCAGGTATGTAGGAATTCCCTAGAAATAAAATGTAATGCATACGAAGGAAATGCATGTAAAATGGAATATTTCATAGATTTTGCCTTCATGCCATTCTATTTTCTTCAATGAGAAACAAAATGCAGGATGGTCTTAGACACTCAGAAACTAGTCTTTTATCCTTTATCGTAAATTTTTAGTTTAGACCTTTCATATATGTCTTTAGTGTACAGAATAACCGGGAGTATTTTCTCATATTTTGTCTCACATTATCATCACAATAACAATAGAAATAAGAGTTTGGAGTGGAAAGTCATCCCTCTCTATTCTTGCAAAGTGAAATTGCCAAGTTTACAACTTCACAGTGTTAAGTTTTAGTATATATGTGAGAAATAGGGTTTTCACAATTGAATATTAATTATAAACTTCTAATAACAAATAATATTCATTGTAGATTTTGCTTAGACTATACTACCAGCTACCGTGCCAACCTGAGCATAGCTCAATTGGTTAAAGCATATACCCTCGACCAAGAGGTCGGAGGTTCGAATCCCTCCACTCCACATGTTGTTGATCTCTAAAAAAAAAAAAATAAATAAAGGTCAAATTATAAGTTTTGTCTTGAACTTTCAAGTTCTTGTCTATATGGTCCATAAACTTTAAAAAGTATCTAACAAATCAGTGAACTTTCAATTTTGTGTCGAATAGGTCCCTGAACTTTAAAAAGTGTCTAATAAGTATATTTATTCTTTGCTAAACTTCAGACATTTTTTATTTTGAACTCACAGTGAGAATTTCATGTCAAAATCACATGTGCTTTTGAAAACTTGAGTATAAATGTTGCAGGTTGCTTTTCCAAATCACTAAACTTTCAATTTTGTGTCGAATAGGTCCCTGAACTTTAAAAAGTGTCTAACACGCGAATTCTTAGTCAAATTCCAAAAATAAAAACATGCTTGGATTTTGAAAACATTTTTAAAAAGTAGAAGACAAGGCAAAGAAACACATAGGTGGAAACAATATTTATAAGCTAAAATGAAAACCAAAAACAAGATAGCTATCCAACAGGGCCTAAATGTTTTGATCGATTCCCTAGTGTGTTATTGTTTCAAAACATTTCTTGGTCGTTTTTCATATTGTTTAATGTGTCTGGAGGCTTGGGATCCTGAATTGGACTCATTGTTATTGGGTTCGGCACGAGAATACAAATTAGAAGGAGAAGATGAGGATGAAATTGTTTTCAACAAATTGAAAGTTTTGGAACTCTTGAACTTACCCAACTTATCAACCTTTCATTCTGGGAAAAGCACTATGAAGTTTCCATGCTTGGAAAAAGTGGTTATGAAGAAATGTCCTGAAATGAAAGCATTTTCTGGTGGAGTTGTAAGTACTTTTGAACATTACTGGAATGTCAAAGGTGGATCAGATGATGAGGGGTTCTGGACAAGAATGTTAATGCTACAATCAACCAGCTTTGGGATAATGACCTTCACACCAGCCTGCAGAGTTTGTTTATAGAAAAGGTACGTGTATCTGTCTATTGATTCTACAACTTGTTAATGTTTTACTTTGCACAAATCATTTATGAGGTTAAAAAGCACTTTTAATACTGAAGTTTCATAAAAGTAACAAGTAGTCCTTAAATTTAGTTGGTAACAATTTAGTCCATATTAATTAAATACCTTTGCAAAAAAAAAAAAACTTTAATCATAGCCTTGACAATAAACTGACTCGCAAAATCGAGGCTAGTTAAATTGGTGTAAACTGTTGTGTCATTGACTATGAGCGCAGAAGTTCAATTTCTCCACCTTACATTAACTAAATACTTTTGCAAAAAAAAAAACAATAAACTGAATTTATAAAAGTAACATGAGCATAGCTCAATCAGCATAATATATGACCTAGTGACTAAGACGTCACTGAATACAAACTCTGTGGAATTTCAACACATAATGGATAACTTTGTTTACGCTGAAACAATAGTTTGTAGAAACTCCAATCCTCATCATTTGAAATCGCCATAGGTAATGTGTGTTTTATTTGTGAATATTATCCATCAATTTTTCAAAGGATGCATTTCGTTCTACAATGATTTCTTTCACTGTTGATAGCCCGTGCTAATATTTAGCTCCTAAGTCTTGTAAATTAGAATAATTATTTGGGCTTAATTGATATATTTTGTATAATTTAATTGTTAAGGGGTAAATCGGGCATTTGCGTAAATTAAGAGCCTAAATGAATATTTTAGAACATTTTATTAATTAACGGTTTTGAGTGATTATACTACATTAATTTATTAATCTAATTATAACTCAAAATTGATTAATGACTTAATGGTGCAAGGCTTGCCAAGACAATGGGGTGTCTAGGTTCAAATTTTGGTGGATTTAAGATTTTTCTTCATTTTGTAAAAGTCAACAGCACCAGTCAAAGGTCAACGGTCAACACCTCGCCCGCGCGCTCGCCCTCGGCCCATCGCTCAGCGCGCGCCCTATCCTTGACGGTAAATGCCCGTCATTAAAGGTAAAAAATGCTCGTCATTAAAAGTCAATAAAAAAATGCCCGATTTGTAAAATTTCCAGAGAGGTTAGCGCCTAGGCGCTGGCCCGACGGAAAAATTGGTATAAATACCCATTTTTCTTAATTTAGGGCATTCTCTTTTGGCTCTTCTTCTACCTCTTTCGAATTTTGGGCATTCTTAGCCATTTGTGGCTCTTTTCTTCATCTCCATGGATAGCTAAACAAGTAAGTGTTCGATTTCTAGTTTGAGATTGTAATCAATTTGGATTAAGGGGAGATTTGCCCTAATTTGTGTATGAATTAGATTGTCTTCCTTATGCATCTTCTTCCTTGTTCTTCCCCTAAATAGCTTGTGTAACTTATTAGGAGTGACGCCCGAGTCCTTATGCATGTTTTACCGTTAGAGATTAGGACGTATAATTGCCTCAATCGCTAGGTAACACAAATCTGAATATGAGTATTTAGTTTGATCCCAAGTGACAGTTGGGGGTAGAAATTAGATAACCTTCATGTTAGGTTTTGGGTAAAGAGGAAAAATTGATTTAGTCTCCGGGTTAATTCGTCGCAATGTTTCCGTCTCTGCCCGTTAATCATTTTAGGATTGATCACCTTATTTTGAGTAACTGTCAAGAACAATTAGAATTGCACTTTTCTAATTGTATCTTTGGGTCGTTTGAGTTAGAAATAACCAAATGAATTGCGTGCTTTAAGCGTTGTGTCTATATATTTAGTTATCGATGATCCAAACACAAATTGTGATCAATCCCATTCTTTGTAGTCAAACATGTCACTTAAATTTGTTACTTCACAGTTTTTATTGTTTTAATTTTCCGTTAGCTACAATAGTTTAGAGCTCCCTTTTAAAATCCAATTTCCCCTATTTTTACCGTTAGCAATTTAGAATTAATTAAGTTTGAATTCAGCTAATTCCCTGTGGTTCGACCCGGTTATCACTAACTATAAATTAGTGGGTATAATCGGCTTATAAATATTATTTTGGCAAGTCTCGACAGCTTGAAATTTGTGAACGTACAAAAGTTCATTACCAACTGTCCCACCCAAAAATTCATAATAACCTTCCTCGTTCACATCCCATTCACCTAGCATGTATATTGGAATGGACGACATCCTACCACGACAAATATAAATGGTTAAAACATTATAACTTCGACTAAAAGATCACATTCACAACAAATTTAAATAGTTAAAACATTATACCTTCGACCTATTTATTATTATTCCCATCAATATTTATGAATTGCTAATCGATATTCAAATAAGTCACTCGGCAGACTGATTTTGTTTATTTTAGATGTAGGTCATTTTTAGATTTTAGTTTTTTGCCCTTGTATAGTTTATACACATCAGAGTGCTCATTGGGTGCTCGCGAAGATTGACATGGTTGAGGGGAGATTGATTGTATGAGACTCCATTACTTCAATGTATCATTGACATAAATTGGAGACTGGAATCAAATGATAACTTTTACCGCAAAAAAAAAAAAAAAATGTAAAATTCAAAATGTCCTAAATCCCCAAAAATAGACAAAATGAAGAGAAAAAAAACTGAGGATCGGCCAAAAAAGATAATCCCTTAAAAGAGGTTAGTCTTGATAGTTAGAAATAAAAAAATAAATTATAATAATTCATTCGACATGTAAATTTTTTTTTTGACATGTGAGTGAGGGATTGAACCGGCCCTCATAATCAGTGGTCGATACATCATGTCATAAAAAAAAATTATAATAATTCATAGAACGGGTAATTTTTTTTTTTTTTTACAACATGGGTCAGGGATTAACCGTCGAGGTGAAGTCGGGACCTAAAAGATCCAATGGAACGATACAAAGACAAGTACATCCTTTAGGAATTCCAAGGTACTCCTTATTAATTTTAATTAAGGGGATTCGTCGTTCCAAGGGAAATAGACTACTAAAAAATTTCACATTTATTTTTTTGATTGATATATTGAATAAAGAACTCAGAAAATTAAAATAAAATAGCATAGGCCCTCATAATCAGTGGTCGATACATCATGTCATTGAGTTATACTTTTGTTGGTGGTTCAATTGATAAGTATGAATAACTTTGTTTATTATCCAAAAACATTTAAAAATTAGAGATATAGGAACTTTTTAAACCACAGGACAACCCTAAAACTAAACTGTTGTCAAACCGAGCATAGCTCAATTGGCATACGGTTGTGCATTCATTTTTCAATGAAGACAAAAGGTTTTCATGGAAAAGAGAGGGAGAAAAAAATGAAGAAGGAAGACCAAAAGACAAACAATTAATTTAAGAGGAGTGAGATAGAATTAGGGTTACAATTATTATTAGTTTTTTTTTTTTACCATACAAATTACAGTTATTTGTTGAAAATTTAATACCATGGTTATATTGCAATAAAAAATCAAATAAGTCCAACAACCAAAGTCTAAGCCCAAGGGAGCCTAGAAACCCACAAATATACTCATGAAAAACTATATAAATAGATCCTTCCTTTCATACAGAAATGAGAATAAGATTCTGAAAACTAGGGGGATTCAAGGAGAATTCTTAGAAGACCGAAGATTCTCTAAAGATTTTCCGAACCAAAGACTTAAAAATAAGAAGAATTCGAAGACTATAAATTTTATTTGAAGAACTTAACACTTCAAGACATCAATTGACTATTCAAAAAGATGGAAGATTCAATTTCGATAACAAACTAAGCCCTAAAAACAAGTTTACATTTGACAGAGAAATGGTCGTAAATATTAGAGATTGCATATGAACCCAAATCTAACAAATTTATATTTAGTCCATGAAGTAATTTTCTTTTGAAACTTTGTGTGGACGGGAACTAATTCAAAATGTGTATTGACATTTTCGAGGTTCAAGTCTCAGTACTCCTATTTGATGTACTAAAAAGATGGTTAAAGTCAATTCAAAATATGTAGACAAAATATTTTAAAATATTGGATTTAAATTTTTTATTATTTAGACCATACAATAAAAAAAACAGTTTTACAAAAAAAAATAATATAATCACAACGAGTTGAATTTAGTTTGGATTCAAAATCCTACCAATAATCAAATAAAAAACAATAGAAGAATCTGTCTCCACATTGTTGATTTGGGTGTTTGACTCAAGTCATATCTAACAAATAGTTAGAAGTTTTGGGCTGTAATTATTCTTTGAAGAAAGCCTAATGAATGGGTCTCAAAGCCCATGTGAAAGACTCCACATCACCATCCATTTGTGGTGAAGTTAGAAACTGAATCTTTAGAAAAAGAACGGTACAGAGAATACAGAGGGTCTTGGAGCCATCTTTGTCGTTCTTGAAGAAGTTTCACGAGAAATTAGTTTTCTCTTTGTTGAGTATTTTTCTTCTTCAATGGTGTATGGTGATTCTTTGTGAGAGAGAGTTTTGAGCTTTGTTCGAATTATCCCTCTTCCGTCTTTTGATTTCGATTTCGATCGATTGTATGTTCTTGACGTTGAAGCAATAAAATTGATATTGCCTTGCACAGTGGAAGACCTCCTTGGTTGAACCACTATAAATTCCAGTGTTTCTTCTTTATTTTTCTTGTAATTGATTAGTGTTTAATCCCAATTGGTTTGCTGTGGATTTAGTTAAAGCAGTGGGTTTTATGTGATATTTCACAACAAATGGTATCAGAGCCATGGCGAATTGATCAGTAGCAGTGATTTTTCAGTTTTGAATTTGTAAGTCTTTTGTCTCTGTTTCTTTTGACTTGGTTGATTGGTCTGGAATTTTATCAGTTCGCAGATTCGTACTACTGGTTGGGCTGACCTTAAATTTTGTTTGTCTGAGTTGAAGTTGTTTTGGGTTGATCTAAAGTTACTGTGAAGTTGGCAGTATTTTTTGTTTGGCCGTTAAATTCCCAAAAAATGTCTGCAAAATTCGAACTAAATATGTTTGATGGAAAAAAGAATTTTTGTATTTGGAGAAAACAGTTGAAAGCTCTTTTGGTACAACAGAAACTGGGTAAAGTATTAGATAAACCAGAAGTATGGCCTGCAGAAATAACCAAAGAAAAACAACTTGAAATGGAGGAAATAGCTTATAGCACAATGATTCTTCATCTTTCCGATAATGTGCTTCGACAGGTTAATGATGTTGATAAACCAGTAGAATTGTGGACCAAATTGGAATCACTTTATTTAAGTAAATCTCTACCAAATAAGATTTACTTGAAGGAAATGTTTTTTGGATTTAAAATGCAATCCTCAAAATCCTTAGAAGAAAACTTAGATGATTTCAACAATGGATTTATCAAATACAGGAGAGAAATTAGATGATGAAAATCAAGTTGTTATACTCCTAAATTCATTACCTGAAAGTTATAAGGAAGTTAATGCGGCAATAAAATATGGTAGAGATTCGCTGACTTTGGTTACTGTTTTAGATGCTTTGAGATCCAAAGATTTTGAAATTAAAACTGAGAAAAAGGATGCTGAAGCACTAATTATCAGAGGAAGATCTGAATCTCAAGGAAAATCACAGGTGAAGAACACTAAGCATAGATCTAAATCAAGAGGGAAAGAGAAGGGAAAATGTTATTATTGTCATAAGGAAGAGCATTTGATTAAAGATTGCTTTCTGTTAAAAAACAAGAACAAAAGGGAGGATAAGAATGATGAACAAACCGTTGCAAATGTAATTGAAGGTTATGAATCAGCAGGAGTGTTAACTGTTTCTGAAAATACAATTGATGAGTGGATACTTGATTCTGGATGTTCCTATCATATGACACCTCATAAACATTATTAACTGTTTCTGAAAATACAGTTGATGAGTGGATACTTGATTCTGGATGTTCCTATCATATGACACCTCATAAACATTACTTTGAAGTTTTTGAGGAACTTGAAGGTAGCAAGGTTTTGATGGGAAATGATCAGCATTGTCTCGTAAAGGGTATAAGATCAGTCAAGTTGAAACTCTATGGTGGAATGGAGAAGGTCTTGTCTGATGTTCGGTTTGTTCCAGATTTAAAGAGAAATTTGATTTCTCTTGGACAACTTGATAAATGAGGTTTTCATGGCAAGTTAGAGGGGGGTGTACTTCGAATTTAGAAAGGTTCACTTCTAGAAATGAAAGGTACTCTCAGAAATGGCTTGTATGTTTTAAATGGAACCTTAGTTGTAACTCATTGTGCAAATGTTGTTTTAGAAAAAGGTGATAAAGAAACTATCATTTGGCACAAAAGATTAGCTCATGTCTCTCAAAGAGGCTTAAATGAATTACACAAACAAGGTTTGTTTGGTAAATTCAAGCCTTCAGATTTACCTTTTTGTGAATATTGTACTCTTGGAAAATCAACGAGGGTGAAATTTTCTAAGAGCACAGAGTTATTTATAGGGATTTTAGATTATGTCCATTCGGACTTGTGGGGACCAGTGAGGGTTACAACCCTTGGAGGAGCAAAATATTTTATGAGTATTGTTGATGATTTCTCAAGGAAATTGTGGGTGTTTACTTTGAAGAACAAGAGTGATGCATTTGAAACCTTTAGACATTGGAAAATCCTAGTTGAAAATCAAACTAAAAAAATAATTAAGGTTTTGAGAACAGATAATAGTCTGGAGTATATAAATGACAGCTTTGTAACTTTGTGTAAAGAAGCTGGAATTAGGCGTCATCATACAGTTCCGTACACACCACAACAGAACGGTCTTGCAGAACGGTTCAATAGGACTTTGCTTGAAAGGGTGAGATGTATTCTAGCAAATTCAAAGCTTCCTAAGATGTTTTGGGGTGAAGCAGTTTCGACAGCAGCGTATCTCATAAATAGGAGTCCTTCGGTTGCCTTGAATATGAAAACTCCTCAAGAAGTTTGGTCAGGAAAGCCTCCAAATCTCAGTCATTTGAAGGTGTTCAGTTGTGCAGCATATGCACATGCTAGACAAGACAAGCTAGAGCCACGTGCAAGAAAGTGTATCTTTCTTGGTTATCCTTCTGAGTCGAAGGGATATAAATTATGACTTCTTCAACCAGGTGAGAGACGTTGTATTATCAGTAGAGATGTAAAATTTGATGAATGTGACATGCCTTGGGAGCTGTCTGGTAGTGTGAGTTTTAATAAATCTGTTGACAATGTGTTTTCAAACTCTTTTGATATGGAATTAGAAAACACGTACACTGTCGAATCTTCAGGGGTGCAATCTGTGTCTAATCAGGAAGTTGAAAGGGTTGATGATCAGTTGACTGGTGAATTATCTGGGGAACAACCTGAGCCTGCAGTTACGGGAAATGATCAATCAGAATCTCGCTTGTCTGATTATCAATTAACTAGAGATAGACAGAAAAGAGTTGTTAGACCACCAGTAAGATATGATGAAGCAAGTTGTGTAGTAGAACAGGGGAAGAAAACATCTTTTGCCTTAAATTGTGATGAAATCTTGTTAAGTCATGAACCTTCAAACTTTGATGAAGCAATGCAGTCTAAAGAAAGTGACAAGTGGTTAATTGATATGAAGGAAGAAATGGCCTCATTGATGAAGAATGAGACTTGGGTGCTTACTGTTACGTCTCCAAAAGTGACTATTTTAGGACTTATTTGTGTTAGGAAGTTGTGCATTTGTAAGTATTTTTGATAGGATTTAGCTTGAACCTATGCTTATATATGAGAATTAGAAGAATGAAGCTAAATTAGGACTTGTATGCAAAAGGAAAGAAAGAGAATGAAAAACGAAGTTAGAAGAATGAAAACTGTGCATTGCGGAGGCATTGCGGAAACATTGCTAAAACCGCAATGTTTTAAGTGAAATCCGTAAGTTGGCTAACCTTTTTCTGTTGTGATTCGATATTTCAGGGATTCGTTCTTTCTTCTCCAGCCACGTTAAAGTACGACGTTGAGGATGGATGGTTCTCCTTGGCCCAATCGCACCTGCAGAATACTATAAAAGGAGGTCAAAGAGGAGGGTTGAAACATCATCCGAAAGCGTAGAAGTCTCTTCGCAGCTCAATTTCTCTCCTTTTTTTCTCTTCCGTCTGTTGGGTTGGAAAGCTTAGCTGCTGGAGTCGACAATCTGATAGGAAGGAGAGAAGATTCATCTTCTCTTCTGATTGGATTCATCCAAGCAAGGCTTACATTTCTCTCCTTTCAGCCGAGGCATCTGCGTCGAAGCGAGCACGCTCATCTTACTTGCTTTCTGTTTTAGTTTCCTATTTCCAACACCGTTTATTGTTATTTCTTTTCCATTAGTTAATCCATTCCATTTCGTCGCTTTTCTGTCTTTATGTTAGTAACTTTAAGTCTTCATCTGTTCATTCAAACAATTGATTAATCAAAGCACAATTCATCATTTCGCACTTTCTCTTGTTCATTTCTGCCTACTGTTTTTCCTTTCTGTTTTGTCTTTAATTTTCTTCTAAGCATGTCTACTTCATCTAATATTTTTGTTCTCTCTACATCCATGAGTAACTAAGTAACATAGGGGCATGCTAATGACAATACTATAGGCTAAAACACGTGAACCAAGCATGTAGGATAGCTCTCGAATGCATTGATTGTATGTAAGCTTCATACCACGGGCAATTTCGATTGGCCATCCATTTTGTCCAAAGAACTCCTAACCTCTGGAAGGAGTAAGAGTTCAGAGTCATACACTCATGCTAGCCTCTCAAGGTAGCCAGAAAACGACCTAGGAATAGGCGTTTTCCTAGTACAAATCACAACTTACTACTTTAACAAGATGCTTAAGACCTTACTTGGACATGAGTAAACTAAAGAATCTAATGCATGAAATCGGAAGATACATGAGAATGAGTTAGTTTGATGCATAGTGAGTTGATCCAATGCTTGAGAATCGTGTGAAAATGCCTATAGAGAAGTCGTTAGCAGCCCTTGTTTCCACATTTTACACACTTTCGCTGTTGGTAACATTGCGGTAAAATTGCTGTTCTCGCAATTCTTTTTAGTTAAAATTCTGCCCTAGCCATTTCTCTCTTCGTTTATTAATCTCTTCTATTTACATTTGAGTTTATCATTGACTTGCACTTGTTTATGCATCTATCCTTTACATATCCCTTAGTAATTAGGCAACTTAAGACCAAATCTACCCCATCAAATCCACCCATTCTTGCTTAACAATAAACTTCGCGAGTAACTAAGAATAAATCTCTGTGGGAAAACGAATGAAAAAATACTTACTACTTGCTACAAGATCATGTATGCTTGCATGTTCTGAGTGCTCTCTTATTGCATATTTCTTTTAAACATTGAGCACGCAACAAGTTTTTGGCGCCGCTGCCGAGGATTTAGTTTAGTGAAAACGAAGTTTGTTAAGTTAGAAACACAAAGTTTAATATCCATTGGAACTAATCTAATTTCATTTCTTGTGCAGGTACCATTGGGTTAGTTTATGAATGAGCATTCAAGTAGCGATCTAGAGTTCAATCCTGAGCCTGAGAGATTACTTAGGGCCAGAAACAAAGCTAAGAAACGTCTCTTTAACCAACCCTCTATACCTCAAATAATTGTTGATTCTGCGGAGTCTTCGCAATCCCTTCACATAGAAATGGACAGACCAGTCCCAAATCCGGTACCTACCACTCGCAATCCCATCGAAATAGCGAATGATAAGGATAGTGCCATTCTTTCCTACCTAGTACCTATGCCTGGGGAGCTAAACCCAAGCATAATCCGCCCTGAAATTACTGCCAACTCATTCGAGTTAAAGCCAGTAATGTTCCAAATGTTGTCCACTGTGGGACAATTCTTTGGAGTAGAAAATGAGGACCCCCACAACCATCTTAGAAACTTCCTAGGAGTTAGTGATACCTTTCTTATCCCTGGAGTTTCCCAAGAAGCCTTGAGGCTCTACCTCTTCCCTTACTCTTTAAGGGATAAAGCAAAGACGTGGTTAAATTCATTACCCTCTGGATCAGTCCTCAATTGGACAGACTTGGCGGAGAAATTCCTAGTAAAATATTTCCCACCTGATAGGAATTCTACCTTTCGTGATGACATAATAAAGTTCAAACAAGCTGAAAATGAGTCTCTTCACGAAGCTTGGACAAGGTTCAAGGACCTTCTACTTAAATGTCCACACCATGGCATTCCATGGTGTATCCAAATAGAGGTCTTTTTCAAAGGATGCAACCCCAGCACCAGACAAGTGCTAAATTCATCTGCTGGAGGTTCCATGCTTTCCAAAAGTTATAATGAAGCCTATGAGATCCTGGAGAAGATCTCAGCATCTCACTGTAGGTGGTCAGATGATCCAATAGAGCCAAGTAGAGCTCAAGATAAGGACGCCCTCAATGCCATGAGTGGTCAAATAAGCGCCCTGACCAACCTAGTTAAACAAATGGCTCAAGCCAATCTCCAAACTAGTGTCAACACCGCCACAGCCATGTCAATGGGCACACAACCAAGTCAAGGTGAGACACTAATCTGTGGATTCTGTGGGGAAGGGCACCTGTATGAATACTGCCCTGGGAATCCAGCCTGAGTCTGCTATGTTGGAAGCCAGCAGCAGCCTAGGAACAACCCCTATTCCAACACTTACAATCCTGGTTGGAGGAACCACCCAAACCTTTCATGGGGTGGCCAACAGAATACTAACCAAGCTCCTAACCAACCAAGACCGAGTGGAACACCTGGTTTCACTCCCCAACATAACCAATCCATGTATCAAAAACCATACAACCAACCAGTAGGGTCATCTGTAGAAAATCTACTCAAAGAGTACATCGCCAAGAATGATGCTACTCTACAAAGCCAGCAAGCTACCCTTAGGAGCCTAGAGAACCAAATAGGGCAACTAGCTAATGAACTCAAAAGTAGGCCCCAAGGTAGACTTCCTGCTGACACTGAGGTGCCAAGGAGAGATGGAAAAGAACAAGTTCAAGCAATTGAACTTAGAAGTGGGAGACCATTGGTGAGCAACACTAAAGAAGCCCCAAAGAGAGTAGAGAACAATGAGTCTAGTGCTCCACTGGAGTCTCTGCCAAACCAAGGTCAACCATCAACAAGCACATCAGGAGCAAGGCTGGAGCCAATCATAGAGGAGATAGAAGAAATTCCAAGGCCTCCACCTATCCTGAGGCGACCTGAAGTGCCTGCATATGTGCCACCACCTCCATTCCCTCGAAGGCTAAAGAAAAAACAAGAACAAGAAGTGCACTTTAATAAATTCTTAGAAATTCTTAAACAAGTGCATGTTAATATTCCTTTTGTAGAAGTTTTACAGTCTATACCCTCTTATGTTAAGTTTTTAAAAGATATAATCACTAACAAAAAAATTATTGGTGAATTTGAAACAGTGAATCTCACTGAGGAGTGCAGTGCCATACTCCAGAACAAGCTACCCAAGAAGGAGAAGGATCCTGGTTCCTTCACCCTACCAGTAGAGCTAGGAGGCAAGCACGTGGGCAGAGCTCTTTGTGACCTGGGAGCCAGCATAAACCTCATGCCCCTATCACTATTCCGCCAGCTAGGAATAGGAGAAGCACGTCCCACCACTGTCACCTTACAACTTGCAGACAGATCCATAGCATACCCTGAGGGTAAGATTGAGGATATTCTTGTAAAGGTTGACAAGTTTATTTTCCTTGCAGACTTCATCATCCTGGATTATGAAGCAGACAAGGAGGTCCCCATCCTATTAGGCAGACCATTTCTAGCCACAGGTAGGGCCCTGATTGATGTCCAAAAAGGTGAGCTCACTATGAGGGTGCACGATGAGGAGGTTAAATTTAGTGTTTTTAAAGCCTTAAGGTACCCCTCTGACTCTGAATCTTGTGCTAGCATGGACATTGTAGATTCACTGATGGAAGAACAGCTGGAGCATGAATTATTGACTAAGCATGCTAATAATTATGTACAATTAGATTTAACTGATTTGAATGTTTCTGAGATAATGGATATACCTGTAGATAAAATACAGCATGTTTGTATTGATAAAGACTTGACTGACAGATCCCTGAATCCATTAAAACCATCCATTGAGCATCCACCTGTCTTAGAATTGAAACCTTTACCCACTCACCTTAAGTATGCATATTTGGGAAGCAATGATACTCTGCCTGTGATTATTTCATCTAAATTGAGTGAGAAGCATGAGGTTGAGCTGATATTATTACTTAAGCAGCATAAAAAGGCTATTGCATGGACTATTGCTGACATTAGAGGCATTAGCCCTTCTTACTGCATGCATAAAATAATATTAGAGGAAGAGCATACACCCCGAGTAGATCACCAACGTAGGTTGAACCCCTCTATGAAAGAGGTAGTAAAAAAGAAATCATAAAGTGGTTAGATGCAGGTGTAATCTTCCCTATAGCTAGTAGTCAGTGGGTGAGCCCTATACAATGTGTACCTAAGAAGGGAGGGATGACTGTAATAGTGAATGAGAGCAATGAACTGATTCCAACTAGAACTATTACAGGATGGAGAGTCTGTATGGACTATAGAAAATTGAATAAGGAAACAAAAAAGGATCACTTCCCTTTACCATTTATTGACCAGATGTTAGATAGGATAGCTGGTAGAGCTTATTACTGCTTTCTAGACGGTTATTCAGGATATAACCAGATCACTATAGACCCTAAGGACCAAGAGAAGACCACCTCCACTTGCCCTTTTGGAACATTTGCCTTTCGCAGAATGCCTTTTGGCTTATGCAATGCACCAGCAACGTTCAAAAGGTGCATGTTGGCAATCTTCTCTGACTTAGATGAATCCATGATAGAGATATTTATGGATGACTTCTCAGTCTTTGGTGATTCATTTACAAACTGTTTAGAGAACTTAGGACAAGTCCTGGCTAGGTGTGAGGAGACCAACCTAGTCCTTAATTGGGAAAAGTGTCACTTCATGGTGGAAGAAGGGATAGTCCTAGGTCATAGAGTGTCTAGAGTAGGAGTAGAGGTCGATAGGGCCAAGATTGAAATAATAGAGAAGTTAGTGGAACCTCATAATATGAAAGCAATTAGAAGTTTCTTAGGACACGCAGGTTTCTATAGAAGGTTCATTAAGAACTTTTCTAAGATCTCCAAACCTTTGTGTGAGCTTCTAGAGCTGAATAAGCCATTCATCTTCTCTAAAGAATGTTTACTAGCCTGGAAAACCCTTAAGGAAGCACTAGTCAAAGCACCTATTATAATAGGACCAAATTGGGACCTTCCCTTTGAGATGTTATGTGATGCAAGTGACTATGCTGTAGGGGTTATGCTAGGACAAAATATTGACAAACTAACACACCCTGTATACTATGCTAGTAAGACACTTAATGAGGCACAATGTAATTACACAACTACGGAAAAGGAGATGCTAGCTGTAGTATTTTCCTGTGAGAAGTTTAGGAATTACATTGTAGGCACTAGGACAATCGTGTACACTGACCATTCTGTCTTGAAATACCTTATGAGGAAGGCTGATGCTAAGCCTAGGTTGATTAGATGGGTGTTGTTGCTGCAGGAATTTGATCTAGACATTAGAGATAAGAAAGGCTGTGAAAATGTGGTTGCGGATCATCTTTCCAGATTGCAACATAATTGCGATAACATTGCGGAAACCGCAATTTCTGATGCCTTTATCGATGAGCATGTCTTTGTATTAGCACATCGTGATAACGATGAGGAACCTTGGTTTGCTGACATTGCTAACTTCCTTGCCTCGCAGGTACTACCAACTTTCAAGGGAGGACAAGAAAAGAAGAGGTTTCTGCATGAAGCTAGGAAGTTCATATGGGATGATCCTACACTCTACAAGACATGTGCAGATGGTTTGCTGAGGAAGTGTGTGTCAGCTGTTGAGGCGAAGTCTGTGCTGCAGCACTTCCATACAGCCCCCTATGGTGGACACTTTGGTGGCCAAAGGACAGCTGCAAAGGTGTTCCAGAGTGGCTACTATTGGCCCACGATCTTCAAGGATGCCCACGAATACGCACACAGCTGTGATGAATGCCAGAGAACAGGTAACCTTAGTCGAAAGGATGAGATGCCTCTCACTTACATCCTAGAGTTGGAGCTCTTTGATGTGCGGGGCATTGACTTCATGGGACCATTTCCCCCATCAGCAGGTAACCTTTACATACTTGTAGCTGTAGACTATGTATCTAAGTGGGTAGAGGCCATAGCATGTCCAAACAATGATGCCAAAACAGTCATTAAGTTCCTTAATAGACATATCTTTACTAGGTTTGGAACACCTCGTGCTATAATTAGTGATGAAGGGACACACTTTATTAATAAAGCTATGGAAAAAGTGTTGGCTAAATACAATGTTAGACATAGGGTAGCCACCCCTTATCACCCACATTCGAATGGACAAGCTGAAATATCAAATAGGGAGATTAAAAACATACTCGAAAAAGTGGTCAAACCCAATAGAAAAGATTGGTCGTTTAAACTCGAGGATGCACTTTGGGCATATAGAACCGTATATAAGACACCCCTAGGTATGTCTCCTTATAGACTTGTGTATGGCAAAGCATGTCACTTACCATTCGAATTGGAAATTAAAGCATTTTGGGCCTTGAAAGAACTGAATTATTGCGTGACCGATGCGGGAACATTGCGGTCTCTGCAATTACATGAGCTTGATGAGCTTAGACATATGTCCTATGAAAATGCTAAAATGTATAAGGAAAAGACTAAGATTTGGCATGATAGTAGACTTAGGATTAAGGACTTTAAGAAAGGCCAGCTTGTCTTATTATTTAACTCACGGTTGAGATTATTTCCAGGCAAACTTAAGTCCAGATGGTCAGGTCCTTTTGTGATAACTAACGTGTTTGTTCATGGTGCAATCGAGATTAGGAACCTGCAGCACGGGCAACCGTTCATGGTTAATGGTGCACGATTGAAGCATTATTATGAGGAAGAAGATGTGAAGATTCTCTCGGCCTTCCTCTTGACTGAAACTTGAAAATACAATCGAGAGAGGACGAGTGATCACTGTGCTCGTCCATGCGAGGCTATGCCTTAGTTTATTTTTTGCTATTCTCTCGGTTTCGATTTGTGTATATTTTTGTGTGATTTTTATTACGAATTTGATGTTGATTTTATTTCTTTTAATAGGGGATCGATAGAGGGAATCAAGGAGATGAATCCTGGATTAAAAATCGGGGAAGATATTGGGCCAAATCAAAGATTGAGTTGAGGAAATATGGGCATTTGAAACGAGGAAATCTCCAACGGCCATTTAATTGCGGTGGATTTTCTGAATCCGCAACAGAAATAGCCGTTGGGATTTCCATCATTACAAATAGCCGTTAGAACCACCGTGGCCCATACGCTTCCTTCATTCACTGAACTCCAAGAAAGCTCTCTCCTTCTTCCTCTGCAATCCCTCTTTCCAGATTCCTACGATTCCACCATGGTGCTAACAAGAGCTGAGAGATCTGCGTCCAAGAAGAAGGCCGACGACGCTGAGATAACTGCGAGAGAGGCACTCCTTGCCTTGGCAGATGCTGAAGCCGCGCGAACCGAACGCCTTCCCAAGCTCCCTGTCCGCAAGAAGAAGTGGAAGGTAGTAACGGAGATCCCTGCTGGACCATCTGAACCAGCAGGAACGCCCAAGAAGAGGAAGTGGAAGATGGCTGTGGCCGACGCAGCGATCAAGAAGAAGACTCCCTCTGTGGAGAGTCAAGAGAGTGGCCGTCCATCCTACGAGACGGCCAGACAAAGCCATTCTCCATCTCCACCAGCGCGAAGCCCTGAACCGTCTCCATCTCCACAGAGCTCTGCACAAACTCCACCGCCGCAGAGCCCTGAGGCGTCACCCATCTCCCAGACGCCTGAACCTGAAATTCCAGATGAAGAGCATCAAGAATCGGCGCAGGGCGGTGAAGAAGCGGAAGAAGAAGAGGTCTTCTCTCCTTTGAGGGAAGTCAGCCCCGAGAGCCCAGCACAGGGGGATGATTCGATGGATGAGACATTGGGGGATTGCCTCCAACAGATCACAACCAAGGCGAGACTGAGAAAGAAAGCCACCAAGGTTGTCAAGGCCAAACGGCCAAAAGCTTCGAAGAAGTCCAAAAAAAAGAAAGCCAGGGGTGAGCCTTCATCCAAGAAGGTTAGTGATGAGCCCTCTCTGAATAAGCTAAAGATCGAGGCTGCTGAATCAGCCAAAGCGAAAGATAAGGGGAAAGCCAAGCTGTACCCCGAAGATGAGCCTCAATCTGTGAGGTATGTGTCCTCTGATGCTGAGTCCAGAGGCACTGAGTTAAGGAAGAGGGACCTGCTCCATGAGAAGGGGTTCCTTGACGCGCTTGCAGACCTGCCGCAATTCTTGCGCGCAGGGATCACCAATCACGGCTGGGAAGTGCTGTGCAGACCACCCGTCCCCGCCTACTCCAGCATGGTGTATGATTTCTACGCCAACTTGATGAACCCTGAGGATGGCCTATCTGTGGTCAGAGGAATCGAGGTGGATTTCTCAGCTAAGGCAATCAATGAAGCCTATGGCCTCAAGGGTCAAAAACACACTGATTATGCAAGGATCATTGATGCGCCAACTGAGGCGGTCCTGGAGGAAGCGCTACGGATCATTGGCCAACCTGAGGCAGCGTGGACGATTTCGCGCAACGGGAAGCACACTCTGATGAGTGCTACCCTCACAGCCAAGGCAGCTGTCTGGTTCTCATTCGTGCGGAGGAGGCTGTCCCCAGTGACCGACGAGACCACCATCAACCAAGGAAGGTCGCTGCTGGTTTATGCGATCATGAGGGGCCTCACAATCAACGTTGGTGAGGTCATTGCAGCCTCAATCGCCGACTGCGCCAAAAAGGGTAAGGGTCCACTTTTCTTTCCCAACACGATCACTAAGCTTTGCTTACGTGCAGGTGTACCAATCGAGCGGATGGAAAGGCAGTTGGCCTACACGGGGCACCTGGAGTTGCCTACAGGCCTGAGGATGCGCAGGAAGGGGAACATGGAGTTCGAGTTAGACGGCCTGGCTGCTGCTCAATCTCTGTCAATGGCCTGTCTGATGGACCTGCAGAAGAAGATGGCTCAATGGGCTACATATGCACAGGCAAGGGATAAGGATGTTGCTGACCAATTGGGCTGCATCTTTCCTGAGTTCCCCACGGACTTGCTGACGCCATGGGCACCTCCACGAGCATGGAGAGATGATGATGAGGACGTCTGAGTGCTAGTCTGAAGAGCACTCAAAGGGAGTATTTCTGTTCCCTACAAAAAAAAAAAAAAAAAAAAATGAAACTGCTTTTCGTTGAACTATGTGAATTTTGTTACTTTTGAGTACATTTTTAATCTGTCTTTAGTTCTGTATTTTTGTTGTTTAGAATTGCTTAGTGTAGCTAGATGGTATCTGATTAGGTAGGTTGTTTAAGTTTTCCTTTTTGTTTAGCTGAGATGACGGGAAAGAGCATGAAACAAGGGCTGTTTACTGTTATATCTGTCTATAGATCCATTGCGAATTCCTTGCGGTCTCCGCAATTTTTGTTAGCAGTTGCATGTTTTTGACTACCTGATTAGCTAGGCTGGTTCTGTTTTAATTTTGTTCTTTGCTGCTATCTTGACTACCTTATATAGCCTATCTATAAGCATGCTGGATGAGTGTCTTAAGGCACCTTTGATAGTTTAAATTAGCCTCTTAAAAGTGCTCAGCATGCATAGCTTTAAGTCCTTCCCTGCCTGCTTTTATAAATTTCTGCTGCTGAAATGTTTGCTTTTAGAATGTTCTGTCTATCCCTAGGGCTTTTAGATTCTCTTTGTTTTACCCTAGACTAAATGCTTCTAGGACAAGTTTGGGGGTGTGCCACCTCAGACACTCATTGGGGACAATGAGTAGTTTAAGTTTGGGGGAGGTCACCCTAGGCCTAGGAACATTCCTCTCTCCCTTAAAGCATAAGCATTCTTCTTCTCCTTTACAAAAAAATGATGAGCTGAAAAAAAATGAAAAATAGAATAACGAGGGGTGTCTCTCTTAAGTTGCTGAGTAATCAGTGCCAAGTGTGTAACCCACAAGTGGCATTGCATCAAAAGGCAACCAAAGGAGAGGCTCCACCAAAGTAAGAAAGAAAAAAAGGAAGAAATAGGGAAGAAGAATGTATACCTAGGAGTTGCAACTTTGTGGCTTAGATGTCCTGAATAAAAAAGAACTTTGATCCTCAATTAGCTGAGCACAAAGTTGTAGCTTGTAGGGTTGTTTAGGGAGATGAATGTATGTCCAATGTAGTGATGCCAGGGTTTAGGTTGTTCTCTAAATGTACTACTGTCACTGTTAATACTAAGACTGGCATGACTCTAAGGAATCCTAAGTAGCTCAAAAGTAAAAACTAGAAGCATGTACTGAGTCTGGGGTAAAGCTAGGTAGAATTTGAAACCTTAGGGATAGTTGCACGATATGACAGAAGCGAGTAGATCAGCTGTACGGAGCTAATGAAACAGTAGGATCATTAGGCGAGCGAAGTCAGAAGAAGCAAAATAAGAGGATAGTTGTAAACTTAGAAGTGTGTCACAGGACAACACTGCCATAGATAGGAACTTAGGGGAGTCAGCAAGTGGTTAAAGAGGATAAAACAGCAGCCTAAGTAAGTCCTTAGTTTGCTCGAGGACGAGCAAAACCTTAAGTTTGGGGGTGTGTTACGTCTCCAAAAGTGACTATTTTAGGACTTATTTGTGTTAGGAAGTTGTGCATTTGTAAGTATTTTTGATAGGATTTAGCTTGAACCTATGCTTATATATGAGAATTAGAAGAATGAAGCTAAATTAGGACTTGTATGCAAAGGAAAGAAAGAGAATGAAAAACGAAGTTAGAAGAATGAAAACTGTGCATTGCGGAGGCATTGCGGAAACATTGCTAAAACCGCAATGTTTTAAGTGAAATCCGTAAGTTGGCTAACCTTTTTCTGTTGTGATCCGATATTTCAGGGATTCGTTCTTTCTCCTCTAGCCACGTTGAAGTATGACGTTGAGGATGGATGGTTCTCCTTGGCCCAATCGCACCTGCAGAATACTATAAAAGGAGGTCAAAGAGGAGGGTTGAAACATCATCCGAAAGCGTAGAAGTCTCTTCGCAGCTCAATTTCTCTCCTGTTTTTCTCTTCCGTCTGTTGGGTTGGAAAGCTTAGCTGCTGGAGTCGACAATCTGATAGGAAGGAGAGAAAATTCATCTTCTCTTCTGATTGGATTCATCCAAGCAAGGCTTACCTTTCTCTCCTTTCAGCCGAGGCATCTGCGTCGAAGCGAGCACGCTCATCTTACTTGCTTTCTGTTTTAGTTTCCTATTTCCAGCACCGTTTGTTGTTATTTCTTTTCCATTAGTTAATCCATTCCATTTCGTCGCTTTCTGTCTTTATGTTAGTAACTTTAAGTCTTCATCTGTTCATTCAAACAATTGATTAATCAAAGCACAATTCATCATTTCGCACTTTCTCTTGTTCATTTCTGCCTACTGTTTTTCCTTTCGGTTTTGTCTTTAATTTTCTTCTAAGCATGTCTACTTCATCTAATATTTCTGTTCTCTCTACATCCATGAGTAACTAAGTAACATAGGGGCATGCTAATGACAATACTATAGGCTAAAACACGTGAACCAAGCATGTAGGATAGCTCTCGAATGCATTGATTGTATGTAAGCTTCATACCACGGGCAATTTCGATTGGCCATCCATTTTGTCCAAATAACTCCTAACCTCTGGAAGGAGTAAGAGTTCAGAGTCATACACTCATGCTAGCCTCTCAAGGTAGCCAGAAAACGACCTAGGAATAGGCGTTTTCCTAGTACAAATCACAACTTACTACTTTAACAAGATGCTTAAGACCTTACTTGGACATGAGTAAACTAAAGAATCTAATGCATGAAATCGGAAGATACATGAGAATGAGTTAGTTTGATGCATAGTGAGTTGATCCAATGCTTGAGAATCGTGTGAAAATGCCTATAGAGGAGTCGTTAGCAGCCCTTGTTTCCACATTTTACACACTTTCGCTGTTGGTAACATTGCGGTAAAATTGCTGTTCTCGCAATTCTTTTTAGTTAAAATTCTGCCTTAGCCATTTCTCTCTTCGTTTATTAATCTCTTCTATTTACATTTGAGTTTATCATTGACTTGCACTTGTTTATGCATCTATCCTTTACATATCCCTTAGTAATTAGGCAACTTAAGACCAAATCTACCCCATCAAATCCACCCATTCTTGCTTAACAATACACTTCGCGAGTAACTAAGAATAAATCTCTGTGGGAAAACGAATGAAAAAATACTTACTACTTGCTACAAGATCATGTATGCTTGCATGTTCTGAGTGCTCTCTTATTGCATATTTCTTTTAAACATTGAGCACGCAACACTTACAGAAAAACCACCCGACCATAAACTTGTTGATTGCAAATGGTTGTTTAAAGTAAAACCAAGTATTATTGGTGAAAACAAACCTAGATTCAAAGCTAGGTTGGTTGCAAGGGGTTTTACTCAAGAATATGGAATTGACTATAATGAGGTTTATTCTCCTGTTGTAAGACATTCTTCAATCCGTGTGTTGTTGTCTTTAGTTGCTCATTTTAATCTTGAGTTGGAGCAAATGGATGTGACAACGGCTTTTTTTCATGGAGAGTTGGAGGAGGAAATTTATATGTCTCAACCCTATGGTTTCATTGAAAAAGGTAAAGAACATTTGACTTGTAGATTGACAAAGTCATTTTATGGACTTAAACAATCTCCGCGACAATGGAATAAGAGGTTTGACACATTTATAATTAAACGAGGTTTTAGTAGAAGTGATTATGACAGTTGTGTTTATGTTAAACATGTTTCGAAAGATGTGTCTGTATTTTTAATGTTGTATGTGGATGATATGCTGATATCTTCTCATGTTTACTCTGAAATTGTTGATTTAAAGGTTGAGTTATGCAGAGAATGTGATATGAAAGATTTAGGTCCAGCTAGAAAGATTCTAGGCATGGAAATTTTCAGGGACATAGCTGCTAGAAAACTGATAGTTACACAACAGAGTTACTTAGACAGTGTAGTTAAGAGATTTAATCTTGAGGCTGCAAAGTCAGTGACAGTCCCTTTAGCCTCTCATTTCAAATTCTTAAAGCATCAGTCTCCGAAGACAGACACAGAACTTGCAGTTATGGCCAAGGTACCTTACTCTAATGCAGTAGGATGTTTAATGTATGGAATGACATGTACTCGTCCAGATTTAGCTTATGCAATGAGTGTTGTTAGTCGTTTCATGAGTTGTCCAAGTAAACATCATTGGGAAGCTGTAAAATGGGTTATCAGGTATGTAAAAGGTACTAAGACCTATGGTTTAACTTACACAGCTGGTGATTCTGATGTTGAATGTTTAGAAGGTTTTGTTGATGATGATTTTGCTTCTGATATAGATAAAAGAAGATCTACTACTGGTTTTGTATTTAAGGTGTTTGGTAACACAATTAATTGGAGATCTTCCCTCCAATCTGTAGTAGCTTTATCTACCACTGAGTCAGAGTATATAGCATTATCTAAGTCAGTTAAGGAAGCAATTTGGTTGAGAGGACTAATTTCAGACATGCTAGGAGATCTAACAGAACCTACTATACACTGTGATAGTCAAAGTGCTCTTGCACTTTCGAAAAATCCTCTATACCATGATCGAACCAAACATGTAGATGTTAAGTTTCACTTCTTAAGAGATGAAGTGAACAAGAAGACAGTGAAGCTGAAAAAGATTGCAACTGAGAAAAATCTTGCTGATATGTTTACGAAGTCTTTGTCAGGAGTAAAATTTAAATGCTTCTGTGACCTACTTAAGGTAGGTGTTGGCTAATGATGCTTGTTTGTGCTTAAAGTGCACGGTGATTTGAAGTTTGTGTGTTGCTTCTTTATTTGAAAATATACTTGATTCAAAAGGGTGATTTGTTGATTTGGATGTTTGACTCAAGTCATATCTAACAAATAGACATCACCATCCATTTGTCGTGAAGTTAGAAATTTTTTTTTTTTTTTTTTTGAGTACATTGGGGGTGGGGGGATTCGAACCACAGACCTCTTGGTCATCAAGTCATACATATGCTAGCTGAGCTATGCTCGCTTTGGCGTATGGTAATTCTTTGTGAGAGAGAGTTTTGAGCTTTGTTGGAATTATCCCTCTTCCGTCTTTTGATTTCGATTTCGATCGATTGTATGTTCTTGACGTTGAAGCAATAAAATTGATATTGCCTTACACAATGGATGTAGACCTCCTTGGTTGAACCACTATAAATTCCAGCGTTTCTTCTTTATTTTTCTTGTAATTGATTAGTGTTTTATCCCAATTAGTTTGTTGTGGATTTAGTTAAAGCAGTGGGTTTTCTGTGATATTTCACAGTACACATAGAGCAGGAATAATCCCGATTCGAATGCCAACATCAATCCACAATGGAAGATAGTAGCTTTAGTAAACTCCACGGTTCTGCTTAAGAATCCAAAATATAGAGGACTACGACTCGATAAAATGAAAAATACCAAACAAAATCCAAATTGCATCCAAACACATGGGGTATTTTCACAGATGACCCTTCAAAAGTTTCATAATTTTTTTTGACTTTGCTTCAAAAATCGTGTTTTTTTGCCCATTTGCTAACGTCACCAGCACGGACACCATAGAAAAAAGTATGCAATACCCTTTGCTAAGCACGAGGATACTATAGTCGCTCCCTCGCGTTCGTGCTCAGAAAAAAGGTATTAGCAGAATTTTTCCTCACGATCGTTCACAGCAAACGCGTGCTTGTACTCAGCACAGTTCAAAAAACATGCGTTTTAAAAAATTGAGTAAAAAAATATGAATTTTAAAAAATCGGGTTAATTGACATTAGAACACTCAAGAGAGGGTCGTCTCTGAAAATACCCCTCCAACACATGCCATAATACTCCATACAAAATTAGTAAAAAAAATGTTAAATGGTGTCTTTATTACTTTTTCTGCATTAGCATGACATTAGGAAGCGGTTAATTAACTAAGTCGTGTCTTTGTTACTTTTTCTGCATTTCATTGCCTCTTTTGTTTGAAAACTGGCATAAAAACCACTTAATATATTTTGAAAACACTAGTTACTTTACAACATTGTTTGCTTATATGCATGATTGTAAACGTTTTGGAATACCTCCACGTTTTATTATTTGCTAACGAATTAGTTTATACTTGGACTTGTGTGCCCAACACGTGAACAATAATATGAGTTTCTCTCAAGAGGTGAACAATAATATATAAATATTAAAGTTTAAACCCTAATACAATATTGTTTTATATACATTGGGCTAGCTATTAATATTAACAAGTTGAGATGGCCGCCTTGGTCTAAGGTGCCAGATTAAGGTTTTGGTCTGAAAGGGCGGGGTTCAAATTCCACTCTCAACAATTCTTATATTATTTTGTTCCACCAGTTAGGATAATTGTCTTCCAAGCAATACACCCAGGTTTGGCTCTCGATGCATTTATATATTAAAGTTTATTGTTTTATATACGGCTAGCTATTGATATCGTAGTCCAACAATTAGGATAATTGTTTTCTAAGCAATAGATTGGGTCGGACTCCTGACAAACGCATGTCTTTATTACTTTTTCTGCATTTCGTTGTCTCTTTTATTTGTAAACTCGCATAAAACCACTTAATATATTTTGAAAATACTGGTTACTTAACAACATTGTTGGCTTAAATGTATGAGAGAAGCACGAACACACAAATTACACCGTAACAATCTATAAATAATTACAGTGTATAAGACAGTAGATACACTGTATATAGAAACTGTGTAACTCCAGAAAATAGATTACACATATCTGGATACAAAATAGATATAGTAGAAACAGTACATACACGGTATATATAATAATAATTATATATAACTCAAGAAATAGATCAGATCAGAGATGACCATAAACTCCAATGGTCATAGATGATCATATCAACGTCAGCAAAACCTTCAATCGATCGGAACCTGCAAAACCAAAGAATCTTATGATCGAAAGTCAAGGCACGTTTCAAAAAGCGTTGTCCTGAAGACAATTGTTTGCTCTGCACGGGTTGCAAGCAGACTACAACGATCATCTTAGCAGGATTCAACGACTTGTTCCGGTAGAACAACAACCACGAACTACCGGACCTGGCAAAACTCTTAAATACTTTCTCTCAACAAAACCAAGACACAAGAAAATCAAATGAAGAAGAAAACTCAAAGAATAGCTAACAAAAGAAAATCAAATGAAGAAGAAAACTCAAAGAATAGCTAACAAAGCCAAGACACAAGAAAATCAAATGAAGAAGAAAACTCAAAGAATAGATAACTACTATTGTAACTTTCCCAATCTGAAACGTCTGACAGTAATACACTGTAATTACAATAGTTACACTGTATTCATGAATAGATACATTAGTTGTAGAAAACTGATAGTCATTACATCAGTTGTAGCCCACCGATTACAATAAGATACACATTGTTTGCATTGATTATAAGCATTTTGAGAGCCCACCGATTACAATCAGATGCACATTGTTTGCATTGATTATAAGCGTTTTGAGATTCCCTGAGGACCTAGGTTTTATTATTTGTTAATGAATTAGTCCTCAATTGTAAACATAAAAAATTTATATTTCAATAATATTTTTAAACATAAAAAATTAAAGATGATTTTGTAAATTTTGAAAGAATTAAGGTGTTAAATAAATAGTTACGTTCATCTTATTATATCTAAAAGTAACTAGGTGAAAGTTTTTCTCTCTATTTACCCTTTCATTTAATCTATTTTTATATTACTTTTGTACAACTCACGTTTACTTCCTTTTTTTTAATTGTTTTTTTTCTTTTAATTTCAACCATTTTTCTTGATTCAATGAATTTTGATTTCAATTCATTTTTCAATGAAGACAAAAGTTTTTCATGGAAAAGAGAGGGAGAAAGAAATGAAAAATGAAGACCGAAAGACAAAAAATTAATTTAAGAGGAGTGAGATAGAATTAGGGTTACAATTATTATTAGTTTTTTTTTTTACCATACAAATTACAGTTATTTGTTGGAAATTTAATACCATGGTTATGTTGCAATAAAAAATCTAAGGAGAATTCTAAGCCCAAGGGAGCCCAGAAACCCACAAATATACCCATGAAAAACTATATAAATAGATCCTTCCTCTCATACAGAAATGAGAATAAGATTCTGAAAACCAGGAGGATTCAAAGAGAATTCTTAGAAGACTGAAGATTCTCTAAAGATTTTCCGAACCAAAGACTTAAAAATAAGAAGAATTCGAAGACTATAAATTTTATTTGAAGAACTTAACACATCAAGACATCAATTGACTATTCAAAAAGATGGAACATTCAATTTCGATAACAAACTAAGCCCTAAAAACAAGTTTACATTTGAGAGATAAATGGTCGTAAATATTAGAGATTGCATATGAACCCAAATCTAACAAATTTATATCTAGTCCATGAAGTAGTTTTCTTTTGAAACTTTGTGTGGACGTGAACTAATTCAAAATGTGTATTGACATTTTCGAGGTTCAAGTCTCTGTACTCCTATTTGATGTACTAAAAAGATGGTTAAAGATTCAATTCGAAATATGCAGACAAAATATTTTAAAATATTGTATTTAAATTTTTCATTATTTAGACCATACAATAAAAAAAACAGTTTTACAAAAAAAAAAAATATAATCACAACGAGTTGAATTTAGTTTGGATTCAAAATCCTACCAATAATCAAATAAAAAACAATAGAAGAATCTGTCTCCACATTGTTGATTTGGGTGTTTGACTCAACTCATATCTAACAAGTTAGAAGTTTTGGGCTGAAATTATTGTTTGAAGAAAGCTTAATGAATGGGTCTCAAAGCCCATGTGAAAGACTCCACATCACCATCCATTTGTCGTGAATTAGAAACTGAATCTTCTTCTCCGTGGAACAAAAATAGAGAATAGAGAGGGTCTTGGAGCCATCTTTGTCGTTCTTGAAGAAGTTTCACGAGAAATTAGTTTTCTCTTTGTTGAGTATTTTTCTTCTTCAATGGTGTATGGTGATTCTTTGTGAGAGAGAGTTTTGAGCTTTGTTGGAATTATCCCTCTTCCGTCTTTTGATTTCGATTTCGATCGATTGTATGTTCGTGACGTTGAAGCAATAAAATTGATATTGCCTTGCACAGTGGATGTAGACCACATTGGTTGAACAACTATAAATTTCAGTGTTTCTTCTTTATTTTTCTTGTAATTGATTAGTGTTTTATCCCAATTGGTTTGTTGTGGATTTAGTTAAAGCAGTGAGTTTTGTGTGATATTTCACAACACATAGAGCAAGAATAATCCCGATTCGAATGCCAACATCAATCCACAATGAAAGATAGTAGCTTTAGTAAACTCTACGGTTCTGCTTAAGAATCCAGAATATAGAGGACTACGACTCGATAAAATGAAAAATACCAAACAAAATCCAAATTGCACCCAAACACATGGGGTATTTTCACAGATGACCCTTCAAAAGTTTCGTAATATTTTTAGACTTCGCTTCGAAAATCGTGTTTTTTGCCCATTTGCTAACGTCACCAGCACGAACACCATAGAAAAAGTATGCAATACCCTTTGCTAAGCACGAGGATACTATAGCCGCTCCGTCGCGGTCGTGCTCAGCAAAAAGGTGTTAGCAGACTTTTTCCTCTCGATCGTTCACAGCAAACGCATGCTTGTACTCAAAAAACATGTGTTTTAAAAAAATGAGTAAAAAAATATGAATTTTAAAAAATCGGGTTAATTGACATTAGAACACTCAAGAGAGGGTCGTCTCTGAAAAAACCCCTCCAACACATGCCATAATACTCCATACAAAATTAGTAAAAAAAATGTTAAATGGTGTCTTTATTACTTTTTCTGCATTAGCATGACATTAGGAAGCGGTTAATTAACTAAGTCGTGTCTTTATTACTTTTTCTGCATTTCATTGCCTCTTTTGTTTGAAAACTCGCATAAAAACCACTTAATATATTTTGAAAACACTAGTTACTTTACAACATTGTTTGCTTAGATGCATGATTGTAAACGTTTTGAGATACTTGCATTTTCCCTGAGGATTTGACCTTGGAATACCTCCACGTTCTATTATTTGCTAACAAATTAGTTTATACTTGGACTTGCGTGCCCTACACGTGAACAATAATATGAGTTTCTCTCAAGAGGTGGACAATAATATATAAATATTAAAGTTTAAACCTTAATACAATATTGTTTTATATACATTTAGGTAGCTATTAATATTGACAAGTTGAGATGGCCGCCTTGGTCTAAGGCCTTAGATTAAGGTTCTGGTCCGAAAGGGCGTGGGTTTAAATCTCACTCTAATAATTTTTATATTATTTTGTTCCCTTCTTATATTGTTTTGTTAAAATGTAAGCACGGTTTGGGGAGGGATTTTTTTACTTATTTTTTTAATAAGTAAATTATCTACTCAACAATTCTTATATTATTTTGTTCCCTTCTTATATTGTTTTGTTATTTTATTTAATAGCCTTAGAATCAATTGAGAAATAAAGCGTTTGTAGTCCAACGGTTAGGATAATTGCCTTCCAAACAATTAGGATAATTGTTTTCTAAGCAATAGATTGGGTTTGTAGTCGGGGTTCGGCTCCAGACGCATTTATATATTAATGTTTATTGTTTTATATACGGCTAGCTATTGATATCGTAGTCCAACAGTTAGGATAATTGTTTTCTAAGCAATAGATTGGGTCGGACTCCTGACAATGTCTTTATTACTTTTTCTGCATTTCATTGTCTCTTTTATTTGTAAACTCGCATAAAAACCAGTTAATATATTTTGAAAATACTGGTTACTTTACAACATTGTTTGCTTAAATGCATGAGAGAAGCACACAAACACACAAATTACACCATAACAATCTATAAATAATTACAGTGTATAAGACAGTAGATACACTGTATATAGAAACTGTGTAACTCTAGAAAATAGATTACACATATCTGGATACAAAATAGATATAGTGTAGAAACAGTACATACACGGTATATATAACAATAATTATATATAACTCAAGAAATAGATCAGATCAGAGATGATCATAAACTCCAATGGTCATAGATGATCATATCAACGTCAGCAAAATCTTCAATCGATCGGAACCTGCAAAACAAAAGAATCTTAAGATCAAAAGTCAATGCACGTTTCAAAAAGCGTTGTCCTAAAGACAATTGTTTGCTCTGCACGGGTTGCAAGCAGACTACAACGATCATCTTAGTAGGATTCAACGACTTGTTCCGGTAGAACAACAACCATGAACTACCAGACCTGACAGAACTCTTAAATACTTGCTCTCAACAAAACCAAGACACAAGAAAATCAAATGAAGAAGAAAACTCAAATAATAGCTAACAAAACCAAGACACAAGAAAATAAAATGAAGAAGAAAACTCAAAGAATAGATAACTACTATCGTAACTTTCCGAATCTGAAACGTCTGACAGTAATACACTGTAATTACAATAGTTACACTGTATTCATGAATAGATACATCAGTTGTAGAAAACTGATAGTCAATACATCAGTTGTAGCCCACCGATTACAATCAGATACACATTGTTTGCATTGATTATAAGCGTTTTTTGAGATTCCATGAGGACCTAGGTTTTATTATTTGTTAATGAATTAGTTTATACTTGGACGTGCCCAACACGTGAACAATAATCCCATCCCTAGTCATATCCCGAGTCATATCATATCTTTCTTCCTATCCCGAGTCATATCGTAGCTCAACACGTGGGTTATGGGTCCACCACGCTTCCGTTGCGCCACTCTGATTTGAATGATAAATATTTGCTTTATTATTATTAAGAACCTAAAAACATTTTTCATTTTTTTTTTAAAAAAAGGTTAATTTACAAATTTGATGTCTATATTTTTGAGAAAGTTAGAATTTAGTCTCTATGATTTTAAAAGTTAGGATGATGTCAAACCGATCATAGCTCAATTGACACAAATCTGTTAATCTTGATGGAGATGAAAAACAAAGTCGAGGCACGCTTATAAAGCGTTGTCCTGACTTTGTTTTTCATCTCCATCAAAATTATCATAAGTTATAATTATAAGTAGTTATTGCTACTGTATTTCTGTCCTTATACATCTTTTGTAATTTTGTATCTTGTTACGGTGTAATCTGTGTGCTCGTGTTTCTCAGTTCATAAATACAGCTTATATCCAACATTTTGAAGACAATTGTTCGCTCTACACAGGTTGCAAGCAGACTACAGCGATCGTCTTAGCATGATTCAACAACTTGCTCATGTAGAACAGCAACTCGAACTACTCGGATCTGGCAGAACTCTTGAATACTTGCTCTCAACAAAACCAAAACACAAGAAAATAAAGGAAGAAGAAAACTCGAAAATTAGATGAAGCTTAGATGTTTTTGGGATACTCTCAAATGACGAATTCAACTACTATTTATAGTAGTGCAAATCGTAACTCTTATAAAAAAGAAACGTCGCACAATAAATGCATTGTAAATGTTAACGGTTATGAATGTTACAAATTTAATTTCATGAAATTAATTTGTATGTTACACCATTACAATAATTACACTATCAAAGTTACAAATTCAATTCAAGAATTTAATTTGTAGGTTACACTCATGGTTAGAATATCAAGGGTTTCTAACCATTACTTTCTTTCACAAAATACAATAAGTTCCAACAATCCCCCACATGAAGGAAAGTAAGGAAAAACAAAACAAGACACGGTCATTGAGAGCAAACAAACAAGCTATGCATCAGGAGAGGTGTCTTCTGGACTTGAACCTTCCCAATTAACTAAGTGGTGTCTTTATTACTTTTTCTGCATTTCATTGCCTCTTTTGTTTGAAAACTCTCGCATAAAAACCACTTAATATATTTTGAAAACACTAGTTACTTACAACATTGTTTGCTTAGATGCATGATTGTAAACGTTTTGAGATACTTGCATTTTCCCCAATGATTTGACCTTGGAATACCTCCACATTTTATTATTTGCTAACGAATTAGTTTATACTTGAACTAGCGTGCCCAACACGTGCACAATAATATGAGTTTCTATTAAGAGGTGAACAATAATATATAAATATTAAATTTTAAACCCTGATACAATATCGTTTTATATACATTGAGCTAACTATTCATATTGATAAGTTGAAATGGCCGAGTTGGTCTAAGGCGCTAGATTAAGGTTCTGGTCTGAAAGGGCGTGGGTTTAAATCTCACTCTCAACAATTCTTGGAATACCTTCAGATATTGGTTAGTTTATAACATTGTTTGCTTAAATGCATGATTATATAAGCGTTTTGAGATACTCGCATTTTTACTGAGGACCTGCCCTTGGAATACCTCCACGTTTTATTATTTGTTAACGAATTAGTTTATACTTCGACTTGCCCAACACGTGAACAATCATCCAAGTGCAATAGCCCTATAAGGCTTAGCACAAAAGCCCCTAAAAATAAGCAGAAAACCTTATCTTTTATTCTACATTTTTCTTTACCCGTGCTTGAACCGTAGATTTGTTCTGTTTTTTTCGAGAAAAAAATTATTTCAAACTTAAAATCTATGTTTTCCACTTTTAACCCATCCCGGATCATATCATAACTCTCTTTCTTCCTCTTCAATTGTTTTTAAAAGAAATCTAAACTTCATATCAGACGCATTTATTTATTAAAGTTTTTATCGTTTTATATACGGCTAGTTATTGCTATCGTAGTCCAACGGTGTATTTGTGAATAAAAACATCAGTTGACAAACAATCAGGTACACTATAATTATTACGAATTTAATTTCCGGATATTAAATTCATAACTTTATCAACCGTTTTGAGATACTCGCATTTTCCTTTGAGGACCTGACCTTGGAATACCTTCAGGTTTTATTATCGCATAAAACTCACTTAATATATTTTGAAAATATTGGTTACTTTATAACATTGTTTGCTTAAATGCATGATTATATAAGCGTTTTGAGATACTCGCATTTTTCCTAAGGACCTGCCCTTGGAATGCTTAGCACGTGAACAATCATCCAAGTGCCATAGCCCTTTAAGGCTTAACACAAAAGCCTCTAAAAATAAGCAGAAAACCTTAGAAATTTAAACTTTATATCAGAGCCAGGTTTCGATCCTGGGACCTGTGGGTTATGGGCCCACCACGCTTCCGCTGCGCCACTCTGATTTGAATGATAAATATTTGCTTTATTATTTACAAATTTGATGTCAATATTTTGAGAAAGTTAAAATTTAGTCTCTATGATTTTAAAAGTTAGGATGATGTCAAACCGATCATAGTTCAGGCGGGTAGGAGTGAATTTCATCTCGCAAGACTATGTTCCCAGCTACCTACCCGGTCTTATCCCCAAGATGGTAGGCTTATTGAGTCGGCGATCTCGGGCCACTCTCACCCATACAAGTCAAATGATAAGCCCGAATAAATAGGAGTTCATAGTGTGCTCAGGATTTAGATCGAGTTACCTAGGTCATGATATGAAAAAGTCGGTCTTTACAGTAAACATATTTATAAAGAAAGAGCGATTTGTTTCGCGGTTCAGTCTTATGCAAACTTATTGCATAGGACGCCCCCACTCACATGTCTCCACATGAACGATTTCGGATCACATCGTTTGTACTATACAAATTGGGCCGCGTCCAATAGTGTCTCCAGGATAAGGTACCCAACCTTATCCCTATACTATAGACTATTCTGGCTATGACTCGAACTTGATCCACAACCATGTCACCACATGAAGTTCAAGTATACATCCTATAGCCTTGGATTCTTAGTTTATTGGAGTTAGGTTAAAAATAAACACAATTCACTTTATTCAATAACAACTTTGCTGAATAAAACTCAATAACAACTTTATTGCAAAATAGAATATACATTCAGTTTACAACCCACGAGTTTTAGGACATAAAACCCAACAGTAGGTCCTTTAGGTTCTCTTGGTTAGCTCGGATAAAGCGGTATAGCAGTGCTATAGGGAAGAACTCGGAGAAATCTGAATTCGGGTCTGTTGTTCGAGGGTTTATGTATTTAAATATGATTTAAATATATAATCGGAGGAAGTCGTATTTAAATGTGATTTAAATAAACGACCGGAGAAAAAATGAATTTTGATTCATATATTGGAAAAGTCGATTTTTGGAAAACCGGGCTTAGTAGAAGATTTATTATTAGTTTAATATTTGATATTATTATTAATAATAAATTAAATAATTAAAAAGATTTTAATTATTATTAATTTTAATAAATAATAATAATAATTATTATTATTATTATTATTAAACCACAATGGGTCCATGCATTTTGCATGGACACCATGTGGATTCCACTTCCATTCCTTACTCTCCAAGTTTGGAGAATTGGAGTCAATCCAATTTTAATTGGCACTTCACCTCTCTCAAGCTTCACAAGCTCTCTCTCTCTCTCGTTGGATGAATTCCTCAAGTGTTGAAGAAATTCTCCACGGTTGAAGCTTGAAGAAGTGAAGTTAGAAGTTTTGGTTGTTGAAGTTTCAAGGTTAGTCTTTTGGAAAGATTGAAGAAGAGATAAAGGTGTTTATTCTTATTCCCTAGATTTTGGATTTCAAGTTGTTGAAATTCAAGAGTTTTGTTGAATTGTGTTCTTGATGAATTGTTCATCAAGTTCATAATAGCTCAATTCCAAACTCAAACCAAAAGCTTCTTCTTCTTCCTCCACTCTCTCAGCAAACCCCCTTAGTTCAAAGAAGTCCCACAACTCCGCTATTAAGCCTGAGAATAGCTGGGACTACTCTAAGGGTGTTCTTCGACTGTTCGTGTTGGGTTCGTGACCGGAGGAGAGGTAGAGTTCGAGGGGGATGTAGAGGTGTTGAGGTAGACAAGAAGGAAAACGTCATTAAAAGGTAATTTTGCCCTTTGTATCTCTCTGGTAAATTTACCGGTTGGTTTTACCGATAGGAAATTTACCGGTGGAGCTACCCAAACGTTGTTTCTGAAGCGTTTGGGGTTTGTTTCCCCGGTCAAGATTTACCGGTCTGGTATCGGTAAATCCTACACCGAGGAAACTGGTCGGTAAGTGTTACCGGTCTGGTTTATCGGTTGAAATTTATCGATTGATAAATTTACCAGTTTAGACCAGAACCGGTATATCGATAAAAATCAAGCGTTGATATTTTCTCGGTATACCGGTCCAGTGTTTACCGATGGGGTTGAACCGGTCGCAACATTACTGGTGTATGGGCACCAATTTATCAGTATCACTTGGTTCGGTTATTCTTTACCAGTCAACTCCCTCGGTTGATTTTACCGGTCGGTTTACCGGTGGTAATGAATTTACTGGTTGGACTCGATGTTGAGAAAAATGCTAAGTGTTAGTATTGTTTTTCACTTCTTGTTTGTTGCTTATTGATTGCTGAAGATCCTCAGCCAGTTTTAGGCTTCTTCCACTACGCCTCTGGTTGTCTAGGGATCCTTCAGTTTCCATCAATTGGTATCAGAGCATGCTTTAAGCTCTCAATTTTGCACAAATTGAGTCCTAGGTGGGTTGCTTTGTTTTCTTTCTTGGGTAGCTGAAGCGTTTTGGATTATGGCATCTGTTTACTTTCCTTGTTCTTTACTTTTGGTTTGTAATAGCCTTGGTCTGTTAAATAAGGCTTAATGTGTGGCTTGGAGTCTGTATTTCATTGTCTTAGAGTCTAGGGTTGTTGCGGAGTCAAGGTGTGCAAGGAGCCAAGAAGTCGAGGTGCTCGGAGCTGCTCGAAGTGTTCGAAAAGCTTCAAGGCCTAGCTTGGGGTCTTGACAAGCTTGTAATAGTTTAGTATTGCTTGCTTGATGTCATAAACCGAATCTCTTTAGTGTGTTTAATCTATAGGATGCATGAGATGTATGTTTTAAATTAACGCTCTTGCATGTGCATATAGTATGCCATGTAGATTTAAAATCTCACCTTAGGTAGCATGTTTCATGCATTTTGTATGTTATAAGTGTTATAATGTATATGATGCATGCCTAATTCATGAGTATTAATATAAGTGTTATATTGATTATTGAATTAGGAGTTATATTAATTATGAAGTTAAATATTCAACATATCATGTCTTAGCAATGCATGTTTGAGAAACTTGTAGAGTTGTTGTAAAAAGTCTAGTTTTTGCAAGTGTTGTAAAAACAACTTAGACTTTTAAAATATATAACAAAGATAAGAGCATGTTCATTTAGGGTTAATGAGACGTCTGGTTCATTAGATGAATAGGTCGTTATCTCGTAAATGCTAAGGATATGAGAAACTCTCCCGATGAAATCCTGTCTACGTTGGAGGATTATGAATTGACGGATCACCTCCTACCTGGGGACTAACCGGTACTTGAGTAAAGTTAACCGGGCTTTATGAGCATGTTGTGAGAGGTGTGTGGTTAATTAATCTGTTAATAACCTAGATGTTGGGTTTTATGTCCTAAAACTCGTGGTTTGTAAACTGAATATATATTCTATTTTGCAATAAAGTTGTTACTGAGATTTATTCAGTAAACTTGTTATTGAATAATGTGAATTGTGTTTACTTTTAACCTAACTCCAATAAACTAAGAACCCATGGCTATAGGATGTATACTTGAACTTTATGTGGTGACATGATTGTGGATCAAGTTCGAGTGATAGCTAGAATAGTCTATAGTATAAGGATAAGGTTGGGTACCTTATCCTGGGGACACTATTGGACGCGGCCCACTTTGTATAGAACAAACGATGTGATCCGAAATCGTTCATGTGGAGACATCGAGTGGGGGCGCCATATGCAATGAGTTTGCATAAGGCTGAACCGCGAATTAAAGTCACTCTTTCTTTACAACTCTGTTTACTGTAAAGACCGACTTTTTCATATGATGACCTAGGTAACTCGATCTGAATCCTGAGCACGCTATGAACTCCTGTTTATTCGGGCTTATCCTTTGACTTGTATGGGTGAGAGTGGCTCGAGATCGCCGACTCAATAAGCCTACCATCTTGAGGATAATACCGGGTAGGTAGCTGAGAACATAGTCCTGCGAGATGGAATTCACTCCTACCCGCCTTGAGGGATTAGTAGAGAGGTTGTTCCCTTAAGTGCTGACTCCGGGTCTTGAACTAGGGATCCCACCCTCTCATTGGCCCGAGAGGAACTTGGTATAGTGATGAGATCACATACCAATCGGTTTGGTGGTTGGACCACAAACCAATAGTTCATTAGACGATCAGTGGGACTTAAGGAACAAGATGTAATTAAGGGGGTAAAACGATAATACACAAAATAATGAGCTATCTTTATGACTTATTTTATGCTAGTTTAGAGGATTAAATGTGTACTTTCACGATTATATTTGATTATTTTGTAGTTATCGAGCATTTTGGAGCAAACCGGGGAATTTATAAGCTTTGTGGTGAAAACTAAGCTATTTGGATGAAATTTGAAGTTCTCAAGTGACAAAAAGAAGGAATTTGGGTACAAAACCCGAGGGCATAGCGCCTAGGCGCTACAAGCTTGAGACAAGCATTTAACCAACGCGCCAAACTTACATATTTATATGTTAAACCAGCAAAATAATATTTATTCCTCATCCCCTGAACACCCCACCCGCGTGCACCTACATCAAGTTCAACGGACGGGCGCCACACCGGATCTCCGCCCTCTCAGACCTGTTATATACGATTTTTACCTAAAATATGATATAAATACATCTTTTTAGCCCCTTTTGGAGAGCCGATTTGGGGAGTCAATCCCAATTTCTAAATTACATAGTTTTTAGAGTTTGAAGATATTTTTGGGAGCAAAAGTATAGATTTACATGCACGGGATCGTGGAGATTGCAACAGAAACGTGGAATCGACACGAGTTTTATTTCTTCTTTTCTTTTTAATTTGTATTTTTTTTATGGGTTTATTATTGAGTTTATATTTTGAATTATTGAACCTGATGAACTAAACTCTTTTGACTTCGAGCTTGATGTAATCGTTTTTGAATTTTATTCTTCTTAATTAATAGTTGGTATTTTAATTTCATATTGGTTGTGAGAATTTTTCTGAGCTTAATGCATGCTAGGATTTGACTATTCTTTGCATGATTTTTATATCAATAATTTGAGGTCGAGAGACGATTATTGTTGATGATCCTGAATTGTTTGCCCTAATTTATACCTGAGATAGACATATCCTTGCAGGTTTTGTGACAATTATAGTTTTACAGTCTTCATATTTGAATTGTTTGAATAGCCATAGAAATATAGGTAATTTACTTTTCAAAGAATATTGTTATTGCTCGACAGAGAATAACAAGTCTATAGGGTAGAACTTGTCAACAATCTAGAAATTGATTAATTCCATCATTTAATGAATGAAGAATTTGATAAGATAACGGTGAAGTCATTGCTCAAGTCAATATTCCCTAGGACATACCTCTCCATATTGTTCTCCAAATTTTATTTTATGTTTTATTTTAATTTTGTTTTCATCCTATCCTTTTAATTTCATTCTCTAAATAAAATTGAATGATAGTATTCATGGTAATTAGGTGAACTAGAAAACCAATCTTGAGGACGATATCTGTATTTTCAATACACTATATTAAAACTTGACCCGTACACTTGCGGTATTTTGTTGCACTAAAATTGCACAACAAGTTTTTGGCGTCGCTGCCAGGGATTGATAATTATTTAGTTTCACCTAATATTGTGGAGAACTCACTTGATCTTACTTTAGAGCTTTATTTTATTTTTATTGTTTATTGTTTATTGTTTATTTTATTGTATTTTATTTTTTCTTTGAGTTTATAACAAGCTTGTGAGATAAGAAAGAAATTGAGCCTAAAATGGAAAAAAAAATTCAGGTGATAGAATATGAGGCTAAAAAACTTCACCTTATTCTATTTTCAAAATTTTCTCTTGAAGTTGATATTTTTTTTCCTTATTCTAATGAGTCTTGTAATTTTGATTTTGATTTTGATTTTTTGTCTTTTTCTTCTTTTATTTCTCTAAACAAAAATAACAAAAATATTTATTCTTCAGGTACCCATGAGAAACAAGTAAGCCTACTAGACTTAGTAGGTTACATCAATTCAAGGAAGAAGGGACCGAAGAAAATAGAGGAGTTTTATGTACCCTGACCCATAAACACTCCTTCAGTCTAGCTAAGACTTAAATAAAGCGCTTCTTGGGAGGCAACCCAAGTTTAGATTCTTTAAGTTTTTCAGTTTTTTGTTATTTTCCTTATTTTATTGTGTGTCGTGGTCCTCATGTTCTGTTTATTTATTTTTTGTAGGAGCAAGATCACCATCAATCTCTTCCACAAATCTACTCTTAATGTTGACTCTCTCATTTATCAGGGCAGTATTATCCACTCTTGTATTTTCTTTGTCCTTCGCCTTACTTAGTAGTTTATACATTGAGGACAATGTATGCCTTAAGTTTGAGGGTGGAAATATTTCACTTTGAGTCCTGAATAGCATGATTTTGAGCTTAAATTTTAAATTTTGAGCATGCTCTTCGTTATTCAATCTTTGTTGCATTGCTTGTGGTAGAGGACTTTTTGAATGTACTCCAAAATTCAAGCTGTCGAGGCTTGCCAAAATACAATTTATAAACCCGAATACACCGAGCAATTTGCAGCTAAGTGGCAACGGGGTCGATCCACAGGGAATTAAGAAATTCAATTTAACTAAATCTAATTTGCTAATTATAAAAAGTATGTGCAAATTTGGTTTGGGGGAAGGGAGCTCCTGACGTGCAAGCTAACGGAAAATTAAATGACAAGTGCAAAATTTAAATGGTTGCGCTTAACTTCGAGAAATGGAATTGATCGTTATGGATGTTCGGTTCATCGATACAATTAATTAGCTAATCATGCTTCAGCACACAATTCATTTGGCTAATTGCTAGCTCAAATGACCCAAAGATAAAATTAGACATGTGCAATTCTAATTGTACTTGGCCAATAATCCATTCAAGGTAGCGACCCCTAAATCGACTATAAGCCAGTAACGGGAACATTGCGACGGCTTAATCCTAAGACTAACCCGGTTTCTCTCTCGCCTTAAGCCTAACATGAAAACGTTAATTAATTCAGATTACCAACTGTCACTTTGGGTTGAATTAATTAGCCATGCTTAAGCCCGTGCTACCTAGCGGTTTGGGCAATTATACGTCCCAACCTTTAGCTCTCTATCATGCATAGGAATTAGGGAGTCAACCTAATTAAGCTACACATGCTAGAATTTGAATAAGAACAAGCAAGAACATGCAAGAACATGCTAATTAGCTTCACAAGGCAAATCTCCCCAAACATCCATAAATCACAAAACCAAACTTCGAAATTAAGCACTAACCTTAGTTTAGCCTTCCATGGAGGATGAATAAATCAAATCCCCCATGGAAGAGCTTAGTACCATACAAAGAGGAGAAGAAGAAGCTCAAGAATGGTGAGAAATGGCGTAGACCCGAGAGGAAGAATTGGGGAAGAAGATAGATTCAAAGTTGGGCAAAAATGAGGCGTTTTCACGCCTTTAATCGTCGGAGCGTCTCGACGCTGGTGCCCTAAGTTGGCCGCGCGTCATTCTGGAAATTCGTCGGGCTGGCGTCTCGACGCTGACAGCGTTGAGCGGGCGTTGAGCGTTCGCGCTCGACGCTGGGGCGCGCTCATCCTCGGTAGGCAGTCGGGGCGGCGTCGAGACGCTGCAGCGTCGAGCTAGCGTCTCGACGCTGCTGCTCATGTTGGTTGCTCTCGGGTTTGTTGGTCATACTCTTCATGCTTCAAGCCCTTTCACTCCCAATGCATCTATGAAGCTCTAAAATGCTACTTTAAGCCTCGAAACGTGTCTTTGGACTTCTCGAGATCTCTGCCATGAAATCACCTACAAGAAAGCATTTTAATCAATATTTGACATGGTTCTAGCCAATATTAGGGACATAATAATAGCTCTATTTTGGAGATATCAGCTTGTGATTATGACAACCTAGGAAGTGTTCTAAGTTCGATAATCTGAAATTCTTGGACTATGAGACTATGCCTGTAAACTGAGTAAATTTTTGTATTTTTTAGTCCCTAATGATATCATTGAATACTTTGTAAGCTAAATGTTCATCTTTGTTTTGAGTTTGAAGCATGAGAGGGATAAGCATGATTAGATTTTTCTTTGAAAAATATATGATGGTGTCTCTTTGAGTTATTGAATGAAGAATGCATAGGATTTTATGCCAAACTACCCTACTTTTATGTGATCTTTTGAGCCATTAAGCACTCCATTACATGGTGCTAATCTCATAAATTGTGTGATTACCATGCATGATTTATTTTTCTAAAACTTGTTTTACTATGCATGTCTGGAATCTCTGAATTGATTTGAATGCTTTAATTTCACAAGGGCAATTAGGTAAAACTACTTTTAGCTTTCTCAAACAACTTACTTTTGACATAATCCTTAGAAAGCCAAATTTTGAGCCTTAGACCTAATCATTGGAAAATTACCACATTACAAACCATAAATCCATTTGTTTGTTGTTTTCCTTTCTTTGAACCTTAAAATGAAGAATTATATTTGCTTACCACATGAAGTTTCAGTTAATAAAAAAGAGAGAGTTGATCATTTGTCAATAGCGTAATCAAAGGGAAGCATATCTTTCTTAGCTTCTTTTAGAGAGAAAAAAATATAGAAAGATAAAAGAAAAAAAAAATAGAAAGAGAAAGAATATGTATTGAAAAAAAAAAAAAAAAAAGGCAGAATAGTTCATTACGTGAAGGGAAGTTAATGCTTCAACAAAAAGTTGAAAAATTGAGCTTCATGTGAAAAAGTTTTATAATTCTATTATAGTAGCTTAAAATTTCCATCCATCTACCCTTACCTAAGCCCAAGTACAACCAAAATGAGACCCTTTAAATTTTTTGCATTCATTTTATTCATCGATGATGAAGATGTGATATATTAGCAAGCTTATGGTAAAAATCTTTTATGTTTTGGTTCGAGTGTTTATCTTATATATACCTTAAGCAGTTGAGCGTATTGAGTGAAATTCTGTGAGGGTGTTAGGTCTTGTGCATTCGATTTTGGTAACTTGATGAGATGCTTGAATTTTTGGTACAAAATGTAGTCTATGAATGCTTATTTTCTTGATCGCAACTATGACTTAAGACATTGATGTGTGTTTAGCTTTATTTGTATTCTTAGATATAAAGGGAATATTAATTAGCACACACTCACGTAAGAGATACAATGATTTACTTTTAAATGTCTTATTGATGGGTTGTGGTTTAATATGTCCTTCAATTGTGGATTATTTGTTTTATGAACACTGAGCACTTGCATGCATTTTTTGATGGGAAATTTTCAAAAATAAATAGGAATAAAAAACTGAATTGAAAAATAGCTAAAAAAAGTTTCGTATTTCCCTCTCATGACTACCACAATTTTAGGGAATGAAGTTCACAATTATCATCCCAATTATACCCCTGGTATATACGCTTAATTTTTATATTTATTTTAATTTCTAACAATCAGATTCATTCCTCCGTTTTTTAAGAAAAAGTTTCTAACAACTAGATCCATGAATTTTGAAGAAAAGAAAAAATCTCTACAACTTAGATTTGAAAATGTTTAACAGCAAAAAAAAAATATACAAATTTATCTCACTAACAACTCTCCTAGATTACCCTCCTAGATTCATGCATTTTGAAAAGAGGGGTTCATTATTTTTTTTTCTAAAATTGAAACGATCACAATGTACAGAGACGAGAGTGAAGAGAGACTAAGATCCTTACTCACTTCGAAAATATGTCATTTTGGGAGTCGAAATTTTCAGCCCAATTCAAGCGTTCAACGATGTAAAAGGTTGACGTAGATAGTTTTTTCTCAAGGTAGAGAGTTTCAAATGTGAGAATCGATGGCTGTTTCAAATCGATTTGGAGGAGGGAAGATTTGCAAATCTCCTAATTCAATGTTGCAGGTAATGATACAATTGATTGAACGTTTTTCCGGGTAAACTCAACATGCATACCAATTTTAATGTTTTTTAGTATCATTTGTTCAATGCTCACGGATTAATGGTTTATGGTGTATATACACACATATACTTCATATGATATACTTACATGTACATTGTTATAGATGTAACTACGAATATATACCCACACTAGAAGTTATCGAGAACCCTCATTTTTATAAATATCTTACAACCGTCTATGAACATTTTAAATTTTTTAGTATCATTTGTTCAATGCTCACGGATTAATGGTTTATGGTGTATATACACGCATATACTTCATATGTTATACTTACATGTACATTGTTATAGATGTAACTACGAATATATACCCACACTAGAAGTTATCGAGGACCCTAATTTTTATAATTTTCTTACAACCGTCTATGAACATTTTAAAGTTTTTAGTATCATTTGTATAAGGAAAAGACCAAGATTTGGCACGATAGTAGACTTAGGATCAAGGACTTTAAGAAAGGTCAACTTGTTTTATTATTTAACTCACGATTGAGGTTATTTCCAGGCAAACTAAAGTCCAGATGGTCAGGTCCTTTCATGATTACTAATGTGTTTGTTCATGGTGCTATTGAGATAAAGAACTTGCAGCAAGGACAACCATTCATGGTTAATGGTGCAAGGTTGAAGCACTACTATGAGGAAGGAGATGTGAAGACTCTCTCGGCCTTCCTCTTGACTGAAGCATGAAATTAAGAACGAGAGAGGACGAGTGATTGCTGTGCTCGTCAACATGAGGCTCATGCCTTAGTTTATTTTTTGCGATTTTCCGGTTATCGTTTGTGTGTTTTGTTGTATGATTTTAATTACGAATTTGATGTTGATTTTATTTCTTTTTGTAGGGAATCAATAGAGGGAGTCAAGGAGAGTAAATCCAGCTTTAAAAATCAAGAAAATATTGGGCCAAATAAAAGATACGGATGAGCAAAGATTGACATTTAGATGAAAAAAAAAAAAAATCTCCAACGGTCCCTAAAATTGCGCTGGATTTGCAGGATCCGCAAAAATATAGCCGTTGGGATTTATCCGTTTTCTTTATATCCGTTAGAAGGCGCTTGATCTGTACGATTCTCCCATTCTCTGAACTCCAAGAAAACTGCGATTCTCTTCATCTGTGATTCCTCTCTCCAAACCTCCAAGATTCAACAATGGTGCTAACAAGGGCCGAACGATCTGCGTCCAAGAAAAGGGCTGATGAAGCTGAAATGGCTGCGAGGGAAGCACTGCTTGCCTTGGCTGGGGCTGACGCCGCGCGAACTGAACGCCTTCCCAAACTACCGATTCGCAAGAAGAAGTGGAAGGTCGTCACGGAGATCCCTGCTGGACCTTCTGAACCAGCAGACACACCCAAGAAGCGACGATGGAGTATGGCGGTGGCCGAGGAAGAGATCAAGGAAAAGACTCCCTCTGTGGAGAGTCAAGAATTGGGCCAGCCATCTCACGAGTCAGCCGAGCGCAGCCTTTCACCAGCCCCACCAGTGCAAAGCCCTGAGCTCTCCTCATCGCCACCAGCGCAGAGCCTTGAGCAGCCATCTTCACCACAGAGTTCTGCACAGACACCTACAGCAGAGCAAAGAACCACGCCGTCGCACACTTCCCCACGGCCTGACCCTGAATTCCCATATGGGGAGTACCAAGAATCAACGCAGGGCAGTGGGGAAGGTGAGGAAGAAGAGGTTTTCTCTCCGTTGAGGGAAGCCATTCCTGAGAGTCCTGCGCAGAAGGATGATTCCATGGAAGAGACGCTGGGGGCGTGCCTCCAGCAGATCACCATCGAGGCAAAGCTCAAGAAGAAGAGAAAGGCCAAGATTCTCAAGGCCAAGCGGTCCAAGAAGCTGAAAAAGAAGAAGGCCAAGAGGGCGCCTTCATCAGAAAAGGAGAGCACCGAGCCGTCGCTCAAGAGACTCAAGGTTGAGGCTGCAGAGTCAGCCAAACCAGCAGACAAAGGGAAGGCCAAGCTTTACCCTGAAGATGAACCTCAGTCAGTGAGGTATGTGTCCTCTGACGCTGAGTCCAGAGGCATTGAGCTGAGGAAGAGGGAGTTGCTGCACGAGAAGGGCTTCCTCGACAGACCTGCTGACCTGCCGCAATTCTTGCGCGCAGGCATAGTGAATCACAGCTGGGAGGAGTTGTGCAGGCCACCCAATCCGGCTTACACAAGTATGGTATATGACTTCTACGCCAACCTGCGAAACTCTGAGGAGGGGCTGTCTGTGGTTAGGGGAGTAGAAGTGGACTACTCAGCAAAGGCCATCAACGAAGCCTATGGCCTCAAGGGCCAAAAACATACTGACTATGCGAGGATCGTTGATGAGCCTACTGAGGCAGTCCTAGAGGAGGCCATTCGAACCATTGGCCAGCCTGAAGCAGTTTAGACTGTATCACGCAATGGGAGGCACACTCTCATGAGTGCCAACCTCACAGCTAAGGCGGCTGTATGGTTTGCATTTGTAAGGAGGAAGCTGTCCCCCGTGACTCATGAGACCACCATCAACCAGAGCAGATCGCTGCTGGTCTATGCCATCATGCGAGGTCTCACGGTCAACGTAGGTGAAATCATGTCAGCCGCCATTGCTGAGTGCGCCAAGAAAGGTAAGGGACCATTGTTTTTCCCTAATACCATAACTAAACTCTGTTTGCTTGCAGGGGTTCCCATTGAGCGAATGGAGCAGCAGGTGGCTTACACGGGCCACTTGGAGCTGCCTGCTGGCTTAAGGCTGAAGAGGAAGGGGAACATGGAGTTCGAACTGGATAGGTTGGCTGCTGATCAGTCACTGTCCATGGCTTGCCTGATGGATATGCAGAAGAGGATGGCTCAATGGGCCACTTACGCGCAGGCACGGGACAAGGAAGTTGCAGACCAACTTGGGTGCATCTTCCCTGACTTCCCCACGAATCTACTGAATCCATGGGTGCCTCCACGACCACGACAACCTGATGAGGATGAAGACATTTGAGTGCTGGTTTGAATTGCACTGAAGGGAGTATTGTTGTTCCCTTAGAAAAAAAAAACAAAATCTGCTTTCTGATAGACCATGTGAATTATGCTGTTTTTAGTACAATTTTGATCTGTTTTAGTTGCTTAGTTTTATGTTTTTAAATTGCTTAGTATAGCCTGCTGCTAGCTGATTAGGTAGGATAGTTTAGGTTTATTTTTGTTGAGCTTGAACGACTGGATAAAGCATGCTTAGGGGCCTTAGTAACTGATATATCTGCCCTGACTTGATTGCGAAATAATTGCGGTACCCGCAATTTTTATTACTGAAAGCATGTTTTGGACTGTCTGCTTAGCTAGGCTGTGATCTGTTTAAATTCTATCTTTTGCTGCTATCATGACTACCTTATATAGCTTATCTAAATGCATGCTGGATGAGTGTCATAGGACACCCTTTGATAGTTTAAATTAACCTCTAAATAGCTCAGCATGCATAGCTGTAAGTCCTTGCCTGTCTGTTTTTCAAATTCCTGCTGCTGTGATATTTTCTTTTAGAATGTTCTGTCTATGCCTAGGGCTTTTAGATTCTCTTTGTTTTACCTTAGACTAGATGCTTCTAGGATAGTTTGGGGGTGTGCCACCTCAGACACTCATTGGGGACAATGAGTAGTTGAAGTTTGGGGGAGGCCACCCTAGGCCTAGGAACATTCCTCTCTCCCTTAAAACATAAGCATTCTTCTTCTCCTTGACAAAAATAATGAACTGAAAAAAAAAAAAATGAAAAATAGAATAAGGAGGGGAGTCTCTCTTAGGTTGCTGAGTAATCAGTGCCAAGTGTGTAACCCACAAGTGGCATTGCATCAAAAGGCAACCAAAGGAAAGGCTCCACCTGAGAAAGAAAAAAAGGAAAAAAGTAGGGAGGAAGAATGTATACCTAGGAGTTGCAACTTTGTGGCTTAGATGTCCTATTTAAAAAGAACTCTGATCCTCAATTACCTAAGCACAAAGTTGTTGCTTGTAGGGTTGTTTAGGGAGATGAGTGTATATCCAATGTAGTGATGCTAGGGTTTAGGTTGTTCTCTTAAAGCACTACTGTCACTGTTAATACTAAGACTGGCATGACTCTAAGGAATCCTAGGTAGCTCATAAATATAAACTAGAAGCATGTACTGAGTCTGGGGTAAAGCTAGGTAGAAGTTGAAACCTTAGGGATAGTGGCATGATATGATAAAAGCAGGTAGATCAGTTGTAGGGAGTTAATAAAAGAAGTAGGAGTTTTAGGCATGCGAAATCAGAAGAAGCTAGATGAGAGGGTAGTTTTAAGCTTAGAAGTGTGTCACAGGACAGCACTGCTATAGATGAGAATATAGGGGAGTCAGTAAGTGGTTAAAGAAGAAGAAACAGCAGCCTAGGAAAGTCCTTAGATTGCTCGAGGACAAGCAAAACCTTAAGTTTGGGGCTGTGTTACGTCTCCAAAAGTGACCTTTTTAGGACTTAATTAGCTTAGAAAGATGTTCACTCTTAGGTGTTTTTGATAGCATTTAGCCTAAACCTATGCTTAAATATGAGAATTAGAAGAAGGTAGCTAAATTAGGACTTATGTACAATAGGAAAGAAAAGGGTTGAAAACCGAAGGAAAAGAATGAAAAAACTGCATTGAGACAGCATTGCGAAAACATTGCGGACACCGCAATGTTTCAAGTGAAAACCGTAAGTTGACTGATCTTTTTCTGTTAATTTCCGTTATTTCAGGGATTCGTTCTTTCTCCTCCATCCATTCTGAAGTACGACGTTGAAGATTGATGGTTCTCCTTGGCCCAAATGCACCTGCAGATTACTATAAATAGGGGTCAAAGTCGAGGGTTCAAACATCATCCGAAAGCGTAGAAGTCTTCTCGCAGTCCATCTTTTCTCCTGTTTTTCTTTGCCGTCTGCTGGTTTGCGAAGCTCAGCTGTTGGAATCGATAATCTGATAGGAAGGAGAGGAGATTCTTCTTCTCTCCCGATTGGATTCATCCAAGCAAGGCTGACCTTTCTCATCCTTCATTCGAGGCGGTTGCGACGAGACATTCAAGCGTGTTTTACTGTTTTCTGTTCTTCATTTCCATTTTCCAACTCTGTCTTGTTGCTGTTTCTTTTCTAGTAGCTAGACTAGACTATTTCGTTGTGTTCTGTCTTTCTGTTATTTGCTTTAAAGCTTTCCTTTGTCAGTCAAACAATCAAATAATCAAATCTCAATTCTTCATTTCACAGTTTCTTGCCTTTGCATTCTACTGCTTTCCCTTGCTGTTTTAAGCATATTTCCCTTCTAAGCATGTCTATCTTATCCTCTATTTCTGTTCTCCCTATATCCATGAGTAACTAAGTCACATAGGGGCATGCTAACAACAATTCTATAGGCTAAAAAACGTGACCCAAGCATGTAGGATAGCTTTCGAAGCTTTGATTGTATGTAAGCTTCATCCCACGGGCAATTTCGATTGGCCATCCATTTTGTCCAAAGAACTCCTAACCTCTGGAAGGAGTAAGAGTTCAGAGTCATATAATCATGCTAGCCTTTCATGGTAGCCAGAAAACGACCTAGGAATAGGCGGTTTCCTAGTACAAACCAGAACTTTCTGATTTAACAAGATGCTTAAGACCTTACTTGGATATGAGTAAACTAAAGAATCTAATGCATGGAATCGGACGATACATGAGATTGAGTGAGTTTGATGCATAGAGAGTTGATCCAATGCTTGAGAATCGTGAGAAAAAGCCTATAGAGGAGTCGTTAGTAGCCCTTGTTTCTCCATTTTACACACTTTCGCTGTTAAGACAATTGCGGTAGAATTGCTGTTTCCGCAATTCTGCTAAGTTTACAATTCTGTTTAGCTGTTTTCTTTTTCATTTATTGATCTCATCTCTTTTCCTTTGAGTTTAATTTTGACTTACACTTGTTTATGTTGCTACCCTTTACACATTCAGCAAGAATTAGACAATTAAAAACCAATTTTACCCCATCAAATCCACCCCTTCTTTCTTAACAAATACACTTCGCGAATAGCTAAAAATAAATCTCTGTGGGAAAACGAATGAAATATACTTACTACTTGCTATAAGATCATTTATGCTTGCATGTTCTGAGTGCTCTATCTCTCTTATTGCCTAATTATTTCAACACATTGAGCACGCAACAGGTTCCTTGACACGTTGGCAGACCTGCCGCAATTCTTGCGCGCAGGGATCACCAACCACGGCTGGGAAGAGCTGTGCAGACCGCCCATCCCCGCCTACTCCAGCATGGTGTACGATTTCTATGCCAACCTGATGCACCCTGAGGATGGCTTGTCCGTGGTAAGAGGAATCGAGGTGGACTTCTCAGCCAAGGCGATCAATGAAGCCTATGGCCTCAAGGGGCAGAAGCACACTGACTATGCAAGGATCATTGATGCGCCAACTGAGGCTGTCCTGGAGGAAGCACTACGGATCATCGGCCAACCTGAGGCAGCTTGGACGATTTCGCGCAATGGGAAGCACACTCTGATGAGTGCGACCCTTACGGCGAAGGTAGCTGTATGGTTTTCCTTCGTGCGCAGACGGCTGTCCCCAGTGACCCACGAGACCACCATCAACCAAGGAAGATCGCTGCTGGTATATGCGATCATGAGGGGCCTCACGATCAATGTTGGCGAGGTCATTGCAGCCTCAATAGCAGACTGTGCCAAAAAAGGTAAGGGTCCTCTTTTCTTCCCCAACACAATCACTAAGCTTTGCTTACGTGCAGGTGTACCAATCGAGAGGATGGAGAGGCAGCTGGCATACACGGGCCATCTGGAGCTGCCTACAGGCCTGCGAATGCGACGAAAGGGGAACATGGAGTTTGAGTTAGACGGCCTGGCTGCTGCTCAATCTCTCTCTATGGCCTGTCTGATGGACCTGCAAAAGAAGATGGCTCAATGGGCTGAGTATGCTCAAGCGAGGGATAAGGATAATGCTGACCAGTTGGGCTGCATCTTTCCTGAGTTCCCCACTGACCTACTGACGCCATGGGCACCTCCACGAGCACGGAGGGATGATGATGAGGACGTCTGAGTGCTAGTCTGAAGAGCACTCAAGGGAGTATTTCTGTTCCCTACAAAAAAAAAAAAAAAACTCTGCTTTTCGTTAAACTGTGTGAATGCTGCCATTTTTGAATCAATACTTGATCTGTCTTTAGTTCTTTATTTTTGTTGTTTAGAATTGTTTAGTATAGTCTGATGGTATCTGAATAGGTAGGTGGTTTTAGTTTCCTTTTTGAATAGCTGAGATGACTGGAAAGAGCATGCATAGGGGCCTTGATCACTGATATATCTACATTGTTTATTCATTGCGAAATCCTTGCGATCTCCGCAATTTTTGTTAGTTATCGCCTGCTTTTGACTAACTGATTAGCGAGGCTGGTTCTGTTTTAATTTTGTTCTTTTGCTGCTGTCTTGACTACCTTATATAGCCTATCTATGAGCATGCTGGATGAGTGTCTTAAAGCACCTGTGATAGTTTAAATTGGTCTCTTAAATTGCTCAGCATGCGTAGCTTTAAGTCCTTCCCTTAGTGTTTTTTTTTAAATTTCTGCTGCTGAGTTATTTGCTTTAAGAATGTTCTGTCTATCCCTAGGACTTTTAGATTCTCTTTGTTTTTCCCTAGACTAGATGCTTCTAGGACAAGTTTGGGGGTGTGCCACCTCAAACACTCATTGGGGACAATGAGTAGTTTAAGTTTGGGGGAGGCCACCCTAGGCCTAGGAACATTCCTCTCTCCCTTTAAGCATAAGCATTCTTCTTCTCCTTTACAAAAGATGATGAACTGAAAAAAATGAAAAATAGAATAAAGAGGGGTGTCTGTCTTAAAGTTGCTGAGTAATCAGTGCCAAGTGTGTAACCCACAAGTGGCATTGCATCAATAGGCAACCAAAGGAGAGGCTCCACCAAAGTAAGAAAGAAAAAAAGAAAATTAGGGAAGAAGAATCTATACCTAGGAGTTGCAACTTTGTGGCTTGGGTGTCCTAAATAAAAAAGAACTCTGATCCTCAATTAGCTAAGCACAAAGTTGTAGCTTGTAGGGTTGTTTAGGGAGATGAATGTATGTCCAATGTAGTGATGCCAGGGTTTAGGTTGTTCTCTAAATGTACTACTGTCACTGTTTAATACTAAGACTGGCATGACTCTAAGGAATCCTAGGTAGCTCAAAAGTAAAAATTAGAAGCATGTACTGAGTCTGGGGTAAAGCTAGGTAGAATTTGAAACCTTAGGGATAGTTGCACGATATGATAGAAGCAAGTAGATCAGTCGTAGGGAGTTAATGAAACAGTAGGATCATTAGGCGTGCGAAGTCAGAAGAAGCAAAATGAGAAGTTAGTTGTAAACTTAGAAGTGTGTCACAGGACAGCATTGCCATAGATAGGAACTTAGGGGAGTCAGCAAGTGGTTAGAGAAGTTAAAACAGCAGCCTAAGTAAGTCCTTAGATTGCTCGAGGACGAGCAAAACCTTAAGTTTGGGGGTGTGTTACGTCTCCAAAAGTGACTAGATTAGGACTTGTTTTCTATAGAAAGATGTGCACTCTTAGGTGTTTTTGGTAGGATTTAGCTTAAACTTGTGCTTATATATGAGAATTAGAAGAATGAAGCTAAATTAGGACTTATATGCAAAAGGAAAGAAAAAGAATTAAAAACGAAGTTAAAAGAATGAAAGTTGTGCATTGCGGAGGCATTGCGGAAACATTGCTAAAACCGCAATGTTTTAAGTGAAATCCGTAAGTTGTCTAACCTTTTTCTGTTTTGTTCCGATATTTCAGGGATCCATTCTTCCTCCTCCAGCCACGTAGAAGGACGACGTTGAGAATGGATGGTTCTCCTTGACCCAATCGCACCTGCAGAATACTATAAAAGGAGGCCAAAGTGGAAGGTTGAAACACACTCGAACAGCGTAGACTTCTCAGTTCAACGCAGCTTCTTCCACTCTTTTTCTCTCTTCCGTCTGTTGGTTTGAAAGGTTCAGCTGTTGGAGTCGACAATCTGATAGGAAGGAGAGAAGATCTATCTTCTCTTCTGATTAGATTCATCCAAGCAAAGCTCACTTTCACCCTTCAGCCGAGGCGTTCGCAATCGAGAAGACCACGCACATCTTTACTGCTTTCTGTTTTAGTTTTCTATTTTCATTATTGATTGTTGTTATTTCTCTTCCTTTAGCTACTCTATTCCATTTCGTTGCTTTCTGTCTTTACTTTAGTTATTCCAAGTCATCATTTGTTTAGTTCAAACGATTGGTTAATCAACGCACAATTCATCACTTCGCAAGTCTTTACTTTCTCTGCCTACTGTTTTCCTCTTCTGTTTTATCTTCAAGATTCTATTAAGCATGTCTTCTTCATCTACTTTTTCTATTCTATCTGCATCCATGAGTAACTAAATCACATAAGGGCATGTTAATGACAAATCTGTAGGAAGAAACACGTGACTAAAGCATGTAGGATAGCTCTCGAATGCATTGATTGTATGTAAGCTTCATCCCACGGACAATTTCGATTGGCCATCCATTTTGTCCAAAGAACTCCTAACCTCTGGAAGGAGTAAGAGTTCAGAGTCATACACTCATGCTAGCCTCTCAAGGTAGCCAGAAAACGACCTAGGAATAGGCGTTTTCCTAGTACAAATCACAACTTACTATTTTAACAAGATGCTTAAGACCTTACTTGGACATGAGTAAACTAAAGAATCTAATGCATGAAATCGGAAGATACATGAGAATGAGTTAGTTTGATGCATAGTGAGTTGATCTACTGCTTGAGAATCGTGTGAAAAAGCCTATAGAGGAGTCGTTAGTAGCCCTTGTTTCCACAGTTTACACACATTCGCTGTTAAGAACATTGCGGTATAATTGTTGTTTCCGCAATTCCCTTAGTTAAAAATTCTGCCTTAGCCATTTTCCTCTTCGTTTATTAATCTCTTCTCTTTGCATTTGAGTTTATCATTTACTTGCACTTGTTTATGTATCTATCCTTTACATATTCCTTAGTAATTAGGCAACTTAAAACCAAATCTACCCCATTAAATCCACCCATTCTTGCTTAACAATACACTTCACGAGTAACTAAGAATAAATCTCTGTGGGAAATCGAATGAAAAAATACTTATTACTTGCTACAAGATCATGTATGCTTGCATGTTCTGAGTGCTCTATTATTGCATATTTCCTTTAAACATTGAGCACGCAACAATATGCAGTAGAGGCTGCTATATATATTTTGAACATGGTTCCCTCTAAGAGTGTTTCAGAAACACCTTATGAGTTGTGGAGAGGGCATAAAGGTAGTTTACGTCACTTCAGGATTTGGGGGTGGCACACATGTTGGTGCCCAATCCAAAGAAATTGGAACTTCGTTCAAAATTATGCCTATTTGTAGGGTACCCCAAGGAAACGAAAGGTGGTCTATTTTACGATCCTCAATAGGACAAGCTGCTTGTATCGACAAACACCACGTTCTTAGAGGAAGACCACATTAGAGATCATCAACTTTCGAGCAAAATTGTTTTGGCCAAACTTTCCAGGAAAGCTACAGATGGGTCAACAAGAGTTGTTGATCAGGCTGGTCCTTCTCAAAAGTTGAGAATACCTCGACGTAGTGGGAGGGATGTGAGACAACCCGACCGCTATATGGGTTTAACAGAAACCCAGGTCGTCATACCTGATGACGGCGTTGAGGATCCATTGACATTTAAACAGACAATGAATGACATAGACAAGGAGCAGTGGCTTAAAGCCATGGACCTCGAAATGGAGTCGATGTACTTCAATTCGGTCTGGGATCTTGTAGAGCAACCTGATGGTGAAAGACCTATCGGTTGCAAGTGGATCTACAAGAGGAAACGAGAACAAGCCGGTAAGGTGCAAACCTTTAAGGATCAACTTGTGGCAAAGGGTTATTCCCAGAGGGAAGGGGTGGACTATGAAGAAACCTTCTCCCTTGTTGCCATGTTAAAGTCGATTAGAATACTCTTGTCCATTGCCAAATTTTATGATTACGAAATTTAGAAAATGAATGTCAAGACAGCCTTTCTGAATGACAATCTTGAAGGGAGTATTTATATGGCTCAACCAGAGGGGTTCATAATTCAGGGTCAAGCGCAAAAGGTTTCCAAGCTTAATCGATCAATTTATGGGTTGAAGCAAGCGTCTAGATCATGGAATATAAGGTTTGATACTGCGATCAAATCTTATGGCTTTGAACAAAATATTGACGAGCCTTGTGTTTACAAGAAAATAGTCAATTTTGTTGTAGCTTTCTTAGTCTTATACGTAGATGATATCCTACTCGTTGGGAATGATGTAGGGTTCCTGACTGACGTTAAGCAATGGCTAGCGACCCAATTCCAAATGAAAGATTTGGGAGAGGCTCAGTTTGTTCTAGGGATTCAAATCGTAAGGAATCGTAAGAACAAAACGCTAGCGTTGTCTGAAGCATCTTATATCGACAAGGTGTTGATACAATATTCGATGCAGAATTCAAAGAAAGGTTTGTTACCTTTCAGGCATGGAATTCAACTGTCGAAGGAAGAGTGTCCTAAGACACCTCAAGAAGTTGAGGATATGAGACGAATTCCATATGCATCAGCAGTCGGTAGTCTAATGTACGCCATGTTATGTACACGACCCGACATATGGTATGTAGTGGGAATTGTCAGTAGGTGTCGCAACATTTTTGCGACGCGGAGCGGCCGACAACCTTCTGTTAAACAGGGGTTTTCACAAAAAAATGGAGTCGCCACCAATCATTTAGGGTGTAATTGGTCACCTTAAAAACACGGTCTACGAAGTAAAAAAATTGAGGTTCGGGGGTCGGTTGAGTGTAAGGAAGGTGCTAGCACCCTACAACATCCCGTTTAAAACGGTAGCCAAAACATTTTATCCTAATTATCTAGCTAATTTCAAATGGTCCTTAATAAATGAAATAAACAATTAAAAACAATACAATGTCTCAACTAATCATATCCTAACTTTAAAGAAAGTAGAAATTTGATTTCGTGAGTGAGATTGTTAATTTTGCCATTAACGCCTTAATCCCAATACCGAGATCATACGGCAAAACAAGAACTTTAAAAATCATTTAATAAAATCGTTTTGTTTCAAATTCAATTTGAAATTCGATTAAAATTTGAATTAAAATTAAAACAATTTTTGCTTTGAGAACAAACCATTTTTGAAATTTAATTTAAAACATGATTTGAAATAACAATCTTTTATTTTTAAATAGTAAATCAAAATTCAATTTAAAAGCTCAATTTTAAAATCAAATGAAAACCTCTCTTTTAAAATTTGAATTAAAATTAAAACAATTTTTGCTTTGAAAAACAAACCATTTTTGAAATTTAATTTAAAACATGATTTGAAATAACAATCTTTTATTTTTAAATAGTAAATCAAAAATCAATTTAAAAACTCAATTTTAAAATCAAATGAAAACCCATTTTTTAAAAGAAGGGTGTTCTTGTAATTAGCGCATAATGGCGGTAATGATAAATCCTCAAAAATAGGAAAACCCTATTTATCCCGGGATTTCAATAAAATTAAAATACCCTCGAGATGAGAGGAACAGTCCTTCATCTCTCCCGGGGTTGCAAATTAAAATTAAAGTACCCTCGAGATGAAAGGAACAGTCCTTCATCTCTCCCGGGGTTTACAAATTAATTTTAAAATACTGCGCACAAACTAACGAGAAAGAAAATAACGAAAATAAAGCGATAATTAAATAAACGCTCAAGCTAATATAATTAAACCCGAAAACACACCTAAGAATTAAAAACTGAAACTAAATAAACCAGCAGGCCTATGCGATATAACCTAGGTATATAAACAGAAAAGCATATCAAGGTATATATCGAACATGCAGGGGTATATATGTGTTCAAATAGGGGTATATATCATATAGCAGGAGTATATATGGGCACAAAAAGATCAGCCAAATACTTATAACAGGGGCAAACTAGTAATTTTACTAAAAAACCTAAAATGTCGTTACCCACGCGAGGACCAGCCGCCCGAGCTTCTTCTTCCTCGCCGAATTGCTGCCTCGTCGTTGTTGGAGTCATCGCCGGAACAAATTGAACGCTGCCACCGCTAATCCGAAGCTTCGCCTCGCCGTCGTGGTTTGCTGAGGTTCTGGGATGCGTTGCCGGAGGAGTCTGCCATGAACGTCGTCGTGGAGGTCCGAGGGGACGAGGCTTGCAGCTGGGAGCTCCGCCGCTGGTTCGTGGAGGAGACCGTTGTTGTCGTCTGGAGATGGAGGAGATCGCCGTCGTCTGGGTCTGAAGATGGTGAAGCTCTGCAGCCGCTTAATTCGCTCACGTCGCCGTCGTCTGGTTTGTTCAGAGCTGCTGCCGGAGAAGATGAAGATGGAGCTGGTTCGTCTGGGTTTATCGTGAGGTTCGCCGGTGAGATCCGCCGCTGGTATCCAGGCTGAAGATGAAGACCCGTGGTTGCCGTTGTCGTCTGAGAAAGGTGGAGCTCGCCGGAGAGGTCTGAAGAGATCGAACGTCGTCTGGGTTGAAGAAGAACGCCGCTCGTTCTGGTTTCAGCTGCTGGTTCGTCCGCCGTGGTTCAAGATGTCCGCCGCCGTCGTTGAGCCGAGGTCAGCTGCACGTTCGTGAAGGAGATGAAGATCTGGGCTGTTGATGCGCCGCCGTCTGGGTTGCTGGAGAAGACGTGGAGATGTTGCCGTTGTCGTCTGAGGAAGGTGGAGAGGATGAAGCGCGCCACCGTGCGCCGCCGTGGCCTTGGGTTCGAGGTTGCTGCCGGATCTTGGAGCTCCGTCGTGCGTCTGGAGGAGCTTGAAGACGAAGCCCGCCGTTCGTCTGCTGGAGAGGGGTGAAATCGGAGCTCCGCCGCTAGTGAGATGAAGCTGATATGAACGAGCTTCGCCGGAGAAGACAAACTTGAGATGGCCGCCGTTGTGCGCCGCCGTGGATCACCGGAGCTCCGCCGTTGTGTCACCGTGCGCACCGCCTTGAGTCTTGCCGGATTTAGGTTGAAGATGTTGGAGTTGGATGAAAGAGATGATGAATTTTGGAGAAGATGATGAATAGTAGGAGAGAGAGAGTGGAGAGAGAGGAAATGATTTTTTTATTGATTTTTGGGGATCCTCACTTTTTGTCTTATTTCCCCTTCTCCCATTTCCCAAAACTTTTCTTCTCTTTCTATTTATAGCAACCATTAGGTCACCAATGGGCCTTGGTTTGGCTTTTTCTTTAAATTTCATGACCTACAAATCCAAGAACCGAACCGAGGCACTAAACCGAAACACTAACGAAGCACTAGACCAAGCACTAAACCAAACACCCTAAAACCCCAAAATTGAATCTTGAAAACCAACACACCTAACCCTGAAAACATAAAACACGAAACCCTAAAAATGAAATACCCAAAACAAAAAATCTAAAAAACGAAACGCAGCGGGAAATCGGGATCAAAGCGTTAAACCCTAAAACAAAACCCGGGAAGCTTCGAACGACCCACTAACGGAAAACAATTTTTTGGTGATTTTCTTGAAAACTTCGAAAATAACGGAAAAACGCAAAATTAAAGAAAAACTGGAAAAAAAAATACTAAAAAAAAAGGTAAAAACATAAAATGAGTGAAGAATCCAAAATGATGATAAATAAGGCCGGACAAAATACGGTGTCAACAGTAGGTATCAGTCCAATCCAGGATATGATCATTGGACTGCCGTTAAACACATCCTCAAGTATCTTCGGAAAACGATGGACTATGTGCTCGTGTATGGCGCGAAAGATTTGATCCTTACAGGATACACTGACTCTGATTTTCAAACCGATAAGGATTCGAGGAAATCCACATCAGGATCAATGTTCACTCTTAACTGAAGAGCAATAGTATGGAGGAATATAAAGCAAGGTTGTATTGCTGACTCCACCATGGAAGTTGAGTATGTCGCGGCTTGCGAAGCTGCGAAAGAGGTTGTATGGCTTAAGAAGTTCTTGACGGATTTGGAAGTTGTTCCAAATATGAATTTGCCTATCACACTTTATTGTGATAATACTGGTGTTGTGGCAAATTCCAGAGAACCAAGAAGCCATAAGCGTGGAAAGCACATTGAGCGGAAATATCATCTCATGAGGGAGATAGTGCAACGAGGAGACGTGATTGTCACGCAAATTGCCTCGGAGCACAATATTGTTGATTTGTTTACAAATTCCCTCACGGCTAAAGTGTTCGAGGGGCACCTAGTGAGTCTAGGACTACGAGTTGTACAGTAGGATAGTGGGAGAAAAGCCATGGAAATATTTGATATTCCAGTTTTTCTCATCCAACATGTAATACTCCACTGAAGTTTTAGTCCAACTGGGAGTTTGTTGGGTTTTATGTCCTAAAACTCGTGGTTTGTAAACTGAATGTATATTATATTTTGCAATAAAGTTGTTATTGAGAGTTATTCAGTAAAGTTGTTATTGAATAATGTGAATTGTGTTTACTTTTAACCCAACTCCAATAAACTAAGAACCCATGGCTATAGGATGTATACTTGAACTTCATGTGGTGACATGATTGTGGATCAAGTTCGAGTGATAGCTAGAATAGTCTATAGTATAAGGATAAAGTTGGGTTCCTTATCCTGGGACACTATTGGACGCGACCCACTTTGTATAGTACAAACGATATGATCCGAAATCGTTCATGTGGAGACATGCGAGTGGGGGCGTCCTATGCAATGAGTTTGCATAAGGCTGAACCGCGAAATAAAGTCACTATTTCTTTACAACTTCGTTTACTGTAAAGACCGACTTTTTCATATGATGACCTAGGTAACTCGATCTGAATCCTGAGCATGCTATGAACTCCTGTTTATTCGGGCTTATCCTTTAACTTGTATGGGTGAGAGTGGCCTGAGATCGCCGACTCAATAAGCCTACCATATTGGGGATAATACCGGGTAGGTAGTTGGGAACATAGTCCTGCGAGATGGAATTCATTCCTACCCGTCTTGAGGGATTAGTAGAGAGGTTGTTCCCTTAAGTGCTGACTCCGGGTCTTGAACTAGGGATCCCACCCTCTCATTGGCCCGAGAGGAACTTGGTATAGTGATGAGATCGCATACCAATCGGTTTGGTGGTTGGACCGTAAACCAATAGTTCATTAGAGGCTTAGTGGGACTTAAGGAACACGATGTAATTAAGCGGGTAAAACGGTTATTTTGACCCAACTGTAATTACGAACAACCTGTGAAGGATCGACTTACTGATGATGGTTATATCAAGAGGACAAAAATATATCTACGGTGAGGAGAGTGCAACCCTTGGACTTTTGTGGAGTCTTTGAGGGTTATCGAATGTTGGTTAGCTTGGCTAAAGAGTTTGGCTGGTTAATCTGGTATCGTTTGAGCTCATGATCTGTTGGTTCTTTTAGGTTCTCCTGGCTAGCTCAGATTAAGTCGTGTAACAATATGAGAGAAAAAGAATTTGAATTTATTCAAATTAATTTTTGGAAGAATGATGGACATATTTAAATATGATTTAAGTATGGGATCAGTCTAAAACATGAATAGGGATTCATGTGTGATGATTCGGTTTAAGAAACCGAGATTAGTCTTTTTATTTAATTAATATTTGATATTGAATTAAATAATAATATTAATTAATTAAAATTTATTTTGTTTATTAAAATTAATTATGAATTAATTTTAAAATGACAAAATATTACAAGTGAGATTATCCAAGTTGAGTGGATTTATCCAAGTCAAGTGGATTTATCCAAGTTGAGTGGGTTTATCCAAGTTGTGAAGTGGATTGTGAATCACCAACAACATGCATAAACTCATCAATTGTTGAACACTTGTGTGAAGACTAATTCATTCAATTTGAGGTGCCATGCTAAGCAAAGAGTTTGTTGCATGTGAATTGCCTATAAATTGGATGAAGTTCAAATGGTTTGAGGTTGATGAATTTTCAAAGAGTTTGAATATTTGGATGAGCATGAAGAGTTCATGTTACTTGAGAAATTAGAAAGCTAAGTGTTAGATATTTCTCACAAAAATCTAATCTCTTTCACCTTCTCATCTTCATCTTCCAAAGTTTTTCTTTTGTAAAGGAGTCCCACCACTCCGTTGCTCGGCCCGAGGATAGCGGGACTACCGGAGGTGGTTCTCGAGGAGTTCGAGGGAAGCTTCGAAGGGTTCGTGAGGAGATTCGAGCATTGAGATTAAAAGGTTTTAGAACTACAAGAGGTATGTGTTCTAATTTCTTTTATTTCCTAGTTTTGAGCATGTTTCTAGTTTAGCTAAATTGATGAAATTAGAGTGTCAATGATCCGACTCGCTTCCGCTGCGCTACATGCGCTCCATCACTAGACATCTCAGGTAAATAGTTTGCCTAGACTTAAGGTTTTATTCCCTTAGCCAGATAAAACCTGAAGTAAGTACCCTAAATATCGTCTCACGATGCTTAGTAGATGTGTTGAGAAGGAATATATGATATATCCCTCTCCTGCTACGCACTCCGTAAAAGTTCACAACGTGAGAATTTTGTTCGACCGTGTATTGTTGTTGCGTGCTCAATGTGTGAAATAAATAGCAATAAAAGAGAGAGAGCACTCAGAACATGGAAGCATACATGATCTTGTAAGCAAGTAGTAAGTATTTTTTCATTCGTTTTCCCACAGAGATTTATTATTAGCTACTCGTGAAGTGTATTGTTAAGAAAGAATGGGTGGATTTGATGGGGTAGAATTGGTTTTAAATTGTCTAAGTTCTAAGGAATATGTAAAGGGTAGCAACATACACAAGTGCAAGTCAAAGATAAACTCAAATGAAAAGAGAAGATATTAATAAACGAAGAGGAAAATAGCTAAACAGAATTTTTAACTTAGCAGAATTGCGAGAACAGCAATTCTACCGCAATGTTACCAACAGCGAAAGTGTGTAAAATAGAGAAACAAGGGCTACTAACGACTCCTCTATAGGCATTTTTATACGATTCTCAAGCACTGGATCAACTCACTATGCATCAAACTAACTCAATCTCATGTATCTTCTGATTTCATGCATTAGATTCTTTAGTTTACTCATGTCCAAGTAAGGTCTTAAGCATCTTGTTAAAGCAGAAAGATATGGTTTGTACTAGGAAAACGCCTATTCCTAGGTCGTTTTCTGGCTACCTTGAAAGGCTAGCATGAGTGTATGACTCTGAACTCTTACTCCTTCCAGAGGTTAGGAGTTCTTTGGACAAAATGGATGACCAATCGAAATTGCCCGTGGGATGAAGCTTACATACAATCAATGCTTCGAGAGCTATCCTACATGCTTGGTTCACGTTTTTTAGCCTATAGTATTGTCATTAGCATGCCCCTATGTGACTTAGTTACTCATGGATGTAGAAAGAACAGAAATAAGAGATGAAGTAGACATGCTTAGAAGAGAAATAAGCTTAAAACAGCAAGGTAAAACAGTAGCAGCAAAAGATAAGAAACTGTGAAATAATGAATTGTGCTTTGATTACTTGATTGTTTGAATGAGCAAAAGGAAGCTTAAAGTAAATAACATAAAGACAGAAAGCAACGAAATGAACTGAACTAGCTACTAGAAGAGAAACAACAACAAAGCAGAACTGGAAATTAGAAATGAAAGACAGAAAGCAGTAATTAAGCTTGAACGCCTCGTTGCAAACGCCTCGGCTGAAGGGAGAGAAAGGGTAGCCTTGCTTGGATGAATCCAATCGGGAGAGAAGAGGAATCTTCTCTCCTTCCTATCAGATTGTCGATTCCAACAGCTGAACCTCTCACACCAACAGACGGAGAAGAAAAACAGGAGAAAAGATGGAGCTGCGAAGAGGCTTCTACGCTTTCGGATGATGATCAAACCCTCTACTTTGACCCCCTTTTATAGTAATCTGCAGGTGCGTTTGGGCCAAGGAGAACCATCCATCCTCAACGTCATACTTCAAAATGGATGGAGGAGAAAGAATGAATCCCTGAAATAACGGAAATTAACAGAAAAAGATCAGTCAACTTACGGTTTTCACTTGAAACATTGCGGTTTCAGCAATGTTTCCGCAATGCTACCGCAATGCTCATTTTTCCTTCTTTTAACTTCGGTTTTTAATCATTTTCTTTCCTTTTGCACACAAGTCCTACTTTAGCTACCTTCTTCTAATTCTCATATATAAGCATAGGTTTAAGCTAAATCCTATCAAAAACACCTAAGAGTGTACATCTTTCTAAGCTAAATTAGTCCTAAAAAGGTCACTTTTGGAGACGTAACACACCCCCAAACTTAAGGTTTTGCTCGTCCTCGAGCAATCTAAGGACTTGCCTAGGCTTCTATTTCATCTTCTTTAACCACTTACTGACTCCCCTACATTCCTATCTATATCAGTGTTGTCCTGTGACACACTTCTAAGTTTAAAACTATCCTCTTATCTAGCTTCTTCTGACATCGCACGCCTGATACTCCTACTGTTTCATTAACTTCCTATAGATGATCTACTTGCTTTTATCACATCTTGCATCTATCCCTAAGGTTTCAGATTCTACCTAGCTTTACCCTAGACTCAGTACATGCTTCTAGCTTTTACTTTTGAGCTACCTAGGATTCCTTAGAGTCATGCCAGTCTTAGTATTAACAGTGACAGTAGTACATTTAGAGAACAACCTAAACCCTGGCATCACTACATTGGACATACATTCATCTCCCTAAACAACCCTACGAGTTACAACTTTGTGCTCAGCTCATTGAGGATCAGAGTTCTTTTTTATTCAGGACATCTAAGCCACAAAGTTGCAACTCCTAGGTATACATTCTTCTTCCCTACTTCTTTCTTTCTTACTTAGGTGGAGCCTCTCCTTTGGTTGCCTTTTGATGCAATGCCACTTGTGGGTTACACACTTGGCACTGATTACTCAGCAACTTTGAGAGAGACACCTCTCTTTATTCCATTTTTCATTTTTTTTTTTTCAGCTCATCATGTTTTTTTTTGTAAAGGAGAAGAAGAATGCTTATGCTTTAAGGGAGAGAGGAATGTTCCTAGGCCTAGGGTGGCCTCCCCCAAACTTAAACTACTCATTGTCCCCAATGATGTCTGAGGTGGCACACCCCCAAACTTGTCCTAGAAGCATCTAGTCTAAGGTAAAACAAAGAGAATCTAAAAGCCCTAGGCATAGACAGAACATTCTAAAAGTAAATATCACAGCAGCAGAAGTTTGAAAAAAAACAGGCAGGTAAGGACTTAAAGCTATGCATGCTGAGCACTTTTAAGAGGCTAATTTAAACTATCAAAGGGTGTCCAATGACACTCATCCAGCATGCTTGAGATAAGCTATATAAGGTAGTCAAGATAGCAGCAAAAGACAGAATTTAAACAGACCCAGCCTAACTAAACAGTCAGTCAAAAACATGCATTTACTAATAAAAATTGCGGAGCCCGCAATTATTTCGCAATAGATACAGGGCAGGTATATCAGTGATCAAGGCCCCTATGCATGCTTTTTCCAGTCATTCACGCTATACAAAAATGAAACTAAACTAATCTACCGATTCAGCTACCATCAGACTACACTAAACAAATTTAAAAATTAAAACTAAAGAACTAAAACAGATCAAAATATTAACTCAAAACAGCATAATTCACATGGTTCAACAAAAAGCAGTTTGATTTTTTTTTTTTCTTTATTTTAAGGGAACAGCAATACTCCCTTGAGTGCCTAGCACTCAGATGTCCTCATCTTCATCATTCCTTCTTGGTCTTGGTGGCACCCATGGAGTCAGGAGGTCCGTGGGAAATTCAGGGAAGATACATCCCAATTGGTCAGCAACCTCCTTGTCCCTTGCCTGCGCATACGTGGCCCATTGAGCCATCCTCTTCTGCAGATCCATCAGGCATGCCATAGACAGAGACTGAGCAGCAGCCAAACCATCCAGCTCGAACTCCATGTTCCCCTTCCTTCTCATCCTCAAGCCTGTAGGTAGCTCCAAGTGACCTGTGTAGGCCAGCTGCCTTTCCATTCGCTCGATTGGGACCCCTGCACGCAAACAGAGCTTAGTAATTGTATTAGGAAAGAAAAGTGGACCCTTACCCTTCTTGGCGCAGTCAGCAATTGAAGCTGCAATGACCTCGCCCACGTTGATCGTGAGACCTCGCATGATCGCGTAGACCAGCAGCGATCTGCTCTGGTTGATGGTGGTCTCATGGGTCACTGGGGACAGCTTCCTCCGCACGAAGGAAAACCAGACAGCCGCCTTGGCTGTGAGGTTGGCACTCATGAGAGTGTGCCTCCCATTGCGCGATACTGTCCACGATGCCTCTGGCTGGCCAATGATCCGAATTGCCTCCTCCAAGACAGCTTCCGTTGGCTCATCAACGATCCTTGAATAATCAGTGTGTTTTTGGCCCTTGAGGCCATAGGCTTCGTTGATTGCCTTTGCTGAGAAGTCCACCTCGACTCCTCTGACCACAGACAGGCCATCCTCAGGACTCATCAAATTGGCGTAAAAGTCATACATCATGCTTGAGTAGGCTGGATTGGGTGGTCTACACAGCTCCTCCCAGCCGTGATTCGTGATTCCTGCGCGCAAGAATTGCGGCAGGTCAGCAGGTGCGTCGAGGAATCCCTTCTCGTGCAGCAGCTCCCTCTTCCTCAGCTCAATGCCTCTAGACTCAGCGTCAGAAGACACGTACCTCACTGATTGAGGCTCATCTTCAGGGTAAAGCTTGGCTTTCCCTTTGTCTTTCGGTTTGGCTGACTCAGCAGCCTCAATCTTGAGCTTCTTCAGAGACGGCTCATCACTCCCCTTCTCTGATGAAGGCGCCATCCTGGTTTTCTTTTTCTTGGACTTCTTGGGCCGTTTGGCCTTGATAACCTTGGCGGCCTTCTTCTTCTTCAACCTCGCCTTGGTTGTGATCTGCTGGAGGCAAGCCCCCAGTGTCTCGTCCATCGAATCATCCCTCTTCGCAGGGCTCTCAGGGCTGGCTTCCCTCAAAGGAGAGAAAACCTCTTCTTCCTCAGCTTCCCCACTACCCTGCGTCGATTCTTGATACTCTCCATATGGAAATTCAGGGTCAGGTTGTGGGGAAGTGGGTGATGCTTCAGGGCTCTCTGCTAGTGGGGTGTGTTCAGAACTCTGCGGCGATGGAGGAAGCTCAGGGCTTCGCGCTGGTGGAGATGGCGAAGAGCTCTGCTTGGCTGACTCTTGTGACCGACGGTCACTTTCTTGACTCTCCACAGAGGGAGTCTTCTTCTTGTTCGTTTCGTCAGCCACCGCCATGCTCCACTTGCGCTTCTTGGGTGTTCCTGCTGGTTCAGAGAGTCCAGCAGGTATCTCCGTAACTACCTTCCACTTCTTCTTGCGGATCGGCAGTTTGGGGAGTCGTTCAGTGCGCGCAGCCCCAGCGTCTGCAAGGGCAAGAAGTGCTTCCCTCGCAGCAATTTCAGCGTCGTCAGCCCTCTTCTTGGACGCAGATCTTTCAGCTCTCGTTAGCACCATTGTTGAATCGTGGGAATCTGGAAAGAAGGATTGCAGATAAAGAGGGATAGAGATTTCTTGGAGTTCAGATCATGGGGAAATCGTACGGATCATCGCGCCTCTAACGGATATAAATAATGATGGAAATCCCAACGGCTCTTTTCCGTTGCGGATTCTGCAAATCCAGCGCAATTCTAGTGACCGTTGGAGATTTTCTGAGTTTAAATGCCAATCTTCTCTCAACTAAATCTTTGATTTGGCTTGATATCTCCTCGATTTTTTTATCTTGATTTCATCTCCTTGATTCCCTCTATTGATTCCCTATTAAAAGAAATAAAATAACCATCAAATGCATAATTAAAATTACACAAAAATATACACAAAAAGTAACCGGAAAATCGCAAAAAAACAAAATAAACTAAGGCATGAGCCTCGCATGGACGAGCACAGTGATCACTCGTCCTCTCTCGTTCTCGTTTTCACGTTTCAGTCAAGAGGAAGGCCGAGAGAGTCTTCACATCTCCTTCCTCATAGTAGTGCTTCAATCTTGCACCATTAACCATGAATGGTTGTCCTTGCTGCAGGTTCTTTATCTCGATTGCACCATGAACAAACACATTAGTTATTACAAATGGACCTGACCATCTAGACTTAAGTTTGCCTGGAAATAATTTCAATCGTGAGTTAAATAATAAGACAAGCTGGCCTTTCTTAAAGTCCTTAATCCTAAGTCTACTGTCGTGCCAAATCTTGGTCTTTTCCTTATACATTTTAGCATTTTCATAAGACATGCCTAAGCTCATCAAGCTCATGTAATTGCAAAGACCGCAATGTTCCCGCATCAGTCACGCAGTAATTCAGCTCCTTTAGGGCCCAAAATGCCTTAATTTCTAACTCGAATGGCAAGTGACATGCTTTGCCATACACAAGTCTATAAGGAGACATACCTAGGGGTGTTTTATATGCAGTTCTATATGCCCAAAGTGCATCCTCGAGTTTAAACGACCAGTCTTTTCTATTGGGTTTGACCACTTTTTCAAGTATGTTTTTAATCTCCCTATTTGAAATTTCAGCTTGGCCATTCGAATGTGGATGATAAGGGGTGGCTACTCTATGTCTAATATTATATTTAGCCAACACTTTCTCCATATCTTTGTTAATGAAATGTGTCCCCTCATCACTGATTAAAGCACGAGGTGTCCCAAATCTAGTAAAAATATGTCTATGCAAGAATCTTATGACTGTCTTGGCATCATTATTTGGACATGCTATGGCCTCTACCCACTTAGATACATAGTCTACTGCTACCAATATGTAAAGGTTACCTGATGATGGGGGGAATGGTCCCATGAAATCAATGCCCCACACATCAAAGAGCTTCAACTCTAAGATGTAAGTGAGAGGCATCTCATCCTTTCGACTAAGGTTACCTGTTCTCTGGCATTCATCACAGCTGTGTGCATAGTTGTGGGTATCCTTGAAGATCGTTGGCCAATAATAGCCACTCTGGAACACCTTTGCAGCTGTTCTTTGCCCCCCAAAGTGTCCACCATAGGGTGCTGTATGGCAGTGCTGCAACACAGACCTTGCCTCAGCAGCTGAAACACACTTCCTTAGCAGACCATCAGCACATGTTTTGTAAAGTGTGGGATCATCCCATATAAATTTCCTTGCTTCATAAAGGAACCTCTTCTTCTCTTGGCCTCCCTTGAAAGTTGGTAGTACCTGCGACGCGAGGAAGTTAGCAATGTCAGCAAACCACGGTTCCTCATCGTTATCACGATGAGTTAATACAAAGACATGTTCATCAATAAAAGCATCAGAAATTGCGGTTTCCGCAATTTTTTCGCAATTATGCTGCAATCTAGAAAGATGATCCGCAACCACATTTTCACATCCTTTCTTATCTCTAATGTCTAAATCAAATTCCTGCAGCAACAACACCCATCTAATCAACCTAGGCTTAGCATCAGCCTTCCTCATAAGGTACTTCAAAGCAGAATGGTCAGTGTACACGATTGTCCTAGTGCCTACAATGTAATTCCTAAATTTCTCACAAGCAAACACTACAGCTAGCATTTCCTTCTCCGTGGTTGTGTAATTACATTGTGCCTCATTAAGTGTCTTACTAGCATAGTATACAGGGTGTGTTAACTTGTCAATCTTTTGTCCTAGCATAACCCCTACAGCATAGTCACTTGCATCACATAACATCTCAAATGGGAGATCCCAATTTGGCCCTACTATAATAGGTGCTGCGACTAGTGCTTCCTTAAGGTTTTTCCAAGCTAGGAAACATTCTTTAGAGAAGATGAAGGGTTTGTTTAGCTCTAGAAGCTCACATAAAGGCTTGGAGATCTTAGAAAAGTTCTTAATGAACCTTCTATAGAAGCCTGCATGCCCTAAGAAACTTCTAATGGCTTTTACATTCTGAGGTTCTACCAGCTTCTCTATTATCTCAATCTTGGCCCTATCGACCTCTACACCTGCCCTGGACACTCTATGACCTAAGACAATCCCTTCGTCCACCATGAAGTGGCACTTTTCCCAATTAAGGACTAGGTTGGTCTCCTCACACCTAGCCAGGACTTGTCCTAAGTTCTCTAGACAGTTTGTAAATGAATCCCCAAAGACTGAGAAATCATCCATGAATATCTCTATCATGGACTCATCCAAATCAGAGAAGATTGCCAACATGCACCTCTGGAATGTTGCCGGTGCATTGCATAAGCCAAAAGGCATTCTGCGAAAGGCAAATGTTCCAAAAGGGCAAGTGAAGGTAGTCTTTTCTTGGTCTTTGGGGTCTTTAGTGATCTGGTTATATCCTGAATAACCGTCTAGGAAGCAGTAATAGGCTCTACCAGCTATCCTATCTAACATTTGGTCAATGAATGGTAGAGGGAAGTGGTCTTTTTTTGTTTCCTTATTTAATTTCCTATAATCCATGCAAACTCTCCATCCTGTGATAGTCCTAGTTGGAATCAGTTCATTGCTCTCATTGACTACCACAGTCATCCCTCCCTTCTTAGGTACACATTGTATAGGACTCACCCACTGACTACTAGCTATAGGGAAGATCACACCAGCATCTAACCATTTTATTATTTCCTTTTTAACTACCTCTTTCATAGAGGGGTTCAACCTACGTTGGTGATCTACTCGGGGTGTATGCTCTTCCTCTAATATAATTTTATGCATGCAATAAGAAGGGCTAATGCCTCTAATGTCAGCAATAGTCCATGCAATAGCCTTCCTATGTTGCTTAAGTAATAAAATCAATTCAACCTCATGCTTTTCACTTAATTTAGAAGAAATAATCACAGGCAAAGTCTCATTACTTCCTAAGTATGCATACTTGAGGTGAGTGGGCAGTGGTTTCAATTCTAAGACAGGTGGATGCTCAATGGATGGTTTTAAAGGATTTAAGGATCTATCAGTTAACTCATTATTTATACATACATGCTGTGTTTTATCTACAGGTATATCCATTATCTCAGATACATTCAAGTCAGCTACATCTAATTGTACATATTCGTTAGCATGCTTAGTTAATAATACATGCTCCAGCTGTTCTTCCATTAATGAATCTACAATGTCCATGCTAGCACAAGATTCAGAGTCAGAGGGGTACCTTAAGGCTTTATATACACTAAATTTCACCTCTTCATCATGAACCCTCATCGTGAGCTCAGCTTTTTGGACATCTATCAGGGCCCTACCTGTGGCTAGAAACGGTCTGCCTAATAGGATGGGGACCTCCTTGTCTGCTTCATAATCCAGGATAATGAAATCTGCAAGGAAAATAAACTTGTCATCTTTTACAAGAATATCCTCAATCTTACCCTCAGGGTAGGCTATGTATCTGTCTGCTAGTTGTAAAGTGACAGTGGTTGGACGTGCTTCTCCTATTCCTAGCTGGCGGAATAGTGATAGGGGCATGAGGTTTATGCTGGCTCCCAGGTCACAAAGAGCTCTGCCCACGTGCTTGCCTCCTAGCTCTACTGGTAAGGTGAAGGAACCAGGATCCTTCTCCTTCTTGGGTAGCTTATTCTGGAGTATGGCACTGCACTCCTCAGTGAGATTTACTGTTTCAAACTCACCAATTATTTTCTTGTTAGTGATAATATCCTTCAAAAACTTTACATAAGAGGGCATAGACTGTAAAACTTCTACAAAAGGAATATTAACATGCACTTGCTTAAGAATTTCTAGAAATTTATTAAAGTGCACATCCTGTTCTTGTTTTTTCTTTAGCCTTCGAGGAAATGGAGGTGGTGGCACATATGCAGGCACTTCAGGTCGCCTCAGGATAGGTGGAGGCCTTGGAATTTCTTCTATCTCTTCTATGATGGGCTCCAGCCTTGCTCCTGATGTGCTTGGTGATGGTTGACCTTGGTTTGGCAGAGACTCCAGTGGAGCACTAGACTCAGTGTTCTCTACTCTCTTTGGGGCTTCCTTTGTGTTGCTCACCAACGGTCTACCACTTCTAAGTTCAATTGCTTGAACTTGCTCCTTACCATCTCTCCTTGGCACTTCAGTATCAGCAGGAAGTCTACCTTGGGGCCTACTTTTGAGTTCATTGGCTAGTTGCCCTATTTGGTTCTCTAGGCTCCTAAGAGTAGCTTGCTGGCTCTGTAGAGTGGCATCATTCTTGGCGATGTACTCTTTGAGTAGATTTTCTACAGAAGACCCTACTGGTTGGTTGTATGGTTTTTGATACATGGATTGGTTATGTTGGGGAGTGAAACCAGGTGTTCCACTCGGCCTTGGTTGGTTAGGAGCTTGGTTAGCATTTTGTTGGCCACCCCATGACAGGTTTGGGTGGTTCCTCCAACCAGGATTGTAAGTATTGGAATAGGGGTTGTTCCTAGGCTGCTGCTGGCTTCCAACGTAGCAGACTAAGGCTGGATTCCCAGGGCAGTATTCATACAGGTGCCCTTCCCCACAGAATCCACAGATAAGTGTCTCACCTTGACTTGGTTGTGTGCCCATTGACATGGCTGTGGCGGTGTTGACACTTGTTTGGAGATTGGCTTGAGCCATTTGCTTTACTAGGTTGGTCAGGGCGCTTATTTGACTACTCATAGCATTGAGTGTGTCCTTATCTTGAGCTCTACTTGGCTCTATTGGATCATCTGACCACCTACAGTGAGATGCTGAGATCTTCTCCAAGATCTCATAAGCTTCATTATAACTTTTGGACAACATGGAACCTCCAGCAGATGAATTTAAGACTTGTCTGGTGCTGGGGTTGCATCCTTTGAAAAAAACCTCTATTTGGATACACCATGGAATGCCATGGTGTGGACATTTAAGAAGAAGGTCCTTGAACCTTGTCCAAGCTTCGTGAAGAGACTCATTCTCAGCTTGTTTGAACTTGACTATGTCATCACGAAAGGTAGAATTCCTATCAGGTGGGAAGTATTTAACTAGGAATTTCTCCGCCAAGTCTGTCCAATTGAGGACTGATCCAGAGGGTAATGAGTTTAACCACGTCTTTGCTTTGTCCCTCAATGAGTAAGGGAAGAGGTATAGCCTCAAGGCTTCTTGGGAAACTCCAGGGATGATGAAGGTATCACTAACTCCTAGGAAGTTTCTAAGATGGTTGTGGGGATCCTCATTTTCCACTCCAAAGAATTGTCCCACAGTGGACAACATTTGGAACATCACTGGCTTTAACTCAAATGAGTTGGCAGTGATTTCAGGGCGGATTATACTTGGGTTTAGCTCCCCAGGCATGGGAACTAAGTATGAGAGAATGGCATTATTCTTGTCATTCGCTATTTCGATGGGATTGCGAGTGACAGGTACCGGATTTGGAACTAATCTATCCATTTCTTCTTGAGATGATTGCGGAGACCCTGCGGTTTCAGCAATTATTTGAGGTAAAGGGGGTTGGTTAAAGAGACGTTTCTTGGCTCTATTTCTAGCCTTAGATAATCTCTCAGGCTCAGGGTTGAACTCTAGATCACTACTTGAAGGCTCATTCATAAACTAACCCAACTAGTACCTGCAAAAGAAATGAAAACAGATCAGCTTCAATAGATATTAAGAGTTGGTTTTCTAACTTAACAAACTTCGTTTTCACTAAACTAAATCCCCGGCAGCGGCGCCAAAAACTTGTTGCGTGCTCAATGTGTGAAATAAATAGCAATAAAAGAGAGAGAGCACTCAGAACATGCAAGCATACATGATCTTGTAAGCAAGTAGTAAGTATTTTTTCATTCGTTTTCCCACAGAGATTTATTATTAGCTACTCGTGAAGTGTATTGTTAAGAAAGAATGGGTGGATTTGATGGGGTAGAATTGGTTTTAAATTATCTAAGTTCTAAGGAATATGTAAAGGGTAGCAACATACACAAGTGCAAGTCAAAGATAAACTCAAATGAAAAGAGAAGAGATTAATAAACGAAGAGGAAAATAGCTAAACAGAATTTTTAACTTAGCAGAATTGCGAGAACAACAATTCTACCGCAATGTTACCAACAGCGAAAGTGTGTAAAATAGAGAAACAAGGGCTACTAACGACTCCTCTATAGGCATTTTTATACGATTCTCAAGCACTCGATCAACTCACTATGCATCAAACTAACTCAATCTCATGTATCTTCCGATTTCATGCATTAGATTATTTAGTTTACTCATGTCCAAGTAAGGTCTTAAGCATCTTGTTAAAGCAGAAAGATATGGTTTGTACTAGGAAAACGCCTATTCCTAGGTCGTTTTCTGGCTACCTTGAAAGGCTAGCATGAGTGTATGACTCTGAACTCTTACTCCTTCCAGAGGTTAGGAGTTCTTTGGACAAAATGGATGGCCAATCGAAATTGCCCGTGGGATGAAGCTTACATACAATCAATGCTTCGAGAGCTATCCTACATGCTTGGTTCACGTTTTTTAGCCTATAGTATTGTCATTAGCATGCCCCTATGTGACTTAGTTACTCATGGATGTGGAAAGAACAGAAATAAGAGATGAAGTAGACATGCTTAGAAGAGAAATAAGCTTAAAACAGCAAGGTAAAACAGTAGCAGCAAAAGATAAGAAACTGTGAAATAATGAATTGTGCTTTGATTACTTGATTGTTTGAATGAGCAAAAGGAAGCTTAAAGTAAATAACATAAAGACAGAAAGCAACGAAATGAACTGAACTAGCTACTAGAAGAGAAACAACAACAAAGCAGAATTGGAAATTAGAAATGAAAGACAGAAAGCAGTAATTAAGCTTGAACGCCTCGTTGCAAACGCCTCGGCTGAAGGGAGAGAAAGGGTAGCCTTGCTTGGATGAATCCAATCGGGAGAGAAGAGGAATCTTCTCTCCTTCCTATCAGATTGTCGATTCCAACAGCTGAACCTCTCACACCAACAGACGGAGAAGAAAAACAGGAGAAAAGATGGAGCTGCGAAGAGGCTTCTACGCTTTCGGATGATGATCAAACCCTCTACTTTGACCCCCTTTTATAGTAATCTGCAGGTGCGTTTGGGCCAAGGAGAACCATCCATCCTCAACGTCATACTTCAAAATGGATGGAGGAGAAAGAACGAATCCCTGAAATAACGGAAATTAACAGAAAAAGATCAGTCAACTTACGGTTTTCACTTGAAACATTGCGGTTTCAGCAATGTTTCCGCAATGCTACCGCAATGCTCATTTTTCCTTCTTTTAACTTCGGTTTTTAATCCTTTTCTTTCCTTTTGCACACAAGTCCTACTTTAGCTACCTTCTTCTAATTCTCATATATAAGCATAGGTTTAAGCTAAATCCTATCAAAAACACCTAAGAGTGTACATCTTTCTAAGCTAAATTAGTCCTAAAAAGGTCACTTTTGGAGACGTAACAATTGTCAATAGGGCAATCCCCAGTCGGGCGGTGTTTGCAACTTTCAATAGCAAGGTGAATGGAGGAAGTGTCTATAGTAAGTGGGCGAAGGAAGTGCGTCGGTACTTCCTGTGGTCTCCTCTGTTGGATTGAATCGTAAGATTCCCATGTTTCGCCTGCAAGGTGGCCCCTAGAGGAACCGATCCCTACGGAGGGCAGGACATGGGAGATCAAACACCTCAGTCACCATTTATGGATAGTGAAACACAGGGTCATTCCCAACTCTGACATTCCCTACGGTTGCACTGTTGGGGCCGTCCTGTGAATTCTAAAAATGGAGGGTCACACTTACGGGATTTGCTAAGGAGTTAGTGAATTCAGACAAAAAACGATAACTAAATTGTTATAGGAATATGAGTTATTCTAACATTAGCATTTAGTCAAGATTGTCTTGATTTTGTAAAGGAGTGCTCGACTGTCTTGTCGGCAGCGACCATTCTGACTTACTAAAGTATTGTTGATAGTAAATAAAGAGTTTGAGTCATTTATTTACTTCTAAACCTCTTAATTGGTTTAAATAGGTTAAAATTGTTTCACTAATAGGTTTGCATTCAATTTCAGCATGGCGAGCTCTTTTATTCAACTGTTAGCACATGACAAATTAACTAGAGAGAATTACGGAACCTGGAAATCCAACCTGAATACGATTCTGGTGTTGGATGACCTGAGGTTTGTCTTAACGGAGGAATGTCCTCCGGCTCCTGGCTCGACTGCTTCACGAACTGTTCGTGAAGCATACGATGGTTGGATTAGGGCTAATGATAAAGCCCGAGTCTACATGTTGGCAAGCATATTTGATGTTTTGGCCAAGAAGCACGAAGTAATGGTTTTCGCAAGGAAATCATGTCTTCATTACAAGGGATGTTCGGATAGCCGTCCACATCTCTTTGTCATGAATGTTGGGATTTATGCCCTAAATCCTCGTAATTAATTAATAATTATTTGATAATAATTTTATTATTATTATTTGCAATTTATAATATTCATTATATATATATATATAATCCAAGGTTATTAGTGTAATCTTGAACTGTATGTAGTTGACATACGAGAGGATCATGTTCAAGTAATAACCTAAAGGGTCTATAGTATATGGATAAGGTTGGGTGCCTTATCCTGGTAACACTATTGATACTACCCACTTTGTAATTGTTACAAATGATTTGATCCAAATCATTCATGTAGAGACATGGGAGTGGGGGTATCCTATACAATGAGTTTGTATAAGACTGGACCACGAAATATATAATCTCTCTTTATAAATCCGTTATTTGAGAAGATTAATATTTCATAGGATGATCATATGTGACTCGATCTTAATCCTGAGTGAGTTATGAACTCCTTCCTGTGAGGGCTCGTCCTTTGATTTGTATGGGTGAGAATGACCTTTATAGCCGATTCAATAGGCCTACCATTTTGGGGACTTGACCAAATAGGGAGTTGGGAACATAAGTTTCAAAAGATGGAATTCACTTCTTCCCATATAGGGAAAGTAGATGAGTAGTTCCCTTAAGTGCTGATTTCGGGACTTGAACAATGGGGCCCCACCCTCTCACTGGCCCGAGAGGGACTTGGTTTATGGTTGGATCATAAACAGGTTGTTCATTAGAGAATCAGTGGTACTTAAGGTGTAAGATGTAATTACAGGGGTAAAACGGACTTTTGACCCAGCTGTAATTACGAACAACTCGTGAAGGATCGACTTGCATGTAATGGTTATATCCATGGACACAACTTGTCCTACAGTGCATAAGAGTGCAACTCTAGGCCTATAGTGGAGTGACCTAGAGTTAATGAATGAAAGTTAATTAATTAAAGAGTTTAATTAATTAATTTTGTATCATTGAAGCTTATAAATCTGTAGGTCCATAAGGTCCCCTTGCTAGCTCATAGTAACACTAGAAGGATCAATTTAGTTGAAAGAAAAATTTGAAATATTCAAATTAATATTTAATATATTTGATATATTTGATATATTAAATGTAGAAGAGTAAAATATATTTATTGTATTTGATACATTAAATATTAGAGGAAATAGTTTATGTATATGATACATTAATATTAAAAACTATATACATATGTTATTTGAATGAGATTCAAAGTATATCATAAAAGATTAATTTTATAATATTTGAATAAGATTCAAATAAATATAAAATACATATTTTAATATATTAGATATTAAAATGTATTTTATAAAATAAAATTAATTCCTAAAAGCCTTATTATAAATAAGACATTTAGGTTTAGGCAAAAGATTGGCCAAACACACTACTCACCCTCTGCAGAGAATTGTTCTCTCATTCTTTCAAAAAGCTCCCACAAGCCTTGATCCCGTGTTCGAGTCATAGCGAGGAAGACTTCGTGGAAAAATGAACACAAGAAGATTATTGTTCTTCAAAGGTAATACATTATTTGCTTAACATGTATTCTTAATTTAATTCTAAATAAACTTAAAGTAACGATTCCAAACGCTTCCGCTGTGGGGAATGAAGAGTTCATTCCTTTCAATGAAGCCTTCAAGAACATTTACAACTCGCACATGGTGGATGGTACCTCTGTTAGGGAACACGTCCTTAACATGATGGTCCACTTTAATGTGGCAGAGGTAAATGGTGCTACCGTCGATGAGATAAGTAAAGTTTGTTTGATCTTGGAATCTCTTCCGAAGAGCTTCCTTAAAACTCGTGGTTGGTAAACTGTTGGAGTCTGTAAACAAACTATTTAGAATAAAGAGTTATTAGTTTTATTCGGTAAAGGTGTTTACTGGAATAAAGTGAAACGTGTTTGCATTAATCTATACTAATGACCAACACCCTAGACGATCAATCATACTTGAGCTTCATGTATGACATGAATGTGGGTCAGGCTCAAGTAGACAGTCAAAATGGTCTATAGTATATGGATAAGGCTGGGTACCTTATCCTGGTAACACTATTGGATACGGCTCGCTTTGTAACGTACAAAACGATGTGATCCGAATCGTTTCACATGGAGATGTGCGAGCGGGGGAGTTCTATGCGATGAGATTGTGTAAGACTGAACCACGAAAAGTCGCTCTCTCTTTATAACACCGTTTACTGAAGAGACCGACTATTTCACCTGATGGCCTAGGTAACTCGATCTGAATCCTGAGCTTACTTTGAACTCCTGCTTATTAGGAAGTATCCTTAGACTTGTACGGGTGAGAGTGGCCCAATAGCGCCGACTCAATAATTTATCATCTCAGGGATAAAGCCCAATAGGTAGCTGGGGAAATAGTGTAGCGAGACGAAGTTCACTCCTAATCCGCTTTAAGGATTAGTAGATTGGTTGTTCTCTTAATAGCTGACTCTAGGGCTTGAACAATGTGCACCCACCTTCTTAAGGGTTGAGAAGGTCTTTTGATCTGTCGGTTGGACCCTTGATCAATTGTTCATTAGAGGTGTCAGTAGTACTTAAGGAACAAGACGTAACACAGGGGTTAAGCGGTTTAAATGACCCAGTTGTGATTACGAACAACCTGTGAAGGGTCGACTTGCCCATGACGGTTATATCAAGAGGACATAATATATCTATAGTGAGGAGAGTGCAACACTCGGACTATAGTGGAGTCTCTGGAGGTTAACGAATGTTGATCGATTCGTGTTAAAAGAGTTTTGGTCGAATGATTTCGTATCGTTGGAGCTCATGATCTGTAGGTCCTTTAGGTTCTCTTGGTTAGCTCAGATAAAGCGGTATAGTAGTGCTATAGGGAAGAACTCGGAGAAATCCGAATTCGGGTCTGTTGTTCGAGGGTTTATGTATTTAAATGTGATTTAAATATATAATCGGAGGAAGTCGTATTTAAATGTGATTTAAATAAACGACCGGAGAAAAATATGAATTTTGATTCATATATTGGAAAAGTCGGTTTTCGGAAAATCGGGCTTAGTGGAAGATTTATTATTATTTTAATATATGATATTATTATTAATAATAAATTAAATAATTAAAAAAGATTTTAATTATTAATAATTTTAATAAATAATAATTATTTATAATTATTATTATTATTATTATTAAACCACACTGGGTCCATGCATTTTGCATGGACACCATGTGGATTCCACTTTCATTCCTTACTCTCCAAGTTTGGAGAATTGGAGTCAATCCAATTTGACTTTGCACTTCACCTCTCTCAAGCTTCACAAGCTCTCTCTCTCGTTGGATGAATTCCTCAAGTGCTGAAGAAATTCTCCACGTTTAAAGCTTGAAGAAGTGAAGTTAGAAGTTTTAGTTGTTGAAATTTCAAGGTTAGTCTTTTGGAAAGATTGAAGAAGAGATAAAGGTGTTTATTCTTCTTCCCTTGATTTTGGATTTCAAGTTGTTGAAATTCAAGAGTTTTGTTGAATTGTGTTCTTGATGTTCTTGATGAATTGTTCATCAAGTTCATACTAGCTCAATTCCAAACTCAAACCAAAAGCTTCTTCTTCTTCCTCCACCCTTTCAGCAAACTCCCTTAGTTCAAGGAGTCCCACAACTCCGCTATTAAGCCCGAGAATAGCTGAGACTACTCTAAGGGTGGTCTTCGACTGTTCGTGTTGTGTTCGTGACCGGAGGAAAGGTAGAGTTCGAGGGGGCTTGTTACGTGCTCAGTGTGTAAATAAAATGTAATGCGAAGAGCACTCAGAACATGCAAGCATACATGGTCTGCAGCAAGTGATAAGTATTTTTTAATTCGTTTTCCCACAGAGATTGAGTTTAGTTACTAACGAAGTGAGGTGTTAAATTAGAGAGGGTCGCTTAAATTGGGTGGATTTGAGGTTGATGTGCCAAACTAACAAAGAATGTAAGAAGTATGCAAGCATAAACGAAAGCAAGTAAAGAGATTAAGCTTTGATGTGGAGAAGATAGAATTGCGGATCTAAGAATATTCTAGCAATAAAATCGCAAAAGTAAAAGACTGGGAAAAATGCTAAGGCAAAAACAGAACTATAGAATTGCGGTTCCCGCAATTATCTAGCAATTAATTTAGCAACGATTTAAAGGTGAGATGAGGAAACAAGGTCGACTTAAGACTCCTCTATAGGCTTTTACATACGATCATTCAGCAGTAGATTAACTTATCATGCATCGATTTAGCTCAGTCTCATGAATCTCTCGATTACATGCATTAGATCTTCTAGTTCACTCATATCCAAGCAAGACATAAACATCTATTTATACAAGCAAGCTAATGAATCGTGCTAGGAAAACGCCTATTCCTTGGTCGTTTTCTGGCTACCATGAAAGGCTACCATGAATGGACGATTCTGAACTCTTACTCCTTCCGGAGGTTAGGAGTTCTTTAGACAAAATGGATGGCCGATCGAAATTGCCCATGGGATGAAGTACACATGCATTCAATGCATTCGAAGCTATCCTACATGCTGAACTCACGTATTTCTAACCTATAGATTCATCTTTAGCAGACCTTTGTGTGATTTAGTTACTCATGGTTGATGGAGAATTGGAAAAGATAGATTGACTAAGCATGATTCAAAGTACTCAAGGAAAGCGAGAGATTAGAAGATGACAAGACGAAGAACTCAAAAAGACTTAAACGGTTACTTTATAAATTGAGGTTCAAAACATGTTAAGTCTCTGAAAGTGACTTATTTAGAACCCATTTAGCTTAAGAAGATGTACACATTTAGGTGTTTTTGTTAGCATTTAGCCTAAACCTATGCTTTAATATGAGAATTAGAAGAAGGTAGCTAATTTAGGACTTATGCACAATAGGTAGAAAACGGGTTGAAAACCGAAGGAAAAGAATGAAAAAATGAGCATTGCGAATGAATTGCGAAAACATTGCGGTGACCGCAATTATTCAAGTTAAAACCGTAAGTTGGCTGACCTTTTTCTGTTTAGATCCGACTTTTCAGGGATTCGTTCTTTCTCCTCCATCCATTCTGATATATGACGTTGAAGATTGATGGTTCTCCTTGGCCCAAACGCACCTGCAAACTACTATAAAAGGGGGTCAAAGTCGGAGGTTCAGTCATCACTCGAAGCGCAGAAGTCTTCTCGCAGTCCACCATTTCCATCTGTTTTCCTTTGCCGTCTGTTGGAGTGAGAGTCTCAGCTGTTGGAATCGATAATCTGATAGGAAGGAGAGAAGATTCTTCTTCTCTCTCGATTGGATTCATCCAAGCAAGGCTGACTTCTCATCACCATCATTCGAGGCGACTGCCACGAAGTTTTCCAGCAATCCTTACTGCTTTTCTGTTCTGTTCTTCTTATTTTCATTTCTGATCACTGTTGTTCTTAGTTTAGTATTTTACTTACTGCATTTCGTTGTTGTCTGTCTTGGATTCATTTCTTTTAAAGCTTTCCTTTGTCATTCAAACGTTCAAAGTAATCGAAGTAAAATTCTGCACTTCACAGTTTCTACCTTGTTCTGCTACGGCTTTGTCTTGCTGTTTTAAGCACATTTCCCTTCTAAGCATGTCTATCTTATCTACCATTTCTGTTCTTCATATATCCATGAGTAGCTAAACCACTTAGGGGCATGCTAATGACAGAACTATAGGCTAAAAAAACGTGCATCAAGTATGTAGGATAGCTCTCGAACATTGATTGTATGTGAGCTTCATCCCACGGGCAATTTCGATTGGCCATCCATTTTGTCCAAAGAACTCCTAACCTCTGGAAGGAGTAAGAGTTCAGAGTCATATAATCATGCTAGCCTTTCATGGTAATCAGGAAACGGCCTAGGAATAGGCGTTTCCCTAGTACAAACTAAACACTCCTGCTTGAATAAGATGCTTGAGACCTTACTTTGAAGTCGAGTAAACTTAAGACTCTAATGCATGGAATCGGACGATACTTGAGATAGAGTGAGTTTGATGTATAGAGAGTTGATCTAAAGCTTGATAATCGTAAGAAAATGCCTATAGGATAGTCATTAGTAGCCCTTAATCCACCCATTTACACACTTTCGTTGCTGTTTAATTGCGGAAACATTGCGGTCCTCGCAATTCTGCCAGATTTTCATTCTGTTTAGCTGTTTTCTTTCTCGTTTAGTAATTCCATCTCTTGTCTTTTAAGTCTAGTTTTAACTTGCATTTGTTTATGTTATATCCCTTTATACATTCAGCAAAAAGTAGATAATTAAAAACCAATTTTACCCCATCAAATTCATCCCATCTTTCTTAACAAACACACTTCGCGAATAGCTAAAAATGAGTCTCTGTGGAAAAAACGAATGAAATATACTTACTACTTGCTGTGAGACCATGTATGCTTGCATGTTCTAAGTGCTCTCTCTACACTTTTGCATAATTATCTTTACACATTGAGCACGCAACAAAACACCATGTGCGAAGACATGAAAAACAGTAAAGAACTGAATAAATGGAAGACGAATCGCAGCAGTGTAACAAATAGAAACGAAGGACAGAAAGCAGTAAGAAAGCTGATTAAAGTGTGCACGGATCTCCTCGCCGCAAGCGCCTCGGATGAAGGGGAAGATTAGATGTTCTTGGGGATGAATTCAATCAGAAGAGAAGAAGGATTTTCTCTTCTTCCTCTCGAATTATCGACGCCAAGGGCTGATTTCTTCGTCCCAACAAACGGGGTAAGGGAAATTGTGTGTGTGGATTGCGTTGTGACGGAGAACTCCACGCTTCCGAGTTGTTTTTCTCCTTCACCCTTCATCTCCTTTTATAGCTTTTTGCAGGTACCTTCAATCATGGAGAACCATCCATTCTAAACAGCAACCCTCTACGTGGCAGCAGGGGAAGGCTTAGGCGGCTGAAATATCGCAACCGTGACGACTGGCGGCTGGGAAAAACTCAGCAGCAGCAGCTTTGGCATTGCGGATTCCTTGCTGTGGCCGCAATGTTTATTGCGCTCCCAGCAATGTTTCAGCAATTCTCCTGCAATGTACATTTTAACTCTTTTAGTATCATTTTCTATTCTTTTTCGTTCCTTTTCCAAATAAGTCCTATTTTAGCTTCATTCCTCGAATTCTCACATTTAAGCACGTATTAAGCTAAATTCTAACAAAAACGCTCAAGAGATTACATGATTTTAAGGTAAATATGTCCCTAAATAATGTACTTTTGGAGAGGTAACACACCCCCAAACTTGAGTTATTGCTCGTCCTCGAGAAATATAAAGGCTTACTTGGGCTGCTAATTCTTGTCTTTTAAACTCTATCTAACTGACTTGTTGACTTCCCTAGGCTTACTATCCAAGGCACTGCTGTCCTCTGACACTCTCCTTAGTTCAAACTAACTCCACATTCTGCTTATTCTGGTTTTTCTTGCCTTTAAAACCTTTTGTCTTTACAAACTTCCTAACAAATGGTTTATCTGCCTATGTCATTAGGTTCATTGTGCAGCTATCTCTAAGTTTTCAAATTCTCCCTAGTTTTAACCCAGACTCAGTACATGCTTCTAATGTATTTATTATTGAGCTACCTAGGAATCCTTACAGTCATGCCAAGCTTAGCACATACGAGAATCAGAGTACAGTTCATAGAACAACTAAGCCTTGGCATCACTTTGTTGGATCGACACTCATCTCCCTTGACAAACCTTCAAACTACAGCCCTGTGCTTAGCAAACTAAGGATCAGAGTTCAATTACACAGGACACCTAAGCACTTAGGCCATAGCTTGTTGGCATACACTCTTCTTCCTTGGTCTTATTTTTCTTCTTCTTTTCTTTTGGTAGAGTCTTCTTTTGGTTTGCCTTTTGATGCAGTGCCACTTGTGGGTTACACAAATGGCCCTGATTACTCAACATCTTTTAGAGAGACACTACCCTTTATTTTTCTGTTTCTTTCTTTTTCATTTTTTTTCAAAGAAGAAGAATGCTTATGTTTTTCAAGAGGGAGAGAGGAGTGTTCCTAGGCCTAGAGGCTGCCTCCCCCAAACTTATCTTCTCATTGTCCCCAATGAGAGTCTGAGGTGGCACACCCCCAAACTTGTCCTAGAAGCATCTAGTCTAAGGAAAAACATGTAGAACTTAAAACTCCTAGGTATAGAATGACCTTCGTAGCACAGATAACTCATAAGCAGAATTTCAACAAAAACAACATGGTAAGGTCTCACAGAGGTTCATGCTTAGCAATATATGAAGCTAAATTAAACGAACAAGGGTGTGCTTTGACACTCATCCAGCATGCTCAATAGACAGATTACCTAGTGAATTCAGTAAAGCAGCAAAATATTGATATTTAAACATAGACAGCCCATCAAAAAGTCGTCCAACAGCATGCGAAAAACTAACAAAATATTGCGGACACCGCAAGGAATTCGCAATTAATCCAACAAAGCAAATTTAACTGTGATCAAGGCTCCTAGCATGCGATATTCGTTCATAGACAACTACAAAAACATCAAAACTACCTAAGCTACCTACTCAGATGACATTTAAACAAAACTAAACTACTCTAAACAAACAAATTAACAATTCAAAACAACTAATTATAGGGGGGCAACAGTTCACAGAAAAGCAGATTTCTTGTATTTGTTAAGAGGGATCAGAAATACTCCCTCGAATGCCGTCAGTCTGGCATTCAAACATCCTCATCTTCTTCACTTCTTTCTCTTGGAGGCACCCAAGGTTTCAGCAACCCAACAGGGAAGGTGGGGAACGTGCACCGCAGATGTTCAGCCAGCTCTTGGTCCCTTGCCTGCGAGTACTCAGCCCATTGGGTTATCTTGTGTTGCAAGTCTATCAGGCAGGCCATGGACAACGACTGTGCAGCAGCCAGTCCATCCATCTCGAACTCCATGTTGCCCCTTCTTCTCATCCTCAAGATCGTGGGCAGCTCCAGATGGCCAGTATAAGCCAATTGCCTCTCATCCCTCGTAACAGGGACTCCTGCACGCAAACAAAGCTTAGTAATGGTATTGGGGAAAAAGAGTTGGCCCTTACCTTTTTCGAGCATTCGATGATAGAGGCGGCAATGACTTCACCCACATCAATGGTGAGTCCCCTCATTATTGCATAGAGCAGCAGCGATCTCCCCTGGTTGATGGTTGTCTCATGTGTGATCGGGGAGATTCGTCTGCGTACGAGGGAGAACTAGACGGTTGCTTTGTCTCTGAGGGCCGCACTCATCAATGTGTGCCTCCCATTCCTTGAGTCTGCCCAAGCTGCCTCAGGTTTGCCTATTGTATTCAGGGCTTCCTCTAGGACTGCCTCTGAGGGTGATTCCATTATTCTTGCATATTCAGAGTGCTTATGCCCCTTGAGAGCATATGCTTCGTTGATGGCGTTGGCTGAGAAATCAACCTCTATCCCCCTCACCATTGACAGACAAGCTTCAGGATGCGTGAGGTTGGCGTAGAAGTCGTACACCATGTCAGGGTAGGCTGGAATTGGAGGCCTGCATAGCTCCTCCCAACCATGATTAATAATCCCTGCGCGCAAGAATTGCGGCAGATCCGTAAGGGCATCAAGAAATCCTCTCTCGTGGAGGAGTTCTTTCTTCATCAGTTCGAGGCCCTTGGCCTCTGCTTCCTTGGAAACATACCTCGCAGCTCGAGGCTCCTCTTCTTGATACATCTTTCTCTCCCCTTTTTCCCTTTCTTTGGCCGACTCAAAGGCCTCAGTTTTCATTTTTTTCATAGAGGGTTCAGCTTCAACCCTCTTCCTTTTGGTCCGTTTGGAGGCCTTTGGCCGCTTGCCCTTCACAATCACAGGTGCCTTCTTCCTGAGCCGTGCCTTTGTGGCCATATGTTGGAGGCATTCACCCAGCGTTTCCTCCATGGAGTCCATGCTTTCCCTCTCCACAGGGCTGTCAAGATTGACATCCCTGAAGGGGGAAAACACCTCTTCCTCCTCAGCCGGATCATCGATTGACATCGAATCTTGGCGCTCCTCAGAAGGAATTTCAGGCTCCAGCATATGCTGAGGAGATTCGGGGCTCTGCATGGGCGTCTCAAATGATGGGCGGCCACTGTTGAGGCTATCCTCACTCGGGATTTTCTTCTCTCTGATCGGGGAATCAGCCACCGTTACCTTCCACGTCCTCTTAGGAGGTTTCGTCGGATCAGAGGGATCAGCAGCTGCCGTCGTTGCCACCTTCCATTTCTTCCTTCTCACAGGAAGCTTTGGGGGCCTTGAGGGTTGCGCAGCGTCGGCGTCTGCCAAAGACAGCAACGCCTCCCTTACCAGTCTTGTCTCTTCTGCGTCAGGTGACGCTCTTTTGGGCGTGGATCGGTCGCCTCTTGTGGTCACCATTGTTGCTTCTTTGAAGATCTGAGCTTGGAAGTTGCAGAGGAATGAGAGTTTTGAATTGTGGAGTCCCAACGGTTTGAGAAATCATAGAGGAAAGTGATCCCCAACACCGTCTATTTATACTCAAGTGTTCTCCCAACGGCTCTTTTATTGCGGATGCCGCAATTCTTCAGCAATGATTCAGCATTTTCAATATAACCGTTAGGATTTTTCTTGATTTGTGTTGCAAGATTTTAGCAACAAAATCTTTGATCTCTCCAGATCTTTTCTCTGATCTTCTCCTCTTTGATTCACCTCCCTCATTGTCGCTTAAAATCTCCCATTATTATACTCCTAAAAAGAAATAAAAACACTTAATTAAAACAAGAAATAACCATATGATACTCAATCTAAAAACAATAAAGAAAATCTAAGGCATGGCCTTCTGACGGATGAGCACAGTGATTTTCATCACCCATCCTTGCTCATCCTCTCTTGATTTGCATCTTAGGCTTCAGATAGAAGGAAGGCCGAGAGTGTCTTCACATCTCCTTCCTCATAATAGTGCTTCAACCTCGCACCATTTACCATGAATGGCTGCCCTTGGTTCATCAATTGCACCATGAACAAAGACATAAGTAATCACAAAAGGACCTGACCACCTAGATTTAAGTTTGCCCGGAAATAACCTCAATCGTGAGTTGAACAATAAAACATGCTGGCCCTTTTTGAAGTCCTTGATCCTAAGTCTACTATCATGCCAAATCTTAGTTTTTTCCTTATACATTTTAGCATTTTCATATGACATGTGTCTTAGCTCATCTAACTCATGTAATTGTAGAGACCGCAATGTTCCCGCATCGGTTACGCAATAATTCAACTCTTTTAAGGCCCAAAAGGCTTTGATTTCTAATTTGAAGGGTAAGTGGCATGCTTTTCCATACACTAGCCTATAAGGAGACATACCTAAGGGTGTTTTATATGCAGTCCTATACGCCCATAGTGCATCGTCTAACTTAAAAGACCAGTCATTTCTATTAGGTTTAACAACTTTTTCAAGTATGTTCTTGATCTCCCTATTGGATATTTCAGCTTGTCCATTTGAGTGTGGGTGATAAGGGGTTGCTACTCTATGTCTAACATTATATTCAGCTAGTACCTTTTCCATAGCTTTATTTATAAAGTGGGTTCCTTCATCACTTATTATTGCACGTGGTGTACCAAATCTTGTAAAAATATGCCTATTCAGAAATTTAATGACTGTTTTGGCATCATTTGAGGGACATGCAATGGCTTCTACCCATTTAGAAACATAATCTACAGCTACTAGTATGTAAAGACTACCCGCAGATGGAGGGAATGGTCCCATGAAGTCAATGCCCCATACATCAAAGAGTTCCAACTCTAAGATATATGTGACAGGCATCTCATCTTTTCTACTCAGGTTACATGTGCGTTGACACTCATTGCAGTTGTGTGCATGGTCGTGGGCATCCTTGAAGATCGTGGGCCAATAGTAGCCACTTTGGAACACCTTTGCAGCCGTTCTTTGACCACCAAAATGTCCACCGTAAGGAGATGTATGACAGTGTTGCAATACTGACTTTGCCTCAGCAGCTGATACACATTTCCTCAGCAATCCATCCGCACAACTTTTGTAAAGTGTAGGATCGTCCCAGATGTACTTCCTAGCTTCGTGTAGGAACCTCTTCTTTTGTAAAGTTAGCAATATCCGCAAACCATGGTTCCTTGTTGTAATCACAATGCGCTAACACAAAGACATGTTCATCAACAAAGGCATCAGATATTGCAGGCTTAGCAATTATTTCGCAATTACTCTGCAATCTAGATAAATGATCAGCAACTACATTTTCGCATCCTTTTTTATCTCTAATGTTTAAATCAAACTCTTGCAATAATAACACCCATCTAATTAGCCGTGGTTTAGCATCAGCCTTCCTCATTAAATATTTTATTGCAGAGTGATCAGTGTAAACAAATTTTTTAGTACCTGCAATATAAGGCCTAAATTTTTCACACGCAAATACTACAGCCAACATTTCCTTCTCTATGGTAGTGTGTTGCGTGCTCAATGTGTTGAAATAATTAGGCAATAAAAGGGATAGAGCACTCAGAACATGCAAGCATACATGATCTTATAGCAAGTAGTAAGTATATTTCATTCGTTTTCCCACAGAGATTTATTTTTAGCTATTCGCGAAGTGTTTTGTTAAGAAAGAAGGGGTGGATTTGATGGGGTAAAATTGGTTTTTAATTATCTAATTTTTGCTGAATGTGTAAAGGGTAGTAACATAAACAAGAACAAGTTAAAGCTAAGCTCAACTGAAAAGAGACGAGATTAATAAATGAAGGTAAAAACAGCTAGACAGAATGGAAACTTAGACGGAATTGCGGCGACCGCAATTCTACCGCAATTATAATAACAGCGAAAGTGGGTAAATGGGTGATTTAAGGGCTACTAATGACTATCCTATAGGCATTTTTATACGATTCTCAAGCACTGGATCTACTCCCTATGCATCAAACTATCTCAAACTCATGTATCGTCCGATTCCATGCATTAGATTCTTTAGTTTACTCAACTCAAAGTAAGGTCTTAAGCATCTTGTTAAGGCAGAAAGATATGGTTTGTACTAGGGAAACGCCTATTCCTAGGCCGTTTCCTGGTTACCTTGAAAGGCTAGCATGATAATATGACTCTGAACTCTTACTCCTTCCAGAGGTTAGGAGTTCTTTGGACAAAATGGATGGCCAATCGAAATTGCCCGTGGGATGAAGCTTACATACAATCAAGGCTTCGAGAGCTATCCTACATGCTTGGTTCACGTTTTTCAGCCTATGGAGTTGTCATTAGCATGCCCCTAAGTGACTTAGTTACTCATGGATATAAGGAGAACAGAACTAAAGGATAAAATGGACATGCTTAGAAGGGAAATGTGCTTAAAACAGTAAGGGAAAGCAGTAAAATGCAAAGGCGAGAGACTGTGAAATACTGAACTTTGCGTTTGATTAATTGATTGTTTGAATGAACATAAGAGATACTTAAAGTAAAGAACAGCAAGACATAACACAACGAAATGAACTGAATGAACCACAAGAACAGAAACAACGCAAGACAGAGTTGTAAAATAGAAATGAAGAACAGAAAGTAGTAAAACAGCTCGAAAGTCTCGTTGCAGCCGCCCCGAATGAAGGATGAGAAAGGTCAGCCTTGCTTGGATGAATCCAACCGGGAGAGAAGAAGAATCTCCTCTCCTTCCTATCAGATTATCGATTCCAACAGCTGAGCTTCGCAAACCAGCAGACGGCAAAGGAAAACCGGAGAAAAGATGGACTGCGAGAAGACTTCTACGCTTTCGGATGATGTTTGAACCCTCGACTTTGACTCCTATTTATAGTAATCTGCAGGTGCATTTGGGCCAAGGAGAACCATCAATCTTCAACGACGTACTTCAGAATGGATGGAGGAGAAAGAACGAATCCCTGAAATAAAGGAAATTAACAGAAAAAGATCAGTCAACTTACGGTTTTCACTTGAAACATTGCGGGAACCGCAATGTTTCCGCAATGCTCGTTTTTCATTCTTTTCCTTCGGTTTTCAACCCTTTTCTTTCCTACTGTACATAAGTCCTAATTTAGCTACCTTCTTCTAATTCTCATATTTAAGCATAGGTTTAGGCTAAATGCTATCAAAAACACCTAAGAGTGAACATCTTTCTAAGCCAATTAAGTCCTAAAAAGGTCACTTTTGGAGACGTAACACACCCCCAAACTTAAGGTTTTGCTTGTCCTCAAGCAATCTAAGGACTTTCCTAGGCTGCTGTTTCTTCTTCTTTAACCACTTACTAACTCCCCTATATCCCTATCTATAGCACTGTTGTCCTGTGACACACTTCTAAGCTTAAAACTCCCCTCTTATCTAGCTTCTTCTGACTTCGCTTGCCTAATACTTCTTCTGTTTTCATTAACTCCCTACAACTGATCTATTTGCTTTTGTCATATCATGCCACTATCCCTAAGGTTTCAAATTCTGCCTAGCTTTACCTCAGACTCAGTACATGCTTCTAGCTTTATTTTTAATGTGTCTAGGATTCCTTAGAGTCATGCCAGTCTTAGTATTAACGGTGACAGTAGTACTTTTAGAGAACAACCTAAACCCTGGCATCACTACATTGGATATACACTCATCTCCCTAAACAACCCTACAAGTTACAACTTTGTGCTTAGCTAATTGAGGATCAGAGTTCTTTTTAAATAGGACATCTAAGCCACAAAGTTATAACTCCTAGGTATACATTCTTCTTCCCTATTTCTTCTTTTTTTTCTTTCTTTCTTACTTTGGTGGGGCCTCTCCTTTGGTTGCCTTTTGATGCAATGCCACTTGTGGGTCACACACTTGGCACTGATTACTCAGCAACCTAAGAGAGACTCCCCCCTTTATTCTTCCTTTCATTTTCTTTATTATTTTTTTTTTTAAAGGAGAAGAAGAATGCTTATGCTTTAAGGGAGAGAGGAATGTTCCTAGGCCTAGGGTGGCCTCCCCCAAACTTCAACTACTCATTGTCCCCAATGAGTGTCTGAGGTGGCACACCCCCAAACTTGTCCTAGAAGCATCTAGTCTAAGGTAAAACAAAGAGAATCTAAAGCCCTAGGCATAGACAGAACATTCTAAAAGAAAATATCATAGCAGCAGGAATTTGAAAAAAAAAACAGACAGATAAGGTCTTAAAGCTGTGCATGCTGAGCTTTTTAGAGGTTAATTTAAACTATCAAAGGGTGTCCTATGACACTCATCCAGCATGCATTTAGATAAGCTATATAAGGTAGTCATGATAGCAGCAAAAGATGGAATTTAAACAGATCACAGCCTAGCTAAACAGACAGTCCAAAACATGCTTTCAGTAATAAAAATTGCGGGTACCGCAATTATTTCGCAATCAAGTCAGGGCAGATATAACAGTGATTAAGGCCCCTAAGCATGCTCTTTCCAGTCATTCAAGCTCTCCTAAAAATAAAACAAAACTAACCTACCTAGTCACCTATCAGCAAACTATACTAAGCAAAATTAAAAACATAAAACTAAGCATCTAAAACAGATCAAAATTGTACTAAAAACAGCATAATTCACATAGTCTATCAGAAAGCAGAAAATTGTTTTTTGTTCTAAGGGAACAGCAATACTCCCTTCAGTGCAATTCAAACCAGCACTCAAACGTCTTCATCCTCATCTGGTTGTCGTGGTCGTGGAGGCACCCATGGAGTCAGGAGATTTGTGGGGAAGTCAGGGAAGATGCACCCAAGTTGGTCTGCAACTTCCTTGTCCCGTGCCTGCGCGTAAGTGGCCCATTGAGCCATCCTCCTCTGCATATCCATCAGGCATGCCATGGATAGTGACTGATCAGCAGCCAGCCTATCCAGTTCAAACTCCATATTCCCCTTCCTCTTCAGCCTCAAGCCAGCAGGCAGCTCCAAGTGGCCTGTGTAAGCCATCTGCTGCTCCATTCGCTCAATGGGGACTCCTGCAAGCAAACATAGTTTGGTTATGGTGTTAGGGAAAAACAGTGGTCCCTTACCTTTCTTGGCGCACTCAGCAATGGCGGCTGACATGATTTCACCCACATTGACCGTGAGACCTCGCATAATGGCATAGACCAGCAGCGATCTGCTCTGGTTGATGGTCGTCTCATGGGTCACAGGGGACAGCTTTCTCCTTACAAAGGCAAACCATACAGCTGCCTTTGCTGTCAGGTTGGCACTCATGAGGGTGTGCCTCCCATTGCGTGATACAGTCCACGCTGCTTCAGGCTGGCCAATGGTTCGAATGGCCTCCTCCAGCACTGCCTCAGTAGGCTCATCAACGATCCTCGCATAATCAGTGTGTCTTTGGCCCTTGAGGCCATAGGCTTCGTTGATGGCTTTTGCTGAGTAGTCCACTTCTACTCCTCTCACCACAGACAGCCCCTCTTCAGAGTTTTGCAGGTTGGCGTAGAAGTCATATACCATAGCTGTGTAAGCCGGATTGGGTGGCCTACACAACTCCTCCCAACTGTGATTTATAATTCCTGCGCGCAAGAACTGCGGCAGGTCAGCAGGTCTGTCGAGGAAGCCCTTCTCGTGCAGCAGCTCCCTTTTCCTCAACTCAATGCCTCTGGACTCAGCGTCAGAGGACACATACCTCACTGATTGAGGCTCATCTTCAGGGTAAAGCTTGGCTTTCCCTTTGTCTGCTGGCTTGGATGATTCTGCAGCCTCAACCTTGAGTCTTTTGAGCGATGGCTCAGTGCTCTCCTTGTCTGATGAAGGCACCCTCTTGGCCTTCTTCTTTTTCAGCTTCTTGGATCGCTTGGCCTTGAGAATCTTGGCCTTCTTCTTCTTTTTGAGCTTTGCCTTGATGGTGATCTGCTGAAGGCACGCCCCCAGCGTCTCCTCCATTGAGTCATTCTTCTGTTCAAGACTCTCCGGGCTAGCTTCCCTCACAGGTGAGAAAACCTCCTCGTCCTCACCTTCCCCACTGCCCTGTGTTGATTCTTGGTACTCCCCATATGGGAATTCAGGGTCATGCCGTGGGGAAGTGTGCGACGGCGTGGTGCTTTGCTCTGCTGTAGGTGTCTGCGCAGAACTCCGTGGTGAAGACGGCTGCTCAGGGCTCTGCGCTGGTGGCGATGAAGAGAGCTCTGGGCTTCGCACTGGCGAGGGGCTGCGCTTGGCTGCCTCATGGGATGGCTGGCTTTGTTCTTGACTCTCCACAGAGGGAGTCTTGTTCTTGATTTCTTCATCGGCCACAGCCATACTCCATCGACGCTTCTTGGGTGTGCCTGCTGGCTCAGAGGGTCCAGCAGGGATTTCAGTGACAACCTTCCACTGCTTCTTGCGAATCGGGAGTTTGGGAAGGCGTTCAGTCCGCGCAGCGTCAGCCGTAGCCAAGGCGAGCAGTGCGTCTCTCGCAGCTGTTTCAGCGTCGTCAGCCCTCTTTTTGGCTGCAGATCTTTCAGCCCTTGTGAACACCATTGTTGAGTCTTGGAGGTTTGGAGAGAAGAATCAAAGATGAAGAGAATCGCAGCTTTCTTGGAATTCAGAGAGTGAGAGAATCGTACAGATCAAGCGCCTTCTAACGGATATAAAGGAAACGGCTAAATCCCAACGGCTATTTTTTTTTGCGGATCCTGCAAATCCAGCGCAATTTTAGGGATATTTTTTCATCAAAATGTCAATCTTTGCTCGTCCGTATCTTTTATTTGGCTCAATCTTTTCTTGATTTTTAAAGCTGGAATTACTCTCCTTGATTCCCTCTTTCGATTCCCTACAAAAAGAAATAAAAGCAACATCAAATTCGTAATTAAAATCATACAACAAAACACACAAACGATAACCGGAAAATCGCAAAAAAAATAAACTAAGGCATGAGCCTTATGTTGACGAGCACAGCAATCACTCGTCCTCTCTCGTTCTCGTTTTCATGCTTCAGTCAAGAGGAAGGCCGAGAGAGTCTTCACATCTCCTTCCTCATAGTAGTGCTTCAACCTTGCACCATTAACCATAAACGGTTGGCCTTGCTGCAAGTTCTTTATCTCTATGGCACCATGAACAAACACATTAGTAATCACAAATGGACCTGACCATCTAGACTTAAGTTTCCCTGGAAATAGTTTCAACCGTGAGTTAAACAACAAGACAAGTTGACCCTTCTTAAAGTCCTTAACTCTAAGTCTACTATCGTGCCAAATCTTGGTCTTTTCCTTATACATTTTAGCATTTTCATAGGCCATATGTCTAAGCTCATCAAGCTCATGTAATTGCAAAGACCGCAATGTTCCCGCATCATTTACACAAAAATTCAATTCCTTCATGGCCCAAAATGCTTTGATTTCTAACTCAAGTGGTAAGTGACAAGTCTTGCCATATACCAGCCTATAAGGAGACATACCTAGGGGTGTCTTATATGCTGTCCTATAAGCCCAAAGTGCATCCTCAAGCTTAAAGGACCAGTCTTTCCTATTAGGTTTGACCACTTTTTCTAGGATGTTCTTAATTTCCCTATTTGAAATTTCAGCCTGTCCATTCGAGTGTGGGTGATAGGGAGTGGCTACTCTATGTCTAATGTTATACTTAGTCAACACTCTCTCCATAGCCTTGTTAATGAAATGTGATCCCTCATCACTAATGATGGCACGAGGTGTCCCAAACCTAGTAAAAATGTGCCTATGCAAGAATTTGGTGACTGTCTTAGCATCATTATTGGGACATGCTTTGGCCTCTACCCACTTGGATACATAGTCTACAACCACTAATATGTAAAGGTTACCTGATGATGGAGGGAATGGCCCCATGAAGTCAATGCCCCACACATCAAAGAGCTCCAACTCTAAGATGTAGGTGAGGGGCATCTCATCCTTTCGACTGAGGTTACCTGTTCTTTGGCATTCATCACAGCTGTGGGCATAGTTGTGGGCATCCTTGAAGATCGTTGGCCAATAGTAGCCACTCTGAAATACCTTTGCAGCTGTTCTTTGGCCACCAAAGTGTCCACCATAAGGAGCTGTGTGACAATGCTGTAGCACAGACTTCGCTTCAGCAGCTGAAACACACTTCCTTAGCAAGCCATCAGCACATGTTCTGTAAAGTGTGGGGTCATCCCAGATGAATTTCCTTGCTTCATGAAGGAACCTCTTCTTCTCTTGTCCTCCCTTGAAAACTGGTAATACCTGTGATGCAAGGAAGTTAGCAATGTCAGCAAACCAAGGTTCCTCATCGTTATCACAATGAGTCAAAACAAAGACATGTTCATCAATAAAAGCATCAGAAATTGCGGGCTCCGCAATTTTTCCGCAATTGTGCTGCAATCGAGAAAGGTGATCCGCAACCACATTTTCACATCCTTTCTTGTCTCGAATGTCCAAATCAAATTCCTGCAGCAATAACACCCACCTAATCAACCTAGGCGTAGCATCAGCCTTCCTCATGAGATACTTTAAGGCAGAATGGTCAGTGTATACAATTGTCCTAGTGCCTACAATATAGTTCCTGAATTTCTCACAAGCAAACACTACAGCAAGCATCTCTTTCTCAGTAGTTGTATAATTACATTGAGCCTCATTCATGGTCTTACTAGCATAATAGACAGGGTGTGTTAGCTTGTCAATCTTCTGTCCTAACATAACCCCTACAGCATAGTCACTAGCATCACATAACATCTCAAATGGGAGATCCCAATCTGGCCCTATAATAACAGGTGCGGTGACTAGTGCTTTCTTAAGGGTTGTCCAAGCTACTACACATTCCTTAGAGAAGATGAATGGCCTATTTAGTTCTAGCAGCTCACACAGAGGCTTGGCTATCTTAGAAAAGTCCTTAATGAACCTTCTGTAGAAACCAGCATGCCCTAAGAAACTTCTAATGGCCTTGACATTCTGAGGCTCTACCAACTTCTCTATGATTTCTATCTTGGCCCTATCGACCTCCACTCCAGCTCTTGACACTCTATGACCTAAGACAATCCCCTCATCTACCATGAAGTGACACTTTTCCCAATTAAGGACTAAGTTAGTCTCTTCACATCTAGCCAGGACTTGTCCTAAATTCTCTAGACAGTTGGTAAAGGAATCCCCAAAGACTGAAAAGTCATCCATGAAAATCTCTATCATGGATTCATCCAAATCAGAGAAGATTGCCAACATGCACCTTTGGAAAGTTGTCGGTGCATTGCATAAGCCAAAAGGCATTCTGCGAAAGGCAAAAGTTCCAAAAGGGCAAGTAAAGGTAGTCTTTTCTTGGTCTTTGGGGTCTATAGTGATCTGGTTATACCCTGAATAATCGTCTAGAAAACAGTAATCTGCTCTACCAGCTATTCTGTCTAACATTTGGTCAATAAATGGTAGAGGGAAGTGGTCTTTTTTAGTTTCTTTATTTAGCTTCCTATAATCCATACATACTCTCCATCCTGTGACAGTCCTAGTTGGAATCAGTTCATTGTTCTCATTGACTACCACAGTCATCCCCCCTTCTTAGGTACACATTGAATAGGGCTCACCCACTGACTACTAGCTATGGGGAAGATCACACCAGCATCTAACCATTTTATTATTTCTTTCTTAACTACCTCTTTCATAGAGGGATTCAGCCTACGTTGATGATCTACTCTAGGTGTGTGCTCTTCCTCTAGTATAATCTTATGCATGCAATAAGAAGGGCTAATGCCTCTAATATCAGCAATAGTCCATGCAATAGCCTTCCTATGTTGCTTAAGGAGTAAAATTAAATCAACCTCATGCTGTTCACTTAGCTTAGAAGAAATAATTACAGGCAGTGTATCATTATTTCCTAAATATGCATACTTGAGGTGAGTGGGGAGTGGCTTTAATTCTAATACAGGTGGATGCTCAATGGATGGCTTTAAAGGATTTAAGGATCTATCAGTTAAGTCTATATTCATACATACATGCTGAGGGTTATTTACAGATATGTCCATTATCTCAGCTATGTTTAAGTCTGTTAATTCTAATCCTACATATTCATTGGCATGCTTGGTTAATAATACATGCTCCAATTGTTCTTCCATTAAAGAATCTACAACGTCCATACTAGCACAGGATTCAAGGTCAGAGGGGTACCTTAAAGCATTTAAATCAGTTAAATCTAATTGTACATAGTTATTAGCATGCTTAGTTAATAATTCATGCTCCAGCTGTTCTTCCATCAGTGAATCTAAAATGTCCATGCTAGCACAAGATTCAGAGTCAGAGGGGTACCTTAAGGCTTTAAAAACACTAAATTTCACCTCTTCATCATGAACCCTCATAGTGAGCTCACCTTTTTGGACGTCTATCAGTGCCCTACCTGTGGCTAGAAATGGTCTGCCTAACAAGATGGGGACCTCCTTGTCTGCTTCATAATCCAGGATAATGAAATCTGCAAGGAAAATAAACTTGTCAACCTTTACTAAAATATCCTCAATTTTACCTTCTGGATATGCAATGGATCTGTCTGCTAATTGTAAAGTGACAGTGGTTGGACGTGCTTCTCCTATTCCCAACTGGCGGGATAGTGATAGGGGCATGAGGTTTATGCTGGCGCCCAGGTCACAAAGCGCTCTGCCCACGTGCTTGCCTCCAAGTTCTACAGGTAAGGTGAAGGAACCAGGATCCTTCTCCTTCTTGGGCAGCTTGTTTTGGAGGATGGCACTGCACTCCTCAGTGAGGTTTACTGTTTCAAACTCACCAATTATTTTTTTGTTAGTAATAATATCTTTCAAAAACTTTACATAGGAAGGCATAGACTGTAAAACTTCTACAAAAGGAATGTTGACATGCACTTGTTTAAGAATTTCTAAGAATTTATTAAAATGCACTTCCTGTTCCTGCTTCTTCTTAAGCCTTCGAGGATATGGAGGTGGTGGCACATATGCAGGCACGTCAGGGCGCCTTAGGATAGGTGGAGGCCTTGGAATTTCTTCTATCTCCTCAATAATTGGCTCTAGCCTGGCTCCTGATGTACTAGTTGGTGGTGGACCTTGGTTTGGCAGAGACTCCAGTGGAGCACTAGACTCAGTGTTCTCTACTCTCTTTGGTGTGTCCTTTGTGTTGCTCACCAAGGGTCTACCACTTCTAAGTTCAATTGCTTGAACTTGTTCTTTACCATCTCTCCTTGGCACCTCGGTATCAGCAGGGAGTCTACCTTGGGGCCTATTCTTGAGTTCATTGGCTAATTGGCCTATTTGGTTCTCTAGGCTCCTAAGAGTAGCTTGCTGGCTTTGAAGAGTAGCATCATTCTTAGCTATGTATTCCTTGAGTAAGTTTTCTACAGAAGATCCTACAGGTTGGTTGTATGGTTTTTGATACATAGATTGGTTATGTTGGGGAGTGAAACCAGGTGTTCCACTCGGTCTAGGTTGGTTAGGATTTTGGTTAGCATTCTGTTGGCCACCCCATGACAGGTTCGGGTGGTTCCTCCAACCAGGGTTGTAAGTATTGGAATAGGGGTTGTTCCTAGGCTGCTGCTGACTTCCAATGTAGCAGACTGAGGCTGGATTCCCAGGGCAGTATTCATACAGGTGCCCTTCCCCACAGAATCCACATACAAGTGTCTCACCTTGACTTGGTTGGGTGCCCATTGACATGGCGGTAGCGGTGTTGACACTTGTTTGGAGATTGGCTTGAGCCATTTGCTTAACTAGGTTGGTCAGGGCATTTATTTGGCTGCTCATCGCACTTAGAGCATCCTTGTCTTGAGCTCTAGTTGGCTCAACTGGATCATCTGACCACCTACAGTGAGATGCTGAGATCTTCTCCAAGATCTCATAGGCTTCGTTGTAACTCTTGGACAACATGGAACCACCAGCAGATGAATTTAAGACTTGCCTAGTGCTGGGGTTGCATCCTTTGAAAAAGACCTCTATTTGGATACACCATGGGATGCCATGATGTGGACATTTGAGAAGAAGGTCCTTGAACCTTGTCCAACTTCGTGAAGAGATTCATTATCAGCTTGTTTGAACTTAACTATATCATCACGAAAGGTAGAATTCCTATCAGGTGAGAAGTATTTGACTAGGAATTTCTCTGCTAAGTCTGTCCAATTAAGGACAAATCCAGAGGGTAATGAGTTCAACCATGTTTTGGCTTTGTCCCTCAAAGAGTAAGGGAACAGATATAGCCTCAAGGCTTCTTGGGAAACTCCAGGAATGATAAAGGTATCACTGACTCCTAAGAAGTTCCTAAGATGGTTGTGGGGGTCCTCATTTTCTATTCCAAAGAATTGTCCCACAGTGGACAACATTTGGAACATCACTGGCTTTAACTCGAATGAGTTGGCAGTGATTTCAGGACGGATTATGCTGGGGTTCAGCTCCCCAGGCATAGGTACTAGATATGAAAGAATGGCACTATTCTTGTCATTCGCTATTTCGATGGGATTGCGAGTGACAGGTACCGGATTTGGAATTATTCCAGCCATTTCTTCTTGAGACAATTGCGGAGGAATTGTGGTTCCCGCAATTATTTGAGGTATAGAGGGTTGGTTAAAGAGACGTTTCTTGGCTTTATTTCTGGCTCTAAATAGTCTCTCGGGCTCAGGATTGAACTCTAGATCACTACTTGAATGCTCACTCATAAACTAACCCAACTAGTACCTGCAAAAGAAATGAAACTAGATTAGTTCCAATAGGCAGTAAACTTGATGTTTCAAACTTAACAAACTTCGTTTTCACTTAAAATAAATCCCCGGCAGCGGCGCCAAAAACTTGTTGCGTGCTCAATGTGTTGAAATAATTAGGCAATAAAAGGGATAGAGCACTCAGAACATGCAAGCATACATGATCTTATAGCAAGTAGTAAGTATATTTCATTCGTTTTCCCACAGAGATTTATTTTTAGCTATTCGCGAAGTGTTTTGTTAAGAAAGAAGGGGTGGATTTGATGGGGTAAAATTGGTTTTTAATTATCTAATTTTTGCTGAATGTGTAAAGGGTAGTAACATAAACAAGAACAAGTTAAAGCTAAGCTCAACTGAAAAGAGACGAGATTAATAAATGAAGGTAAAAACAGCTAGACAGAATGGAAACTTAGACGGAATTGCGGCGACCGCAATTCTACCGCAATTATAATAACAGCGAAAGTGGGTAAATGGGTGATTTAAGGGCTACTAATGACTATCCTATAGGCATTTTTATACGATTCTCAAGCACTGGATCTACTCTCTATGCATCAAACTATCTCAAACTCATGTATCGTCCGATTCCATGCATTAGATTCTTTAGTTTACTCAACTCAAAGTAAGGTCTTAAGCATCTTGTTAAGGCAGAAAGATATGGTTTGTACTAGGGAAACGCCTATTCCTAGGCCGTTTCCTGGTTACCTTGAAAGGCTAGCATGATAATATGACTCTGAACTCTTACTCCTTCTAGAGGTTAGGAGTTCTTTGGACAAAATGGATGGCCAATCGAAATTGCCCGTGGGATGAAGCTTACATACAATCAAGGCTTCGAGAGCTATCCTACATGCTTGGTTCACGTTTTTCAGCCTATGGAGTTGTCATTAGCATGCCCCTAAGTGACTTAGTTACTCATGGATATAAGGAGAACAGAACTAAAGGATAAAATGGACATGCTTAGAAGGGAAATGTGCTTAAAACAGTAAGGGAAAGCAGTAAAATGCAAAGGCGAGAGACTGTGAAATACTGAACTTTGCGTTTGATTAATTGATTGTTTGAATGAACATAAGAGATACTTAAAGTAAAGAACAGCAAGACAGAACACAACGAAATGAACTGAATGAACCACAAGAACAGAAACAACGCAAGACAGAGTTGTAAAATAGAAATGAAGAACAGAAAGCAGTAAAACAGCTCGAAAGTCTCGTTGCAGCCGCCCCGAATGAAGGATGAGAAAGGTCAGCCTTGCTTGGATGAATCCAATCGGGAGAGAAGAAGAATCTCCTCTCCTTCCTATCAGATTATCGATTCCAACAGCTGAGCTTCGCAAACCAGCAGACGGCAAAGGAAAACAGGAGAAAAGATGGACTGCGAGAAGACTTCTACGCTTTCGGATGATGTTTGAACCCTCGACTTTGACCCCTATTTATAGTAATCTGCAGGTGCATTTGGGCCAAGGAGAACCATCAATCTTCAACGATGTACTTCAGAATGGATGGAGGAGAAAGAACGAATCCCTGAAATAAAGGAAATTAACAGAAAAAGATCAGTCAACTTACGGTTTTCACTTGAAACATTGCGGGAACTGCAATGTTTCCGCAATGCTATCGCAATGCTCGTTTTTCATTCTTTTCCTTCGGTTTTCAACCCTTTTCTTTCCTATTGTACATAAGTCCTAATTTAGCTACCTTCTTCTAATTCTCATATTTAAGCATAGGTTTAGGCTAAATGCTATCAAAAACACCTAAGAGTGAACATCTTTCTAAGCCAATTAAGTCCTAAAAAGGTCACTTTTGGAGACGTAACATAGTGTAATTACATTGCGCTTCATTTAAAGTTTTACTTGCATAATACACAGGGTGTGTTAGTTTATCTATCTTTTGCCCCAGCATAGCCCCAATCGCATAGTCACTAGCATCACACATTAGTTCAAAAGGTAAATCTCAATTTGGACCTACTATAATTGGTGCTTTGACTAAGGCTTCTTTAAGTTTTGTCCATGCTAGGAAACATTCTTTTGAGAAGACAAAAGGTTTATTTAGCTCTAGAAGTTCACACGATGGTTTAGAGATTTTTGAAAAGTCTTTTATAAATCTCCTATAAAAACCTGCATGACCTAGGAAACTCCTTATAGCTTTGGCGTTTTGAGGTTCCACTAGCTTCTCTATGATTTCTATTTTGGCCCTATCGACCTCTACTCTTGCTCTGGATACTCTATGTCCTAGGACTATTCCTTCTTCCACCATAAAGTGGCATTTTTCCCAATTCAAGACTAGGTTGGTTTCTTCACACCTAGTTAGGACTTGTCCTAGGTTTTCTAAGCAGTTGTTAAAAGAATCACCAAAGACTGAGAAGTCATCCATAAATATTTCTACCATGGACTCATCTAAGTCAGAGAAAATAGCCAACATGCATCTTTGGAATGTTGGTGATGCATTGCATAAGCTGAATGGCATTCTGCGAAAAGCAAATGTTCCAAAGGGACATGTAAAGGTCGTTTTCTCCTGGTCCTCAGGGTCTATGGTAATTTGGTTATATCCTGAATAACCATCTAAAAAGCAGTAATAGGCTCGGCCAGCTATTCTATCTAACATTTGATCTATAAATGGTAAAGAAAAATGGTCTTTTTTTGTTTCTTTGTTAAGTTTTCTGTAGTCCATACAGACTCTCCATCCTGTAACAGTTCTAGTTGGTATTAGTTCGTTGTTTTCATTAACTATTACAGTCATTCCACCTTTCTTAGGCACACATTGAATCGGACTAACCCATTGACTATTGGCTATGGGGAAAATTACACCTGCGTCTAACCATTTGATAATTTCTTTTTTTACTACCTCCTTCATGGAGGGATTCAACCTACGTTGGTGATCTACCCTAGGTGTATGTTCGTCTTCCAATAATATTTTATGCATGCAGTAGGAAGGACTAATACCCCTTATATCAGCAATCGTCCAGGCAATAGCTTTTTTATGTTGCTTAAGCAGCAATATTAACGCAATTTCATGTTGTTTACTTAGTTTGGACGAAATAATAACAGACAAAGTATCTTTCTCTCCTAGATATGCATACTTAAGATGTTCAGGCAATGGTTTTAATTCTAGTAAAGGTGGGTGTTCAATTGATGGCTTTAAAGGAGTTGTGGTTCTCTCAGACAGTTTATTAGTCATACATACATGCTGAGGGTTGTCCACAGATACATCCATCAATTCAGAGATATTTAAATCATCTATATCTACTTGTGCATAGTTAGTAGCATGCTTAATTAACAGTTCATGCTCAAGTTCTTCTTCCATAAGTGAATCCACTACATCTATATTAGCACAGGATTCAAGATCAGAGGGGTACCTTAGAGCTTTAAATACACTGAATTTAACCTCCTCATCCTGAACTCTCATGGTGAGCTCACCTTTCTGGACATCGATTAAAGCCCTACCTGTGGCTAAGAATGGTCTGCCCAATAAGATCGGTACCTCCTTGTCTGCCTCATAATCCATAATTATAAAGTCTGCAAGAAAAATAAATTTGTCAACCTTGACAAGTATATCCTCAATTTTACCCTCAGGGTATGCGATGGATTTGTCTGCAAGCTGCAAGGTGACAGTGGTAGGTCGTGCTTCCCCTATCCCAAGTTGTTGGAATAGTGACAAGGGCATGAGATTGATGCTGGCTCCCAGATCACACAGAGCTCTGCCCACGTGCTTGCCTCCCAATTCGACTGGTAAGGTGAAGGAACCAGGATCCTTCTCCTTCTTTGGCAGTTTATTTTGGAGTATAGCACTGCACTCCTCATTGAGATTCACTGTTTCAAATTCACCAATATTTTTTTTGTTAGTAATTATATCTTTCAAGAATTTAACATAGGAAGGCATAGATTGCAAAACTTCCACGAATAGAATATTAACATGCACTTGTTTTAAAATTTCTAAAAACTTATGAAAGTGCACTTCCTGTTCTTGTTTCTTCTTTAGCCGTCTAGGGAATGGAGGTGGTGGCACATATGTAGGCAATTCAGGTCGCCTAATGATAGGTGGAGGCCTCGAGATTTATTCTGGTTCCTCAATGATAGGTTTCAGTCTCACCCTCGTTGTGCTTGGTGGTGATTGATCAAGGTTGGGCAAAGAATCCAGTGGAGCACTAGACTCTTCATTCTCTACTCGCTTTGGGGTTTCTCTGGTGTTGATCACCAACGGTCTTCCACTATGAAGTTCAATAGCTTGAACTTGTTCTTTTCCATCCCTTCTTGGCGTTTCAGTATCTGCAGGCAATCTGCCTTGGGGCCTATTTTTCAGTTCATTTGCTAACTGCCCTATTTGGTTTTCTAGGCTCCTAAGGGTTGCTTGCTGACTTTGCAGGGTTGCATCATTCTTTGCAATGTATTCCTTAAGCAAGTTCTCTACTGATGATCCCATTGGTTGGTTATATTGTTTTTGGTAAATGGGTTGGTTAGTTTGTTGAGTGAAACCAGATGTTCCACTCGGTCTTGGTTGATTTTGTACTTGGTTAGTATTTTGTTGTCCACCCCAAGAGAGATTTGGGTGGTTCCTCCAACCAGGGTTATAAATGTTAGAATAGGGGTTGTTCCTTGGTTGCTATTGACTTCCAACATAACATACCGAGGATGGATTCCCAGGGCAGAAATTATACATGTGCCCTTCCCCACAGAATCCACAGACTAGTGCCTCACCTTGGTTGGTTGCTGCGCTCGTTGAAACGGCTGCTGCGGTGTTGACACTTTGTTGAATATTCTTTTGAGCCATTTGTTTTACTAGATTGGTCAGGGCATTGATTTGGCTACTCATTGCATTAAGTACATCCATGTCTTGAGCCTTCCTTGACTCCACAGGATCGTCTGACCATCTACAATGTGATGTTGAGATTTTCTCCAAAATCTCATAGGCTTCATTGTAGCTCTTTGAAAGCATGGAACCTCCAGTTGAGGAATTCAACACTTGCCTCGTGCTGGGGTTGCATCCTTTGAAGAACACTTCTATTTTAATACACCATGGAATGCCATGGTGTGGACATTTAAGTAATAGGTCCTTGAATCTAGTCCAAGCTTCATGTAATGATTCGTTTTCGGCTTGCTTGAATTTAATAATATCATCACGGAAGTTGGAGTTCCTATCTGGTGGGAAGTATTTTACTATGAACTTTTCAGCTACATCTGTCCAATTGACAATTGATCTAGAGGGAAAGGAATTTAACCACGTTTTGGCCTTATCTCTTAACGAATAGGGAAAGAGGTAAAGTCTTAAGGCTTCTTGAGACACTCCTGGGATGACAAAAGTGTCACTTACTCCTAGGAAGTTTCTCAAGTGGTTGTGGGGGTCTTCATTTTCCACTCCAAAGAATTGTCCCACTGTGAACAGCATTTGGAACATGACGGGTTTTAACTCGAAAGAGTGAGCTGTAATCTCAGGGCGTATAATGCTCGGATAAAGCTCCTCAGGCATTGGTACAAGATATGAAAGAATGGCATTATCCTTGTCATTCGCAATTTCAATGGGGTTGCTGTTAAGTCTCTGAAAGTGACTTATTTAGGACCCATTTAGCTTAGGAAGATGCACACTTTTAGGTGTTTTTGATAGCATTTAGCCTAAACCTATGCTTAAATATGAGAATGAGAAGAAGGTAGCTAAATTAGGACTTATGCACAATAGGAAAGAAAAGGGGTGAAAACCGAAGGAAAAGAATGAAAAAACAAGCATTGCGATAGCATTGCGAAAACATTGCGGACACCGCAATAATTCAAGTGAAAACCGTAAGTTGACTGATCTTTTTCTGTTAATTTCCGTGATTTCAGGGATTCGTTCTTTCTCCTCCATCCATTCTGATATACGACGTTGAAGATTGATGGTTCTCCTTGGCCCAAACGCACCTGCAAACTACTATAAAAGGGGGTCAAAGTCGGAGGTTCAATCATCATCCGAAAGCGTAGAAGTCTTCTCGCAGTCCATCTTTTCTCCTAGTTTTCCTTTGCCGTCTGCTGGTTTGCGAAGCTCAGCTGCTGGAATCGATAATCTGATAGGAAGGAGAGGAGATTCTTCTTCTCTCCCGATTGGATTCATCCAAGCAAGGCTGACCTTTCTCATCCTTCATTCGAGGCGGCTGCAACGAGACTTTCGAGCTTGCTTTACTGTTTTCTGTCTTCATTTCTATTTTTCCAACTCTGTTTGTGTTGTTTCTGTTCTTGTGGCGAATTTAGTTCATTTCGTTGTGTTCTGTCTTTCTGATCTTTACTTTAAGTATCTCTTATGTTCGTTCAAACAATCAATCAATCAAACATAGAATTCAGTATTTCACAGTTCTCGCCTTTGCATTCTACTGCTTTCCCTTGCTGTTTTACACACATTTCCCTTCTAAGCATGTCTATTTTATCTTTTAGTTCTGTTCTCCTTATATCCATGAGTAACTAAGTCACTTAGGGGCATGCTAATGACAACACTATAGGCTAAAAAACGTGAATCAAGCATGTAGGATAGCTCTCGAAGCATTGATTGTATGTAAGCTTCATCCCACGGGCAATTTCGATTGGCCATCCATTTTGTCCAAAGAACTCCTAACCTCTGGAAGGAGTAAGAGTTCAGAGTCGTATAATCATGCTAGCCTTTCAAGGTAACCAGGAAACGACCTAGGAATAGGCGTTTCCCTAGTACAAACCATATTTTTCTGCCTTAACAAGATGCTTAAGACCTTACTTTGAGTTGAGTAAACTAAAGAATCTAATGCATGGAATCGGACGATACATGAGATTAAGATAGTTTGATGCATAGAGAGTAGATCCAGTGCTTGAGAATCGTATAAAAATACCTATAGGATAGTCATTAGTAGCCCTTAATTCTCCATTTTACACACTTTTACTGTTTTTACAATTGCGATAACATTGCGGTATCCGCAATTCTGCTAAGTTACCATTCTGTTTAGCTGTTTTCTTCTTCGTTTATTAATTCCATCTCTTGTCCTTTGAGTCTAATTTCAACTTGCATTTGTTTATGTTGCATTCCTTTACACATTCAGCAAAAATTAGATAATTAAAAACCAATTTTACCCCATCAAATCCACCCCTTCTTTCTTAACAAAACACTTCGCGAATAGCTAAAAATAAGTCTCTGTGGGAAAACGAATGAAATATACTTACTACTTGCTATAAGATCATGTATGCTTGCATGTTCTGAGTGCTCTCTCTCTCTTATTTCTTATTCTTATTAACACATTGAGCACGCAACAGTTGCGAATGATAGGTGCTCGGTTTGGGGCTTCTCTATCCATTTCGGTTTGTTGTGATTGCGATGACTCTGCGTGGTCCGCAATGTGTTGAGTTACAGGTGGCTGTTTAAAAAGGCGTTTCTTAGTTTTGTTTCTGGCCCTTAAAAGTCTTTGAGGCTCAGGATTGAATTCTAGGTTGATATTTGGAAACTCATTCATAAACTAGCTTGATAGTACCTGTAAAGGAAATGCAAAAAGATTAGCTCCAATAAATATTAAGTTTTTTCTAAAATAACACAATTCGTGTTTACTAAACAAAATCCCCGGCAGCGGCGCCAAAAACTTGTTGCGTGCTCAGTGTGTAAATAAAATGTAATGCGAAGAGCACTCAGAACATGCAAGCATACATGGTCTGCAGTAAGTGATAAGTATTTTTTAATTCGTTTTCCCACAGAGATTGAGTTTAGTTACTAACGAAGTGAGGAGTTAAATTAGAGAGGGTCACTTAAATTGGGTGGATTTGAGGTTGATGTGCCAAACTAACAAAGAATGTAAGAAGTATGCAAGCATAAACGAAAGCAAGTAAAGAGATTAAGCTTTGATGTGGAGAAGATAGAACTGCGGATCTAGCAATATTATAGCAATAAAATCGCAAAAGTAAAATACTGGAAAAAATGCTAAGGCAAAAACAGAACTATAGAATTGTGGTTCCCGCAATTATCTAGCAATTAATTTAGCAACGATTTAAAGGTGAGATGAGGAAACAAGGTCGACTTAAGACTCCTCTATAGGCTTTTACATACGATCATTCAGCAGTAGATTAACTTATCATGCATCGATTTAGCTCAGTCTCATGCATCTCTCGATTACATGCATTAGATCTTCTAGTTCACTCATATCCAAGCAAGACATAAACATCTATTTATACAAGCAAGCTAATGAATCGTGCTAGGAAAACGCCTATTCCTAGGTCGTTTTCTGGCTACCATGAAAGGCTAGCATGAATGGACGATTCTAAACTCTTACTCCTTCCGGAGGTTAGGAGTTCTTTAGACAAAATGGATGGCCGATCGAAATTGCCCATGGGATGAAGTACACATACATTCAATGCATTCGAAGCTATCCTACATGTTGAACTCACGTATTTCTAACCTATAGATTCATCTTTAGCAGACCTTTGTGTGATTTAGTTACTCATGGTTGATGGAGAATTGGAAAAGATAGATTGACTAAGCATGATTCAAAGTACTCAAGGAAAGCGAGAGATTAGAAGATGACAAGATGAAGAACTCAAAAAGACTTAAACGGTTACTTTATAAATTGAGGTTCAAAACACAATGTGCGAAGACATGAAAAACAGTAAAGAACTGAATAAATGGAAGACGAATCGCAGCAGTGTAACAAATAGAAACGAAGGACAGAAAGCAGTAAGAAAGCTGATTAAAGTGTGCACGGATCTCCTCGCCGCAAGCGCCTCGGATGAAGGGGAAGATTAGCTGTTCTTGGGGATGAATTCAATCAGAAGAGAAGAAGGATCTTCTCTTCTTCCTCTCGAATTATCGACGCCAAGGGCTGATTTCTTCGTCCCAACAAACGGGGTAAGGGAAATTGTGTGTGTGGATTGCGTTGTGACGGAGAACTCCACGCTTCCGAGTTGTTTTTCTCCTTCACCCTTCATCTCCTTTTATAGCTTTTTGCAGGTACCTTCAGTCATGGAGAACCATCCATTCTAAACAGCAACCCTCTACGTGGCAGCAGGGGAAGGCTTAGGCGGCTGAAATATCGCAACCGTGACGACTGGCGGCTGGGAAAAACTCAGCAGCAGCAGCTTTGGCATTGCAGATTCCTTGTTGTGGCCGCAATGTTTATTGCGCTCCCAGTAATGTTTCAGCAATTCTCCTGCAATGTACATTTTAACTCTTTTAGTATCATTTTCTATTCTTTTTCGTTCCTTTTCCAAATAAGTCCTATTTTAGCTTCATTCCTCGAATTCTCACATTTAAGCACGTATTAAGCTAAATTCTAACAAAAACGCTCAAGAGATTACATGATTTTAAGGTAAATATGTCCCTAAATAATGTACTTTTGGAGAGGTAACAGGGTTGTAGAGGTGCTGAGGTAGACGAGAAGGCAAACGTCATTAAAAGGTAATTTTGCCCTTTGTAGCTCTCTGGTAAATTTACCGGTTGGTTTTACCGATAGGAAATTTACCGGTGGAGCTACCCAAACGTTGTTTCTGAAGCGTTTGGGGTTTGTTTCTCTAGTCGAGATTTACCGATATGGTATCGGTAAATCCTACACCGAGAAAACCGGCCGGTAAGTGTTATCGGTCTGGTTTATCGGTTGAAATTTATCGATTGATAAATTTACCGGTTTAGACCAGAACCGGTATATCGGTAAAAATCAAGCGTTGATCTTTTCTCGGTATACCGGTCCAGTGTTTACCGATGGGGTTGAACCGGTCGGTTTACCGGTCGCAACATTACCGGTGTATGGGCACCAGTTTATCGGTATCACTTGGTTCGATTATTCTTTACCGGTCAACTCCCTCGGTTGATTTTATTGGTGGTAATGAATTTCCCGGTTGGACTCGAAGTTGAGAAAAATGCTAAGTGTTAGTATTGTTTTTCACTTCTTGTTTGTTGCTTATTGATTGATGAAGATCCTCAGCCAGTTTTAGGCTTCTTCCGTTGCGCCTCTGGTTGTCTAGGGATCGTTCGGTTTCCATCATTTGCAAGCCTCGACAACTTGAAATTGGAGCACACCATAAAGTTCTCAACCACACTTCCAAGGTGAAAACCTGTATGTAACAAACACCACGAGCCACATGTTGTAGGCAATACTCATATTCGCGAAATGATTGAATCCATCTGAAGCTAATACTAACCGAACATTCCTTGGGTCTGAAGAAAATCGAGGAAACTCTTTATCAAAATATTTCCACCATGCATTATCAACTAGATTCGTAGAACACCATCAATTTCAACTCGTTTATCCTTATGCCATCTCATTTTAGAAGCAATATGTTTCGATGAAAACAATCGCTTCAATCTTGGTATCAGTGGGAAATGATGTTAAACCTTATGTGAAAATTTCTTACCCTTTCCATCCTTTATTTTATAATGAGACTCACCGCATATTAAACAACTTTGAAAATCAACAAACTCTTTCCAAAATAATATACCGTCCTACTTTCTAGCATGAATGTACTCATATCTTAGCCCTAAATCACGTAACTTTCTTTTAGCTTCACAAAATGTATCGGGTATAGATGCATCAATTGGAAATGAGTCTTTCAACAATTCTAATAACATATCAAATGGTCGACTTGTTACTCCAATTATTGTGCACATTGATATGCATCAACCTCACCAAGAAGTTCAACCAGAAAAATTTAATACAACCATGGTACAATTGGTTACGTGTTTCATCCATTAACTACTAAATATTTTCTTAATTATGCATAAATGTAAGGTAGATATTTCACTGATACAATATCCTCTCAAATCTTTAGAAACATCTTCTAGCTAATACCATTTGATTTTCTTTCTGCCCATTTTTCTGATGCATAGGCATTAGGCCATACATTTTTTTATACTCACTTTATTTTGGCTTTCTAAATTGTCAAATATTATGCAATTAAATTTTTCAAGAGCTGCTTGGGCACTGAGTGAGTTATTATAGTCAGTGGTTATAATAGTCTGAAAACACGGTTGAAGTCAGTGTTTATTGACGATGGATTATAATAGTGGATAGACATATAGTTCAATTTAGTTATGTTCTCTAACTTTTTTAAACATAATTCTAACATAGGCACATGTTTTATTTATTTATATGAGTAGATTTTTGTGAGGATATGAAGTGTGGGGAAGTCATATGTACTAAATTTTTTTTTCCAAAGTTTTATATGTACCATGTTAGATAAACAATTTTAAAATTGATTAGATTTGTCGTACACAGTTAATAAACAAAAAAATAACTATAAGTACTAGAATAACATTAATCTTAAATTTAAGTACTAAAATAGATTATCGTTATTCAAGCGGTATCACATAAAATATTTTATAGTCCTTCGGGTAGAAAATAAAACATTTTGAAGAAATAAGGTCAAAAAAAAGAGGAGTTAGAAAGAAGAAAAAAGAGAAATTGAAAAGAATATCAGATTGCTCAAAGGAGAAGAATGGTAAAAAGAAAGAGAAAGGTCAAAGAAAAGAGAAAATAAAAGTAATGAAAAAACAAATAAAAAAAAATCAAAATAATATATATTTTTTTTATCTTTTAAAATAACCTTGGGAGGAGGAAGACATCATGTCATGTCTTCCCTTCATCTTCTCAACAAGGGGTTGCGTACACATAATTAAACGCACAAGTAAAATGTATATATATTTTTTTAATAATTCAGTTGGTTTGAATTTTTTTGGGCTCGCCGACCGACCGACTCCGATCGAAAATTGCCATAAACCGACGAGTCGGTCGACTTGGTTTCCAAATTTTTTTTGCTCACCCCCTACTAAAAGGATCAGAAACAAAAAAGGCCGATCATGAAAAACTAAGGTGAAGAAAATACAAGGAGACATAAGAGACCTTCAAAGAAGTTTGCAGAAGACTAAAATAACGGAGGGACTCGATCTTGATGCGCTACTAGAAGTGATAGAATGAACATATAGAAAAGACCAGATTGAAATCTGGTTCAAGTGAACTAGATCCAATATTGGGAGGAAACCTGTTTTACTCTACAAACATTGGGCCAAGATAGCATGAGTCTGACTCATAAATGAGTTAGACCCGAAAGATAAGAGGTATCAACCCATACGAATAGGGCCGAGGCCGACCCCATGGGGATGAGGCTGAGGTGGCCCACCTTCTAGGTGTAAAGGCCAAAGACTCAGTTCCTTCATGTCAAACCTAATAGGAATAAAAAAGACCTAAAGACTGCTATAAATACCACCTTAGGCCAGGAAGAAAGTTAAGTCAATTTTAATTCAAGAACTCTAAAGTCAACTGATGCTCTACTTATTTTGACATCAAAATTTGTTTTTTTTATTTTGCAAGTCTCTTTATCCCGACCAGGAGCAGAGCTACAATAGATTCGGGGCTTAAGCCATCTGAACTTTTAAATATATACTATTAGTATTATAAAACTTAAAATTTTATATTGCTCTAGTGGATGGTATGCATCTAGCCTCTCCTTGATGTGCTCGCCAATTAACTAAACAAAAATCCAACCGCGTGCGTGGCTGGTACACACGGAACATCTGTATTAAAATTGTTTATTTTTTTTTTAGTATAACAATTAAAACCTTATTTATTTATGTTTATATAAATAATTAATGTATGTGTCTGTTTTCCAAAACAGAATATGTCTTCGAAATTTAATTTCATATTTATGGATTAGAATTATATGATTAAATCTATTTTCTTCTTATCAATTACTAATATATATATATTTTAAATAATGGTAAGTCAAAATACTTAGAATTATATCTTCAAAATATTTACCATTTATAAATATAAAATAATAATTATTATATATATTTATATAAAAAAAAAAAATTAAAATATCATTTTAGTCCATACTCTGCTACTTGCTTTATTTTAGTTATGAAGTTTCAAATGTCCAAATTAGTTTCGTACGCCCAATAAATCTTAAAATTATTCTTTAATTAGTTTATGATTAATTTTTTCAAAAAAATATTTAGTCGCTATTAATCGTCTCTTCATAAACTATTTTCTTGAATGAAAATTATTATTATTATTTTATAAGTTTGTTAATAAATTATTATTATTATTTTTAATTATTTCAAACAAACAATAATGACTCATTTTAAGAATGATTGAACACAATTATTGAATACAATTATTGAACCGAGAGATTATATTTAGACATTTGAAAGTAGGAGGACTAAAATGAAATGAGACATAAAGTACAAAGATCAAAATAATATATTTTTTTTACAATTTATGCGACGAATATGATTTCGTCGCTATTTGTTCGTCGCTAAAAAGGTCTTTTCTTGTAGTGTTTGAAACTCTGACCTTTTTTTTTGTAGAGATATTAATTAATACAAGATTGAACCTCTGACTTTCTGATCATTAGTTCGCACTTATGTGTTGAGTTATGCTTATGTTGATTTTTTTTTCTTTGAGGAAGAGAAAAATTGAATTTTTTAATGTTGATGGTCATGTTTTATGTTGAGTTACTCTCATGTAGACAAACTAATAACAAAATATATCAAGCCCCCTGATATAAAGTTCTGGATCCGCACTGGTCCCGACGATATACAAATTCATCGTTGAAGCCACGTGAGAAAGCAGATGTCGTCCACCGTGCGAAATTTGGCCTCAACGATATATTTTAGTCTCTATCGAGATCTTTTAAATTTAGTCTTTATTATTTAATAAACTTTAATTTAGTCTCTTATAATTATCTAGAAAAATCAAACTTATCTCTACTCGCTTCTTTGAGAATGACCTAATTCCTCCCAAATTTTGTCTAACATACTAAGTCGATGATGTAATCTTGTATTAAGTCGATGATGTAATCTAGTGATCAACCGATTTCCATATTTATCAACGAAAATTATATAAATTACAACGTGAGGGACTAATATATATATATATATTTTAGTATATTGAGTGTGGGGTATTCGAACCATAGATCTCTTGCTCGTCAACACATACATATGTCATATGCCAGCTGAGTCATGCTCGCTTTGGCAGGAAATAAAGTACTTATTTCAAATTGTATTATAATTTAATAAAAAATTCTAATTTTTTTTATTGGTAGAATGATTCAATTTGACTAATTCCAATAATCAATATTCTCCTTTGCAAAAAATATATATATATATATTTTGTAGATTTATTTCCTTGAAGCACAAGATGTATATATAATTAGTTTCATTGAACTTTCCTTTGTGACTTTTCTTCTCTCTACACATTATTTTCTCTCTATAAATAGAGACAAGCTTGTGATGATGAATTGAGCTCCTTTATTTATTTGTGGCCTCATTTTTTTTCATTTTCATAATAGCTTTCATGAGAGAGGGAGAGATCTCTTCATAAACTTTCTTTTATTCTCAATTTGAAGAGAAGAGGAGAAGAAAGTAATTCTATCTCAAAATTAAGGTATGTCTAACTTTCCCCCTTCAATTATTTATTTATTATTTTAAAACTTCTATTTAATTATATATTTGGTGATGATATTCTTTTCTTTTTTATGATAACATATTCTGTTGAAAATTAAAAATTAGAAATAGATAGTTTTGTATGTTTTAGGAGAGAAAAAAAAAACTTTACCCTAATAGTTGTATGCTAAAAACAACAAATACTTTTGTAAAGAGGTCCGACTTGTTCACTTGCGTATCTAATCTTTCATTGTGATTTCAATCACGACTTATAGCATTTCAGTGTTATTAGAATTTTTAACTTTTGCGATGATAGTACATAATCTGAATTGTTATCTTGGTGAGAAAATTTGTAGTCATGTGAGATATCAACAATTTAGCTTTACTCGATAGTAATTACTTGTACTCATTCCTTTGATTAATTTATTTTGCTAATATTTAGTGTCACTTCTTTATTAAGTGGTTAATTATCATTTTAAGAGTAGATTCTACATTACAAATTCTCTAAAATAATGTGCACTAGTGGTTTGTGATATTTTCAAGTGGCCTATGATTGGAAAGATGGTCCAAGAAACTTAAAAGTCAACTAAGTTAGCTGCCTATCTTTGTTGATAATTAAGCCATTTCCAGCCATACTATGACCAATTATTATCATTTGTAAGATAGCTATTGAGTTGATGTAAACTCATCATATAACCGCCAAAAACAAAAAAAAAAAAACAAACAAACAAACATATCGACCGGCATGATCTAATCTAGTGACTAGAGACCAAAAGGTCTAGGTTCGATCTCCACTTTACATGTGAAAACCATCATTCTTATCTATGTTGATAGAAAAGTTTAGAGTGGATAGATAACAATATTAAAATCTAATGTACTATGAAAAAAATAATTATAATAAAATTATAATATTTTTAAACTAAAAAAATATTAATAATATATATATATATATATATTTTTTAAAGAGTATACTAATAATATTAATGACAATCACCATTACAAAAAAAATATTAATGACAATTTGATTTCAATTTCAATACATAAATAAACATTTGAAGATAATTTTAATAATTATATATAATTTGTTAACAATTTAAATAAAGTTGAAGATAAAAAAATAAAGAATCCTGAAATTTTGAAATCAAAAACTTGTTTTTGAAAACCTTATTTTTTGGTTTTTAAAATTTGTTAATGAATGTAAAAACGTCTTAAAAAATTTAAATCCAAAAAGCTCAATTGGTTACCAAACATACATGTTTTCTAAAAATAAAAAACTAAAAACTAAAAATAAGAATTGAATGCGTTAATTTTTTTTTAATGATTTTCGTTTTTATATTCGTTGAGGACATATATCTTAATTAGGGATTATTTGAGTTAGGTGGGTTGATTTTGAAATAAATTAGAAAGAAAGTGCCATACTAACGAGTTGGTTAAATTTTAAAAAATTATTAGGATCAAAACCATTCCCCTTAATTAGGCCGTAATTGACTTTCAACAAATTGTCAAATTTTCACAAACTATTAAATGCACAGGTTGAACCTGCGCATTCCCACACAAACAACCAATTTTTTTTTAATTGTTTGAAAATGGGAATTTTTTTAATTTATTTCAAAATCCACCCTAACCCAAATAACCCTTAGTTAGCATAGAAGATGTGATCTAATATAATATTTCATTAATCTAATTATATATAAATGAATAATGAGATACATAATTATAATTGAATTAAATTTGGAATCCAACATGTTAAAGATTAAAAAGTTAACTATCCAGCATAGCTCAATTGACGTAAGATTGTGCATGTGACTAACTTAGGTCATGGATAACTAAAATACCGTTACGAAAAAAGAAAAAAAAATTAACTATTTGTTTTTTTTAAAGAAAAAGATTTAAGATTAAAGTTTTTTTTTTCTTTTTTTTTCTTATGCACATTTTATCAAGTCAACATTGAGCAACTATTTTGATTTAAGTAAACAAAAATTTGAGGTAAAAAATGTAAGTTTGATTGCAACAATCATATAATTCTAACATTTGATGAAACAATACTTATAATTTATTTTGATGGAACAATAGTTTATAATTCATCATTAATTTATGCATGTTATAATAATCAAAGTCTAATAGCAATTATTTAAAAAAAAAAAAAAATGTCTAATAGCAACAATTTAAAAAAGTGGACAACTTCATTGATCAAAGTGCAAGTTTGAATGATAATTATAATGTTTTTTTTTTTAATATTTTAATTAATGAGAATTGAATTGATAATGTATTAGTCAAGAATTCAAATTTATGCCAATTTGTTTGAAAATAATTATAATGTTAAATTATATAAAATACATTTAAATTTTGTGGTATATTATTTCAATTATGTCCCTAACTTAATTAAAATCTATCTAAAATTTTTTTTGAAAAAATATTTAATTAGTACGGATAGAAGAATTGAACCCGTGACATCTTAGTGAAGGGATATATTCGATGTGTCAAGTGGTTGTATAATGCAAGATCGAACCCCGAGCTATTTTAAGTGCAGCGTTCACCGGCTACATGCAAGTGGTTGTTTGATAATTTTATCCGAACTCGAGTTTTTTTTTTTTTTTTTTTTTTTATCTCTCTCTTTCTGAAAATAAAATAAGTTTTAAAGTTGAGATATTTTAATAGATGGAAGTAGTAGGATCTTGTGCGGGTTATTATCACAAATAGCCTATATGGCAAAAAATCTATCAACATTAACGCTGTTTTTTGACACTATCAACATTAACCTTTCTCGGTGCATCCAGGCCAGGATCGGGCACCAGGATTCTTTTTTTTTTTTTTTTAATTATCTATGACATTTATGTATTTTACGTTTTTACCCTTCCTTATAATATACCATATATAATACTATTTCTTTAACTTGCAAGGGAAGTTTTCATCTTATTCACACTTTTTCTCTCTTTTTCCTTCTTCACACAACATTCCATTTGAGTTCATTCCTTCTTTTTCACTCTCTCACGATTTTTGCGTGCAAACAAGTCAATTTTGGCCCCATTTCTCGTTCATTAACCCAGATCCTGGTCGAAATGTATACAAATCCTGGCTAGGATTTGTATACATTCCGACCAAGATCGAGCTGACCGAGATTTTTTTTTTTTTTTTTTCATACATAGCTTGTACGAAGCAACCATTCCCATCAATGCTTTCATGAGGCTCTTAATTGTCCTATCAAATACCATCCTACTCCAGTCGTACTTGGATAAACCTTAAACCCTAAACCCATGAAAACATCAGTTATAATGTATGAAAAAAAAACTTGGTGAGCTCGATCTTGGTCGGAATGTATACAAATCCTGGCCAGGATTTGTATACATTCCGACTAGGATCTGGATTAATGAACGAGAAATGGCGCCAAAATTGACTTGTTTGCACGCAAAGATCGAGAGTTAAAAGGAAGGAATAAACTCAAATGGAATGTTGTGTGAAAAAGGAAAAAGAAAGAAAAAGTGTGAATAAGATGAAAACTTCCCAGGTTAAAGAAATAGTGTTATATAAGGTATATTATAAAGAGGGGTAAAAACGTAAAGTACATAAATATCATAAATAATTAAAAAAAAAATAATAAATTCTGGTGCCGAATCCTGACCAGGATGCACCTAAAAGAATTAATGTTGATAGTGTAAAAAAAACAGCATTGATAGATTTTTTTTTTTTGCCATACAGGCTATTTGCGATAATAACCCATCTTGTGATGATATTTAAATAGCCAGGTTCAAAATTTGCGCGTATGGATGATAATGTGAAGACGATAATGAAACCATTTTTCTCACAGATTTCTCTGCAGAGCAGAGCAAGACGAAGGAGAAGGAGAAATGGACGGTTGTTCGACCGCCATTGTAGGTTCAATCGGAGAAAGAATCACCAACTGCATGGTGGATCCAGTTTTCCGGCAACTGGATTATCTCCTCCACTTCAGAAGCAATGTGAATAATCTCACAGATCAACGAAAGAAGCTGGTGGAAACCAGAGATTTTGTCCAACACTCCGTCGACTCCGCGAAAAGCAACGGAGACGAAATCGAAGGTATGGTTGTCGAATGGTTGAGTATTTCTGAAAAATTTAGTGAAGATCTCGATAGGTATTTCAATGAAGCGAGCGGGCGAAGTCTTCGATGGTGGAATATGGTATCGCGACATCGTTTTAGCAGAAGAGCTATGAAATTGGGTGTGGAGGTTGTTAAGGCCATTGAAGAAGGGAGATTCGAGAAGGTTGCGTATCGTCTACCTCCACAGGCGATTATGACGACGCTGAAGAACAACAGTAAGAAGTTCGAAGCCTTTGAATCTAGGGTTTTTATTTTGAAGGAGATAATCGAAGCGCTTGCTGATGCTAATGCGAGGGTGATTGTGGTACATGGAATGGGGGGAGTGGGGAAAACAACTCTAGTTGAAGAAATTGCGAGATTAGCCATAGAGGGAAAGCTTTTCGATGCTGTAGCTATGGCGACTGTGACGCAAATTCCAAATGTGAAAAGAATACAGGGGGAGATTGCTGATCAGTTAGGGTTGAAATTTGAGGAGGAAAAGGAACGAGTGAGGGCGGATCGATTGCGTCGAAGGTTAGAGAGGGAGAAGAAGATGTTAGTGATTTTGGATGATGTCTGGGCTGAGCTTGATTTGGAAGAGATTGGAATTTCTAGCCATCACAAGGGAGGTAAGATTCTTGTAACTTCTAGGAAGGATGATGTGTTTTTTGATGGTTTTGGTACTCAAAAAAATATCAAGATCAATGTTCTGTCGAAAAAGGAAGCAAGGGATTTTTTCAACAAGATGGCATGTCATGATTCTGTTGAATCTAATGATTCTGATCCTGATCCTGAAATGGAAGCTGTTGCTACCGAGTTGGCAGATGAATGTGCAGGATTGCCGCTCGCTCTTGCCACAGTTGCACAAGCATTGAAAGGTAAAGGACGACCAATTTGGAATGATGCTTTGCAAGAATTGAAGTTTCCCAGCCAACCCAATAACTATGGAGTGAACAAAGAGGCATATTCTTCTTTGAAATTGAGTTATAAATCTCTAAACAGAGATGAAGCCAGGTCCTTATTCTTACTATGTAGCTTGTTTCCAGAAGATTATCAGATTAACATCAAATACTTGTTGATGTATGCAATGGGTTTGGGCTTATTAAACGGCATGAGTTCTCTAACGACGGCAAAATGGAGAATACTTTCTTTGGTTGATGAGCTCAAAACTTCTTACTTGTTGCTTGATGGGGCTGATAGTGATTTCGTGAAAATGCACGATATAGTTCGAGATACAGCAATTTTGATTGCTTCGAAAATGAAGTCTAAGTATTTGGTAAGGCATGGTGCTGGAGAGAGTTTGTGGCCTTCAATGGACGAGTTCAAAGATTACACTGCAATCTCATTAGGATGCAGTGATCACTCTGAACTCCCAGAATTTATATGTCCACAGCTTAAGTTCCTATTATTGGTGGGAAAACGAACATCTTTGCGATTACCCGAAAGCTTTTTTGCAGGTTTGCAGGAACTAAGAGTTTTAGACCTGACTGGCTTATGTATTCAACGATTTCCATCATCAATCAACCAACTGGTAAACCTTCAAACATTATGTCTAGATGATTGTGTTTTGCCAGATATGTCTATAGTTGGGGAACTGAAAAAGCTGGAAATTCTCAGCTTGAGAGCATCTGACATTGTTGAACTCCCTAGAGTAATTGGGGAATTGACCAATTTGAAAATGTTGAACTTGTCTAACTGTTCCAAACTCGAGGTGATCCCTGCTAACCTGTTATCCAGGTTAACAGGGTTGTCTGAGCTTTACATGGACAATAGTTTTAAACATTGGAATGTAGGACAAATGAATGAAGGGAATATTAATGCAAGGATTACTGAATTAAACAACCTGCTGCGGTTGACGACTTTACATGTCCACATTCCCAATCCCACAATTTTACCACAAGCCTCGATTTTCAGAAAATTGAGTGGTTATAGAATACTAATTGGAGATGGTTGGGATTGGTCTGGAAAGTACGAAACTTCAAAGACTCTTAAACTCAAGCTTGATAGAAGCTTTCAAAGAGAGGATGCAATAATTCAAGCACTACTAGAGAATACTGAAGATCTGTATCTAGATGAATTAGGAACTGCCAAGAACATTCTATTTAGTCTAGATAACAAAGGCTTTCCGAAATTGAAGCGTTTGCGTGTCAAAAACAATGCTGAGATTGTGACTGTTGTGAACTCAGAAAATATGCTGCATCCACACAGCGTGTTTCCGTTGTTGGAGTCCTTGTTTCTAAACAATCTGGCTGAACTTGGAAGCATTTGTCGTGGAAGACTTCCGCAAATGTCGTTTCGTAACTTGAAAAGAGTAAAAGTTGAAAGCTGTAATAGATTGAAATTTGTTTTCCCAGCTTTCATGGGTAGAGGCCTTGCGCATCTTCAAAAGCTGGAAATTAGTGAATGTCGCGTCATGGAAACAATAGTTTCCAAAAGCAGTGAAACAGAAATGCAAATCAATGGTGATAAGAACATGATTGAGTTCCCTGAATTGCGTTCTTTGATACTCCAACATCTACCAGAGCTTATGGGTTTTTACTGTCATGAAAGCAAAGCAGTGTCTTCGTCGAAAGTGAATTCATATCAAACTGTTAAGCCTAGCTTTCATCCACTTCTCAACCAAGAGGTATGCTAGTTATCGTATTTCTTCCATTTTTATCTTTATATGGCTTTAGGATTTACAAACATGTGGAATCTGCCATGGATGATATAATTAGTATCTAGCTAGTTACCCAATTAATGGACTTAAAAGTGCTCATTTTTCTTGTTTAAGGCATGTTTGGGAATAATTTTGAAATGGTTAAAATCACTCCAAAACATGCATTTAATCATTCAATATTTAAATAACCAAACATTAAAATAATTTTGAATGATTAAATGCATGTTTTGGAATGATTTTGAATATGTCATCATTTCAAAATCACTCTCAAACATGGCCTAAGTTGAGCCATAGAGGCTAAAAGATGCCTATCACATTCTCGATATTTATAAATGTCATCATTCGTAATCACTATTTTTTTTTTTTTTTTTTATGGTTATAATAAATCTTGAAAGAAGATGACAATCCATGTGAAGGGGAAAATCCACTATTATTTGATTGATAATTTTTTTTATAAAAAATGGATTATTAATTAGTATTTTAGTATATAATCATCATAGGTTGGTCTAGTCAATAAGGGTCTTGAAAATAATCAAATGTTTAGAGAAAATGAGTTCAAACTATGGTGATCACCTGCCTAGGATTTAATATCCTAAAATTAGGCCAAAATATACTCGAGTTTCGTTTCCTTTTTGTTATGGAAGTATATAATTAAAAATTCTATGGGTTACATGGTAACATAAAAACATTTATCTTGGAATATTCATATTCCATCGAAAGAGAACATGACGGTGAGAGATGGATAATATTTTTTTCTGCATTCATAAGCTTTTCCTCTTTTAAACAGCAATATTTATTTATTATTATATATTTTTTTTTGGTGAATGCAACTAATTTTCTTTAAAGTAAACCCAATTTCATTGTGCTCCCATCCCATCCAACTCTATTAAATTGTTGTGCAGGTTTCCTTCCCCAAATTGGAAACGTTAAAATTACATGATTTGAATTCGGGAAAGATATGGCAAGATCAACTTCCAGCTAGCTTTTCTGGCGTTAAAAATCTAACTTCCCTGAGTGTGGAGGGATGTGCTTCAATAAAATATTTAATGACGATCACTGTGGCAAAAAGTCTTGTGAATCTTGAACGCCTTGAAATAAGCAGCTGTATGTCGATGGAAGCTATAATCATTTCAGAAGATAGAGATCTGGACAAAAATTACCCTTCCAAATCTATTTTGCACAACGAGGTATGGTTTCAACATCTTGATGCTTTTCATCATGCATGCCTTTTCCTCCTAAATTTACTTCCCAAATTTTTAGTACAATTAATAATGTTTGTTTAGTTTTATCTTTACAAGATTTCAATTATGTCCATTAATGTTAAATTATGCTTCTATATTAGTTTCTATTGTTAACATGAATTAGTGGCCACCTATCTAAGGTTTAATATCTTAAGAGTTTTCTTGGCAACAAAATATAGTAGGGTTAAACGATTGTTCTGTGAGATTAGTCGAGGTTGAAAAAGAACTTGAGTAACATAATATGCTGGTATAACATGCCTATTAGATAAAAATTGATTGGATTTGGCATAATATAACCAACAAATGGTAGATACAAGTGATCTGACAAAATATAAGTCGAGATAGATGGGTTAAATTATTATGTTTAGGTGTCTACTTTGCTAAGATATATGCCAAGTCAACTAATATTTTTCTAATAACCATGTCAGGTCAATGTTCTATACAAAGAATAGATATAATCATTTTAAAATCTAAGGACGTAATTATTTTTTTAATAAAAAGAAACATAGGGTAAATGGATAGAATATACGAAATTTAAGACCTATATTTATTTATGTAACCTTCCCATATTATTTTGATTTTTGAGCAAAATTGATGAACCGAATGATGAATGCAGAATGTTTTTCCAAGCCTGGAATCCCTTGTAATCTCTCGCATGGATGCTTTGGAGTCATTATGGGACAATGAAGCCACTTCAGGATCCTTCACAAAGTTGAAAAAAATGGACATTCGACATTGCAAAAAACTGGAGACAATATTTCCAAATTACATCCTTAACAGATTGACAAATCTCGAGAAATTAAACGTTACCGATTGTAGTTCTGTGGTCGAGATATTTCAAGTAAAAATTCCAGTTATCAATGGCAACCAAGTAGCAACTGCCATTGAAGTTCACCATTTGAAAGAGTTGAAGCTGCTTCGTCTACCTAAACTAAAGCATATATGGAGCTCAAATCCACACAGATTCTTGAGCTATCCATCTCTGCAAGTTGTGCATACAATTCATTGTCAAAGCCTTTTGAATCTCTTCCCAATATCCATAGCTAAGGATCTCATACAACTCGAAGAGCTTAAAATACAATTCTGTGGAGTGGAGGAAATTGTTGCTAAAGGAAGAGATGGCGAAGATGAAGATGAAGATGAAGATGCGTCGTTTGTGTTGAGCGGATTGACGTCGTTGTCTCTTTGGAATTTGTTCGAGTTTAAGAGGTTTTATCCGGGGAAATATACTTTGGATTGCCCATCTTTGAATTTGTTGGATGTACGCCATTGCAAATCATTCAAGTTGATGGAAGGAACTTTGGAAAATTCATCACTCCCAGCTGTTGAAGAGGTATGTACAATTCTCTAATTCTCATGTAGCTTATGCTAATTCAAAAGTTCATGCATGATTGATATCCGTATCCGTAGACATTTCATTTGGATTTAAATACTATTTTGGGTGAATTACACTTTTAGTCTCTGAAGTTTGAGTTTGGTAGTATTTGGGTCCAGAGGTATTAAACTAACAATTTTACTCCTCTTTACATTTAGTAGCGTTTTTGGTCTCCATTTAGTTTTCCATTAATTACTAATGGAAGGTTGACGTCACACCTATTTTTTATTAAAGAAACATATTTCTAATTTTTTTAATTATTAAAATTAAAAAAAAAAAAAGGCACGATGGAGGAGGATAGAGAATGTGGGAAAAAGAAAGAAGGTGGATAGAGAATGTGGGAAAAAGAAAGAAGGGGCACGAGGGAGAAAGAAGAGAGAAAATAAACAAAAAATAATTTTTTTTTTAAAGCTGAATAATTAGAGAAATATATTTTTTAATAAAAAAATAGGTGTCGCTACAACTTTTCGATACCAATTAACAAACAAACAAAAAAATTGATGGAAGGACTGAGAACACTACCAAATGCAAACTTCAGGGTAAAATTAGTGAGTTTGAAAACCAGTGACCCAAATGTAACCTAAACCAAACCAAATGCAAACTTCAGGGTAAAATTAGTGAGTTTGAAAACCAGTGACCCAAATGTAACCTAAACCAAACCTGAACGATGAAAATTGTAATTTTTTCGAGATTTTTTATTTTTTTGTAAAAAAAAATCTCTTGTTCTACCCCACTATTTGCCCCCAAAGGTACTCTAAGCATGTTTTTTTTTTTTGCAAAGATATTTAGTTAGAGAATTGAATTCATGACCGACACAATCTTATGTCAATTGAGCTATGCTCAGTTTAACATAAACTTTTTTTTTTTTTTTACTCTAAGCATGTTTTTGTTTGTTTTTCCCTTCTTCGTATTAAATATAAAAAAAGTTTTGTTTAGAAGGGTTCTTTGTTTCATAAATGGAAAACTTGAGGTTCGTTTGATAACCATGTTTTCAAAATGCAAGTTAAATAGTTTTTGTTTTTGAAATTTGACTAAGAATTCAAATATTTTCTAAAGAAATATGAAAATCGTGGTAAAGAAATGGGGAGAAAACAAACACAATTTTTAAAAACATGAAACTAAAAATGAAATTGTTATCAAACTTTGGGCAAAAGGCATAAGGCTTGCTTAAGGGTTATTTATTATTATTATTATTATTTTAAGCTTGTTGATACAATTTGTAAAGGGAAATTGCACCTGATATCAATTTATGATTTCTATTTAGCGGATATAACACATTTTGAAAAGATTTGCAAATATTTTTTTTTTTATAAGTAGTCACTAATAGGAGTCAATTTTTATCCGTGATAGTCACTATTTTTTGCCATATTTACAAAATGTTCTATATTTTACTATATTTGCAATTATGTTGGGCATGATTGCTATTTATGCAACCAACCCTTGTAATAATCATTAATGAGCTGTTTGGGGCGCTGAATGCATTAAAATAGTCGGTGGTTACAATAATTTAATTTGTGAGTTATAATACTCTGTGAATAGTAAATACTACTCCGTTACTTTATTTACCCTAAACTCAAATAATTGGTGGGCCAAATGTAGACTGAGTTAGAATAACTTGGTCCACCCAACTCTTAAGTTGATGCCCTAAACACCTCCTAAGAGTTTAATATTTATAATTTTAAGTTTGTAGATATAATGTCAATCCGAGCATAACTCAATGAATAAAACATAAATTATTGTTCGATTCCACCCCACAATTGTTAAATTAAAAAAAAAGAGTTTGTAGTTATAATTGTAACAATTATTACCCTATAATTTAGGGTGTCGTTTGTGCAGTTTACCCTAGAAAACGTACAAACATTCCTTTGTATTAGTTATTAAAATCATTATGGTTCAAACAACAGGTTGGAGAATATGATAAACCTTCGAAGAGATCAGGGAAGTTAGAAAGAAGAGAATTAGATGTGTTGAAGGAGACATCCACAAGTAAATTAGAAGAAATAACATCTACAGCAGTTGAAGCAGATGAGTTAATTGGAATAAGAGCTCAATTACAAGCTCTTGTGGTGGCTCAGAATCAAATAATGGAACACTTAGCCCAACTTACAACGACTGTTCATATGAGGCTGTCTCAAAGTGATTCCTAATCAAATCTCATTTCATGAATAACTATTCCATTTGAGATTGTGCAAATGTTTGTTTATAATTGTATTCATGTGTGTAGTTTTGTGTTTGTGCAATTCTTTTATTTTTATTTTTTATGAAGTTCAACTAGTGGGGTGGGAGATTCGAACCTCCTCTGACTTCAAGACTTCAAGGGAAGGAGTACATGTCAATCAATTACCGCTGAGCTATGCTCGCTTTGGTGTTTTTGTGCAATCCTCCATGTATAGTTTGAGGTCGTTTTTTACCATCTTAAAGTTAATGTGTATATATAAGGCCTTGTTTGGCATTGATAGTGATTATAGGATAATTCTATCTGCTTAGTATTGGATAAAATTGTATAGTATTCAATAAAATTACTTTTTTCAATCACATTCATTTAAAAAATGTAGTCTAAGAACTTTTCAAAGTGGTTTCTCAAATCTTGTTTCTTTTTAACAACAAAAAAAAAACCCATCTTATTTCAAATGATGCTGGGAAATGACTTTAAGAAAAGAGAATATAGCTTAGTGCAAATTACAAGTAGTAAATTTCAAGTATCGATCCCAGAGAGACTAAATATACATTCGAATATTTTTAGTAAAACTTGTGTGAATGAATGTGTCAAACAAAGTGACATTGTAAATAAAGCGAATATGGATAATAGAAGGTTCAATTAGGTTTATGCCGTCAATGGAATATGAGCACGCACCTGCAAGTCTACCACATTTACCTTGTGTTGTGAATCGGGTTCAACTACTATTCAACATTTGCTTTAAAATACCTTTAAGAGTCTAAGCAATTGATCCTATATTTCCGTGGTCAATTTTTTACTTGGATAAATAAATGCACAACCTTTCTTGATCCTATAGGCTTTCTGCCCTATGTCTAGGGTTAATCAACAAAGGTCTATATCTAGACTCTTCTCCTATACTTAGGTAGTGAGTTTGGCTAGCTGTATGAGTCTCAATCATACCATTTATTTTTATGATAACAAATCTCTAATTTATTGATGATTTTAGTGTTTCAAAGTATCATAGCATAGTTCTTAGAAAGAAGATTCTAATGCATCTTGAATCGTTCGAATACGAATTCAGATGAGAAAGATATAAGGAAAAGTAGATTGGAAGCAAAATCCAATCTGATGACACGTGGCACTTTGCTGACGTGAAATGACAACCAACATGGCTCTGATTGTATTTGTAACATCAGAAAGACGATTACAACACATTTTCAATCGCCTTAAATCAAACATTAAATAAAGAAGTTATGGCCAAAGGAAGATTGAAAATAATTACACACGGCCCCAACCAACCCTGTTAAATAGCGGAACTTGAAATATAGCTAACTCAGTCATGAAAAGTAGTTACCTCCTATATTTAGTATACTCTTTATAATCTTTTGACTAAAATATCCGGCTGATATTTATCGGTTCAAAAGTCCAATCACCTAAAAAAATTATTTAATGCGAGAGAGATATATAGGGAACAAAGATCATAACAACCTCGATTTTAATTTTAACAACCTCTCAATTTTTAAAAATTCAATCCCCTACAAAAAGGAATTATTTGAAACATTAACCCATTCCAAACTCTTCTCCATCATTTATGTTAATAGATACTAATACTACTTATTAAAACAATACTTAGGATAAGTGGTATATACAGGGGAATACATTAGATAGGTAAATTTAAACGATGACCTAAGATAAGTAGTATATATGGAGAAATACACTTAATAATATATTGGGAAATACATTTGTCTATAAAAGTCTATATAAGTAGTACATTGAGAAATACACTCAGACAAGTAGTATATGTCGAGAAATACACCCAAGTAGTATATATTGGACAATATGAGGGCAAAAAATAAATACTAATAGCTTAAAAAACAAGGAAATACAGTAAATAAAATTAATTAACACACCTAGTCCTCATTCGATCCCAATGCTCTGTTTTTCTCGATATTTCAACTTCAATGAAAACCCTAGACTTTATGGTAAACTTAATACGACACGCGTGATCCTCATTTGCCGCTAATCCAAGATTGTGATCCTCATTCGCCGCTAATCCAAGATTATTTTCCAGCAACTCTTCATCGCAGCAACTACTCTTATTGTGTTAATTGAATTTCCAAAGTAATTCTCCGATAAGGGTGAGTTTAGCCTCCATTTATTGTTTATTACCATTATGCAATCGATGATTTGATCCGACGAAAACCCACAGACTCATGTTATGCATCTCCACGCGAGTGGAGATAAAGACTAAAGGAGGATATTTTGTTTATTTTGTACTCTGTATTTGCCTTTGATTTCAATACGACCACCAATTCTGATGAAAATTGGAAGAACTTTTTACTGATTTAGAGTGCTTCGAATCTGCTAATTAATTGATCGGGGTGTGTGAATGAAAGTTTGAGAATTGAACGTGCGATAGAGGGAGCGACAATTCGGGTGTTGCATCAGAAAATAAAATAAATTGCGCGAGGAGACTTAATGACGTGAATAAAAGGGGAAGATGAAGTAAAAAATCTATTAAGATTCCAATTTTAAACTGGGTTAAAATCAAACCCATATTGGTAGGGATTTGTATTTGATTATATCGGTAGTGTGGTCTGACCGTAAATATCCCTATCTACCGGGTATAATTGGAAGAAAAAATGTACACTTCCCCTATAATTAAGGTAGCTATATTTTTTAGGAATTTATAGTGATCTAGGATGAGAGATACGTTTGATTTGTTTCGGTTATGTGGGTTGATCGTAAATAACGTTATCTACTAGGTACTAGGGATATAATCGGAAAAAAAACTGTTAACTCTCCACCCCTAAAATGTAATTAGCTATCGACCAAAAATACAAAACTTAGTTAGCTATATTTGATTTGAGCTTTTTAATTCTTGATATTCTTAAAAATTCCCCTAACCCATAGGTTTTTCTTCTTTGTCCCTTCCAACCCATCATGATGGGTGTATAGTTGCTGCAATTTTCTCTTTTTCACACAACCAATAGTGAGTCTGTTCAAATCTTAGGCTTCAAAACAAGGACAAATAAAACTAAAATTAATCAAATAACAATAAAAGACTAAAAGAGTAAAAAGAAGTAAGAAAGTGATAAGATAAACAAAAACCGACTCCTAATTAAACTTAACAAGAAACTCACTAAAATCAAGATAAAAACGTGCATTTCATTCAACTTTAGTCGATAAACAGTGACCGAATATGATGCTACATTAATCTCATTTCATGGGATTATCACCGCCCACACACTTGGGGAGAGAAGTGGGTTGAAAAATGGCGATGAAGAATGAAAAAATCGAATAAATATACGATTAGATAGTGTAAAGATATGAATAATCGAAAAATATTGAGATAGTTCAGAACTTTAAAAGATAAAATCTACAAATTTAAGTAGGTAAATAAATTTTTTTTGGAAAGATATTTAATTAATGTGAGGATTAAACCACGACCTCTTAGTCAAGGATACAGTCAATTGAGTTATGCTTGACAGATAAATGGATGTTATTAAAATAAAAAGTCGATTTTATAAATTTAAAATAAATAAATAAAATAATAACAAAATGTGATTTGGTTATAGATTTGAATCAAAAAAGATTTAGGGAGAATTGTACGACTGACCCCCTATTTTAACCCATTTGTCAAACTGACCCGGATCTTTTTTTTTTAAAAAAGGAAACTTTATTTAACCAGGAGAAGCCACAGGGGAAAATAAGTCTTCACATGCTAGGGATAAAATCATCGAAGGGAAATTGGAATCCCATATTACAAAAATAGGGGAAGCGAAGGCTGCTAGGGCATCGGTCAGGCGATTGCTGAGGCGATGGATGAGGGTGATTGAGAAAGTTGTGCGAGATCGAAGGAAAAATTTGCAGTCAGCAACCCAAGTACCAGTGTCGTTGAGGAACAAGGCTTCAGAGGTGAGGGCATGACTGCTGAAGCACAGTCCGACTCGATGATTAGATGGTTAATCCCCAGAGAGCAAGCGAAGGTAAGTCCTGAACGAATAGCTTCGAGTTCCGCATGGTAGGGGTTTTGAAAAAAGCTTCCTTTTAAAGCAAGAGCATGTTTGATTGTACCAGCTGAGTTCCTGATGACTATTCCAACTCCAGCTACTGTAGAGGTGGAGGTCCAAGAGGCATCCACATTCATTTTGAGAAAGCCCTCCGGAGGAGGAGACCAACAGGGAGGTGTTGAAGGTTTCGTGGGTTGAGCAGTAAGGAGATTCTGGCCTGAGGTTCCTTTAGAGAGCTCAATGAGGTATTCCGAAATCCATTTTATTTTTGCTTCCACTTCAAGAATTTGCTTTCCATGGATAATAGAATTTTTGTCATTCCAAAGCGCCCAACATATAACACAAGCTAACACCAATTCTTGCTTATTTTTGGAGGAAATCCAGAGGTTCCAATGATCAGCAATAGGAAGGTGGGCAAAATTCTTGTTAAGAAAAGATGGGAGGAGACGAGTCCAGATAGCTTTGGCCCTTGGACAAAACAGAAGGGCATGCGAGATTGATTCAACCGCTGCTGAGCAAAGAGGGCATGAGGTACAACACTCAATACCTTTACCTCGTAATATGGCATAAGTAGGGAGATAGCCTTTTAAAGCTTTCCACATAAAGATCTTTATCTTATTATGAATCTTTAGATTCCATAAAACTCGCCAAGGTTTAGAGGATTGGTCGCTTCCAGAGGGGCCATCAGGGAAGTTCTGAGTGAGAGCAAGCTTGTAGCCACTTTTGACATTATAATTTCCATCTTTCGAATAATGCCACATCCAACTATCCTTTCCAGCTATATTGCTAAGGGGAATAGATTGTATAATAGGAACATCTGCTTCTGCAAATAAAATGGATAAGAGGGGAATATTCCATCTTCTGTTGTTCAAAATTAGCATATCCACAATACTATTGGGGGGATTATTATACTGGTTAATGGGGGTAAAGAGGGATTCCTTGGGGATCCATTTATCTTTAAAAGCAGAGATATCCATCCCATTTCCAACTTTGTAGCGAATGCCTTTAGAGAGGAGGTCCCTTCCCCAAAGAACGCTTTTCCAGAAGAAAGAAGGAGATTTTCCTAGAGAGGCATTGAGGAAGTCAGAGTGAGGATGATATTTAGCTTTAAGGGTTCGGGCAGTGAGGCTTGTGGGGTTAGTTAAGAGTTTCCAAGCTTGTTTGGCTAATAGGGATTGATTAAAAAGCTCAATATTTTTTAAGTTGAGCCCCTCTTGGAGAGTGGGCTTACAAAGGTGGTCCCATTTGCACCAATGGATCTTCTTTGAGTTGTTGTTTGAACCCCACCAAAACCGAGATATTGCTCTGGTAATATCTGCATAGACTCTCTTAGGGAGCCTAAAACAACTCATCACATATGTAGGGATGGCTTGAGCTATACTTTTGATTAGAACTTCCTTGCCTCCCGTAGAAAAGAAGTTGACCTTCCATTCCGAAACAGTTTTCCAGTCCTTCTCAGTCACATAGCTCAAATCAGCCCCCTTCTTTGAAGAGAAGCAAGAAGGAACACCGAGATATCGACCTAAATCCTTGACTATCTTCACACCAAGGATATGTTGAAAATAAACCTGAAATGAAGAACCAAGTTTAGGGGAAACAAGCAAAGTTGATTTGTTAAAATTGATAGACTGGCCTGAGACTTTCTCATAGCTCTTGAGTATAGATTTTAAAGCAAAGCAGTGAGAACTAGTAGCTTTAGAGAAAATTAAACTATCATCAGCAAAAAGAAGATGAGAGATGGGGGGGGGGGGGGGGGGGTTGCAGACCTAGCAATGTTTATGCCTGTCAAGAGATTAGAAGTTTGAGCGTGGTGAAGGGATTGAGAGAGGCCTTCTGAGCATAGGAAGAAGAGGTAAGGAGAAAGTGGAACTTAGCCTGACCATTAATAATAATGGAGAAAGAAACAGTAGTTAAACAATTCATAATTAAGGCAATCCAATTTTTGCTAAAACCAAGTTTATTCATTAATTTTTCTAAAAAAAGCCATTCAACACGATCAAAGGCTTTAGACATATCAAGTTTGAGAGCTGCAGAACCCTTAGAGGCAGATTTTTTTTTTAATATGGTTAATACATTCATGGGCGAGGATAATGTTGTCTGAAATAGTTTTAGAGGAAATAAAAGCCGATTGAAAGGGAGAGATTAAGGAATTGAGAAGGGGTTTCAACCTATTAGCCAAAGTTTTAGAGATGAGCTTATAAGAAACATTGCAAAGGCTAATAGGTCTAAAGTCAGAAACCATGGAAGGGTTTTTAGTTTTAGGAACTAAAGCAATATTAGTATGATTCAAGGGATTAATAGGGGCAGAGGAGTTAATATAGCAAGACATTGATCAATAGTTATATTACCGATAATAGGCCAATACTTTTGGTAAAAGATTGCAGGGAAACCATCCGGGCCAGGGACCTTTGTTGGAAATATTTGCTTTAGAGCAATAACAATTTCCTCACTAGAAAAAGGGGCATCAAGACTTGCATTCATTTCATTTGTAACCAGTGGTTGGATTTTGTCGAGAACTACATCCATGTCCATTGAGCAAGGCCTAGAAGAAGAAAACATATTATTAAAATGGTTAATAAAAGCAGAATCAATATCATTAGGATCTTCATGCCAAACATTTGAGGAATCAAAGATTCCTTCAATTTTATTTTTCTTATGCCTAGGCCTTCTTATGGAACCATTTAGTGTTTCGATCCCCCCATTTTAGTCAATCCTCATGAGATCTTTGTTTCCAATAGATCTCTTCTTCACAAAGAAAATGATTAAGGTCATTTTCAATGAGGAGGATTTTATTAAAATCAGGATGGGGGGAAGAGCAATAGGCTGATTGAAGGGCATTTTTACAAGAGGAGATCTTTGATTTTAGGGAATTTGAAAGAGAGTAACCCCAAGAATTCAAGTCCATAGAGACATCTTGCAAAAAGGAATAAAGATCCTTTTTGTAGACAGAATTATAGTGATTTTGGGTAGCAGTAGTGATGATAATGCGACATTGATCATGAAGGGTCCAATGCTCCTCAAATTTAAAGGGGCGGGGGCGACTAGGATTAGAAAAGAAGATAGGAATATTAGAGAGTGAAAGTTCAATGGGTCTATGGTCAGATTCAGACCAACCCAAATGGTGATTAGTTATAGATTGGAAGATGTCCTTAAAGGCTAAATTAGCCAAGAAACGATCAAGTCTAATAAAAGTGGGAGAACAATATTTCCAACGGTTAGACCAAGTAAATGTTTTCCCTTTGAAACCCAAATCCTTAACACGACAATCATCTAGAGCATTCCTAAAGGAAGTAAGAAGATTAGGATCGCGAGGAGCACCTCCTTTTTTTCTAAATTAGAAAGGATCTCATTAAGGTCACCACTAATTAACCAAGCTGAGTCATCATCATTGTGAAGTCTTTTTAAAAGATCCCAAGAGGAAAGTCGCCTGTGAGTTTCGGGTTGTCCATAGAATCCTGTAAAACGCCAAATTTTAGCTTTCCATAATATAGAAGAATCAATATGGAATTTAGAAGATGACCGTAACATCATTTTTCCAGAGTAAACAAAGCCCACCACCTGATCCTTCATTAGAGACAACATAAAAATCATTGAACCCACCAGCAACCATAAGTTTGTTCATAAAGGAAGAGTCACATCTGGTTTCCGAGAGGAAAACAATGTGGGGTTGACGTAGTTTAAGAATATCTTTGACAGCACGAAATGTCTTAGGATTACTCATTCCTTGGACATTCCAACAAAATATTTTCTTGGTAAAGGTCGGGGTTGTGCATCAACCTTTGCCAAAATAAAGTTAATAATGCTTGAATTGCCAGGGAGTGAAACACTTGTCATGATCTTGAGTTTTTTTGAATTTGTAACCACAGGATCTTGCATACTCTTCCTCTTATTATCAAGATATGGAACATTTATATCAAGAAGAGAATCTGCAGTAATCTTTTTTTTTTTCCTTTTATTTTGTTACTCAAAGGGGATGGTTGGCTTGTAAAGGAGAATGAAGGTGGGCAAAGGGAGTTTAGGGAGTTTATAGGAAGTGTACATGGAGTGGGAGGTATGAGAGGGGAAACTTCAGATGAAAGAATAGGATTCTGAGTCTTTTGAGGGGTTTTAAACCCAACTTGGATGGGGCAATCTAGTAGAGTAGAGGGATCTTTATTAATAGGAGAGTCAGGGGGATTAGAAAGGGGTGGCAGGTTAGTAAGAGGAGTGATGGGTGGTTTCTTGTTTTTAGGGGAGACAGGGCGAAAAAAAACCAGTATTTTTGGCAGGCGGGCTAGATGTAAGTGAATGGAAACGAAGGCTGGGCCCAAAGGGGTAGTGTTTAGGATGTTTTAGGGAAACTGACCCGGATCTTAAAAATAAGTCAAACTGACCTTCTTCTGACATCATCAGTTTTTTTTTAAAATATTATTTTCTAGCTCTAGCTGCGGGCGCGGGCTGGTCTCGAATCTGAAAAAAAAAACGTTAAGATCTTGAAATTTTCAGATCTTAAATGAAGCTAGAGCTAGAGCGAGACTAGTCCGCATCCAAGCTAGAGCGAGATCAGCCCGCGCCCGCAGCTAGAGCTAGAATATAATATTAAAAAAAGCTGATGATGTCAGCAGAAGGTCAATTTTTTTTTTTTTTTTTTTTTTTTTTTTCAGATCCGGGTCATTTTTTTCAGATCCGGGTCATTTTGACAATCCGCTTAAAATAGGGGGTCAATCGTACAATTCTCCCAAAGATTTAGGGGTAGTAGTGTATGAGGAGATGAGTATGAAGAATATTTTTGAAATGTCACGTGTGACCATATATATTAGTTTTTTTTTTTTTTTTTTCAAAAAGTACCTCTTGATTTAACAATTCATAGGGATTTTCCACGTTATTGTATCTTAAATTAAAGGCATAAATAATTTAACAATTTTGACAAGTTTAAATTTTTTTAATTAGAAAATGGATAAAATGGAGTTTAAATTTTGTACACTATAATGCAATTTTCAATACAAGCTCCACTCAATTTTGTAATGGTGAGTTTCATTTTCGAACTTCTTAATTTATCATAAAATTTTAATTTTATTAAATTAGACTCAATTTTTATCCATTGATGTTAACAAAAAAAAAAAAAAAAGTAATGTAAGAACTTCTATCAATTCACTCATTTCAATACAATCAAATTTTACATTAAATTAAGTTGGATTAATTCACAAATTAACTATTGAAAAAATATGTCAAAATTCATAAATTTTAACTAAAAAAATTTAACAATATTTCGAACCAATACTTATTAGAGTTTAAAAATCAACATTTTTTTTTTATAGTTTATTGTGCAATTTGATGAAATTGAAAATCAGTAAACATTATTTTTTTGCCATTCTAAAATTAATCGCGCCAGGTAGGGGTCGAACCTACGACTTTCTGCTTAGGAAACAGACGCTCTATCCACTGAGCTACAGGCGCTTGATGACATTTCTTATCCCAAGACGAAAACAATATATGTTATAAAGTTTTATTCAAAATTAAGTTTGATAAATTTACAAATTAAATTTTTGCCATTCTAAAATAAATCGCGCCAGGTAGGGGTCGAACCTAGGAAACTATGCTACAGGCGCTTGATGACATTTTTTATCACAAGACGAAAACAATATATGTTTTGCAATATCACCATCACTAACTTGATTGGAATTGAAGTGTCAATTTTGTATGAATTACATCAAACAAATTTCTATTTCTTCCATGTTAAATCAATCACGCCAGGTAGGGGTCGAACCTACGACTTTCTGCTTAGGAAACAGACGCTCTATCCACTGAGCTACAAGCTCTTGATGATATTTCTTATCACAAGACGAAAAATGTTTTGCAATCTCACCATCTCTAACTTGATTGGAATTGAGGAGTCAATTTTGTATGCATCACATTGAAAAAATCTCTAGTACTACGGGTATAGATACTTCTTCCATTTTATTTCATGTTACGTCAACTTCCTTTTAAAGATGATGTGGCGTTCACGAACATTACAAATAGGGAAAATTGCCCTAATGGTCCCTCATGTTTGGGTTTGGTAGCACTTGAGTCCCCAAAGTTTCAAATCCAACAAATTGTCTGTTTGGATTTGGTTCGTTGTCAAATTTTCTGTTAAGTCCTAACATAATGATGTGTGACACCTATTTTTAATTAATTTTTTTAATTATTAAAATTATTTAAAAAAATGTATATATTTTTTTTCTTTTTCGCTCCTCCCTCCTCCATCTTCATCTTCCATCTTCTTCCTCCCATGGCCGTCGTCGGCGGCTGGTTTTCTTCATCTTCTTCTTCTTCTTCTTCTTCTTCTTCGTTCTCTTCTCCTGTTCACCTCCCTCTCTATTTCTCATCATTCTCCTTCCTCCTCCCTCCCATGGCCATTGCCGACGACTTTTTTTTTTTCTTCGTTTTCCTCTTCTCTTTTTTCTTCTCCCTCTCCCTATCTCTCTCTCCCTTCCTCTCCCTCTCCATCTCCCCCTTCATATATATATATATATATAGATTTGTACAAAACAGATATGTATTAAAAAAAAGAAAAAAAATTGGCTAGAATTTTTTTAACACATAAAACTTTTGTGTTAAAAAAATTGGTTAGAAATTTTTAAAAAATAATTGGTTAATTTTTTAAATTAACACACATCTGTAAATTTATTTATTTATTATTTATTTTTTAAACGAGGGGAAGAAAGGGGGAGATGGAGAGGGAGAGGGAGAGGGAGAGGGAGAGGGAGAAGAAAATGGGAAGAGGAAAACGAAGAGAGAAAAAAAGCAGTTGCCGACGACGGCCATGGGAGGAAGAAGATGGATGGAGGAGGAAGGAGGAGGATGAGAAAGAGAGAGGGAGATGAACAAGAGAAGAGAACGAAGAAAAAAAAATCAGCTACTGGCGTAACGTCGACGACGACCATGAGAGGAAGAAGATGGAAGATGAGGAGGGAGGAGGGAGGAGGGAGGAGGGAGGAATAAGGAGAAAGAGAAGGAGAGAGAGAAAAAAAAAATATTTTTAATTAAAAATAGGTGTCGCGTCACAGAAAATTTGACGGAGGGACAAAAAAATGAACCAAATCCAAACTTGTTGGATTTGAAACCTTGGACCACGATAATTTTCTCTTAAAAATATATTTATAAAAGTTAAATAGAAGGGAATATGATACTATCATAGTACCATAACTTCAAGTTGGTCTCTCCTTTCTCAGCCTCATCATTGGGTCGGGTCGGGCCGGCCCGACCCAAAGAATCAAAGCCTCAAGCTTGGCCCAGGCCCAAGCCCTTTCGAGCCTAAACTACTGTTTGGGCCGGCCCAACCTCTAAAACATAGGTCCATAGCCCAATCCATGGCCAAACTCAATGGGCCAAAATTAGATCGGGCCTAGATCAGCCCTTTGGGCCGGGCTTGGGTTGACACTTTAAATAAAAATATTATTTTTAAGGAGAATTGTTGTGTATAGCTAGTTTAAAATAGTCAAAATGAAAAATATCTAACTTATTTTATTAATTGCATCCAATAACTAACTACAATTTAGGGTGGGGAAGAGAATAATTTCTAACCCGAATATGCCCCTTGTATATAACAATATTTACAATACTGTCACTCAACCAAAGTGTTAGACCCACCAACCGAATATCTTTATTTCAGGGATTTAAAAATTCTCATAACATATCGTCAACCCCCAACCACCAAGTTTATTCTCCCTTTTATTTCGAACCACCCTCCAAAATTTAAGGCTTCAAAAAAACCTACTTAATATTAGCCAAACAATAATTCTCTATCTACTACACTCATTGATTTCTCCTCCTCCATCTTTTTTAACAATCATATTCCGTGTCCTTCACCACTAAATTAATGGCATCTTGTCAGATTAACATTGCATTCGATGGAGTATGGGACAATAATAACATATACAAGAACTTTGAGTGTTGCACCATTCATGTTCCAAACGTTTCTACCCTCGATGAGTTTCACAACTCGCTCTCTCAATTGCTATCACTTGATCCTCATCGAAATATCTCACAACTCTCATTCTTTAGGAACGTGGAAGAAAAATCGTTGATCATGAGGCTCAACGAAGACAGAGACCTCGTGTGGGTGCTGACGGGTTACTCAGACAATAAGTGCAATGACTGTGTTCTGGTCGTTGATACTGCGGCTGTAGATACTGGGTCATACAGTAGAGGTCGTAGTATTAAGCTCAAGAGGACTGCATCTCGGGAGAGTAGGGTTGTCCATTTTGTCGACCCAAACCGCATTGACACACTTGCTGAGAACATCCAAATTGTTGAGAATTGTGTGTTTGATACCAAAGCTAACCTAAAGAAGTTGGTTTATGGATTAGCTTTGAAAGGTAGTTTTCAATTTAGGACTACTAGGTCTAACGCAAAGCAATTTACGGTTAGCTACATTGAACAATCTTGCAGCTGGTCCTTCTACGCATCAGTGTATGGAACTGGGAGTATGTGGGTCGTTAGGAGGTTCATAAATGAGCATACTTGCCCGATAGATATTGTTAAGAACGACCACAGACAAGCTACTGCCACTATTAGCGAATATGCAACCACAATAATGTCAACCAACAACAAGAAGCATTGCACACTGAAAGACATCATTCGTTATGCTCGGAAACATCATGGAGTTAGCATAAGTTATGACAAGGCTTGGAGGGGAAGAGAGAAGGCATTTATGTCTATCAGGGGTTCAGCCGAAGAATCGTATGCTCGGATACCCACCTTTGCAGCTAGGTGTTGCGTGCTCAATGTGTAAAGATAAGTAAGCACGAAAGTAGAGAGAGCACTTAGAACATGCAAGCATACATGGTCTCACAGCAAGTAGTAAGTATATTTCATTCGTTTTTTCCACAGAGACTTATGTTTAGCTATTCGCGAAGTGTATTTGTTAAGAAAGATGGGGTGAATTTGAAGGGGTAAAATTGGTTTTTAATTATCTAGTTTTTGCTGAACGTGTAAAGGGATGCAACATAAACAAATTAAAGTTGAAATCAGACTCAAAGGACAGGAGATGGAATTGATAAACGAAGAAGAAAACAGCTAAACAGAATGATAAAATGGCAGAATTGCGAGGACCGCAATGTTACCGCAATTGAATAACAGCGAAAGTGTGTAAATGGGTGAGTTAAGGGCTACTAATGACTATCCTATAGGCATTATTATACGATTCTCAAGCACTGGATCAACTCTCTATACATCAAACTCACTCTATCTCAAGTATCGTCCGATTCCATGCATTAGAGTCTTAAGTTTACTCGACTTCAAACTAAGGTCTTAAGCATCTTGTTAAAACAGGAGTGTTTAGTTTGTACTAGGAAAACGCTTATTCCTAAGCCGTTTTCTGATTACCATGAAAGGCTAGCATGATTATATGACTCTGAACTCTTACTCCTTCCAGAGGTTAGGAGTTCTTTGGACAAAATGGATGGCCAATCGAAATTGCCCGTGGGATGAAGCTTACATACAATCAATGGTTCGAGAGCTATCCTACATACTTGGTTCACGTTTTTAAGCCTATAGTTCTGTCATTAGCATGCCCCTAAGTGACTTAGCTACTCATGGATATATGAAGAACAGAAAGGGTAGATAAAACAGACATGCTTAGAAGAGAAATGTGCTTAAAACAGCGAGACAAAAGCATAGCAGAAAAAGGTGGAAACTGTGAAATGCAGAATTGTACTTTGATTACTGTGAGTGTTTGAACGACAAAGGAAAGCTTTTAAAGAAATGATTCCAAGACAGACAACAACGAAAAGCAGTAAGTAAAACACTAAACTAGAACAACAACTAATCAAAGCTGGAAATGAGAAGAAAAAGACAGAAAAGCAGTAAAGGTTGCTTGAAAGCTTCGTTGCAGTCGCCTCGAATGGAAGGGATGAGAGGTCAGCCTTGCTTGGATGAATCCAATCGAGAGAGAAGAAGAATCTCCTCTCCTTCCTATCAGATTATCGATTCCAACAGCTGAGGCTCCCACTCCAACAGACGGTAAAGGAAAACAGAGAGAAATGATGGACTGCGAGAAGACTTCTGCGCTTCGAATGATGATCAAACCTCCGACTTTGGCCCCCTTTTATAGTAGTTTGCAGGTGCGTTTGGGCCAAGGAGAACCATCAACCTTCAACGTCATATATCAGAATGGATGGAGGAGAAAGAACGAATCCCTGAAATTACGGAAATTAACAGAAAAAGATCAGTCAACTTACGGTTTTCACTTGAATAATTGCGGTCACCGCAATGTTTTCGCAATTCATTCGCAATGCTCATTTTTTCATTCTTTTCCTTCGGTTTTCAACCCTTTTTCTACCTATTGTACATAAGTCCTAGATTAGCTACCTTCTTCTAATTCTCATCTTAAAGCATAGGTTTAGGCTAAATGCTATCAAAAACACCTAAAAGTGTACATCTTCTTAAGCTAAATGGGTCCTAAATAAGTCACTTTCAGAGACTTAACACACCCCCAAACTTAAGGTTTTGCTTGTCCTCAAGCATACTAAGGACTTACTTAGGCCTGTTATTTCATCTTCTTTGACCACTTACTGACTCCCCTATATCCCTATCTCTAGCAGTGCTGTCCTGTGACACACCTCTACGTTTAGAACTAACCTCTTATCAAGCTTCTTCTGACTTCACCTGCCTACTATACCCGCTGTTTTTATTAACCCCCTACTACTGATCTAGCTACTTTTATAATATCATGCCACTATCCCTAAGGTTTCAAACTCTACCAAGTTTTACTCTAGACTCAGTACATGCTTCTAGCTTACTTTTAATGTGTCTAGGATTCCTTAGAGTCATGCCAGTTTTAGTATTAACAGTGACAGTGGTACTTTTAGAGAACAACCTAAACCCTGGCATCACTACATCGGATATACATTCATCTCCCTGGACAAACCTAAAAGCTACAACCTTGTGCTTAGCTCATTGAGGATCAGAGTTCTTTTTTTTTTTGAATAGGACATCTAAGCCACAAGATTATAACTCCTAAGCATACATTCTTCTTCCCCTATTTCTCCCTTTTTCCTTTTTTACTTAGGTGGGGTCTCTTCTTGGGTTGCCTTTTAATGCAATGCCACTTGCCCCTCTTTATTCTATTTTTCAATTTTTTTTTTTCAGTTCATCATTTTTTTTTGTAAAGGAGAAGAAGAATGCTTATGTCCTAAGGAAGAGAGGAATGTTCCTAGGCCTAGGGTGGCCTCCCCCAAACTTAAACTACTCATTGTCCCCAATGAGTGTCTGAGGTGGCACACCCCCAAACTTGTTCTAGAAGCATCTAGTCTAAGGTAAAACAAAGAGAATCTAAAAATCCTAGGCATAGGCAAAACATTCTAAGAGCAATTATTCTAGCAGTAGAAAATTTGAACAAAACAGACAGTTTAAGGACTGACGGTTTATGCATGCTGAGCCCTATTCAGAGGCTAATTTAAACAATCGAAGGGTGTCCTATGACACTCATCCAGCATGCTTTGAGATCAGCTATATAAGGTAGTCATGCTAGCAGCAAAAGATAGAATTGTAACAGATCACAGCCTAACTAAACAGACAGTCCAAAACATGCAACCAGGCACAAAAATTGCGGGAACCGCAATTTTTTCGCAATTCAATCAGGGCATATATAACATTGATTCAGGCCCCTAAACATGCTTTTTCCAGTCACTTTAAGCTCAACAAAAATAAAACTAAATGAACCTACCTAGTCATCTAACATCAGACTATACTAAGCAAAAGGAAAAACATAAAACTAAACATCTAAAACAGATCAAAATTGAACCAAAAACAGCATAATTCACATGGTCCTATCAGAAAGCAGAAAATGGTTTTTTTTTTCTAAGGGAACAGCAATACTCCCTTTAGTGCACTTCAAACCAGCACTCAATTCTCGTCATCCTCATCAGGTTGTCTTGGTCTTGGGGGCACCCATGGCGTTAGAAGATTGGTAGGGAACTCAGGGAAGAGGCACCCCAGCTGGTCTGCAACTTCCTTGTCCCTCGCCTGCGCATAAGTGGCCCATTGAGCCATTCTTCTCTGCATATCCATTAAGCAGGCCATGGATAGAGACTGTTCAGCAGCCAGCCTATCCAGTTCAAACTCCATATTCCCCTTTCTTCTCAGCCTCAGGTTAGCAGGCAGCTCCAAATGGCCTGTGTAAGCCATTTGCTGCTCCAAACGCTCGGTGGGGACTCCTGCAAGCAAACATAGCTTGGTTATGGTATTAGGGAAAAACAGTGGTCCCTTACCTTTCTTGGCGCATTCAGCAATGGCCGCAGTGATGACTTCTCCCACGTTAATCGTGAGACCTCTCATGATCGCATACACCAGCAGCGATCGGCTCTGGTTTATTGTTGTCTCGTGAGTCACCGGGGACAATCTCCTTCGCACGAACGAAAACCAAACAGCTGCCTTAGCCGTGAGGTTGGCACTCATGAGAGTGTGCCTCCCATTGCGTGACACGGTCCAAGAAGCTTCAGGCTGGCCAATGGTGCGAATGGCCTCTTCCAGCACTGCCTCAGTAGGCTCGTCAACGATCCGTGCATAATCTGTATGTGTTTGGCCCTTGAGACCAAAGGCTTCATTGATGGCCTTGGCTGAGAAATCTACTTCTACCCCTCTGACCATAGACAGGCCATCCTCAGGGCTGAGCACATTGGCGTAGAACTCATACACCATGCTCGTGTATGCTGGATTAGGCGGTCTGCAGAATTCCTCCCAGCCGTGGTTGATCACCCCTGCGCGCAAGAACTGCGGCAGGTCAGCAGGTCGGTCGAGGAAGCCTTTCTCGTGCAGCAACTCCCTCTTCCTTAACTCAGCACCCCTGGATTCAGCATCAGATGAGACATACCTCACTGACTGAGGTTCGTCTTCAGGGTAGAGCTTGGCCTTCCCCTTATCTGCTGGCTTGGCTGACTCGGCAGCCTCAACCTTGAGCCTTTTGAGTGATGGCTCCGTGCTTTCTTTGTCTGCTGAAGGCACTCTCTTGGCCTTCTTCTTCTTCAGCTTCTTTGATTTCTTGGCCTTGACAATCTTGGCCTTCTTCTTCTTCTTAATGTTGATCTGCTGGAGGCATGCCCCCAACGTCTCCTCCATGGAATCATCCTGCTGTGCAGGAACATCAGTGCTGTCTTCCCTCATGGGAGAAAAGACTTCGTCTTCCCCAGCATCGCCACTGCCCTGCGTGGACTCTTGATAATCCCCATATGGGAATTCAGGATCAGGCCGTGGAGAATTGTGCAATGGCGTGGGATTGTGCTCTGCTGATGGTGTCTGCGCAGAACTCAGTGGCGAAGACGGCAGTTCAGGACTCTGCGCTGCTGCAGGTGTCGGGTCAGGACTCTGAGGTGCAGGAGACAACTCGGAGCTCTGTGCAGGCGGTGACGACTCTGCGCTTGGCACTGGTTCAGACGGTGAAGGGCTGGGCGCAGGTGATGCGGAGGGCGACGAACCTTCTTTGGCTGACTCGTGGGATGCACGATCAGTTTCTTGACTCTCCACAGAGGGAGTCTTTGCTGTGCTTGGTTCGGCGGCCACCTCGACACTCCACCGACGTTTCTTAGGCGTGCCCGCTGGCTCAGATGGTCCAGCAGGGATCTCAGTGACAACCCTCCACTTCTTCCTACGGATAGGAAGCTTAGGAAGAGGTCCGGTGCGAACGGCACCATCATCTGCAAGGGTGAGCAGTGCTTCCCTCGCAGCCGCTTCAGCTGCGTCATCAGCCTTCTTCTTGGCTGCGGATCTTTCAGCCCGTGTGGACACCATTGTCGAATCTTGGTGATCTTGAGAGTAGAATCAAAGATGAAAAGAATCGCAGAGTTCTTGGAAATCAGAGAATGAGAGAATCGTATCGATCGAGTGCTTTCCAACGGATATAAAGGCAACGGAAAAATCCCAACGGCTCTTTTTTTGCGAATCCAGCAATTCCAGCGCAATTCCAGGGATATTTGTTCATCAAAATCTCAAACTTTGCTCGTCCGTATCTTTTATTTGGCTCGATCGTTTTTTAATTTTAAAAGCTGGATTCACTCTCCTTGATCCCCTCTTTCGAATCCCTGCAAAAACAAATAAAACAAACATTAAATACGCAATTAAAATCACACCACAAAACATACAAACGATAATCGGAAAAACAGAAAAAAAATAAACTAAGGCATTGGCCTTGACTAAACGAGCACAGTAACCACTCGTTCTCTCTCGTTTTTAACTTCATGCTTCACGCAAGAGGAAGGCCGAGAGAGTCTTCACATCTCCTTCCTCATAGTAGTGCTTCAATCTAGCACCATTAACCATAAAAGGCTGTCCTTGCTGCAAGTTTTTTATCTCTATCGCACCATGAACAAAGACATTAGTAATAACAAATGGACCCGACCATCTGGACTTTAGTTTGCCTGGAAATATCTTTAAACGTGAGTTAAATAATAGGACAAGTTGGCCTTTCCTAAAGTCTTTGATCCTAAGTCTACTGTCGTGCCATATTTTGGTCTTTTCTTTATACATTTTGGCATTCTCATAGGCCATATGCCTAAGCTCATCAAGTTCATGTAGCTGCAAAGACCTCAGTGTCCCCGCATCCTTCACACAAAAATTTAATTCCTTCATGGCCCAAAATGCTTTGTTTTCTAACTCAAGTGGTAAGTGACAAGCCTTGCCATATACCAGCCTATAAGGGGACATTCCTAGAGGTGTCTTATATGCTGTCCTATAAGCCCAAAGTGCATCCTCAAGCTTAAATGACCAGTCTTTTCTATTAGGTTTGACTACCTTTTCTAGGATGTTCTTTATCTCCCTATTGGAAATTTCAGCTTGGCCATTCGAGTGTGGGTGGTAGGGAGTGGCTACTCTATGTCTAATGTTATATTTAGCCAATACTTTCTCCATAGCCTTATTAATGAAATGTGACCCCTCATCACTAATGATAGCACGAGGAGTCCCAAATCTAGTGAAAATGTCCCTATGCAAGAAGTTAGTGACTGTTTTAGCATCATTATTAGGACATGCTTTGGCTTCTACCCACTTGGACACATAGTCCACTGCTACTAATATGTAGAGGTTACCTGATGATGGAGGGAATGGTCCCATGAAATCAATGCCCCACACATCAAAGAGCTCCAACTCTAAGATGTAGGTGAGGGGCATCTCATCCTTTCGACTGAGGTTACCTGTTCTTTGGCATTCATCACAGCTGTGGGCATAGTTGTGGGCATCTTTGAAGATTGTTGGCCAGTAGTAGCCACTCTGAAATACCTTTGCAGCTGTTCTTTGGCCACCAAAGTGTCCACCATAAGGAGATGAGTGACAGTGCTGCAGCACAGACTTCGCTTCAGCAGCTGAAACACACTTTCTTAGCAAGCCATCAGCACAGGTTCTGTAAAGTGTGGGGTCATTGTTGCGTGCTCAATGTGTAAAGATAAATATGCAAAAGGGTAGAGAGAGCACTTGGAACATGCAAGCATACATGGTCTCACAGCAAGTAGTAAGTATATTTCATTCGTTTTTTCCACAGAGACTCATTTTTAGCTATTCGCGAAGTGTGAATGTTAAGAAAGATGGGATGAATTTGATGGGGTAAAATTGGTTTTTAATTAACTACTTTTTGCTGAATGTGTAGAGGGATATAACATAAACAAATTAAAGTTAAAGCTAGACCTAAAGGACAAGAGATGGAATTAATAATCGAGGAAGAAAACAGCTAATCAGAATGATAAAAAGGCAGAATTGCGAGGACCGCAATGTTTCCGCAATTAAATGGCAGCGAATCTGATTAAAACGGGGAATTAAGGGCTACTAATGACTGTCCTATAGGCATTTTATTACGATTATCAAGCTTTGGATCAACTCTCTATACATCAAACTCACTCTATCTCAAGTATCGTCCGATTCCATGCATTAGAGACTCAAGTTTACTCGACTTCAAAGTAAGGACTTAAGCATCTTGTTAAAACAGGAGTGTTCAGTTTGTACTAGGGAAACGCCTATTCCTAGGCCGTTTCCTGATTACCATGAAAGGCTAGCATGATTATATGACTCTGAACTCTTACTCCTTCCAGAGGTTAGGAGTTCTTTGGACAAAATGGATGGCCAATCGAAATTGCCCGTGGGATGAAGCTTACATACAATCAATGTTCGAGTGTTGATCTGCCTACTTGACTCACGTTTTTTAGCCTATAGTTCTGTCATTAGCATGCCCCTAAATGATTTTAGTTACTCATGGATATGTAAAGAGCAGAAATGGTAGATAAGATGGACATGCTTAGAAGAGAAATGTGTATAAAATAGTAAGCCAAAACAGTAGCAGAACAAGATGGAAACTGTAAGTTGCAGAATTGAACTTCGATTACTTTAAGTGTTTGGATGACAAAGGAAAGCTTTAAAAGAACTGAATCCAGGACAGACAACAACGAAATGCAGTACTTGAAATGTTAAACTAAGAACAACAGTGAACAGAAATGGAATTGAGAAGAAAAGAACAGAAAACAGTAAAGGCTTGCTGAACACTTCGTGGCAGTCGCCTCGACTGATGGTGATGAGAATTCAGCTATGCTTGGATGAATCCAATCGAGAGAGAAGAAGAATCTTCTCTCCTTCCTATCAGATTATCGACTCCAAAAGCTGAGAACCTCACTCCAACAGACGGCAAAGGAATTTAGAGAGAAATGGTGGACTGCGAGAAGACTTCTGCACTTCGAATTGATTACTGAACCTCCGACTTTGACCCCCTTTTATAGTAGTTTGCAGGTGCGTTTGGGCCAAGGAGAACCATCAACCTTCAACGTCATATATCAGAATGGATGGAGGAGAAAGAACGAATCCCTGAAAAGTCGGATCTAAACAGAAAATGATCAGCCAACTTACGGTTTTAACTTGAATAATTGCGGTCACCGCAATTATTCCGCAATTCATTTGCAATGGTTATTTTTTCATTCTTTTCTTCGGTTTTCAACCCTTTTTCTACCTATTGTACACAAGTCCTATATTAGCTACCTTCTTCTAATTCTCATATTAAAGCATAGGTTTAAGCTAATTGCTAACAAAAACACCTAAATGTGTACATCTTCTTAAGCTAAATGGGTCCTAAATAAGTCACTTTCAGAGACTTAACACACCCCCAAACTTAAGGCTTTGCTTGTCCTCAAGCATACTAAGGACTTACCTAGGCTGCTGTTTCTTCTTCTTTAACTACTCACTAACTCCCTTATATTCTTGTCTATAGCAATGCTGTCCTGTGACACACTTCCAAGTTTTAGAACTAACCTCTTGTCTAGCTTCTTCTGACTTCACCTGCCTACTATACCCACTGCTTTTGTTAACCCCCTACTACTGATCTAACTACTTGTATGATATCATGCTATTATCCCTAAGGTTTCAAATTCTACCAAGCTTTACTCTAGACTCAGTACATGCTTCTAGCTTATTTTTAATGTGTCTAGGATTCCTTAGAGTCATGCCAGTCTTAGTTTTAACGGTGACAGTGGTACTTTTAGAGAACAACCTAAACCCTGGCATCACTACATTGGATATACATTCATCTCCCTAGACAAACCTAAAAGTTACAACCTTGTGCTTAGCTCATTAAGGATCAAAGTTCTTTTTTCATAGGACATCTAAGCCACAAGATTATAACTCCCAAGCATACATTCTTCTTCCCCTATTTCTCCTTTTTCTTTCTTTTTTTTTTTCTTAGGTGGAGTCTCCCCTTGGTTTGCCTTTTGATGCAATGCCACTTATGGTTTACACACTTGGCACTGATTACTCAGCAACTTGAGAAAGACTCCCCTCTTTATTCTATTTTTCACTTTTTCTATTTATCACAAAAAAAATTTTTAGGAGAAGAAGAATGCTTATGTCCTAAGGAAGAGAGGAATGTTCCTAGGCCTAGGGTGGCCTCCCCCAAACTTCAACTACTCATTGTCCCCAATGAGTGTTTGAGGTGGCACACCCCCAAACTTATCCTAGAAGCATCTAGTCTAAAGTAAAACAAAGAGAATCTAAACATCCTAGGCATAGGCAAAACATTCTAGAAGCAACTATCCCAGCAGCAGAAAAGTTGAACATAACAGACAGGTTTCAGGACTTATGGTTTATGCATGCTGAGCACTATTCAAAGGCAAATTTAAACTATCAAACGGTGTCCTATGACACTCATCCAGCATGCTTCAAGATCAGCTATATAAGGTAGTCATGCAAGCAGCAAAAGATAGAATTTAACAGATCACAGCCTAACTAAACAGACAGTCCAAAACATGCTATCAGTCACAAAAATTGCGGGAACCGCAATTATTTCGCAATCCAATCCGGGCAGATATAACATTAACTCAGGCCCCTAGCATGCTTTTTCCCGTTACTCATGCATCCTAAAAATAAAACTAAACTATCCTACCTATTCAGCTAACATCAAACTAGACTAAGCAAAAGAAAAAGCATAAAACTCAACATTAAAAACAGATCAAAAACTGAATCCAAAACAGCATATTATACATTATTCTATCAAAAAGCAGGAAAATTGTCTTTTGTTTCTGAAGGGATCAGTAATACTCCCTCTAGTGCTCTTCAAACCAGCACTCAATTCTCATCATCCTCATCTGGTCGCCTTGGTCGTGGGGGCACCCATGGAGTTAGGAGGTTGGTGGGGAAGTCTGGGAAGATGCACCCCAACTGGTCTGCAACTTCTCTGTCCCTCGCCTGCGCATAGTTGGCCCATTGAGCCATTCTCCTCTGCATGTCCATCAAGCAGGCCATGGATAGGGACTGTTCAGCCGCCAGCCTATCCAACTCAAATTCCATGTTGCCCTTTCTTCTCAGCCTTAGGTGTGCAGGCAACTCCAGATGGCCTGTGTAGGGCAGCTGCTGCTCCAAGCGCTCGGTGGGAACTCCTGCAAGCAAGCATAACTTTGTTATGATGTTGGGGAAAAATAACGGCCCCTTACCCTTTTTTGCACACTCAGCTATGGCAGCAGTGATGACTTCTCCCACGTTGATCGTGAGACCTCTCATTATAGCATAAACCAGCAGCGAACGGCTCTGGTTAATTGTAGTCTCATGAGTCACTGGGGAGAGTCTTCTTCTTACGAATGAAAACCACACAGCTGCCTTAGCCGTGAGGTTGGCACTCATGAGAGTGTGCCGCCCATTGCGTGAGACTGTCCAGGAGGCCTCAGGCTGACCAATGGTGCGGATGGCTTCTTCTAGCACAGCCTCAGTCGGCTCATCAACTATCCGTGCATAATCTGTGTGAGGCTGGCCCCTTAGACCAAATGCTTCATTAATGGCTTTGGCTGAGAAATCAACTTCCACCCCTCTGACCACAGATAGGCCATCCTCAGGGCTGAGCACGTTAGCATAAAAGTCATACACCATGCTCGTGTATGCTGGATTGGGAGGTCGGCAGAATTCCTCCCAGCCATGGTTGATCACCCCTGCGCGCAAGAACTGCGGCAGGTCAGCAAGTCGATCAAGGAACCCCTTCTCGTGCAACAGGTCCCTTTTCCTCAGCTCCACGCCCCTAGATTCAGCATCAGACGAGACATACCTCACTGACGGAGGTTCATCTTCAGGGTAGAGTTTAGCCTTCCCCTTATCGGCTGGCTTGGAAGATTCAGCAGCCTCCACCTTGAGGCGTTTGAGCGAAGGCTCAGTACTGTCTTTGTCTGCTGAAGGCACTCGCTTGGCCTTCTTCTTCTTCAGTTTCTTGGCTTTCTTGGCCTCCTTCGTGGCCTTCTTCTTCTCTTTCTTAATGTTGATCTGTTGGAGGCAAGCCCCCAACGTCTCTTCCATAGAATCGTCCTGCTGTGCAGGAACATCAGGGCTGTCTTCCCTCATAGGAGAGAAGACTTCTTCTTCCCCAGCATCTCCACTGCCTTGCGTGGACTCCTGATAATCCCCATAAGGGAATTCAGGATCAGGCCGTGGAGAATTGTGCTCTGCTGATGGTGTATGTGCAGAACTCCATGGCGAAGACGGCAGTTCAGGACTCTGCACAGCCGCAGGTGGTAGATCAGAACTCTGAAGCGCTGGAGATGACTCGGCGCGCTGCGCAGGCGGTGATGATTCTGTGCTTTGCACCGGTTCAGATGGGAGAGGGCTGCGCACAGGTGACACAGACGGCGACGAACCTTCTTTTGCTGACTCGTGAGATGCACGATCAGGTTCTTGACTCTCCACAGAGGGAGTCTTGGCGATGGTTCGTTCGGCGGCAGTCTTGACAGTCCACCGGCGCTTCTTTGGCGTGCCCACTGGCTCAGATGGGCCAGCAGGGATCTCAGTGACCACCCTCCACTTCTTCCTACGAATAGGAAGCTTGCCAAGACGGCCAGTGCGTACAGCACCCTGATCAGCAAGGGTGAGAAGCGCTTCCCTCGCAGCCGCTTCAGCTGCGTCGTCGGCCTTCTTCTTGGCGGCGGATCTTTCAGCCCTAGTGGAAACCATTGTCAAATCTTGGAGGTTTGGAGAGAGAGATCAAAGGTGGAGAGAATCGCAGAAATCTTGGAGAGCAAAGAATGAGAGGATCGTATCAATCGGGCGCCTTCTAACGGCTATAAAAGCAACGGAAAAAATCCCAACGGCTCTTTTTGCGGATCCAGCAATTTTTGCGCAATTCTAGGGACAATATTTCATAACAAATCCAAACTTTGATCGCCCGTATCTTTCATTTGGCTCACCCGTTTCCTGATTTTTAAAGTGGGATTTACTCCCCTTGATCCCCTCTTTCGATTCCCTACAAAAACAAATAAAACAAACATTAACTACGCAATTAAAAATACCTCACAAAACATACAAACGATCATCGAAAAAACAGAAAAAATAAACTAAGGCATTGGCCTTGACTAAACGAGCACAGTAACCACTCGTTCTCTCTCGTTTCTAACTTCATGCTTCATGTAGGAGGAAGGCCGAGAGAGTCTTCACATCCCCCTCCTCATAGTAGTGCTTCAACCTAGCACCATTGACCATAAATGGCTGTCCTTGCTGCAAGTTTTTAATCTCTATGGCACCATGAACAAAGACATTAGTAATAATAAATGGACCTGACCATCTAGACTTTAATTTGCCTGGAAATAGCTTTAATCGTGAGTTAAATAATAATACAAGTTGGCCCTTTTTAAAGTCTTTGATCCTGAGTCTACTGTCATGCCATATTTTTGTCTTTTCTTTGTACATCTTGGCATTCTCATAGGCCATGTGCCTAAGCTCATCAAGTTCATGTAGCTGTAAAGATCTTAATGTCCCTGCATCCTTCACACAAAAATTTAATTCTTTCATGGCCCAGAATGCCTTGTTCTCCAACTCAAGTGGCAAGTGGCAAGCCTTGCCATACACCAACCTATAGGGAGACATTCCTAGAGGTGTCTTATATGCTGTTCTGTAAGCCCAAAGTGCATCCTCAAGCTTGAAAGACCAGTCTTTCCTATTAGGTTTGACTACCTTTTCTAGGATGTTCTTTATCTCCCTATTGGAAATCTCAGCTTGGCCATTTGAGTGTGGGTGGTAGGGAGTAGCTACCCTATGTCTAATGTTATATTTAGCCAATAATTTCTCCATAGCCTTATTAATGAAATGTGACCCCTCATCACTAATGATAGCACGAGGAGTCCCAAATCTAGTGAAAATGTGTCTATGCAAGAAGCTAGTGACTGTTTTAGCATCATTATTAGGACATGCCTTAGCTTCTACCCACTTTGACACGTAGTCTACTGCCACTAAGATGTACAGGTTACCTGATGATGGAGGGAAGGGTCCCATGAAATCAATGCCCCACACATCGAAGAGCTCCAACTCTAAGATGTAGGTGAGGGGCATCTCATCCTTGCGACTGAGGTTACCTGTCCTTTGGCATTCGTCACAGTTGTGGGCATAATTGTGGGCGTCCTTGAAGATTGTTGGCCAGTAGTAGCCACTCTGAAATACCTTAGCAGCTGTTCTTTGACCACCAAAGTGCCCACCGTAAGGAGATGAGTGACAGTGCTGCAGCACAGACTTCGCTTCAGCAGCTGTAACACACTTCCTCAACAACCCATCAGCACAGGTCCTGTAAAGTATGGGGTCATCCCAGATGAATTTCCTTGCTTCATGGAGGAACCTCTTCTTCTCTTGTCCTCCCTTGAACACTGGTAATACCTGTGATGCACGGAAGTTAGCAATGTCAGCAAACCAAGGTTCCTCATCGTTTTCACGATGAGTCAAAGCAAAGATATGTTCATCTATAAAAGCATCAGAAATTGCGGGGTCCGCAATTTTTCCGCAATTGTGCTGCAATCGAGACAGGTGATCTGCAACCACGTTTTCACATCCCTTCTTGTCCCGAATGTCCAAATCGAATTCCTGCAGCAATAACACCCATCTAATCAATCTAGGCTTAGCATCAGCCTTCCTCATCAGATATTTTAAAGCAGAATGGTCAGTATATACAATGGTCCTAGTTCCTACAATATAGTTCCTAAATTTTTCACAAGCAAATACTACAGCAAGCATCTCCTTCTCTGTAGTTGTATAGTTACATTGAGCCTCATTCAAGGTCTTACTAGCATAATAGACAGGATGTGTGAGCTTGTCAATCTTCTGTCCTAACATGACTCCTACAGCATAGTCACTGGCATCACATAGCATCTCAAATGGGAGATCCCAATTTGGTCCTACTATGATTGGTGCTGTGACCAATGCTTCCTTAAGGGCTTTCCAAGCTACTACACATTCTTTAGAAAAGATGAATGGCCTACCTAGCTCTAGAAGCTCACATAGAGGCTTGGCTATCTTAGAAAAGTCCTTGATGAACCTTCTATAGAAGCCAGCATGTCCTAGGAAACTCCTAATAGCTTTGACATTCTGGGGCTCTACCAATTTCTCTATGACCTCTATTTTTGCCCTATCCACTTCCACACCTGCCCTTGACACTCTATGTCCTAAGACAATCCCTTCATCTACCATAAAATGGCACTTTTCCCAATTTAGGACTAGGTTGGTCTCTTCACACCTAGCCAGGACTTGTCCTAGGTTCTCTAGACAGGTTTTAAATGAGTCCCCAAAGACTGAGAAGTCATCCATGAATATTTCTATTATGGACTCATCCAACTCAGAGAAGATTGCCATCATGCACCTTTGGAAAGTTGCCGGTGCATTGCATAAGCCAAAAGGCATTCTGCGGAAGGCAAACGTTCCAAAAGGGCAGGTGAAGGTAGTCTTCTCTTGATCCTTCGGGTCTATAGTGATTTGATTATAGCCAGAGTACCCATCTAAAAAACAGTAGTAGGCTCTACCAGCTATTCTGTCTAGCATCTGGTCAATGAATGGAAGAGGGAAATGGTCTTTTTTAGTTTCTTTATTTAATTTTCTGTAATCCATACATACCCTCCACCCTGTGACAGTCCTAGTTGGAATCAGTTCGTTGTTCTCATTGACTACCACAGTTATTCCCCCCTTTTTAGGTACACATTGGATGGGGCTCACCCACTGGCTACTAGCTATGGGGAAAATGACTCCTGCATCTAACCACTTTATTATTTCCTTTTTCACTACCTCTTTCATAGAGGGGTTTAACCTACGCTGGTGATCTACCCTAGGTGTGTGCTCCTCCTCTAGAATAATTTTGTGCATGCAATAAGAAGGGCTAATGCCTCGAATATCAGCAATAGTCCATGCTATAGCCTTCCTATGTTGCTTAAGCAGTAAAATTAAATCAACCTCATGCTGTTCACTAAGCTTAGAAGAAATAATTACAGGCAGCGTATCATTATCTCCTAGATATGCGTATTTGAGGTGAGTTGGTAGTGGTTTTAGTTCTAAAACAGGTGGATGCTCAATGGAGGGCTTCAACGGATTTACAGTTCTATCAGTTAAGTCCATAGTCATACATACATGCTGAGGTCTATCTACAGGCATATCCATTATGTCAGATACATTTAGATCATCTACATCTAATCCTACATATTCGTTAGCATGCTTGGTTAATAGTACATGCTCTAATTGTTCTTCCATTAGTGAGTCAACAACATCAATGCTAGCACAAGACTCAGAATCAGAGGGATACCTTAAAGCTTTGTAAACACTAAATTTTACCTCTTCATCATGAACCCTCATAGTTAACTCACCTTTTTGCACGTCTATTAGTGCCCTACCTGTGGCTAGAAATGGTCTACCTAGCAGGATGGGAACCTCCTTGTCTGCCTCATAGTCCAGGACAATGAAATCTGCAAGGAAAATAAATTTGTCAACTTTAACTAGAATATCCTCAATCTTACCTTCTGGATATGCGATGGATCTGTCTGCTAGTTGTAAAGTGACAGTAGTTGGACGTGCTTCTCCCATTCCCAACTGGCGGAATAGGGACAGGGGCATGAGATTTATGCTGGCGCCCAGGTCACAAAGCGCTCTGCCCACATGCTTGCCTCCAAGTTCTACAGGTAGGGTGAAGGAACCAGGATCCTTCTCCTTCTTGGGCAGCTTGTTTTGGAGGATGGCACTGCACTCCTCGGTGAGGTTTACTGTTTCAAACTCACCAATTATTCTTTTGTTAGTAATAATGTCCTTCAAAAACTTTACATATGAAGGCATAGACTGTAAAACTTCTACAAAAGGAATATTCACATGCACTTGCTTAAGTATTTCTAGAAATTTATTAAAATGAACTTCCTGTTCCTGTTTCTTCTTAAGCCTTCGAGGGTATGGAGGTGGTGGCACATATGCAGGCACGTCAGGACGCCTTAAGATAGGTGGAGGCCTTGGAATTTCTTCTACGTCCTCTACAAGTGGCTCTAGCCTGGCTCCTGATGTGCTAGTTGGTGGTGGACCTTGGCTTGGCAGAGATTCCAGTGGAGCACTAGACTCAGTGTTCTCTACTCTCTTTGGTGTGTCCTTTGTAATGCTCACCAATGGTCTTCCACTCCTAAGTTCAATGGCTTGAACTTGTTCTTTGCCATCTCTCCTTGGTACCTCGGTATCAGCAGGGAGTCTACCTTGGGGCCTACTTTTAAGTTCATTGGCTAATTGGCCTATTTGGTTTTCCAGGCTCCTAAGAGTAGCTTGCTGGCTCTGAAGAGTAGCATCATTCTTAGCTATATATTCCTTGAGTAGGTTTTCTACAGAAGATCCTACAGGTTGATTGTAAGGTTTTTGGTACATTGACTGGTTATGTTGGGGAGTGAAACCAGGTGTTCCACTCGGCCTTGGTTGGTTGGGATTTTGGTTAGTGTTTTGTTGGCCACCCCATGACAGGTTAGGGTGGTTTCTCCAACCAGGGTTATAGGTGTTGGAGTAGGGGTGTTGCGTGCTCAGTGTGTAAAGATAAATAAGCAAAAGGATGGAGAGAGCACTTAGAACATGCAAGCATACATGGTCTCACAGCAAGTAGTAAGTATATTTAATTCGTTTTTTCCACAGAGACTTAATTTTAGCTATTCGCGAAGTGTGTTTGTTAAGAAAGATGGGATGGATTTGATGGGGTAAAATTGGTTTTTAATTAACTACTTTTTGCTGAATGTATAAAGGAACATGCCATAAACAAATTAAAGTGAAAATCAGGCTTAAAGGTCAAGAGATGAAATCAATAAACACAGAAGAAAACAGCTAGACAGAAGACAATTTGGCAGAATTGCGAGAACCGCAATTAATCCGCAATTAAATGGCAGCGAAACTGGTTAGATAGGTGAATTAAGGGCTACTAATGACTGTCCTATAAGCATTTTATTACGATTATCAAGCTTTGGATCAACTCTCTATACATTAAACTCACTCTATCTCAAGTATCGTCCGATTCCATGCATGAGAGACTCAAGTTTACTCGACTTCAAAGTAAGGTCTTAAGCATCTTGTTAAAACAGGAGTGTTCAGTTTATACTAGGGAAACGCCTATTCCTAGGCCGTTTCCTGATTACCATGGAAGGCTAGCATGATTATACGACTCTGAACTCTTACTCCTTCCAGAGGTTAGGAGTTCTTTGGACAAAATGGATGGCCAATCGAAATTGCCCGTGGGATGAAGCTTACATATAATCAATGTTCGAGTGTTGATCTACCTACTTGACTTACGTTTTTTAGCCTATAGTTCTGTCATTAGCATGCCCCTAAATGAATTTAGTTACTCATGGATATATGTAGAACAGAAATATAAGATAAAGTAGACATGCTTAGAAGGAAAAAGTGCTTAAAACAGCAAGCCAAACTCGTAGCAGAATAAGGAATAACTGTGAAATGCAGAAACTTACTTTGATTACTTCAAGTGTTTGAATGACAAAGGAAAGCTTAAACAGAATGAATTCAAGGCAGACAACAACGAAATGCAATAAGTAAATGACTAAGCTAAGAACAACATTGAACAGAAATGGAATTGAGAAGGAAAGAGCAGAAAACAGTAAAGGTGTGCTGGAAATCTTCGTGGCAGTCGCCTCGAATGATGGTGATGAGAATTCAGCCGTGCTTGGATGAATCCAATCGAGAGAGAAGAAGAATCTTCTCTCCTTCCTATCAGATTATCGACTCCAAAAGCTGAGAACCTCACTCCAACAGACGGCAAGGGAAAATCGAGAGAAATGGTGGACTGTGAGAAGACTTCTGCACGTTGAATGATGACTGAACCTCCGACTTTGGCCCCCTTTTATAGTAGTTTGCAGGTGCGATTGGGCCAAGGAGAACCATCAATCTTCAACGTCGTATATCAGAATGGGTGGAGGAGAAAGAACGAATCCCTGAAAAGTCGGATCTAAACAGAAAAATGTCAGCCAACTTACGGTTTTAACTTGAATAATTGCGGCCACCGCAATTATTCCGCAATGCATTCGCAAGGGTTATTTTTTTCATTCTTTTCTTCGGTTTTCACCCCTTTTCCTACCTATTGTGCATAAGTCCTATCTTAGCTACCTTCTTCTAATTCTCATATTAAAGCATAGGTTTAGGCTAAATGCTCACAAAAACACCTAAATGTGTACATCTTCTTAAGCTAAATGGGTCCTAAATAAGTCACTTTCAGAGACTTAACACACCCCCAAACTTAAGGCTTTGCTTGTCCTCAAGCATACTAAGGACTTACTTAGGCTGCTGTTTCTTCTTCTTTTATCTACTCACTAACTCCCTTATATTCTTGTCTCTAGCAGTGCTGTCCTGTGACACACTTCCAAGTTTAGAACTAGCCTCTTGTCTAGCCTCTTCTGACTTCACCTGCCTACTATACCCACTGCTTTTGTTGACCCCCTACTACTGATCTAACTACTTCTATGATATCATGCTACTATCCCTAAGGTTTCAAATTCTACCAAGCTTTACTCCAGACTCAGTACATGCTTCCAGCTTATTTTTAATGTGTCTAGGATTCCTTAGAGTCTTGCCAGTCTTAGTATTAACAGTGACAGTGGTACTTTATAGAGAACAACCTAAACCCTGGCATCACTACATTGGATAAACATTCATCTCCCTAGACAAACCTAAAAGCTACAACCTTGTGCTTAGCTCATTAAGGATCAGAGTTCTTTTTCATAGGACATCTAAGCCACAAGATTATAACTCCCAAGCACACATTCTTCTTCCCCTATTTCTCTTTTTTCTTTCTTTTTTTACTTAGGTGGAGTCTCCCCTTGGTTTGCCCTTTTGATGCAATGCCACTTGTGGTTTACACACTTGGCACTGATTACTCAGCAACTTGAGAAAGACTCCCCTCTTTATTCTATTTTTCACTTTTTCTATTTATCACAAAAATTTTTTAGGAGAAGAAGAATGCTTATGTCTTAAGGAAGAGAGGAATGTTCCTAGGCCTAGGGTGGCCTCCCCCAAACTTCAACTACTCATTGTCCCCAATGAGTGTTTGAGGTGGCACACCCCCAAACTTGTCCTAGAAGCATCTAGTCTAAAGTAAAACAAAGAGAATCTAAACATCCTAGGCATAGGCAAAACATTCTAGAAGCAACTATCCCAGCAGCAGAAAATTTGAACATAACAGACAGGTTTAAGGACTTATGGTTTATGCATGCTGAGCACTATTCAGAGGCAAATTTAAACTATCAAAAGGTGTCCTATGACACTCATCCAGCATGCTTCAAGATCAGCTATATAAGGTAGTCATGCTAGCAGCAAAAGATAGAATTTAACAGATCACAGCCTAACTAAACGGGCAGTCAAAAACATGCAATCAGTCACAAAAATTGCGGGAACCGCAATTATTTCGCAATACAATCTGGGCAGATTTAACATTAACTCAGGCCCCTAGCATGCTTTTTCCCGTTACTCATGCATCCAAAAAATAAAACTAAACTATCCTACCTAATCAACTAACATCAGACTATCCTAAGCAAAAGGAAAAACATAAAACTAAACATCCAAAACAGATCAAAACTTAACCAAAAAACAGCATAATATACATTACTCTATCAAAAAGCAGGAAAATTGTCTTTTGTTTCTTTAGGGATCAGTAATACTCCCTCTAGTGCTCTTCAAACCAGCACTCAATTCTCATCATCTTCATCTGGTTGCCTTGGTCGTGGGGGCACCCATGGAGTTAGGAGGTTGGTGGGGAAGTCTGGGAAGATGCACCCCAATTGGTCTGCAACTTCTCTGTCCCTCGCCTGCGCATAGTTGGCCCATTGAGCCATTCTTCTCTGCAGGTCCATCAAACAGGCCATGGATAGGGACTGCTCAGCAGCCAACCTATCCAACTCAAACTCCATATTGCCCTTCCTTCTCAGCCGTAGGTGTGCAGGCAACTCCAGATGGCCTGTGTAGGGCAGCTGCTGCTCCAAGCGCTCGGTAGGAACTCCTGCAAGCAAGCATAACTTCGTTATGATGTTGGGGAAAAATAATGGCCCCTTACCCTTTTTAGCACACTCGGCTATGGCAGCATTGATGACTTCTCCCACGTTGATCGTGAGACCTCTCATGATAGCATAAACCAGCAGCGAACGGCTCTGGTTAATTGTAGTCTCATGAGTCACTGGGGAGAGTCTTCTTCTGACGAAAGAGAACCACACAGCTGCCTTAGCCGTGAGGTTGGCACTCATGAGCGTGTGCCGCCCATTGCGTGAGACTGTCCAGGAGGCCTCAGGCTGGCCAATGGTGCGGATGGCTTCTTCCAGCACAGCCTCGGTCGGCTCATCAACTATCCGGGCGTAATCTGTGTGAGGCTGGCCCCTTAGACCAAATGCTTCATTAATGGCTTTGGCTGAGAAATCAACCTCCACCCCTCTGACCACAGACAGGCCATCCTCAGGGCTGAGCACGTTCGCATAGAAGTCATACACCATGCTTGTGTATGCTGGATTGGGAGGTCGACAGAATTCCTCCCAGCCATGGTTGATCACCCCTGCGCGCAAGAACTGCGGCAGGTCAGCTAGGCGATCAAGGAACCCCTTCTCGTGCAACAGGCCCCTTTTCCTCAGCTCCACGCCCCTTGATTCAGCATCAGACGAGACATATCTCACTGATGGAGGTTCATCTTCGGGGTAGAGTTTAGCCTTCCCCTTATCAGCTGGCTTGGAAGATTCAGCAGCCTCCACCTTGAGGCGTTTAAGCGAAGGCTCAGTACTGTCTTCTTCTGCTGAAGGCACTCGCTTGGCCTTCTTCTTCTTCAGTTTCTTGGCTTTCTTGGCTTTCTTGGCCTCCTTGTTGGCCTTCTTCTTGGCCTTCTGCCTCGCCTGGAGTTGTGGGAAACAGGCCCCCAACGTCTCCTCCATAGAATCATCAGCAGGCGTTCGCTGTGCAGGCTCATCAGGGCTGTCTTCTCTCATGGGAGAGAAGACTTCTTCTTCTTCTGCCTCTCCACTGCCTTGCGTGGATTCTTGGTAATCCCCATAAGGGAATTCCGGATCAGGCCGTGGAGAATTGTGCTCTGCTGACGGGGTATGCGCAGAACTCCATGGCGAAGACGGCAACTCAGGACTCTGCACAGCCGCAGGTGGTAGATCAGCACTCTGAGGCGCTGGAGATGACTCGGCGCTCTGCGCAGGCGGTGATGATTCGGTGCTTGGCACTGGTTCAGATGGCAGGGGGCTGCGCACAGGTGATTCAGACGGCAGAGGGCTGCGCACAGGTGATGCAGACGGCGTCGCACCTTCTTTAGCTGACTCGTGGGATGCACGATCAGATTCTTGACTCGCCACAGAGGGAGTCTTGGATTTGCTTGGTCCGGCGGCAGTCTTGACAGTCCACCGGCGCTTCGTTGGCGTACCCACTGGCTCAGATGGGCCAGCAGGGATTTCAGTTACCACCCTCCACTTCTTCCTACGAATAGGAAGCTTGCCAAGACGGCCAGTGCGTACAGCACCCTGATCAGCAAGGGTGAGAAGCGCTTCCCTCGCAGCCGCTTCAGCTGCGTCGTCGGCCTTCTTCTTGGCGGCGGATCTCTCAGCCCTAGTGGAAACCATGGTCGAATCTTGGAGGTTTGGAGAGAGAGATCAAAGGTGGAGAGAATCGCAGAAATCTTGGAGAGCAAAGAATGAGAAGATCGTATCAAACGGGCGCCTTCTAACGGCTATAAAAGCAACGGATGAAATCCCAACGGCTCTTTTTGCGGAGTCAGCAATTTCTGCGCAATTCTAGGGACAATATTTCATAATAAATCCCAACTTTGATCGCCCGTATCTTTCATTTGGCCCAACCGAATCTTGATTTTTAAAGTGCGATTTACTCCCCTTGATCCCCTCTTTCGATTCCCTACAAAAACAAACAAAACAAACATTAAATACGCAATTAAAATTACACCACAAAACATACAAACGATCATCGATAAAAACAGAAAAAATAAACTAAGGCATTGGCCTTGACTAAACGAGCACAGTAACCACTCGTTCTCTCTCGTTTCTAACTTCACGCTTCATGTAGGAGGAAGGTCGAGAGAGTCTTCACATCCCCCTCCTCATAGTAGTGCTTCAACCTAGCACCATTGACCATAAATGGCTGTCCTTGCTGCAAGTTTTTTATCTCTACTGCACCATGAATAAAGACATTAGTAACAACAAATGGACCCGACCATCTAGACTTTAATTTGCCTGGAAATAGCTTTAATCTTGAGTTAAATAACAGTACAAGTTGGCCTTTCTTAAAATCTTTGATCCTGAGTCTACTGTCATGCCATATTTTTGTCTTTTCTTTGTACATCTTGGCATTCTCATAGGCCATGTGCCTAAGCTCATCAAGTTCATGCAGCTGTAAAGATCTTAATGTCCCTGCATCCTTCACACAAAAATTTAATTCTTTCATGGCCCAAAATGCCTTGTTCTCCAACTCAAGTGGCAAGTGGCAAGCCTTGCCATATACCAACCTATAGGGAGACATTCCTAGAGGTGTCTTATATGCTGTTCTATAAGCCCAAAGTGCATCCTCAAGCTTGAAAGACCAGTCTTTCCTATTAGGCTTAACTACCTTCTCTAGGATGTTCTTTATCTCCCTATTGGAAATCTCAGCTTGGCCATTTGAGTGTGGGTGGTAGGGAGTAGCTACCCTATGTCTAATGTTATATTTAGCCAATAACTTCTCCATAGCCTTATTAATGAAATGTGACCCCTCATCACTAATGATAGCACGAGGAGTCCCAAATCTAGTGAAAATGTGTCTATGCAAGAAGTGAGTGACTGCTTTAGCATCATTATTAGGACATGCCTTAGCTTCTACCCACTTTGACACGTAATCTACTGCTACTAAAATGTACAGGTTACCTGATGATGGAGGGAAGGGTCCCATGAAATCAATGCCCCATACATCAAAGAGCTCTAACTCTAGAATGTAGGTGAGGGGCATCTCATCCTTACGACTGATGTTACCTGTCCTTTGGCATTCGTCACAGTTGTGGGCGTAGTTGTGGGCGTCCTTGAAGATTGTTGGCCAGTAATAGCCACTCTGAAATACCTTGGCAGCTGTTCTTTGACCACCAAAGTGCCCACCGTAAGGAGATGAATGACAGTGCTGCAGCACAGACTTTGCTTCAGCAGCTGAAACACATTTCCTCAATAACCCATCAGCACAGGTCCTGTAAAGTATGGGGTCATCCCAGATGAATTTCCTTGCTTCATGGAGGAACCTCTTTTTCTCTTGTCCTCCCTTAAACACTGGTAATACCTGTGATGCACGGAAGTTAGCAATGTCAGCGAACCATGGTTCCTCATCGTTATCACGATGAGTCAAAGCAAAGATATGTTCATCTATAAAAGCATCAGAAATTGCGGGGTCCGCAATTTTTTCGCAATTGTGCTGCAATCGAGACAGGTGATCTGCAACCACGTTTTCACATCCCTTCTTGTCCCGAATGTCCAAATCGAATTCCTGCAGCAATAACACCCATCTAATTAGTCTAGGCTTAGCATCAGCCTTTCTCATTAGATATTTTAAAGCAGAATGGTCAGTATATACAATGGTCCTAGTTCCTACAATATAGTTCCTAAATTTTTCACAAGCAAATACTACAGCAAGCATCTCTTTCTCTGTAGTTGTATAGTTACATTGGGCCTCATTCAAGGTCTTACTAGCATAATAGACAGGATGTGTGAGCTTGTCAATCTTCTGTCCTAACATGACTCCTACAGCATAGTCACTGGCATCACATAGCATCTCAAATGGGAGATCCCAATTTGGTCCTACTATGATTGGTGCTGTGACCAGTGCTTCCTTAAGGGTTTTCCAAGCTACTACACATTCCGTAGAGAAGATGAATGGCCTACCTAGCTCTAGTAGCTCACATAGAGGCTTGGCTATCTTAGAAAAGTCCTTGATGAACCTTCTATAGAAGCCAGCATGCCCTAAGAAACTCCTAATAGCCTTGACATTCTGGGGCTCTACCAACTTCTCTATGACCTCGATTTTCGCCCTATCCACTTCTACACCCGCCCTTGACACTCGATGTCCTAAGACAATCCCTTCATCTACCATAAAATGGCACTTTTCCCAATTCAAGACTAGGTTAGTCTCTTCACACCTAGCCAGGACTTGTCCTAGGTTTTCTAGACAGGTTTTAAATGAGTCCCCAAAGACTGAGAAGTCATCCATGAATATTTCTATCATGGACTCATCCAACTCAGAGAAGATTGCCATCATGCACCTCTGGAAAGTTGCCGGTGCATTGCATAAGCCAAAAGGCATTCTGCGGAAGGCAAACGTTCCAAAAGGGCAAGTGAAGGTGGTCTTCTCTTGATCCTTAGGGTCTATAGTTATTTGATTGTAGCCTGAATAGCCATCTAGGAAACAGTAGTAGGCTCTACCAGCTATTCTGTCTAGCATCTGGTCAATAAACGGTATGGGGAAGTGGTCTTTTTTAGTTTCTTTATTTAGTTTTCTGTAATCCATACATACCCTCCACCCTGTGACAGTCCTTGTTGGAATTAGTTCGTTATTCTCATTGACTACCACAGTTATTCCCCCCTTTTTAGGTACACACTGGATGGGACTCACCCACTGGCTACTAGCTATGGGGAAAATTACTCCTGCATCTAACCACTTTATTATTTCTTTCTTCACTACCTCTTTCATAGAGGGGTTTAACCTACGCTGGTGATCTACCCTAGGTGTGTGTTCTTCCTCTAGAATAATTTTGTGCATACAATAAGAAGGGCTAATGCCTCGAATATCAGCAATAGACCATGCTATAGCCTTCCTATGTTGCTTAAGCAGTAAAATTAAATCAACCTCATGCTGTTCACTTAGCTTAGAAGAAATAATTACAGGCAGTGTGTCATTATCTCCTAGATATGCATATTTGAGGTGAGTAGGTAGTGGTTTCAGTTCTAAAACAGGTGGATGCTCAATGGAGGGCTTCAGAGGGTTAATAGTTCTATCAGTTAAATCTATATTCATACATACATGCTGAGGGTTATTTACAGGCATGTTCATTATGTCAGCTACATTTAGATCATCTACATCTATTTGTACATATTCACTAGCATGCTTGGTTAATAATACATGCTCTAATTGTTCTTCCATAAGTGAGTCAATAACATCCATGCTAGCACAAGACTCAGAATCAGAGGGGTATTTTAAAGCTTTGTAAACACTAAATTTTACCTCTTCATCATGAACTCTCATAGTTAACTCACCTTTTTGCACATCTATTAGTGCCCTACCTGTGGCTAGAAATGGCCTACCTAGCAGGATGGGTACCTCCTTGTCTGCTTCATAGTCCAGGACAATGAAATCTGCAAGGAAAATGAATTTGTCAACTTTAACTAGAATATCCTCAATCTTACCTTCTGGATATGCGATGGATCTGTCTGCTAGCTGTAAAGTGACAGTAGTTGGACGTGCTTCTCCTATTCCCAACTGGCGGAAAAGGGACAGGGGCATGAGATTTATGCTGGCGCCCAGGTCACAAAGCGCTCTGCCCACGTGCTTGCCTCCAAGTTCTACAGGTAAGGTGAAGGAACCAGGATCCTTCTCCTTCTTGGGCAGCTTGTTTTGGAGGATGGCACTGCACTCCTCGGTGAGGTTTACTGTTTCAAACTCACCAATTATCTTTTTGTTAGTAATGATATCCTTCAAAAATTTTACATATGAAGGCATAGACTGTAAAACCTCTACAAAAGGAATGTTCACATGCACTTGCTTAAGTATTTCTAAGAATTTATTAAAATGAACTTCCTGTTCCTGCTTCTTCTTCAGTCTTCGAGGATAAGGAGGTGGTGGCACATAAGCAGGCACGTCAGGTCGCCTTATGATAGGTGGAGGCCTTGGAATTTCTTCTACGTCCTCAACAATTGGTTCCAACCTGGCTCCTGATATGCTAGTTGGTGGTGGACCTTGGCTTGGCAGAGACTCCAGTGGAGCACTAGACTCAGTGTTCTCTACTCGCTTTGGTGTGTCCTTTGTATTGCTCACCAATGGTCTTCCACTCCTGAGTTCAATTGCTTGAACTTGTTCCTTGCCATCTCTCCTTGGTACCTCGGTATCAGCAGGGAGTCTACCTTGGGGCCTACTTTTAAGTTCATTGGCTAACTGGCCTATTTGGTTTTCCAGGCTCCTAAGGGTAGCTTGCTGGCTCTGAAGAGTAGCATCATTTTTAGCTATATACTCCTTGAGTAGGTTTTCTACAGAAGATCCTACAGGTTGATTATAAGGTTTTTGGTACATTGACTGGTTATGTTGGGGAGTGAAACCAGGTGTTCCACTCGGCCTTGGTTGGTTAGGATTTTGGTTAGTGTTTTGCTGGCCACCCCATGACAGGTTAGGGTGGTTTCTCCAACCAGGATTGTAAGTTTGTGAGTAGGGGTTGTTCCTAGGCTGCTGCTGACTACCTACATAGCAGACTGAGGATGGATTCCCAGGGCAGTATTCATAAGGGTGTCCTTCCCCACAGAATCCACAGATTGGTGCCTCGCCTTGACTTGGTTGAGTGCCCATTGACATGGCTGTGGCGGTATTGGCACTGGTTTGGAGATTGGCCTGATCCATTTGCTTAACTAAGTTGGTCAGGGCATTTATTTGGGTGCTCATGGCGCTTAGAGCATCCTTGTCTTGAGCTCTCGTTGGCTCTACAGGATCGTCTGACCATCTACAGTGAGATGTTGAGATCTTCTCCAAGATCTCATAAGCTTCGTTGTAACTCTTGGACAACATGGAACCTCCAGCAGATGAATTCAAGACTTGTCTGGTGCTGGGGTTGCATCCTTTAAAGAAAACTTCTATTTGAATACACCATGGAATGCCATGGTGTGGACATTTAACGAGAAGATCTTTAAATCTAGTCCAAGCTTCGTGAAGAGACTCACTTGGAGCTTGTTTGAATTTGACTATGTCATCACGGAAAGTAGAATTCCTATCAGGTGGGAAGTATTTGACTAGGAATTTTTCTGCTAGATCTGTCCAATTGCGAACAGATCCTGAGGGTAAAGAATTTAGCCACGTTTTGGCTTTGTCCCTCAAAGAATAAGGGAAAAGATATAGCCTAAGGGCCTCTTGGGAAACTCCAGGGATTAGGAAGGTGTCACTAACTCCTAGGAAGTTCCTAAGGTGATTATGGGGGTCCTCATTTTCTATTCCAAAGAATTGTCCCACAGTGGACAACATTTGGAACATCACTGGCTTTAACTCGAAAGAGTGGGCAGTGATTTCAGGACGGATTATGCTGGGGTTCAGCTCCCCAGGCATAGGTACTAGATATGAAAGAATGGCACTATTCTTGTCATTCGCTATTTCTATGGGGTTGCGAACGGCAGGTGCTGGATTTGGAACTAAATCGCCCATTTCTTTGTTTTCAGGTAAGATTTGAGGTATAGGAGGTTGTTTAAAGAGGCGTTTCTTTGCTTTATTTCTAGCTCGAAGTGATCTTTCAGGTTCAGGATCGAACTCTAAATTACTATGTGAACGCTCACTCATAAACTACCTTAACAGTACCTGCAAAAGAAATGAAACAGATTAGTTTCACTCAATGATAAACTTGGTTTTCTTAAACTTAACAACTTCGTTTTCACTTAGAAATAAGTCCCTGGCAGCGGCGCCAAAAACTTGTTGCGTGCTCAGTGTGTAAAGATAAATAAGCAAAAGGATGGAGAGAGCACTTAGAACATGCAAGCATACATGGTCTCACAGCAAGTAGTAAGTATATTTAATTCGTTTTTTCCACAGAGACTTAATTTTAGCTATTCGCGAAGTGTGTTTGTTAAGAAAGATGGGATGGATTTGATGGGGTAAAATTGGTTTTTAATTAACTACTTTTTGCTGAATGTATAAAGGAACATGCCATAAACAAATTAAAGTGAAAATCAGGCTTAAAGGTCAAGAGATGAAATCAATAAACACAGAAGAAAACAGCTAGACAGAAGACAATTTGGCAGAATTGCGAGAACCGCAATTAATCCGCAATTAAATGGCAGCGAAACTGGTTAGATAGGTGAATTAAGGGCTACTAATGACTGTCCTATAAGCATTTTATTACGATTATCAAGCTTTGGATCAACTCTCTATACATTAAACTCACTCTATCTCAAGTATCGTCCGATTCCATGCATGAGAGACTCAAGTTTACTCGACTTCAAAGTAAGGTCTTAAGCATCTTGTTAAAACAGGAGTGTTCAGTTTATACTAGGGAAACGCCTATTCCTAGGCCGTTTCCTGATTACCATGGAAGGCTAGCATGATTATACGACTCTGAACTCTTACTCCTTCCAGAGGTTAGGAGTTCTTTGGACAAAATGGATGGCCAATCGAAATTGCCCGTGGGATGAAGCTTACATATAATCAATGTTCGAGTGTTGATCTACCTACTTGACTTACGTTTTTTAGCCTATAGTTCTGTCATTAGCATGCCCCTAAATGAATTTAGTTACTCATGGATATATGTAGAACAGAAATATAAGATAAAGTAGACATGCTTAGAAGGAAAAAGTGCTTAAAACAGCAAGCCAAACTCGTAGCAGAATAAGGAATAACTGTGAAATGCAGAAACTTACTTTGATTACTTCAAGTGTTTGAATGACAAAGGAAAGCTTAAACAGAATGAATTCAAGGCAGACAACAACGAAATGCAATAAGTAAATGACTAAGCTAAGAACAACATTGAACAGAAATGGAATTGAGAAGGAAAGAGCAGAAAACAGTAAAGGTGTGCTGGAAATCTTCGTGGCAGTCGCCTCGAATGATGGTGATGAGAATTCAGCCGTGCTTGGATGAATCCAATCGAGAGAGAAGAAGAATCTTCTCTCCTTCCTATCAGATTATCGACTCCAAAAGCTGAGAACCTCACTCCAACAGACGGCAAGGGAAAATCGAGAGAAATGGTGGACTGTGAGAAGACTTCTGCACGTTGAATGATGACTGAACCTCCGACTTTGGCCCCCTTTTATAGTAGTTTGCAGGTGCGATTGGGCCAAGGAGAACCATCAATCTTCAACGTCGTATATCAGAATGGGTGGAGGAGAAAGAACGAATCCCTGAAAAGTCGGATCTAAACAGAAAAATGTCACCCAACTTACGGTTTTAACTTGAATAATTGCGGCCACCGCAATTATTCCGCAATGCATTCGCAAGGGTTATTTTTTTCATTCTTTTCTTCGGTTTTCACCCCTTTTCCTACCTATTGTGCATAAGTCCTATCTTAGCTACCTTCTTCTAATTCTCATATTAAAGCATAGGTTTAGGCTAAATGCTCACAAAAACACCTAAATGTGTACATCTTCTTAAGCTAAATGGGTCCTAAATAAGTCACTTTCAGAGACTTAACAAGGGGTTATTCCTAGGCTGCTGCTGACTTCCTACATAGCAGACTGAGGATGGATTCCCAGGGCAGTATTCATAAGGGTGCCCTTCCCCACAGAATCCACAGATTGGTGCCTCGCCTTGACTTGGTTGGGTGCCCATTGACATGGCTGTGGCGGTATTGGCACTGGTTTGGAGATTGGCCTGAGCCATTTGCTTGACTAAGTTGGTCAGGGCATTTATTTGGGTGCTCATGGCGCTTAGAGCATCCTTGTCTTGAGCCCTAGTTGGCTCTACTGGATCGTCTGACCATCTACAGTGAGATGCTGAGATCTTCTCCAAGATCTCATAAGCTTCGTTGTAACTCTTGGACAACATGGAACCTCCAGCAGATGAATTTAAGACTTGTCTGGTGCTGGGGTTGCATCCTTTAAAGAAAACTTCTATTTGGATACACCATGGAATGCCATGGTGTGGACATTTAATGAGAAGGTCTTTGAATCTAGTCCAAGCTTCGTGAAGAGACTCATTATCAGCTTGTTTAAACTTTATGATATCATCACGAAAGGTTGAATTCCTATCAGGTGGGAAGTATTTGACTAGGAATTTTTCTGCTAAATCTGTCCAATTGCGGACAGATCCTGAGGGTAAAGAATTTAGCCATGTTTTGGCTTTGTCCCTCAAAGAGTAAGGGAAAAGATATAGCCTCAGGGCCTCTTGGGAAACTCCAGGGATTAGGAATGTGTCACTAACTCCTAGGAAGTTCCTAAGGTGGTTATGGGGGTCCTCATTTTCTATTCCAAAGAATTGTCCCACAGTGGACAACATTTGGAACATCACTGGTTTTAACTCGAATGAGTGGGCAGTGATTTCAGGACGGATTATGCTGGGGTTCAGCTCCCCAGGCATAGGTACTAGATATGACAGAATGGCACTATTCTTGTCATTCGCTATTTCGATGGGGTTTCGAATGGCTTGTGCCGGATTTGGAACTAGATCGCCCATTTCTTTAGTTTCAGGTGTGGTTTGAGGTATAGGAGGTTGTTTAAAGAGACGTTTCTTTGCCTTATTCCTAGCTCGAAGTGATCTTTCAGGTTCAGGATCGAACTCTAAATTACTATGTGAACGCTCACTCATAAACTACCTTAATAGCACCTGCAAAAGAAATGAAACAGATTAGTTTCACTCAATGATAAAATTGATTTTTCAAACTTAACAACTTCGTTTTCACTTAAAATAAGTTCCCGGCAGCGGCGCCAAAAACTTGTTGCGTGCTCAATGTGTAAAGATAAATATGCAAAAGGGTAGAGAGAGCACTTGGAACATGCAAGCATACATGGTCTCACAGCAAGTAGTAAGTATATTTCATTCGTTTTTTCCACAGAGACTCATTTTTAGCTATTCGCGAAGTGTGAATGTTAAGAAAGATGGGATGAATTTGATGGGGTAAAATTGGTTTTTAATTAACTACTTTTTGCTGAATGTGTAGAGGGATATAACATAAACAAATTAAAGTTAAAGCTAGACCTAAAGGACAAGAGATGGAATTAATAATCGAGGAAGAAAACAGCTAATCAGAATGATAAAAAGGCAGAATTGCGAGGACCGCAATGTTTCCGCAATTAAATGGCAGCGAATCTGATTAAAACGGGGAATTAAGGGCTACTAATGACTGTCCTATAGGCATTTTATTACGATTATCAAGCTTTGGATCAACTCTCTATACATCAAACTCACTCTATCTCAAGTATCGTCCGATTCCATGCATTAGAGACTCAAGTTTACTCGACTTCAAAGTAAGGACTTAAGCATCTTGTTAAAACAGGAGTGTTCAGTTTGTACTAGGGAAACGCCTATTCCTAGGCCGTTTCCTGATTACCATGAAAGGCTAGCATGATTATATGACTCTGAACTCTTACTCCTTCCAGAGGTTAGGAGTTCTTTGGACAAAATGGATGGCCAATCGAAATTGCCCGTGGGATGAAGCTTACATACAATCAATGTTCGAGTGTTGATCTGCCTACTTGACTCACGTTTTTTAGCCTATAGTTCTGTCATTAGCATGCCCCTAAATGATTTTAGTTACTCATGGATATGTAAAGAGCAGAAATGGTAGATAAGATGGACATGCTTAGAAGAGAAATGTGTATAAAATAGTAAGCCAAAACAGTAGCAGAACAAGATGGAAACTGTAAGTTGCAGAATTGAACTTCGATTACTTTAAGTGTTTGGATGACAAAGGAAAGCTTTAAAAGAACTGAATCCAGGACAGACAACAACGAAATGCAGTACTTGAAATGTTAAACTAAGAACAACAGTGAACAGAAATGGAATTGAGAAGAAAAGAACAGAAAACAGTAAAGGCTTGCTGAACACTTCGTGGCAGTCGCCTCGACTGATGGTGATGAGAATTCAGCTATGCTTGGATGAATCCAATCGAGAGAGAAGAAGAATCTTCTCTCCTTCCTATCAGATTATCGACTCCAAAAGCTGAGAACCTCACTCCAACAGACGGCAAAGGAATTTAGAGAGAAATGGTGGACTGCGAGAAGACTTCTGCACTTCGAATTGATTACTGAACCTCCGACTTTGACCCCCTTTTATAGTAGTTTGCAGGTGCGTTTGGGCCAAGGAGAACCATCAACCTTCAACGTCATATATCAGAATGGATGGAGGAGAAAGAACGAATCCCTGAAAAGTCGGATCTAAACAGAAAATGATCAGCCAACTTACGGTTTTAACTTGAATAATTGCGGTCACCGCAATTATTCCGCAATTCATTTGCAATGGTTATTTTTTCATTCTTTTCTTCGGTTTTCAACCCTTTTTCTACCTATTGTACACAAGTCCTATATTAGCTACCTTCTTCTAATTCTCATATTAAAGCATAGGTTTAAGCTAATTGCTAACAAAAACACCTAAATGTGTACATCTTCTTAAGCTAAATGGGTCCTAAATAAGTCACTTTCAGAGACTTAACAGTCATCCCAGATGAATTTCCTTGCTTCATGAAGGAACCTCTTCTTTTCTTGTCCTCCCTTGAACACTGGTAATACCTGTGATGCACGGAAGTTAGCAATGTCAGCAAACCAAGGTTCCTCATCGTTATCACGATGAGCCAAAGCAAAGACATGTTCATCAATAAAAGCATCAGAAATTGCGGTCTCCGCAATTTTTTCGCAATTATGCTGCAATCGAGACAGGTGATCTGCAACCACATTTTCACATCCTTTCTTATCCCGAATGTCCACATCAAATTCCTGCAGCAATAACACCCATCTAATCAATCTAGGCTTGGCATCAGCCTTCCTCATAAGATATTTCAAGGCAGAATGGTCAGTGTATACAATTGTCCTAGTGCCTACAATATAGTTTCTGAATTTTTCGCAAGCAAACACTACAGCAAGCATCTCTTTTTCAGTAGTTGTATAATTACATTGAGCCTCATTCAAGGTCTTACTAGCATAATAGACAGGGTGTGTTAGCTTGTCAATCTTCTGTCCTAACATGACCCCTACAGCATAGTCACTGGCATCACATAACATCTCAAAGGGAAGATCCCAATTTGGTCCTACTATGATAGGGGCTGTGACTAGTGCTTTCTTAAGGGTGGTCCAAGCTACTACACACTCTTTAGAGAAGATGAATGGCCTATTTAATTCTAGAAGCTCACACAGAGGCTTGGCTATTTTAGAAAAGTCCTTAATGAACCTTCTGTAGAAGCCAGCGTGCCCTAAGAAGCTTCTAATGGCTTTGACATTCTGGGGCTCTACCAACTTCTCTATGATCTCTATTTTTGCCCTATCCACTTCTATACCTGCCCTTGACACTCTATGTCCTAAGACAATCCCTTCATCTACCATAAAATGGCACTTCTCCCAATTGAGGACTAGGTTGGTCTCCTCACACCTAGCCAGGACTTGTCCTAAGTTTTCTAGACAGGTTGAAAATGAGTCCCCAAAAACTGAGAAGTCATCCATGAATATTTCTATCATGGACTCATCCAACTCAGAGAAGATTGCCATCATGCACCTTTGGAAAGTTGCCGGTGCGTTGCATAAGCCAAAAGGCATTCTGCGGAAGGCAAACGTTCCAAAAGGGCAAGTGAAGGTGGTCTTCTCCTGATCCTTCGGGTCTATAGTAATTTGATTATAGCCTGAATAGCCATCTAAGAAATAATAGTAGGCTCTACCAGCTATTCTGTCTAGCATCTGGTCAATGAACGGTATAGGGAAATGGTCTTTTTTAGTCTCTTTATTTAATTTTCTGTAATCCATACACACTCTCCACCCTGTGACAGTCCTTGTTGGAATCAGTTCGTTATTCTCATTGACTACCACAGTTATTCCTCCCTTCTTAGGTACACATTGGATGGGGCTCACCCACTGGCTACTAGCTATTGGGAAGATCACTCCTGCATCTAACCATTTTATTATTTCCTTCTTTACTACCTCTTTCATAGAGGGGTTCAGCCTACGCTGGTGATCTACCCTAGGTGTGTGCTCTTCCTCTAGTATAATTTTGTGCATGCAATAAGAAGGGCTAATGCCTCGAATATCAGCAATAGTCCATGCTATAGCCTTCCTATGTTGCTTAAGCAGTAAAATTAATTCACCCTCATGCTGTTCACTTAGTTTAGAAGAAATAATTACAGGCAGTGTATCATTATTTCCTAAATATGCATATTTGAGGTGAGTGGGTAGTGGTTTAAGTTCTAAAACAGGTGGATGCTCAATGGAGGGCTTTAACGGATTTACAATTCTATCAGTTAAATCTATATTCATACATACATGCTGTGGTTTATCTACAGGCATATCCATTATGTCAGATACATTTAAATCAGCTACATCTAATCCTACATATTCATTAGCATGCTTGGTTAATAATACATGCTCTAATTGTTCTTCCATCAGTGAGTCAACAATATCCATGCTAGCACAGGATTCAAGGTCAGAGGGATACCTTAAAGCTTTATATACACTAAACTTTACCTCTTCATCATGAACCCTCATAGTAAGCTCACCTTTTTGAACATCTATTAGTGCCCTACCTGTGGCTAGAAATGGTCTACCTAGCAGGATGGGGACCTCCTTGTCTGCCTCATAGTCCAGGACAATGAAATCTGCAAGGAAAATAAATTTGTCAACTTTAACTAGAATATCCTCAATCTTACCTTCTGGATATGCGATGGATCTGTCTGCTAGTTGTAAAGTGACTGTGGTTGGACGTGCTTCTCCCATTCCCAACTGGCGGAATAGGGACAGGGGCATGAGATTTATGCTGGCGCCCAGGTCACAAAGCGCTCTGCCCACGTGCTTGCCTCCAAGTTCTACAGGTAAGGTGAAGGAACCAGGATCCTTCTCCTTCTTGGGCAGCTTGTTCTGGAGGATGGCACTGCACTCCTCGGTGAGGTTTACTGTTTCAAACTCACCAATTATTTTTTTGTTAGTAATAATGTCCTTCAAAAACTTTACATAAGAAGGCATTGACTGTAAAACTTCAACAAAAGGAATGTTAACATGCACTTGCTTAAGTATTTCTAAGAATTTATTAAAATGAACTTCCTGTTCTTGCTTCTTTTTAAGCCTTCGAGGGTATGGAGGTGGTGGCACATATGCAGGTATGTCAGGGCGCTTTAGGATAGGTGGAGGCCTTGGAATTTCTTCTACCTCCTCAATAATTGGTTCTAGCCTGGCTCCTGATGTGCTAGTCGGTGGTGGACCTTGGGTTGGCAGAGACTCCAGTGGAGCACTAGACTCAGTGTTCTCTACTCTCTTTGGTGTGTCCTTTGTGTTGCTCACCAATGGTCTTCCACTCCTAAGTTCAATTGCTTGAACTTGCTCTTTGCCATCTCTCCTTGGTACCTCGGTGTCAGCAGGGAGTCTACCTTGGGGCCTACTTTTAAGTTCATTGGCTAATTGGCCTATTTGGTTTTCCAGGCTCCTAAGAGTAGCTTGCTGGCTCTGAAGAGTAGCATCATTCTTAGCTATGTATTCCTTGAGTAGGCTTTCTACAGAAGATCCTATAGGTTGATTGTAAGGTTTTTGGTACATTGACTGGTTATGTTGAGGAGTGAAACCAGGTGTTCCACTCGGCCTTGGTTGGTTAGAATTTTGGTTAGCATTTTGTTGGCCACCCCATGACAGGTTAGGGTGGTTTCTCCAACCAGGGTTGTAAGTTTGTGAGTAGGGGTTATTCCTGGGCTGCTGCTGGCTTCCAACATAGCAGACTGAGGATGGATTCCCAGGGCAGTATTCATATGGGTGCCCTTCCCCACAGAATCCACAGATAGGTGCCTCGCCTTGACTTGGTTGGGTGCCCATTGACATGGCTGTGGCGGTATTGGCACTGGTTTGGAGATTGGCCTGAGCCATTTGCTTAACTAGGTTGGTCAGGGCATTTATTTGGGTGCTCATGGCGCTTAGAGCATCCTTGTCTTGAGCCCTAGTTGGCTCTACTGGATCGTCTGACCACCTACAATGAGATGTTGAGATCTTCTCCAAGATCTCATAAGCTTCGTTGTAACTCTTGGACAACATGGAACCACCAGCAGATGAATTTAGAACTTGTCTGGTGCTGGGGTTGCATCCTTTAAAGAAGACTTCTATTTGGATACACCATGGAATGCCATGGTGGGGACATTTAATGAGAAGGTCTTTGAATCTTGTCCAAGCTTCGTGAAGAGACTCACTTGGAGCTTGTTTGAATTTTATGATATCATCACGAAAGGTAGAATTCCTATCTGGTGGGAAATATTTGACTAGGAATTTCTCTGCTAAGTCTGTCCAATTGAGGACAGATCCTGAGGGTAAGGAATTTAACCATGTTTTGGCTTTGTCCCTTAAAGAGTAAGGGAAAAGATATAGCCTCAGGGCTTCTTGGGAAACTCCAGGGATTAGGAATGTGTCACTAACTCCTAGAAAGTTCCTAAGGTGGTTATGGGGGTCCTCATTTTCTATTCCAAAGAATTGTCCCACAGTGGACAACATTTGGAACATCACTGGTTTTAACTCGAATGAGTTGGCAGTGATTTCAGGACGGATTATGCTGGGGTTCAGCTCCCCAGGCATAGGTACTAAATATGAAAGGATGGCGCTATCCTTGTCATTCGCTATTTCAATGGGGTTGCGAGTGACAGGCACCAGGTTTTGATTTACTCCAGCCATATCTTCTTGAGGTAATTGCGGAGGAATTGTAGTTTCTGCAATGATTGGGGGTAAAAGGGTTTGTTTAAAGAGACGTTTCTTGGCTCTATTTCTAGCTTTAAATAATCTCTCAGGCTCAGGGTTGAACTCTAGATCACTAGATGGAGTCTCATTCATAAACTACCCTAAATGGTACCTGAAAAAGAAATGAAGATGGATCAAATTCAATGGAAAATAACTTGATGTTTCAAACTTAACAAACTTCGTTTTCACTTAAAATAAGTCCCCGGCAGCGGCGCCAAAAACTTGTTGCGTGCTCAATGTGTAAAGATAAGTAAGCACGAAAGTAGAGAGAGCACTTAGAACATGCAAGCATACATGGTCTCACAGCAAGTAGTAAGTATATTTCATTCGTTTTTTCCACAGAGACTTATGTTTAGCTATTCGCGAAGTGTATTTGTTAAGAAAGATGGGGTGAATTTGAAGGGGTAAAATTGGTTTTTAATTATCTAGTTTTTGCTGAACGTGTAAAGGGATGCAACATAAACAAATTAAAGTTGAAATCAGACTCAAAGGACAGGAGATGGAATTGATAAACGAAGAAGAAAACAGCTAAACAGAATGATAAAATGGCAGAATTGCGAGGACCGCAATGTTACCGCAATTGAATAACAGCGAAAGTGTGTAAATGAGTGAGTTAAGGGCTACTAATGACTATCCTATAGGCATTATTATACGATTCTCAAGCACTGGATCAACTCTCTATACATCAAACTCACTCTATCTCAAGTATCGTCCGATTCCATGCATTAGAGTCTTAAGTTTACTCGACTTCAAAGTAAGGTCTTAAGCATCTTGTTAAAACAGGAGTGTTTAGTTTGTACTAGGAAAACGCTTATTCCTAAGCCGTTTTCTGATTACCATGAAAGGCTAGCATGATTATATGACTCTGAACTCTTACTCCTTCCAGAGGTTAGGAGTTCTTTGGACAAAATGGATGGCCAATCGAAATTGCCCGTGGGATGAAGCTTACATACAATCAATGGTTCGAGAGCTATCCTACATACTTGGTTCACGTTTTTAAGCCTATAGTTCTGTCATTAGCATGCCCCTAAGTGACTTAGCTACTCATGGATATATGAAGAACAGAAAGGGTAGATAAAACAGACATGCTTAGAAGAGAAATGTGCTTAAAACAGCGAGACAAAAGCATAGCAGAAAAAGGTGGAAACTGTGAAATGCAGAATTGTACTTTGATTACTGTGAGTGTTTGAACGACAAAGGAAAGCTTTTAAAGAAATGATTCCAAGACAGACAACAACGAAAAGCAGTAAGTAAAACACTAAACTAGAACAACAACTAATCAAAGCTGGAAATGAGAAGAAAAAGACAGAAAAGCAGTAAAGGTTGCTTGAAAGCTTCGTTGCAGTCGCCTCGAATGGAAGGGATGAGAGGTCAGCCTTGCTTGGATGAATCCAATCGGGAGAGAAGAAGAATCTCCTCTCCTTCCTATCAGATTATCGATTCCAACAGCTGAGGCTCCCACTCCAACAGACGGTAAAGGAAAACAGAGAGAAATGATGGACTGCGAGAAGACTTCTGCGCTTCGAATGATGATCAAACCTCCGACTTTGGCCCCCTTTTATAGTAGTTTGCAGGTGCGTTTGGGCCAAGGAGAACCATCAACCTTCAACGTCATATATCAGAATGGATGGAGGAGAAAGAACGAATCCCTGAAATTACGGAAATTAACAGAAAAAGATCAGTCAACTTACGGTTTTCACTTGAATAATTGCGGTCACCGCAATGTTTTCGCAATTCATTCGCAATGCTCATTTTTTCATTCTTTTCCTTCGGTTTTCAACCCTTTTTCTACCTATTGTACATAAGTCCTAGATTAGCTACCTTCTTCTAATTCTCATCTTAAAGCATAGGTTTAGGCTAAATGCTATCAAAAACACCTAAAAGTGTACATCTTCTTAAGCTAAATGGGTCCTAAATAAGTCACTTTCAGAGACTTAACACTAGGTTGATCGAAAAAAACCCAGGTATGTACGAATATATGCCACGAGATATATTATGTATGCCAACTGTATATACTATAATATACCCCATATGTTTCAGGTACCTACACCGCACAGGAAGTGGGGGAGGACAATAGGTTCAAATTTTTCTTCATGAGTTTAGTTGCATCTATATCAGGATGGGAGCATTGTCTTTCAGTGATAACTGTTGACGGCACCTCGTTGAAGAACAAGTTCAATGGGACACTGCTCACAACTTGCACGTTCGATGGCAACTCTCAGACCTACCCTTTGGCCGTTTCAGTTGTCGACTCTAACAATGACGCTTCGTGGGGGTGGTTTTTCCAGAACCTGAAAGCAGTGTTTGGGGAGCCCAAGGACCTAGTTATTGTTTCTGACCGCCAAGAGTATAGCCAACGGATTCAGGGGCTGTATATACATCTACACACCACGTATATTGTAATTACCATCTAGTACAAAACCTCAAGACTGATCACAGGGGTAAACCGATTGAGGAATTGTTTCAGAAGTGTGCCAAAGCATATACTCCGTCTGTGTTTGATTATTACATGAGGCAGATGGAACAACTAGTACCATCTATCAGGACCGAACTGGAGGGAATAGGATTGTCTAGATGGAGTCGGGCATTCTCAACAAAGAAAAGGTACACAATGATGACATCGAACATATCAGAGAGTTTTAACTCCCGTCTAAGTAATGCTCGCGAGCTTCCAATCATTTCATTGTTAGAGGAAGTAAGGGACATATTGCAGGAATGGTTCTTCGAGCGGAGGACATGTACAATATTTCGACGTCAAGATATAACACAGTACGCCCAAAGCCAGTTACGGGACGCCCTGAATGTTAGTCGTACAATGGATGTAAGTTGTATTTACTTCTCGATCCCCCTGAATATAATGTGTCGCCACTTATCATCTTTCTATATACCTCTAAATACGCAGATAAATCCTGTTAATGATTATCAATTCGAAATCCGCGATGATCGCAAGCAGTTTGAAGTTAACCTCACAGAGCGTAGCTGCACGTGTAAACGATGGGACGAAGACCTCATCCCATGCTCTCATGCGTGCCGAGCCATATGTCATAAAGGATTCACCTTGGAGAACTATGTACATGACTTCTACCGTACTTCCACGCTTCAAAAGCTATATAGCGGCGATATACATCCGATTTCACTTTCGTATGATGATGTTGACGCAAGCATTCCATGTGATACAGTAGTGCACCCTCCTCTTGCCAGACGTCCTGCGGGGAGACCCAAAAAGAAACGGATAACTTCCCACCGAGAAAGGGCAACAACTCTCAAGTGTGGTAGGTGTGGGAAGGTGTTGCGTGCTCAGTGTGTAAATAAAAATGTGATGCGAAGAGCACTCAGAACATGCAAGTATACATGGTATGCAGCAAGTGATAAGTATTTTTTCATTCGTTTTCCCACAGAGATTTATTCTTAGTTACTAACGAAGTGAGGTGTTAATTTAGAGATGGTTTCTTAAATGGGGTAGAAGCGAGGTTGATGTACCAAACTAACAAGGAAAGTAAGCAAGATGCAAGTAAAGAGATTAACTTCAATGTAGAGGAGAAAGAATTGCGGACTTAGCAATGTTCTAGCAATAAAATTGCAAAAGTAAAATAAGCGAAAAACGACTAAGGCAAAAACTGAGTTATAGAATTGCGGAGACAACAATTATCTAGCAATTATCTTAACAACGATTTGTGGGCGAGATAAGGAAACAAGGTCAACTAAAGACTCCTCTATAGGCTTCTACATACGATTATTCAACAGTAACTTAACTTATCATGCATCAATTTAACTCATTCTCATGCATCTCTCGATTACATGCATTAGATCCTTTAGTTCACTCATATCCAAGTAAGACTTAAGCATCTATTTATACAAGCAAGTTAATGAATTGTGCTAGGAAAACGCCTATTCCTAGGTCGTTTTCTGACTACCATGAAAGTACACATACATTCAATGCATTCGAAGCTATCCTACATGCTGAACTTTCGTATTTCTAACCTATAGATTCATCGTTAGCAGACCCTTGTGTGATTAGTTACTCATGGTTGATGTGAGATGGGAGATACTAGATTGAATAAGCATGACTTAAAGCACTTTAAATGAAAGCAAAGGAAAAACATAAGCGAAGTGAAAACTTGCAAGGAATTAAACGATAACTTTATAAAGTAAGAATCAAAGCTCAATGTGCGACAGACTGTAAACAGCAAAGAACGAAACAAATGAAAGACGAATTGAAACAGTGTAGCAAATAGAAGTGAATAGCAATGAAAGACATAAAGCAATAAAAGTGTGCACGGATCTCCTCGCCGCAAGCTCCTCGGATGAGGGAGAGAAGATTAGCTGATCTTGGGGATGAAATCGATCAGAAGAGAAGAAGGATCTTCTCTTCTTCCTCTCGAGTTATCGACGCCAAGGGCTGATTTCTTCGCTCCAACAAACGGGAATAGGAAATGGATCTGTAGAATGCGTTGAGACGGGGAATTCTGCGCTTCCGAGCTTGTTGTTCTCCTTCCCCCTTCACCTCCTTTTATAGCTTTTTGCAGGTACCTTCAGTCATGGAGAACCATCCATTCTAAACGACGACCCTCCACGTGGCAGCAGGGGAGAACTTAGGCGGCTGAAAGATCGCAACAAAACGACGGACGGTTGGGAAAAACTAAACAGCCGCAACTTGGCATTGCAGATTCCTCGTCGTGACCGCAATGTTCATTGCAGAGAAAGCAATGTTTCCGCAATTCTCCTGCAATGCACATTTTAACTCTTTTAACCTCGTTTTTTTTATTCTTTTTTGTTTCTTTTACAAATAAGTCCTAATTTAGCTTCATTCCTTGAATTCTCATATTTAAGCACGTATTAAACTAAATTCTAACAAAAATGCTTAAGAGATTACACGATTCCATGGTAAATAAGTCCCTAAATTATGTACTTTTGGAGAGGTAACAGAAGGTTGGGCACAATCGAAGACGATGCAACACCCCCCTCCCTAGTTAACTTAGTTCGTGTTTATTTTGTTCGCATTTGCAATAATATGATCTTTATGTAATAGATCATTCAATAATTTTTTACTGTATATACCTATCACTCATTTCCAAGTCTTTCTCACTATTGATGGTGTTTGACTGTATATACCTATCACTCTTGGTCTAACCTATTTCTTAATAGGTACCCAAATCGTTTAGTAAACACGAAACATGTGTTCCATGTATATAACACATAAACCTTTAATTCACACGACCATTGAATAATATAGGAAAATCCATTACACTTTGAGATTAATATAACATTATATACAGATACCCTTTACCATAATTATGAGAACGTTGAAAACAATCCGACATAGTATAAACTTTTATATAACTCACGTTTTAGTTTTGTAATTCACATGCATACTAAAACAATAATAGTATATACAATTGACATAACATTTGTAATATACAATTGGGTCTGTATCCGATCTAATTGGTACATGCATTACATTTTTGTAATCTGCTATGGTATGCCAATTGTATATACTATAATACACACCATCCATTTACTATTTATGCATTACTTTTTTAGATGAATATAACATTATATACAAATACTGTTTTTTTTTATCATAATTATGAGTACGTTGAAAATAGTTGGACATAGTATAAAGTGTTATATAACTCTCGTTTGAGTTTTGTAATTCGGATGCATACTAAAACCAGAATAGTATATCAAGTGGCATAACATAGTCTAGACAATTGGCATATACAATTGGGTTTGTATCTTATCCAATTGGCATATGCACTATATACTTTGCGGTTTAATATGTTATGCCAATTGTATATACTAGAATACACATTCTCCGTTTACAAATTTTGTATTACACTTGAGATGAATATAACATTATATACAGATACCCTTTTATCATAATTATCACAAGGTTGAAAACAATGTAACATAGTATAAACTGCCATTTAACTCTCGTTTGAGTTGTGTAATTGGGATGCATACTAAAACCATATAAATTCAATGCAAAGATAGTTCATAATCATTCATAATAGAAGTCATTCAAAACATATTTCAAGTTTAAAAATAAAGCATATTATCCAATTCAATCAAAGTTCAACTGTATATAATCAAACATAATGTCTAAATTATCCAAAAATCATAAGTTCTAAAAGGTGTAGGTACGATCATTCAACCCTCTTGCTGGCTGAGTTTCAGATCAAAGGTGGGCTGACAGAATTGAACTGGGAGGTCATCAAGGGTCTTCTTACTGTGGGATCCTCGCATCGCCCCCACAAACCCCCCTCTAGTAGGAACATCTCCACGTGCCCCTCCATCTCGGGGCAAATTCTTGTTAAGCTTCACATATATACAATTTTAGTCAAGCACATCAATTGGTGTCTGACTTCAGATATACATATACAACACAGAAAGCCTAAAACAACTAAAGCTCACTGTTACGTCTCCAAAAGTGACCTTTTTAGGACTTAATTATCTTAGAAAGATGTTCACTCTTAGGTGTTTTTGATAGCATTTAGCCTAAACCTATGCTTAAATATGAGAATTAGAAGAAGGTAGCTAAATTAGGACTTATGTACAATAGGAAAGAAAAGGGTTGAAAACCGAAGGAAAAGAATGAAAAACAAGCATTGCGATAGCATTGCGGAAACATTGCGGAAACCGCAATGTTTCAAGTGAAAACCGTAAGTTGACTGATCTTTTTCTGTTAATTTCCGTTATTTCAGGGATTCGTTCTTTCTCCTCCATCCATTCTGAAGTACGACGTTGAAGATTGATGGTTCTCCTTGGCCCAAACGCACCTGCAGATTGCTATAAAAGGGGGTCAAAGTCGAGGGTTCAAGCATCATCCGAAAGCGTAGAAGTCTTCTCGCAGCTCCATCTTTCTTCGTGTTTTCCTTTGCCGTCTGTTGGTGTGAGAGTCTCAGCTGTTGGAATCGACAATCTGATAGGAAGGAGAGAAGATTCATCTTCTCTCCCGATTGGATTCATCCAAGCAAAGCTATTCTTTCATCCCCTTCAGCCGAGGCGGTTGCGACGAGGCTTTCAAGCATCATTTACTGCTTTCTGTCTTTCAATTCTAAATTCCAGTTCTGTTTAGTTGCTGTTTCTCTTCTGATAGCTAGATCATTTCATTTCGTTGCTGTCTGTCTTTACATTATTTACTTTAAGCTTCCCTTTTTGTTCACTCAAACAATCAAGTAATCAAAGCACAATTCTCCATTTCACAGTTTCTTCGCTTTGCTGTTACTGTTTTTCCCTTACTGTTTGTCTTCATTTCTCTTCTAAGCATGTCTATTTTATCTCTTCTTTCTGTTCTTCCTAGATCCATGAGTAACTAAGTCACATAGGGGCATGCTAATGACAACACTATAGGCTAAAAAACGTGAACCAAGCATGTAGGATAGCTCTCGAAGCATTGATTGTATGTAAGCTTCATCCCACGGGCAATTTCGATTGGCCATCCATTTTGTCCAAAGAACTCCTAACCTCTGGAAGGAGTAAGAGTTCAGAGTCATACTATCATGCTAGCCTTTCAAGGTAACCAGGAAACGACCTAGGAATAGGCGTTTCCCTAGTACAAACCATATTTTTCTGCCTTAACAAGATGCTTAAGACCTTACTTGGACATGAGTAAACTAAAGAATCTAATGCATGAAATCGGAAGATACATGAGAATGAGATAGTTTGATGCATAGTGAGTTGATCCAGTGCTTGAGAATCGTATGAAAAAGCCTATAGGATAGTCGTTAGTAGCCCTTAATTCATCAGTTTACACACTTTCGTTGTTAATTAAATTGCGGTAGAATTGCTGTTTCCGCAATTCTGCTAAAGTTACAATTCTGTCTAGCCATTTTTGTCTCCATTTATTAGTCTCGTCTCTTTTCGTTTGAGTTTAACTTTGACTTGCATTTGTTTATGTTGCTACCCTCTACGTATTCAGTAGGAAATAGACAATTTAAAACCAATTCTACCCCATCAAATCCACCCCTTCTTTCTTAACTTTACACTTCATGAATAGCTTATAATAAATCTCTGTGGGAAAACGAATGAAATATACTTACTACTTGCTATAAGACCATGTATGCTTGCATGTTCTGAGTGCTCTCTCTATCTTATTGCTTATTTATTTTAACACATTGAGCACCCAACAAGTTTTTGGCGCCGCTGCCGGGGATTTATTCAAGTGAAAACGAAGTTTGTTAAGTTTGAAACACCAAGTTTATTGCCTATTGAAGCTGATCTGTTTCATTTCTTTTGCAGGTACTATTGGGTTAGTTTATGAGTGAGCCTTCAAGTAGTGATCTAGAGTTCAATCCTGAGCCTGAGAGATTACTTAGGGCCAGAAATAGAGCCAAGAAACGTCTCTTTAAACAACTCCCTTTACCTCAAGTAATTGCGGAACCCGCAATTCCTCCGCAATTGTCTCAAGAAGAAATGAATGGAATAGTTCCAAATCCGGTGCCTGTCACTCGCAATCCCATCGAAATAGCGAATGACAAGGATAGCGCCATACTCTCGTACCTAGTACCTATGCCTGGGGAGCTGAACCCCAGCATAATCCGTCCTGAAATCACTGCCAACTCATTCGAGTTAAAGCCAGTGATGTTCCAAATGTTGTCCACTGTGGGACAATTCTTTGGAGTGGAAAATGAGGACCCCCACAACCATCTTAGAAACTTCTTAGGAGTTAGTGATACATTCATCATCCCTGGAGTTTCCCAAGAAGCCTTGAGGCTATACCTTTTCCCTTACTCTTTGAGGGACAAAGCCAAGACATGGTTGAACTCATTACCCTCTGGATCTGTCCTTAATTGGACAGACTTAGCAGAAAAATTCCTAGTCAAATACTTCCCACCTGATAGGAATTCTACCTTTCGTGATGACATAATCAAGTTCAAACAAGCTGATACTGAGTCTCTTCACGAAGCTTGGACAAGGTTTAAAGATCTTCTTCTTAAATGTCCACACCATGGCATCCCATGGTGTATCCAAATAGAGGTCTTTTTCAAAGGATGCAACCCCAACACTAGACAAGTCTTAAACTCATCTGCTGGAGGTTCCATGTTGTCCAAGAGTTACAACGAGGCCTATGAGATCTTGGAGAAGATCTCAGCATCTCACTGTAGGTGGTCAGATGATCCAGTTGAGCCAACTAGAGCTCAAGACAAGGATGCTCTAAGTGCAATGAGCAGCCAAATAAATGCCCTGACCAACCTAGTTAAGCAAATGGCTCAAGCCAATCTCCAAACAAGTGTCAACACCGCCACAGCCATGTCAATGGGCACCCAACCAAGCCAAGGTGAGACACTTGTCTGTGGATTCTGTGGGGAAGGGCACCTGTATGAATACTACCCTGGGAATCCAGCCTCAGTCTGCTATATTGGAAGCCAACAGCAGCCGAGGAACAACCCCTATTCCAATACTTACAACCCTGGTTGGAGGAACCACCCAAACCTGTCATGGGGTGGCCAACAGAATGCTAACCAAGCTCCTAACCAACCAAGGCCGAGTGGAACACCTGGTTTCACTCCTCAACATAACCAGTCCATGTATCAAAAACCATACAACCAACCTGTAGGATCTTCTGTAGAAAACTTACTCAAGGAATACATAGCCAAGAATGATGCCACACTACAGAGCCAGCAAGCCACTCTTAGGAGCCTAGAGAACCAAATAGGGCAACTAGCCAATGAAATCAAAAGTAGGCCCCAAGGTAGACTCCCTGCTGACACTGAAGTGCCAAGGAGAGATGGTAAAGAACAAGTTCAAGCAATTGAACTTAGAAGTGGTAGACCATTGGTAAGCAACACCAAGGACACACCAAAGAGAGTAGAGAACACTGAGTCTAGTGCTCCACTGGAGTCTCTGCCAAACCAAGGTCCACCACCAACAAGCACATCAGGAATAAGGCTAGAGCCAATTATTGAGGAGATAGAAGAAATTCCAAGGCCTCCTCCAATCCTAAGGCGACCTGACGTGCCTGCATATGTGCCACCACCTCCATATCCTCGAAGGCTTAAGAAGAAGCAGGAACAGGAAGTGCACTTTAATAAATTCTTAGAAATTCTTAAGCAAGTGCATGTCAACATTCCTTTTGTAGAAGTTTTACAGTCTATGCCTTCCTATGTAAAGTTTTTGAAAGATATTATTACTAACAAAAAAATAATTGGTGAGTTTGAAACAGTAAATCTCACTGAGGAGTGCAGTGCCATACTCCAGAACAAGCTACCCAAGAAGGAGAAGGATCCTGGTTCCTTCACCTTACCTGTAGAGCTAGGAGGCAAGCACGTGGGCAGAGCGCTTTGTGACCTGGGCGCCAGCATAAACCTCATGCCCCTATCACTATTCCGCCAATTGGGAATAGGAGAAGCACGTCCAACCACTGTCACTTTACAACTAGCAGACAGATCCATCGCATATCCTGAAGGTAAGATTGAGGATATTCTAGTGAAATTTGACAAATTTATTTTCCTTGCAGATTTCATTATCCTGGATTATGAAGCAGACAAGGAGGTCCCCATCCTATTAGGCAGACCGTTTCTTGCCACAGGTAGGGCCCTGATCGACGTCCAAAAAGGTGAGCTCACTATGAGGGTTCATGATGAAGAGGTGAAATTTAGTGTGTATAAAGCTTTAAGGTACCCCTCTGACCTTGAATCCTGTGCTAGCATGGACGTTGTAGATTCTTTAATGGAAGAACAATTGGAGCATGTATTATTAACCAAGCATGCTAATGAATATGTAGGATTAGAATTAACTGACTTAAACATAGCTGAGATAATGGACATATCTGTAAATAACCCTCAGCATGTTTGTATGAATAATGACTTGACTGAAAAATCTTTGAATCCATTAAAACCATCCATTGAGCATCCACCTGTATTAGAATTGAAACCTCTCCCCACTCACCTCAAGTATGCATATCTAGGAAATAATGAAACTTTGCCTGTGATTATTTCTTCTAAACTAAGTGAAAAGCATGAGGTTGAACTGATTTTACTACTTAAGCAACATAGGAAGGCTATTGCATGGACTATTGCTGATATTAGAGGCATTAGCCCTTCTTACTGCATGCATAAGATTATACTAGAGGAAGAGCATACACCTAGAGTAGATCATCAACGTAGGCTGAATCCCTCTATGAAAGAGGTAGTTAAGAAAGAAATAATTAAATGGTTAGATGCTGGTGTAATCTTCCCCATAGCTAGTAGTCAGTGGGTGAGCCCTATACAATGTGTACCTAAGAAGGGGGGGATGACTGTGGTAGTCAATGAGAACAATGAACTGATTCCAACTAGGACTGTCACAGGATGGAGAGTATGTATGGATTATAGGAAACTAAATAAAGAAACTAAAAAAGACCACTTCCCTCTACCATTCATTGACCAAATGTTAGACAGAATAGCTGGTCGAGCCTATTACTGCTTCCTAGACGGTTATTCAGGGTATAATCAGATCACTATAGATCCCAAAGACCAAGAAAAGACTACCTTCACTTGCCCTTTTGGAACTTTTGCCTTTCGCAGAATGCCTTTTGGCTTATGCAATGCACCGGCAACTTTCCAAAGGTGCATGTTGGCAATCTTCTCTGATTTGGATGAGTCCATGATAGAAATATTCATGGATGATTTCTCAGTCTTTGGGGACTCATTTACAAACTGTCTAGAGAATTTAGGACAAGTTCTGGCTAGGTGTGAGGAGACTAACCTAGTCCTAAATTGGGAAAAGTGCCACTTCATGGTGGATGAAGGGATTGTCCTAGGTCATAGAGTGTCAAGAGCAGGAGTTGAGGTCGATAGGGCCAAGATAGAAATCATAGAGAAGTTGGTAGAGCCTCAGAATGTCAAGGCCATTAGAAGTTTCTTAGGGCATGCTGGCTTCTACAGAAGGTTCATTAAGGACTTTTCTAAGATAGCCAAGCCTCTGTGTGAGCTTTTAGAGCTAAATAGGCCATTCATCTTCTCTAAGGAATGTTTAGTAGCTTGGCAAACCCTTAAGAAAGCACTGGTCACAGCACCTATTATAGTAGGGCCAGATTGGGATCTCCCATTTGAGATGTTATGTGATGCTAGTGACTATGCTGTAGGGGTTATGTTAGGACAGAAGATTGACAAGTTAACACACCCTGTCTATTATGCTAGTAAGACACTTAATGAGGCACAATGCAACTACACAACCACTGAGAAGGAGATGCTAGCTGTAGTGTTTGCTTGTGAGAAATTTAGGAACTATATTGTAGGCACTAGGACAATCGTGTACACTGACCATTCTGCTTTAAAGTACCTCATGAGGAAGGCTGATGCTAAGCCTAGGTTGATTAGGTGGGTACTGCTGCTGCAAGAGTTTGATCTAGACATTAGAGATAAGAAAGGAAGTGAAAATGTGGTTGCGGATCATCTTTCTAGATTGCAGCATAATTGCGAAAAAATTGCGGAACCTGCAATTTCTGATGCTTTTATTGATGAACATGTCTTTGTATTGACGCATCGTGATAACGATGAGGAACCTTGGTTTGCTGACATTGCTAACTTCCTTGCATCACAGGTACTACCAACTTTCAAGGGAGGACAAGAGAAGAGGAGGTTCCTTCATGAAGCAAGGAAATTCATATGGGATGACCCCACACTTTACAAAACATGTGCTGACGGCTTGCTAAGGAAGTGTGTTTCAGCTGCTGAGGCGAAGTCTGTGCTGCAGCACTGCCACACAGCTCCTTATGGTGGACACTTTGGTGGCCAAAGAACAGCTGCAAAGGTATTTCAGAGTGGCTACTATTGGCCAACAATCTTCAAGGATGCCCACAACTATGCCCACATTTGTGATGAATGCCAAAGAACAGGTAACCTCAGTCGCAAGGATGAAATGCCTCTCACCTACATCTTAGAGTTGGAGCTCTTTGATGTATGGGGCATTGACTTCATGGGACCATTTCCCCCATCCTCAGGTAACCTCTACATCCTTGTAGCAGTAGATTATGTCTCTAAGTGGGTAGAGGCTATAGCATGTCCCAATAATGATGCAAAAACAGTCATAAAATTCTTGCATAGGCACATTTTTACTAGGTTTGGAACACCTCGTGCTATCATTAGTGATGAGGGGACACATTTCATTAATAAGGCTATGGAGAGAGTGTTGGCTAAATATAACATTAGACATAGAGTAGCCACTCCTTACCACCCACACTCGAATGGTCAGGCTGAAATTTCAAATAGGGAGATTAAGAACATCCTAGAAAAAGTGGTCAAACCTAATAGAAAGGACTGGTCATTTAAACTCGAGGATGCACTTTGGGCATATAGGACTGCATATAAGACACCCCTAGGTATGTCTCCTTACAGACTTGTGTATGGTAAAGCTTGTCATCTTCCATTTGAGTTAGAAATCAAGGCATTTTGGGCACTAAAAGAGTTGAATTATTGCGTGACCGATGCGGGAACGTTGCGGTCTCTGCAATTACATGAGCTTGATGAGCTTAGACATATGTCTTATGAAAATGCCAAAATGTATAAGGAAAAGACCAAGATTTGGCACGATAGTAGACTTAGGATCAAGGACTTTAAGAAAGGCCAACTTGTTTTATTATTTAACTCACGATTGAGGTTATTTCCAGGCAAACTAAAGTCCAGATGGTCAGGTCCTTTCATAATTACTAATGTGTGTGTTCATGGTGCTATCGAGATAAAGAACCTGCAGCAAGGTCAACCATTCATGGTTAATGGTGCAAGGTTGAAGCACTACTATGAGGAAGGAGATGTGAAGACTCTCTCGGCCTTCCTCTTGACTGAAGCGTGAAATTAAGAACGAGAGAGGACGAGTGATTGCTGTGCTCGTCAACATGAGGCTCATGCCTTAGTTTATTTTTTGCGATTTTCCGGTTATCGTTTGTGTATAAGTTTGTATGATTTTAATTGAATTTGATGTTGATTTTATTTCTTTTTGTAGAGAATCAATAGAGGGAATCAAGGAGATTAAATCCAGCTTTAAAAATCAAGAAGATATTGGGCCAAATCAAAGATACGGTTGAGCAAAGATTGAAATTTAAATGGAAAAATCTCCAACGGTCACTAGAATTGCGCTGGATTTGCAGGATCCGCAAAAATATAGCCGTTGGGATTTTTCCGTTTTCTTTATATCCGTTAGAAGGCGCGTTGATCTGTACGATTCTCCCAGTATCTGAACTCCAAGAAAGCTGCGATTCTCTTCATCTGTGATTCTTCTCCACAAACCTCCACGATTCAATAATGGTACTCACGAGGGCTGAAAGATCTGCGGCCAAGAAGAAGGCTGAAGAAGCTGAAACGGCTGCGAGAGATGCACTGCTTGCCTTGGCTGAGGCTGATGCTGCGCGCACCGAACGCCTTCCCAAACTTCCGATTCGCAAGAAGAAGTGGAAGGTCGTCACAGAGATACCTGCTGGACCCTCTGAACCAGCAGGCACACCCAAGAAGCGCAGATGGAATGTCGCGGTGGCCGCAGAACCGAGCAAAGAAAAGACTCCCTCTGTGGAGAGTCAAGAAACTGATCGTGTGTCCCACGATTCGGCCAAGAAGAGTTCTTCGCCATCTGCACCACCAGCGCACAGCTCTTCACCATCGCCACCAGCGCAGAGCCTTGAACTGCCTTCATCACCGCAGAGTTCTGAGCATACTCCGCCAGAAGAGAGCCCTGAGGCATTACCCACTTCCCCACAACATGACCCTGAATTCCCGTATGGTGAATATCAAGAGTCAACACAGGGCAGTGGGGAAGGTGAGGAAGAGGAGGTTTTCTCTCCTATGAGGGAAGCTAGCCCGGAGAGTCTTGCACAGAAGGATGACTCAATGGAGGAGACACTGGGGGCGTGCCTCCAGCAGATCACCATCAAGGCGAAGCTCAAGAAGAAGAAGAAGGCCAAGATTCTCAAGGCCAAGCGGTCCAAGAAGCTGAAAAAGAAGAAGGCCAAGAGGGCGCCTTCATCAGAGAAGGAAAGCACTGAGCCATCGCTCAAGAAACTCAAGGTTGAGGCTGCGGAGTCAGCCAAACCGACAGACAAAGGGAAGGCCAAGCTTTACCCTGAAGATGAGCCTCAATCAGTGAGGTATGTGTCCTCTGACGCTGAGTCCAGAGGCATTGAGCTGAGGAAGAGGGAGTTGCTGCACGAGAAGGGCTTCCTCGACAGACCTGCTGACCTGCCGCAGTTCTTGCGCGCAGGAATTACAAACCACGGATGGGAGGAGTTTTGCAGACCACCCAATCCAGCTTACACAAGCATGGTGTATGATTTCTACGCCAATGTGCTTAGCCCTGAGGATGGCCTGTCTGTGGTCAGAGGGGTAGAAGTGGACTTCTCAGCAAAGGCCATCAACGAAGCCTATGGTCTCAAGGGCCAAAAACATACAGATTATGCAAGGATTGTTGATGAGCCTACTGAGGCAGTCCTGGAAGAGGCCATTCGGACCATTGGCCAGCCTGAAGCCTCCTGGACCGTGTCACGCAATGGGAGGCACACTCTCATGAGTGCCAACCTCACAGCTAAGGCGGCTGTTTGGTTTTCTTTCGTGAGAAGGAAGCTGTCCCCCGTGACTCATGAGACCACCATCAACCAGAGCAGATCACTGCTGGTATATGCGATAATGAGAGGTCTCACGATCAACGTGGGAGAAGTCATTGCTGCCGCCATTGCTGAGTGCGCGAAGAAAGGTAAGGGTCCATTGTTTTTTCCTAATACTATAACTAAACTCTGTTTGCTTGCAGGAGTTCCTATTGAGCGCATGGAGCAGCAGATGGCTTACACGGGCCACTTGGAGCTACCTGCTGGCTTGAGGCTAAAAAGGAAGGGGAACATGGAATTCGAGCTGGATAGGTTGGCTGCTGATCAATCGCTGTCCATGGCTTGCCTGATGGATATGCAGAAGAGGATGGCTCAATGGGCCACTTACGCGCAGGCACGGGACAAGGAAGTTGCTGACCAACTTGGGTGCATCTTCCCTGAATTCCCCACGAATCTCCTGAATCCATGGGTGCCTCCACGCCCACGGCGACCTGATGAGGATGAAGACATCTGAGTGCTGGTTTGAATTGCACTCAAGGGAGTATTGTTGTTCCCTTAGATTAATAAAAAAAATCTGCTTTCTGATAGACCATGTGACTTATGCTGTTTTTAGTAAAATTTTGATCTGTTTTAGTTGCTTAGTTTTACGTTTTTAAATTGCCTAGTATAGCCTGCTGCTAGCTGATTAGGTAGGATAGTTTAGGTTTATTTTTGTCGAGCTTGAATGACTGGATAAAGCATGCTTAGGGGCCCTAAACATTGATATATCTGCCCTGACTTGATTGCGAAATAATTGCGGTACCCGCAATTTTTATTACCGAATGCATGTTTTGGACTGTCTGTTTAGCTAGGCTGTGATCTGTTTAAATTCTATCTTTTGTTGCTGTCATGACTACCTTATATAGCTTATCTAAATGCGTGCTGGATGAGTGTCATAGGACACCCTTTGATAGTTTAAATTAACCTCTAAAAAGCTCAGCATGCATAGCTGTAAGTCCTTGCCTGTCTGTTGTTTTTTCAAATTCCTGCTGTTGTGATATTTTCTTTTAGAATGTTCTGTCTATGCCTAGGGCTTTTAGATTCTCTTTGTTTTACCTTAGACTAGATGCTTCTAGGACAAGTTTGGGGGTGTGCCACCTCAGACACTCATTGGGGACAATGAGTAGTTGAAGTTTGGGGGAGGCCACCCTAGGCCTAGGAACATTCCTCTCTCCCTTAAAACATAAGCATTCTTCTTCTCCTTGACAAAAATAATGAACTGAAAAAAAAAATGAAAAATAGAATAAAGAGGGGAGTCTCTCTTAGGTTGCTGAGTAATCAGTGCCAAGTGTGTAACCCACAAGTGGCTTTGCATCAAAAGGCAACCAAAGGAAAGGCTCCACCTAAGAAAGAAAAAAGGAAAAGAGTAGGGAAGAAGAATGTATACCTAGGAGTTGCAACTTTGTGGCTTAGATGTCCTGTTTAAAAAGAACTCTGATCCTCAATGAGCTAAGAGCAAAGTTGTAGCTTGTAGGGTTGTTTAGGGAGATGAGTGTATATCCAATGTAGTGATGCCAGGGTTTAGGTTGTTCTCTAAAAGTACTACTGTTACCATTAATACTAAGACTGGCATGACTCTAAGGAATCCTAGGTAGCTCATAAGTATAAACTAGAAGCATGTACTGAGTCTGGGGTAAAGCTAGGTAGAATTTGAAATCTTAGGGATAGTGGCAGAATATGATAAAAGCAGGTAGATCAGTGTAGGGAGATAATAAAGACAGTAGGAGTATTAGGCATGTGAAATCAGAAGAAGCTAGATGAGAGGGTAGTTTTAAGCTTAGAAGTGTGTCACAGGACAGCACTGCTATAGATGAGAATATAGGGGAGTTAGGAAGTGGTTAAAGAAGAAGAAACGGCAGCCTAGGAAAGTCCTTAGATTGCTCGAGGACAAGCAAAACCTTAAGTTTGGGGGTGTGTTACGTCTCCAAAAGTGACCTTTTTAGGACTTAATTATCTTAGAAAGATGTTCACTCTTAGGTGTTTTTGATAGCATTTAGCCTAAACCTATGCTTAAATATGAGAATTAGAAGAAGGTAGCTAAATTAGGACTTATGTACAATAGGAAAGAAAAGGGTTGAAAACCGAAGGAAAAGAATGAAAAACAAGCATTGCGATAGCATTGCGGAAACATTGCGGAAACCGCAATGTTTCAAGTGAAAACCGTAAGTTGACTGATCTTTTTCTGTTAATTTCCGTTATTTCAGGGATTCGTTCTTTCTCCTCCATCCATTCTGAAGTACGACGTTGAAGATTGATGGTTCTCCTTGGCCCAAACGCACCTGCAGATTGCTATAAAAGGGGGTCAAAGTCGAGGGTTCAAGCATCATCCGAAAGCGTAGAAGTCTTCTCGCAGCTCCATCTTTCTTCGTGTTTTCCTTTGCCGTCTGTTGGTGTGAGAGTCTCAGCTGTTGGAATCGACAATCTGATAGGAAGGAGAGAAGATTCATCTTCTCTCCCGATTGGATTCATCCAAGCAAAGCTATTCTTTCATCCCCTTCAGCCGAGGCGGTTGCGACGAGGCTTTCAAGCATCATTTACTGCTTTCTGTCTTTCAATTCTAAATTCCAGTTCTGTTTAGTTGCTGTTTCTCTTCTGATAGCTAGATCATTTCATTTCGTTGCTGTCTGTCTTTACATTATTTACTTTAAGCTTCCCTTTTTGTTCACTCAAACAATCAAGTAATCAAAGCACAATTCTCCATTTCACAGTTTCTTCGCTTTGCTGTTACTGTTTTTCCCTTACTGTTTGTCTTCATTTCTCTTCTAAGCATGTCTATTTTATCTCTTCTTTCTGTTCTTCCTAGATCCATGAGTAACTAAGTCACATAGGGGCATGCTAATGACAACACTATAGGCTAAAAAACGTGAACCAAGCATGTAGGATAGCTCTCGAAGCATTGATTGTATGTAAGCTTCATCCCACGGGCAATTTCGATTGGCCATCCATTTTGTCCAAAGAACTCCTAACCTCTGGAAGGAGTAAGAGTTCAGAGTCATACTATCATGCTAGCCTTTCAAGGTAACCAGGAAACGACCTAGGAATAGGCGTTTCCCTAGTACAAACCATATTTTTCTGCCTTAACAAGATGCTTAAGACCTTACTTGGACATGAGTAAACTAAAGAATCTAATGCATGAAATCGGAAGATACATGAGAATGAGATAGTTTGATGCATAGTGAGTTGATCCAGTGCTTGAGAATCGTATGAAAAAGCCTATAGGATAGTCGTTAGTAGCCCTTAATTCATCAGTTTACACACTTTCGTTGTTAATTAAATTGCGGTAGAATTGCTGTTTCCGCAATTCTGCTAAAGTTACAATTCTGTCTAGCCATTTTTGTCTCCATTTATTAGTCTCGTCTCTTTTCGTTTGAGTTTAACTTTGACTTGCATTTGTTTATGTTGCTACCCTCTACGTATTCAGTAGGAAATAGACAATTTAAAACCAATTCTACCCCATCAAATCCACCCCTTCTTTCTTAACTTTACACTTCATGAATAGCTTATAATAAATCTCTGTGGGAAAACGAATGAAATATACTTACTACTTGCTATAAGACCATGTATGCTTGCATGTTCTGAGTGCTCTCTCTATCTTATTGCTTATTTATTTTAACACATTGAGCACGCAACACTCACCTCTACAAGTGGGGGTCTTCTTTTTCCCAACTTCAATGGTTTTATCTTTTTTTCCTTGTTAAATCTCTCCATAATACTAGTCTCGTCTATAGAGGAGATCACTTGGTTGATGGTTGCCTCTATATCATCGTGTTCCTACAAATAGTCTCATTCAGATAATGTTCGTTTTTTCTATGTCTAAATTAATTACTATCATACCTGGGCACTGCCTTATGTTACGCTCGGTCCCCCTCCCTTACCATCGGCGCCCAAAGGTGCTACGGTCACGCTATCAACATGCCCAACTAGTGGTGTGTGGGATTGATGTCCACCGGGGGGGCAATCATCATCGTCTTTGCGTGATGGATGAGGGAGTTTCTCAACCCCATGATCATCTACTTTTAATTTATCGGCCTTTTTTGGTTCCGTAGCATCTGTCTGCACCTCCGCACTTACAGGGGCTCCATCCTGAAACAATTGATCAAATAAGGTTTAGACAATTACATACTTACAATTCGAGATTAGATTCTGAAGTCAAGTTTCGTATATACCACACCAGAATGCATCGCGCGAGAAAATGAGGTGTAATTATTAGTATGTACCTTGAAACCAGATTGATCGTCCACGGTACCACTAATCCCATGTGTTGTCCTTAAGTATGCTACTAGCGTGTTCAAGGCACTGACAACCCCCTCGAGCTTCGCATTTGTTTCATCCTGTTTCTTAAACATTTTTCCCATTTGTGCTTCCATGGAGGAAGACCCTACGAAGAACCTTTTGTCTGATGCATTATCTCCTTCAATAGTCATTCCATGTTCCACAACCCTACGTTTTGCCAATTCGTCCTTCAAGAAAGGTTAAAAATATGACATCTCTAGCTCTTCTATTGTGGGCTCTAGGTCCATTACTTCGAACTGCAAAAAGTTGAGTCACTACTTTAGGAGACCCAAGGCTACAAACATGAATATAATGTACGACTAGCATAAAGTAAGTACATACCGAGGGAGACTTGAATATGTTGGCTTGCAATTCCCTCCATTCGGGTTGAGTATCCGCCTCCCAATTGATTAACCTTGGCACTGTATTTTGGATACGCCTTTGTTGCGTGCTCAATGTGTAAAAGAAATAAGCAATAAGAGAGAGAGAGCACTCAGAACATGCAAGCATACATGATCTTGTTAGCAAGTAGTAAGTATTTTTTCATTCATTTTCCCACAGAGATTTATTATTAGTTACTCGCGAAGTGTATTGTTAAGCAAGAATGAGTGGATTTGATGGGGTAGAATTGGTTTTAAATTGCTTAATTACTAAGGGATATGTAAAGGGTAGCAACATAAACAAGTGCAAGTCAATGATAAACTCAAATGTAAAGAGAAGAGATTAATAAACGAAGAGAAAAATAGCTAAGCAGAATTTTTAACTTAGTAGAATTGCGAGAACAGCAATTCTACCGCAATGTTACTAACAGCGAAAGTGTGTAAAACGGAGAAACAAGGGCTACTAACGACTCCTCTGTAAGTATTTTCACACGATTCTCAAGCATTGGATCAACTCACTATGCATCAAGTTAACTCATTCTCATGTATCTTCCGATTTCATGCATTAGATTCTTTAGTTTACTCATGTCCAAGTAAGATCTTAAGCATCTTGTTAAAGCAGCAAGTTATGATTTGTACTAGGAAAACGCCTATTCCTAGATCGTTTTCTGGCTACCTTGAGAGGCTAGCATGAGTGTATGACTCTGAACTCTTACTCCTTCCAGAGGTTAGGAGTTCTTTGGACAAAATGGATGGCCAATCGAAATTGCCCGTGGGATGAAGCTTACATACAATCAATGCATTCGAGAGCTATCCTACATGCTTGGTTCACGTGTTTTAGCCTATAGTATTGTCATTAGCATGCCCCTATGTGACTTAGTTACTCATGGATGTAGAGAGAACAGAAATAATAGATGAAGTAGACATGCTTAGAAGAGAATGAAAGACAAAACAGCAAGGAAAAACAGTAGGCAGAGAAGATAAAGACAAAGTGCGAAATGACGAATTGTGCTTTGATTAATCAATTGTTTGAATGAACAGATGAAGACTTAAAGCGATTAACATAAAGACAGAAAGCAACGAAATGGAATGGATTAACTAATGGAAAAGAAATGACAACAAAACGGTGCTGGAAATGAAAAGTTAAAGACAGAAAGCAGTAAAATGAGCTTGATCGCCTCGTCGCAAACGCCTCGGCTGAAGGGAGAGAAAGGTAAGCCTTGCTTGGATGAATCCAATCAGGAGAGAAGATGAATCTTCTCTCCTTCCTATCAGATTGTCGACTCCAACAGCTGAACCTCTCAAACCAACAGACGGAGAAGAGAATGAATGGAAAATACTGCGCTGCGAAGAGACTTCTACGCTTTCGGATGATGTTCCAACCCTCCTCTTTGACCTCATTTTATAGTATTCTGCAGGTGCGATTGAGCCAAGGAGAACCATCCATCCTCAACGTCGTACTTCAATATGGATGGAGGAGAAAGAACGAATCCCTGAAATATCGGATTACAACAGAAAAAGGTTAGCCAACTTACGGATTTCACTTAAAACATTGCGGTTTTAGCAATGTTTCCGCAATGCACAATTTTCATTCTTTTAACTTCCTTTTTCATTCCTTTTCTTTCCTTTTGCACACAAGTCCTAATTTAGCTTCCTTCTTCTAATTCTCATATATAAGCATAGGTTTAAGCTAAATCCTATCAAAAACACCTAAGAGTGTACATCTTTCTAAGATAAATAAGTCCTAAAAAGGTCACTTTTGGAGACGTAACACACCCCCAAACTTAAGGTTTTGCTCGTCCTCGAGCAAACTAAGGACTTACTTAGGCTGCTGTTTTATCCTCTTTAACCACTTGCTGACTCCCCTACATTCCTATCTATAGCAGTGTTGTCCTGTGACACCCTTCTAAGTTTACACTACCCTCTTATTTTGCTTCTTCTGACTTCGCATGCCTAATGCTCCTACTGTTTCATTAACTCCCTACGCCTGATCTACTTGCTTCTGTCATATCGTGCAACTATCCCTAAGGTTTCAAATTCTACCTAGCTTTACCCCAGACTCAGTACATGCTTCTAATTTTTACTTTTGAGCTACCTAGGATTCCTTAGAGTCATGTCAGTCTTAGTATTAACCAGTGACAGTAGTACATTTAGAGAACAACCTAAACCCTGCCATCACTACATTGGACATACATTCATCTCCCTAAACAACCCTACAAGCTACAACTTTGTGCTCAACAAATTTAGGATCAGAGTTCTTTTTATTCAGGACATCTAAGCCACAAAGTTGCAACTCCTAGGTATACATTCTTCTTCCCTATTTCTTCCTTTTTTCTTTCTTACTTTGGTGGAGCCTCTCCTTTGGTTGCCTTTTGATGCAATGCCACTTGTGGGTTACACACTTGGCACTGATTACTCAGCAACCTAAGAGAGACACCCCTCTTTTTCTATTTTTCATTTTTTTTTTTTCAGCTCATCATTTTTTGTAAAGGAGAAGAAGAATGCTTATGCTTTTAAGGGAGAGAGGAATGTTCCTAGGCCTAGGGTGGCCTCCCCCAAACTTAAACTACTCATTGTCCCCAATGAGTGTCTGAGGTGGCACACCCCCAAACTTGTCCTAGAAGCATCTAGTCTAGGGTAAAACAAAGAGAATCTAAAAGCCTTAGGGATAGACAGAACATTCCCAAAAGCAAACATCACAGCAGCAGAAATTTATAAAAACAGGCAGGGAAGGACTTAAAGCTACGCATGCTGAGCACTTTTAAGAGGCTAATCTAAACTATCAAAGGTGTCTTATGACACTCATCCAACATGCCTTTAGATAAGCTATGTAAGGTAGTCAAGATAGTAGCAAAAGACAAAATTTAAACAGAACCAGCCTAGCTAAACAGTCAGTCAAAAACATGCATTTACTAATAAAAATTGCGGATTCCGCAATTATTGCGCAATGGATATAGGGCAGATATATCAGTGATCAAGGCCCCTATGCATGCTCTTTCCTGTCATTTAAGCTATACAAAAAGGAAACTAAACTAATCTACCTATTCAGCTACCATCAGACTATACTAAACAAATCTAAACAACAAAAATAAAGACTAAAAACAGATCAAAATCGATTCCAAAATAGCAGCATTCACATGGTTCAACAAAAAGCAGTTTGATTATTTTTTTTTTCTTTTAGGGAACAGAAATACTCCCTTGAGTGCTAATCAGCCTAGCACTCAGATGTCCTCATCATCATCATCCCTTCTTGGTCTTGGAGGCGCCCATGGTGTCAGTAGGTCCGTGGGGAATTCAGGAAAGATGCAGCCCAATTGGTCTGCAACATCTTTATCCCTTGCCTGCGCATATGTGGCCCACTGAGCCATCTTCTTCTGAAGGTCCATCAGGCAGGCCATCGATAGGGATTGAGCAGCAGCCAGGCCATCTAGCTCGAACTCCATGTTCCCCTTTCTGCGCATCCTCAGGCCTGTAGGCAGCTCCAGGTGCCCCGTGTAGGCCAGCTGCCTTTCCATCCTCTCGATTGGAACCCCTGCACGTAAGCACAGCTTAGTAATTGTATTGGGAAAGAAAAGTGGACCCTTACCCTTTTTGGCGCAGTCTGCGATTGAGGCTGCAATGACCTCACCAACGTTGATTGTGAGGCCCCTCATGATCGCATAAACTAGCAGCGATCTGCCTTGGTTGATGGTGGTCTCGTGGGTCACTGGGGACAGCCTCCTCCGCACGAAGGAAAACCAGACAGCTGCCTTGGCTGTGAGGGTAGCACTCATCAGGGTGTGCTTCCCATTGCGTGAAACTGTCCATGCTGCCTCAGGTTGGCCAATGATCCTCAGTGCTTCCTCCAGGACCGCCTCAGTTGGCGCATCAATGATCCTTGCATAATCAGTGTGTTTTTGACCCTTTAGGCCATAGGCTTCATTGATTGCCTTCGCTGAGAAATCCACCTCGATTCCTCTGACCACAGATAGGCCATCTTCAGGGTTCATCAGGTTGGCGTAGAAATCATACACCATGCTGGAGTAGGCGGGGATGGGCGGTCTACACAGCTCCTCCCAGCCGTGATTGGTGATCCCTGCGCGCAAGAATTGCGACAGGTCTGCTAGCGCGTCGAGGAACCCTTTCTCGTGGAGCAGGTCCCTCTTCCTTAACTCGGTGCCTCTTGACTCAGCATCAGAGGACACATACCTCACAGATTGAGGCTCATCTTCGGGGTACAGCTTGGCTTTCCCCTTATCCTTTGGTTTGGCTGATTCAGCAGCCTCGATCTTGAGCTTCTTCAGAGAGGGCTCACCACTATCCTTCTTTGATGAAGGCTTACCCCTGGCTTTCTTTTTCTTGGACTTCTTCGATGCTTTTGGCCGTTTGGCCTTGACAACCTTGGTGGCTCTCTTTCTCAATCTCGCCTTGGTTGTGATCTGTTGGAGGCAATCCCCCAATGTCTCGTCCATCGAATCATTCCCTTCTGCAGGGCTGTCAGGGCTGACTTCCCTCAAGGGCGAGAAGACCTCATCTTCCTCAGCTGCGTCATCGCCCTGCGCCGATTCTTGATGCTCTTCATCTGGAATTTCAGGTTCAGGCGTTTGAGAGAGGGGTGATGCCTCAGGGCTCTGCGGTGGTGGAATCTGTTCAGAGCTCTGCGGTGACGGAGATGGTTCAGGGCTTCGCGCCGGTGGAGATGGGGAATGGCTTTGCCTGGCCGTCGCGTAGGATGGACGGCCACTCTCTCGACTCTCCACAGAGGGAGTCTTCTTCTTGATTGCTGCGTCAGCCACAGCCATACTCCACTTCCTCTTCTTGGGCGTTCCTGCTGGTTCAGATGGTCCAGCAGGGATCTTTATCACTACCTTCCACTTCTTCTTGCGGACAGGGAGCTTGGGAAGGCGTTCGGTTCGCGCGGCTTCAGCATCCGCCAAGGCAAGGAGTGCCTCTCTCGCAGCTATCTCAGCGTCGTCGGCCTTCTTCTTGGACGCAGATCTCTCAGCTCTTGTTAGCACCATGGTGGAATCGTAGGAATCTGAAAAGAGGGATTGCAGGGGAAGAAGGAGAGAGCTTTCTTGGAGTTCAGTGAATGAGGGAAGCGTATGGGCCACGGTGGTTCTAACGGCTATTTGTAATGATGGAAATCCCAACGGCTATTTCTGTTGCGGATTCAGCAAATCCACCGCAATTAAATGGCCGTTGAAGATTTCCTCGTTTCAAATGGCCATATTTCCTCAACTCAATCTTTGATTTGGCCCAATATCTTCCCCGATTTTTAATCCTAGATTCATCTCCTTGATTCCCTCTATCGATCCCCTATTAAAAGAAATAAAATCAACATCAAATTCGTAATTAAAATCACACAAAAATATACGCAAATCGTAACCGAAAAAATAGCGAAAAATAAACTAAGGCATAGCCTCGCATGGACGAGCACAGTGATCACTCGTCCTCTCTCGTTCTTATTTTCACGTTTCAGTCAAGAGGAAGGCCGAGAGAGTCTTCACATCTCCTTCCTCATAATAATGCTTCAATCTTGCACCATTAACCATGAACGGTTGCCCGTGCTGCAGGTTCCTAATCTCGATTGCACCATGAACAAACACGTTAGTTATCACAAAAGGACCTGACCATCTGGACTTAAGTTTGCCTGGAAATAATTTCAACCTTGAGTTAAATAATAAGACAAGCTGGCCCTTCTTAAAGTCCTTAATCCTAAGTCTACTATCATGCCAAATCTTAGTCTTTTCCTTATACATTTTAGCATTTTCATAGGACATATGTCTAAGCTCATTAAGCTCATGTAATTGCAGAGACCGCAATGTTCCCGCATCGGTCACGCAATAATTCAGTTCTTTCAAGGCCCAAAACGCTTTAATTTCCAATTCGAATGGTAAGTGACATGCTTTGCCATACACAAGGGAGACATACCTAGGGGTGTCTTATATGCAGTCCTATATGCCCAAAGTGCATCCTCGAGTTTAAACGACCAATCTTTTCTATTGGGTTTGACCACTTTTTCGAGTATATTTTTAATCTCCCTATTGGATATTTCAGCCTGGCCATTCGAATGTGGGTGATAAGGGGTAGCTACTCTATGTCTAACATTGTATTTAGCCAACACTTTTTCCATAGCTTTATTAATAAAGTGTGTCCCTTCATCACTAATTATAGCACGAGGTGTACCAAACCTAGTAAAGATATGCATATTAAGGAACTTAATGACTGTTTTGGCATCATTGTTTGGACATGCTATGGCCTCTACCCACTTAGACACATAGTCTACAGCTACAAGTATGTAAAGGTTACCTGATGATGGGGGAAATGGTCCCATGAAGTCAATGCCCCACACATCAAAGAGCTCCAACTCTAGGATGTAAGTGAGAGGCATCTCATCCTTTCGACTAAGGTTACCTGTTCTCTGGCATTCATCACAGCTGTGTGCGTATTCGTGGGCATCCTTGAAGATCGTGGGCCAATAGTAGCCACTCTGGAACACCTTTGCAGCTGTCCTTTGGCCACCAAAATGTCCACCATAGGGGGCTGTATGGCAGTGCTGCAGCACAGACTTCGCCTCAGCAGCTGACACACACTTCCTCAGCAAACCATCTGCACATGTCTTGTAAAGTGTATGATCATCCCATATGAACTTCCTAGCTTCATGCAGGAACCTCTTCTTTTCTTGTCCTCCCTTGAAAGTTGGTAGTACCTGCGAGGCAAGGAAGTTAGCAATGTCAGCAAACCAAGGTTCCTCATCGTTATCACGATGTGCTAATACAAAGACATGCTCATCGATAAAGGCATCAGAAATTGCGGTTTCCGCAATTTTATCGCAATTATGTTGCAATCTGGAGAGATGATCCGCAACCACATTTTCACAGCCTTTCTTATCTCTAATGTCCAGATCAAACTCTTGCAGCAACAACACCCATCTAATCAACCTAGGCTTAGCATCAGCCTTCCTCATAAGGTATTTTAAGGCAGAATGGTCAGTGTACACGATTGTCCTAGTGCCTACAATGTAATTCCTAAACTTCTCACAGGCAAATACTACAGCTAGCATCTCCTTTTCCGTGGTTGTGTAATTACATTGTGCCTCATTAAGTGTCTTACTAGCATAGTATACAGGGTGTGTTAGCTTGTCAATCTTTTGTCCTAGCATAACCCCTACAGCATAGTCACTTGCATCACATAACATCTCAAAGGGAAGGTCCCAATTTGGCCCTACTATAATATGTGCTTTGACTAATGCCTCCTTAAGGGTTTTCCAGGCTAAGAAACATTCTTTAGAGAAGATGAATGGTTTGTTCAGCTCTAGAAGCTCACACAAGGGCTTGGAGATCTTTGAAAAGTTCTTAATGAACCTTCTATAGAAGCCTGCGTGTCCTAAGAAACTTCTAATGGCTTTCACATTCCGAGGTTCCACCAACTTCTCTATTATTTCAATCTTGGCCCTATCGACCTCCACTCCTGCTCTAGACACTCTATGACCTAGGACTATCCCTTCTTCCACCATGAAGTGGCATTTTTCCCAATTAAGGACTAGGTTAGTCTCCTCACACCTAGCCAGGACTTGTCCTAAGTTCTCTAAACAGTTTGTAAATGAATCACCAAAGACTGAGAAGTCATCCATAAATATCTCTATCATGGATTCATCTAGGTCAGAGAAGATTGCCAACATGCACCTTTGGAACGTTGCTGGTGCATTGCATAAACCAAAAGGCATTCTGCGAAAGGCAAATGTTCCAAAAGGGCAAGTGAAGGTGGTCTTCTCCTGGTCCTTAGGGTCTATAGTGATCTGGTTATATCCTGAATAACCGTCTAGAAAGCAGTAATAAGCTCTACCAGCTATCCTATCTAACATTTGATCTATGAATGGTAGAGGGAAGTGGTCTTTTTTTGTTTCCTTATTCAATTTCCTATAATCCATGCAAACTCTCCATCCTGTAATAGTTCTAGTTGGAATCAGTTCATTGCTCTCATTCACTACTACAGTCATCCCTCCCTTCTTAGGTACACATTGTATAGGACTCACCCACTGACTACTAGCTATAGGGAAGATCACACCTGCATCTAACCACTTTATGATTTCCTTTTTTACTACCTCTTTCATAGAGGGGTTCAACCTACGTTGGTGATCTACTCGGGGTGTATGTTCTTCCTCTAATATTATTTTATGCATGCAGTAAGAGGGGCTAATGCCTCTAATGTCAGCAATAGTCCATGCAATAGCCTTTTTATGCTGCTTAAGTAATAATATCAGCTCAACCTCATGCTTCTCACTCAATTTAGATGAAATAATAACAGGCAGAGTATCATTACTTCCTAAATATGCATACTTCAGATGAGTGGGTAAGGGTTTCAATTCTAAGACAGGTGGATGCTCAATGGATGGCTTTAAAGGATTCAGGGATCTGTCAGTCAGGTCTTTATTTATACAAACATGCTGTGGTTTATCTACAGGTATATCCATTATCTCAGAAACATTCAAATCAGTTAGATCTAATTGTACATATTCATTAGCATGCTTAGTTAATAATTCATGCTCCAGCTGTTCTTCCATCAGTGAATCTACAATGTCCATGCTAGCACAAGATTCAGAGTCAGAGGGGTACCTTAAGGCTTTATACACACTAAATTTAACCTCCTCATCATGAACCCTCATAGTGAGCTCACCTTTCTGGACATCTATCAGGGCCCTACCTGTGGCTAGAAATTGTCTGCCTAATAGGATGGGGACCTCCTTGTCTGCTTCATAATCCAGGATGATGAAATTTGCAAGGAAAATAAACTTGTCAACCTTTACAAGAATATCCTCAATCTTACCCTCAGGGTATGCTATGGATCTGTCTGCAAGTTGTAAAGTGACAGTGGTTGGACGTGCTTCTCCTATTCCTAGCTGGCGGAATAGTGAAAGGGGCATGAGGTTTATGCTGGCTCCCATGTCACAAAGAGCTCTGCCCACGTGCTTGCCTCCTAGCTCTACTGGTAAGGTGAAGGAACCAGGATCCTTCTCCTTCTTGGGTAGCTTGTTCTGGAGTATGGCACTGCACTCCTCAGTGAGATTCACTGTTTCAAATTCACCAATTATTTTTTTGTTAGTGATTATATCTTTTAAAAACTTTACATAAAAGGGCATAGACTGTAAAACTTCTACAAAAGGAATATTAACATGCACTTGCTTAAGAATTTCTAAGAATTTATTAAAGTGCACTTCTTGTTCTTGTTTTTTCTTTAGCCTTCGAGGAAATGGAGGTGGTGCACATATGCAGGCACTTCAGGTCGCCTCAGGATAGGTGGAGGCCTTGGAATTTCTTCTATCTCTTCTATGATTGGCTCCAGCCTGGCTCCTGATGTGTTTGGTGATGGTTGACCTTGGTTTGGCAGAGACTCCAGTGGAGCACTAGACTCATTGTTCTCTACTCTCTTTGGGGTTTCTTTTATGTTGCTCACCAATGGTCTACCACTTCTAAGTTCAATTGCTTTAACTTGTTCTTTTCCATCCCTTCTTGGCACCTCAGTGTCAGCAGGAAGTCTACCTTGGGGCCTACTTTTGAGTTCATTGGCTAGTTTCCCTATTTGGTTTTCTAGGCTCCTGAGGGTAGCTTGCTGGCTTTGTAGAGTAGCATCATTCTTGGCGATGTACTCTTTGAGTAGATTTTCTACAGAAGACCCTACTGGTTGGTTGTATGGTTTTTGATACATGGATTGGTTATGTTGGGGAGTGAAACCAGGTGTTCCACTCGGTCTTGGTTGGTTAGGAGCTTGGTTAGCATTCTGTTGGCCACCCCATGAAAGGTTTGGGTGGTTCCTCCAACCAGGATTGTAAGTGTTGGAATAGGGGTTGTTCCTAGGCTGCTGTTGGCTTCCAACATAGCAGACTGAGGCTGGATTCCCAGGGCAGTATTCATACAGATGCCCTTCCCCACAGAATCCACAGATAAGTGTCTCACCTTGATTTGGTTGTGTGCCCATTGACATGGTTGTGGCGGTGTTGACACTAGGTTGGAGATTGGCTTGAGCCATTTGTTTGACTAGGTTGGTCAGGGCGCTTATTTGGCTACTCATGGCATTGAGTGCGTCCTTATTTTGAGCTCTACTTGGCTCGATTGGATCATCTGACGACCTACAGTGAGATGCTGAGATCTTCTCCAAGATCTCATAGGCTTCGTTATAACTCTTGGACAGCATGGAACCTCCAGCAGATGAATTTAACACTTGTCTGGTGCTGGGGTTGCATCCTTTGAAAAAGACCTCTATTTGGATACACCATGGGATGCCATGGTGTGGACATTTAAGTAGAAGGTCCTTGAACCTTGTCCAAGCTTCGTGAAGGGACTCATTTTCAGCTTGTTTGAACTTGACTATGTCATCACGAAAGGTAGAATTCCTATCAGGTGGGAAGTATTTAACTAGGAATTTCTCCGCCAAGTCTGTCCAATTGAGGACTGATCCAGAGGGTAATGAGTTTAACCACGTCTTTGCTTTGTCCCTTAAAGAGTAAGGGAAGAGGTAGAGCCTCAAGGCTTCTTGGGAAACTCCAGGGATGAGAAATGTATCACTAACTCCTAGGAAGTTTCTAAGATGGTTGTGGGGATCCTCATTTTCCACTCCAAAGAATTGTCCCACAGTGGACAACATTTGGAACATTACTGGCTTTAACTCGAATGAGTTGGTAGTAATTTCAGGGCGGATTATGCTTGGGTTTAGCTCCCCAGGCATAGGTACTAGGTAGGAAAGAATGGCACTATTCTTATCATTCGCTATTTCGATGGGATTGCGAGTGGTAGGTACCGGATTTGGGACTGGTATATCCATTTCTTCTTGATAGAATTGCGGAGACTCTACGGTTTCAGCAATTATTGGAGGTATAGAGGGTTGGTTAAAGAGACGTTTCTTGGCTCTATTTCTGGCCCTAAGTAATCTCTCAGGCTCAGGATTGAACTCTAGATCGCTACTTGAAGGTTCATTCATAAACTAACCCAATGGTACCTGCAAAAGAAATGAAAAATAGATCAGCTCCAATAGATATTAAACTTGTGTTTCAAACTTAACAAACTTCGTTTTTGCTAAACTAAATCCCCAGCAGCGGCGCCAAAAACTTGTTGCGTGCTCAATGTGTAAAAGAAATAAGCAATAAGAGAGAGAGAGCACTCAGAACATGCAAGCATACATGATCTTGTTAGCAAGTAGTAAGTATTTTTTCATTCGTTTTCCCACAGAGATTTATTATTAGTTACTCGCGAAGTGTATTGTTAAGCAAGAATGGGTGGATTTGATGGGGTAGAATTGGTTTTAAATTGCTTAATTACTAAGGGATATGTAAAGGGTAGCAACATAAACAAGTGCAAGTCAATGATAAACTCAAATGTAAAGAGAAGAGATTAATAAACGAAGAGAAAAATAGCTAAGCAGAATTTTTAACTTAGTAGAATTGCGAGAACAGCAATTCTACCGCAATGTTACTAACAGCGAAAGTGTGTAAAACGGAGAAACAAGGGCTACTAACGACTCCTCTGTAAGTATTTTCACACGATTCTCAAGCATTGGATCAACTCACTATGCATCAAACTAACTCATTCTCATGTATCTTCCGATTTCATGCATTAGATTCTTTAGTTTACTCATGTCCAAGTAAGGTCTTAAGCATCTTGTTAAAGCAGCAAGTTATGATTTGTACTAGGAAAACGCCTATTCCTAGATCGTTTTCTGGCTACCTTGAGAGGCTAGCATGAGTGTATGACTCTGAACTCTTACTCCTTCCAGAGGTTAGAAGTTCTTTGGACAAAATGGATGGCCAATCGAAATTGCCCGTGGGATGAAGCTTACATACAATCAATGCATTCGAGAGCTATCCTACATGCTTGGTTCACGTGTTTTAGCCTATAGTATTGTCATTAGCATGCCCCTATGTGACTTAGTTACTCATGGATGTAGAGAGAACAGAAATAATAGATGAAGTAGACATGCTTAGAAGAGAATGAAAGACAAAACAGCAAGGAAAAACAGTAGGCAGAGAAGATAAAGACAAAGTGCGAAATGACGAATTGTGCTTTGATTAATCAATTGTTTGAATGAACAGATGAAGACTTAAAGCGATTAACATAAAGACAGAAAGCAACGAAATGGAATGGATTAACTAATGGAAAAGAAATGACAACAAAACGGTGCTGGAAATGAAAAGTTAAAGACAGAAAGCAGTAAAATGAGCTTGATCGCCTCGTCGCAAACGCCTCGGCTGAAGAGAGAGAAAGGTAAGCCTTGCTTGGATGAATCCAATCAGGAGAGAAGATGCCTATCAGATTGTCGACTCCAACAGCTGAACCTCTCAAACCAACAGACGGAGAAGAGAATGAATGGAAAAGACTGCGCTGCGAAGAGACTTCTACGCTTTCGGATGATGTTCCAACCCTCCTCTTTGACCTCCTTTTATAGTATTCTGCAGGTGCGATTGAGCCAAGGAGAACCATCCATCCTCAACGTCGTACTTCAATATGGATGGAGGAGAAAGAACGAATCCCTGAAATATCAGATTACAACAGAAAAAGGTTAGCCAACTTACGGATTTCACTTAAAACATTGCGGTTTTAGCAATGTTTCCGCAATGCTTCCGCAATGCACAATTTTCATTCTTTTAACTTCCTTTTTCATTCCTTTTCTTTCCTTTTGCACACAAGTCCTAATTTAGCTTCCTTCTTCTAATTCTCATATATAAGCATAGGTTTAAGCTAAATCCTATCAAAAACACCTAAGAGTGTACATCTTTCTAAGATAAATAAGTCCTAAAAAGGTCACTTTTGGAGACGTAACAGCCTTGCGTAAAATGTGGGAGGTGCGCTCAATGCGGGTATCACCTCGTATGCCCAAGCTAGAAGGGCATAGATAAAACCGCCCATTCCTATTCCACAAGTCCCCTGACTGACGACGACATTTTTCATATACCTCAGCAACAATTGAAAAGAAACATGCCCCCAAAGATATGTGTTGAACAACTCCTCGTCGTCAACCATTAACAGGTGATCTGGTTCAACGTAGACTCTTTCCTGTCTTGGGAGCAATAAGCTCTCTAGGCAGTACAATTGGGCCATCTTCACCTTGTCTTCCTCTCATGCATTTTTGCTGAACTTGAATGTTAGGTTCAGACATGCTCGCGTTACATTTTCCTCGTCCTCGAAGTAGTCATTCTTCAGTTTAGCTTTTTCTTTTATCAAGTCTATGTTTATCTCAGGAAGAGGACCACATTTCAACCCGATCATCAATGCAAATTCTCTTAGTCCAAATTTCAGAACTTTCCCTCCGATCTTGAAGTTCAATTCAGAGGTCTTCTTGGGTTTGCATTGGCGTTGGATGAGGTGGAAGAGCAACTGAGACGATGTTTTCTTGAAGGAAAAATCCCAAAAATGTCTGAAACACGTCGCGCGAAATCTTGCCTCGCAATCGCCCTGTAGTGTCTTGCGCACCATATCCATTATGCCACTTTTCTCGCATAGATTAATTTTCAGTGGCCTACTCCTTTTAGGCAATGTCATGAAGTAGTCGTCATCCTGCAAGATATTCATTGTTAGCTTTATGGATATATCAATATACACAGATGTCAGTTGATAATACCATTTCATATTGTCAGTACATACTAGGGAACACAACCAGATACGGGCGGGGAACATCTATTTATTTATTATTTTAATTTGGTAGATTTATAAAGTTAGGTGGATGATGCATAAGTAGTAAGCTAGAGTGCAAAAATTAACAAGAACGGAACACCACATATAACATATGGGTATCAACATCCATAGTTTGACGTATATAACAACATACACAACTATCAACTAATTGTGCACATCACATCTTGTCATGTTATGGAACGGTGGTTACACAACTAGGTATACGTGGTGAACTATCCATTTACTAATCATTTTGATTTGGTATGAACATACATGTTTAGATTTATTTAACATCATACATACGTATCGACAAACATTCAATGGACATATTTATTTTGTGTATGTTATGTTGTACAAAGACATGTATACTATTTGCGAGGTATATAACACAATATACGGAATATACCACCAAAAGAAATAAATTGCCACAATTAAATGAGTAAGTTATATCAACAGATACGAAGTATAAAATTCGATTAAATACTAACCATACCACGTATACCACCTCATTAAAATATTACTATATGATTAATTCCGGATATTCTTAATGTTGACAATCAAAGTACAGAAGAAATAAATGCAGTACAGTTGGGGTATATACTAAGATGTACTACCATAGGTATACTCGGGTGGAGGTATAGAATAACAGATACAGTATATACCACCTATGGCTACAAAATTAATTCACATATTCTTAAATTCGGTAATGGAAGCACATAAGAAAGAAATGCACTACAATTGGGATAAATACTAAAAGATATACTACGATAGGTATACTCTATTAGAGGTATATAAGAACATATACGAGTTATATCACCAAATTTTTCAGAATTTTATTTTTCATATGTGTAATGTCTACAACGCAAGTACATATCAAAGAAATGCATTACCTGTGTTTCCAAAAACTCCTCTGAGTATGGCACCTTTCCAGTGCTCACCCCGTCCATGCCCTTCGACTTCCTTTTACCTTTGGTCTCGATTTCTCTCACAAGAACATGCTGTAGTAAAAATTATACCTATCTTAGTACAACATATTATATACCATGTAATTAGCATATCATACATTTCTTTCCTTGGAATACAAACGCTCAAATTCATTTTACTACATATATGTTTAACCTCGTCACGCTTTGATTTCTTTTTCAATTCACCACCGCTATCACTGGATTCATCCGAATAATAATGGGCAATTGAGTCGTCCTCCCTGCCCCCGCGCAAGCTCTCATCGCTCTTCTCAACATCAGACTTACATAACACATGTGTTAGTGAAGTAATCTAAATTTATACATAGCAAACATCATTTAAAGAGTATTACATTACTGTGGTCGGAGTCTTTTGGCTCAGCCTGCTTGACCTTCTCTTTGTCCTTCGATCTCGGTGTCCCCCGATTCTTTTCTTTGCTTCCCTCGGCAGCCATATCCCTCTTCTCCACCTTCCTTTTTCGTTTTTTACCTGGCGACCCTGAAGGTGCATCATCCAGATTGTCCATCTTTGCTTCTTGTAGGACAACAAATTAAAGTGTGTAAATACAGGTATAGACGGGTGAAATGTCAGTACCAATGACTGTAAATACGACTATATACCTCACTAAATTCATCATGTTTCTTAACCTCTTTTGACTTCCCTTTCTCCTTCTTTGTAGGCGATACCTTTGTCTTCGCCCTAGTCCCCCTGAATTGTCTTTCATTTTTAACTGCCTTGCTGCGTTGCACATTTTCTTTTGTCTCCTTGTTCATTCCACTTGTGACTTCAGGTAGGGAGTCCTGCATGTGTATACTTCAATTTATACAACCATAATATATACCAATAGAAGATTTATAACTAGCTATTAGGATACAGACATGAACAAGGTAATATTCTAAGGGTCATTACCTCGGCTTCCTCATCTACTCGGATTGGTGACGATTGCTTCTTCATTTTTTTGTAGGCATTACACCGGCAGCTTTCAATCTTTCACTCGCCCTTGCCATCTACAAAAATGAAGATGTTGTAGAACAAAAATATTAAAACCCTAGACTCACGCTCAACATTGCGACAACCGATCAATTAAATAAATAAAAATGTATAACAAAGAAATCCCTAAAAAATAGGGATTCTAAACTATATTACAAACAGAAAATCTACAGAACATTATATCGTACGTTCATTCATTCAAGCGTACCGGTAGTCTTGATGTTCGATTTGCACCGTAGCTTTTATAGGGTTTCGCGAACTCACGATGACCTCTTTGTCTACCTTCTGTGTATAAAGTTTGGCGAACTAAACCGACAAGGTGTATAAAAAGGGTTTCGCCGTAGTTGTTTATAAAGTTGGCCGACTCACGGTGGTCGCCAAAGTATTCTCTAACGCGCACGGAAGCAACCCGATCGTTTCTTGCCGCTCGTTCTTTACCTTCCACCGGCGGCCATCGATGCTTCAAGTGAAAAATATTGGCACGATTTGCTTGAGGGAGGTGAGTTGTGTTCTCTGATTTAGGAAGGTGAAAAGTTTTCAATTTGCTTGAGGTAGGTGAGTTTTGTTCTCTGATTTAGGAAGGTGAAAGGTTTTCAATTAATGGATGTTGAATGTGGAGGGTTTTCAATTGATGGATGAAAGGTGAGTTGAATGTGAAGAGGTTTTAAATTCCGTTGTGTTATTTTAACAAACATCAATGAAGAGGTTTTAAATTTTTATATTTCAACCAACATTGGGGTGTTGGAATCGAGGTTGACATGATTGTGTAAGGTGAAGGGTTCCATCAATTTATTGGCTCTATGTATACTTTTGGATGTGACCTTTTTATTTGGATGTTGGATAAGTGTGTATATTTTTTTGTTTATTTTTTTTTCAAACCATTTGTTTACACTATGTTTATGTTCCATAATTGTGTTTGTGCAGATTGTTAATGTTCCCTATATAGCTGATAGATTTTCTGGACTTCATTGTTGTGTTCTTCGAGTCAGTGTATACTGGTAAATACAAAGATTGGTAGGTCCGGTTTACATTTCATTCAAATTATTTCAAAATTTGTTTCATTCAAATTATTTATAAATTTTCAACGATTTACTAATTGTTACGTTGTTTTCTCCCAACAAATTTCTCTCTCATAAAATCAACCCTTGTTTTTAGTTGATTTGATTTTTCTCCCGATAAAATCTCATAGGGGTATTTAAGTCTAAATGTAGGTTAAGCAATTTACTAATTATAGTTGTTAGTTATATTTCATTTATTTAAGGGAGTTAGCTATTTTTCAGTAACAACTATTTTATTTTATCTATTCCTCTGGTTGCCCCTATTTTTAAAAATAAAATTAGGAAATCATAATAAACGATCCTTTTTTAGATCTCATATCAAACGATGTCCTTTTTTTTAAAATTGAGTTTTGTGTCCCTTATCTTTTTTCATTTTCTCGCTCTTTCATCTTTCCTTCCTTTTTTGCCCTCCTAACTTCTTATCTCATTTTAAAATTATATCTTTAAAAAAAAAATTATCTCTCCTTCCGGATTTTCTCCAACAAAATCATTCTCAAACTTCTTATCTACTATCCAGATTTTCTCCAACAAAATTCTTCTCTCTCCTCTCACCCTTCATCTTCGATTATCTCCCCTCTCACCCCAAATCTCATGATATCTCTTTTTAAATCTCTTTTCTCTTCCTTCCCTAATTTAATTATAATTTGAAAATAATAATAATAAAAAATTAAAATTAAAATTAAAAATAAGGTTTAAATCTCCAATTTACTGTAATACAAATGATATCTATTTTAAAATATATTTCCTCTCTTCCCTAATTTCATTCTAATTTAAAGTAATAATAAAAAAATATGAATAGGGTTTAAATGAAAGTTTTCATCTCTCCCTCATTAACTCCACGTCAAAAACTTTTTTCGTTCATTCTCTCTTCATCATTAACTCCACGTCAAAAATCTTCGTCGTTTATTCTTCCTGACCATCAAATGGACCCACTAGAAGATTGATCCCTTCTTCGCCTAAGGACGCTTGATTTGAAGATTTTCCGGTTATAAGCTCCAACATCAATACACCAAAACTGAAGATCGATCCATGCTTCGCCCAAGACGCTTGATTTGACAATTTAAGCTCCAACATCAATACCCAAAACTGAACACGTCGAATTTCGACGACATTTGGTGTGCAATAGCGAGTGATCCATTGAGTATTTGATTGGTCCCAGGTTTAATTTAGTTGGGTGAAAATGCAAGAGCGACCTCTACTTTAAGTAAGTACGCTATTTTTTTCCAAGTTTTAAATGAATGTTTTTGCAAATATTTGCAATCCATAATTCGGTGAATTTCGAATACAATGTATTTTCAATACACTGAAGTTCGAAGACAGTGTATTTTTAATTCAATAAATTTTGAATACATTGTATTTACAATGCAGGGAAGTTTGAATACAGTGTATTTGGAATTCAACGAAGTTTATGAATACAGTGTATTTAGAATTCAACGAAGTTCGAATACAGTGTTTTTGCCATTCACCGAAGTTAGAATACAGTGTATTTGCAATTCACTGAAGTTCAAATACATTGTATTTGCAATTCACTGGAGTTCGAATACAGTGTATTTGCAATTCAGTGAATTTTGAATACAATGTATTTGCAATTCAATACATTGTATTTTGCTCTCTTTTTTCAAAAAAAAAAAATCATCAATTACAATTTTTTTTTCTCTCTGTCACTGTTTTTAGAATTTTATGCTACTTTAGGTTTTCTCAAACTTCTCTTTTTGTTAATTATTGAGTTTGTATTTTTTTCGAAAACTTTTTTATTGCACCGACCATTATAATTCCAATTTTGCAAATTGAAAATATGCTAGTATGTGTAATATAGTGTAATTTCAATCTTGTAATTACAATTTGCACAATTGCAAGTACTACTTAATTCCTATTTTACAAATTGAAAATACACAATTTGCATGTATCGTGTAATTTCAATTTGCAAACTTAGAATGTTAATACGCATACTAGGATATTTTCCTCCAACAATATGTGTTTTTTGTTGGGTTTTATGTCCTAAAACTCGTGGTTTGTAAACGATAAATATATTTTATTACTAATAAAGTGTTATTGAGGTTTATTCAATAGAGTTATTATTGAATATGTGAATTGCTTATTTCATTTTAGAAAACCCTAAATCCAATAAACTAAGATCCATGGCTATAACATGAGTACTTGAACTTTATGTGGAGACATAAAAGTGGATCAAGTTCGAGTAAATAGCCAAAACGGTCTATAGTATACGGATAAAGCTCGATACCTTATCCTTGGGACACTATTGGATGCGGCCCATTTTGTATTTAGTACAAACGATGTGATCCTGAATCGTTCATGTGGAGACATGTGAATGGGGGCATCCTATGCAAAGAGTTTGCATTAGACCGGACCGCGAAATAAGTCACTCTTGCTTTATAACGTTGTTTACTGTTTTAAAGACTGACTATTTCAAAACGATGACTTAGGTAACTTGACCTTAATCCTGAGCTAACTATGAACTCCTGTTCATTCAGGATTATCCTTAGATTTGCATGGGTGAGAGTGGCTCAACAGCGCCGACTCAATAAGCCTCAGATTTCGGGGGTAAGACCGGATAGATAGCTGGGGACATAGGGTGCACGATGGAATTCACTCCTACCCGTCTCTAGGGATAGTAGATAGGTTGTTCCCTTAAGTGCTGACTCCAGGTCTTGAACAAGGGGCCCCACCTTCTCATTGGCCCGAGAGGGACTCGGTATAGTGATTAGATCACATACCAATTTGTTTAGTGATTGGATCACAAACCAACTGTTCATTAGAGGATCAGTGGGACTTAAGGAGCAAGATGTAATTACAAGGGTAAAACAGATATTTGACCCAACTGTAAATTACGAACAACCTGTGAAGGGTAAACTTACTAATCATGGTTATATCGAGGGAACATAAATATATCTACAGTGAGGAGAGTGCAACTACTAGGTTATAGTGGAATGTCCTAGTAGTTAACGAATGTTGATTAACTGTGTTAAAGAGTTTAATTAGTTAATCTTGGATCGTTGGAGCTCATGATCTGTAGGTCCATGAGGTCCCTATGCTAGCTCATATCGGACTAAACTTTAGAACAATGTGACGAGTGAATTCGAAGTGTTCGAATTCGAATTAGGGAATAAGCGTTAAATATATGTGATATATTTAACGACATAACGTTCAATTGCGAATTGAACAACAGAGAGAGATGAAGATATTTAAATAAGATTTAAATATCGAAAAATATGAATAGCGATTCATAATCATGTATATCGGGAATGATCGGGATTAGTGTTGAAATTTTTGGATATTAAATTTGAATTAATTAAATTTTTTAATTAATTATTTAATATTAATTTAATTTAATTTAAAATTAATTATTTGAATTAATTTTTAAATTGAATTAATTTGATCAAAGTTAGTCAAAAGTCAAATTGTAGACAATTGACTCAAACTTTGAAAGTCAAAAGTCAAATGTTGACTCCACTAAACCTTGAAAGTCAAGAGTCAATTTGATGACTAAAGTTAGTGGAAAAATCCAATTCTTGAGTTAGTGGGAAAAACCATTTGTTGGTGTTTTTATGAGTCAAACTTTTTTGCTAAGTGTTCATCCCACATCAAGCCACTAATCTCACTAAATTGAGTGGATTCTACATGGCATCCTATTGTTAACTCAATTTTGCATGTTTTTTGCATGTAGTCTTCTATATATACAAAGGATTAATTAGATTAACTTCTTCTTAGAATTTTGATGAACTTTGAGAATTGTAAAGACAATTTCTCTACCATTCTCTCCAATTCCATCTTCAATTCTTTTTTAAATTAGTCACTCAAAGGATCCCACAATCTTGTTCTAAGGCTGGAGAATAGTCGGGAAGACTCTCGTGGTGGTTCGTGACCGTTACGTTCGAAGATCGGGTTTGGAATCGAGAAAAATTTGAACTTCAAAGGTAACTTCTAAATTATTGTCTTTGATTTTCAAATTACATGTTTTTTTTTCTTTTAAATTAACAAAATAAGAGTACTTAGATCCAACGTTGCTTCCGCTATGCATGCAGAAACTCTTTCAAATGGTATCAGAGCATGCTTTAAGTACTCTTTTTTGGTTAATTTAGAGTTGGTGGGTAGTAATTCATGTGATGAATGTATGTGTGCTAAAATGGAAACTTTTGGTCTTTGGCATCCATTTCTCTTCCAATTTGTAATAATTATTGTAATTGACTTTGATGGGCTTTAATGTGTTACAAAGAGTCTGTAATTTTTCTAGAGTCATTAGATTCCATTTTAGGATGTAATTTATCAAAATTGGAAGAGGCGTCAAGTGGCGGTTCGGTCCGGTTCGACGGCGGTTCGTGCAATTCAACAACTTACAAGCGGTTCGAGCCGATTCAAAATGTTCGGGGGTGGTTCAAGGCCTTTTCCTATTTTATTATTGTAATAATTTAGGTAATTGCTTGTTTAGGATGCCAAAACCAATCCATTTTTAGTGTGGTTTATTTATTTATGCATTGTGAATGTATAATTTAAATAAACATAATCTTGTGTGCATATTGTATGCCATGTAGATTTAAAATCCCACCATAGAATAAACATGAAACATGGATTGAAAGTATGTTATAAGTGTTATAATATAAGTATGCATGTTTAGGATTCCATGAGATTTGATATAAGTTGTTATATTTTTGCATGAAATGGTTTTATATAATTGTTATATAAAAGCATGTTAGATGTATGTTATAAGGTTTGTCTTTTTTTTTATAAGTGTTATAAAATGAATTAGACATTAAAACCTATAATAAAGATAAATGCATGCTCATTTAGGGTTAATGTTGCGTGCTCAATGTGTTAAAAGAAATAAGCAATAAGAGAGAGAGAGCACTCAGAACATGCAAGCATACATGATCTTATAGCAAGTAGTAAGTATTTTTTCATTCGTTTTCCCACAGAGATTTATTATAAGCTACTCGTGAAGTGTTTTGTTAAGAAAGAATGGATGGATTTGATGGGGGAGAATTGGTTTTAAATTATCTAATTTCTAAGGAATGTGTAAAGGGTAGCAACATAAACAAGTGCAAATCAAAGTTAAACTCAAATGAAAAGGGAAGAGATTAATAAACGAAAAGGAACTTAGCTAAACAGAATTTTAAACTTAGCAGAATTGCGGAAACAGCAATTCTACCGCACGCAATTTTACTAACAGCGAAAGTGTGTAAAATGGAGAAACAAGGGCTACTAACGACTCCTCTATAGGCATTTTCTCACGATTCTCAAGCATTGGATCAACTCTCTATGCATCAAACTCACTCAATCTCATGTATCGTCCGATTCCATGCATTAGATTCTTTAGTTTACTCATGTCCAAGTAAGGTCTTAAGCATCTTGTTAAAGCAGAAAGTTATGGTTTGTACTAGGAAAACGCCTATTCCTAGGTCGTTTTCTGGCTACCTTGAAAGGCTAGCATGAGTGTATGACTCTGAACTCTTACTCCTTCCAGAGGTTAGGAGTTCTTTGGACAAAATGGATGGCCAATCGAAATTGCCCGTGGGATGAAGCTTACATACAATCAATGCTTCGAGAGCTATCCTACATGCTTGGTTCACGTTTTTTAGCCTATAGTATTGTCATTAGCATGCCCCTATGTGACTTAGTTACTCATGGATATAGGGAGAACAGAAAGAAGAGAGAAAACAGACATGCTTAGAAGAGAAATAAACTGAAAACAGCAAGGTAAGACAGTGAGTTGCAAAGATAGGAAATTGAGAAATGAAGAACTATGCTTTAATTACTTGATTGTTTGAATGAACAGAAGAGCAACTTAAAGTGAATAACAGAAGACAGAACACAACGAAATGAACTGATCTAGCTACTAGAAAAGAAACAACAACAATACAAAGCTGGAAAATGGAAATAAAGACAGAAAGCAAGTAAGTGAGCTTGAACGCCTCGTCGCAACTGCCTCGGCTGAAGGATGAGAAAGACCAGCTTTGCTTGGATGAATCCAATCGGGAGAGAAGATGAATCTCCTCTCCTTCCTATCAGATTATCGATTCCAACAGTTGAGCTTCGCAAACCAACAGACGGCTAAGAAAAACAGGAGAAAAGATGGAGCTGCGAGAAGACTTCTACGCTTTCGGATGATGATTGAACCCTCGACTTTGACCCCCTTTTATAGCAATCTGCAGGTGCGTTTGGGCCAAGGAGAACCATCAATCTTCAACGTCGTACTTCAGAATGGATGGAGGAGAAAGAACGAATCCCTGAAATAACGGAAATTAACAGAAAAAGATCAGTCAACTTACGGTTTTCACTTGAAACATTGCGGTTTCAGCAATGTTTCCGCAATGCTGTCGCAATGTAGTTTTTTCATTCTTTTACTTCGGTTTTCAATCTTTTTCTTTCCTTTTGCACACAAGTCCTAATTTAGCTACCTTCTTTTAATTCTCACAAATAAGCATAGGTTTAAGCTAAATCCTATCAAAAACACCTAAGAGTGTGCATCTTTCTAAGCTAAATAAGTCCTAAATAAGTCACTTTTGGAGACATAACAGTTAACTACCAAGCAATTTCCTGTTTAATAGTTAAAATAGGTCGATATCTTGTAAAACTTCGGTTACAAGAAAAAATCACCCGGTAAGATGATGTCTAAAGTTGGGGGTATTTAAGTTGACGGTTTACGGAACACCTCCTACCTGGGCATCGAACTGGCGTTTGAGTTTAGCTAAACCGATTTTATGAGCATGCGTGAGTGATGTGAGGTTTTAAAAGGTTTATCACCTAGACATCATAGGTTAAAATCCAGTATAAACGTTATATTCGGAAGGATTACCTAGACTTAGGATATGTTTTAGTTAGCCAAAATATATGCCTAAGTAAAATCATACCCAACCGTCTAGAACACTTCAGTGGGAGGAAAAATGTTTTTAGCTCCTACGTCCCTAAGAGTTCACACCATGAGATTCATGCTCGGCTTTGAGTCGCCCTGGGAGCGACCTCTAGTAGGAAAGTATTTGCATGAGTCCATAACAAGGTGAATAGGGGAAGTCGTTCATAGTAAGTGGGCGAAGGTTGTGTGTCAACACATCCTACGGTCTCCTCCATTAGGTTGCACCGTGAGATTCCCATGATGCGCCTGCGAGTCTGCCCTGGGAGCGACCACCCCTTAGGAGGGTTGTATCATGGGATTCGGAACACTGTGAACTCTAGAAATGGATAGGGTCTCATAGGTCCGTCTTCAGCATTGTCTTTCCAACTTCAGGAGCTTGTTGATTCCGATCTCTGAGGTCCGAAAATGGAGGGTCACACTTACAAGAATTACTAAGTGTTAGTAACTTCTTGACCAAAGTAAACGATAACTAAAAGATCTATTGGAATATGAGTTATTCTGGTAATAGTGATTAGCTGAGATTGTCTCAATTCAAAGGAGGAGTGATAGAATTCCCCTAGGTAGATGTTGCTCTAAACCTTTGTAGTATCGTTGCAATAAAGAATAAATGATGGGTACATTATTACTTTTTCTAAAACTTGATTGGATAATATAAAAGGGTTAATAGCAATTTCACTAAATACGATATGTTTACTTTTTTCAGCATGTCCAACTCAATAATACAGTTACTAGCTTCTGAGAAACTTAACGGGGATAATTACGCAACGTGGAAATCAAATTTAAACACAATACTAGTAATTGATGATCTAAGGTTCGTTTTAACTGAGGAGTGTCCTCCAAACCCCGCACAAATGCAAACCGAAATATTCGGGATGCATATGACAGGTGGACAAGGGCAAATGATAAAGCCCGCGTCTACATTCTGGCCAACATATTTGATGTATTGGCTAAGAAACACGATGGTATGGGTGCTGCCAAAGAGATTATGGAATCTCTGAAGGGGGTGTTTGGACAGCCGTCCTTCTCCCTTAGGCATGATGTCATCAAGTACGTTTATAACTGTCGTATGAGAGAAGGGGCCTCTGTTAGAGAACATGTCCTGGACATGATGGTCCATTTCAATGTGGCAGAAGTAAACGGAGCTGTCATAGATGAGAAGAGTCAGGTCAGTTTTATTCTGGAGTCTCTTCCGAAGAGCTTCCTACAGTTCCACACAAATGCGAAGATGAACAAAATTGAATATAACTTGACTACTCTTCTGAATGAGCTTCAGACTTATCAGTCACTCCTGAAAACTAAGGGACATGAAGTGGAGGCAAATGTGTCTACTACTAAAAAGTTCTATAGAGGATCGTCCTCTAGGACGAATTCTGGCCCTTCTTCTTCTAAAAATAAGAGTATTTCGATGAAAAAGAAAGGGAAGGGGAAAAGTAAAACTCCTAATGACCGCAAAAGCAAGGCTCAAGTTGCAGATAAAGGAAGATGTTTCCACTGCAACGAGAATGGACATTGGAAAAGGAACTGCCCAAAGTACTTTGCAGAGAAGAAAGCTGAAAAGGCAAAACAAGGTAAATATGATTTACTAGTTGTTGAAACATGTTTAGTGGAGAGTGATGACTCTTCCTGGATACTGGATTCAGGGGCCACTAATCATATTTGTTCTTCTTTTCAGGAAATTAGTTCCTGGAGAACGCTTTCCGAAGGCGAGATAACTTTCAGGGTTGGAACAGGAGAGGTTGTCTCAGCAAAATCAGTGGGAGATTTGAAGTTGTTTTTTGGAGATAGATTCATTATATTAGATAATGTGTATCGTGTTCCTGGAATGAAAAGGAATCTTGTATCTATCTCTTGTTTGTTAGAACAATTGTATAAAGTATCTTTTGAAATTAATGAAGTGTTCATTAACAAAAGAGGTATTCCTATTTGTTCTGCAAAACTAGAAAACAATTTATAGAAGTTAAAATCGACCAGAGCAAAAGCTATTTTAAATATCAAGATGTTTAAAACGGCTGAGACGCGAAACAAAAGGCAAAAAAGTTCTTCAAGTACATATCTTTGGCACTTAAGACTTGACCACATTAATCTCAATAGGATTGAGAGATTGGTTAAGAATGGTCATCTAAGCCAGTTAGAAGACAACTCTTTACCAGCATGTGAGTCTTGGCTTGAGGGGAAAATGACAAAAAGATCTTTTACTGGAAAAGGTCTTAGAGCCAAAGAATCCTTAGAACTCATGCATTCAGACCTCTGCGGACCAATGAATGTCAAAGCACGAGGAGGGTATGAATATTTCATCAGTTTCATAGATGATTATTCAAGGTACGGTTATGTTTACTTAATACATCATAAGTCTGAATCTCTTGAAAACTTCAAGGAGTATAAGGCAGAAGTTGAGAACTTATTAGGTAAAACAATTAAGACACTTCGATCAGATCGAGGTGGAGAGTACATGGACCTGATATTCCAGGACTATTTGATAGAACATGGAATTCAGTCACAACTCTCTGCACCTAGTACGCCTCAGCAAAACGGTGTATCGGAGAGAAGAAACAGAACCTTGTTAGACATGGTTCGATCGATGATGAGCTATGCTCATTTGCCTGATTCGTTTTGGGGATATGCAGTAGAGACTGCTGCCTACATTTTGAACAATGTTCCCTCTAAAAGTGTTACTAGAACACCTTATGAGTTATGGAGAGGGCCTAAAACTAGTTTACGTCACTTCGGGTTCTGGGGATGTCCGACACATGTGTTGGTGCAAAACCCTAAGAAATTGGAACGTCGTTCAAAAGTATGTTTATGTTGGGTTTTATGTCCTAAAACTCGTGGTTTGTAAACTGTTATGTTTGTAAATACTCTATTTAGAATAAAGAGTTATTAGTTTTATTCAGTAAAGGAGTTTACTAGAATATAGTGAAACATGTTTAAGTTAACCTATACCAATAACCAACACCCTTGGCTGAATATAAGTACTTGAGCTTCATGTATGACATGATTGTGGATCAGGCTCAAGTAGTCAGCCAAAACGGTCTATAGTATACGGATAATTCTGGGTACCTTATCCTGGTAACACTATTGGATGCGACTCACTTTGTATTGTACAAAACGATGTGATCTGAATCGTTTCACATGGAGATGTGCGAGTGAGGGCGTCCTGTGCAAAGAGTTTGCATAAGACCGAACCGCGTATTAAGTCGCTCTCTCTTTATAACTCCGTTTACTGATGAGACTGACTTATACATATTGATAGCCTAGGTAACTCGGTCTAAATCCTGAGCTCGCTATGAACTCCTGCTTATTCGATAGTATCATTTGACTTGCACGGGTGAGAGTGGCCCATAAGCGCCGACTCAATAAGCCTTCCATCTTGGGGATAAAGTCGAATAGGTAGCTGGGGACATAGTACAGCAAGATTGGAGTTCACTCCTAACCCGCTCTTCAGGGTTAGTGGATAGGTTGTTTCCTTAATAGTTGACTCTGGGGCTTGAACAATAAATAAAATGAGAATGACAATAAATAATAACATTAAACATAATGTGTTAATTATGAAGTTCAACATTTCTTGGTGAACATTCAATTAAATTACTTTACAATAATCAATATGAATGTCAATTAAACCAAAATAATTAAAAATGACATTAAATAGTAGTATCTAAACAAAGTTAAAAAAAAATAATGACATAAAATAAAATTAATGTTTTATTATATTTAGAGAATCATTGCATCACTACAATACTAGTACATCTTAACTAGATTTTTTTCTCTTTTCAATATCATGCATGTAAGCTATAAGGTAGCGTAGTGCTTGGACATGACTTTTCTAGATTATTATTATTATAATTTATATATATATAATATATTATTATATTGGATCGGACCTTTGGGCCAGCCCAACGAGCCGATCCAAATACGGCTCGAATGGGTTGGCCCATGGGCCGATCCAATTAAAAAAAACAGATTCATATCTAATCCAATGCATGGATCGGGCTTGGGCCGACCTTTGGGCTTCGGGCTCGATAATGAGGCTGACTCCTTTGTATGCACAATGTATACTGAATTCATCTGTTTGAAAATTTATCTTTTTATATGTAGGACAATAATAAAATATGATATATGAGTTTTCTTAGGATAATTATTTTTAAGTAGTAAAATGTTTTAAACAAGACCTATGAATACAAAAACAAGTAATTAATTTTATAGAAAAAAATTCATGGAAAATTCCATAATAGAAACAAAACCAATAGGTTACACAAGTCATTTTTTTTGGAGGATAAAAAATACTTGTGGTCCTAAACTTTCATTGAACAAAGGATTTGAGATTTGGCTCGTTATATTCAGTTTCTAACGATTTAGTTTCTATACTTTCAAATTCAAAACATTTTAGTTCAAGAATTTTAGTAGGTAACAATTTAGTTATTGTACTCTAAAATTTGTAACGATGTTACTTTTATAAAAGTTCAAGAACTAAAATCCGTTGATGGTTCGTTGGTCACAGACGCACTCAAGGATTCAATCTCTTTTTTTCTTAAAAAAAAAAAAAAAAAAAAAAAGTGTTTTTAACATTTTTTTTTATATTAAAAGTTAAGCTTAAATTACAAATTTAGTCACTCAATTTTCATTGTTGCATGCATCTAGTAGGTCCATGAATTTAAAAAAATATCTAATAAATTCTTAAACTTTCAATTTTGTGTTTAATAGGTTGCTGAATTTTTTAAGTGTCTAATAAATTTTTAAATTTCCAAATTTGTATTAATATACCTCTATTTAATATTTTTTTAAAATTCATGAATTTATTCGATACAAAATTGAAAGATTAAATACTTATTACATATTTTTAAATACTTATTATATTAGACATAAAATTGAAATTTCATATATTTATTAAGCACTTTTAAAAGTTGGGACATTACAACCTTAATTAAAAGTTGCACACTAAATTTAGGTCTCATTCTATTTTAGTCCTCATACTTTTAAACGTACTTTCAATAAATCTTAAAATTAGTCCTTATTGTTCGTGTGAAGTTATGTCAAACACAATTACGTTATGTTTGACATTTAATATTAAACAATAATCTATGTGTTTTTTTTTTGTTCAAATGACTCGCTTTGGCCGGCTGAGTCACTTAGGTGTGTGCCCATGAGCGGCACCAAAAAAAAAAAAAAAAAAAGAGAAATGAAAAAGTAAAGTAGAAGAAAAAGATTGAAGAACAGTGAAAAAAAAAGAAAATAAGAAAGAAGAAATGAAAGTGAGATTGAAAAGAAAGAAGTAAACGAAAAATAGTGAAAACTAAAGAAGAAAAGAAGAGGAAGAGTCAGGATGGCGGTGGGGATGGCGAGGAAGGAGTGACTCGTGGGAGAGTGGAAATCAAATAAGATAGAGAATGGAAAAAATGGAATGTTAGAAGTGGTTTTGAGAAAAGCACGCCCTGATTTTTTTGAAAAATCATCTTCATTAATGTTATTAATGAGGATATGAAGGGTCACACGCTAAGTACTTACTAGCCCTTGTAAATTGACCCATCAATGTCGGCTCAATTAGTTTTTGAAGGAAAATTGAACTTAGGATCTCATAGTCAAGTCGATATATCATGTCAGTTGAACTGCCATTGTTGACTGAAGTGCATTTTTTATGAGTAATGATATACTATTGATACATCAATAATAAGAATTTTGAATCAGTGTTAAAATATGTATTTTTTTTGTTTATTGAAAAATAATTGTCACCGCCTTGGATATGCCCAAGGTTGTTTAGAAAGGATGTGTTAAATATATTACTATACACCGATGTTATTATTGAAATTGTATTTAGAATGAGTTTGATGAGAATGAACTATTCACCACATGATATCACACAAAATAAGCTATTTTTAGGGCTTATTTTATGTTAGTTTAGACTATTAAACGCGTACTTTCACGAGTATATTTGTTTACATTGTAGAATCCAACTTTGGGAGCAAACCAAAGCTTTTAGAAAATTTATGATGAGAAATGAGTTATTTCGATTCAAATTGAAGTAACCAAGTGAAGAGAATGAAGAAATCAAGCAAAAATTCATGAGGGAATAATGTTGAGACACTACAAGAGCATCGAAACGCTCAAAAGTGCAGCAAATCAAGCCAACAAGGTTGCACAAGCAGCGTCGAGACGCTACAACCAAGAGTTCCGACCCTTCGAAAATCACCTTCTGTGTGCATCACGCTTCGCTCAACGTCGTAGTGTTGAACACACAACGTTTCAATGTCAGCCTCACACGCACAATGTCTTTACTCTTCGAGCACGGGCGCACACACCCCAACTTCAATGTTAAGCGTCTTTGACGATGTGTCTGTTGCCCTTAATGGTTGTTCAACACGTGCGCGTTCGCCCCACCACGACATTGCCCTCGACGCCAGTTTTCCGTATTTGATTTCTCAAGCGTTTTGGCCTTATTTTCCCATATATACATATTTTCTAGCCAATTTTGCAGAGTCTTACCCTATTTTCGAATTCTATATGAATTTGAGAGTTAGAAAAGTTTTTTGGAGCACGAATATAAGAGATTTGGATGCTCTTGATCGTGATCGGGGAAATTGCAACAAAAACGTGGATCAACACTCGACATTACACTAGTAGAAATCGGGGCTATGATGACAAATAAAAATTGTCATCAGGACTTTAGATGACAATTTTTTTCAGTCGTTATAGCCCCTGCCTTCTTTACTCTATTGGTGACAAAAACCGAAAACTGTCGTCAATGTTGGTTTGGTGACAGTTTTCTTCTGTCTTCATAATACGGTTAATGACAATTATCTTCAGTCAAGAGACCTTATTTTATGACACCTAAACATTGTCATTGAATGACCACTCATATCATATTTTGTCATTTAAACACAATTGACGACATGTAATTTTTGTCATCGAATCGGAATGGATGAGAGTAAATTTTGTACGCTTTGATGACTTAATTTTTCTGTCATTAATAGCTTGAAGACCACAACTATTGTGAGTCAACAAAACGAATTCAATGACATGATTTTTTTGTCAAAAAATCAATAATAGATTTTTTTTTATCAAATCTAAATATATTAATATTTATATTTTTAATTGTCATTATTATTATTATTAATTAATAATAATGAAAATTACAAATCAAAATAAATAAATCTAAGTTTGACACAATTCAATATCATTGAAATAAGATCTAGAAAATATATCATTCAAATACCAAAGTTCATCAACTTTGACATAAACTAATTCATATGTATACAATATTGAAACTAACTACGATATGAGTGTATATTAACAGCATCATGATACTGTCTTAAAAGCTTCAGTTCAGCATTAAGACGAGCATTCCATGAAACAGCAGCATCATGATACAATCTTAAAAGCTTCAGTTCATGTATATTAACAGCAAAACCGTTGGATTCTTGAAGGAACAGTTCGACAGTCGACAAGACATAACTCAGAAATATTCATAACTGTTGGATTCTTAAATTGTCAAATACCAAATTGAGGGGAAAAGGTAACCTTCAAATTCATGGGAGCATTCATGAATTTGAAGCAAAACCAAAGTGGAAATCACTAATCATTGTAACAAATCAGGGCACAAATGATCTAACAGAGCGAAGTAAGTAAATGTAACAAATCTCTTTAACACTCCAATGGTACCATAAGTTCGAATTTCGGCTGAAAACAAAAGCTTAGCAACAAATGTGAGAAAGCAAAGATTTTTCCCTTGGTTTTTTTGTTTTCTTTTATAATATATTTTTCCACATGTTTGCTCAATCAAAAGATACCTAATATCTCTAATGTTTGCTATTATTAAGTAGTCGTAAGCCAATGACATATCAAACGTAGGAACAAAAAGATACTTCCAGAGCCATCCATTGGACTTCCTTTAAGGAGAGATCAACAACTTGTCCTTTAATTTAATGTCTAATCCTAAAAAAAGAAAAAATTATATCTCTTAAAGCAATTTAAATTAACAGCAACCCATAGTCATATTGAAAGACATATTTACCTAAAGTGAAGAGTATAGAAGTAGTGTGAAAAATAGACCATGTTTGCATAATCTATTTTAAGACAGAACGAAGAAATTTCATTGATAAAATTAAATGACCAAGAGATGTTTGAAGCAACTAACTTGAGCAAATAAATATCATTCTATCAAAAGACCTATGAAATTTTAACTCCATTTGGATGAAGAATGTTCATGGTAGAATTTAAGGATAAAATATGAATCAAATTAGAGCCCGCCTTAATAAAGAAGAAACATAACTTACATAAATTTTTTTATCATTTTAAATAACAAGTTTTAGCAGAAGTAGGACGTCAAATAGGCACAACTTCAACTTTTCAAAGGGACAAAATGAACAAAACATACACCTCTACAACTTATTATCTTTATATCTTTTAATGAGGCTAGTCCATAAAATTTGCAATTGACGGTAAAATCTCATAGGACAGATCATTTTCTAAGGCACTACTAGTATAAACAATCAAACAAGTCATAGAACACCAAGTATTATGCTACTAGATTCACTCAAGTATATATCACACCATAGTGTCACTCGCTGAATAAACAAATTATAACAAAATTATTGGGAATCTATGGCTTGGTTTCTTACCTTATTCAGGAAATCAAAATTATAAATTACAAAAGTTGGTTCTTTGATGAGAATCAAGTAGAGCAAATGAAACCAAGCACCTACAAAGTTCAATTTCGAAATTGTACGCTAAACATATTTACCGACTTAAACAAGAATTTGTTAGCCAAAAGCTTTGTCATTAAAATGAAAGCAACTGAAAAGGTCATCCTAGTGAAAGCAACATATTTACCGACCTGGGCTGCGACGACGACGGACTTGGGCTCGTCTCCGACGACGACGGAGCTGGGCTGCGACGAAGACGGAGCTGGAGCAGATCAGATCGGCGGCGAAAGGAAGACCAGGACCTACGGCGGACGTCGGTGGAGCTCGGAGCTACGACGGACTTCGGCGGCAGACAAAAAAAAAAGAGAGATGGGTTTCGGGAGATGGGTTTTCGAGAAATGGGAAAGTAGGAATTTGGAATATTTTTTATACATTAATAATATATAATATAATATAATAAAATATATTTCAGATTTCAGATTTTTTTTATTTTTTTATTTTTTTATTTTTTTATTTTTTTTACTCGTTAATTAATAATAATTCTTTTATAAACAAATGAAGGATAAATAAATCTAAACAATTTACGACATTTTAAAATAGTCATTCATTAATGACATTTTAAAACTGTCATTAAGTTTCGGAAATCTGAAAAACTCCGTTTTTTCCCGCCAAAAACGCTTTTTTTCTTTTCATTGGTTTTCCTTGATTCACATGTATCTATTCTCATATTTGTAGTAGTGTTAGTTTTATTCTTTTTCACTTTTAATTTGTAGATTTGTTATGAAGTTATAGTTTAGATTTTGTAATAGTGAACATGAATATGACTAAACTCTTTTATCGTAGGGATTGATGTAGCCGTTAGATCTGGTAATTTGATTAATTTAAATCCCTTGATTGATTGTTTTTATTATATTCATGCTTTTATGTGCTTAATGTTAATAATCTTGATCATTGATTATTTGTTTAATTGGTCTGAATTTACGCTAGATTGATTAGATAATTTAGAGTAGAACTTAATTGCATGATTGAATGAGTTTTCGACACTCGACACGCTGACACATTGAGACTTTAAGTTATTTATATTTTCTGTGTAGAGAGAGGTTGATGCATGTGTTCACACGAGATTTCGAACGACGGATGGAGATTCGAACACGTGTAAATGAAATTTGAATTTTGTATTTATGTATTATATGTATCAGTGCGTAGTGGATTACAATCTCTAATGTTTATCCTCTGATTCTTTCTCTCTCAAATGTAAATGTATCTCGAGGGCTTCGCAGCTTGTTCTCGACGTTGAGTTTGGATCGAGGGCTTTGCAGCTTGTTCTCGATGTTGAATTTGGATCGAGGGCTTCGCAGCTTGTTCTCGATGTTGAATTTGGATCGAGGGCTTCGCAGCTTGTTCCCGATGTTGAATTTGGATCGAGGGCTTTGCAGCTTGTTCTCGATGTTGAATTTGTATCGAGGGCTTCGCAGCTTGTTCTCGATGTTGAATTTGGATCGAGGGCTTCGCAACTTGTTCTCGATGTTGAATTTGGATCGAGGGCTTCGCAGCTTGTTCTCGATGTTAAATTTGGATCGAGGGCTTTGCAGCTTGTTCTCGATGTTGGATTTGTTTCGAGGGCTTCGCAGCTTGTTCTCGATGTTGAATTTGGATCGAGGGCTTTGCAGCTTGTTCTCGATGTTGAATTTGGATCAAGGGCTTCGCAGCTTGTTCTCGATGTTGGATTTGTATCGAGGGCTTCGCAGCTTGTTCTTGATGTTGAATCTGCAGCTTCGCGTAGCGGTGAAGTCTTCAGATGTTTAAACTTGAAGTGGTGTTCAGTCTTCAGGATTCAGGGAGTCTTGTGAATTCTCTCTGAGCTCTTAGGCTCAGGAGAAGAAATTCTCTGCACCTTGAAAATGAAGAATGAGCTCTCTATTTATAGAGTTCTCATGGGCCTGGTGGGCTTGGGCCTGGATCCAATGGGCTTGGGCTTGGGTCCAATGGACTTTTGGGTTATGGGCCCAATGGATTTTTGGGCTCTGGGCCAATAACTTTTTAGCCCGATTCGATTTCGAGCCCAATTGAGCTATGACCGAATTTGCTCGGTTAAGTTTATTCGATCCGCCGGCCAAGATGAAAACACGTGGCGACCGCTGATTGACCGAAATTTCTCGGTCAACAAATGCCCCCTTTTTCGAGAGTTATGCACATGTACGTGTGGGTGAGTCTCGGAAAAGTTAAATTTTGAAATTGAAATGTAGGCCACCCCTAATTTTGAATCTGCCTCGACATATCAATCTTATCGAAATATGAAATTTGGTCCATAAATCAATTCTTTTAATTGATACATCTTTCTATGCCAATTGACCAAAAAATATGAATTGGGCTTACAATTTTGGTCTTTCTTATTTGGCAGAAGCTTGACTTGAACTTTAGTAGATTCTTGTGTTCTACTTTAATTCCATTTTGGATGTAGAGTAGAGTTTTGGAGTTGCCCAATTGAATTTTGAATAGGATTTGACTTTGAACTTTACTCCAATTTCGAAGTGGGATAAAATTTGGAGTATACCCAAACCGCCAATTTCGATTTGAGACTTGGATTTAGATAAATTTTGACTCTAAATCATGCTTGGAAATAAAATTTGGAATATGCCCAAAATTTTATTTTTTTTTAGGAAAATTTTGGATTTTCTTGAAGTTTGGCTTGAATTCGGAGTAGGAGTGTTGAAAATTTTATTTTGGCATATTTGATTTGAGACTCGGATTTAGATAACTTTTGACTCTAAATCATGCTTGGAAATAAAATTTGGAATATACCCCAAATTTTAATTTTAGGAAAATTTTGGATTTTACTCGAAATTTAGCTTGAATGAAAATTTGAATTGGTATAATTTTGGGATTTCAATCAATTGACATAAAGTTCGAAAATTTGAACTTAACCTCATGATTATGGAAGGAAATTTAGAACCCGCCTAAATTTCAAGTTGAATGAAGTATTACAATTTGAACACAAATGAGAACAAGAAAGCTTGTTTGGCAAAGTGGAACATATATAACCTTTGTTTCCTTTGGTTTTGGGCTCAAGTCCATCTCTATACATATTTTTAGATAATTTTCTTAAACAAATGGTATTTTCATAACTCGCGCGGCGGACCTTGGAGATGCGATCGCTTGGAGATGCGATCGCAACAACAAACTTGGAGATGCGATCGCAACAACAAACTTGGAGATACTTGGAGATGCGATCGCAACAACAAACTTGGAGCGGCGGAACTTGGAGATGCGATCGCAACAACAAATTTGGAGATGATGCAGCGCAACAACAAACTTGGAGACAGCAGCGCAACAACAAACTTGGAGACAGCGGCGCAACAACAAACGAACCTGGAGATGCAGCGCAACAACAAACCTGGAGATGCAGCGCAACAACAAACTTGGAGATGCAGCGCAACAACAAACTTGGAGATGATGCGCTGCAGCGCAACAACAAACCTGGAGATGATGCAGCGCAACTTGGAGACAGCAGCGCAACAACAAACTTGGAGATGATGCAGCGCAACTTGGAGACAGCAGCGCAACAACAAACTAACTTGGAGACAGCAGCGCAACTTGGAGATGCAGCAGCGCAACTACTTGGAGATGCAGCAGCGCAACTACTTGGAGATGCAGCGCAGCAGAACCTGGAGATGCAGCGCAACAACAAACTTGGAGATGCAGCGCAACAACAAACTTGGAGATGATGCAGCGCAACAACAAACTTGGAGATGATGCAGCGCAACAACAAACTTGGAGATGATGCAGCGCAACAACAAACTTGGAGATGATGACAACAAACTTGGAGATGATGCAGCGCAACAACAAACTTGGAGATGATGACAACAAACTTGGAGATGATGCAGCGCAACAACAAACTTGGAGATGATGCAGCGCAACAACAAACTTGGAGACAGCAACGCAACTTGGAGATGCAGCAGCGATGATGCAGCGCAACAACAAACTTGGAGATGCAGCGCAGCAACGAACTTGGAGATGATGGAGCGCAGCAGCGAACTTGAAGATGCAGCGCAGCAGCGAACTTGGCGATGATGCAGCGCAATAGCGAACTTGAAGATAGTTCGCTAATGCAGCGCAACAACGAACTTGGAGATGCAACTGGAGATGCAGCGCAACAACAAACTTGGAGATGAGATGATGTAAATTTGATTTGGCCTAATAACAAGTCGAATGAAATATAACAATCTGAAGTCAAATAGTAACAATGAAGCTTGTATGGCGTGGTGGAATTGGTACTACCATTGCTTCCTTTGATTTTGAGTTCGAATCAACTTCATACATATTTTACAAAAAAAAAAAAAAAAAAATTCAACTTCATAGAGATGCGGCGACGGGAACATCGATTACTCCTTTATTTTTTTTCGGTTCAATACATGATGATTTTTTTATTGTTGTGACTGAACTTAAAGTATTTTTTTTCTTACTCAACTTAAAGTATTTTTTTTTCTTTAAGTTGCCTACGTACCCTTGAATGGAAGGGATCAAGTCATAACGTAGTTCAAATTATTTTTTTTTTTTTTTGGGTCGTTCACCTTTTAAGCTCATGCGGGCCAGGAGCAACATGTAGTTTATACTCTTACGTTAAGGAGTATTACATTTTAAAAGTTTTTATCTTCATCAAGGTCTTGATCAAATCCTTCGCTTGTAGGATTGGTTATAATGATGATATTTTTCTTCACCTTCAAGGAGCCTTCTGTATTTATGAGAACAGATAATTTCTTCTTCATGCGCGAAGGAACACGACTATGAATCTTCTTGTCGCTATTTACTTCATCGAAGAGTCTTGCCCCTACGGTCTTCATCTTTCCTTCTTGTTGATCACTTGTCCCTTTGAGGCGATCAAAAACAGATGTTGAAGGTCGGTCTTTCTTTGATGTGGAGACACTTAACCTTTGGAAAGCTGAAGTTCGAGTGGATGTAGAAGTTAGACATGAATTTTCTTCTTTTGTCGCGGCCATACTCATCCTTTGGAAGGCCGAAGTTCAAGTAGTTGAAGACTTGATGCGATTGAAGACAGAAGTTCTTTGGTCGACTTCTTTTGAGTCGTCGACTTCTTCTGCATTGATGTAGCATGAACTTGCACAGATTTCTTCCTGTTTCTTGATGGGAATGAAACTTTTTGAGAAAAATTCTTTTAAAGTCACTTGTCGTCGAGGTTGAGAAAAATATTTGTTTTCTCTTCTCTCGTGTTTAGGCTTCCTCGAATTGATTCTTCTTTTCTTCTTTGGAAGTTTATTGTTTCGTTTATCATCTCGAAGTATGTAATCTTCTTTCTGGACAGGTCTTTGTCGTCGTATTTTCTGACGAGCCACAATGGTCCAACCTTTATCCTCATTTCTGACGGCCTCAGGTTTTACCTGAGAAATTTTCTTTGGGGTTTCATGTCCGAACCGAGCAATTATTGGTTCGAAGGTCCCAAACTGGATCAGGCTTTCCTTTTGCTTATCAAATGAGGCTGGAAATAATTGAGCGCTGGAGTTCTTTGTTACTGCAGCGTGGTTTGATTGAGCTATTTCATCTAAGTCTAGCTCAATTTTTCCTTCTTTAGCTAACCTTAGAATTAGCTCCTTTAGGACGAAACATTTTTTCACCGGATGACTGATAACTCAATGATACTTACAATAGTCGGGATCATCGACTTTGTCCATTTCTTCCGGGCGCCTACACTCGGGAAACTCAATCAGTCTTGTTTCCAGTAGTTGCTCTAACATGTCAGGAATGTTAGAGTTTGGAAACGGGTAGACTTTTTCTTGTTTTTCTTTTAAAGTAAGGCGACGTTTCTCGCCTCCGTTATTTCTTCTTTCTGTCTTGTTTTCCTTTCCTTTTGAGGAAAACCTGAAAGGGTTCGTGCTGACGACCATGGATTCTTCTACGACATTTTTCGTGATCTTCTCACTGTCCTTCATTTCTTTTTTCACTTTGTTGATATCCGGGATTAGGAGGTCCTTGCTCCCTCTGTTGGCGATACTCAGCTCCATATCGTGGGCGCGAGTTGCTAACTCCTCGAATGTTTGGGGCTTTATCCCTTGTAGGATGTAGTGAAGTCCCCAATGCATGCCGCCAATGCACATCTCGACACCAGACACTTTTGTGAGTCGGTCCTTGCAGTCAAGACTTAACGATCTTCAGCGGTTAATGAAATCGACGACTGGCTCGCCCATTCTTTGGCTAGCGTGCGAGAGTTCAGACATGCTGACTGTTCGCCTCGTGCTGTAGAAACGATTCAAAAAGTCTCTCTCAAACTGTTCCCAACTGTCAATCGTCTCGGGCTCCAAGTCGGTGTACCAGTCAAAGGCGTTTCCTTTCAAAGTTCGGACGAATTGCCTAACCAGCAAGTCTCCGCGAGTTTCAGCGTTCTCGCACGTTTCGATGAAGTGGGAAATGTGTTGTTTAGGATTGCCCTTCCCATCGAACTGTTGAAATTTCGGCGGCTGGTACCCGGTGGGCATCCTCAAGTTGTCGATCCTCCTGGAATACGGTTTGGTATACAAGAGGGTGCTCTGGGCTGGTCCACCATACTGGGCTCGGATGGTGTTGGTAATCATGTCCTGCAGTTGTTGGACAGATAAGGAAGCGACCGACGTTGAGTGTTGCGCTTGGTCTTCCTGGATGACAATTTTTTCTTTGTCATTTCCTCTTGCTGCAGGAGTTTGACTTGACTCTGCAGTCTCTCTACTTTGCATCTGATTTCTCAGGTTTGCAATCTCGAGGTCTCGTTCTTCAACTACTTTCATCAGAAAGTTTAGTTTCTTTTCCATTTCAGCGATCGCTTCGTCGCTTATGCATGCGTCTGCCATCATTACACACATCACATTTGGATCAGACCCCTTATTTGGTTGATCAGATGAGGGAACAAATTCATCATACAAGAAATTTTCCTGAATGATTATCCCCTCATGCATAGACTCTGTCATTCGTTCCTCCATAACATTTATTTCAGTCATCATGGAGGATGCTACGTCAGAATCGAACTCAAATAGAGAGTTACACCTGACAGCAAATTCGTCACTTGTAGATGCCCCCGCCAATGTCATTCTTTCTTCAATAGTATTTGTTTCAGTCGTTATGACGGACGCTACGTCAGAATCGAGCTCGAACAAAGGGTTACACCTAACAAGAAATTTGTCACTCGTAGATGCCCCTGACGATGTCATTACTCTGCTCACAATTGTGACAAAATCATGTGGACAATCGTGGGGAGTAGAACTCGTGTAGCGGTTGTTCATGACTACGGTTGTTGAAGGAGTTCTGAACGACATAACTTCACTTGTCTTTGAGATGAGGGAAAGAGATGAGAGGTAGAGTGGTCCCACTGGGCGTGCCAATCTGTTCACACGAGATTTCGAACGACGGAGGGAAATTCGATACGTGTAAATGAAACTTGATTTTTTGTTGATGTATTGTATATATCTGTAGAGTGGTCCCACTAGGCGAGTTCTGAACGACATAACTTCACTTGTCTTTGAGATGAGGGAAAGAGATGAGAGGTAGAGTGATCCCACTAGGCGTGCCAATCTGTTCACACGAGATTTCGAACGACGGATGGAGATTCGAACACGTGTAAATGAAATTTGAATTTTGTATTTATGTATTGTATGTATCAGTGCGTAGTGGATTACAATCTCTAATGTTTATCCTCTGATTCTTTCTCTCTCAAATGTAAATGTATCTTGAGGGCTTCGCAGCTTGTTCTCGATGTTGAGTTTGGATCGAGGGCTTTGCAGCTTGTTCTCGATGTTGAATTTGGATCGAGGGCTTCGCAGCTTGTTCTCGATGTTGAATTTGGATCGAGGGCTTCGCAGCTTGTTCTCGATGTTGAATTTGGATCGAGGGCTTTGCAGCTTGTTCTCGATGTTGAATTTGTATCGAGGGCTTCGCAGCTTGTTCTCGATGTTGAATTTGGATCGAGGGCTTCGCAACTTGTTCTCGATGTTGAATTTGGATCGAGGGCTTCGCAGCTTGTTCTCGATGTTAAATTTGGATCGAGGGCTTTGCAGCTTGTTCTCGATGTTGGATTTGTTTCGAGGGCTTCGCAGCTTGTTCTCGATGTTGAATTTGGATCGAGGGCTTTGCAGCTTGTTCTCGATGTTGAATTTGGATCGAGGGCTTCGCAGCTTGTTCTCGATGTTGGATTTGTATCGAGGGCTTCGCAGCTTGTTCTCGATGTTGGATTTGTATCGAGGGTTTCGCAGCTTGTTCTCGATGTTGAATCTGCAGCTTCGCATAGCGGTGAAGTCTTCAGATGTTTAAACTTGGAGTGGTGTTCAGTCTTCAGGATTCAGGGAGTCTTGTGAATTCTCTCTGAGCTCTTAGGAGAAGAAATTCTCTGCACCTTGAAAATGAAGAATGAGCTCTCTATTTATAGAGTTATCATGGGCTTGGTGGGCTTGGGCCTAGATCCAATGGGCTTGGGCTTGGGTCCAATGGACTTTTGGGTTATGGGCCCAATGGATTTTTGGGCTCTGGGCCAATAACTTTTTAGCCCGATTCGATTTCGAGCCCAATTGAGCTATGACCGAATTTGCTCGGTTAAGTTTATTCGATCCGCCGGCCAAGATGAAGACACGTGGCGACCGCTGATTGACCGAAATTTCTCGGTCAACAGCATGGTTGGAAGCATTCCTGCCAAATTTGATCACATCATGGTCAGATTTGGTGGAAACATTTCTTGTTATTTGAGTCTGTAGACATAGTGTGGGGTAGATTCAAGAAGTTAATTCGAGTCCACACCATGGCCTTCCAACATGCATCCTAATTGAACATTTTACAATGGATTGAATCTGTCATCTAAGAACACTATTCAATGCATCCGCGAGCGACTCTTTGTTAAAGAGATTTATCAATGGAAGCACATCAAATTTTGGATACTATTGTTAACAACAATCTACACCAGGGAGAGGAAGAAACACCCACCACAAAGAATGACACAATCACCACAACGAAGCATTAAGATTTTGATGAAGGAATACATGACACAAAATCATGCACCATTACGAAAATTTAAGAAGAAACCCCAATATGTGCAATTCAACAAGTTCTTCAATATTGAAGCAACTTCACATAAACATCCCTCTAGTGGAAGCTCTGGAAAAAAATGTCAAACTATGTGAAGTTCCTCAAAGATATCTAACAAAGAAAAGAAGATTGGGAGAATATGAAATAATTGCAGTAATTGAATGTTGCAGTGCACTGGTGAGAAGCAAGGTTCCCCTAAAACTCAAAGCCTAGAAGTTTCACCATATATACCTTGTTCCATTGAAGGAAATGATGTAGGAAGATCATTATGCGATATGGGAGCGAAAATCAATCTGATGTCACTTCCAATCTTTCAACAATTAGGGATTGAGAAGGAAAGATCAACCACTATCATTCTACAGTTGGCAGATCGTTTGATAGCTCGTTCGATAGGTAAAATTGAGGATGTCTTAGTAAAAACCGACAAGTTTGTTTTTTTCGCTGATTTCATCATCCTTGATTGTGAAGCAAATAGAGAAGTTTTGATAATTTTAGGATGTCTATTCCTAGCAAAAAAAAAAAAAAAAAAAAAAAAAAAAAAAAAAAAAAAAAAAAAAAAATTAATAGAAGTTCAAAAGAGTGAACTTATGATGAGAGTAAACGATCAATAAAGAGTCAATTCAATGTTCAATGATTGAAATGTATAACATATCTACTTTTGATGAATTACCGACAATTTTGGATGAAGCAAAGTTCAAAGAAGATTTTGATATATCTACTTATAATATACTTATAATCAACCCTATTGATTATTTGTTTAATTGGTGTAAATTTATGCTTCCTAAGAAGTAATTTAGACGAGAACTTATGCATGACTAAAATAATTTAAGACACGAATCGTTGGTCGGATTGGTGAAATTAATTCTCTAGGATTTCTCTCGATTTCTCTCCAATTTTATTTTATGTTATTATTTTGTTTGATCTTTTTTATTCTTTCATTTAATTCTCTAAATAAAATTGAGGGATTGTATTTGTAATTTTGAAAGAAAGTTAATTGTGCTGGTAAAAGGTAGTTTTTATATTTTTCTTTCTTTTGACTTGAGAGATATTTGCATGTTCAATGGGTTGTTTAATTAATTGAATTGTTGGTATGATTGATGAAATCCCTATCTCTCCCTTGGAGGTTAAATGAAGAGTTTTATGTTTTTGCATGTTATTAAAAGCTTTACACAAATGTCAATTTTTTAATTTTACAAGAAAGTTAGTTGTGCTTGTAAAAAGGTAATTTTATATTTGTCTTCCTAACTTATGGGATATTTGTATGTTCAATGTTGGTTGTTTAATTAATTTCTCTCAACTTTTATTTTGTATTATTATTTTGCTTTGATCTTTTTCATCATTTCATTTCATTCTCTAATAAAATTTTCATTTCATTCTTTAAATAAGAGTGAGTGCTTGTATTGATGGTATTAAAATAAACTAGAACATCAATACTGAGAACGATACTCTGACACTCGTACACTTTATTAAAATTTGACTCGTACACCTGTGGAGTTCGAGTTAACATGTTATCTTGAAAATTACACAACACCCCCACAAACGAAAAGACTATGGTGTGAATTTCTAAACAATTTAGAAATCGAGTTGGAACGACTTTGAGAGCATTTGGAGTCGAGTTAACATGTGTAGCACTTTAAACACATTTTAAAGTGCGACTTAAGCACTAAAAATGCATTGTGGAGGTGAATTAAACATGCGTTACTTAAGCACTAAAAATGCATTTAGTGTCAGGTCACCAACTTTGAAGGTATTCTTTGTTCTCAATACCTTCCATTTGACGTTTAATAATTGGAGGTCATAAACCCTAAACCATTAACTCTAATACATTATCTTCAACCTCTACAATACTCTAATCATAATGGTTTCAACACAAATTGAACCATTATAATTGATGTGACAATGTACTAGTAAAACAATACACCGAAACAAATGAATAATGATTTAAATTAAGTCACGAATAAGTGCACCAACCGCTGATAAATTTAGTATATCACTGATACACCAATGGCCGTAAAATTGAAATAACTAAAAAAAAATGAATAATTTTTTTTTTTTTTTTATTTGAAAATCTAAAATGAAAAATGGTAACAGATGTCAATTTAGAGTAAAATAATTAAAAATATAGTATTTTTTAAAAAAATTGCGGATATGACAATTTCAATTTCTATCACTAATAGTATGGTTTAGCTGATGGAAGTTTATCGTTGATAGAAGTCTATCCCTGATAGTAGTCTTTTTTATAAAATTTTGTGAGTGATAATAGTCTATTAGTGATAGAAGTCTAAGTCTATCATTAATAGTCATAAAGTCTATAGTGATAGCCAGATTTTTTGCCATATTTGCAAAAGGTTTTAAACTTTGGTAAATTTGCAATTATTTTAGGCTGGTTTGCGGTTTCTTCAACGAGCCCAATCTAAAATATAATTTCTAGATTTAAAATATGCATAGTTTTTTTTATTATTATTCTTGCAACTACGGCCCTATAAATAAAATATTAATAAATTTTATTACTATGATACTTACTAATAACTAATTATATTTAAATAAATTATTTGTTAGTATCAAATAATAACTAACTAAAAAAAAATTGGAAAAAAAAAATTAAAATAGTTTTTTTATTTTATCTTTTAGGATAAAACAATTTTATTTAACCTATTAAATAATAAATCAATACTATTTAAAATCACATATTTAACAAAACTATATAGAAAAAATTTAGGGCCGGTTGCACAAACAGCAATCTGGCAAAAAAATAATTGCAAATTTAACAAAGTTTAAATTTTTTTGCAAATATGGCAAAAAATCAGTAGCTATCACGGATAGACTTTATGACTATTACTCATAGACTATTATCACTGACCAAATCCTTATAAAAAATACTACTATTAGTGATAAACTTATATCAGTGATACAAATTGTCATATTCGCAATTTTTTTTAAAAAGTGATACTTTTTTATTATTTTACTCTAAATTGACATCTATTACAATTGTCCCAAAAATTTATTTTATTTAAAACTTACATGTAATAGAATAATAATAATAATAATAATAATTAATTATTATTATTTATATATATATATATATATATTTTAGTACAACGCAATATATGAGATAGGAAATTCGCTTAGTCAAGCCATTTTATGTCGGTTGAACTATGTTCATGGCAATTGTATGATATATTTTTAAGAAAAAAATATTATTAATGTAAAAGAGATAAAGATAAAGAGAAAAGAGATAAAGATAAAGAGAAATGATAATAATTATAAAGTGATTAATAAAAAGATGGCGAGAGCTCGAAATAAGAAATAGGAGTGGAAGTGGAATTAATGTAGTTTGTTTTGGAGAAGAATGAAAAGTGGTTTCTGAATTGGTGGTCACCATCGACTCTAATAATCTCGTTTTAGTAAACCTCAGTCGAGAGATTGTTATAACTTTTAAAATAATAATTGTTGTCAATCATTTGTAGGCTTGGAATTGCGATGACTTTGAAAATAGTAAATAAGTGTTTGATAAATTTCAATTTTAAACCTAAAAAAATAGGTGGTAATGTTTGGTAAACTAATACCGAATTTGGGAGACTTAACTATAATGACCAAAATAGACATATAATTTCAAAGAATTAAAAACAAAATTTAATATAATAATTAAAATTACAAAATATAATTTTTTTAATTAAATTTATTTTGATAAAATGGTGTGAGAAGTAATTTTATTATTCTAAATTTAATTAAAAAAATATATAAGAAAAATAAATTAATGTTAATTTATTTTTTAATTTTAATTTTTAATTTTAATTTTATCCACCTTTTAAATTATGACAATTTCAATTTCAATAAACATTTAAAAATAACATTTGAATATCTAAGTAAAATGATATCAATTTTTTAAAATAATATTTGAATATCTGGATTAAAAAAATATCAATTTTTAATGCAAACGAACTTTTTTTCAAAAGACAACTTTTGCTCGCATGGAGAGGTCGGATTGTCTTTTGAAAAGACGGTCACTCTTTAAAACAACATTATTTTTTAAAATACTTTCATACAATATTTAAAAAAAAAAAAAAAAAAAAAAAAAAAAAAAAAAAAAAAAAAAAATTACTATATTAAAAAAAAAAAAAAAAAAACTAAAACAAATAGTTTTTAAAAATTTATTTTTATTTTTTAAATTTGACTAAGAATTCTAAAATGGAAAAAAAAAAAAAACGAACAATTTTTAAAAGTAAAAAACTAAAATATAAATAATTATCAATGAAGTTAAATTCTGCATGTTGTATATAACAGACAAATTATTGACCAAAAAAAAAAAAAAAAAAGATGACATGCTTGTGAACTTAAACACAAAAATAATAATTATTTACTTATTTTTCCAATTGCTTTTTACATAAAAAAAAAAAAAATCTGACTTCTCTAAGACAAAATGAAAAATGACAAGACCTTAACAATGTTCTAATAAGAGACACATACTAAACTTCAGCAGAATTTGATGCCAAAGCCATGTCCAATCTCTCTAGAAATGGGGTAGAATTCCAGTTCACCCTCTCATCCTGAAACAACAAATAAACCGAGTTAGAACATGTTCGAGAGTGGTATTAGTGAAAATGAATTGTTTAAAGTGGTATATATTAAAAGTGATTTTTCCACATTTTAATGTTTGGTCTTACATTTTAAACGTGATTTTTCATACGATCAAAATTAGTTTTAAATGATTAAAAGACATGTTTGGGAATGATTTTCATTTCAAAATCACTCTCAAACACGTCCCCTAATAAAATCACCACCTATTGACTCAAAGATACATTTGAAAAATCACCTCTCTGCTTTTCCTCGCCGTTTTCGTCGATCCTCGGCAAGATGAGCCCGAATTGAGATCTGCATCCTGTCCTGTATGACTCCAATAACTCCCAACAGTGCCTATGATGGGCGTCTCCTCGGGACTTCGACTCCTCGATGGCCTCGGAGTTGAGAATGCAGAGAACTCTCTAAGCTCTTCTAATGTCAATGCTCCTAAAATTGGCCTATCTTCATAGCTTTTGACGGAATTTCTTGTCCATGTAGATGAGTTTCCAATGGAGCTAGTACTACTCTTGGATTTTGGTGTGATTTCAGATTCAACCAGCCAGTTTGAAAGGCTGGTATCGACCGCAATTTCGTCCTCGACGTGCTTTAAATCGCTGCGATTTTCTTTCAATTTTTGCTTCGACAGAAAACTAGGCTCTGGACTGACAAGTACATCACAATCTTTATCTAAATTGATGATATTCTCCTTTTCTAGATGATGAACTGGTGGAAGTGTTTTCACTTTTGCAGCATTCAAACAATGAGTAACATTCTCAATTGGGTTAAGAACAGAATCGACATTCTCGTACCGAGATCTTGATTTTTTGTCCGATGAAGCCTTGTCGGGTTGAATATCAGGAGAGCAATGGCTTGGATCAGGACTATTAACCTCATTTTCTCCAGCTTCAACTGTACAAACTTCTACCGACATCTCGTACTGACATCTCGATTTTTCGTCAGATGAAGCCTTATCAGGTTGAATATCAAAAGAACAAGGGATTGGATCTGGACTATTAACCTCATTTTCTCCAGCTTCAACTGTAGAAACTTGTTTCCTTGAACTGAATGACAAAGAAAAGAGAGAATCTGAAGATTCCTGCTTAATCATGAACTTACTTTTTCCATCCTCGTCCTCTCTTATTTTTTCTTCTTCATCTAAATGGTCCAATTCTTCTACATTTTCATCATCATCATCATCACTGTTTGGGCAATCACTATACCTATGACTATGATTCAGAGGTAAAGAAAATGCAGTTGATAAATTTGAGCTTCCTCTTGATTCATCATCTTCCCTTCTTCCAATCTTAATCCCATCCAAATTATTTTCAACTTCCTCAGTAGAAACCACTTTATCATCCTCAATAGTTGGGTATGTTTTTTCAATTGTGTGACACAACTCAATCTTCTCTTCAAGTTTCTCTCTGTGCATTAAAGAACAGAAAAATCAACCAAAGAAAACTCCAGTAAACAGCTAGGGAGCTACATCAGAACCACACCCCAAAAACTGAACTTGGAAGAACAAGAAGAACACTAAATTCTCACCAATGATCCAAGTGAAATTCCTTTGTGAAACACCTCTGGATTTTGAGTGATTTCAATTTGTAATCACATCAAAGAAAATGATTTGAATCATGTTTTTTTACGTTAAAAACAAAATTCCTAACCAAAACAATCCCATTTCGCAGGAATTCATAGAATTTTGAGCTAAATTACTTATTTAACGAAACCCTATAGTAAACTTCTTGTTTTCTATTTCTCTAACATCCAATCACAAAATTTTAATCACAATCAAATATGATAAATAATTTCAAATCACATGATTTAAATCCATTTCATAAGAACACTCAAGTTCTCTCGAATGATCAAACAAGAAGAATACACAAATTTTCACGGAAGATCAAACTGAAAATCCTCTGTGAAACTAAATTCGAAGAACACAAAAGTTCACACAGACGATCAAACAGAGAACAATCAAAATTCAATGTACACTAAAATAAAAAAAATAAAATAAAATAAAACCCAATAATCTTACAGAGAATTCTTATTTAGGTCAATCAACGGCACATCAAGGCCTTCCTTGGCTTGCTCCAACGGACAAACACCTTCAGAAGCTTTAAAACCCTACAAAAACAGAAGCAAAGGCAAAATTCGCAGATAATTCAAGAAGAAGAACAAAAAACGCACCAAAAAGACGAAGATTGATTACATGATTTGAAGGGGGAATTTGAAGGGGGGATTTTCTGGGTTTTCGGCGCTTGGAATCGCCAAAACAAGCTCGAAAGCAGCCCATGATGATTATATAAGGCGATGGAAAGTGAGGAATCAAAGAGAAAAGTGGGAGAAGGAAGAAGAAAGAAGAGGGGTTTTGATTGAATGGGAGTGGAAATGAAACGGCCATTGATTTATTTTGATGAATCTCCTTCGGAGAAATATGACCGTTGGGAGAGTTGGAAAATAGCTTTTTTCGGGGAGTTTTTTTTGGCTTCATTCATTGGCCAAAGTACTTTTCAAAGGAGCGTTGCTGACTTTGGAAGTTGGAACTAATTACTCTTTTTTTTTTTTTTTTTTGTTATATCCACAAGTTTTCAATTAAAATAAAGGGTTTAAATTCTTTTTTGTTGAATTATTCTATTTTGGTCCTAAATTTTTTAATTTATTTTCCTATTCATCCTCATTCAAAACGTTTTATTTCACCCATGAAATTGTTTTAAGAAATAGGTTATTTTAATTACCTCTTAATCAATGACATAACTTTATGTCAATTGAGCTAGACTCGGCTTGACTGATTATTTTAATTATTGTCGTCATTCTATTATGAAATATTATTATTATTAAAAAAAATTGAAGACAAGAGAACTACAAATCAAATCTTGTGACACTAAAATACTAAACCACTTATGGTAGGGAGATTTGAAGAATAATAGAGAATTGATCTTTCAAAGCCTTATAAACGAGAGAATGTGTCGTGACATTGTAGTAACGATGGGCATGAATGAATGACACATCCCCACGATTATGTATCATAGTTTTGGCTTATTCGATAAAGAACTCAACTTCCGTAAGATCATTTGTCTCATTGTTTAGTACTTTCACTACCTCTATGCAATCAGATTCCACGATAATATGTTGTTGCAAAAGCGAAGAAGCATTAGATAGCCCTTCAATAATGGCCCTGGTTTTGAAAATCTTCACCTTACAAGGGCGGGTGATCAACTTCATTCTTGTTTGGCGCACATGTTTGAGATGATCGCGCAACGCTCATCTCAGACCATCTATTTGTTGAACATGACTCCAAACTGCATCTAAATTGAGTTTCCACATGTTCACATCAGTAGAAGGGCTCACTAGGTCGTGGACGTTAGATTTGTTGATTCTCCCTCGTTGCCTTGTCTTTCTTGTCCTCATGGGGAACCACAACTTCCATCAAATGTCAGTCAATGGATACACTAATAGCGTCAGAGTCGGTGGTATCCCCTGGAAGAGGACCTTATTTCGAGCTTCCCCAAATATGGCATGTTATAACCACCGCTTTGGCCATCTCATGGTTGATTCCACGATCAAGAAGCCAATCTTAGTGATCTTGGAGACTCCAGGTTGTCCTGGCATCACAAATAAGGTCAACGTTAGAAGAGAGGAAACGAGACCCGATGTCCCTTGTTACCTTGCATTTCCACAACAAATGAGTAGAGGTTTCTTCGCTTCGCCTACAAAATAAAATCAGTCTAGACTCCCTTTTTAACCAAGTTATCTTGTTGGAAATGAAGTCATGGTATATTTTCCAGCAGCATGCCTCTCGAGAGTCATAGCCTTCCAAAACGCCATACACCGCCTAGAATGACCCACATTGGATGAGGTGGCCTAATTCAAGCACGTTAATTTCATGCCTAAAAAGTGAGAGCTTTTCACAGAGAATACTCCATTTTTATCGAGGTCCTAGATAATCATGTCGTCGTGCTTCAGATTAGGCAAAAGAATCTGTAGAATTTCTTCTGCATCCTCTAAAAGAAAGTGATTTGTATCAACTCCATATTCCATAACCCTCGATTAGTTAAAAGATGAGCCACATTGTGCCCTATAAGGGATGAGAGCATGAATATATGTGCTTGTGGTTTCCATCTCTTGGGATCCAGGAGTCGCTATCATTTTGTACCAATTTTTCGTCACCAATTTGCCAACGAAAAGCTTTCTCGAACAGATTACGGTCTCACATCATACTTTGTCAAGTGTAGGAGGGGTTAGAGCTCAAACCTGGATTAAAAAAAAATACCATTTTTAAGTGCTTAGAAGCACCTTTGTGAGTAAATTGTTCGGGTGCTTGATTATCCATCAACTTTGTTTAGCCAACATCGCCTGTTTGAAAATATGCAGGTCCTTGAAGCCAAGTTTGCCATCCTCTTTCCTATGGCACGTTCGAGACCAGTTATGCCAATGAAGTTTTTTTTCTTATCTCCGGTTGATCCCCAACAGAATCTCGCATACAAATTACAAATATCCTAGCAAAGAACCTTTGGCAGATGAAAGCAATTCATTGTATAGTTCGGGATGGCATGTGTCACCGCTTTAATCAACATTTCTTTGCCGCCCTGAGAATAATTTTTTTCTTCCACCCCTGAGCACTTTCCACACCATATCCTTAATTAAACTAAACTCCTGGCTCTTGTTCCTAGATGTTTGTGAAAGAATACCCAAAGTTGGAGTATATATGATATCGAGTGCTTCCTTGATGAGTTGTCAAACCTCTGATTTAGTATTTTTGCTTATCATAAACATAGATTTTTGTAGGTTTATGGTTTGTCTGGACACCTCTCAAACATCTTCAGAACCAACTTAATACATTTCATACATTCTCTCTTGCCCGAAAGGAGAGGAGACTGTCATCTCTAAAAAAAAAAAAAAAAAAAACTAGAAGAACAATGAGGATTAATACACAAACATGTTAGGCGTGAAGCCTTCTTCTCCTGGTGGAGGAGTGTAGAAAGGTATTTTATGAAAATGAGAAAAAGGGATAAGGGATAGTGGATCCCCTAGGCGCAAACCTCTAATGTTTCTTTTTTTTCTACTACCATTGATTAGAACTGTTACGGGCTACCTCAGCCTGAGGTCAGTCGCTTACGTCACGACTCGCTTCCCCAGGAAGTGGGGGCCACGACACCAGCATCAGACGAATTGACAACCTGGGACCAACCCCAAGACTCCGAGGGTCCAGGCTTAGCAGCTCACCCGAGGATCCATTGTTGCCAGGTTGCCTCTCGATCAACGTGAGATGTGATCGACAAGAAACCATGACTCACCTGACGGGACGGTAGTACAGCAACGCCCCCAATTCCCTCGGGAATCGGGAGACGACGATTGCCCTCATCATGACAAGGCACGCGGGTCGACTCCGGTCGGTTCGCGCCTCTTCACCCCGGTTCGAGGACTCGCATGATGGCGGACCGATAGAATAGTTCAGGGAACACTCCCTCCTCGCCGCCTATATAAATACCCCTCTTATTCAAGGACGAGGGAGAGGTACGTAACAACGGTGAACTCTACCCAATCTCTCTCACCTACTCCTACTTATGCCCATACCTCTCTGACTTAAGCATCGGAGCCTTGTGGGCCTAGCCCCACACCGGTGTAAGTTTTACCCTTTCGTTCCTCCTACAGGTATCCTATCGCTTCGCCGGCTGCCGCCCGCGGCGGAGCACATGAAGGCACAGGGAAGGCCAAAATCCTGCATCAACAAGAACAAAAAAGTGGAGATTTCATGCATGGCATAATCAAGTAGATTCATGTGTCAGCAATTTTTTCCATAACCTGACACAAATAGTTCCACTTGTTCGATCATATGTGTTTTACTCCTATCAAGTTTAACAGCTACAATACCATATTTCTCACTGTGTTTATTATTTAGTGTATGAATACATTTGAACCCTAGCATGGCATTATCCATGATTGATTTGCCATAGATAAAAGCTGATTGAGATGAGGAAGATGATGACCAGGGTCTTTGAGATAATCTTATAAACTACATTACAAAGGCTAATAAGGTTAAAATCCAACATTGAGGTTAGGTTTGTACCTTTAGAAATGAGCACAATTGAAGTATTTTTTTTTATTACCTCAACTCTCCCATTACCATTAAGGACATTAAGGCAAAAATCCACCATTGTTTCCCCCATTATGTCCCAATAATTCTAAAAGAATAGGGCATTCAGAAGCTTTTAATGGTTGCATGCTCTTTAACTGTCAAGAATTCCGCCTGAATGGCTTGTTGAGATCCCTATTAATCTCTGCAAAGATAGCATTTGGGATAGCATTTCAATACTATTCACACTTTCTAAATTTGATTCCAATGTTTGAAATAGATTTTCAAAGTAGCTAGTAGCAACTTCCGACATTGCCTCCTCATAATTCACCCAAACACCATCCGGAGCTAAAAGCCTTTGGACATTATTGGTATTTCTTCTCGGTGTGGCGCGTAAATGAAACCACTTTGTATTCATGTCTCGTTGAACTAGTATTCCCTAGATCATTGCTTATAATACATTTCATCTTCCTCCGTAAATTCGTGCTCGGAGACAACATTGGAATGGAAGAGATTTAGGGTAAAGTGAAACCATATCGGATTGGAGAATTTAACATTTTTTACCTACTCTACTTTTTATACTGTTAGATTTCTATTATTACAAAATTTTATTTGTAAAAATGGAAATCTATCCTTGATAACCTTCTATTATTATTGATAGACTTTTTTTTTATTTGAAGTTTATTTGTGGTTATCACACGATAGACTTCAAATAACAAATAAAAGACTATCAACTGTATAAGAGACTATCATTCATAACATGGAGAAGTCTATCGATAGCCTTCTATCATTGAACACATTTTTAAATATATTTTAACTTGATCATTAAGGGCCCGTTTGGTAACGTTCCTGTTTCTTGTTCCCTGTTTCCCGTTTCTCGTTCTCTGTTTCTTGTTTCCTGTTTTTTTAGAACAAGAAACAGAAACATGTTTGATAACTACTCCTGTTTCTTGTTTCTTGAAAAAAAAAGAAACAGAAACACATACTTGTTTGATAACGTTTCTTGTTTCTTGTTTCTTGAAAAAAAAAATAGAAATACATGATAATTTTTTTTTTTGTTAATTGTTTTTTTTTTTTTATAATTTAAATAAAATTTAGTATACATAATATAAAAAAGATATAACATGCATTAAAAAATAAAAAAATAAAAAAATAAAAAATAAATTGCAATTTGATTTGATTTGGTATATGTTTTTGTGTATTGATAAGGAGACGTTTATTTAAGAATAGGGAAACGAGTCTCCAACACGCCAAAACAACGTTCAATAACATTTTGCAGTGAAAAAATTTCGATAGTTAAACATTTTTCCCTACCTCGAGGATGATGTCTTCCTTGCTCTAAAATCTCGAAGTCGTTGTCATTCGTCATTGTTTGTTATGGGTCATGTTTTAAATTTTCGTTGACATGTAGACATTTCTACGTGTCAATGAGCTCAATATCGACATGAGAGGTGAATCGACATTTCAATTATATTATAGATAAATTTATTATCTTATATAACTAAAATATCACTATTTGTGAATCTAATATTTAATAGTGGGAAATTTAAACTGATTTAAAAATATTGAAATGCTAATTTTTTTTTTTTTTTTTGAATACATTGGGGGTGGGGGATTCAAACCACAGACCTCAGTAATGTATCCTAAAAAAAAATAGCAAAATTTAAAATTAAAATAATAGATAAAAAAAAAACATTGCATAATTAAGAAAGAAAAAAAAAAGTGTTATAATGAGGATTTGAAGCCAGGACCTCATAGGTAAGGAGTTTATTTGGGTGCTTCTCTTGCCAATGAACCAACACTAATTTATCATTATTTTGGGAACAGATTAATATAAAGAGAAACGGAACTGGGAGAAACACCTTTTTGAAGTTTCTCAAATTTTACCTTTTTTTTAGAAACGTTTCTCAAAATTTAGAAACAAGAAACGGGAATAGTTATCAAACAAGTCCGTTTCTTAAAAAATGAGAAACAGGAACAAGAAACAGGAAACGGGAACGTTACCAAACAAGCCCTAAGTGATTGAATTCATAAACAACAACTAAACACCAACTAACTCATTACGCAAAAAATGAAATAAAATGGTCAATCATTAAATACCTCTCGACTTTTCTTCTTTCTTTTGGAAGATGATTCTCCTCCTTTGAACAAACTTATTTTAATTTGTTCTTTTTTTTTATTACTTCCAGTTGGCATGGTGTTCTTTTCTTTGTCCATCCAATTAGTCAACTAAAGAGGATATGTACTTATATGAATTACGAAATTACAAAAAAAAATGAGAAATCATAATACATTTATTGTGATTGAAGTCTATCAGTGATAGTATAAACTCGAACCACAATACAACATGTCTCATATACAAGTATATCAATGATAAGAATCTAACCGTGATAGAAAACTATCAAGGATAGACTACATGTGTTGTGATAAAAGTCTAATAGTGATAGACTTTGTGATTTTATGACTGAGACCTCAATTACAACACGTGTAACATGTCTCGTATTTAAGTCTATCATTGATAGACTCCATATGTAGTGATTGAAGTCTAATAGTAATATAGACTTCTATCAACTTTTTGTTCATGATTATACTCACATGAATTGTTATGCTACTAAAAATCTATTAGAATAGTGGAGTTGTTGACTTAAAAAATACTTTAGTTGCTCTCTATACATACTTCCACTAGTGAGAAATCACAATTGTACTCACATGAATTTTGATGGCTACTAAAAATTCTTTGATATAATATGTTTTTTTTTTTTGTGGAACATCCCAAATACATTAATTAAGCCTATCAATGGTAGATTTCTATAATTGGTAGCATATAAAAATCATTACTGATAGACTTCTATATGCACTTCTATCAATTATAGAAGTTTATCTTAATTGCTAGACACCACATAATATAATACATATAAATTTTTATGAATAATAGAAGTCTATGTGTGATAATCTATGATATACTTTTATCACTTAAAGAATTCTATCTTACGAAGTCTATTCGTCACTATCACTAATAAACTTCAATAGAGATATGATTCTATTAATAATATAAGTGTATCAATGATTGTCACTAATAGACTTCAATACAAATAAAATTATATCAATAATAATATAAGTCTTTTAGTAATATTTACTGATAGACTTCTATACATATATAATTCTATCAACAATATAAATCTCTGAATGAACTAAATTATTTATGATTGAAGTTTATAAGAGGATGATAGACTTCTATTATTGATAGAATTCTATATGTATTGAAATCTATTAGTGATAGGCTTCTAATTGTGATAGTAAGTATATCGCAAATAGAAGTCTATCAATGATAGACTGCAATCATTGTGATTGGCATTTTTTTTATGGGTTGATAGACATCTAATGGACTTTTTAGTCTTTTTGCATGAGTGAGTGAGTATTTATGCCATATTTTCAATTTTTTATAGATTGTGTTAGATTTGCTATTAATTTGTATTAGATAGTCATATACGCAATTGTCCCAATAATATATTTAGGTCGGATTGCGTTGTTTGAAGATCATTCCAAAAGAATTTTAACTTGGTAAAATTAATTTTTAAATAATTTAAATAAAATCTATTTTTGATTCAGGTTAATTAGCCAAAGTTATTAAGTAGCTTTTAGATTTCACTTCCATAAAAAATGTTGTAACTAAAAAAATTTAATTTTCTTTTTTTTCTCATCATTTTTTTTTTAATTTAATTGGTTGTTTTTTAATTATTGTTCTTATTTATTTTATTTTTTAAAACTAAAATTAGATTTTGTTTTGCACTTACCTAATATACCAATTTTATTTTATATAGTTTATAAAATTTTCTAGAGTAAACACAATATAATTTTTAATTTAAATTTTATATAATTATTTTATAATTTTGTTGAAGTTAAATATTAATACAAACTCATACTTAATTATTGAAATAGATTTATATTTTGGTTCATATAACTATTTCATAAAAGTATAGTAGTAATTTATCAAACACTATAATTAGATTTTGCAGATTTAAATCTGAAATTTATCAAACACTAATTAACTTTATGTTACAGTTGATTTTTATAAAAGCACAACTGAAACTTGAAAGCAATTATTTTAAAAGTCACCACACTCCCAAACTAAGCCTTAAACACTTTCTATTCTTGCCAAATCGAGCATAGCTCAATTGGCATACAGTTGTGCATTTAACTAAGAGATCATCGGTGCAAACCTCGCATTAATTAAAATACCTCTTTGCGAAAAAAAAAAAAATACTTTCTATTCTTTTAGCTTTTAAAATAAAATAATTATTATTCTAAAAAAATTATAATTGATGTATTTAGTCCTTTTATGATTTTCATTTAATATTATAATTGTTAAATTATAATTAATTACAGTTATAACTTACCATTAATTAAGTTAAATTTCAATCTTTTCAAAAAAAAAAAATAATCAATTATAATTAATTACAGTTATAACTTACAATTAATTAAGTTAAATTTCAGTTTCTTAAAAAAAGAATGAAAATATACAATCTAATATTTCATTTATTTATTTTTTCAAAGGTATTTAATTAATGCGGAGATTGAACCCGAAACTTCTTAGTCAAGTGAACAATTTTATACTAGGCTCGGTTTGGGTAATATTCCATTTGTTTCAAGAAAAAAAAAACAAAATTTGCAGCAGTACATTATTTATTTACTTTATAAAAATTAAAACATAAAACAAATGACTAAAAAAAATTGGACTAAGCAAAAAAAAAAATGACTAAAAAAAAAATTGATTAGACTAAGCAAAAAAAAATTGTAAGTTCATTAGACTAAACTATAATGTCACAATAATAAAATAATATGTTCATGAAAAAAAGTATAGTAACAATAATAGAAACAACATTTGTTTAGTAAAATAAATGTGAAATTACTCTTGAATTGGCTACTAAGAAATTTGTAGTCATGATCAGGGTAGCGACCTTTGGCTGCGTCCATGGACCAAGTCATTCATGTTCTCATCAGTTCATCTTACAAAGCAATATATTGAAGATTTTTCTTGGATTCATCAGCCAAGTTGGATCATTTCTTAACATTTAGCTTTAGGTGATCTGCTTCACACATCACGCGATGAGAAAACATGTTTGAAATAAATCACAAAAAAAAAGAGGTTAGTTCTGACGGAAGCTGATCAAACCTCGAAAGATAGAGGCCAAATCTCGACGGAGATTTAGTCGAGCTTCAAGGAAACCGACCCCAACGGAGTTCGACTAAGCTCATCAAAGAAAGTCAATCCCCTTAGGGTCAGCCAAGATCAAAGAAAGCCGACCCCGTGGACTCAGCATGACCAAAGAATGCCAACCCCGTGGGGTCGACCAAACTTAACCAAATTCAAAGAAGGCCGACCCTCGTAGGGACAACCACATTTGAATGCAGCCAACCCCATAGGGTCCACTATACATGAGAAAGTCAAAGCCCAAAAAAAATTTAAAAAAAAAGGGAACTAGAGGAATGTCTAAAAATAAGGAAGACAACATGAAAAATGTCTAATGTCTTTTTGTTTTTTTTGAATTATGTCTAAAACCTATATTTAGTAAGTTATTTACAACCAACGGATAAGTCTACCATTCCACAATTTATCCTAATTTTGAGAATCAAAAAATTAATATTTAAAAATATAAAATATTAGGAGAAGAGAGAAAATAGTTCTAGACGTGGATTTAACAGAGAGGGGACGTTAAAAATCTTAGAACTGAAATGACACTTATCCCATGAGTATTACATAAATATACCTTCTGCCCCAAATAATTAATAAATGGGTCTAGACAGAACGAATCCATAAGTGGCGGTCGGTGTGTGAATGCCTGCAAACAGAGTAAAAAGAATACGAACAGTTGCTGTGTGTGCATGATTGCATACGTAGTAAGAATGAGACATACAAGACACTGGGGGACCGGATATGTTTAACCATAGGAAATGTGATAGCCAACGAAGCAAAAATAAACGTAGGTCTTTGCATGACTGCACACAGAGCAAAAACAAAGCAGGGTGTCTGTGTGTATGTATGCAAACAGAGTAAAAAGAATATCAACAGTGGCGGTGTGTGCATGCCTGCACACATAGTAAGAAATGGGCATAAACGATTTCTGTAGGGGGAACCGGAAATATGTATATCACGAAGAAGTTATACAGCCAACGAATGAACCATCACTGGGGGTGTGCATTACTGCATACACAGTAATAAAAGAGACCAACAACTTAAAAGAGAGAATACTCTATTTTTAAATAAGGTAACGATTCTCAATATTTTGATATCATGTAGTTTATGGGGTAGAGAGAAACTTGCACCACGCCGCCTAGAATTAAATTCATCCTCAGAAGTTGCTTCGATTCGACCTAGAGGCAGAAAAGACATACGCATACCTTCTTCAACATCGTTCTTCTTCTTCGACCTAGAAGCAGAGCACACCGAAAACACAAAACGCAGTTCTTCTTTTGTTTGGCATTACCTTCTTCGGCAGAAAATACCGAAAACACAAACTACCTTCTTCGACATCGTTCGAAGTAAACACCATGCATTAGACAGGGAAGTTCGACCTGCAGTCGTGGTAAGCATTTTCCTCATTTTCGTAAGCATTTTTCTCTCTTGCATTTTTTCTTCATCACTGTTTTTCCAACGAACGACTAAAATGATAATGGAAGTTTAGGTATAGGGGGTTTCGGGTTAACAATCTAGGGTTTTACCTTCAGCGGGAGCTGGATTGTTTTTTGTTCAACAGGTGATTTGTTTGAATTAAAATCACGGATAGCTCCAAAATTTCAAAAAATTTGGATAATATGTGGTGATCCCTTTTTTGAGGGATTCAGTTGAAGTCCCAGAATATCAAAAATAGACGGTTACAGGGGATTTACACGTTGTTAAATATAACAACTGCCTATTTTTCCTCATTTTCGTAATCAAAGATTTGTCAGTGTCGTTCCGAAAAGGGACAACCGTGAAATTGTGTGGTGGGAATCTAGCTCTAGAGCCTTGAAGATTGAATTGGTGAATTCCACAAGTGTAGAATTCGGGGGACCACAACTCTGCAAGTTTTGTAATTTATGTATTGGTTCATTTCGTTCCAAATCCCATCAAATGCCACCATAATAGAAAGAGACGACATGGTTTGTTGTTGTGTGGTGGAACAATGCAGAAGAACTCGAAAAGGATGAGGGAAAAAACGCGATGGAAAAGGGAAACGTAAAAAAAAAACGCAAGGTTGAAGATTTGATTCTAAAAAATGTTAGACATTGCATAATTTCAGGGGTATTGTTGTTTAAAACTAAGAGATTTTGACTGATATCTCCTACATGGGTGGATTGTGTATTGTATGATCCCTATTTTTAGGGAAAGATTTACAAAAACAATGGAACTAGTAATTACACACGCAGGCTCCAGCTGTATACCCCTACCGTTTTTTTTTTTGTGCGCAATGGCTGTATATACCTACGGGTGTGTCCTAGCGTATACCCGGCAGAGGGTGTTAGTGTCGGATCTACTCACAGCAACATATGAAGATACAAAATGGTTGACGTTAGTTAACGAAAAAAGAAAAACGGTTTATTTTTACGTGAAATGATCCAGCTCACCAAATAAACTATTACAATTAATTTAATTTAAAAATAAATTAAACTAATTTCAAACCTAATATTTTTTAAAAAATTGAATCATAAAAGAGTATAATGGAGAAACCACTTAAATAGATTTGTCTTAAAAAAATCTCTAGACATTCATTCCAAAGAAAACACGTACATTTTTCATTAACTGTACGTACATTTTTCATTAACCGTTTTTTATGGTAGACATTCCTCTGGTTTTCCAAAAAAAAAAAAAAAAATCTAAGAACAACGCACCTATCTTTACGGGAAGTAACCCAATAGCAAGGTGATATTGAACTAGGAGATCTTGCTTGACCAAGCGAAAGGACCCAAACAAGTTGTATCCAAAAGGAAAAGTGATTTGCTCTGAAAAGATTGAGCCCGAGAAAACACCATCAACTTCTCGTCAACTAAGAAGAAAAAGATCCGTATTAAAATAATTAAAACAAGATCACAACAAAAAGTGAAGGGTTGAGTTTACCTTGAACATTTTAAAACCAGTCGGAACAAAAAAGTTTGTCTGCCCTAAATTCCAGCTAACTAGGGACCACTCACAAAAAAATCATTGTTCCAAGATGGATTCCAGAGTCAAACTAAACTAAGGTAATAGACAAGAAATGCACGAAAGTTCTGCTTCAAAACATGCAGGGACATAAATTCAAAGACATCGATTGAAGAAACATTTTCTTGCTAGAACCACAAGGCATAACACTCCAATAAGGAGCATCATCGTTCGACATACGCTGACTCGGGACAAGACCCACAAAAGACAGAAACTTTTGAATAAGCATATCGGCGGTAGAGAAAATGAAGTGGACAACATCGAGTAAACATAAAATGGTCTATCGGTGATAGAGATCTATCGCTGATAGATTTAAAAAAAACATAAAATGGTCTATCGGTGATAGAGATCTATCGCTGATAGATTTAAAAAAAAATGGTTTCAGTGATAGAGGTATATGGTTGATAGACAAAAAAAAATAGACTATTAGACTATTAAAAAATTGACATGCTTGCAATTAGAGATGTCCATTTATCCCGCCCCGTCCCATGAACATATCTACTTGCAATTATTTTATGAATGTATTATATTTGCAAATAGAAAAAGTGAAATAGTCCCCTAATTTACCTATATTTTTTTTTTAAAGAAAGATTTAATTTAATTTTTTAGTACATTAACGGTATGGTTGAAAAATTTAGAAAACATTAAAGTCTGAATAAAAATTACCTACAATTTGATATATTTAACAAAATTTAAAATTTATAAAGGTTAAAATATCATTTTCATGGTTGTACTTTGAAAATTGTTCTATTTTATTGAAATGTCTAAATTTGGTCATCGTACTTTTGATAAATATTACATTTAGTCTCTACTATTAATTTATTGTTAATTTTTTTTTAAAAAAAAAAAATCTATTAATCTTCTCCCTTTAAAATTTTGAAACATATTTCACTTTCGTTTTTTTTTTTAAAAAAAAAATATTTAATTAATGGAGAGTGAGGGACTTCTTAGTCAATGACAAGACTATATGTCAATTGAGTCGGTTTGACACCTCAGATCTTTTTCATGAATGAAAATTATTTGATAACATGTCGGGAGAGGAATTTGAATCTATGACCTTTTGATCAACAGTTCATATTTTATATCGGTTGAGTTATACTCATATGACTAATGAAGGAGAATTATTACTATTTTAAAGGAGAATTGTAAATTAATAATAAAGACTAATTTTAAGATTTATTGAAAATATAAGTACTAAATTTAAACATTCGAAAGTATAATCAAAATGATATTTTAACCATTAATAAAATGTAGGTTAAAGAATAGAAAATGGTCTTAAACTTTAGGGTTGGTTGCACAAACAACAATCATGCCCAAAATAATTGCAAATTTAACAAAGTTTAAAATCTTTTGCAAATATGACAAAAAATCAGTAGTTATCATTGATAGACTTTATGACTATTACTAATAGACTATTATCATTGACAAAATTCTATAAAAAAAAATTACTATGAGCGATAGACCATACTATTAGTGATAGAAATTGTCATATCTGCAACTTTTTTTTAAAAAGTGACATATGTTACAATTTTCCAAAACCTTATGTTTGAATTATTTAGATAAATGTTCTAAAACTTTAGGATAGGGGTTTCCTAAGTTTAAGCATATATATGGAGAAATACTGCCATGTTCCCCTTTATAGAGTTAGGAGCGTAGGTCCTATATTGAGATGAATCTAGTCCGTTGATTTAGAAGTTTGATTAAAAGTCAGCAAAATCAACGTTGGTTATGTGGACTCATTTAGAAGTTTGACTTACTACTCTCGACTTTTGAGCCTTTTTAGGAGAGTCATTTGATAACCACTTTAGTCCCTAAACTTTTACAATTATTTTATCGAGATTTGTGTGTATTTAGTCTCTAAACTTTTACAATTATAAATTTAGGTTATGAACTTTTGAGTTTTATAAAATTCACGGATCTACTAATCACAAAATTAAAATTTTAAGTTGCTATTAGACATAAAATTCAAAATTATATCTAATAGATCAATTAATTTTAAAAAAATTGAATATGTCAGGGATCTATTAGACACAAAATTTAAATTTTAAGCTTCGTTTGATAACTACTTGATTTTTAGTTTTTGAATTTTGAAAATTGTGTTTGTTTCCTCCCAATTTCCTACAATAATTTTCCATCTTTGTTAAGAAGACGTTAGAATTCTTAGCTAGATTCCAAAAACAAAAACAAGTTTTTGACAACTTACTTTTTTTAATTTTTTAATGACTTGAATATTGAAAATACTTGTAAAATGTAGATAATATAACCAAGAAAACTCATAGATAGAAATGTTGTTTATAGGTTTAATTTTCAAAAATTAAAAACCAAAAACCAAAAATCAAATAGTTAAAACCGTTTGAAAGCTCAGAGACTAAGTAAACACAAACTTCAAAGTTATATCGACTAAATTTATAATTTAACATTCGAAATATTATCACCAACAAATAATTTAATTGTTAAGGTTAGATTAATTAGTTTTTTATTGTCAAAGCTAGCATGACTCAGCTGTTATAGGTATCTGTTGACCAAGAGGTTTGTGGTTGGAATTTCACACTCTCAATGTACTCAAAAAAAAAAAAAATTATTAATCTTTTAAGTTTGATTAGTTATTACACTTCTTTACAGAGTTCCTTTCAATTTGAGAATAAACTTTTTTTGTTTGGCCATAGATTTAACATTTTAAATTCGTTGCTTCAAATATTATTAGTAATATTTAAATTTGGGTAATTATAAATATTTTTAGAGGAAATTCTTGTTTAACATTTATTTATGCAAGAATCTGGATTCTTCGGAGTCGGGCTTCGGATTGCGGCAAGGTGGTTTGATCTGAGACAAACCTGCAAAGAGAAGAGCAAACCTTGCACCGGTGTGGGGCTAGGTCCACTCTAATCCGATGTTTAAGTCAATAGAGAGTTCAAAGCTTAAGCGGAGTGTTCATAGTATGAATTGTGTACCTTATATGAAGGGTGAAGCTTCATATTTATAAGAGAGATAGGCGTTGGTCATTATGTCAACGTCGTACGCCTAGTCCGACATTTTGGGGAACAAGGGGCATGTGTCAGGAGACGCCATACGCCTAGCCCGACATTTCGAGAGACTACGCAGCCTGTGTGACCGACCAGAGGGTCAACTGGCCAGACTGAGGAGCTAAGGGTCCAGCTGAGCTAAGGAGCTAGGGGTCAACTGAGCTGAGGGCTAGGCATCTAACCAAGCTGAGAGTTAGGCATCTAACCAAGCTGAGGGTTGACCGAGCTAAGGAACTAAACGAGAACTGAGGAGCTAAGGGATGAGCTGGGAGTTGGTCGAGCTCGGTCATGGTAGAGACTATATGAAGATTGATAAACAGGGAACTACTCTTTTAACATATGATACACTAATTAATTAATGGCAAATACCAGTTAATAAACACACAAGCCAAATTTAAAAATTAAGTATATAAATATAAAATTGACACAAATGAATCTGGTTGAAAATTTAGAAAAAATTAACTGTTTTCTATCTAATTTTTCACTATTCTTTTGAGCATGTTTATGATAGGTTGAAATTTTCATCCCACATATTAATAAAAAATAAAAAATAAAAAATATTTTACTATTATTTTTGGTATGTCTATATGATAAAAAAAACATCTAGATTTTTCAAATTTCGATAAAAATAACGCTCTATTAGCTAACATTAACATAATTCAATTACGTGACATACGTATTAATTAATGATAAAAAATGTTAGATAAAAAAGGTTAGAGATTCAATTCCTCACACCGTATTAATTAAATATCATTGGAACGGAAAAAAACAAACAATCTATTGATTAAAAAAAATAAAAAGTAAAATGAAAAATTGAAGGTGGGATCAAATGGGTCCACATTAGAACAGGTGTGCCCTTCCTTGAGGATGTTAAAAAGACAAATGAAAGTGGGGTCTTAGAATCCCTTTCACTGCTCCACCATTAACTACAAACAACCATAATCATTTAGGTACATGGACAAATTATTTGAATTCTCGTGATAATGTAGCGGTCAGTTTTGCATCGTTTAGTAAAATAAAATATTTAGATTTTGGTCAAACCGAGCATAATTGAATTGGCATAAAGTTGTGCATTTCACTAAAAGGTCAGTTATGGATCCAATCATCATATCAATTCAAATACGGTTGCAAAAAAAAAAAAAAAAAAAATTGTATCTAGTGGTTATTAAGAGGTAACCACATTGTTGTGATCTCTTTGAATAATATGGATCATATATCATACCAATTGAACTATGCTCTTGTCAAACCGAGTATAGCTCAATTGTTATAAAGATTGTACCTGTGACTAAAAGGTCATGAGTTCAATCCTCGCATTAATTAAAATATCGTTGTAAAAAAAAAACTATGCTCTTGTTGGTATTTTAAAAATTAAATATTAGATTGAATATAAACTATTGTTAATTAATTTATGAACACATTTTTATGTTATAAATTTTGAATAGTTATTATTTTATAATATCATATAATTTATAATATATTATACATTATATTATATATATTTTAATTTAACAAAATAAATTAATAATATATTTATTAAAAAAATTATCATAGTAAATTTAAAATTATTTTTTTATTTTAAAATTTACAAGATTCAACCCAATTCGAAAATAGTTTTTAAAAACAGAATTTAGATAACATATCAAAGTGTATTCGGTGAACTCCGTCAGTTCATTTGAAAACCTAGACAGAATCCGAATTCTCTATCAAACCGACCCTAACAAGTATACCATTTGAGACACATGGGATGGAGAGGAGGGAAAAAAAAAAAAAAATACAACAAAGGCAAAAATGCAATAAATAAATAAAATTAAACCCACAGGGCACAACTGAAATGCAGAGCTCAAAAGGATTATGTGTGTATTTGTTTCCCTCTAGAAACGCCACATTTTCACCTCTCTCTCTATCTCTAAAGCTCTCTGGTTCAGTGATTACAGTTCTTCATCTGGGTATTGCTGCAAACCCCACTTGGATTTTCTTTACTAAATTTATTACTTCTTCATATTAATGTATTCATTCATTTTCTTCTTTTTCATTTCTATTATATTTTTTAATTTCCCTTTATAGAATCGAGAAATGGCCTTGGAATGGACCAAACGATCAAACCCATCTCTGTTTTTTTGCAGTCTGTGATAATCGGCTTTTCAAGATTCTTTTCCTTTTCTCTTCTTACCCTTTTTGGCTACTTTCATTTTAAGTTTTATTTTGCTGTTCTTTCTTTGTGGTTCATTAGCTTTTGAGGGTTTATTCTGTTTCAACTCAATCTTCTAGGTATTGTTTGCTGTTTTTCTGCATTGGGGAGATTGTTTGTTTGTGTTTCTTCTTAATAACTTGTGTGGTGATTTTGTTTTTTGTTTTTTGTTTTTGTGGATTTACCCTTTTGATTTTTAGGTGAACCACTGATTCTTAAGAGCTTTTAAAGTGAAAACAGATGGTTGAGAGTTGAGACTGATGTTGATCTCTCACAAAAGAGAGAAGGAAAAGAGGAGTTGGGTTTGTGCATCATGTGATTGGAGTTAAAGGGTTAGTTGGGTTTTTTGAAATGAAGTTTTAGAAGAAAAAGCTTTGAGTTGATAATTTTGGGTTATTAAAAAGGAAGAGAGGAAATGGAGGCACAAAATCACAAGTCTCTAGAAAGAGCTGTTTCACAAAAAGCTTTGCAATTAGGGAGTTCATTTCCTTGTCAAATTTGTGTTGTGGGTTTTCTCTGTGGAGTTTGTATTGCCTCTCTGTTTCTTGGTGCTTTTGCTTCATTTGGTGGCCCTTTGGGAGGATTTGGTTCGACTTCTTTCTCATCACCCAATTCACTGCCATGGAATTCCACTTCTGAAAATATTAGTAAGTTGTTATCATCATCATCATCATCACTCTCTGAAATTGAATCATCTTATTGCTCTCTTTACTTGAATGCTTGCTGTTTGGTAGAATATCAAGACCATTTTAAGAACATGGTAAATACAATTTGGATTGAATTCTAAGACATTTGAGAGTTGGCTCCAAAGGTAATCACCATGAGTTTGGCTCATTGGTTCAAGAAGTTGTAAATTTAGATATTTTTGAGGTTACAATGTTAAATTTCTTACGACGAGGAGTCGGACTAGACTATTGTCTTGTAAAATTAGTTGAGGTGTGCATGAACTAGTCTAGCACGATTATTGGTGAAAATGAAAAGAAAAGAAAAAAGTTAGCCAAAAGATGAACTCAATACCTAATTAAGGTATTGAATTTCTTTTGTGTTTTATAATACTTAATGTAGGGTCAGACTATTAGCTTTTGAGATTAGTTGTTAATTGAGATGTATATAAGTTGGATGGAAAAAAGAAATATAAAGAAAAAAATTGGTTATTCTGAAAGCTTTTTATGGAACTTTTGTTTGGATTGTGGAAAAATTCATTGGTATAAAGCTGTATGGGAATTATTAAAAGGTATTGGATAAGATACTTAAAGTTGGAATAACTTCTACTTTACCCTAATGCATTTTGACTTCAATAGAGCAGTTGTTTAAAAAAATCTTTACAATTTTCTTGTCCTCATTCTTCTGCGAGAAGCTACTGCTTCCTTTTTTTTTTTTTTTTTAATTTAGTTGACCATGAATATACTCATCATTCATTTTTAATTCAAAATATTAAAAGATAATGTAATCATTTGAGTAATTTCAAGGAGAAGTCATCTTTAAGGAACTGTATAATAGCTAAGTTTTCAAATTGCTTCTAAAGAATGAATAAGCTGTTGTTCATCATTGACTAATCTCAATATTGTAACACTTTTTTTTTTACCTAAAAAATACTATGAATGATTTGTTAGACAACAACTTTAGACCAAAGGAGGTTGAGAGACTGAAGGATTTTCAGAGAATTAAGGTAAACACCGACGACGAGAAAGCGTACTTACTGTATTCAGCTTGGAGTTCTTTGTTGACTGGACCGATCAGCGGAAAAAATGCATTTCTGCGGGATCTTGGATTGGACAAAGCTACCATTCCAAATGCACCCCATTTGGAAGATTGCAAGTCGAAAGCAGAAGCAAATAAGCGTTTCGATGAGCGGTCGGTGACCGATGGATTCCCTCCTTGGACAAGTTGGAAGGGATTTTTATACATGCACCCGACTGCTACGACTGAGGGATCGAGCTACCTTCGGCACCAAGAAATGTCTCAAGGTCCCTACCCTCCCTGGGTATGGTTTCTAAAATTTCTTGACCTTTGCTATGCAATGTCATTTACGACTTTAAATTTTGAATTATGATTCTACCGTATTCCTGTCATTGACACCGTTAACTAAATAGTGAAGTGTTCAAGTTTCTTCATATTTTTTACTGGTTGAATAACTCTCAGTTGTGTTTTTTTCTTTAAAAAAATATTTTTTGAAATCAATCTCGCAGACATTGTCATGTTGCTTCTAATGTTTATTTGTTTTGGTTTAGTTCCTACTTGATGCAGTAGGTTAAAACATGTCGGCCCCATGTTTGATTATTTTTAAGCATGTTCCCCTATGTTAACCATAATCAAATTGATGATAATACAATAGTTTCCAGGTTACAGGATCAGATGAAGAAAACTATCCCTTGACTAGAAAAGTACAACGCGATCTATGGATCCATCAGCATCCGTCGAACTGTAGAGATCCAAATGTTCGGTTTCTTGTAGCTGATTGGGAGCGGTTACCTGGATTCGGTATCGGAGCTCAGATAGCAGCAATGTGTGGACTTCTTGCTATAGCGATCAACGAGAAGAGGATTCTCGTTACGAATTATTATAATCGAGCAGACCATGATGGATGCCAAGGTACTACACATAATGGCAATTGATATGGATGATTAAAGTGATAGATTATGTACTAATGTGCTATAATCATGAATTGTATTTAATATTTGCCATATTTTTACTTGTTCCTCTTTTCTTCTGGATTTGGAGCTTAGAAAGGACTTGTTTAAGGGAACCCAGCTAGGAAGGATTATATTTTAAAGCATGCACTTTTCTGCTAGCATGTTCTCTTTTTGAAAAAGGCTTTTCATCTTGGTTTGTTTATAGGTTCGTCTCGGTCCAGTTGGTCGTGCTATTTCTTCCCTGAAACATCCCAAGAATGTCGAGACCATGCGTTTGAACTTTTGGGGAACAATGAAGCATGGAAGAGTGGAATCATAACAGCAAAAGAAAATTACAGCTCCAAGGAAATATGGACTGGTCAGATTCCTAGGTGAGCTATTGCTTAGTGAATTAAATACCTGATATCTATAAATTAAAGAGTTCAAATATATAGTTCAACGGATTAAAGCATAAGTTCTGCAAGGTCAGAGATTCAAATTCTTACCTCTCCCTCCCATGTTGAACTAAAAAAACATAGATATTAGAGTCGAACGATATTGTTGAAATACCATAAAAATATCAAATACAAAATTTGGCGACAAGAATATCACAATACTAATAACAAGATTTATAAGCTATTTAAGAGGTGTAAAATACTTATAATTTTTTTTAAAAGAAAAGAATTCTTGTTGATATCGATATATGTCTATCAAATCACCAAGTCAGTTTAATTCTATTGCTCTAATAGTTGGGAGAATTTCTAGTACATTCGTGGTATGGAAAATCTCCATACCACTGCCTTTAAATGACTGACACGTGGTGAGAGGTAATTTAATTTAACTAAGTTTAGCTGGGACCCACTCTTCTAAATACATTATTTTCTCCTACTAAAAAAAATTAACAAATACATTATTTATTTAAATTTTATCTCCTTGTTTTTTATTAATATATATTTTTTTACTCTTTGTCTTCTCAATTTTTTTTTTTTTTTTTTTTTTTTTTTAATATTATTCAACTTCTTCATTGATATTTAAAATATATTCAAAACTTTATTTTTCTTCATTTTCACCTAATTTTTCAGGTTGATTTGAAGAAGATTTATTTTCTATATCCATTTATTTCATTTTTTTCTTTGTTTTTCACTTCCTTTCTAATATTTTCTTTATTTTTTATTTTTTTAAATGCAAAAAATATTTGGATTACATTTGGATATCTACTGGAGCAAATATTTAAGTATGTTGCGTTTTAGTATTTGTTTTTTTTTCTTGATTATGTATATTATTATTATTATTATTATTTTTTGTTATTTTGAGTAGAGTTATTGTTAATTTTAGGTTTAATTGTTAATTTTGTCAATGGTTAGGTCTGAAGAACTACATATGAGTGAGTTTTCTCCCTAATTGAACATATAGATTACACTTTTTGTTTTATATATTGGAAAGTTAATTATTATAATTCATGTAGGTGATATTGACTTAAATTCTATTGGAGTAGACAACACTAGAAAATGAAGCAGAGATAGATAAAACAGTAGTTGTACCTTTTAGAATACAAACCTCCTATGAATACCGCTGAAAATGTTTAAAAATTTGATAGATAAGAAAACTTAAAATAATAGTGAAATACTCTACCAAAAAAAATAGTAGAAGTTGTTAGAAAGACAAAATATTAAAAAAGAAATAAAAAATTAGAAGGGAAATTATCTACCAAAAATCGTTAGAGAGAAAAAATATTAAAAAAGAAAAAAAAAATATTAATAAAAAACGAGGAGATAAAATTTAAATAAATAATGTATTTGTTAATTTTTTTAGTAGGAAAAATAATGTATTTAAAAGAGTGGGTCCCAGCTAAACCATCTTTAGTTAAGTTAAATTACCTCTCACCACGTGTCAGTCATTTAAAGGCAGTGGTATGGAGATTTTTCATACCACGGATGTACTAGAAATTCTCCCCTAATAGTTGAAGGGTAAATTCATTGCTCATTAATGCAGGACATGGGGAAACCCTTGGAGTTATTTGCAACCAACAACCGAAGTAAATGGAAGTTTACTTTCTAATCATCGCCAAATGAATATAAGATGGTGGAGAGCACAGGTAAACCTTTTATGCTTCTAAAAAAATATTGAATATCTCTGTAAATCAATTTTTTTTTAAATATATTTAAATTAATAATTAAGTTTTTTTTCTACTTTTAAATTAAGTTATGATTCTTGTTATTAGTATCTAAATTTATATTAAAATTAATAGATGATATTTTTTATATTTTATTGGTTGATACTTGATATCCATTAATCCTTAATATCTATATCGAACCCATTTACTGATATCGACGAATATTTTCATTTTGCTCCAAATAACCTGATGATTTAAACTCTCCCTCCCAATTTATCCCTTTCACATACACGCGCTCACACCACAAACTAAACAATATTTGAAAATTGACAAATGCAAAATTCATTATGGAAGATTTTGGCAACTTGAATGCTTCCATAAATTGGAAAATTCCCAACTCCTTGCAATTCAGGACGAGATGAATCTCAAAACACTGACTGACTATTATACCATAATCCCTTTCCTTTGCAAGACGAGATGAATCTCAAAACACTGACTGACTATTATATCATAATCCCTTTCCTTTTGTTGGTTTACTGAAAGATTGTGTATGAAGTTGAACGTAATGATGAACATGAGCTGTGTACTAAAAGCTTGTGGAACAGTAGATTATAAAGACGTGCTAAAAAACGTTGTGCTATAAATTGATAAGAATCCAATCTTGAGATTGGAAAAATAGGACTGAAATTGTACTGCATTTTGCGGCTGCCTCATGATAATCAGCCACTGCAATACTACAATGTGACTAGATGTGTATTTGACAATCTGCATGTCCCTAATAATGAATACAAATTTGAGATACTTTTAAAGTTTCTCTCTCATACCTCCAACAAGGCAAAACTGTCAACTACATTGTCGCAGCCTTCTCGAAGAATAATTTCTTCTTTTAGAGTGGATTCTCTCCCCCCCCCCCACACTTGTCCCTAAAATTTGCCTCATCTCCTAACCCTCTTAAAACAAGTTAACAATACAAATTGCATTAGTAATAGCATTCAGAGGGGCTATCTTTCTCCCAGAATACTGATCTCCAAAATTTGCCTATGTCCAAACCATCCTGACCTAATTCACACACTGACAAACTTCTAACAAACATTTCAAGTTATTACAAGCATTCCTTCATTCCTATCTCTAACATTTTAAAGAGCCCAACAATGAGGACCATCATTCAGAATACTGATACTGCAAATTTGATCTTCAGGCAGTGCGCTACTTAATGAGATTTCAGACAGAATACACATGTGGCTTAATGAATGCTGCTCGCCATGCCGCATTTGGGAAGGAAGCTGCAGAAATGGTTCTCAAAAGTCTAGATGGAAAATGGCCAAAGGTTTGTTGAATGAACTATTTTGGTTTATACAGGTTGGGACAAAACAAGAAAATTTCAGTTGCTGGATTCAAATGTCAAATGCTCTAATGAAATTCAATGACTGAACCTATGTCGAATGCTCTTAAATAAAAGGAAGCTAAGCTCACTATCATAATTTTTCATAGTAAGATGGAAAAGCAGTATTATACTGATAGAAACAGGTTGAAATTCAAGTCTGTAGTTGCATATACCTTACTAGACTAGACTGGTCGATTGTGATTCTAATATTGAGCATCTTATTTCAGAAAGATTCAATGAGATCCAAACATGATATAGAAGATTTTGTATGGTCGAATCACAAAGCATGGATACCTAGGCCACTGTTAAGCATGCATGTAAGAATGGGAGATAAAGCCTGTGAAATGAAGGTTGTTGAATTTGAAGAATACATGGCCCTTGCTGAGCGCATTAGAAGACGGTTTCCAAATCTTGACAGCATTTGGCTTTCGACTGAAATGCAGGTGTGTTCTACCCCTATACATGAAATGTTTAATGATGCTCTAAGCTCTTCTCTCACTAGGTGCAATCTATAATATATAATATATCCCAGGAAGTGATTGAGAAAACGAGAAGTTACCCATACTGGAAATTTTACTACACAAATGTGAAGCGACAAGTAGGAAACCTTTCGATGGCCACCTACGAAGCACAGCTCGGTAGGATAACCAGTACAAACTATCCCCTTGTGAACTTCTTGATGGCTACTGAAGCTGATTTTTTCGTTGGAGCATTGGGTTCAACATGGTGCTTTCTTATAGATGGAATGAGAAATACAGGGGGCAAAGTAATGGCCGGATACTTGAGTGTTAACAAGGATCGGTTTTGGTAAAGGAAAATTGTATCTCTAGTCGATAAAACGTCCGATTTGTAAATAGGATTCTTGTTTTGTCTCCTTTCTTCTTTTTGCCTTTCTTTTGGAGGGGGGAAGTGATAGAGAGAAGAATAATGAGATTTTGTGGTGTATATTTCGTATATGTACAGTGAAATTGACAAGAAATAAAAGTGTTGTATTCTCAATTTTCTTTTCTTTTTAGTAGGTGGCTGTCTTTGCTGTAAAGGAAAGGAGTTGATGATGGATGCAGGCCAAATCCAAAAAGTTGTTTGATTGGTTCGGTTTCGATGGTTTATTTTGGTTTGGGTCGGTTTAGTTTCTTTTATGTTGTCGATCTTGATGCTCAATTTTCAATCTTAAACGAACTGGTTATGCCAACAAAAGCATAACTCAACGGCATGATGTATTGCCTAGTGATCATGAGGTCCTAGGTTCAATCCCTCACCCCAACATGTTGTAAAAAAAAAAAAAAAAAAAATCTTAAATTGACTGGTTATTTTAGAAAAAAATCACTAGTACACTAGACTCCGGAGCTTAAAAGAAAAACCTGCTAGGGAAGTATTTTTTATTTTTTTGCACAAGTACCCTTGTCATAATTTACTTCATCAAATTTATTAATTCATTAATTCATTCGGGTGAAATGAAAATAAGATTTATGCATTATGATTGGAAAAAGTATTCATGTCAAGGGGTCAGTCAAGAAGAGCTTCTCTTTAGGAGTCAGTTTTTACACAACAACAACGAAAACGTAAATTTATAATTGGTGATCTGGTACAAAGATTGGGGTCTAATTGAAAATCAAATTGGAAATAAGCTACAAAAGAAGAAGACTGTTTCTCTCCAAATATGCATTTCAGATGAAAATTACTACAGATACGATGCTGATTAATCAACAAGGCTTTCCCACCAAACAAATAACCCGTGGATCCTCTAAGCTCATGATCTTTCAATGTGCAAAATAGAAAAAAAGGTCAAATTCAAATAGGAGATAAGCTTACCTCCTTTATCTGTAGCAGAAGGATCTCAAACTGGCATGGCTGCAGAAATCACCTATAAAAAATCACTCTTCCACGTCCTCACTCATTTGAACTCCTCCATTCCCGCCTTTAGCAGCTTGTTTCTTGTGCTTCTTGTTCTTTGCTTTCTTTGCTTTCATGCGGCGTTTCTTCTCATTTGCATCAACCCACGTGTAATCGGATGGTATATGAAATGGGTCAACTTCATCTTTATACCGATTGCTGTCGCTGTCGCTGGATTGCCCACCTCGACTTCCTCTCATCCATGAAATCCATGATGAGGATCCCTCTGATTCCTTGGACTTGGCATCCTGGAAATGTGCCGGACTTGAGAGTGGGGTTGCAAATTCTTCAACCGGATGAAGCTCCTCAAATTTTGTGAAAGTAATAAGTACTCTAATAGTCGGGACAATGGGAATGGCAACCTACAGAATGAAACACATCTCTTCATTATTATTATTATTTTTATTTAATACGAAACAAATTTTGTTGATAAGAATTAAGATAAGAACAAAAGGAAGGGGAAGATGAGAAATGATGGAACATTGGCAATTCAAGAGGTTTCTCTCATTTTATAACATAGATCTTTTCTTGGGGATGCCAACATGAGGTAATATCCTAAATAGGTGGAGAGATCACAACTGTTTACATCAGAAAATCATATCATAAACATGTGTTGCCAACATACCAACGTGTTATGGAAAAACTTTCTCACCTCACAAGTCACAACCATTGACATCAGAAAATTTGTAGGATATTATTATCAAAGACGTGTAAAGTACAGCTTATTCTTTCTGCTGATTAAAGTTAGAATAAATCCTAAAAGAGTTTTGAAAAAAATATGAACAGATTTTAAAAAAGAAAAAGTAACATTTTTTAAGATATCAAAGATAAATACTTCACAAAGAAGGTAAGGGGTGACTAGTACTCATGAGCAGCAGATATCTTTTAATAATGTATTTCACAGCTAGTTCTCCTACCTAATGAACCTCTCTGGGTAAAGAACAAAGGAGCGATATAATCTCATCGAGTGGTTCACATCACAGAGTAATAGGAAATTTAAGCAATAAAAGCAAACGATAAAAAAAATATGTTGCGAAGAATCGAAACCTTAACATAAGGTGATGTTACCTTCACTGGAAATGTGCCGTGAGGCAGTTTGGTTGTTAAAAGCTCCCTTAGTCTCCTGATAGCTTTTACCTTGTTGGCTAGGATGTCAAGTACAGGGAGAAGCTCATCTGTTTTTAAAGGAAAATCTGGTGTCAACCATAAGACAGGTCTCAACCCCTTTTTATACTCACTTTCATGCTTAGATTCATTGGTGATTCCTTTCTTCTTTTTCTTCTTATTGTTTTTATCTTTTCCCTTCTTTGCATCCCCCGTATCTTCTGTGGATAATTCAGAAGACAATTTTTGATGATCCACTACTTTTTGATTGGCACCTTCTGGAGCCGATTTTGAAACTTTCTTCAAAATCTTTGGATCATCAGGATCATCATTACTTCCCTTGCCATTCTTCTTGTTCCAACCAAACCAACTCTTCTTTTCCTTAATGGCACCATTTGGATCACAGTTTTCATATGAACCTACCGAACCATTTTCTTGGCTTTCAAAGGCTACGTGTTCCTCATCCTCACCCAGACCCTCAGAGTTTTCCATTCGAAGTGCGGAATCCAATTGCATTTTTTCTTCTGCGGTCAATACATCATCAAACTCATCATTTTCACCACCATTGGCCAACCTTTCTTCATCATCTCCAGCAAATAGCTCCTCGTCAGTCATAGCTCCAGGAACCCTTCTTGACTTCACACTCACCATCACATGAAGCATATCGTAGATTTTTGCCTTCCAATTTCCAACCATCTCAGTCCTCTCCTGTCGTCTCCAATTTAGATGGGGAACAAGCTCTGCCTGAGTAACATCAATGCCTGGCCTATACATATTTGTCTGTGACATAAGGGTCACTTCATGGGCAACTTCCCCTTCTGTTGGTTGAACACCAGCTCCTTCCAAAGCATTTGTAATTTCCTTCTCCTTATGAGCGAGAACAATCAAAGAACCTGGAGATAGCTTAACATTACCATCCTCTGAACTGTAACCCTCACCTAGAAAGAGAAATGTTTGATCAGAACGCTGAATTCGAAAACCATCGAAACCAGCAAGGGTCATATCAGCTCGGAGATTAGAACCACGCTTCCAAATGCGATAAGTATCTGATGGGGCGATTCTTCCAATAAAAGGAATAACTGAACTCTCAAAATGAAAAGTTATCTCCATGTAAAAATCACGAATCCGGGCAGCAGAAGCAATAATTCGAGGAAGCCTGCGACACCATTTTGCCCAAGCCAGAGGCTGGTAATGTCTAGCAATTATCATCGCTATTGCTTCCTCTCTTGTACAGACAGCTTCCTGGAGAGCATTCCAACCATGCTCATTCTGTAGGCTCCAATCAGCACCAGCTCCCATCAAAATCTCAGCTGAAATCTGGTCTCGAAGACGCACTGCAAGGTGGAGAGGGGTCTCCCGACCAGGAACATCACGGCGATCAATAGCAGCAGAGACGGCATCAGCTTGGAGCTCTGCAGCAAGAGATTCCTCTTCAGTATTAACATCACCGGCCTTGGCTAGCCGAGGAAGGGATGCAACAATGCGCTTGAGAGAGGCATAATCTCGACGAATAACTGCGAGATGAGCTGGACTATGGGAGTATTTCGAAGAATCTTCCATTGATCTTTGGCTCTTGTATATCTCTAACTTAAACTCCTAAATCACCACTCCTTTCATTTTTTAGTAGAAACTCAAAGTCAGATCTCGAGCTGAACCAGAATTTCTCCTTCAAGTTCCCAGCTCGAGATGCACAAGCAATTTCTAGGGCTTAACTAAAAAACCAACAAACATCTCTCAGCAAAACCCTTTTTCCAGCTACAGAGATTCTCAGAGAATCGCATCCGCCAGTAGCTAGACAACAGAAAAGCACCTCAAATCAGATTACTCACAACATAGCTTCATCATCCTCAAATCTCCACCATTTTCAGCAGCTCACTGAACTGACAGACACCACTCAAATATCCTGATCTCAAACTCTGCTGCCTAGTTCCACACAGTGAAGCAATCACAAACCCCAAATCTGCACAAAAAACAAACAACAAACAGAAAGCAAAACCATATGTTAAAGTAAACACAGAGATTGAAAGCCCCAAACAACAAAATCCAATGAAGAAAAAAAAAACCCACAAACTTAAATTCCATTTAACAAACATTTCATTAAAAAAAAATCAAAAAATAAAAAAACCCTCCACCAACTAAACTAAACTGAACAAAACAAAACCAAAATTGGCAGCAACAGTGAGTTCCATTCAAAACCCCCGAACGAAAAGGCAAGAAAAGAACACAAAAGAGAGGAAAAAAGTTCCCCAATCAATGAAAGGAAGAAAGAAGAAGAAACCCAATTATCCCTGGAAAGGTCTGAAGAGAAATTGAAGGAAGAAGCAAGAGCAGAAGAAAAGTAAGTAAAGAGGAGGAGAAAACAGACCGGAAGAAAATGGGGAAATGGGTGTGAGGCTGAGGTGAGTTGAGTGTGATTGTGAGTGTTTATCTCTCTCCTCTCCATTGGATTGAGCTCTGTGAGCTGAGCTTGCTGATGGGTAAACGAAACGAAGCAGAGAGAGAATGAATCCGACGATTTGGATCTGAGAGAGAGAATCCAATGGTTCGGATCTTCTTCGCCATTTATGTTAACAAGTACTGCTTCCTACTACGTTTTGGAGCGCAAAGCCTAACTCAGATCTCTCTCTCTCTCTCTTCTGCATTTTGAGAGAGACTTCTAGATTTCACCTTCATATTCTCCATATATTACCAATATGCCACTTCCTCTTCTAATTTTTCTTACCGGTCAACTCGGTTTCGTTAAATTACAAGTTTAGTTCAAAAAAATAAAAAAAATTATGGGGCCTTTGACCCCTGTTTTAGAATCAGAATCCTAAGAAATTTATCTGGAGTTTTGAACCAATCAAAAAATTGTGTTTGGGGTGCAAAATTGGAAAGTCCAGTAATCAGAAACCAGTGTTTGGGGCAGTGTTTTGAACTCCAGGTTGGATCGTTTCTTTTTCTTTTTTATTTTTCCTTTTCATTTTACTATTTCGTTTCTTCTCTTTTTTTCCCATTATTTTGTAGTAGTTGTTTTGTGAATTGAAAAACTCTTATGTAACATGAAGCAAAGTTCTTCTGGTACTTAAAAATGAAGCATTTAATTTATGTTATAGTCTAAAAATAAAAAATTATTACCCACACTCAAAACGTTGTTTACCATTAACAAAAGAGAAACATAACATGACAATATTAAAATCATGAGTTCAAACATGAAGATACAAAGTTTAGAAATAAGATACAAAAGCATGAATAATAAAAAGAAACATAACATGACAATGTCCACGTAAAGTCATCATCAAAAGAGTCAAACAAAAGTCGGTGAAGAGAGTTCAGATATAGGAGGGTCTTGGCTGCCTTCCCAGGATACGCATGCAATACTTGTTCTTCCACTCAGCTGAAAAGTCAAGGAACATTAGGAATAGCGAAACATCAGTCAGTAGAGTTTGGGATATAACTAAACAGTCATCCATATCCATATCGGGGATATTCTGAAGTTTCTCGTACAACCGTTTGCGTCGGGGCGATTCAATTTCATCATTCCCTGTAGGTCATGCTGCAATCTTCCCAATCTCCATGGATATTGATCGCATCTCTGTGCGAAATGCATCAATGACGTCCCTGACACAACTCGCCTCTTTTTGCTAGATCTGGATGAGCTTGTGTCGTCCGCCCTGCTAGTAGGTGTGGACGACATGTCACCCAGTGAATGGTTAACAAAAGGTGGATCGAGGACGTCGACTTCTTGGAACTCTAGAGGCCTGCTATTATCGCCATACATTAGTTTATGGAATAAGATGAAAAAAGATATATTTTAACAAAACAAAAATAACAAAAACAAAAAACAAGAAACAAAATAAAGAGAAAAAAAATTACTGATGAAAATTTGGTACATTCCAATAAAAATAATAAATATTCAATATTGTTGATGAAAATTTTGTAATAATATTAAAACATATTTATATTAGAAAGTAGTAAAAAAACATAGCAAAGAATATCATTTTCATAATTTGTACTCACAAAAAAAAAAAATATATATATGAACTAAGATGGAAAAATATATTTTTTACAATTAAAAAAAAATAACAAAAAATAATAAATATAAAAGAAAAAAAAAAGTTACAAACACAACATTAACTTGTGGAATATAGTTGAAAAAGATATATAACAAAAAAAAAAAAAAACAGTAAAGAAAAAAAAAATTAGAAAGAAAACCTTAGTTCGGATATATCGTACGTTCCAATAATTCATGATGCAAAATTTTGTAATAGTATTGACATATATTCATATTAGAAAGTATAAAAAAAAAAACATGGGTTATTATCCAAGAATAGTCTTCTTGGCAAATAAACTATCAACAATGTTGATTTTTGCCACTGTCATTTTTAGCGTTTCTCGGTCCAACCTGGCCAAGATCGGGCACCAAGATTCAATTTTTTTTTTTCAATTTGAATTAAAAAAAAAAAAAAAAAAAAAAAATCTCGGTTCAATATCCTGGCCAGTATCGGGCACTAAGATTCAATTTTTTTTGTTTCAAATAAAAAAAATTGCAACCGGATTTTTTATTTTTTTCAAATTGACAAAAATTTTGAATTCATAGGGGAATAAGTGTACGTTCAAGAGTTTGTAGTTAAAAAAAAAAAAAAAAAATATATATATATATATATATATAGAGGTCTGGTTGCAATTGAATTTTTTTTTTCTCTTTATATTTTGAAATTTTCTTAACAACCAAGTCCGATAAAACTAGAATAATTTGTAAACATATGTGAAAGTTTAGAGGGAACGTGTTTGTATATAAAAAAAAATTCAAATCCATATTTTGGTCATTCTTACAAATTCCTATAGTTCTTTTAGAAGAATATTTTAAAATGAAAAACATATAAAACATTATTATTTTTTTTAGGAAATATTTCTCATAAGTTTGCCTATTTAAAGTTAAAAAAAAATAAAATTAAAATATGGTTGCAAGGCCAAGATTGCAACCAGGATCTGAGTTTTTTTTTTTTTTTTTTTTTTCCTACTTCAAATTGAAAAAAAAAAATGAATCTTGGTGCTCGATCTTGGCAAGGATTACACCGAAAAAGGGATGAAAACCCTAATCATGGGTTTGAGTTTGAAAATCGTGTTTTTCAAACCCATCCGCCCAAACGTAGGCTTAGCGAATTTTTAAAAATGTCTATGTCAATAATTGAAACAAAATTGAAAGTTTAGAGATTTATTAAACAATTTTTAAACTTCGATGAGTTATTAGACCTAAAATTGAAAGTTTAAAGATCTATCGAAACTTTTTAAAGTTGAAGATCTATTTCATACTACAAACTTAAGAGTTCAAAGACTAAACTTGTAATTTAATCTTTAATCTTTTTTGTTTTTTAAGCTCAATGACTATGTAGGCGAGGATTCAAACTTATGACTTTTTGATCGAGGATATAGTGTCTTACTAGTTAAGTTATGTTTAAATTGTAAACCTTTAATTTAAACTTTTTGGATTTTTCAGTTCAATAACTATGTGGGTGAGGATTCAAACTTATGACCTTTTGATCTAGAATATAGTGTCTTACTAGTTGAGTTATAAATTGATTCTTTTATAATTTGACTTTGAAACAACACATTTGGTTCTATAATTTCATCGAATTAATGATTTATTAACTGAATTCTAGAATGTAATGATTCGATTTCAAAACCTAAAAAGAAAAAAGAAAAATTACAGTTTAACATCTGTAACGATTTAGTCTATGCAATGAAAAACTTTGATGAAGTGATGTGTGATTTTTTAGTATTTGTAATTTGAAAACACATTTGATGAATGATGTCGTTTAAGTAAGAAACTCTTATTAACTTTTAACGAAATTTTTTATGGTAAAAATCAAATTATGACATTTTAAATTTCATGAACTAAATTGTAATTTACTTCAATGCAAATTATATATATATATATAAATATAAATAATATGGAAATTCAATCATAAATGATAATAATAAAAAGAACAAAATAAAAATGATAGGTAAATAAATATGGAAATTCCTAAACCAAAATCAGATTTTTTTTTTTTTTTTTTAGTATGGGGATGGTGGGATTCGAACCACAGACCTCTTGGTCGTTAACACATACATATGCCCGCTGAGCTATGCTCGCTTTGGCAACCAAAATCAAATTTAAATTAGGCCCAAAACGGTATTTATATATTGTCCAATTTTCACCACTTTTTGTCGATGGTATGCAAACTCAACCTACATTTGAATAAATAAGCGGCTTCGTACTATTATTTAGTTAGCATCATTAATATAATTTAAAATTTTAAGTTTAAAATAGATATTATAGGCCCGGTTTCATAACCATTTGGTTTGTAGTTTTTGATTTTTTAAAAATTAAGCATATAAATCATACATCCACGTGTGAATTCCTACAATGACTTTCAAATTTTTTAAAAATTAAGCATATAAATCATACATCCACGTGTGAATTCCTACAATGACTTTCAACTTTGTTAAGGAAACATTACAACTCTTAGCGAAATTCCAAAAATAAAAGCAAATTTTTGAAAGCTTTTGTTTTTGTTTCCAAATTTTGGCTTGGATTTTGGAAACAATTCAAAAGATAGATAACACAATCAAGGAATTCATATGTAATATATTGTTTATAAGCTTAATTTTCAAAAATCAAAAACCAAAAACCAAATGGTTATCAAACGGGACCATAATTATTGAGATTTAAAAATAATTTATGTACACCGCCTAAGGCTCATTGATCTAGCATAAATATGAAAAAGTAGAAGAGTAAAAATTATTAACATGAAGCTCATGTCAATTTGGATATATATAATTTAACCGGTTAAAAGATATTAATTTTTTTTTGCAAAGGTATTTTAATTAATGTAAGGATTTAATGAATTCACGACCTCTTAGTAGTCAAGGACACAACCTTATGTCAATTGAGTTATGTTTGATTTGACAAGATATTAATAATTTATATATATATATATGTGAAAACTTCAAGTTCTTAACCTACCTTTGTAGGTTATATTTGTCTTTAAAGAACATATGGAGCCCACAAGTTGGTTGATATAACTTATTATTCAATTAGTTCAAAAAAATCTTTGAGCTATGTGACCAAACTATTGGAATGTATAAAGTTAGTTTTGAGTTGTTTAGCCAAAATGGGTAAGAAACACAAATAGGAGTAACAAAATACTAAATAGGTAAGAAACACAAATGTGACATTTAACTTATGTTTATTAGAAAAAAAATCACATACTAATTCTCCTTTAATTCTCTCTCTACTATGTGATATTTGATAACTATTTTTAAAAATAATAATTTGTTTTATGATCGAATAAGTTATAAAAGTAGTAATCGTATCCGCCGACAAGAACATAGCTTAACGGCATGATGTATTACTTAGTGACCCTAAGGTCCGAGGTTGAAGCGTTATTAATCACAATAACAAAAAAATTGTTAGGTATATAGACTCAATAATATAAATGAACGATAATATAATAGAGATAATATCTCAGTCATATTTTATTCAATATTTTTCAAGAAATTAATGGTAATAACTAAAATGATTATTTATAAAAAACAAAGTTAAGAAGTAGAATAAATCGTCTCTCAACCTAACTATGAATAAGACACTTATTACTATCTCAAACGGTTAATAGATTATTCCCCACCTATAATTATTGAAATAAATAAAATAAATTATTTGAGAATTTAGAATTTAGAGATGAAAATAAGATTTAAAACTACTACAAAATGGATGTTTTTTTTTTTTTCTCTATAGATTTTTTTCTCTTCTTTCTATTTTCAACCTTTCTTTTCTCTAAATTTTGTATTTCAAAACAATTAACGTATTTGTTTTAGGGTTGATTGCATAAATAGCAATTATGTCTAAAATAATGACAAATCTGGCAAAAATCAGTGATAGCCAAGACTATACTCATAGTTATTGATCAAATTGATATCACTATAGACTGTTATCAGTGATAGATATTGGTAAAATTCTATAAAAAAAAAAATAGAAGTGTAACAATAGTTATCACCGAAAGTCATTATTGTGCTACCAGTGACTATCAATGGCGGATAGAATTTTATCTGTGGCTATCTTTGATAAAAAGTGTCCTATTTGCAAATCTTTTCAAAAAGTATTATATCTGCTAAATAGAAATCCTAAATTGACATTTGGTGCAATTTCCCTTTGTTTGATGAGAACTAGATAAACGAAATCTCCAGATACCTAGAGTTATAAATGTCTGAAAATATAGATGTCTCGCATTTTAGATTGCTATAACTGTTTTAAAGGAATAATTTATAAGAATATTGTGAATATCTGGGTAGTTATGTTTGTTTGTTTTTTTTTTTTGTAAGATTATGTATTATACTAGTAATGTCTTTACTAATCTTCACATATTTTTTTTTATTTTTTTGTTTTTATATCCGTGAGTGTCCGGACCCGTCTACCCATACCTCTACTAATCTCAAGTAAGAAATTAATTCTTAGGTATTTTGGCAGAGTAGGAAATTAATTCTTATGTATTTAGCTGCCAAATAAACTTGTAGAAAATAAGTTTCAAGTATTTAGATAACTTATATATTGTTTTAATCTAATTTAAATTTATATAATATTTTGGTATTTATTATTTTTAATATTTTATTTTTTAAATAAATTTAGTTCATAAAAAATAACTTAAAAAATCATTTTATAGTTGTACACTCACTAAGTATAAAAGTATTTGACAACTATTGAAAAAATAGAATAAAAGTAATATTACTTTAAATTTCAATTGAAAATAAATTGGGATGTTATTCAATTTAGGGGTATAAGTTGATTTTTTCCCACCAAACAAAATATAAAAAAATAAATAATAATAATAATAATAATTTTTTTTAAGGGCATTGCTTTATATAATTATCTATATGCAAGTACAAAACTATAATTATTGAAAGGCTATTGTTTTTATTTTTTTTTTCCTCTGTTCTAAAATACAAAATAAAAGTTGAATCACACAAACTTGGCGGTTGAACTTTGATTGTGCTATTTAAGAAGAATCTTCCGTTGATTAACCCATTTGTTTGGGGATTGGATCATAAGTTACCACTCGGAGGTGAAACGTGTTGACAAACTTTCTATTGACCTTGGACTCCTCTTGTGAGCTAGGGAGCTGATGAATCTTATCTTCTTTTGTGACACCGATATCTCACTCTGGTTCAAGCTTTCCTATGGTCAAGACAATGGGGTCGACCTCAACCAAGAGATGAGGTTCGATCTATTCTCCAATGTTTCTTTTTCCTTGACCAAAAAACATCAATCATATCGGCCTATTCTCCATTGTTTCTTCAGCTATTCATTGCTTCAATCCAAGTTTTTGGTGTCTTCACTGTATTTTTTTTTGTGGTTGTGAAATTTTCCCATACCTTTTTCCATAGAGGATTACGTTCCCTTAATTCTTTTTGGGTAGCGGTCTTGGATGGATTCATCTTCGTCCAAGTTCTGATTGATCTTCGTGTTCTTCGTTCTTCGATGTGCAACTTCTGCTTTATCGGTTTGAAATCTCTGTCAACATTCAATCAATGTATCATCACGCAAGAGTCAATCCTCAACATGTCTCATGTGACCATGCAAATCAATATACATTGACCTTGAGGAATTTGATTAGACTTTTTCTTAGGAAGACTGAGGTTTATCCCTAATTCGGGCTTCCCAAGGTTTGAACAGTAGGGTCGGCCTCATCTACAAGGTAGAGAGTTGGCTCGACCTACTGCCTTTCAACGTTCCATCATTCATGGCTTCAATTCTATCAAGGGTTATCACTTTTTTGGTTTCAGGTCAACAATGGTGAATACCTCCTCACAATCTTTCATATTTGTTGTTTCTTAAACGAGCTTTCGACCAAATTCTATCGAACTGAGATTTTTTTTGTACTTTTGGTTTTCCATATATATTTGTTCTTCGGTCTCGGACCTCTCTTTATTCGGATGAGGCCGAGGTCGATGAGTCTTCCTTAAAAAGAGAATTATCTTCGTAGGTTTTCATCCACTGTTTAGATTAGATGGACACATTATGATACTACTTCTGATCTGAGTTGTCTCCGTTCAGAATGCGATGTGTATCGTTCATCTTACTAGTCATCCTTCACTATTGCAATGTGTTTCTTGGTAGAACACTATTGTCCTGGTAGACAACGCCATTTCTTGATGCCAAAATCCAGACATGATGAATGCATCTGCCCTTAATGAGACACGATAAATTTGCTATTTAAGGACGAGACCACCTGCGAGAGAGAAGAGATGAACACTGGTGTGGTGCTAGTCACACACGTTCAGTTGGAGGCGCATAGAATAACTAGTATTTTAAACTGATAGTTTGAGTCACCTCTATTAGTGTCCTATTTATATGGTGGGCGAACAAAACTTTCCTATATTCTTTATCACATATCTCTCGTAGAAGGACCAAACCAGGCTTCCTTCAGGCTCTCTTGAGTTGTGGGCCTGTAAATTCACTGGCCAAAGTAGGTCTTTGGTAGACCGACATTAGCCCCCCTTGTCGAGGTCGAGAGCCCAAATCTTTCTTCTCCTTTCGGGTCTGAGTCCCATCTGAGCCGGTTTAAGCCTGATTTTAACCAGAACATCTATTTATTTACAATTTATTTCTTTTGTCCATTTTTACCCCTGACAAAGTTATATTCTAAAAACTAATAATAACAATTCAATTACCGAACATTAAACAAGCTTGAAGGAAAAAAATAATTTTTAAAATATAGTTCCTAAAATAGGTTTTCACTATTTTTTTCTCATAAAATTTCAAAAATAACCTAATAAAAATAGTATATTATACATCTAAAAATTCATTTTTAATTTTTGTTTTAAATGTAAATAAATAAAGGGTATAGCTCAACTAGTTAAAACATATATCTTCAACAAAAAGTTAGAGGTTCGAATCTGTACCCCACACTCCACAGCGTATATTCTCAACTGATTAAAGCATATATTCCTGATAAAAAAAAAAAAAATAACTCAATTTCAAAACAACCTCATAAATCCTTGGGTTTAAATATAAAACAAAACTGATAAGGAAAGTTTCTAGAGATTCTTCGACCACAATGATAGAAATGTTGGTTGTGAGTCTAGTCCAACTGGTTAAGGTTAGTTCAATTGGTTAAAATTATGTTACCAACCAGTTACCTCCATCAAAGATTAGTTTCAAATTTTCATTTTACCATAGAGGTTGAAACTCCCATTAAAAAAAAAAAATTGAAGTTAGAACAATAAATGTTGATTTGGCTCCATAAATATAAAATTATTTGTTTAAAAAAAGTCTTAAATTTATAAGTAGCTTTTTAAGTTTTGTCATCCCTACCCTCATAAATTTAAATTTGACTCTAAAGCAATCATTTTAATTCATCCAAAGACTTTTCTGCATCATATTATATTTTTGTCCCTAAAATTAAATTAAAAAATGTTTTTTTAAAAAGAAATTAAATAAATATTTAAGAGGCATGATTTAAGCCATATATAAAAACAAAAGATGAAATATTTTCCTAAAGACAATGAGAACAACAATTACTAAAATTACAATTAAAATAAACCATCTCTTCTTTTATTTTATTAAAAAAAATAAAAATAATAAAAAATAATAAAAAAAAGTATCACTTGTTTTTCCAAATGAAAAGTTGACTTTCTAAAGATCTAAATCATAAAGAAATCAAATTTATATGGTAATGACTAGAAGGTAGGATCTCATCATAATGGTCCTTCACAAGGGCACAACCAATGTGGTTTTTTTTTTTATAATTAATTTATTTTATGTTTTTTTTTTTTAAAAAGAAAATGAATTGTTTTATTATATGATTTCTTCATAAATTTGAATTATTATCCATTTTAAATGTATTGCTCATTAATGTGTATAAATGTTAGATTGCAAAAAGGCAATTGAATTAAATTGTTTAAAAAAAAAAAAAAAAAATTGAATTAAATCTTTAAAAAAAAATAGAATTTTTGTTTTTATTATATGATTTTTTTTCAAAGTTTTAAAAAGGACTTTAAACAACCTCGTCTGTTTTAAATATGCTAATCAGATGCTTTTGTTCAAGTTTACCCTGGTTTCAAGGTTTTTTTTTTTTTTCTTTTTTAGTTAGTTAGTTACCAGCGACCCACTTTTTAGAGTGCGTGAGATTTTTTTAATCTAATTTTTTAAAACTTATGTTTTTTTTACCTTATCTCGAATAAGTAAATGCACAAAGTCTGTAGTACCCTTCAATGAACACGATTACGGAGAGACAACTGTGATCCCCTCGTAATAAGCGAAGGGTACGAATGACTTTTCACACGAAGAGGACACTTGCTTATCACGACATAAGGTCAAAAAATATAAAATTTCAAGAGAAAGTCAAAAAAATTTATGCACCCCGAAAGGGACTGTTTTTTAATAATATTGTATTTTTTAAAACTTATTATAAAAATATTGTAAGTTTGAAACTATTTTTAAAAATATTGCAGAACTATAGTCCACCTTCGATGGTCTTTATCTTTTGATACACAACTTAAAAAATAGTGAAACCAGATATCAAACCCCATACAATATTTTTAAAAATAGTTTCAAACTTACAATATTTTTATAATAAGTTTTAAAAAATACAATATTATTAAAAAATAGCTCTCGAAGGGTGAGTCATCCGTACAAAATCCCTCTGATTTCAATTGTATGAGTGTCACATGTATTAATATCGAATACATTATAATAGTCATCATAAAAAAAAAAAAATATAAAAGAGTAAAATTTATAAAAAAAAATTCTTCGATTTAAGGATTCAAACTTTTGACTTCTTGATCGACACATTAAGTTGTGCCTTTGACTGAGAGGTCAGAGGTTCAATCCCTCACCCGCATTAATTAAATACCTTTGTAAAAAAAAAAAATTAAAATGGGTCTAAGGCTCAAAATTTTGATAATATGTATTTGTTGGACTATGAGATCATATCTGAAATTTGAGTTAAATTTATTTTTTTAAATCCCTCTTGATATCTTTGATTACTTTCTAAGCTAATGGTACATCTTTGTTTTGAGTTTTAATGCATGAGAGAGATAAGCATGATTGATATTTTAATTGAAAATTTATATGATGGTATCTCATTGTTTTACAAAATGAAGAATGTATAAGGTTTGATGCCAAAATACCCTGCTTTTCTGTGAGTTTTTGAGCCAATAAGCACACTCATTACAAAGTGCTTTATTCTTTTAAATTGAGTGATTACCATGCATGATTGATTTTTCTAGAACTTGCTTTGTTATGCATGTCTGGAATCTCTGAATTTGACTTGAATGCTTTAATTTCACAAGGGCAATTAGGTAAAACCACTTCTAGCTTTCTCAAACAGCCTACCTTGATATAATCCTTTAGAAAGCCAAATTTTGAGCCTTAGACCCATTTTCATTGGAAAATTGTCAAAAACTTGTTGCGCACTTTTAATGCAGGTGCAAAACCGCAAGTGTACGGGTCAAGTAATAAAGTGTATGTAAATACGAGTATCGTCCTCAGGATTGGTTTTCTAGTTCACTTAAGTACCGCGAATACAGTCACCCAATTTTATTTAGAGAAAGAAAGCGATAAAAGATAGGATTAAAACAAAATAAAAACATAAAATAAAAGATGGAGAACAACAAGGAGAGAGATATCTTAGGGAGTTGATTTCGCCAATTAGATTGACGCTTCAATCAATCAAATGCCTAGATTATTCATGCAAATTTCCATAAGTCTAGAAGGACACAAATAACAATTGCCTCTTCCGAGCGCAATTGGTCTCATGCAATGTAATAAAACTAATTGTTAAATCTAGTTTTTAAAGACATGCAAGGCATTAAGAACTCTTCTTTAAAACAACTTCTAAGATAGTCTAATCATTCCCATGTTAGAACTATTCTTAGTCATGCAATTAAGATCTAGTCTAAATCATTCTCTTCCAAGCATAATTTAAACCATGACGACATACAACCCTTGGCCAAAAGATTATAAGCATTAAGAAAGTAAAAGCATGAATGAATAATAAACAATCAATCTAAGCATTCAATTAATTAAAACATCAAAACTAAAAGGCTACATCAATCCCCAAGATAAATGAGTTTAGCCAAACATATTCAATATTATAAAATCTAAACTCAAAATTAAACTCATAACGAAACTACAAATTAAAAGGGAAGAAGAAGAAATAAAACTAGTGTCGATTCCACGTTCTCGCTGTAATCGCCATGATCCCGAGCATGTAATTGCCTTCTTTATGCTCCAAAAAAATCTCCTCTAACTCTTAAAATTATGTATTTTCGAAATTGTGAATAACTCTCCAAATTGGCTCCCCTTACACCCTTCAAAAAGATGTATTTATAAGGTAAAATAGGGCAAAAATCGTGTATAAAGCAAATATGGCAAATCTGATGGGCTGAAATCCTGTGTAGCGCGCGTGTATGGAATGTTGGGGCAGGTGCAAGCTCAAAATCATGCGCAGGTATTGAATATATATATTACAGCGTGCCAAAATTAACAAGGTTATGGTCTGGGCGAGTTGGTTGAGTGCTGGAGGAAAATTGATCTTCATCATGGCGGTCCTGAGTTCGAGCTTGCGTTGAAATAAGTTTTTTTTTTCCTTATTGATTTATAGCGTCTAGACGTTGTCCCCTCGGGAATTTAGGCTTGATTCATCCCTCCTCTTCACTTGGGACCTCATATTTGCATCCAATTAGCTCATTTTTCATCATAAATCTTCTAAAAGCTCTGGTTTGCTCCAAATGCTCGATATCTATAAAATAATCAAATATAAACGTGAAATTACCCGTGTAAGTGTATAAACTAGCATAAAATATGTCCTTAAGATAGCTCATTTGGTGAGCTATCACACATGTATTAATATCGAATACATTATAATAGTCATCATAAAAAAAATATATATATAAAAGAGTAAAATTTATAAAAAAAAATTCTTCGATTTAAGGATTCAAACTTTTGACTTCTTGATCGACGACACATTAAGTTGTGCCTTTGACTGAGAGGTCAGAGGTTCAATCCCTCACCCGCATTAATTAAATACCTTTGTAAAAAAAAAAAATTAATTATATTTTTCTAGTTCTCGGAGGTTAAAAAAAATAAAATAATAATAATAATAATAATAATAATAATAGTTCTTCTATTTTGAAAATTTTATTTTAATTTTATAAAATCTAGTTTGTTTCTTGCCATTAAATTTTCATGTTGTATTCAACTTAAATATTTTTTTTTTTTTTGAAATATATTCAACTTAAATATTAAGCCACCTACTTTTAAAACCTAACATCAAACAATATACATGATTTAAAACACGACTTCGTTCATCTAATGCCATAAAAGATTTCAATTAGATGCAATATAGAAATTGAACAACAAAAAAAAAACAAAAATGTTGTTTAAGGGCATGTTTGGCCCAAGGAGTTGGGGGAGAAGTTTTATCCCCGTTTGTTCTACGGACTTGTTGAACTCGGATAAAAAATATCAACCTTAATTAGTATTCAACTCCCCAGACTTCTACCGTAATTATTATTCAAGTCTGACCCGTTTTTCAAGGCAACACATTTCTCTCTCTTCCTCCCTCTCTCTCTCACAATATTTTTAATTATTTAAAAAAAAAATGTAATTTAAACAAAATGTGTAAAATGACTAAAAATGCAATTCAACCTATTTTTATTATTTTAAATATAAATTAGGTTGTTCAATCAAAATTGGTTATTAAACCAAATTCAAAATGTAGTATTATTACAGAATAAAAACAATAAAAACATTAGTTTATTTAAATCCGTTTAAATTAACAGAATAAAATCTTTCAAATTCACATGTAATATTTAACACTATTGTACAACTATCTTTTATTTCAAAACTACCCAAATAAAATGAATAATTAATGTGAGTGATATTGAAAAAAGAATGTGAAGTATTCTTGTCAAAATTATTGTTGTTATCTTTAGAGAAATTTGTGAATAATACATAAAATAAAAAAAACAAAAACCGCATTTTTAAATTTTATTGTAAGAAGTTCTTACCAATGAAAATATTGAAAAATTATAGAAAAAATTGTACAAAAAAAAAAATAGCTAAAATAAACCGAATGGTTCAGATGCTGATTTTCGGATATAGTGTATTCAGATGGAATGAGAGTATAGGAGGGTGGAGACGAAGAAAAATGTGTTTGTCACGTGGGTCAGGGTAAGATATGTGTTATTTTTTTTATTTTATTTTTTTTCTTTAAAATGTTTGTAAAATATACCTACATTAATAAAAAATAAAAATCTAAATCTTATAATTCATAAAATTAAGGATGAGTCTTAAAAGAAATATATATATAATATTTGATATTGTGTTAAAAAAAAAAATTCTGTTGTCACACAAATTTGTAAATGATACCTAAAATAAAAATAAAAAATTTCTTTTTTAGAATTTATTGAAATAAAAAGAAGTATTTAATAATGAAAATTTGAAAATTTGTACAAAAACATTGTGCAAAAGAAACCAGTTAAAATAAATTCAGATTCAAGAACTTCAAGTTCAAGAACTCCTTGCCCCAACCCCAAACACACCACAGACTTCAACTCCAGACTAAACAACTCCCTACTCCCAAACACACATACTTCAGAATTTTCCAGACTAAACAACTACCTGGACTAAACAACTTCAACTCCCCCAATTCATTGGGCCAAACGCCCCCTAAGAATTTAATTAGGATTAAAATAAATCTAGTATAAAAAGGAAAGAAAAAAAAAGACTCTTTAGAAACGTTTGGAGTCCTGTTTTGGATTTAGATCCTTCGAAATCAGAATCGTGGAATTTGTCTGGGGTTCTAAATCCTAGGAATCAGACAACGGTGTTTGGGTTGTAGTAATGAGAAGCCTGGGTTTGAAATGCAGTGTTCTAAAATTCGAGTTTGTACAATATTTGTTTTTTTTTTCTTTTGCTACTTCGTTTTTTTCTTCTTCTTATTTTCTTGTGGATGTTTTGTGAATTGTAAAACTTGTTATGCCATTTTTTTTTTTAATTATTTAAACTTTTGAATGAAACATTTAATTTATGTTATAGTCTAAGAATAAGAAAATTGTTTCCAACAATCAAAACATTGTTTACCATTAACAAACAGAAAAACATAACATGTCAATCAATTTGATTTTTTTTTAAAAAAAATACATATTTGGATAAGGAATTAAAAAAAAAACTGAAAACTTGAGAGAATCGTGAAAAATGAAACAACAATCTACAATTATATTTGTATAAAGTTTCTCATGTTTTCCTTAAATACAAACTGTGGTTTATAATTTCAAACATTTCATAAAGTTGGAGTTTCTCATGAATTATAAACGAAGACGGAATTTAAAAAATTAAAAATGAAAAAAATCTCATTTTGTAATTCGACGAAAACCACCTTCTATTTTGAAATAATTTTTCTGGGTAAATAAAAGTTACCATAAAAATAACATTGAAATTGTATATTGTTAATCATTATTATTTTTAAATTTTAATATGTTTCAAATGTTTCTCCTAAATACAAACTGAGATTTATAATTTCAAACATTTCATAAAGTTAAAGTTTTTCATAAATTATAAACGAAGAAGGAATTTAAAAAATTAAAAATGAAAAAAATTCTAATTTTGTAATTTGAGGAAGGAAAATCACTCCTATTTTGAAATAATCTTACTCGTAAATAAATGTTGCCATGAAAATAAATTGAGATTGAATATTGTTAATCATTTTATTATTTTTAAATTTTAATATGTTAATTTAAAAATTAAATGTTTATTTTTAAAATATTTTTTTACAACATGTAGGAAGGAAGGAGGTTCGAACTTGAAACTTTTTGCTCATAGTTCATACATTATGCCAGTTGAACTATGCTCATGTTAGTTATTTTTTAAAATATTAATATACTTAAATCTGCTAAAATATATTTTTCTTATCTTACAACTAGGCAATTATTCCTATTTTGAGGTATTGTTAATTAAATTAAATATAGATGAATGAAATTAATCATTTTATTTAGTTAAATATAATTAAAAAATTATATAATTATAATTAGAGACGGTGAGACTCACCATAAATGAGAAAAAATCATTATGAGACTCAGTAATTATGAGAAAAATTGGGAGAAAAATGGTGGGACTCACCAAAAATTGGAAAGAGAACGGTCACCACGATACTATAACTTTTAGAGAAATCATGGATTTGGAGGGAATGAGTAACTCGTGAGTTTGGCTTACCGAATCTATGTACACCACTCCTACCCCAAACATTATTTTGAGTTTGGAATCCAAAACCACTCCCAAAACGCATCTTTTATGTTTGAATGCTTGAGTCAAAATAACTTTTAAAATTTAATGTTATTTCTTTCACTAGATCACAAATTTGGGGGAATGGTAAAGATAATTCAAAATATTGGGCACAAATGAGATTTGACCTAGAGTTAGAAAATAATATTATAAAAAAAATGATGATGTCAGCAAACGTCAGTTTGTCTTTTTTTTTTAAAATCCGAGTCATTTTGACAATCGGTCTCAAATACCATATTAATTGTACCATTCTTCCAATCAAATTCCCAAATAACCCTTGTACAAATTTTACAATCAAATCAATCAAACAAAAGTTTGAAAAAGGAAGGAGAAAAAAAGACTTGAATTAACTGTGTAATCCCATAAATCATTAACATAATCTACCCTTAATTAAAAATATTTTGAAGTATTTAATATTTTTGTTGGTTTGTGTTGAGATGAGATAGAGAGGTGTAAAGGGTCAGCTTTCAGCACCGACAGCCTGCCTTAGCTAAACTGACAGGAAGGTTCTGCAGAGTTTGAGACACACAAAGTTTTAGAGGGAGAGATTTATGTGATTTTTTCACACATCACACCCTTTAATTTCGGAACTTTACTCGGCACGAATACGATCGCGAGGAAAAAGTCTATTATACTTTTTACCGAGCACAATGATACTATAGTCGTTCCCTCGCAATCGTGCTCAGCGAAGAGTATTATAGACTTTTTACTCGCGACCATTCTCATCAAACGTATGTTCGTACTCAACAAAAGTCAAAACACATATATTTTAAAAAAATCGAGTCATTTGACATTACGATGTTTGAAAAAAGGTCATCTTAGCAAAACTCCTAAATATCTCTTATCTAAAAGAAGAAGAAAAAAACTAAATCATCTCTAGTGTGAAATATTTAAATAATTTTTAACTAGGAGTTTTTTCACCGATATTTTTTTTTTAGAAGTGGTAATGTCAAATGACTATTTTTTAAACCTCATATTTTTTTACTTTTGTTGAGCACGAGCACACGTTTGTTGAGAACGATTGCGAGAAAAAAGTCTGTAAAACTCTTCGATGAGCACGATCGCGAGGGGGCGACTATAATATCTTCGTGTTCAACAAAGGGTATTACAAACTTTTTCCTCGCAATCGTGCTCATGCTCAGCAAAGCGAAGTGCTGATGATCTTAGCAAAAGGGTAAAAAAATATTATTTTCGAGGCGGAGGTCTAAAAACATTACAGAACCCAAAAAGGGTCATTTGAGAAACAATTTCCTTTATAGAGAGGAAGTTTTTAAGAACTCGTTTGGTAGAGAATCCAAATTCTGTTTTATGTTTTGAGATTAACTGAGTCAAGCGAATATGTTTGCTATGCAATTTAAAAATATATTGCTATGCAATTTAAATTCTGTTTTTGAAAATTGTTTTTAGATACTGTGATTCAAACGTGTAAATTTTGACATGTTTGGTCCCTGGAGATTTAAATTTGATTGTTGATTTGTGGTTGAAGTTTGAAATTAGTTTTTAAATGGTCTCAAGTAAAAATTGATTGCTAATTGATATAAGAAAATGAAGATGTATTTAAAATAAGTTGACTAGACTCTGTTCATATGTAATTTTTAATGAGTTAGAGTTTTTTTATTTTTTTATTTTTAATACTCATGAACCAATTAGAAATCAATTTCAAACTTCAAGGACCAATTAAAATCAAGTTTAAAATTTAAAATTTCTAGACCAAGCATGTCTTTTTTTGAATCCTCTCAAGGACTAAATAGAAACTAAATTTAAATCTGATGAATAAAAAATGTAATTTTAACTTTTTATATATGTTTTGGGTTCAACCTCCAAAAATCTAGAAAATGCAAGTGTATAGGGACCGAATATTCGAACAAATACACTTGTGTTAAAATTAACTAGTGATCAACTATGATCAAGTCATTGCATTCATCGATATTTCTATTATATTATACAAGTATCGATGAATTTTAAAAATATGAGCAAAATATTGCTAATGTGACACGTAATATCAAATAGAATAAATGAAAATTCACCTAAACTTGGCATATGAATTTTCTACTTAAATTTTCAATTTCCTCACATTATACTCTAAACTTATATAACAATTTTCTACTTAAATTTTCAATTTCCTCACATTATACTCTAAACTTATATAATTGTTGTAATTTTTATCTTATGTTAAACTTATGTTGATTTACCCTCTAATGTTAATAAAAATAAATGTAAAAATCTTTAAACAAAACTCACTAATTTCAATAAAAAAACAATTAAGCTCGATATCATGCACAAAAAAATGTTCCAATATCTATGTTAAAACTCGACAAAAGTACAAACAAATGTTCCGATATCATTTTCCTATAAGATTCTATCAATTTCATAGCAAATATATATTTTATATTTCATTAAACGAACTATGTTTTTTTGTAACTATTCTTCAAACAGGAAACATATTTAAAGGTAAAGAGTACAATATTTATCTAAGTTTAGTTACCATTAGATGATATTGGAAGTTTTAGGTAAAATTCACACATTAAGCCAAAATCATGAGTAAAAAAAATCAATTCCCCCAAATATTAATAATAAGGGTTTTCATTAACCTGTTTAAAAAATATAAAACGTTGAACTCAGTTTAGATAACCATTTGATTTTTAGTTTTTAGCTTTTGAAAATTGTACTTGTTGTTCACACGAGAATTCGACGAAGAAAATTCGACACGTGTAAATGAATTTGATTTGTATTGTATTGTATGTATCTGTATCAGTGCGTAGTGGATTACAATCTCTAATGTTTATCCTCTCATTCTTTCTCTCTCAAATGTAAATGTATCTCGAGGGCTTCGCAGCTTGTTCTCGATGTTGGATTTGTTTCGAGAGCTTTGAAGCTTGTTCTCGATGTTGGACTTGTTTCGAGGGCTTTGCCGCTTGTTTTCGATGTTGGATTTGTTTCGAGGGTTTTGTAGCTTGTTCTCGATGTTGGATTTTACTCGAGGGCTTCGCAGCTTGTTCTCGAGGTTCAATCTTCCGCTTCTCGAAGAGGTGAAGTCTTCAAAGGATTCAGGAGTTTTCGTTGCTTGTGAATTCTCTCTAAGCTTTATAAATTTTCTAAACCTTGCAGATAAAGAATGAGCTCTCTATTTATAGGGTTATTATGAACATAGTGGACTTGGGCCCAATTGGCTTTGGGCCTAATGGGCTTTGAGCCAAATTGTCATTTAACTAGTTTTCTAGGCCAATTTGTTTTTTAGCCCAATTGCAATAGGATCCAGTTTGATCGGATAAGTTTATTTGATCCCGGTCATGATGAAAACACGTGGCAACCGTTGATTGAACAAAATTTCTTTACAAGAATTTTCATATTTTTTAAGAAAACATTAGAATTCTTAATTAATCAAATTTCAAATTTCAAAAAAAAAAAAAAAAAAAAAAAATCTTTTTTAGTTTTCAAAATTTTATTTGAATTTTAAAAACACTAAGTAGATAACGAAATTCAAAATAATTATAAAAAAATAAAAAATAAAAAATTTACTAAGCTATTTTTTTTTATTTTCTGATTTTTGAACAAATATCTATCCACATTGAGATTTCACGTGCTATCACATGAGCATAAGAGAGGGTCACGTGGGGTTTGTGAATCCCATTGTACTAATTAATATACTACATTAACCTTCCCCTTTGGACATCTCATTTTTCTTCTCCATCTAATATCACCAACCAAACCTTCTTCTTTTCTCTCCTCTCTTTAAACATTTTCTTTTTTATTAAAAAAAATACTTGTGATCTCAAAATTTTCCTGAAAATAATAATTTAATTTACTCGGTAATGATTCAGTCTTCATACTTTCAATTTTATAATAAATTAGTCTTTGTTATAAAAAAATATTAATGCATTTTTTTTATTGTGTAGATTGATTTTTATGCAATTTTTTATTATAAAAATTAAATTAAATTATTACAAACTTAAGTTCGACTAAGATCCCTAGACATTCAGTTTTTTATTTTTGATTTTTAAAAACATAAAAGTTCAAAGTGGTTGGATAATTATCCTTTGTTTTGTATTTTTTATAAAATAAAAAATTAATTTTTCTAAAATAATGTAAATTTATTATAATATAAAAATTACAATATTTATCAAAATTTAATTAAGATCCAATTATTTAATAAAATTAAAAATTTAAGGTAAAAATGATTTTTCCTAACATAAAAAGAATTTATTTTGTCGATAGTTTAATATATTAGACAATCTTTAGTTGAGGTTTATAAACCCTAAAGTCAGAAAAATAAAATATATTAATTATGTAAAGTGAATAGGTATATTAGTGTAACATCACAATAATATTAAAATATAATATACTAGAAATTTTTTAATTAAATAAAATTATAATATATTATATTAATAATATTTTTATACTAAAAATATATTAATAATATATTTTTTTTTTAAAAATATACTAATAATATTAATCCCAATTTGATTCCAATTTCAATAAATAAATATTTAAAGATAATTTCAATAATTACAATTTAAATAAAGTTGAAAAAAAAAACTGAAATTTTGAAATAAATTTTTTTTTTTTTGAAAACTTTTTTTTTTTTTTTTTGTTATTAAAATTTGTTAAGGAAGGTAAAAAGGTTTTTAAAACTTAAAAACTCAATTAGTTATAAACATACTTATTTTCTAAAAATTAAAAATAAAAAGTTAAAACACATAAATTGAATGCATTATAAATTATTAGTTGAAAGGTCTAAACGATTTTTCAGATTTGATTTTGATAAATAAACATAAGGAAATTGTAGTAAATGACAATTTAGGGCTTATTGTTTGTAAATATAGCAAGTTTTGAAAATTTTTGCAAATATAGCAAATTTTTAAAATTACATTTTTTATTTTCAAATTACCCTTATTTGTTCGCGCGTTTCTCTTCCGCCCAATTTTGAGTATCTTGAAGATTTTTTGCCCAAATTTTATTCTCTTGGTTTTTCTCCTCGCACAAATTCTCTTGGTTTATCTCCTCGCGCAAATTGAAGATTTCTTCTCTTGTTCATCGTTCGACATCATTGAAGGAGGCGAAATGGAAAGCTTAGCGACGAGCTTGGGATTGACGGAATCATCCATTAATGGAAGTTGAGAAGCAGAGGGGGTGGAGATTTGATCGATTGCATCAAAGTTTGAGGGAGGATCATGAAATCCATTGAGAAAGAAGATGGGGTCTCGAGAAACAGAGGAGAATGAACGTCAACAGCCATTATAAGGAACAAAGAAAATTTAGAAGAAGAAGAAGAAATCAATGGGGGAAATCGGGGAAGGGGTTTAACGTTTTAAGGGAGAAAAAATGAAGAAGATGACAAAAAGGGCCCACAAAGACCTATGTATATATATAGGGGTTTAACGTTTTAATTTACCCCTCTAACAACCTATCTATATCGATACTACTCTTTTAGAAAAGAGTACTAAAAGAAAGCAATGAATATTTTAACTTATAACATGACTTCTATCAAAAGTAAAAGAAAGCAATGAAAAGAGTACTCTTGATTAAGTCCAAAATAAAGCAATGAATTAAAACCAGTCAGATTGGTGACTAAAATGGTAGGATATAGATATTAATTTTATTTATAACATGACTTCTATTACTGATAGGCTTCATTGTCTATCACTGATAGACTTTTATCATGGATAGACTCCATTTTCTATCAGTGATAGGCTTCTATCACCGATAGACTTTTACTAGTGATAGTTTCATACGATGTTTACCATACTATGTTTATACGGTTTGTGGATTGGTCCAATGCGCATTGTCGGCCTCATCCATGCAAGAAGTCTAAGCAATTCGCCAAGCAGAGGATGATGACAAACCGATTGAAGAATGTGTGAAGATAATATCAATGATTGAACTATATCAGTGATAGACTTTAGACTTTATAACAGTTAACAGCCTACCAACGATAGTCTTCTATCACTGATATACTTCTACATGTGATAGAAGTCTATCACCGAACTTCTACATGTGGTAGAAGTCTATCACCGATACTCTATCATTGATTCTTCAAGAAAAATTATTTGAATAAATAGTTTATTGATACTATCGCTAATAGAAAAGAGTACCATCGTTGATAGAATACTATCACTAATAGAAAAGAGTACTATCATTGATAAAATACTATCACTAATAGAAAAGAGTACTATCGTTGATAGAATACTATCACTGATACTACTCTTCCGATTTTAAATAAAGCTAAAAAGAGTGATTAAAAGTAAAAATATATATAACATTCAATTACTGATAATATCAATAAGTTATCACTGATAGAATTCTATCGGCGATAGTATTCTATCACTGATAACACTCTTCCATTTTTACCAAGTAATGCAATCTCTATTATGAAGTTTACGAAAAGAAAAATTATTTATAGCATTTTATCACTGATAGTATCAATAAACTATCATTGATAGCTTTCTATCAACGATAGTATTCTATCACTAATAGCATTCTATCAGCGATAATATTCTATCACTGATAGTACTCTTCCGTTTTTACCAAGTAATGCAATTTTTATTTTGAAATTTACGAAAAGAAAAAATATTTATAGCCTTCTATCATTGATAGCATTCTATCAGCGATAATATTCTATCACTAGTAAGATTCTATCAGCGATGATATTCTATCCCTAGTAAGATTCTATCACTGATAGAATCTATCAGCGATAGAATTCTGGGATGTTTAGGTTTTTTGGTTTTTTGGTTTTTTACTATTTTTTTTTTGGTATATTTACAAAATATTTTACAATTTGCTATAATTGCAAATGGTTTGCGTCTTATTGCTATCCATGCAATCAGCCCAATAAACATATATATTTTTATTTTTCAAAGTAAATAGTTTAGACTTTTTATAGTATTTTTTTTTATTTAATTTTTTTTATTCCCAATTAGCTTACCTAATAAATTAGGCCAACCTAAACATAGGTTAGCTGTAATTAGTATGTCCTCATTCTTTTGAAGTCGAGGGTGAAACTCTCATTCTCCACAATGTATTGTACTTAAAAACAAATCAATTATCAAAATAAATAAATAAAATAAAATAAAATAAATTTATTTTTCAATGAATTTAAATTCATCTATATGATAAAAAAAAAAAAGCTAAAATATTATTTTTGCCTCACTACTTTGGACTTATTCTATTTTAATTTTACTTTTGAAATATTCAAATTTAGTCCATGCGTTTTTCAATGAATTTTCAAATTAGTCGTTCATTATTAATTTGAAGTTACTTTTTTTTATATAAAACTTGTTAAAATAATAATAATCATTTCCATTAAAATTTCCATTAAATAAAAGACATGTTAATATGTTTCAAAATTTATTAAGGCTAATAGAGATTAAATTTGTTTTGAAAAAGTTAACAATAAACTAATTTGGTGAACTAATTTTAACATCAATAGAAGTACTAGAAGTACAAGGATTATACTTGGATATTTGAAAGTATAAAGACTAAAATAAAAGTTAAACCAAACATAATTGGTATAAAATTGTGTCCTTGGTTAAGAGGTCTGCGGTTCAATCTCCACCTTGCATTAATTAAATAAATATGTTTGTAATTTTTTTTTTTTTTTGTTTATCTAAAATTGATGTGAAAGGAGTTTTTGATTTATATATATATATATATATATATATATATATATATATATATATAATAATAATAATAATAATAATAATAATAATAATAATAATAATAATAATAATAAGGGAAATTGTAGTAAATGATAATTTAAGACTTATTGTTTGCAAATATAGCATGTTTTTAAAAATTTTGCGGATATAGCAATTTCTATCGCTGATATCTTATGACTGATAGAAGTCTATCGCTGATCACCTCAGCTTTTTATAGATTTTTGTCAGTGATAATAGTCTATCAGAGATAATAGTCTATCACTGATAGAAGTCTATCAGAAGTCTATCAGTGATATAATAAAGTCTATCAGTGATAGAAACGGGTTTTTTTGCCATATTTGCAAAACATTTTAAAGTTTGCTAAATTTGCAATTAGTTTGGGCCTGATTGCTATTTGTGCAACCAGCCCTAATAATAATTTATATCATCTGCAAAGAAATAGTTGAAATTATTTTTAAACTTTTAGTAAATTATTTTTAGAAAATTAATTTCAGAAATTTAACTCACTCTTACGAAGAAAAAAAAAATTACAATTTGTTTCAAGTTTCATTTTTTTTTTTGGACATATTTATTTGGAAAATTGTAACGATGTCAATTTAGAGTAAAATAATTAAAAATATAGCAGTTTTTTAAAATTTGTGTAGATATGGCAATTTTGATAGTATGATTTATCGCTGATAGAAGTTTATCGTCGATAGAAGTCTATCGGTGATCGTAGCCTTTTTTATAGAATTTTGTCAGTGATAATAGTCTATCAGTAGTAGTCTTCTTTATAGAATTTTGTCAGTGATAATAGTCTATCAGTGATAGAAGTTTATGAGTAATAGTCATAAAGTCTACCAGTGATAGTCACTGATTTTTTTGCCATATTTACAAAAGGTTTTAAACTTTGCTAAATTTGCAATTATTTTTGGTCTGATTGTTGTTTGGGCAACCAGTCCTATTTATTTAGATAACTTAATTATATATATTTTTTAAATAATAAATATAGAAATGTTGTATTTGTGTAGTCTCTATATTAAACAAATTGATACCATACACAATAGATTATAAAGTTTATTATAGGTTAGTAATTGTTTGATTAAATTACAAGTTTAGTCCATAAACTTTTAAAAAATATTTAATAAGTTTTAAAATTTAAAATTTTGTGAATTATAGATCCCTAGCCTTTAAAAATGTCAAACAGGTCATTGATTTATTCTAAAATTTAAAAAATTACCTGGTTTATTAGATATAATATTGAATTTTATGTCTAAAGGATTCTAAACAGGGGTCGTCATTCAATTTCTGATTTTAGTTTTTTATTTTTTATTTTTAGAAAATAGGTCATTTTTTATTTTTAGAAAATAAGTCTGTTTGGTAACCAATTGAGTTTTTAATTTTTAAATTTTTAAAAACGTTTTTACATTCATTAACAAATTAAAAAAAAAGAATATTTTCAAAATTTTAGTTTTTAGTTTTTTTTTTCAACTTTATTTAAATTGTCAACAAATTAAATATAATTATTAAAATTATCTTCAAATGTTTATGTATTTATTAAATTTGGAATCAAATTGTCGTTAATCTTTTTTACGATGAAAATTGTCATTAAATATTAGGAAAGTTGTAGCATATGTCAATTTAGAGTAAAATAATTAAAAATATAGCATTTTTTTTTAATTTTTTTTGCAGATATGGCAATTTCTATCACTGATAGTATGGTCTATCGCTATAGTAGTCTATCACCTCAGTTTTTTATAGAATTTTAGTCTATCACTCATAGTCATATATCAACGATAACTTCTATTAGTGATAGCCACTGATTTTTTGTCATATTTACAAAATGTTTTTAATTTTGCTAAATTTGCAATTATTTTGGGTCTGATTGTTGTTTGTGCAACCAACCGTTAATATTATTAGTATATTCTTTAAAAGGAGAAAGATATTATTAATATATTTTGGGCTGGTTGCATAACAACAATCCGACCCAAAATAATGGCAAATATACCAAAATTTAAAATATTTTGCAAATATGATAAAAAACCAGTGACTATCAGTGTTATCATTGTTATCGCGGATATATGACTATCACTGATAGACCTATCAGTGATAATCACCGACAAAATTCTATAAAAAACTGAAGTGATAGACTACTATCAGCGATAGACTATCCGTGATAAAAATTGTCATATTTGCAAAAACAAATATTAAAAAGTGCTATATTTTTAATTATTATACTCTAAATTGACACCCGTTACAATTTTCCATATATTTTAGTATAAAATATTATTAAAATAATATATTATAATTTTTTTCTAGTATATTATATTTTAATATTATTGTGATATTACACCACTATATATATGGAAAATTGTAAAAGATGTCAATTTAGAGTAAAATAATTAAAAATATAGCACTTTTTAAAAAAACTGCAAATATGAAATCTAGTAGTCTATCACTTATAGTAGTCTATTAGTGATAGTCATATATCAACCATAGCAGTTTATCAGTGATTGCCACTGATTTTTTTTTTGTTATATTTACAAAATGTTTTAAATTTTGGTATATTTGTTAATATTTTAGGTCTGATTGCTGTTTATGCAACCAACCCTTAATATGTTTTTTTTTTTTTGACTTTAGAGTTGATAAACATAAACTAAAGATGGTCTAATATATTAAACTATCGACAAAATAAATTTTTTTATTTTAGGAAAAAACTTTTTTACCTTAAATTTTCAATTTATCAAATAATTGGACCTTAATTAAATTTTGATAAATGTTACAATTTTTACCTTCTAATAAATTAACATTATTTTAAAAAAAATAATTTTTATTTTATAAAAAAATACAAAACAAATAGTAATTATCCAACCAGTTTGAACTTTTAAGTTTTCAAAAACTAAAAACCAAAAACAGTTATCAAACAAGTTAGATTTTCTATTTTTTAAGAACAAAAAACAAAAAACAGTTATCAAACATATATATTTTTTATTTTAAGAAAAACAAAAAACCAAATCAAACATATATATTTTTTATTTTAAGAAAAACAAAAAACCAAAAACAGTTATCAAACAAGTTAGATTTTCTATTTTAAGAAAATCAAAAAACCAAAAATAAAAACCAGAAAAACCAAAAACATTAAAAATAAAAAACTCAAAACAAAAAATTGAATGTGTTATCAAACCGGGCCTAAATGTTTTTGTTTAGTAAGTCCATAAATTTTGAAAAATGTCAAATAGCTCAATGACCTATTAGACACCAAATTAAAATTCATGAATTTATTTGACATAAAATTGAAAATTTAAGACCCCATTTGATAAATATTTGATTACTATTTGATTTTTAATTTTGATTTTTGAAAATGAAGCTTATAAACACTATTCTCACCTATAATTTTCTTTGTTTTGTTATCTAGTTTTTACCAATGTTTTAAAAAATTAACTCAATTTTGAAAACTAAAAAAAATAGCTTTCAAAAAGTAGTTTTTGTTTTTAAAATTTAACTAAATCCAAATATTTCTCTAAATAAAGGGTAAATTATAGTAAAGAAATTAGAAGAAAACAAGCCTAAATTCCAAAAACAACAAACTAAAAACAAAATGGTTATTAAACGGGGCTTAAAATTCTTGTATTAGACACATTTTAAATTTAGAGACCAAATAGAGACAAACATAAAGTTTAGGGACTAAATTTATGATTTAACCTAATTAATATTACTTAATTTGAATATTGTATCAAATGTATAAGAACTGCCAAACCGAGCATAGCTTAATTGGCATAAGGTTGTGCCCGTGACTAAAAGGTCATGGGTTCAATCCTCGCATTTATTAAAACACCGTTGCAAAAAAAAAAATGTATAAGAACTTGTGGCCAAACCGAGTATAGCTCAATTTGATGGAGCGCCCATGGCACGCAGCGGAAGCGATTTTGGATCATGGACACTCTAATTTCATCAATTTAAACAAATGGAAACATGCAAAAGCGATGAAAAAGAGAAGTTAGAACACATACCCTTGTCGTTCGTAATTCTCCAAATTCACCGTCAGAAGCTCCTCACGAGCTCACCGAGCCTTCTTACGAAACCTTCGTGGACCACCCACGGTAGTCCCGCTATCCTCAGGCCGAGAAACGGAGTAGTGGGACTCCTTTAATTCAAGAAAAGAGGGAAGAAGCTCACAGAAGAAAAATAATTTTTCTTCTTTACAGAGAGCCGAAGGAAGAAGAAGAGATAGAGAGAGAGTGTTCAATTCAAATTCACAATTCGAATTTAGCAACCCCAAAGTGCACTGAGATTTTTGATTTTCTTTTATATTGTTTCACGGCTTTATCCGAGCTAGCCAGGAGAACCGTAAGGACCTACAGATCATGAGCTCCAACGATACGAGATTATCCGGTCAAAACTCTTTCAACCGAACTAACCAACATTCGTTAACCCCCGGAGACTCCACTAAAGTCCAAGGGCTGCACTCTCCTCACTGTAGATATATTGTGTCCTGTTGATATAACTATCATCAGTAAGTCGATCCTTCACAGGTTGTTCATAATCACAACGGGTCATTTAAACCGTTTAACCCTTGCATTATATCTTGTTCCTTAAGTACCACTGACACCTCTAATGAACAATTGATTTGTGGTCCAACCATCAAATCAGATTCCTCCCTGATCAGGAGAGGATGGGCCCATTGTTCAAGACCTGGAGTCAGCACTAAAGGGAACAACCTTTCTACTAACCCTGAAAGCGGGTAGGAGTGAATTCCAATCTTGCTACAACTATGTCCCCAGCCACTTATTCAATCTTATCCCCAAGATGGTAGGCATATTGAGTCGGCGATCTGGCCACTCTCACCCGTACAAATCAAAGGATAAGGTTGAATAAACAGGAGTTCATAGTAAGCTCAGGATTGAGATCGAGTTACCTAAGTCATCATATGAATAAACCGGTCTTTACAGTAAACGGTGTTATAAAGAAAGAGCGATTTTATTTCTTGGTTCGGTCTTGTGCAAACTCATTGCACAGGACGCCCTCACTCACATGTCTCTACATGAAACGATTCGAATCACATCGTTTTGTACTATACAAAGTGAGCCGCGTCCAATAGTGTCCCCAGGATAAGGTACCCAGCCTTATCCCTATACTATAGACCATTTTTGGCTGTCTACTTGAACTTGATTCACATTCATGTCACACATGAAGTTCAAGTACTCACACTACTGCCATGGGTGTTAGTTATTGGTATAGGTTAATACAAACACATCTCACTAAAATTCAATAACAACTTTATTGAAATATAATATTTACATATTCAAACAGTTTACAAACTACGAGTTTTAGGACATAAAACCCAACAAACTCCCACTTGGACTAAAACGTCAGTGGAGTACATGCTGGTCGAGAGAACTAGAATATCAAATATCTAAAGTTTCTCCCACTGTCCTACTGAGCAGCTCGCAGCCCTATACTATATAGGTGTCTCTCAAACACTTTAGCCGTGAGAGACTTAGTAAACGGATCAGCAATGTTGTGCTCCGAGGCTACCTGTGTGACGATCACATCTCCTCGTTGCACTATCTCTCTGATGAGATGATACTTCCGCTCAATATTCTTTCCACGCTTATGGCTTCTAGGTTCTTTAGAATTTGCCACTGCACCACTGTTATCACAATAAAGGGTGATTGGCAAGTTCATATTTGGAACAACTTCCAAATCTGTCAAGAACTTCCTAAGCCATACAGCTTCTTTCGCTGCTTCGCAAGCTGCGACATACTCAGCTTCCATGGTGGAGTCAGCAATACAACCTTGCTTTATACTCCTCCATACTATTGCTCCTCCGTTAAGAGTGAACACTGATCCTGATGTAGATTTCCTAGAATCTATATCAGTCTGAAAATCAGAGTCAGTGTATCCTGCAAGGATCAAATCCTTCGCGCCATACACAAGCACATAGTCTCTCGTTCTCCTAAGATACTTGAGGACGTGTTTAACGGCTGTCCAGTGATCATATCCTGGATTGGACTGGAACCTACTGACAATTCCTACTGCATAGCAGATGTCGGGTCGTGTACACAACATAGCGTACATGAGACTACCAATTGCAGATGCATAGGGAATTCGTCTCATATCCTCAACCTCTTGAGGTGTCTTAGGAGACTGTTCCTTAGACAAGTGAATTCCATGCCTAAAAGGCAGCGAACCTTTCTTGGAATTCTGCATCGAATATCTTGACAACACCTTGTCAATATAAGATGCTTGAGACAACGCTAGCACTTTGTTCTTACGATCCCTTACGATCTGAATCCCTAGAACAAACTGAGCCTCTCCCAAATCTTTCATTTGGAATTGGGTCGCTAGCCAATTCTTAACGTCAGTTAGGAACCCTACATCATTCCCAATGAGTAGTATATCGTCTACGTACAAGACTAAGAAAGCTACAACAGTATTGACTACTTTCTTGTAAACACAAGGTTCGTCAATATTTTGCTCAAAGCCATAAGATTTGATCGCCGTATCAAACCTTATATTCCAGGATCTAGATGCTTGCTTCAACCCATAAATGGATCGATTAAGCTTGCAAACCTTTTGCTCTTGACCCTGAAGTATGAATCCCTCTGGTTGAGCCATATAGATACTCTCCTCAAGATTACCATTCAGAAAGGCAGTCTTGACATCCATTTGCCAGATTTCATAATCATAAAATGTAGCAATGGATAAGAGTATTCTAATCGACTTTAACATGGCAACAGGAGAAAAAGTTTCTTCATAGTCCACCCCTTCTCTTTGGGAATAACCTTTTGCCACAAGTCGAGCCTTAAAGGTTTGCACCTTACCGGCTTGGTCTCGTTTTCTCTTGTAGATCCACTTGCAACCGATAGGTCTTTCACTATCTGGTTGGTCTACAAGATCCCAGACCGAATTGAAGTACATAGACTCCATTTCGAGATCCATGGCTTTAAGCCACTGGTCCTTGTCTATGTCAATCATTGCCTGTTTAAAGGTCAATGGATCCTCAACGCCATCATCAGGTATGACGACTTGAGTTTCAGACAAGCCAATGTAGCGGTCAGGTTGTCTTACATCCCTCCCACTGCGTCGAGGCTTTCTCAACTCTTGAGAAGGACCAGCCTGATCAACAACCTTTGTTGATCCGTCTGTAGCTTTCCTGGAAAATTCGGACAAAACAATTTTGCTCGACGGTTTATGATCTCTCATGTGGTCTTCCTCTAAGAACGTGGCATTAGTCGATACTAGTACCTTGTTCTCATGAGGATCATAAAATAGACCACCTTTCGTTTCCTTGGGGTAACCTACAAATAGGCACAATTTTGAACGATGTTCCAACTTCTTTGGATTGGGTACTAGCACATGTGCCGGACACCCCCAAATCCTGAAGTGACGTAAACTACCTTTACGCCGTCTCCATAACTCATAAGGTGTTTCAGAAACACTCTTAGAGGGAACCATGTTCAAAATATATACTGCAGTCTCTACTGCATATCCCCAAAACGAACTAGGCAAATGAGCATAACTCATCATAGATCGAACCATGTCTAACAGGGTTCTATTTCTCCTCTCGGACACACCATTCTGCTGTGGTGTTCCTGGCGCTGAGAGTTGAGATACTATTCCATGTTCTATCATATAGTCCTGGAATCTTAAATCCATATACTCTCCACCTCGATCTGATCGGAGTGTTTTTATCGATTTACCTAATGTGTTCTCAACCTCTGCCTTATACTCTTTGAACTTTTCAAGAGCTTCGGACTTATGATGCATTAGATAAAGATAACCGTACCTAGAATAATCATCAATGAAACTGATGAAATATTCATACCCTCCTCGTGCTTTGACATTCAAAGGACCGCAGAGATCCGAATGCACGATTTCTAGAGGTTCTTTGGACCTATGACCTTTTTCAGAAAAAGATCGTTTGGTCATCTTGCCCTCAAGACAAGACTCACATGGCGGTAAAGAGTTGTCCTCTAAACGATTTAGCAGACCACTCTTAACCAATCTCCCAATCCTATTGAGATTAATGTGACCTAGTCTTAAGTGCCAAAGATAAGTACTTGGAGAAAGTTTCTGCCTTTTAGTTTGAGTCTCAGCTGTTTTAAACATTTCAGTGTTCAAAATAGCTTTGGCTTCGGTTGGTCTTAACACATACAAGTTGTTTTCAAGTTTCGCAGAACAAATACGTACACCTCTTTTGCTAATGAACGCTTCATTATGTACAAAAGATACTTTATACAACTGTTCTAACAAACAAGATATAGATACAAGATTCCTCTGGAAGGTAGGAACCAGGAGTACATTTTCTAGTAAAATGAAACTATCTCTATACAACAACTTTACAGCTCCCACTGCTTCAGCTGAGACAACCTCTCCAGTTCCAACTCTGAGAGTTATCTCACCGCGAGAAAGTGGCTGCCAAGAACTAGTTTCCTGAAAAGAAGAACAAACATGGTTAGTAGCTCCTGAATCAAGTATCCAGGTATGACGATCATGTTCTACTAAACATGTTTCAATAACAAGTAAATCATATTTACCTTGTCTTTCCTTCTCAGCCTTTTTCTCTGCAAGATACTTTGGGCAATTGCGTTTCCAGTGCCCATCTACACCACAATGGAAACATTTTCCTTTGTCTGTAGATTTACTCTTGCTCTTAGCAGTAGCAGGTGCTTTTCCCTTCCTTTTATCTTTCTTCTTCTTTTGAATACTCTTATTCTTAATAGAAGAAAGTTCAGACCTACTCCCTGAAGACGACCCTTTAGAAGTCTGTAGGGACTGATAGGTCTGTAGCTCGCTGAGGAGAGAAGTCAAATTATACTTTATCTTGTTCATTACCAAATTGGTTCTGAACTGAAGGAAACTCTTCGGAAGAGATTCCAAGATAAAGCTTACTTGACTTGACTCATTTATAATAGCTCCGTTTACTTCCGCCACATTGAAGTGGACCATCATGTTAAGGACATGCTCCCTAACAGAGGTTCCCTCCTTCATGCGAGAGTTGTAAACGAATTTGAGGGCTTCATGACAGACCGATGAGGACGGAAGTCCAAACATCTCCTGTAATGAAGACATGATTTCTTTAGCAGAAACCATATCCTCGTGTTTCTTAGCTAACACATCAGATATGCTGGCTAAGATATAGACTCGGGCTTTATCATTAGCCCTTGTCCATCTATCATATGCTTCTCGAACAGTTCGAGTCGCATCCGAGCTAGGAGGGGGAGGACAATCCTCTGATAAGACGAACCTGAGATCATCTAGAACGAGAATCGTATTCAAGTTCGATTTCCAGGTCGCGTAGTTATCGCCGGTTAACTTATCGGAAGCTAGTAAATGAATGAAAGAGCTAGACATGCTGAAAAGAGAATGAATAAATATTAGTGAAAAGGTTTTAACCTAATTTACACACCAATCATGAATTTAGCAAAGAATAATAATGTACCCAAAACTCATTATTAAACTGCAACGATACTTCAGTGGGTCAGAATGGTTGCTACCGAGGGGCAGTCAAGCATTCCTTCACTGAATCAAGACATTCTTGACTAAATGCTAATACCAGAATATCTCATATTCCTATAGCATCTTAGTTATCGCTGTTTGGTCAAGATTTACTAACTCCTTAGCAAATCTCGTAAGTGTGACCCTCCATTTTTAGAATTCATAGGGCGGCCCCAACGATGCAACCGAATGGAAATGTCAAAGTTGGGAATGGCTCTATGTTTCTTTATCCATAAATGGTGATTGAGATGTTCCGATTCCTATGAAACGGCCCTCCGAATGGATCGGTACCACTTGTGGGCACCTAGCAGGCAGAACATAGGAATCTCACGGTTCAATCCAATGGAGGAGACCGCAGGATGTATTGACATACTTCCTTCTCCCACTTACTATAAATACTTTCTCCATTCACCTTGCTCTTGAATTATGTAAATACCATCCGAATGGGGATGCCCTATTGACATCACGAGGCCGAGCATAATTCTCACGGTGTGAACTTGACAGAGAACGTAGGAGGAGAGGGACATATCATATATACCTTCTCAACACCTCTACTAAGTATTTTAAGACGGAATGGGTAAATTACTCAGGCATTATCCGGCTAAGACAATAAGGCCTAAGTCTAGGTAAAACAAACTTTTACCTATGATGTCTAGGTGATAAACACTTTATTACCTCACACCACTCACGCATGCTCATAAAGCCGGGTTAACTTTACTCAAGTACCGGATGGTCCCCAGGTAGGAGGTGTTCCGTAAACCGTCAGCTTAAATACCTCCAACCTCGAACAGGATGTCCCCGGGTGAGTTTCTTGTAACCTTAGCATTTACAAGATATCGACCTATTCATCTAATGAAACGGAACGATACATTCAACCCTAAGTGAGCATGCCTTTGTCTTTGTTATAGATTTTAAAAGTCTATGCCAATTTTACAACGCTTTGCAAAACTAAGACTTACTACAACAAACTTCTACATGCTTCTCAAACATGCAACACTAAGGCATGACAAGTTGAATATTTAATTTCATAATTAATATAACAATTATATCGATTATGATTTTAAATATACAACTCCTAATTCATAAATTAATATAACACTTATATCAATTCTCATGAATTAAGCATGCATCCTATATATTATAACACTTATAACAAACAAAATGCATCTAATGTTGGATGTTTAATTTCATAATTAATATAACACTTATATCAATTATTCTATTAAGCAAACAACATCTAATTCATGAATTAATATAACTCTTATATTAATACTCATGAATAAACATGCATCCTATACATTATAACACTTATAATATACTGTTCACACGAGAATTCGAACGACGAATGGAAATTCGACACGTGTAAATGAATTTGAATTTGTGTTGTTGTATTGTATTTATCTGTATCAGTGCGTAGTGGATTACAATCTCTAATGTTTGATCCTCTGATTCTCTCTCTCAAATGTAAATGTTTCTCGAGGGCTTCGCAGCTTGTTCTCGATGTTGAATTTGGATCGAGGGCTTCGCAGCTTGTTCTCGATGTTGGACTTGTTTCGAGGGCTTTGCAGCTTGTTCTCGTTGTTGAATTTGGATCGAGGGCTTCGCAGCTTGTTCTCGATGTTGAATCTTCAGCTTCACGTAGCGGTGAAGTCTTCAGGTGTTTGATTTTCAAGAAGTGACGTTCAGTCTTCAGGATTCAAAGAGTCTTTCGTTGTTTGGGAATTCTCTCTGAGTTCTTAGGAGAAGAAATTTTCTGAACCTTGAAAATGAAGAATGAACTCTCTATTTATAGAGTTCTCATGGGCCTAGTGGGCTTGGGCCTGGATCCAATGGGCTTGGGCTTGGGTCCAATGGACTTTTGGGTTTTGGGCCCAATGAATTTTTGGGTTTTGGGCCAAATTGTCATTTAAATAACTTTTTAGCCCGATTCGATTTCGAGCCCAATTGAGCTATGACCGAATTTTCTCGGTTAAGTTTATTCGATCCGCCGGCCAAGATGAAGACACGTGGCGACCGCTGATTGGCCGAAATTTCTCGGTCAACAAATGCCCCCTTTTTCGAGAGTTATGCACATGTACGTGTGGGTGAGTCTCGGAAAAATTAAATTTTGAAATTGAAATGTAGGACACCCCTAATTTCGAATCTATCTCGACATATCAATCTTATCGAAATATGAAATTTGGTCCATAAATCAATTCTTTTGATTGATACATCTTTCTATGCTAATTGACCAAAAAATATGAATTGGGCTTACAATTTTGATCTTTCTTATTTGGCACAAGCTTGACTTGAACTTTAGTAGATTCTTGTGTTCTACTTTAATTTCATTTTGGATGTAGAGTAGAGTTTTGGAGTAACCCAATTGAATTTTGAAAAAAGGTTTGACTTTGATTTTTTTTTACTCCAATTTCGAGGTGGAATAAAATTGATTTGAGACTTGAATTTGGATTATTTATGAATCTACATCTTGCTCGAGAATAAATTTAGGAATATGCCCAAATTTTAATTCTAGGAAAATTTTGGATTTTGCTCGAAATTTAGTTTGAATGAAAATTTGACTTGGCATAATTTTGGGATTCCAATTTAAAGTATACCCAAAGCACAAATTTCGATTTGAGACTTGAATTTGGATTATTTATGAATCTACATCTTGCTCGAGAATAAATTTAGGAATATGCCCAAATTTTAATTCTAGGAAAATTTTGGATTTCGCTCGAAATTTAGTTTGAATGAAAATTTGACTTGGCATAATTTTGGGATTCCAATCAATTTTGACATAAAGTTCGCAATTTTGAACTTAAGCTCATGATTATGGAAGGAAATTTAGAACCCGCCTAAATTTCAAGTTGAAGGAAGTATTACAATCTGAAGACAAATATTAACAAAAAAGCTTGTTTGGCAAAGTGGAACATGTACAACCTTTGTTTCCTTTGGTCTTGGGTTCAAGTACACCTTTATACATATTTTTAGATAATTTTCTTAAACAAATGCGTAGCTCGCGCGCGCGGAACTTGGAGATGCGTAGCTCGCGCGCGCGGAACTTGGAGATGCGTAGCTCGCGCGCGCGGAACTTGGAGATGCGTAGCTCGCGCGCGCGGAACTTGGAGATGCGTAGCTCGCGCGCGCGGAACTTGGAGATGCGTAGCTCGCGCGCGCGGAACTTGGAGATGCGTAGCTCGCGCGCGCGGAACTTGGAGATGCGTAGCTCGCGCGCGCGGAACTTGGAGATGCGTAGCTCGCGCGCGCGGAACTTGGAGATGCGTAGCTCGCGCGCGCGGAACTTGGAGATGCGTAGCTCGCGCGCGCGGAACTTGGAGATGCGTAGCTCGCGCGCGCGGAACTTGGAGATGCGTAGATCGCGCGCGCGGAACTTGGAGATGCGTAGATCGCGCGCGCGGAACTTGGAGATGCGTAGATCGCGCGCGCGGAACTTGGAGATGCGTAGATCGCGCGCGCGGAACTTGGAGATGCGTAGATCGCGCGCGCGGAACTTGGAGATGTGTAGAGCCAGCAACAACGAACTTGGCGATGATGCAGCGTAGCAGCGAACTTGGAGATGTTGCAGCGCAACAACGAACTTGGAGATGCAGCGCAACAACGAACTTGGCGATGGGAACATCGATTACTCCTTTATTTTTTTGGTTCAATACATGATAATTTTTTTTTATTTTTTTGTGACTGAACTTAAAGTGTTTTTTTTCTTTAAGTTGCCTACGTACCCTTGAATGGAAGGGATCAAGTCATAACGTAGTTCAAATTACATGATGAATGATCGATTTTTTTTTTTTTTTTTTTTTTTTTTTTTTTGGGCCGTTCACCTTTTAAGCTCGTGCGGGCCAGGAGCAACATGTAGTTTATACTCTTACGTTAAGGAGTATTACATTGTTTTTTTTTTTTTTTTACTTGGGCCGTTCACCTTTTAAGCTCGTGCGGGCCAGGAGCAACATGTAGTTTATACTCTTACGTTAAGGAGTATTACATTGTTTTTTTTTTTTTTACTTGGGCCGTTCACCTTTTAAGCTCGTGCGGGCCAGGAGCAACATGTAGTTTATACTCTTACGTTAAGGAGTATTACATTGTTTTTTTTTTTTTTACTTGGGCCGTTCACCTTTTAAGCTCGTGCGGGCCAGGAGCAACATGTAGTTTATACTCTTACGTTAAGGAGTATTACATTGTTTTTTTTTTTATGCATAAAATTTCTTAAGAAATTTGCCGTTGATTGGGCCAATCCTTAATCCATCTTGATCCACGATCTTGTATGCCCCATTTGTGTAGACTTCTTTGACAACATAGGGTCCGTCCCACTTAGGAGTGAACTTGCTCCCCGTGTGTCGCGTTGTGATGATGGGTCTTCGAACCGCGAGCACTAGATCACCAATTTGAAATGATCGGGGCTTCAAATTTTTGTTGAAAGCCTTGGTCATTCGCGCTTGGTAACATTCCAATGCTTGCTGAGCATCCAATCTTCTTTCATCGAGCGCTTCCAATTCTTCGAGGCGCAATCTTGCATTGTCTTCGGTAGTTAGCCCTTCTTGCACCGCCATTCTTAAGGAAGGGATTTCTCTTTCCAAAGGGAGCACAGCTTCAACCCCATAGACTAGGGAATAAGGTGTGACCCCTGTAGGAGTGCGGTGGGTAGTTCGGTAAGCCCATAATGCCTCACCAATCTTTTCCTGCCAGTCTCTTTTTGACTTGGAGACTACCTTTTTTAGCAAGTTGCACAATGTCTTGTTGAATGCTTCTGCCAATCCATTTGCCGGGGCGTTGTACATGGATGACTTGCATTGCTTGAACTTGAATTTCTCACATAAACTGTCCATCAGACTATTGGAGAATTGTCTTCCGTTATCGGTCACGATGCGGTGAGGGATGCCGTAACGGTAAATGATGTGGGTTCGGATGAAATTCACAACAGTTTCCTTCTTTGCCTCCTTTAACGCAATTGCTTCGGCCCACCTTGAAAAATAATCTGTCCCAGCGAGTATATAAGAATGTCCCGCTGAGGACTTAGGTGTTATTGGACCAACGAGATCAAGCCCCCAAGCTTCAAAGGGCCATGAAGCTATGGTTGGGTGAAGTGGTTCTGGCGGTTGATGTATGAAGTTGGCATGAATTTGACAAGCCTCGCATTTCTTAGCATACTCCATCGAGTCTTGAATCATCGTTGGCCAGTGATAACCCATTCTCTTCAACTGAAAATGAAGTTTCGGTCCCGATTGATGAGCACCACAGACCCCTGAGTGTGCTTCCTCTAATGCCTTTATCGATTCTTCTTTTCCTAGGCATCGAAGAAAAAGTCCGTCATAGGAGCGTCGATAAAGGGTTTCCTTGTAGTAGATGAATCGAGCACTTCTTCTTCGTATATCGGCCTTACGTCGGGACTCTGTGGGAAGTTTTCCATGTTGTAGATAATCTACAATCGGTTGTCGCCAATCCTCTTCCTCAATGACATAGACCGATATTACGTTTGCTTCTTGACTTTCGACTTCAGTTGGCGGTATAACCCATTTTTGACAAATCGGAACGTTCAATATTTCACTTTCGGATACAGTCAGGGCTGTGGCCAAGTTTGCTAATGCATCTGCCTTTGCATTTTCAGCTCTTGGAACATGCTCTATCGTCATACTATCAAAACTCTCTAAGAGTCTTCTTGCATAATTAAAGTAGGGCATTAAATCTGGGTGTTTCACCTCGTATTGGAGTGACAACTGATTAATTATCAGTTTTGAATCCCCATAAATCTCAATGTAGGTCACTCCAATTTCTATTGCTATTTGAAGACCCATAATGAGCGCTTGGTATTCAGCAACATTATTCGAACATACCTCTTCAAATGCGAAGCTATACGGCAGCATGTGTTTTTCAGGGGTAATGAATACTATACCCGCTCCTGCGCCATATCTTCGAGCTGCACCGTCGAAATACATAATCCATGGGTCAACAATTTCAACGTAGAAGATTTCTTCGTCAGGCAGGTCGTCAGATAATTTCCAGTCTGACGGCACCGGATGATCTGCCAAGAAATCAGCTAAGGCTTGCCCCTTCACCGCCTTTTGTGGGATATAGACAATATCATACTGTTGTAGTAAAATTGCCCACTTTGCCAACCGACCTGAGATAATTGGTCTAGACAGGACATATTTGATTGGGTCAGCCTTAGCCACCAGATGCACTGTGAATGCCTGCATATAATGCCTCAACTTATCGATGGCGAAGAAGAGCGAAAGACACATCTTCTCAATGGGTGAATAATTCAGCTCTGCCCCATTGAGAGTTCTACTTAAGTAGTAGAGGGCACATTCTTTACCCTTCTCGCTTTCTTGTGCAAGTAATGCCCCAAGCGACCTTTCTTGCGCGGTAATGTAGAGTATCAATGGCTTTCCTGCTACGGGTGCGCCCAAAACAGGAGGGTTAAGCAAATATTGCTTTATGTTGTCAAATGCATTTTGACATGCTTCATCCCACTCAAAGGTCGTGTCTTTCCTCACCAGTCTCTGAAATGGTTGGCACCGGCCTGCTAGATTGGAGATGAACCTCCTAATATAAGCAAGTCGTCCTTGGAGACTTCTGAGTTCATGCAAGTTTCGCGGTTCTGGCATTTTTTGAATGGCGTCGATCTTGGATTGATCAATCTCGATCCCTCGATGTTTTACAACGAAACCAAGGAATTTCCCCGAAGTTACACCGAATGCACATTTGAGAGGATTCATCCTCAATTGGTACTTCCTCAAACGATCGAAAACCACCTTTAGATCTTTTAAGTGATCCTGTCGCTTTTTGGACTTGACTACAAGATCGTCGACGTAGCACTCGACATGTTTATGCAGCATATCATCGAAGATCTTTTGCATGGCACGTTGATAAGTCGCGCCGGCGTTCTTTAATCCAAAGGGCATTACCTTGTAACAGTATATCCCTTTTGGAGTCCGGAACGCTGTCATTTCTTCATCTTTGAGGGACATTCGAATCTGGTTGTATCCTGATGACCCATCCATGAAAGACAAAGCTTCATGCCCTGTGGTAGCATCGACCATTAGTTCAGTGATGGGCAATGGGAAGTCGTCCTTCGGACACGCACTATTCAGATCGCGAAAGTCAACGCATACCCGTAATTGTCCGTTTTTCTTTCTGACGGGGACAATGTTTGCTATCCATGTCGGGTAGTTTACTTCGCGAATGAATCCCGCTTCAATTAGCTTGTTAACTTCATTTTCAATTTGGGGGATGAGCTCTGGCCTGAAACGTCGTTGAGCTTGTTTGACTGGTCGATACCCATGTTCAATAGCGAGATGATGTACTGCGACTTTTGGATCAAGTCCCGGCATCTCTTTATACGACCAAGCAAAGACATCTTTATACGCGATGAGCAAACTCAAGTACTCACACTCCTCTTCATCGGAAAGTGATGCGCTTATAAAGGTTGGACGTGGTTCTTCCGTCGTACCCAGATTAACTTCTTTTAGCTCATCAACTGTTGGTTGACTTCCATCTTCGAGTGGTAGTGGAGCCTCTTCAACATCCTCTTCCGATATCTCGGCTTCCATTTCTTCCTCGGCAGTAATATGATAACAAGAGGCTTCATCCCCATTCTCTGCATGTTTGCTTGCAGGGTTGGTGATGATGACATTACGTCGTTTAACCTTCAATGCACCATCTGTATTCACAGTGACAAAAGTTTTTCTTTTCATCCGTGAGGGGACGATACTGCGGATCTCTTCATCGCTTTTTGTTTCGCTAGACTCTTTATTGTTCAAAGTCTCTCGAGCCTCTTCGTGTAGGAGGCGATCGAAGATGGAAGTGGATGAAAGTTTCTTATCTCTCTTTGTGGTCACGCTTAATCTTTGCAACGCTGACGTTCGTGAGAGAGATTTATCGGGCAACGTATTTTCTTTCTCCTCTGTCGGCTTACTCAACCTTTGAAGCGCTGACTTTCGTGAGAGGGGTTTAGCGGACGCTGTGTTTTCCTTCTCATCTGTTGGCTTACTCAACCTTTGCAATGCTGATTGCCGTGAGAGAGGTTCAGCAGACGACATGATTTCTTTGTTATCTGCTGGCTTACTCAACCTTTGAAATGCTGATTGCCGTGAGAGAGGTTCAGCGGACGGCGTGCTTACTTTTTTATCTACCGACTTACTCAACCTTTGAAAGACGGAAGATCTGGTGGGTTTGGGTGTTGAGTGCGAACTATCCTCTTTTGTCACAGCCGTTTTCAATCGCTGGAAGGCTGAAGCGCGCGTAGCTGGCGGCTTGATGCGCTTAAAGATGGAGATCCTTGGTTTGACAGCTTCCTCTTCTTTTGAATTGTGTGCCTCTTTGGTCGTTATGTTATTACTGTTGACCACTTTCTCTTTCCCTTTTCGGGTTATCCGGACTGGTTCAGGCGACTTATATCCAAGCCCCTTTCTTGATGCCGGTATAGGATATCCCTCTTTTAGGAGCTTCTTTTGTGTCGAAGAAAGCTCTGACCTGCCCTCGAGGATTTTCAGACCCTTGAACTCAGTGTGAGTTGTGAAGTCATATCCTGCTTTTGCTAGCAGTTTATATGCCTTGGGATCGTACCCTTCTTTCGTTCGTTTCTCAGGTAGGACCATCCCTTTCTGAGTCTCTTTGGACTTCGTGACCTCTTGTTTTGTTATCTTCGTAAGAGGGGTGACAAAATTTTCTTTCAGGATCTTAATGTCACCGACTTTCAAACTTTTAGTACATTCTGCGAATGGTGATTCACCTTTCTTACGCCGGGACAAGGGAACGTAGCGCAGAACAGAAGGGTTCGAACTTTTCTCGTCTTTCAAGACCTTAGCCTTCGTAGGGCTGACGGATGTCTTGCTTTCGCAAAACTTGGGAACATTTTCTTCTTTGATGAATTCTTTCCCTGCGCAAGTCTTCTGCTCCCCGTTGATCAAAGGGATTTCTTTTGGCATTATTTCTTCTATGTTGCTGTTATTTATGTAAAACTTGGCATCCGCGAAATGAGACTCGGCCTCTGAAAACGGCTTAGTGTCTGCCTCAACCTTTTTGACGCCGTTTTGATAAAACTTGAAGCACTGATGCAAGGTGGAAGTTATTACCCCATTTCCATGAATCCAAGGGCGACCCAACAATATTTTATAGGTAGTCCTGGAGTCTATGACATGAAATAAGGTATGTGCTTCCAGGTCTCCGATGATGAGTTGTAGGCGAATCATGCCGATCGCTCGTTGTCCTCCCTGATTGAAACCCTGGATTACCAGCTTGCTACTTGATAGCTCTTCCATCAGGATGCCAATCTCCTTCAGGACTGATTTCGGCATTATGTTGACGGCCGATCCATCATCAATGAGGATTCGACCGACCCTCTGTTCTCGAATGTATCCCGAGACGAACAAAGGTCTATTGTGAGGTTTTGACCCCAACATCAAATCATCATCGGTGAAGCTTATGGACATGCAATCAGACGCACCTGCATGTGCTGTAGAGGTTGAAGGTTCTGAAACATTAGAGTCCTTCAATGTGTTGACGTGAGCAGTTTTGTCCATTTGAGGCAAATCTACTAAATTGGGGGAAGGTGTATCGTCCAGCTTTATTGCCAACTCCGTTGAACTTGGAGTGGCGCTGTCATCCTCAATTGCCACAACGACATGGCACGTAGCAACTTCAACTATTTCTTCCGTCTTCTCATTAAAGAATCCCTTGGGGAAAAATTCCCGTAGGGTCATAGGCTGCTGGGGTCGGGGGAGGTCTTTGTTTTCCTCCACGACAAATTTTGGCTTTCTCATACTCTTTCTTCCTTTTCTCTTTGGAAGTTTACTTTTTCGCCTATACTCTCGAAGTAGGCGGGCTTCTTTCTGAACAGGTCTCTGTCGCCGCATTTTCCGACGAGTTACGACGGTCCATCCTTCATCCTCATCTCCAACGGGTTCGGGCTCCACCCGCGAAGTCTCCTGTAGGATTTCATGTTCGTATCGAACGATTACAGGTTCGCAAGTCCCGAACTGGATCAAACTCTCCTCTTGCTTCTTAGGAGAGACAGGAGATAATTGAACGCCGGAGTTCAATGTTACAGCGGCGTGATTTGCTTGAGCTATTTCGTCGAGATCTAGCTCAATCTTATTTTCACTAGCTAACTTCATGATTAGCTCTTTCAGGACGAAGCATTTGCCTACAGGATGACTGACGACCCGGTGGTATTTGCAGTAGTTAGGATCATTTACCTTTCCTAACTCCTCCGGTCGTTTGCATTCTGGCAGTTGGATGAGTTGCGTTTCCAGCAACTGCTCTAACATATCGGGAATGTCCGAGTCTGGAAACGGGTAGATCTTTTCTTGTCTTTCTTTCAGCGTAAGGCGACGTCTTTCGCCTTTGTCATTTCTTACTTCTGTTTTGTTTTCCTTTGCTTTGGAGGAAAACCTTAAGGGGGCCGTGTTGACGACCATGGATTCTTTCACGACATTCTTCGTGATCTTCCCAACGCTCTTCATTTCCGTCTTCGTTTTCTTTACCTCGGGGATTAAGAGGTCTTTGTTTCCTCTATTGGCAATACTCAACTCCATATCGTGGGCGCGAGTTGCCAGCTCCTCGAATGTTTGGGGTTTTATCCCCTGCAGGATGTAGTGAAGTCCCCAATGCATGCCGCCGATGCACATCTCGACAACGGACACTTCCGTGAGTCGGTCTTTGCAGTCAAGACTCAACGATCTCCAGCGGTTAATGAAGTCGACGACAGGCTCGCCCATTCTTTGACTAGCATGCGAGAGTTCAGACATGCTGACTGTTCGCCTCGTGCTATAGAAGCGATTCAGGAAGTCTCTTTCAAACTGCTCCCAACTGTCGATCGTCTCGGGTTCCAAGTCGGTGTACCAGTCGAAAGCGTTTCCTTTCAGAGTTCGGACGAATTGCCTAACCAGCAAGTCTCCGCGAGTTCCAGCATTCTCGCATGTTTCGACGAAGTGGGCAATGTGTTGTTTCGGATTGCCCTTCCCATCGAATTGTTGAAACTTTGGCGGCTGATACCCAGTGGGCATTCTTAAGCTGTCGATCCTCTTGGAATACGGTTTGGTATACAAGAGGGTGCTTTGGGTTGGTCCACCGTACTGGACTCGGATGGTGTTGGTAATCATGTCCTGCAGTTGTTGGACAGATAAGGAAGCGACTGACGTCGAGTGTTGCGCTTGGTCTTCCTGGATGACCATTTTTTCTTTGTCATTCTTTCTGGCCGCAGGAGTTAGGCTTGACTCCGCGACCTCACGGCTCTGCATCTGACTCCTCAGTTGGGCAATCTCGAAGTCTTTGTCCTCGACTGCTTTCATCAGGAAGCTGATTTTCTTTTCCATCTCAGCCATCGCTTCGTCGTTAGTACGCGCATCCGCCATCATTACAGATACGCTGGAGTCAGACACCTTCTCCGGCTGATCAGAGGAGGGAACAACCTCATCGAACAGAGGATTATCCTTGATGATTATTCCAACCCGCTCGGACTCCGTCAGTCGTTTGTATATTTTGCGCACGATGGCAGGAGTGTGTTCGCCCGTCTGCGAGACTTCTTTGATGACGCGGCTGCGGGTGGTAGGTCCCCTGTAAGGGCTGTTGGAGCTGACAGCCTGGAACGTTGTCTTCTTTGATGCCATTGTTAATTTGTTTTGTTGAGAGAGAGAGATGAAAGGTAGAGGAGTCCCACCGGGCGTGCCAATCTGTTCACACGGGAATTCGAACGACGAATGGAAATTCGACACGTGTAAATGAATTTGAATTTGTGTTGTTGTATTGTATTTATCTGTATCAGTGCGTAGTGGATTACAATCTCTAATGTTTGATCCTCTGATTCTCTCTCTCAAATGTAAATGTTTCTCGAGGGCTTCGCAGCTTGTTCTCGATGTTGAATTTGGATCGAGGGCTTCGCAGCTTGTTCTCGATGTTGGACTTGTTTCGAGGGCTTTGCAGCTTGTTCTCGTTGTTGAATTTGGATCGAGGGCTTCGCAGCTTGTTCTCGATGTTGAATCTTCAGCTTCACGTAGCGGTGAAGTCTTCAGGTGTTTGATTTTCAAGAAGTGACGTTCAGTCTTCAGGATTCAAAGAGTCTTTCGTTGTTTGGGAATTCTCTCTGAGTTCTTAGGAGAAGAAATTTTCTGAACCTTGAAAATGAAGAATGAACTCTCTATTTATAGAGTTCTCATGGGCCTAGTGGGCTTGGGCCTGGATCCAATGGGCTTGGGCTTGGGTCCAATGGACTTTTGGGTTTTGGGCCCAATGAATTTTTGGGTTTTGGGCCAAATTGTCATTTAAATAACTTTTTAGCCCGATTCGATTTCGAGCCCAATTGAGCTATGACCGAATTTTCTCGGTTAAGTTTATTCGATCCGCCGGCCAAGATGAAGACACGTGGCGACCGCTGATTGGCCGAAATTTCTCGGTCAACATATACCATGTGCATAAAACTATGGCAATCTATGTTGTTGATTTAATTTCATAATTAATATAACACTTATATCAATTATTCTATTAAATTAACAACAACTAATTCATGAATTAATATAACTTTTATATCAAAAATCATGAATTGCCAAATATGCATACGATATATTATAACACTTATAACATATTTTCAATGCATGAAGCATGCTTCCTATGGTGGGATTTTAAATCTATATGGCATACGTTATGCACATACAAACATGGAATTTAATTAAAACATACATTCGCAATGCATAATTAATTAAACACACTAAAGTGGATCGATTTTGGCATTTAGCAAGCAATAACTAATTTATTACAAGCTTGATCAACAAGCCACGTCTTGAGCGGACTTCGAACTCTTCGCACCGCCTTTGACCAACTTGCTTCCTCCGAACGCTTCGGCCAAAAACTCTTCGAATTTCTCCTTGTATTGCCCAGAACAAGTTTGAACTTACACCGAACATTTCGGCGAGTTTCAAACTCAAACTTCTTTCACAAAGAACCCTATATGGACTCTAATGACTCTAAAAATACAGACTCTTTAGCATGCATTAAAGCCCATACATTCTCGGGCAATTACAAATAATGAAATTCAAAAGAAACTATGCCAAAATCGATATTCACTTTAGAATCCATTCAGAAACAATTTCTAAATAAAACCCACCATAACTTAAATTGATAGAAATTGAGTGACCAAAAACGCTCTGATACCAATTGATGGAGCGCCCATGGCACGCAGCGGAAGCGATTTTGGATCATGGACACTCTAATTTCATCAATTTAAACAAATGGAAACATGCAAAAGCGATGAAAAAGAGAAGTTAGAACACATACCCTTGTCGTTCGTAATTCTCCAAATTCACCGTCAGAAGCTCCTCACGAGCTCACCGAGCCTTCTCACGAAACCTTCGTGGACCACCCACGGTAGTCCCGCTATCCTCAGGCCGAGAAACGGAGTAGTGGGACTCCTTTAATTCAAGAAAAGAGGGAAGAAGCTCACAGAAGAAAAACAATTTTTCTTCTTTACAGAGAGCCGAAGGAAGAAGAAGAGATAGAGAGAGAGTGTTCAATTCAAATTCACAATTCGAATTTAGCAACCCCAAAGTGCACTGAGATTTTTGATTTTCTTTTATATTGTTTCACGGCTTTATCCGAGCTAGCCAGGAGAACCGTAAGGACCTACAGATCATGAGCTCCAACGATACGAGATTATCCGGTCAAAACTCTTTCAACCGAACTAACCAACATTCGTTAACCCCCGGAGACTCCACTAAAGTCCAAGGGCTGCACTCTCCTCACTGTAGATATATTGTGTCCTGTTGATATAACTATCATCAGTAAGTCGATCCTTCACAGGTTGTTCATAATCACAACGGGTCATTTAAACCGTTTAACCCTTGCATTATATCTTGTTCCTTAAGTACCACTGACACCTCTAATGAACAATTGATTTGTGGTCCAACCATCAAATCAGATTCCTCCCTGATCAGGAGAGGATGGGCCCATTGTTCAAGACCTGGAGTCAGCACTAAAGGGAACAACCTTTCTACTAACCCTGAAAGCGGGTAGGAGTGAATTCCAATCTTGCTACAACTATGTCCCCAGCCACTTATTCAATCTTATCCCCAAGATGGTAGGCATATTGAGTCGGCGATCTGGCCACTCTCACCCGTACAAATCAAAGGATAAGGTTGAATAAACAGGAGTTCATAGTAAGCTCAGGATTGAGATCGAGTTACCTAAGTCATCATATGAATAAACCGGTCTTTACAGTAAACGGTGTTATAAAGAAAGAGCGATTTTATTTCTTGGTTCGGTCTTGTGCAAACTCATTGCACAGGACGCCCTCACTCACATGTCTCTACATGAAACGATTCGAATCACATCGTTTTGTACTATACAAAGTGAGCCGCGTCCAATAGTGTCCCCAGGATAAGGTACCCAGCCTTATCCCTATACTATAGACCATTTTTGGCTGTCTACTTGAACTTGATTCACATTCATGTCACACATGAAGTTCAAGTACTCACACTACTGCCATGGGTGTTAGTTATTGGTATAGGTTAATACAAACACAATTCACTAAAATTCAATAACAACTTTATTGAAATATAATATTTACATATTCAAACAGTTTACAAACTACGAGTTTTAGGACATAAAACCCAACACAATTGACATAAAGTTGTGCTTGTGACTAAAAAGTCATGGGTTCAATCTTCGTTTTAATTAAAATACCGTTAAAAAAAAAAAAAAAACTTGTGCCGCGAAAAAGAGAGATTATTTTTCGAAATTTTTAATGATAGTCTAGGTAAACATATTTTGTGCAGCTATATTCAAATATGTTTATGATGTATTTGTATTTGTTCTAAAATAAAATTTGAAAAAAATGACTTTAATTTGTTTGTTTATTAATCTTAAAAATTAGGTCATTCGAGAAAACACTCAAGAAACAGATACTTTCTGAAAAACAATTATTCACTCATGTTTTTTCTTCTTTTTTTTCTTTAAAAAAATGTTTGGACCACTTATGAAAACACATCCAACTAAAAGACGAAACAAAAACCCCTTTTAGAAAAGTTATTCGATTTTTTTTAACTGATTATTCGAATATTTTTAACTGATTTAAGTGCTATATATTTTTTTTTTTTTTTAAAAATATATAGATATCGATTGATCTATTTACTAATCATATTAAACCATTTTTTTTTAATAGTGATTTAGGCTCCGTTTAAAATTGCAGTAGCTTTTACAATAATTGCTGACAACTGTGCTTATAGAAAAATCAACTGAAGCAAATTAGTGTTCGATAAATTTTAACGGTAGACTTGAATAAGTTAATTATCATGTTTGGTAAATAAATATTAAATTATTGTAATTTAACTATAATGACTAAACTAGACATACTATAAAAATTTGTACATTTTTTTAACAAAAAAAAAATAATAATAAGGTATTATTTTTAAAAAATAATTTGCATTTGATTTATTAATTTAAAAAATTATAAAATAAATTTTGTGGTGAGGAAGAGATACTAAATATATAAAATAATTTTTAATTTTATAAAGATTTGAAAATTTGTTAAGAAGTTGATTGTTAGAGAATCTAAAAGCTAAGAAAGAACAATTTTGGAAGGGTGTGAAATGAACGTTGTTGGCGCAAGATTTTGTACACTATTTTCTCCCGTGAGCATTTCGTCGTCGTCTAGTGTCGCTGAAGTTGGTTGAGACCTGCACAAAGGAGGAGAGTAAACTTGCACCGGTGTGAGGCTAGGCCCACAGGGCTCCGATGCTTAAGTCAGAAAGGTCTGAGCGTAAATAGAAGCAAATGAGTGAGGACTCGTGTAATGTGAGTTGGATAGCCTAAGATTACGTACCTTGTACATACCCTTACAAACATGTTTTATAGGTGTGAGATCGTGGGTCAATCGGGTCGACCCATCCTTTCCTCATCATTAGGATCCGAGATTTCGTGGAATAGGTGTTGACCAATCACCCTATATCCGTACCTATCCTGATGATGATGATCTTGAAGGGAATGAACGCTTCAATCCCCGCAACGGAAGCGTTGGAATGAATTCTTTGTTTTTATTTAGAATTAAACTTAAAATACAAGATTAAGCAACCTATTACCTTTGAAGACAATCATCTTCTTGTGTTCCTTTTTTCAAGAGATCTTCTTCGGTATGACTCGAACAAAGGACCAAAGCTAGGTTAGGGAAAGAATTGTTAGAGAATTATTCTCTACGTTACGGAAACTGACTAATGTGTTTGACCAGTCCTATAAATTTTAATATCTATTATATTAAAATATGTTTTTTTATATTTATTTGAATCTCATTCAAATATCATAAAATTAATCTATTATAATATACATTTAACCAATCTCATCCAAATTTCATATGTATATATAGTTTTCAATATTAATGTATCTAATACATAAATAATTTCCTCTAATATTTAATGTATCAAATACAATAAATATATTTTTCTCTTCTACATTTAATATATCAAATATATTAATTTTTTCAAATTTTTCTTTCAACTAAATTGATCCTTTTAGTGTCGAGCTAGCAAGGGGACCTTATGGGCCTACAGATTTATAAGCTCCAATGATACAAAATTAATTAATTAAACTCTTTAATTAATTAACTTTCATTCATTAATTCTATGTCACTCCACTATAGGCTTCCACTATAGGCTTAAAGTTGCACTCTTATGCACTGTAGGACAAGTTGTGTCCATGGATATAACCATTACATGCAAGTCGATCCTTCACGAGTTGTTCGTAATTACAGCTGGGTCAAAAGTCCGTTTTACCCTTGTAATTACATCTTACACCTTAAGTACCACTGATCCTTTAATGAACAATATATTTATGATCCAACCATAAATCAAGTCCCCCTCGGGCCAATGAGAGGGTGGGGCTCCATTGTTCAAGTCCCGAAATCAGCACTTAAGGGAACTACTCATCTATTTTCCCTATATGAGAATGAGTGAATTCCATCTTGTGAAACTTATGTTCTCAGCTCCCTGTTTGGTCAAGTCCCCAAAATGGTAGGCTTATTGAATCGACTATAAAAGTCATTCTCACCCATACAAATCAAAGGACGAGCTCTCACAGGCAGGAGTTCATAACTCACTCAGGTTTAAGATTGAGTCACATATGATCATCCTGTGAAATATTAATCTTCTCAAATAACGGATTTATAAAGAGAGATTATATATTTTGTGGTCTAGTCTTATACAAACTCATTGTATAGGATACTCCCACTCACATGTCTCTACATGAATGATTTGGATCAAATCATTTGTAACAATTACAAAGTGAGTCGTATCAATAGTGTTACCAGGATAAGACACCCAACCTTATCCATATACTATAGACCCTTTAGGTTATTACTTGATCATGATTCTTCCGTATGTCAATTACATACTATTCAAGATTACACTAATAACCTTTGATTTTATATATATAATGAATATTATAAATTGCAAATAATAATAATAAAATAATAATAAAATAATTATTAATTAATTACGAGGCTTTAGGGCATAAATCCCAACAATCTCCCACTTGCACTAAATCCGGTGAGACATGTATTCTAGGGCATACTCTACACCCAACATGTTCTCCCACTTGCCCTAGTGAAGATGAGACATGTCTCATAATCCTAGACATTCTAGATGACCCTCAAATAATTTAGCATTGGAGAGTCTTTTTATATAGATCAAAACGACTGTCAACTAAAAGTCACCGTGGTCCCTACCATGATGTTTTCTCTCTCAGCATGATACCTTATACATTGGTGGTTTCTCAATTCCTTAATTTTAGCCATTATACCACTACTTTATCTTAATAAAGTGTGATAGGCTTAATCATATCTGAAACGTCGTTCAGATCAATAAGAGACTGTTTTAGCTATATACAAGTTCTTTTTATTGCTTCATAAGCAAAAATATTAGCTTGAACATCAAGCTCTACCACCAAAGGTAAACATAGATTTCCATAAATCTTTGTCAAAACAAGTGCATCTCGTAAAGATCAAATCTTTAACCCCATACACAAAATTATAATTTCTCACTATCCAAAGATATTTTGAGAAAAAAAAATCAATTTTCCACGCAATGGTTATACCATTGGGTTAACTAATATTTTCTAACCAATTTTACTATCAAATGTTATGTCTCATGTGTACATTAGATTTTCTCCTACTCAAACGTGGATAGACAATCTTATGTTCTCAACATTTTGAGGTGTCTGAGGATACTATTCCTTAGAACAGATAAACTTCAGGTAATGATGATACATTATCATTTTTGAAGTACTACATCATATACTTGACAACAATTTTGTCAATATAAGATGTGTGAGACATAAATAACATTTTGTCTTCGAAATCTCTATTTATAGGACATATCCAGTAATTTAAATCATTCATTTGGAATTGGTTAGGTAGTCAACATTTTATGTTGGATTGAAATCTTACATCATTCACAATGAGTAATAAGTCATCCACATAAAATATGAGAAAACTCCACTAAGTAATTAATGATATTCTTGTCTATATAAGATCATTAATATTTATTCAAAGTCATAGTTTTTGATACTTTTATCAACCTTACATTAAAAAATCTAGTGATCAAATTCATTTCATAAATGAACCTTTACTACTTGCAAATATTTTGCTTTTGATTTTTTGAAAATGAACTCATGTAATTGATTTGTAAATGCATTCTTTACGATTTCTTTTCAGAAAAGATTTCTTAAACCTTCACTTGACATATCTCATATGCAACTATGAATTAGGAAATGCTTATAGACTTTAGTATGACAACAAATGAGAAAGATTACTCATGGTTTACTTTCTCCCACTATATTTGCCATTAGTCTTATTTTGAAGGTCTGTACGTTCCTATTTACAAATCTTTTACTTTTGTAGATATATTCATAACCTATGAGTTTTATCCCATCAAGAATATCTATAAGTTCTATATATACTTTATCTCGAGGTTTATGACTTTGGTTTATTAATCCATATCAATAGCTCTCAATTTTGGTATCTAGTATGAAAACTTAGGCTTCAATTAAACCCTCAAAATGGTCGGGTCATCTCATAACTCTGCCACTACGATGAGGCTTATCCAATTTAGGACTAGGATCCATTTGACTATCAAATGTAATTAAATTGTTAACAACTTTTGTTAACTATTTAGGACCTTCACTTGGAACCAACTTATCAACACTATTGAACATATTCCAGTCTTTTCGGGATAGTTTTAATATGTATACTTAAAATTCCCAAAACATGAAGGGATGTAAACTAGTTTTACCACTCTTCTGTAATCTCAAAGTTGTCTCACCTTTTAGATAGAATCATGTTCACTATACAATCTCTATTGTATATCCTAAAAAGAGTCTGATAATGACGTGCAATTTTTTATTGTTCTTACCATGTCTAACAGGGCATTGTTTCTCCTCTTTTAGCACAATTTCACACAATTGTACTTTGTGCCAGAGTTGAGATAAAATCTCACTTTCTATCAATTAGTCTTAGTACGTAAGGTTCCTGTATTTTTCACTGTGATATGATCATAGTGTCTTGATAGATTTACCTAATTGACCTTCAACTTGAGTCTTATATTCCTTGAACTTTTCAAAATATTCAGACTTATGTTGCATTAGGTTACGATACTTATTCCTTGAATAATCATCAGTTAGAGTGATGAAATATTCATCAGTATTTTTTGGCCTGTAGGCTTTTCTAACAAAAATCTATTGATTATCTTACATGAAAGGCAAGATCTTAAGACATATAAAGTAATTAACTCTAACATTTAGAGAATCATCTCTTAGTAGTCTTTTTATTCAAATTGATCAGAATCAATCTTGAGCGCCAAAGACAAGTATCGTATTTTAGGAGAATATAAATTATCTTTACATTTTGGATTCTATAATCCTGAATTTCTCAGTGTAGTATTTTATATGTTAACAATTAACACATACAAATTGTTCTTATCTTCAGCTGAATTTTTTCAAACAATTTTGAAAATAAAATTTTTTAGTACTAAAATATTCATACTATATGAACCTTTTATTAGTAATAAAGTTAGAGAAATTGAATTTCTCCTATGGTACTAAAAAATCACCACATTCAACATTAAGTAACAATTATTTTTTATGGACATCTTAATGTCTCCCACTACATCAATTGAGATGAGTTTTCTATTGCCAACATATACATCATTAAGTATTTTCCAAGAATCATATATAAAATATTGAAGAACAAATCTTTATAGTGGATCTGAATCTACTATCTAGGTGGTAATGTTTATCTTCCACCAAAAATCTAGTAAATCAAATTTACTTTTATTCATGTTCTTCTTCTCATAGAGGTATTTCATAAATTTCTCTTATTATGGCTGCTTCTCTAATTTAGAATCTATTTTCTTTTAGCTATATTCATATGATTTCTTTTCTTGGATTTTGGTAACACTTAATTTTTGAGATCACAACCAGCAAAAGCATAGCTCAACGACATGATGTATCGCCTAGTGATCATGAAGTTCTAGGTTCAACCCCCCACCCAATATGTTGTCAATTTTTTATAAGCCACCTCGTTATCTTGATTTATTAATCATGTGCTTTACGAACAATTCGATTAACATTGACATCAGGTTTTTGAGAACATTTCTCAATAAAAACAAATTGAAGAAAAATTTACACTGTCATTATATAATGTTAACATTATTTTTCCAAGTGATATTATTTTCTCATGTTTGACAAATCAAAATTAAAAATTAAAAATGAGAGAAATGACATAATATTGAAATATATATAAATTTTTTTTTAATAACATGCAATTTCAGCATAGAAAACAAATAATTTGATAAATGAACCCTAAATCATTAATTTCTAATGTTATGATACTTTACTGAGTTAGAACAAGTGTCATCATAGGGTAGGTCAAATGCTCCTTCACTAAACTGAGACAATCTCAACCAAGTGTTATCCCAAAATAACTCTTATTTCTATAACATTTAGTTACCATTAATTTGGTCAAGAAAATCATTAACAACCTTAATGAGATGTTTGTAAGTGTAACCCATCATTTTAGATTCTATAATTTTATCCCAACAAGTGTCGCCATAGGGTAACTCAAGTATTAGAAATAAAATTACAATCTTATCCTTCGAGATTCACTCTGATATTAACCCATGTAAACACCTTTCGTAGGGGACGGTCTAAAAGCCGCTTCGAGGCCCAACATGGATCTCACGTTGTGAACCAATGATAGAGACCGTAGGATATGTTGACACATTTCCTTCTCCCACTTACTATTTAAAATACTTTCTCAAGAGATTCACCCTAATAATCGACTCATGCAAACACCTCCCGGGTCCAAAGCCGCCACAAGGCCTCACATGAATCTCACGTTGTGAATCTATGATAGAGACCGTAGGATTATTTTGACATATGTCTTTCTCCCACTAATTATTTTGAAATAGAGTTTTCTACTACTTAGACAAATTATGTTAATCTCATTTATCTAAGATTTTCAATCTACCCTTTTCATAACCCATATGTTGGTTAGATTGATTTTAATGTGACTTACCAAATATATTAAACTATTTAAAACTAATCACATTATGAGTCTGCTTAATGAAATAAAATAAAATTTGACTAATTTCAGTCAACTTAAGTACCTCACCCGAGTAACCTTTCTTAGACAGGGTTCCCTTATAGTCAATTTTTATTTCCAAATTCATTAATCTTTAATTAACTGTTAATTACTCGATTAATGAACTTTAGTTGATTTTAAGAAATTTTTGTAATCCTATTAAAAACTAATTCACCTTATGGATAATTTTGAAATTTTAACAATTTAAACCCTTTAAAACAAAATTAAAAGATTATCATACATTCTAATCTTATTAGAATAAAAGATAAATTAAATTCAAATAATTAAACTATTTAAAAAATGAATTAAATTACCTTTTAATTAAGGAAAGAAACATCCTAATCTTATTGGGAAAATTTCATAATTTTTATTAGGAAAAGATGAATTATTAGAAAAGAAATATCCTAATATCATTAGAAAAAAATCATAATCTTTATTATGAAAATATGAAATCCTATTAGAAAAAGAAGTATCATAATTTAAAATTTCCAAATATAAAAATTATATTGAAAGATTTGAAAATATAAACATATTAGAAAATCATCTAATCAAATTAGAAGAACATTTTAATCATAATACTCCAAATATAACAATTATATTAAAAATAATTAAAATGCATGATCATGTTTAACCTATGGCGAGATTTTAATTTAGATATGACATACGTTATGCAATCAATCACAATTTAAAACATACATCAACATGCAAAATTAAATTGAAAAACACAGCAAAATTGTCCGACATATTTGACATATCCCCAAAATTTGAAAACTATTTAAATTACAAAAAATGTAACCCAAGGCATATTTGGTTTTCAAATATCTTTTCTTTTTGGATGTTCCAAACCTGAATCAAATTTTCAGAACTTAATTTGGACATTCGAAATCCAATCCGACATTTCAAATCTAAATCCAAATTTACAGAACTGAATTTGGACATTCCAAAAATGAATTTTGATATTCCAAATCCAATCCATGTACATTCCAAATCTGAATCCAAATTTCTAGAATTGAATTTGGACATTCCAAATCATTCCAAAGCTGAATTTGGACATTCCAAATCCATTCCATGGACATTCCAAATTTGAATCCAAATTTTCAGAATTCGATTTGGACATTCCAAATCCAATCCAAATTTGAATTCAATTTTCAAAACTGATTGCTTCACTTCAATTCCACAATTTTGCATCCACGCAGAACTGATTGCTTCAAACGCCAGACTTCACAAATCCATCTTCAATTCCACTTCCACGCAGGACTTCATCTTCAACCGTGCAGAACTTCATCTTTAATTCCACTCAAGAAATCCAATTTCACAATTTATTCACAATTCCAACACGACTTCACAACGTACAAAATTGCATACTTTGATTTGAATAATTTTGAAGTTGTAGCTATACATATACTTATGAATACCCAGCCGCATACGAAAAACAAACTTGCTCTGATACCAATTGAAGAGAATGAACGCTTCAATCCCCGCAGCGGAAGCGTTGGAATGAATTCTTTGTTTTTATTTAGAATTAAACTTAAAATACAAGATTAAGCAACCTATTACTTTTGAAGACAATGATCTTCTTGTGTTCCTTTTTCCAAGAGATCTTTCTCGCTATGACTCGAACACAGGACCAAAGCTTGTGGGAGCCTTCTTGAAAGATCTTTTTGAAAGAATGAGAGAATTGTTAGAGAATTATTCTCTACTTTAGGGAAACCGACTAATGTGTTTGACCAACCTTTTGACTAAACCTAAATGTCCTATTTATAGGTCTTTTAAAAATTAATTTTATTTAATAAAATATATTTTAATATCTATTTTATATTTATTTGAATCTCATTTAAATATCATAAAATTTATCTTTTATAATATACATTTAAGCAATTTGAATCTCATCCAAATTTCATATGTATATATAGTTTTCAATATTAATGTATCTAATACATAAATCATTCCCTCTAATATTTAATGTATCAAATACAACAAATATATTTTTCTCTTCTACATTTAATATATCAAATATATTAAATATTAATTTGAATAATTCAAATTTTTCTTTCAACTAAATTGATCATTTTAATGTTACTATGAGTTAGCAAGGGGACCTTATGGACCTACAGATTTATAAGCTCCAATAATACAAAATTAATTAATTAAACTCTTTAATTAATTAACTTTCATTCATTAACTCTAGGTCACTCCACTATAGGCCTAAAATTACACTCTTATGCATTGTAGGACAAGTTGTGTCCATGGATATAACCATTACATGCAAGTTGATCCTTCACGAGTTGTTCGTAATTACAGCTGGGTCAAAAGTCCGTTTTACCCCTATAAATACATCTTACACCTTAAGTACCACTGATTCTGTAATGAACAATATGTTTATGATCCAACCATAAACCTGTTGAGTTTTATGTCCTAAAACTCGTGGTTTGTAAACAATAATGTTTGTAAATACTCTATTTAGTAATAAAGAGTTATTAAGTTTTATTCAGTAAAAGAGTTTACTAGAATAATAAAGTGAAACATGTTTAGATTAATCTATACCAATGACCAACACCCATGGCGATTCATGAGTACTTGAGCTTCATGTATGACATGATTGTGGATCAGGCTCAAGTAGACAGTCAAAACGGTCGATAGTATATGGATAAGGCTGGGTACCTTATCCTGGTAACACTATTGGATGCTGCTCGCTTTGTATTGTACAAAATGATGTGATCCGAATCGTTTCACATTGAGATGTGCGAGCGAGGGCGTCCTGTGCAATGAGTTTGCATAAGACTGAACCGCGAAACAAGTCGCTCTCTCTTTATAACACCGTTTACTGAAGAGACCGATTTTTTCATATGATGACCTAGGTAACTCGAGCTTAATCTTGAGCTCGCTATGAACTCCTATTTATCGAGAGTATCCTTTGACTTGTACGAGTGAGAGTGACCCATTAGCGTCGACTTAATATTTCTACCATCTTGGGGATAAACTCGAATAGGTGGCTGGGGACATAGTACAACAAGATGGAATTCACTCCTAACCCGCTCTACATGGTTAGTAGATAAGTTGTTCCCTTAATAGCTGACTCCGGGGCTTGAACAATGTGCGCCCACCCTCTCCTTGGAAAGAGAGGGTCCTGATCTGCTGGTTGGACTTAGTGTGTTTTAATTAATTATAATAATTATAATAATATAATTATTATTATAATTAGACTTAGTGTGTTCAACATGTCTTGCATGTTGAACACCTAAGCTCCATGTTTTCCCACTATCTCAATTGGGATTGAGATTTGCTTGATGACTCTCTTCAAGCTTTCTCTCTAGAATTCTTCAATTGTTGAAGAAAACTCCATTAAAGGAGCTTGAAGGCTGAAGCTTTGGTGATTAGATGAAGCTATATTGAGGTGTTCTTGTGAAGAATTGAAGAAGCTTGAATTGTTCAACCTTCTCCCTCATCTTCTTACTTCAATTGTTGAAGTTTTATGTGAAGCTAGATGTGGTTTTGACATTCTTGAAGAGTTCAACAGGTTCAAGAACCAGGTTCATCTTCTTCCTCATTTAAACACCATAGTTTCTTCCTCTTCTACTTCCTCTTCACCCTCTCAACAAACTCCCTTAGCTCAAGGAGTCCCACCACTCCGCTATTAAGTCCGAGAATAGTCGGGACTCCTCTAAGGGTGTTACTCATCATGTTCGTGCTGAGTTCGTGACCGGAGGAGAGGTAGAGGACGAGAGGGCAGTAGAGGTGTTGAGGAGACGAGAAGACGCATCAAAAAACCAGGTATGTTTTTTCCCGTCTTCTTGTGTTCTGGTAAATTTACCGGTCAGGTTATACCGATAGAAAATTTACCGGTTGCAGGCTAAACGCTGTTTCTGAAGCGTGTAACATTTGATTTTTCGGTCGAGATTTACCGGTCGTGCATACCGGTGGGATTTTATCGAAGGATCTGACCGGTAAATGTTACCGGTCGAGTCTTACCGGTTCATCTTTACCGGTGTAAGCTTTCAAAGCTTACCAATATCGATATATCGGTTCAAGGCTTACCGATAAGGATTTACCGGTTGGTTCTTACCGGTCTAATCCTTATTGGTGTAAGTTTACCGGTGCGAGTTTAGTGAAACTTGAACTGGTTTATCGGTGGTAAACTTACCAGTCTGGTCTTTACCGGTGTGAATTTATCGGTGCTGTTTTAATCACACGGTATTACCGGTCAAGGCTTACCGGTTGAAACACTTGTGAAGCGTTTACCGATTGAGGCTTACCTGTGTAATTTTTACCGGTCAGATCTTGTGATCTTTACCGGTGGCACACCGAGGTGCCTTACCGGTGTGTCTTTATCGGTCAACCTGGGGGTTGACTTTTACCAGTCGATAAGGACATTTATCGGTGGCTTTCGAGGGTTGAAAAATGCAAAGTGTTGGTTATTTTTCTCTCTCCCGGTTTGTTGCTTATTGATTGCTGAAGATCTTCAACCAGTTTAGGCTTCTTCAGCTGCGCCTCTGGTTGTGTTGGGATCTCAGTTCCATCAATTGGTATTAGAGCATGCTTTAAGCTCTCAATTTGGAACAAATTGAGTCCTAGGTGGGTTGTATTTGATTTCTTGCTTGGGTGGCTGAATTGATATCGGTTTTAGGTATCCCCTTTATTTTTGCTCTTTACTTTCGGTATGTAAATAGCCTTGGTTTGTTAAAAAAGGCTTAATGTGTGGCTAAGAGTCTGTAATTCGTTAAGTCTTAGAGTCTAGGGCTGTAGCGGTGCTGAGGAGCAAGGAGCGAAGTAGCCGAGGTTGCTGGGAGCTGTTCGAAGAGTTCGAAAAGCTTCAAGAGCCTAACTTGGGGTTGGGAACAAGCGTGTAATAACTAGTATTGCGTGCTTGATGCCAAAAACCGATTCATTTTAGTGTGGTTAATTTATAGGATGCATGAGATGTATGGTTTAAATTAACGCCCCTTGTTTGTGCATAGAGTATGCCATGTAGATTTCAAATCCCACCTTAGATAGCATGTTGCATGCATATCATATGTTATAAGTGTTATAATGTATAGGATGCATGCTTAATTCATGAGATTCAATATAAGTGTTATATTGGTTATGAATTAGGAGTTGTATGTTTAAGAGCATAATTGATATAAGGGTTATATTGATTATGAAGTTAAATATTCAACTTGACATGCCTTAGTAATGCATGTTTGAGAAGCATGTAGATGTTTGTTGTAGAAAGTCTTAAGTTTTGCAAAGCGTTGTAAAATTGACTTAGACTTTTAAAATCTATAACAAAGACAAAGAGCATGTTCATTTAGGGTTAAATGATTCGATCTCATTCATTAGATGAATAGGTCGATATCTTGTAAATGCTAAGGTTATGAGAAACTCACTCGGTGAAATCCTGTCTAGGTTGGAGGATTATGAATTGACGGATCACCTCCTACCTGGTGACTATCCGGTACTTGAGTAAAGTTAACCCGACTTTATGAACATGCGTGAGAGGTGTGAGGTTAGTAAAGTGTTTATAACCTAGACATCTCAGGTAAAATAACCTAGACATCTCAAGTAAATGTTTGCCTAGACTTAAGGTTTTATATTCTTAGCCGGATAAAACCTGGGTAGTTTACACTTGTGAAGCGTTTTCCGGTCGAGGCTTACCGGTGTGCCTTTTACCAGTCAGATCTTGTGATCTTTACCGGTGGCACACCGAGGTGCCTTACTGGTGTGTCTTTACCGGTCAACCTGGGAGTTGACTTTTACCGATCGGTAAGGACATTTACCGGTGGCTTTCGAGGGTTGAAAAATGTCAAGTGTTGGTTATTTTTCTCTCTCCCGGTTTGTTGCTTATTGATTGCTGAAGATTCTCAGCCAGTTTAGGCTTCTTCCGCTGCGCCTCTAGTTGTGTTAGGATCTCAGTCATGAGTTTGAGGTGCAACTATCGGGGGTTGTGACTGACCTTGCGAAGAAGCGTTCGGTCGTGGAACGCCTTTCCAGACAGATTGCGAGGGATGTCGGGGATTTTGCGGAGCTGAGGTCTGACCTAGCCAAGTTTGTGAACGCCTTTCATGATTCTGGAACGTTTACTACCGCGATGCAGATGTGTTTGGACATCCTTCTTGAGGACGCTGGAGTTTTGATTGGGAGGCATGTCCTCATGCGACCAAGCGAAGATGTCCTGGTGTTCCTGGAGGAACGTCGTCATTTGTGCCGCCTATCCAGTGGACAGTCGCGACCCGATGCACACTTTCCGTCCCGGTGTGATCTTGACCCGTCGGACCTCGTCTACAGTAAGGCCGTCAGGCTTCTTGTTGCTTCCGCTGAGGTGTGGTTTGTGGGTTCGCCTTCGATCGGGGGCCCGACGGTTTGGTCGTTGGTCTCAGCGATGGTGCATACCGACGTGACTTTCAGAGTGACAACATAACACTCACGTGAGGATTTCTGATGACCGTGGACCACACCGACACCGACGAACTTAATCATTTGTTGATAAGTGGAAGGGACGACCCCGAGGGAATGGATGTTGGGTTGTCCCAGGATCGCGTTTTACGTTGAAGTAGTGTGAACTACAACGAATTCCACCAGTAGAGTGCTGACGATGGCCCCATCCCTGATTCTGACCGGGAGCTTGATAACACTCTAAATGTGCTATTTTATAGCTCACAAGTCTTGTGAATTAAGGAATTAATTGTGCTTAATGTTTATATTTTGTAGAATTTAATTGCTTAGGGTTAAATCAGACCACTGTATTATTTTAGGGCTTAAATGAGTATTTTAGAGGATAATATCAATTAATCGTTCTAAGTGTTTATACCATATAAATTAATTAATCAAATGTTATCTCAAATATGATAAGTGGTCTGGTGGTGCAAGAAAACTTTGGCAGAGCGATCGGCCTGAGTTTGAGTCTAGGGGAGGATAAAATATCAATTTATGCTTGTAAAGCACAGCCCGACGCAACCGAGTATAAAAACTCATCTTCTCCGATTTTACCTTGATGCATTAGTGAGGGTTTGTCTTAATTTCTTAGCTTAACATTGATTATTTCTTGCATCTCCTTCCTTTGTTTGTATCCAAGTAGCATGTGTAACTGATTAGGAGTGATGCCCGAGTCCTTATGCATCTTATACCATTAAAGATTAAGACGTATAATTGCCTCAATCGCCAAGTAACAAGGGTCTGCCTCAATCGCCAAGTAACAAGGGTCTAAGCGTGGCTAATTAAGACGTATAATTGCCTCAATCGCCAAGTAACAAGGGTCTAAGCGTGGCTAATTAACTGGAGCCTAAGTGACAGTTGGGAGTATCAGTTAATTATTGAGGGAAAAATCGAATTAGTCTTAAGAGTAATTCGTCGCGATGATTAAGACGTATAATTGCCTCCATCGCCAAGTAACAAGGGTCTAAGCGTGGCTAATTAACTGGAGCCTAAGTGACAGTTGGGAGTATGAGTAGGGAAAAATCGAATTAGTCTTAAGAGTAATTCGTCGCGATGTTACCTGTTATTGTTCTTTAATCAATTTAGGCTTGATCAACTTAGATTAATTAAAGAGCATGTTTAATTATAATTTACGCCTCTAATTAATTCATTGTGATGTTTGTTACGGAGACGAGCAAACATTTCGCGTGTATGAGATAGAATCGCTAAGCATGTTAGAATCCCTATGATGTAAATCGCATCAAGTCAATTCCGATCCTTCGAATTAGGAGCACATGTTACTTATTTTATTTTTTCGTTATTTAACTTTTTGTCATTTAATTTTCCGTAACCCAATCCCCCTTTAATTTACTGTTTTATTTTGAGTTTTAATTAAAAGCAAATAGAAATTAATTAAGAGAAGTTAATTTAGGTTCCCTGCGGATCGACCCGATTACCACTAGCTACAGGTTAACTTAGTTGTATCGGTATTATAAATTTTATTTTGGAAAACCTCGACAACTTGAAATTGGATTACACCATGAAGTGTTCTACCAAAATTGGCGTCGTTGCCGTGGAACCATTTAGTTTCTCTTAGTTAAATTTCATTTGTTAGAAAATCAAAAAAAATATTTTCCTTTTCTTGTGTTTTCTTGTTTTAGCATGACAGAAGTTCGTTTAGAAGATTGGGTAATAGCTTCCAGTCGTGAAGCTGAAGAAATTGCTCTTGATCACGATAGGGAATTTAGAGAGTTTGATGGAGAAACCGAGATTATTCCCCATAGTGATGAGTGAGTTAGGAGATTACATGCTATAAAAAGACTTCAGAGGGAAATGGAAAAGATGCACTCCGAGTTTTGGTGGACATTTATTAGAGAAATGCAGGCAAGAGCAAAATGTTGTATTTGCTCGGTTGTGGGTCATACTTCCTACACATGTCCTGAGTCACCACAAACATGCTTTCTTGAAGCCTACCCCGTCCAAGAGCATCCCGAGCAAAAAAACCAATTTTCTCTACCCTCTAACCGAGGTGTTGAATAAATGAGGGAGCGAATTGGTCGTATGCTCAAAGAAATGCGCCCATATCGCAAGGAAGAAATCGAGAATATTTTGCCATGCGAAGATGAGATTGGAGAGATTAAGGAAGAGGTCGAGCCTAGTCCCGAGGAGGAAATTCAGATGATAGAGTTTGAGGCTGACGAGTCTCTATCTGTTTTATTTCCTGAAATTTCCTTAATTGATGCATGCTTTCTTTCTTATTCTCCTCTTGAGTCTTTTAATTATGTTGAGTCAGTTGAGTCTTTCTCTTTGTTTGAGTCTGCTGAGTCTTTTCTTTTTCCATATATCGAAAATACCAAAGAAATAATAACTCTGTCCGACTGCCTTGAAAAGTTGAAGAGTTTGCTTCTCTTAGTAGGTTTTGTTGATTCAAGGAAGAAGGGGCCGAAGAAATACGAGAATTTCTACGTACCTTGACAGAGTGGAGGACACGTCGAACATAACGACGTTAAAAAATTGCGCTTCTTGGGAGGCAACCAATGAGTTTTTCAATTTCCTGTCTTTACTTTCAGTTTTTATTTTCCTAGCTTAGTTTTTCTTACTTTCTTTTGTAGAAGCTTTGACCTAAGGAACGAGCGAGTGGGCTAAGACTGCGCTGCTCCAACCACCAGCCTAACAAAATTATGGGGAGGTTTTCTGTTCCCTTAAATTTTGTGCTTTTATCTGCTTAATCTGAAGTGTTAATACATAGAAGACTATGTATCTTTTAAGGTTGGGGGTGGAATTGTCTGTTGGATTGGATTTTTGTAGTTGTTGAGCTGTGGAGATTCTGAATTTTAAGTGTTTTAGTCTGCTGTTGCATGTTGTTCGATGAGTAAAATCTAGGAAATGCTTTTAAATTCTTCGTATTTGCATATCTAGAAAAGCATGAGATTGTATGCGTTGGTTGAGCTTATTTAAAAAAAAATTAAAAATTTTATGTCGCTCCCTTGCATCTATCGAGCACATAACATCTTATTCTTGGTTCTGTAGGTTTAGAATTGTCTTATGTAACCTGAAATCATGTTGTCACCCCGAAAGGCACCCTTAGGGAAGACTTGATGCATTATAGGTTGTAATGAGTTAAACGAGTTATAGCGAAGCTATTGCCTAAGTAAAGAAAAGCTAAGCATTAAAATAAAAACTCCTGAGATGCTCCTCCTTCTTAAATGCGCATTGAGAAATGATCATTAGTCCTTAAAAATGTGAAGCTTGCCCGTAGTTAGATACATTATCTAGTGGAACTGCAGGTAAGCTGGAACGAATGCAAGTTTGACATGTTAGGCTCTCTTGGAGAAGCAAAGCAAAGAAAAGAAAAGAAAAGAAAATAAAGAGTACAAAGTACTTAAAAGAAAAAAAAGAAAATTAGGCCTTTTTATTTGTTACTCTTTTGATTGTTGAAAAGACATTAGATTGTTCTTAATTGCTAGAAGTAGGGGGAAGACGAGATGTAGGGTTGCAAAAGGTTTTTCTTGTCTATAAGAGCTAGAATAGGTTGGCTATACACACTCACACGTAAGGGAGTAACAATTTAATTTTTGAAATGTTCTCAATTTGTGCATGCAATTGACTGCTCTCTTTTGTTGTAAATGCTTTGCTCTTAAAAGTATCAAGGTTAGAGTCGACATGCAATTTCATTCTTTAGAGATAATTCAGAGTTTGCCTTGTTCGAGGACTAGCAAGATTTAGGTTGGAGGTATTTTGATAGCACTCTAAAAGTACTATTTTATAGCTCCTAAGTCTTGTGAATTAAGGAATTAATTGTGCTTAATGTTTATATTTTGTAGAATTTAATTGCTTAGAATTAAATCACACCACTGCATTAGTTTAGGGCTTAAATGAGTATTTTAGAGGATAATATCAATTAATCGTTCTAAGTGTTTATACCATATAAATTAATTAATCAAATGTTATTCCAAATATGATGAGTGGTCTGGTGGTGTAGGAAAACTTTGGTAGAGCAACCAGTTTGAGTCTAGGGGAGGACTAAATATCAATTTAGTTTTTTAAAGCACAGCCCCAAGCGTCGAGATGCTACACCGAGTATAAAAATTCATCTTCTCCGATTTTTAGGTCATTCCTTCTTTCCCCATTGTTGTAAAACTCGATTTTGGGAGCTCAAACTCCATTTTTCTCCCTATTCTAGTATATAGAAGTTCAAATTTTGTTGATTTAGCTTGATTCTTACAACGGGCAACTAAGGTAAGTGCTCTAATTTTCATCTTCTCCGATTTTTAGGTCATTCCTTCTTTCCCCATTGTTGTAAAACTCGATTTTGGGAGCTCAAACTCCATTTTTCTCCCTATTCTACTATATAGAAGTTCAAATCTTGTTGATTTAGCTTGATTCTTACAACATGCAACTAAGGTAAGTGCTCTAATTTGAGGTTTAGGGATTTTTATAACAACTTGATTTTCATAATCTAATTTCTTTTCTGTATTTGAAAAAAATCACACAAATCTTGTTGAAATCATCTAAGTTTTCTTCTAAGGATTTTGACGATTGCATTCTAAATCCAAAAAACCTTTCCTTCAAGTAAATCTTATTTGACAGAGATTTACTTAAATAAAGTGGTTCCAATTTGGTTCACAATTCTACTGGTTTATCAACATCATTGACCTGTCGAAGCACATTATTTGAAAGATGAAGAATCATTGTGCTATAAGCTATTTCCTCCATTTCAAGTTATTTTTCTTTGGTTATTTCCGCAGACCATACTTCTGGTTTATCTAATACTTTACCTAGTTCTTGTTGTACCAAAAGAGCTTTCAGTTTTTTTTGTCCAAATACTAAAATCTCCTTTTCCATCAAACATATTTAGTTCGAATTTTGCAGACATATTTGGAAATTTAACGGCCAAATAAAAATATTGATCAACCTCACAAAAACTTTAGATCAACCCAATCTACTGATTCAAACCAGACAAACAAAATTTCAGATCAGCCCAACCAGAAATACGAATCTGCCAACCGATAAAATTTCAGATCAATCAACCAAGTCAGAAGAAACAGAGACGAAAGACTTACAAATTCAAAAATGAAAATCACTGCTACCGATCAATTTACCATGACTCCGATACCATTTGTGGTGAAATATCACACAAAAATCCACTCCTTTCACGAAATCACAACAAACCAATTGAGATAAAACACACTAAACAATTATAGAAAAATAGAGAATAAGACACTAGAATTTATAGTGGTTCAACCAAGGAGGTCTACATCCACTGTGCAAGGCGAGATCAATTTTTATTGCTTCAACATCAAGAACATACAAACGATTGGAATCGAAATCGAAAAACGAAAGAGGGATAAATTCTAACAAAGCTCAAAACTCTCTCTCACAAAGAATCACCATACACCATCGAAGAAGAAGAATACACAACGAAAGAGAAAACTAATTTCTCATGAACTTCTTCAAATCGACAGTTCTCGAAGATGGCTCCAAGACCTCTGTATTTCGTACGGTTTTTCCACAATTGGAGAAGACCATACAATTTCTAATTTCACGACAGTTAGATGGTGATGTGGAGTCTTTCACATAGGCTTTGAGACCCATTCATTTGAGCTTTGTACAACCAATAACTTTAGGGGAGTTCCTCCTAAATGTCACTTTTAGAGATCACTTGAGAAAAATGTCCAAAATTAAATCCATCAAAATAATGTTCACACTTGCCTTTCACATGAGTTTAATATTCCACACTTCAGACCATTTTACCCTTCCTAGATAATTAATATGCAAAACCTTCATGGATAGTGTTTAATATTCCACACTTCAGACCATTTTACCCTTCCTAGATAATTAATATGCAAAACCTTCATGGATAGTGTATCTCCATGATTGTCCTAAAATTAAGCAATTAAAAAAAATCAAATCTCCCTCTGAATTGATTAGTACGCAATAATTTTCTATTTTTAAGATAGAATTTTGTTTGAATTTTTTTTTTTTAAATCTTTAAATATTTTGTTTGAATTTATTAATTTAAGTTTAACCATTTAAATCATTAGATTTTTTTTCAACGAGCAAAAAGGAGAGAGACCAAAATTAAATATTTTGTTTGAATTTGTTAATTTAAGTTTAACCATTTAAATCATTAGATTTTTTTTCAACCAGAAAAAATGGAAGGGACTAGAATTAAATATTTTGTTTGAATTTATTAATTTAAATTTAAGCATTTAAATCATTAGATTTTTTTCGAGGAGGAGAAGGGGAGGGACCATAATTAAATATTTTGTTTAAATTTATTCATTTAAGTTTAACTATTTAAATCATTAGATTTTTTTTCGAGGAGAAAAGGAGGGACCAGAAACCAGGTTCAAAATCTCGTTAGGAGAGAATAGAGAGATTGAAGCATGGTATGGTTCGATACAAACAGCCAAAAGCCAAGAGAATGACAAACTTGTTTTAAAAAAACTGTAGGAGCTTTGTTGTTATTATGGTCAGTTCATCGATCAATGCCCTCCAAATGATGAAAGAGGATCCACCCATTTGCAATCGACGATTGGATTGAGTTGTAACGGTGAAAGCAGAGATCTCCAATGCATTCAAAGCAATCCTAGCATCACCATCATAAGTAGCAAACAAGACATCAATGACATCCTCCCCAATTTGAACCACCATGAAAGCAATTTGAGTCAATCCTTTCTCAGAATCATCCACAACTCGTTTCAAAATTAGGGCAACATTGTTGGATTTCAATGGGTTAAAAGTAAGAACTCTAGATCTAAACAATTTTTTTTTTGCATATGATTTTCCTCTTTTTCGAGTCATTTCACATCACATTCTCTTTCTCCTTATTAATCATATGGTTCTCCACCCTATGGATAAATATGTTTTATGATTTTAGATTTTAGATCAGATATGTTTTAGCAATTTAGATTTAGAAGTTTTGATTCTGTTTTTTTAAGTAGAGTGTATCTTTTAAATTTTGTTAGTAGATGTTCAATTACACTATATTTTTTTTTGTATGTTTTTTTTTGTATGAATTTTATTGCTATATGTTCAAGTACACTTCATTTTTTTTTTAATTTGTATTTTTCTCTGTTTTATTTTTTTTTTGTTGAGTAGACTCAATTTTTTTTTAATTACACTTTATTTTTTTTTCGTCTTTTTTATTTTATTTTTTTCCGTCTTTTTTTTTTCTCTCGCAATTTTAGAGATACTCCTGCTCGCGATTTAAAAAACCTAGTTATTGATTTAAAAAACCTAGTTATTGATTTAAAAAACCTAGTTATTGATTTAAAAAACCTAGTTATTGGTCTGTCATTTTTCACGATCTCTATTCCAGTATTGTTTTCGAGATTTCTAATTCCAATTCGTTTTCATTCAAATAATATTTTCAGTGTACCTACCATCTACCATATTTACCCAGTTACATGTATTTGATAAGTTAGTTGGTAAAATTGCATGCTATTGATTATTTTTCATAAAAAAAATCCAATAGGATCTTCAATTTAATATTGGATAAGTTTGTTGGTAAGATTGCATGCTATTAATTATTGTTCATAAAAAAAATCCAGTTTTTTTTATCGTTATTTTGTAGCTGGTAGGATCTTCAATTTAGTACTTTCATTTTTCAATTTCGTGATTGTACGGTAGTTTTAGGGAAATCAGGGAAATTAGTTATATCGTATCTTTACAAAACACCCGGGAAATTAGTTATATTGTATCTTTACAAAACACCCGGGAAATTAGTTATATTGTATCTTTACAAAACACCACGGGAAATTAGTTATATGATATCTTTACAAAACACCACGGGAAATTAGTTATATGGTATCTTTACAAAACACCACGGGAAATTAGTTATATGGTATCTTTACAAAACACCAGGAAAATTAGTTATATCGTATCTTTACAAAACACCAGGGAAATTAGTTATATTGTATCTTTACAAAACACCACGGGAAATTAGTTATATGGTATCTTTACAAAACACCACGGGAAATTAGTTATATGGTATCTTTACAAAACAACAGGGAAATTAGTTATATGGTATCTTTACAAAACACCAGGGAAATTAGTTATATGGTATCTTTACGAAACACCAGGGAAATTAGTTATATGGTATCTTTACAAAACACCACGGGAAATTAGTTATATGGTATCTTTACAAAACACCAGGGAAATTAGTTATATGGTAACCAGGGAAATTAGTTATATGGTATCTTTACGAAACACCAGGGAAATTAGTTATATGGTATCTTTACGAAACACCAGGGAAATTAGTTATATGGTATCTTTACAAAACACTAGGGAAATTAGTTATATCGTATCTTTACAAAACACCACGGAAATTAGTTATATCGTATCTTTACAAAACACCACGGATCTTTACAAAACACCACGAAAATTAGTTATATCGTATCTTTACAAAACACCACGGAAATTAGTTATATCGTATCTTTACCAAACACCACGGATCTTTACAAAACACCACGGAAATTAGTTATATCGTATCTTTACAAAACACCACGGAAATTAGTTATATCGTAAATTAGTTATATCGTATCTTTGCAAAACACCACGGAAATTAGTTATATCGTAAATTAGTTATATCGTATCTTTCCAAAACACCACGGAAATTAGTTATATCGTATCTTTGCAAAACACAGTAATCAAATTATATTGTTTTGGAGGTTAGGATCTTATACATCGTGATAGGATAATTCAAATCTTTTTCAAGAAGGGTACTTTAGTCTTTAGTGCATCGTCAATGCTAAATATAACTTTTAGACATTTTTACCATAAAATCTTTTTGGACAATAATCATAAGTGACAATTAATTATGTACATTCTTCAAGTTATCCCTAACTTCAGCCCATAACTTCTAATAAAAACTTTTTAGATATGACTTGAGTCAAACACCCAAATCAACAATTAAGTCAAGTGAAATTTTGTAGTTCTATCAATTATATTTAGTCATATATGAATAATTAAAAGTAATGTGAGACCCTAAGTATAAAATAATAACGGAAGGCCAACTATACCATTAGCTAAAATTTGAAAGTATGAGATCCACTAAATTCTTAATGTTGATAAGTTCGATTTCCACCCTCACATTTCTCACAAAAAAACAAAATAATAATAACTAAGGAAAAAAAAATTCTTCCATTGTAATTGGGTCTATATTATAGGTGTACATGAGTTGAGTTGGGTTGGAGGGTTTTCTGACCCAACTCGAAAATATCGGATTTGTGGATTCCTAACTCAACCTTCCAATTTTTCAGATTGGGTTGGATTGGAGTTATATAGGGTTGGTGTTTTTTTTCTTAATTATTTAAAATATATTTATACAAATTATCATTTTCAATTCCTTCTTTCGCTATATAAAAATGAACAGTTAATCGAGATTTTTAGATCAAATACAATTTTTTATCTTAATAGAAAATGCAAGAGATTCAAATCAACAACAAACCAAAAATCACAGGTTGGAGATTGAGGATCTTGGATTCTTGAGATTTTGGAATAGAAGGGATTGAAGAAGAATAGATTGAGATTCACAATGAATATGAAATTAGGGTTAATAGAAAAAGAAAAAAAAAGGCTGGGTTGAATCGAGCAAAAAAATGGTTCAACCCGCAAACCGACTCGAAATTTTGGGTTGGCAAAAAACGAACCCAACCCAACTCAAAAAAAAAAAAAAAAAATCCAACTCAACTCTTACAATCGAATGGAGTGGATCAGGTTGCTCGAATTTAGAGTCATTTGTACACTACTATACAATAATAACTCAAGCAGAGACTTTATATATTGTAATTGAAATTTAGACACATCACCAATATTTAAAAGTGATGAGAGTTTCACTTTAAAAAAAAAAATACAACTCTAAGTAAATGTGGGACCTATTTAATAAAATAATAACTCGATTAAAAATTTATTCTTATACTTTTAAATTTATAACAATTTAATAAATAAGTGAAAAAATATCGTCAATATTAAATATCATTTTTTTTTTATTATGTAACAACTTAGTTTTTTTTTTTGTAGTTTATAAACACATTTGGTCCCAATCAATTTATCGATTTACATAGGTAAGAAATTCTATTAAATCTTAATAATATTCTTCACGACAAAGACTAAATCGTTACAAATTTTAAAGTACATGAACACAATTGTAAAAGTATAGAGAGACGTACTTAATGTAACAATAACTCAAGTGAAATTTCAATACTATCTACACTATCACCTTAAATTTAGTCATTTTTATCACTAATTTAAAATAAGAAACTCATCTATTGTCATTTATATTTAGCTAACATGAGATACACATGGAGAAAGATATGTATAGAGAAAGAGACATTTTAGAAAGATTGTTTATTTGGTGTTACTTTAAGCAAAGCCTTTGTAATCTAATTCTTTTTTGTCCTTCAAGAAGGGGGAAGTGTCCCCAAGTTTTTAGGACCAACTAAACAAATCGCTATCGCTATTTTTAATTGATGATTTTGAAAAAAAAGTAAAACGTTTTTTTTTTTCTTTTCAAAAAATAGTCGAATAGAGGATACTCTAGACTAAAATACTTCTTTCAAACCTTAAATACTAAAATTTTAAATCCTACTCCAAACTCTAAATCCTAAGGTGAGATTTTAAGGATACCCTAGACTAAAATACTTCATTCACATCTTAAATACTAAAATTTTAAATCCTACTCCAAACCCTAAATCCTATAAATAAGGTGATTTCAAGGATACCCTAGACTAAGGCTCAGTTTGGGATGCTTTTAAAATAATTGCTTCCAGCTTTGCTTTTAGAAAAATCAGCTGTCATATGAAGCTAATTAGTGTTTGGTAAATTTTAATTTAGAAGCACGTGAAAGCGTTTGGTAAGTTCAAACAAAATTGGTATGGCTTGACAAAGACCAAAATAGACATACTATTTTAATTATTTATATTAGTTATTTATATGTTTTTTTAGAGAATAATTATTTATATGTTAATATTTAATATATGAATGATTATAATTTAATTATTTATAATTTTTATAGTTTAAATTAGAAATAATATTTTGATATTTGTTCAGATTTATATGATAAAATGTTAGGAAAAACAATTATCACATGTATCTAAAACAAATTTTGAGTGATCATTTTTTCTTCATCCGTTTCTATTTTTCCATCCAAATTAAGAAGAAAATCATGACTAAAAAAAAAATCTTGATGTTTTTATGTAATTGACTTATGTTCATATAAAACTCAACCGGTGTCCAGAGTAGAAATTAGTTACATGAAAAAAAGGAAGGACGTGGTGGAAGAATAAAGGATGTGGAAGGATATAAATGGTCAGGAAAGTATTTGAATAGGAAGGCGCCAGATTAAGGGAAAAGCTAAAAGCTAAAGCTACTATTTAGAGATTCTCAAGAATTTATAAGGAATTTAGAAAGTGATTTTATATAAATTTTAAAAAAATATGTTTTACCAAAGAACAAAAACCGTTAAGATTTTGTTAAAATTGATTTTTTGTGTTTCAATCCCAAACGGGCCTAAAATACTTCTTTTAAACCTTAAATACTAAAATTTTAAACCCTATTCCAAACCCTAAATCCTACAAAGGGATAATCAGAGGAATGTCTATAGAAAAATACCGTTAATGAAATTTGTCTAAATCTGGGTTTAGGTTGTAACTCATGGCTAGAGTTTTTTTAGGAGAAGATTTGTTTGTGTTTATTGTCTATTACACCCTCCTAACATTTGGTTTGTTAAATAATATTATATTTGAAATTTGTTTATTTATTTTTGCAGGATTAATTAGTTTGAATGACGTGGAACATTACAGGTTAAAAATAATCCGTTATCTTTTGTGTGATCGGATGGGTATATCCCACACACACGGCGGAGATACTGTGGGCACACTAGTGGGAGTATATAGTCATTAATGTGAGGGTTAGATCTGAATTTAATTTTGTTATTTCTTTCCTAAAATTAAGGATCCACACATACACCGGTCAAAAACTAATTTATGTCCCAACAAATACCCCTACATTTAGGTAAAGTCTTGCATTTTACAGATTTGATTCTTGAACCCTTTCTTTTTCGTTTTTCCATTTGTCACCACCATCTAGGAGAAAAAATTCGAGCATCCTTTTCCGTCATTCTGCAAAAACAAAACAACCACACAACAATCAACAACCTTCAACCACACAACAACCAACCATGTCCTCCCTTTCTATTATAGTGTTTTTTTTTTATGGTATTTGGGACGAGATGAACCAATACAATAATTTCAAAAGTTGCACAGTTGTTGTCCCCTCAAATTCAACAGGCGGAATTCAACCCAATCCCTTAAAATAATTTGAAGATCAACCAAATCCCTCAAAAAAAAAGGAATCACGAGCTATTATTTAGTTTTTTTTTAAATCTTGTAGTTTTACGTTGGTTTTAATATAAACAAATCCGTTAAAAATTTGGAGATCAACCAAATCCCTTAAAAAAATGAATCACCAGCTATTATTTAGTTTTTTTGAAATCTTGTAGTTTTCCGTTGGTTTTAATATAAACAAATATCTTCAAGTCTTTCGTTAGTAAAACATGGTGGTAAAACATGGATGGAGAAGAATTGCGAGAAAGAAATGACGAGTGTAGGTCGAACGTAGCCGTCGAATGCGTTGTGTTCTACTTTGAAGGATGTCGAAGTAGGTTATGGAGAAACGGAAGAGCAACTGCGTTTTTGTTGCTTCTAGGGTGAACGTATGCGCCTTCTGAGTTTTGTTCGCTTCTGAGTTTTGAATATTGGAGTTCCCGATTTGGAGTTTGCCGATTCCTTTTGCGGATGATTTAATTCAAGGTAGCGTGTTCCGAATTTTCCATCTACCCCATAAAACAAATCATACCCATTCCTTGGGAAGCGATACCTTATTTTAAAAAAAAAACCAATTCCCTCTTCTTAAGTTGTTGGCGTCCTTAGTAATGCAAACAACTCTCAAACTCCTTTACGCCCCATCTTTATTATGTGTGCACGGATGCACACACCCACACTGTTGATGGAATTTTCTACTGTTTGCAGCTGCACAAACGGCACAGGCTGCCCCCCGTATTAGTCTGTGTGCAGTCATACACACACCTTCATTGCGTGAAGGTGGCTAGAACAGTTTCTGTAGGTATACACATCCCCGGTGGGTATTTTTTTTACTTTGTCTCTGCCCAGTATTAGTCTGTGTGCAGTCACACACACCTTCATTGGGTGAAGGTGGCTAGAACAGTTTCTGTAGGTATACACATCCCCGGTGGGTATTTTTTTTACTTTTTCTGCAGACATACACACCGCCATTGATGGATGTATTACTTCCTCCGGTATATAGACTCATTTATCATTTTTAAGTTATCTAGATTATTGGGGGTGGGGTATAACCATCTATGGAAATAGGGATAAGTGTCTTTTATCATTTTTAACATCTTCTGTCTATTTAATTAATCATCTCTGTTAAATCCACGTTAAATTATGTTTTCTCTCACTTCCTAACCTTTTATATTTTAAAATATTCTATTTTTAATTCTCAACATTAGGAGAAATTGACGAAGGGTAAACAAGTCCATTTGGTACTAAAATCCTCTACTAAATATAGGCTTTAGACATAATTCAAACTAAAAAGTGATTAGCCATTTTTCATGTTGGGTGGCTTAATTGTAGACATTCCTCTGATTTTCCTATTCGATTTTGGACCTTCTTAGAATGTTTTTTTTAACGATACCAAATATTTGACCATTTAGAAGGTGATTTCGATTTTGGTCCTTCTTAAAATGTTTTTTTTAATGATACCAAATATTTGACCATTTATAAGGTAATTTCAATTTTGGTCCTTCTTAGAATGGTTTTTTTTAACGATACCAAATATTTGACCATTTATATTTATTTCTAAAGCTTTGAAGGCATATAGGTCCCTCAACCATGTCCAAAGGCCCACTAACACCATCATTCCCCATGCCATAAGGCCTACATTTTGGCAAGCACTCCTCCAAAATCAGCTACCATAGTAGCCTCCTATGACAAGGAAAGGTCTATCTATCCCCAATGCTATCTAGTAATAACAAGGAGGCAAGATGGATTTCTTTATTCATATTTTTATCTCTTTGAAATATTTGGGGCGCTACCTAACTTGAAGTTAGACGAATTGTGTTATTATAATTTAGTTCAAGTTTGACCAATTGACTATTATAATTTACGGTTAATAAAATAATTAGACCGACTTCAATAATATTTATTATTTATAGACTATTTTAACTCATTCAGGGTCCCAAACAATCTTGTTAAATTATTTTATGAATACGAAAATAAATTAACTATCAACAAGTATATAATTTTCGAACAATAATAAATAATTTATAGGTTAAGTTTAGCTATTTATGCATTCAAACAAACACCGAGAATTAGGTGCATATTAGAAAAAGATAAAAAAAAATTTATTATTGTTTTATATAACATATACGATAAGTTTGGAAACAAGAATAAATTCTAGGGTGGGGACAAATTATTGATTGAAAATGTATGTTTTGTCATCTCCAAGTGAATTGAAATACTTTGCCCCGTTAAGATCACAAGAGCATCATTCGTAACCAAGATGACCTTAGATGTTGCAAATTCATATATTTTTTTTTTTTTTACTCAAACAAGAAGACTCAATCTCTAGAGAGACATCTTCCAACCAAATTACTTGTTGCAAAATATCCAAAGCCCTTTGCGATAGTTCGTGTGCAACTACATTTCCTTCTCTATGTATGAAACTACAACGCTCCCTGAATGGTCGGGAGAACCACACACACATCTGCTACCAACATTTCAACTATCGTCACATACCCACACCCTCAAACAAACCACACAACCGAGATGAATCAGTTTCTAAAATCACCGGACTCAAGCCCGCCTCCCACGCCAATAGAAGTCCATCAGACGCAGCTAAGCTTTCAGCCATCACTTCGAACATTTGGGACCCACGACACGACCGCCAACATAACATGACCCAGAAAGTCTCGAACCACGATCCCCACTTCCGTCATCCGGTCAGTAGCCATAAAACGAGCGTCCACATTCACCTTATACATTCCCTACGGGGGGCCGACCACCTCACTTGCTCATGGCCTATCCTCGTCGAAACTCCCTCCAACACCCCCTTCCAATTGACCTCCCGAAAAGAGTTCAAGTAGCTGGCAACCCAGGACCTAATATCATTCATTCGTCGACGTCTCGTATGTCGAACCCGATTACGACTATTCCACACTGCCCACCACGGAGCACATAACTTCTCAAACTCACCCCACCCCACCTTCTCCGGTAGAAATCACAAAAGGGAAGTTATGTCACCCTCGGGCCGGAACTACAATAAGAACTCAAATTTTGAGCTATCAACACCTTACGGAAAAAATTACAATGCCAAAATACATGGAGGCTAGACTCCCTCATTCTCACACAGAACACAAAATTCTAAATTTGCAATGTCCAAACTTTACTTGTTGAATGCAAACAAGATTTTTTTTTTTCAAATGTATTTAATTAATGAAGGGTAGGAGATCGAAGTTATGACCCCTTGGTCATTAGTTTATATTATGCCATTTGAGATATGTTCACGTTGACAAAACTCTTTTTTTTTCCTACACTTATTTTCGTTTTTTTATGAATCTCTTTTTCTTTCAAAGTAAGAAACAATCGAATTTGTTTGGTTAATTTGAATTATAATTGGTTGAAAGCAAGAAGAAAAAAATTAATCAAAAGAGTGAGTTTAATTAATTTGGCCAATTTACTTCAAATTTTTAGTGGTTGACATTTTTTTTTTTACATATTTTTCAATCTCAAAAACAGATATGACTTATATAGTGTGTTTGGAATAGCTATTTAAATGAAAATAATTTTCTATAACCCTTTTGAAAAAACTAATAGTTTAAAATGTGTTTGGTAATTTATTGAGTGGTTTTAGAAGATGAATTGTGTTTATTTTTTTAAATCTTAACCAAAAAAAAAAATTAAATAAAAAATTGAATTAATTAAAAAACTATTTTTGAAGAAAGTTGAGAGGTGAATTATCCCAAAAAAAAAAAAAAAAAAAAAAAAAAAAAAAAAAAAAAAAAAAACTTTAAAGTGATTAATTAAAAATCTTCTGGTAAGGAAAAATAAAACATATTTATAGAATCACTTTTTAAATACATGCAACTAAATAAATTTGTTATTTAAAATAGTTTTAAAAAAAATCAAGATATAAAACATTTTTTTTTTTATTGAAATTATGATTTTAAAAAAGGGATTAGTAGAAGAATGTCCCTTTTTGAAAAAATGTGGAATTTTTTATTTATTTAAAAAATGGCCAAATACTAAAATCTAAAACGATTAAACTACCATTTTTTTTTTTGGAAGAATTTCTCTTTTAAAAAAAGTTTAAACCATAAGATATTTCAAACCGACTCTAAATTAAACTAACATAATTTGCAAGCATGGATGAGAATAGTTGTGAAATATTTAGTTTAATGGTTAAAATAAATTTGCAAGCATGAGAATAGTTGTGAAATATTTAGTTTAATGGTTAAAATATCATGTTCATGTTCAGGTGTTTTGAGACTTGTTTTAAGTTCATGTACTTTCACTTTCAAATGTAAAAATTTAGTTTCAATATTTCAATAAAATTTACAATTAGTCTTTACTATTAATAAATTGTTACTTTTTTTCAAAAAAAAATAAAAAATCTTTAATAGTCTTTGCCTTATAAATTTTGAAAACATATTCTTGTGTATTTTTTTTTTAATGAGAATTATTATTATTATTATTTTCTCAAAATTATTATTATTATTATTTTCTCCTATTCAATAAAAATTAACTTCTAGCCGTAGACTAATTTTAAAATTTATTGAAATTACATTGAATTTTAATTTTAATTATATAAAAAATTGAAAAAGAAAGAAAGAAAAAAAAATATCTTGTTTATCTTTTAAAAACCTAATTTTTCTTTCTCTTTTTTCACAAGAATCTCATTCTATTATAAAAAAAAAGTTAAATTTCATATAGTCCAAAAATACTTTGGATATCAAGAAAGCCAAAAACTTTTTTTGTCATTCTTTTGAATGATTTTCTTCCAAACTCAATGGCATATGCTTCCAATGCTTAGATGATTTGATTTAATTACTTTAAAAAATGATGGTAAAATTGAAACATTATGAAAGTGCTTTTGAAGTTCCAAAAAAAAAAAAAAAAAATTGATTTTGGTCCTTTTTCCCTAACAAAAAACCAAACAAACTTTTCTCTCTTGTTTGTGTTTTATGCAATGGTGAGGCCCATCCACTTAATTGCCATCAAGTAATATGCCCATACCTTGTTCCCTTTTTTGCTTTCCAATTGATAAACATTTTGAGTTGGTCCCCATTTTACCTTACTTCTTCTTCTCTTCTCTCTTTTTGTTTTTCTCTCTCTCTTTAAAGAAGATTACCTTAGTTTTCTTTTTCTTTTTCTAAATATATATATATATATATATATATATATATGGAAATTGTAGTAAATGACAATTTAAGACTTATTGTTTGCAAATATAGCATGTTTTTAAAAATTTTGCGGATATAACAATTTCTATCGCTGATATCTTATGACTGATAGAAGTCTATCGCTGATCACCTCAGCTTTTTATAGATTTCTGTCAGTGATAATAGTCTATCAGAGATAATAGTCTATCACTGATAGAAGTCTATCAGTGATATAATAAAGTCTATCAGTGATAGAAACGAGTTTTTTTGCCATATTTGCAAAACATTTTAAAGTTTGCTAATTTTGCAATTAGTTTGGGTCTGATTGCTATTTGTGCAACCAACCCTATATATATATATATATATATATATATTTATTGATAAGCTTTAGATTTGGAAAAACATCTATAGTTGAATTGAATGGTGAACTATTTTAACTCTTAACTTTAAAGAATTAAAAGTAGAAAAACATACTATGAAATTAAAGTTTTTTTTTTTTTTTAAGGTCAAATTGAGTGCATAGCTCAATTCTAAAAAATTGAAATGTTTTTATTTGACTTTTTTAGTATTTGATAAAATTCGTGTAGTATATTTCTTGACAATGTCTTAATCTTTTAGGTGACATTAAAAAAATAGATGCGTACATATTTAATTCACCACCTTTCCCTCACTCTCGCCTTTTTTACGTAATTATACTAGACACATTATTTGATTGATGTTCTACATGACATAATTGATGATTTTTTTTATAACACATATTTAGTGAATTTAATTTTTGTTAAATGACTACTAGGACTATGTTACGATATTAGATATTAGGGAACAAAATATTTTAGTAGGGTGAATAATTTATCATAAATTTTCAATCATATCAAATTAGATTTTTTTTTTTTTTTTTTTAGTACATTGGGGTGGGGGATTCGAACCACAGACATCTTGGTCGTCAACACATACATATGTCAGCTGAGTCATGCTCGCTTTGGCATATTAAATTGGATCTTAAACTTTAGTAAGGTGTTGCAATTTATATTTTTGCTTTTGTTATATTAAGTTACTAATTTATCAAAAAAAAAAAAAAAAAAAATGCAACATTAAAATCCCCCAAAGCTCAATAATCTTATCTTATCTTCCTATATTTAAAAATGGCTTAGGAGGAGAAATTTGTTCTCCCCATTTTACCCCTCCACTTTTAAAATATGTATAATATTGTCCTTAATGTTTACTCTCTCCTATTTCAATATACCATGATTATCTTTTCATCTCCTTCTTCCATTTTAGTTTCATCTTTTTAATTTTATTGTTTCATTTTATTCTTTTTTATGTTTTCTCTCTCCTACTTCAATATACCACGATTATCTTTCTTTTCATCTCTCTCTTCCATTTTAGTTTCATCTTTTTAATGTTATTGTTTCATCTTCTCTTTTATTGCCATAATATCATACATTAAATAAAGACTATCAATATTCCTTCATTAAAATTTCAAAAATCCTTATGTATTCCCAACACTCTTACTATATCTAAAAATTGCTTAGAAGGAGAAAAAATTTCTCTCCATTTTTCCCCTCCACTTTTAAAATATGTACAATATTGCTCTTGATGTTACTCTCTCCTACTTTAATATACCACGATTATCTTTTCATCTCCTTCTTCTTTTTAATGTTATTGTTTCATATTCTTCTTTTTTATGTTTACTCTCGCCTACTTCAATATACCAAGATTATCTTTCCATCTCTCTCTTCCATTTTTTTTTTATTTTTAGAAAAAAAGAGCTTCATTAAAGATTTTGTAAACCGAATGGGTTACAATGAATTACATCAGAAGAAATTAAATTAGCTAGCCATATTGGCCCAACTCCAACCCAAAAATTGGAGGGTTCCCCACAAAAAGCCCATTTAGCTAAATTGTGAGCCACTTCATTTTGCTTTCTAGAGATGTGATTAATGCAACTAGAATCAAAAGAAAGGAGAAGATTGTTTATCTCTCCCAAAATCATGTCGATGTTGGACTGAAGAGGTCTGGCGATGCAATGGCAGAAATCAATCTTTGGGCATCCGATTCGATCTGAATGTTGGAGATATTGTGCCTCGCAGCCAAATGAAGACCATGGAGGAGGGCCATAACTTCTGCAGCTAAAGGATTGAGTCGAGAGTCGAAAGTTTCAGAGCTTGCTAGGATTAAATCCCCCTCAGAGTCTCTGATCACTACCTCGAAGCCAGTTCGAAGAAGAGTGAGGTGACACGGTGCATCAACATTCCGCTTGTAGGTGTAGACAGTCGGCGGAATCCATCTCAGCTTAGGAACAACAGAAGAAATCGCAAATCTACTCCCTCTTCCATTTTAGTTTCATCTTCTCTTTTATTGCTATAATATCATACATTAAATAAAGACTATCAATATTCCCTCGTTAAAATTTCAAAAATCATTAGGTATTCCTAACACTCATTTCTAAACATATATATATACATCAAATGAGTAAGTCATTAAAAAAAAACACACACACACACGGAGCAATGAGAAGGAGGAGGATTCAGATTGTGGTATCTGCTAATCCATGCTCTTTCGACTTTCAGTTGTAGCAAGAAATTTATGGTAAGTTTAATTTCTCACTCTTTCCTACTTCAATATACCACGATTATCTTTTCATCTCCCTCTTCTATTTTAGTTTCATCTTTTTAATGTTAATGTTTCATCTTCTCTTTTATTGTTATAATATCATACATTAAATAAAGACTATCAATATTTCCTCATTAAAATTTCAAAAATCTTTATGTATTTCCAACACTCATTTCTAAACATATATATACAGCAATGAGTAAGTCACAAAAAAACACACACACATCAATGAGGAGGAGGAGGAGAATTGTGGTGTCTGCTAATCCATGTTCTTTCGACTTTCAGTTGTAGCAAGAAGTTTATGGTAAGTTTAATTTCTCACTCTCTCCTACTTCAATATACCACAATTATCTTTTCATCTCCCTCTTCTATTTTAATTTCATCTTTTTAATGTTAATGTTCCATCTTTCTCTTTCATTGTCATAATATCATACATTAAATAAAGACTATCAATATTCCCTCATTAAAATTTCAAAAATCTTTATGTATTCCCAACACTCGTTTCTAGCATATATATACAACAATGAGTAAGTCATAGAAAAAACACACACACACTGAGCAATGAAGAGGAGGAGGATTCAGATTGTGGTGTCTGCTAATCCATGTTCTTTCGACTCTCAGTTGCAGCAAGAAGTTTATAGTAAGTTTAATTTCTCACTCTTTCCTACTTCAATATACCACAATTATCTTTTCATCTCCCTCTTCTATTTTAGTTTCATCTTTTTAATGTTAATGTTTCATCTTCTCTTTTATTGTCATAATATCATACATTAAATAAAGACTATCAACATTTCCTCATTAAAATTTCAAAAATCTTTATGTATTTCCAACACTCATTTCTAAACATATATATACACCAATGAGTAAGTCACAAAAAAACACACACACATCAATGAGGAGGAGGAGGAGAATTGTGGTGTCTGCTAATCCATGTTCTTTCGACTTTCAGTTGTAGCAAGAAGTTTATGGTAAGTTTAATTTCTCATTCTTTCATACTTAAATATACCACAATTATCTTTTCATCTCCCTCTTCTATTTTAGTTTCATCTTTTTAATGTTAATGTTCCATCTTCTCTGTCATTGTCATAATATCATAAATTAAATAAAGACTATCAATATTCCCTCATTAAAGTTTCAAAAATCCTTATGTATTCCCAACACTCGTTTCTAAACATATATATACAACAATGAGTAAGTCATAAAAAAAACTACACACACTGAGCAATGAAGAGGAGGAGGATTCAGATTGTGGTGTCTGCTAATCCATGTTCTTTCGACTTTCAGTTGCAGCAAAAAGTTTATAGTAAGTTTAATTTCGCATCTTCATCAATGACTTCTCATTTTCCTTCTTTAAATTTTATTATGCAGACCTTTCATTGTGTATAATATAGACCTTCGATTGAGGAGGTGAATTTGCAATTGTGTACAATATATGCTTTCTTTTATTTCTCGATTTTTATGTCGTTGGTGTGTGTTTTTTTTAATAATATTTTTAGATATATTGTAATTTTTGGATTAACTTTCACTTCTATGTCAATTGCAATTATCAAATTTGTATCTCAATATTGATGTTTTGTTATCAAATAAGATTTTTAGCACTTTCCAAATTAGAAATAGAAATGAGAAATAAAATAGAGGAAGATTAACTATGAATTTATGTTTTCCCTAACAAAATCAAACAACTCATTTAACAAAAAAAACAAAAAATCAAACAATAGTCAAAAGAGTTTCAAAGCTTCCCTAACAAAATCAAACAACTCATTTAAAAAAAAAAGAAAAATCAAACAACAATGAAGAGAGTTTCAAAAAAAAAAAAATGATTGATTTGCGAAAGGAGAAACATTTTTTGTTGCAAATAGGTGAATGAGAAGGGTAAATACAAAATGCAGAGAGAGAGCCATTCAAGGCGGATGCGCGATCGAAGTTTGTGACAGAGCCGAGTGGAAGAACGATGGTGTGAGAAGTGGCACCAGTAGCAAAGGGAGAGAGGAGTAGCGTAAGTATTTAGGATGATGTCTTCTTGTTTATCTACTACTTCTTTTTTATATTTCATAAAGTGTGGGTTGAGTGTGCCACATATAAAATGGCTTGAGTTTTAAGAGAATAATTATGGTGTGCCACATATAAAATGGCTTGATTTTTAAGGAAATAATTATGTATGTATATATTTATTATTATTATTATTAATGAGTATTTTTTTTTTTTTTTTGACAAGTGGGTAGAGGAAATGAATCTGTGACCTCTTAGTAATTAGGCCATATATATTATGTTGGTTGAGCTATACTCATATGTTGGGTATTTATGAGTATTGTTTGTATGACTAGATTGTAAAGACAAATAATTATGATCTAAAAAAAAACATAAATAAAAATAAAAATTGAAAACTATTGATTAATTTTAATATTTACTTTGATTAAGGATGGATTAACTTTGTTAAAAAATAAAATAAGTAAATTGTATTAGTCAAAATAAAATGTGTTTAACTCAATTTAAGGAAAAAAAATCAATTTCACATGTGTAGAAAAACTAATTATCATTTTATTTTAAAATATAATAATAATAATAAAAAAGTACATCTTACTATTATTTATTTATTATTATTATTATTATTATTATTTTTTTTTTTTTTTTGCAACAAGCTATGCTCTTGGCTACATCTTACTATCTTGAGCATAGTTTATTGGGATTTTCAATTTACTATTTATTTTTAATAAATTAGTATATGATTTTTTAAAATAAATATTTATAATTAATTTTTAAAATATTTATGTTAATGAATAAAAAATATTGAAATGTGTTTGATTTTAATTTTTTTTTATACTTTAAAATAAAATTATATTTTTCACGCACGTGTTTATTACACTTCCATTAAAAATCAAGCCATAAAAATCAATGCACAAAATAATCAAAGTTCTAACGAATCAATGCAAGTTTAATTATGCCATAAATCTTCGATCGCCCATGGCCAAAGTGAGTATGACTCAACTCATATATGTATGTGTTGACGGCCAAGAGATCTATCTCCAATTTACTCAAAAAAAAAAAAAAAACAATTATGCCATAAATCTTCTCAAACTCACCGATTTGAACCAAAGTTTAATATTGGTGTCGTCTTTCTCCAAGCTCCATTAATTTCGTACCAAACTTTTTTTTTAATTCATTAAACGCACCTTATAATATTTTTACTAATGATTTTTCAAAGCATTAGCGGCGGACCTATGTAGAGATTAGAGGCGATGCCCCAAAATTTTCAAAATATATATATATAAAAGCAATAATATTGCCCAAAAATATATATTATCTTTTTTATTTTATTTTATTTATAATTATTTTATTTTAGTCATTTAATTTCACATATCCAATTTTGTCCTTATATTTTAACAAATCTTAAATTAATTCTTACTATTAATTTATTTGTTAACTTCTTCAAAACTAATTGAGTGTATATTAACTTTCAATCTATAAATTTTGAAAACATATCCCTATCATATTGTGTGCTTTTGAACTTTTAATTGTGTTTAATAGATCTACAAATTTTAATGAGTATTCATAATATTTTTCAACTTTCAATTTTTTATTTAACAAGTCCTCAAATTTTCAATTTTAAATCTAATAGATCATTTTTCTATTCGATATTTTTTAAAAATTCAGGAATTCATTAAAAACAAAATTGAAAGTTTAGGGACCTATTAGACATGTTTGAAGTTTAGAAACTTATAAAATAATATATTAGAAGTTTAGAGACCGATTAGAGACTTTTTAAAGTTTAGATATCTAATAGACTCAAGTTTTAAAGATCATGGACTAAACTCATAATTTAACTTCTTCTTTTTTCTGTTTGGTAAAACATCGAGATGAACTAAATTATATGATGGTACTAAGTTTATTTGAACTTAATTATAAAGTTTTTGGTATTCTTAACTATTTTTATTATCAATAATTTTTTTTTAATATTTATATAATATAATTTTTTGACCCTAGATATTAATGTCTGAATTCGCTCTGGAAAGCATCACAAGAAGTAAAAATTCCAACTCTGCATTTAAATCCTGTCTAATTTGATGTGATTTAAAATTTAGGGTAAAAAGTTGACTCATCATCACTAAATTTAAGAGTAAAATTAATTTAATATGAGCTAGATAAATTTTTTAAATAGTTTAAATAAAAAGGAAAAAGAAAAAAAAAACATACTTTATTATAAACATTTTACCATTATATACAAACTTCTATCTCACTTCATCTAAAAAGAGGAGGAGGAGGGCATGGATTCAATCATTACCAGAATTAATGGCTAGATAAAGTAAGTTATTAGCTTATAATATTCAAACTTACTTTTGAGAAATTGGAGGCTGAAGGGACAAAAACAAAAGCATTGTTTTTTAGCCTCCAAATACTATTACCAATCCCAATAAAAGACCATGATTTCAACATTGCTATTAAGGAGACATACTTTGTAATGCAGCCAACTAAGCATAATTACTTTCACTAATCTTCACTTTATCTCTAAGGAAATGAGTAATAATTTTGAGGCAAGTAAAAGTAAGAGAGTAATTAATGAGCAAGCAAAATTTCTCTATTTGGAAGTATCTTTTTAAAATCAAACTATTTTTTCCCCTTCTCTTTTATAGTAAGAGTGTATGCTAACCTCTTCTTATTCAGAAGCATCTTCTTATTTAATCTTATTTAAGTCAACTCCTTTCTTTTCGAGCACACCACCAATGACTACATCTACCACTTATTAGGGACAGGTAATTCCATATTTATGTACTAATGTCTAGTTTGGACCTAAACCCTCATGACTCTTATACCAATGAAAATGTTGTCCCTCATTTATATACTCACGATCTTTAAATTTTCTAATCAATGTGGGCATTAGTTGCACTCCCAACAGAAATACTATTGAGTTTGTCTCAACCTAGTAAAATTATATTTACAATATGTTGGAATCCAAAGAGAAATAGAGTTTGTAGTGATGGAAATTGTTTTATTTTATACATATTACTAGATCTAGACTATTTGTATTGCATGGAGACATGAATGTGACAATATTGTTGATGCAAGAATCTGGACCTCTTGATCGGCGGGCTGCGGATGATCGGGTTCGTCGTGTGGTCCGAGGCCGACCTGCAAGGAGAGGGAGAAAGCTTGCACCGGTGCGGGGCTGACCCCCCACCACTCTGATGCTTAAGTTAGAGAGAGAAAGTCTAAGCATAATTAGGAATGAGAGAGTGATGTGTATCGTATGTCGCATGCCTTTAATGAAGGGTGAAGCTCCATATTTATAGGAGAGATGAGCGTTGACGTCATACTCCTAGGAGGTGACGTATGGCGGGTGGCGTCATACGCCTAGGAGGTGACGTGTGTCAGACGTTGTATGCCTAGTAGGTGGCGTGTGTCAGACGCTGGGGGTCGGCCGAGCTGAGGGTGTTGGCCCAATGGTGTGGGTATGGTGGGCCCAATACCGTGGGCCTAGGCTTATTTCACCTATAACATTGGCCCCACCGGCGAGTCGATCTGCCTTTGGTCGGGTCGTCGGTGTTATCAAGTGAAATCAGTTTCACGTTGATGTGATATGATATAAAATCCAACTATGTTTCAACAAATTGTGTTGGGAGAGTTGGTCTTGGTGTTTGCTTAGTTAGTTGGAGGGAATGGGTTTGAGGCGTATTGTCGTAAATATTTTGTCAAATATTTATATTCCCTTTCCAGCGTTCCAATCAGACCCACGCCGTGTGAGGAGCGCCATGCTTACCGGCAGGGGCCTGAAGGGTCGAGCGCCAAATGTTTTTGGCGCAAGATTTTGACCTTCTCATTTTCGTCGTGCTCCGTCATCGGACGGTGGTCGCCGGAGATGGTTCTTCTCCCTTCCGTCGTGCTTCGTCGTCGGACGGTGGTCGCCGGAGATGGTTGGTACCTGCACAGGAAGGAGAAGATAAACTTTCACTAGTGTAAGACTAGACCCACAAGGCTCTAATGCTTAAGTAGAGATTTGCGTAGTGTTACGCCTCTCCTTTTTTGTTACCTCCCCTCCATCCTTGAACATGAGGAGTATTTATAGGTGTTGTGAAGGAAGAGTTCCCTGGACGGTTTTGCTCGTCTGTCATCATGAGGGCTCCTGAACCGAGGTTAGGAGACGTGGACCGACTGGGGTCTATCCGTACGCCTTGTCATGATGAGGGCAACCGTCGTCCCCCGACTCTCGAGAGAATTGGGGGCGCTGTTGTACCGTCGTCCCGTCAGGTGAGTCAGAGATGTCTTGTCCGCCATCCTTCACGTTGATCGAGAGGCAGCCTAGCAACAACAAATCTTTGGGTGAGCGGTTAAGCCCGTACCCTCGGAGCCCTAGGGTCGGCCCCAAGTTGTTGACACGATTGGTACTGGTGTCATGGCCTCGACTTCATGGAGAAGCGGGTCATGACGTCAGCGGCTGACCTCAGGCTGAGGTAGCCCGTAACAAATATCATAAACAATAAACAATTACATACTACTAGAATATAACGCGACTTCCCTTAGTAAGACCATTAGAAAAACTTGAAAACACATCACACCATATAATATTTGACCTCAATCATAAGGAGAGTCGTGATTCCCCAAAGGAGGGGCTTTTTATAACTACTAAATTCAAATAAACCTAGTTTTGGGATGAAATAGTCAAATGGGAGTTAGAAAAAACATGATTTTTACATTAATGTTAAATTACAAGTAGATTAATATGAGATGAAAAAAAAAAGAAAATAAATAATTCTTTGAAGAAAAAGAATTATTTAGTATATCGTTAAATAATTGATTAGTTAAATAATTTATTAAATATAATGTAATTTTAAAATCACTTCTAATACTAAACCAAACATTAATAATTCAAAATCACTTTTTAATTATATAAAAATCATTTCAATCCAAACATTTAAACGATTATATGAAAATCAATTTTACCTAATAAATTGTTATTAAATATCTTCTTCTAAAATCAATAATTCAAATATCTTGCTAAGAAATTTTCGGTATTTGAAGAAATTTGATAGAGTTGAAATTAAATTAACATACTCAATGAAAATATATCCATGGGTCCAAAAATTGGTAGAATAGATCCTAGTAAGGAATGGGGGCACCTAAAGGAACGTCTAAAATTAAATAAAACATGAAAAATAGCTAAACATAATAAAATAGTTTTGAAATATAACTAAAGGTTATTTTTAGCATAATCTTTAAATTGTATTGGGACGAAAATATGTGGACAAATAATAATAATTAGTAATAGGTTAGATTAATTCAAATTAGTTGTTGCACATTCAAACGATGATTTAAAAATCAACACATTGATATTAGTGTGTTCGTAGTTGAAATTTACTTGAACACGATACTAAGAACGATGACTTTTAAAGCTTATATTCAGGCTATATAATCGTAATTTAATATATGATTACATGTTTTAAGCTTTAAAAATTAGTGTATTGAAAATAATACATTGTTCGGTTAAAAGTCGAAGCTTCTCTAATTTAAAATGAAGAGCATAAAATGATTTATAAAAACTTTGCACAAACACACCTGGTTAAGATTTCAAAAATTCACAAAAAAGAATAATGTCAAATTGGTTTTGAAAGCCCCAACAAGAACAACACCAAAAAAAAATTAAATTAAATTAAAGTAAAGTAAAAAAATATTCATCACCTAAGAAAAAAATGTCAAATTTCAAATTTATTATTTACCTACAATCATTTTATGCACAGTGAAAACCTTTCATATTTCAAATTCAAATCCACGTAGTTTGGAGAGCTCTTTGTTTTGAACATAAAATCCTATTCTATTGTGATTCCCTTCGAGCTTCATTCAACATTATCCCGAATTCCTTCAAACCTTCATTCTCAGTGTTATGTTTTTATCTACAGTGTGCTATTCTTATTCCACTCTCAATTTTAGTTATCATCTACGGTGAATTTCTTCAAACTACGTGAGCGTTCTTCTGTATGATCGCCTCCACGTTTGTTGCACCACCAATCAGATCTGTCAAGCTAGAGATGTATGTTTACAATTCACTCGTATGCTACTCTACCCAATGTTGGTTTTGAGATTTTGTTTTAATGTATGAGTTTAATATCCCATTTTTTTTAGGGATTTCATTTGGTCTAGCTATTTTGAAAATGACCGTTTGTACAACCCACACAACTCGGTCATCATTTGGTCTAAATTGATCTCATTTTTATAGGGATTTAATTTGGTCTAACTATTTAAGAACATGCGTCCTTGGGTATACATTTTTGTACAATTTTATATATAGACCGTGTTGTGTATACATTTATATACATATGTTTCCTTGTATGTGAATTTATGAACATATTAGATATGTAGCGCTTGAGTAGTTTATTTCACTGTATTTGTTGTTATATACCCCTGAAATACGTATTTCTCTTGTGTATGCCCGGTAGTATGAAAGAAAGAAAGTAATGTTGAGTTAGTGGGATTATTTTTTATATAATGTACCTGAAGATACTATATTTATATCCTCTTTTGGTATGCGAGCGTGGACAAAAACATGCTTGGTTGGGTATACATTTTTTGTAAATTTTTATACATAGACAGTGTTGTGTATACATTTATACAGGGGCGGACCGTAGGGGGGGCCATGGCCCCCCAAATTTTTTAATTTTTTTTATATATGTAGGTAAAAATATTACCTTAAAATATTTTGGTTTGATATTATATATATTGGCCCCATAAATTAACTGAATTTGCATTGTGTTCTGGTGGTTAGAAGGCATGTTTTGCACCATGAACGCATGGGTTCAAAACCTATTGGAATCATAATTTAATATTTGTACTTTTATATTAGTTTATTTATAAATTTTAGATGGGCTGGTTGCACAAACATCAATCAGGTCCAAAATAATTACAAATTTAGCAAAATTTAAAACTTTTTTGCAAATATGACAAAAAATCAATGGCTATCACGAATAGACTTTATGACTATTACTGATAAAGTTTTTGGCTATTATTGATAGACTTCTATCCGCGATAGACTTCTATTGATAGACTATTATTACTGACAAAATTCTATAAAAAAGACTACTATCAGCAATAAACTTCTATCAGCGATAGACCATACTATCAGTGATAGAAATTGTCATATCCGCAATTTTTTAAAAAAAATGCTATATTTTTAATTATTTTACTCTAAATTGACATTTGTTACAATTTCCCAATTTTAGAAACATATATTACACATTATATTGTATTTTTTCTTAAATATTTTTTTTTTAAATGTCTAATAAGCCTTTGAACATTTAATTTTGTGCTTAATAGATCCACAAATTTTAAAAAATGTTCACTATATTTTTCAAATTTCAATTTTGTATCTAATTGATTCTTGAATTTTTAAGTTTAAGTCTAATATATCTTTGTCTTATTCGATATTTTTTAAAAGTCAAGGATTCATTAGAAACCTATTATTTACCTTTAAAGTTTAGAAACTTGTAAGATAAAAAATTGAAAGTTTAGGGATTTATTAAAAACTTTTTAAAGTTTAAGGATCTAATAGATTTAAACTTTAAAGTTCATGTACTAAACTCGTAATTTAATTTTTTTCTAATAAATAAGACATCGAGATGAGCATATTAGATATGTATCGCATAAGTGATTTGTTTACTGTATTTTTTATCATATACCTCTCAAATACATGTTTTTCTTATGTATGCCCTTTGTAATATGAAGAAAAAAAGGTAATGTTGAGTTAGTATGTTTATTTTTTATATAATGTACATGGAGATACTATATTTATATGCCCTTGTTAGTATGTTAGCGATGACAAGAACATGTGTGGTTGAGTATATACATTTTTGTACAATTTTATATATATATCGTTTTGTGTGTACATTTATATACATATGTTCCTATGTGTAAATTTATGAACATATATTAGATACGTAGCGCATGAGTGATTTGTTTTATTATATTTGTTGTTATATACCCCTCAGATACGTATTTCTGTATGCCCGGGTAAATATTCTGGTAAAATATATTTTGTATGTTGTAAATGGATACCGGTGTTGTGTGCACATTTTATAGACTTATTTCCCGATTTGAATAACATGCTAGCACCCAGGGAAAGTTCTCAGCAAGTGAGTCGATACCGTTTGGGTCGACGAATTGGAAATCCTTCTTCTTCTGAGATGAGTTCTTCTTTGGCTTAACACCCTTGTCGCTCTTGTATGTTTTTATATGTACAACTCCAATATCGACGACCAGACATCAGTCGTCGTATATACGGTTCGAATACTCTACTAGCACCCACACAATATCCCTATCTTAAGAGAGCCTTGTGATCAACGATTTCTCCTCCTCGTTCCTAAACAGGGACAGTCGTGAGATCCTTCCCTTGTCATCTAGTGCAAGAAGTTGGACGATGAAATTGTGGAGTTCCTCAAAGTTTGAATCGCGGGATACGGTGCAAACCTTGAAGTTGTTGTAGATGTTCTTGTCACCCTATACACCATCGAAAGCAACACTAATATGATGGACAACCATTAATTCGGTGGTGAAGACAAAAGAATCTATGCGGGATGCAGAAGGAAATGATTCCTCGAAAAAACTGGGCATTTTCGTACTGAATCAGTAAGATGAGTTCGATTTGGAAAAACCACAGTTGTAGGAGGGTTGTTCGATATATTAGGGGATATATTTTATGGCGATAGAGGATTTGAATATAAGTTGGGTGATATATATATATTTTTTTAATACCAAAAGAAATCTAATTCGATTATGTGGGTTGGCCGAAAATAACGTTATCTACTAGGGGTATAATCGGAAAGTAAATTATTCACATGCTCTCTAAAATTTAAGTAGCTATTAAATGCAAATACGAGACCTTCCTAACTATTTTTCGAGTTGACTTTTTATTTGTAGTTATTACTTACAATTCCTCGAAGAAAAGAACATAAATCTATCAAAGAGACTTGTGTGAAATCCTTGTGTTTTAACATCAATGTTGGGCCTTGAATAATCCAAAATCCAAGTATAGTCTAAGCATATGCTAAAAGGTTATATAAAATTAGGGCAAAAGGCCTAACCCCAACACCATATTTTTCAAATATCCATTTTCTTGAAATATTTCGGCTTTAGCATCTCTTAGTTTTTTTTTTCGTTTTTTTCTTTTCACTTTTACCCTTTAATAATCTAGACATTTGTGTATTTATTAAATTATTTTATTTTATTATTTCCATGTTTAGATATTCATTAAATTATATTATTGTACTATTTGTCTAAATGAATGATTTTCAAAACATTTTTAAGATTCTCTTAAAATTGTGTTTTTAATTAAAATCTGTTTATTTTCAAAATATTTGAAGAAAAACAGATTATCCTTTCGGTAAAATTTAAGGAAAATTAAAGGGAAAAACAACGCGACATTAATTTTCAAGATTTTATAGTTAATTTAGTATTAACTACAATAATGGACATTATTAATTTTTTTTTCCCTTATTAATCTCGATTGCCGCGGTACAAAAAAATAGTTTTTTTTTTCTCAATGTATACAAAGTTTATATATATTAATCAAACATATATATTTATTCAAAAAATCAAACATATATACTACATTTATAGCCACCAAGAGCATAGCTCAACTTCGCATGATGTAACGGAGACCAAGAGGTCCTAGGTTCGATCCCCCATCTCACACTTGTTAATATATATATATATATATATATATATATATATATATATATATATATATATATATTATACCTATTTATATGGGAAATTGCAATGAGTATATTTTTTATTTTTATTATTATTATTATTATTATTATTATTTTTTATTATGATTTTACAAATTTAACAAATTATATATGCTTTTGCAAATCTAACAATTTACTCAAATTAGAATACTTAATTCTCATTTTACCCATTCTTTAAAATTCTTTTTATTAAATTTTAATAACACGTTCTTCTTCCTCGTTAAGCTTCTCCTTCTCCTTGGCGAATTCTTGTTCATTCTTGATTTCTTCAACCGTGATAGACTTCGTCGGCGCCAAGCTTCATCTTCTATAGAAGTCTATTAGTGACACATTCTAAGGTTGCTTGAATCTTCTTGTTGGTTTCTTTATCTCGGTTGCAATTAGAATTCCTCTTTACTTTTAATTAAGCTCTCTTTGTACAATATAATCGGTCATTTGTATACTATTAGTGAATATCATTGATAGACTTTATAAAATAGAAGTCTATCAATCTATTAGTTAGGGTAGGGGTGTACAAAAAACCCGCAACCCGAATTTTCGGGTTGGGTTGGGTTGGTTTTTTGTCAACCCGAATTTTCAGGTCGGTTCTTAGGTTGAACCAATTTTGGCTCGGTTCAACCCGAACCGAACCGAATTACATTTATTATAAAATATATATATATATATAATGAACTACAATTATGTTAACTTTTCCTTTTATTCTCAAACCTCAGCGGTCGCCTCCCTCACATCTCTCTCGTCTCTCTCTCACAACTCGCCTCGCTGTCTTCGTCGTCACCGCTCTCAGCCTCGCCACTCGTCGTCTTCGCTCGCCCTCCGCCTCGCAAGTAGCCGTTCACCGTCTTTGTCGTCGTTGATCTTAGCCTCGCCCCTCGCTGTCTTCGCTCGTCCTCCGCCTCGCCAGCCAAAGAGAGGTTGCTCGCCAAAGAAGTTGCTCAAAGAATGTCTTAGGGATCAGAGTTTGTCATTTTATAACTTTGAAATTTTTGTTTAATGATATAACTTTGAAATTTTTGTCTGATGAAAAAAAGTCGTGGAGATTTGACAATTATTTTTGCCTCTTAGCTTCTTCAACATCAAAGAATTTATAAGTTTTGTTTACTTATGGATGAATCAAGTTTTGTTTACTTATGGATGAATTTGTAATTGAGGATGCTGGTGCTGACACTTTAGTTTAGGATATTGGAGTTTTTTTTTCGCCTTTAAGTTTTGTTTATGCCAATTTGAGGTTTGTGTTCTTTCTCCATTTTAACTATGGTTCTTTGCTCATTCTCCATTTTTCTATACTCGGATTGGAATAAAAGAGTGATATAAATTGACAATAAATAGAGTGACTTGTGATACTTTAAACCTTTAGGTTAAGAGTTTAGTGGTATGGACTTGTCAATTACTGATTTGAGTTCATACAGCTTTAGAACTTGATTTACATCTTTGGTAGTCTTTTCAGGATTTGTGATGGTTGTTTTTGGTTTTGTTACTTGAAATATCCATCTGGAGCATGTTCGGGAGCATGTTAATATATGATAAGTATTGAAGCTTGTGGTAGAACTTTGCAAAAAGACTAGAAATTTGAAACAAATCAGCAAAATATGTGATAAACGTTTTAGGAATTCTGAAAAATCTAGTTTTGAACTCCTATAAAACAAAAGTTAACCCCAAGTTAGATCAGATTGACCACTTCTTAGCTCCTTTTGTTCGAGTTTGAAATTTGATAGAATTTTAAATAATTAAAAACAAAAACACCAACCGACGACCCAACCCAACCCAACCAGAAAATTGAAGGGTTGGGTTGACTGAAATGTTGGGTTGGGTTGGGTTGAGAATCCACCAACCCAAAAATTTCGAGTTGGGTTAGAAAACCCTTAAACCCAACTCAACCCATGTGCACCCCTAGTAGATTATTAGTGGCTATCATTGATAGAAGTCTATCAGTGATAGTCACTCATAAAATTCTATCAATGATAGTTACTGATAGACTTCACGTTGTCTTCTAAGTCACACATTCTCAGCACAAATCTTAACTCTGGCTCTTTTAGTTATCTTTTCTTCAACAACTTGAACTCTATCAGTAACTATCAACAAATGCTTAGAAAATATTTTATAGGAAATCCAAATGATGATTGTGTCATTTGTGAGGAAGGTGTTAATTTCTGAACTCAATATGGAAATCAAATGCATAACTTGAACTGATATATATTACAAGTTAAGAATCGATAGCCAAATAAAAGTCTATTAGTATAGCAACCTATCAATGACTATATATGATAGAGGTCTATCAGTGATAGCTGGTGAGAGTCACACACGATGGTGCGCTCTTAAATTCTCAAGATGTCGAGGCTTGCCAAAAATGAAATTTATAAACCCGGTTACAACTTTACAACTAGTGGCAACGGGATCGAAGGCTCACTTGCCAAACTCTTTTCTCGAACTCCTAAAAAGGACAAAAAACACAAACAAACTAAATTAAATTACTTAACTAACAAAAGCAATAAATTAAAACAAACAGAAAAATATTTAAACATTCAGGTGCCTCCGAGAAGCGCAAAACTTTTAAAGTCGGTTGCTCGATTGTATTCTCTCTTTCCCGTCATCCATTGTCCAATAGAGCGGGAGACTCTCCACTTGCTCCCACGCTCGCCTTGGACCTACAAACAATCAACGAACAATTTGTTTTTTCGTGCCTCACGCACGCATACATCATCATAAGCAGACAAAAAACAAACAGATTCATCATCATAAGCAGACAAAAAACAAACAAATCCATCATCATTTTTGGATCATCATCAACACAAACAAATTTCAAATTTTCCTTCTCAACACAAGCATATTTTGAATCAAACATCGAAAATTCATTAATATCTTCGTCAAATTCCACTGAAATGACGCCCTTATCCACATAAATTTTGACCCTAGCGGTCATCATAAAGGGACGCCCCAACAGAATGGAAGAAGAAGCATGCAATGATTTTTCATTCATTTCCATTATATAAAAATCTGCAGGAAATAACATGTTCTCAACTCTAATAAGAATGTCTTCGGTTTTTCCTAATGGACTAATGCAAGATTTATCGGCTAACTGTATCACAACATCAGTCTCATGCATTTCATTCAGTTCGATAAACATGGCATAAGACATAACATTGACAGAAGCACCTAGATCTAACATGGCATTTTTTTGATCACTTTATTCCCTATAGTGCAAGGAAGAGTAAAAGTACCTGGATCCTTGCATTTAATCGATAACAAACCTAGGAATATTGCTGAGACGTTTTCTTTCTTCTTTTCATCATCATTCAACCTTGATTTTCTTTTTCTGGTGCACCAACTCTTTAAAATTTTTGCATACTTGGGGATTTGACTCACGACCTCCAAGAGTGGAATGTTCACCATTACCTTTTGGAAGGTCTTCAAGACCTCCTCGTCTTCATTCACTTCCCTAGGCTTCGCAAGCCTACTTGGGAAGGGTGCTATGGGGACACTCGTCGGTACACCTTCGCTAAATTATTTTCTTTTCTCTGATTCTTCGTTCAAAAGATGGTTCGGGGGGGATGCAATCGATTTCCTCTTCTTTGCGTCCTTCTCAACACTGGGGGAATCTGATTTTCCAATTCTCAGTTGGATCGAGCTCACGTTTTCACATGAGTTAATTGTGGTTTGGGAAGGAAGTTTTCCCGAGCTTTTCATTTCAAGCTTACTGATTGACACAACCATTTGGGTCAGTTGCTTGTTCTGATTTTGCAACTCTGCCTTGTGAGAATTAAGCTCCTCGCGAACTTCCTTTTGAAACTAGTCGGTCATAGTAACAATTGTCCTCACCATTTCTTCCATTGTACTACTTGAGCTGGATGATTGAGCGTGGTTGGGATTCTGGGGTCTCTCAAAAGACTGACCCTGAAAGCGTTGTTGTCCTTCCCTATTCCCATAGCTCAAATTGGGATGGTCTCTCCACCCAGGATTGTACGTATTTGAATATGGGTCATACTTTCTCTGATTGGAGGCATACCCTCCAATAACATTCACTTCTTCAGGCTCTCGCAGACTTCCTCCAACAATTTTTTTTTAACAAACTGCTCATCTCTGCAACCTGAGCCTTAATGTCATTCACCTCACTGGTTTGATTGATCTGATGGACTTGATCTGCTCCACTTCTAACACCGAACTACTGCGAATTTTCCGCCATGTTGGCAATCAACTCTTTAGCTTATGCAGGAGTTCTTTCGATCAGAGCTCCTCCGCTGGCAGCATCGATCATCTACCGATCATGAGGAGTCATCCCCTCATAGAAATACTGGATAAGCAGCTGGTCCGCTATTTGATGATGCGGGAAACTAGCGCACAACCTTCCGAATTGCTCCCAGTATTCATGTAGAGATTCACCCACATCTTGGGTAATCCCATAAATCCTATTTCTCAGCGTTGTGGCGAGGGATGCTGGAAAATATTTCTCCAAGAATAGTCTCTTCATCTCGTTCCAGGTGGTTATTGAACATGACGACAAGTAATACAACCAATCCTTAGCTTTATCCTTCAGAGTGAAGGGAAAAGCTCTAAGATTCAGCTGCTCTTCAGTCACACCTGGGGGCTTCATCCCCGAGCAAACGCAGTGAAATTCCATAAGATGTTTGTTCGCATCCTCACTTGCATTACCATGAAAAAAGGAAACTAGTGAATTAAACCGGACTTTAACTCAAAATTATCTGCTACAATTGGATATGTAATGCAAAGAGGTTGTTGATTTAGGTCTGGTGTTGCCAGTTGTTTCAACGTTCTTGGCACTTCTTCTTGCGCCATCGCTTCTCTTTCTCTCAAGAAAGAACCGAGTCCTTCTTCCTCAAACTGTCTAAGGCCCTTTCGGCCTTCTCTTCTCAGTCTCCACTCTTCTCTCTCAATTTCTGGAATATACTGCAATCCACTCAACTCAGAAGAACGGGTCATACAACACAAGACATTTTTAAAAACAAACACAATCAAACAAAGAAATTTTTGAAAACAATCAATCAAACCTAATCCAAACCAAACGTGATTTCATTCAGTTGCTCCCCGGCAACGACGCCAATTTTTGGTGAGAGTCACACACGATGGTGCGTTCTTAAATTCGCAAGCTGTCGAGGCTTGCCAAAAATGAAATTTATAAACCCCGATTACACTGAGCTTTGCAGCTAGTGGCAACGAGATCGATCCACAGTGAGCGGTCAATTTGAAATCAATGTTTGGATTAAATTATGCTTGTTCAAGTTAAGTAACAAAATGGGGGGTTTTTAGTTCATGCAAAGTAAGGTAAAAATACGCTAACGAAAAAATAACAACAACAAGACGAACGTGATGGATTTGGGGAATTCGGGATACGTAAATTATTGTAATTACTATCATTGAACTTCGCATACATGGTCAGATTAAATTGAGTACATAAACAGTTGCCCGGACACCCTGAAGCAACCGACCCCATGGAAAATAGCTAGATGCGTCAAATCTAACTAAACAATGCCTTTAATTAATTTCAGAGAGATCAATTCTAAATTTAATCAAAACAGTTACGGGGACATTATGACGAACATTCACAAAGAAAACCTAAGTCAATAATTCGATTCTTTACTTCTTCGGGTTAGCTAACACAGACTAGAATAGCCTACACAAGAACTACTCACGGCTTCACCGAACCCATGTTACAAAAGCGATTAGGAGTGACACGACATCACTAATCTAATAACCATAAAACATGCAAGAAATCAAGGGCGTCAATCCCATTATGCAAGCATGCTCATAAAATATGAAAAGAAGAAGCAAATACTCAAAGAAATTCAGACCAAGCTAGATAATAAAGAACCAAATCTCAAGTTATTACCACAAATTACAAAATTCCTACTAAAAATTCTCAAATCCTACACTTACCTTAGCCAACCATGGTCTTGGATGAAATCCAAGCTCCCATGGAAGGTTGGTAGTTCATACAATTTGTGGTAGAAGAGAATGGAGCTCCACACTGAGCTCCAATGGAGGAAAATCAGCAAAAATCGAGAGAGAAGATGAAGAGAATGGCCAAAGATACCTAAAAATCGGGAAAAATGGGTTTTATAATCGTCGTAGCGTCGAGACGCTACGGACGCAAAATTCAGCGCTTTTTCCTTCGGAGTAGGGAAACACTTCGGGACAGCCTCTCGACGCTTGCTCTCGGGTTTGAGCAAATTAAATTGTCTTTGGGTGCTCCCTTTTGACAATTTCTTCAACTTTCAAGCTTCTCTTTTCCGGAAGCGATCCCGAAGCCTTAAATCGACCTCCTTAGCCCCGAAACACGCCCCACGGACTTCATGAGCTCTTCACCGTGAATCACTTATAATCAAGGCAAATTAACATAATTAAGCACGGTTTTAGCTAGAATTAGGGAGTTAAACATAGCTCCAAAATAGAGCTATCAATAGCCACGGATAGACTTCATGTTGTCTTTTAGGTTGCACATTCTCAGCACGAATCCTAGCGCTTGTTCTTTTAGTTGTCTTTTCATCAACAAATCGAAGTCTATCAGTGATAGACTGTGATAGAAATCTGTTAGTGATAAACTGTGATATAAGTCTGTCAGCGATAGACTGTGATTGAAGTCTATGAGTGATAGCTATTTGGCCTTTTTAGTATTTTACATGGACTGGGCTGGTTTTTTTGTCATATTTGCAAAATATTTTACTTTTTTCTATAATTGGAAATAGTTTGGATCTGATTACTAGCTATGCTCTTGTTGGCTTCAGCCCTACATATATTAATCAAACATATATACTATGTTTTTTAAAATTTGAATTATATACCTCTCATATTATTAAGTATGCCCGCCATTTATGAAAATATAAACATAGAATGAAATAAGAATAAATAAATCTCATATTATTAAATGTACACCACATATGAAATATAAACATGGAATAAAACTATAATATATATCTCATATTATTAAATATACGTCACATTTATGAAATATAAACGTGGAATGAAATAAATATATAAAAACAACATACAAAATCTGAGCATAATGTCGTAAAATTAGGGAACGGGAAATGAAAGAAAATAAAAGGAAAAGGGAAAAGAATAAGAAAAAGAAAAAAAAAACTATTTTTTTCTCTATCTTCCCCCTCTCCCTCACGCACAACGCCTCTCTCTGCAACTTCCCGTGGTGGCGCCTCCATCGTCTGTCGATCCGTCTTCCGAGGTGTAACATCGATGACTAATCTCTGTGGACGGTCAGTGACGGATGTACTGCACGTATATATAGAAGATACATTGTATAACCAAAATATACGACTGCTTAGTCAACCCGAAAACTTGAGAGAAACTGACGAATCAAACCCATTAGTGATGAAGAAGAAGCCATATCAATAGAGGAAGAAGAAGTCAGCGAAACAAACTGTTGCGCACTCAGTGTGTGTGCAAAATAAGTGTGGAGCGCTCAATTCATGTAAGTATACATGGACTAATGCAGCAAGTAATATGTAATTTTATATCGTATCGACAGAGATTTGATTACATTTGTGCTAAGATTAGATTGATTGAAGACAAGGCAACTGGTGACAAAATGTTCGAGGGTTGACTTGCGGAAAATAATGACAAAACATAACATACGTATAAAATGAGTAAATAACACAGATGCTGGGATAAAAAACGTAGCGAAATAACTTGAACCAGATAACCAACTAGAGATAAAAATCCGATAATAATGCGATAACAAAATAAGGGCAAAAGGCAAAAGACAACAGAATAACTTCACGAATATGAGGAAACAGGGTCAGGTTAGAAGTAAACTTGAAGTAATCAATGACGAAGATACTTTAGTGAAACAACTACTTAAGCTAACCACACAACATTATCATAGAAACTCTCTCGGTATTTCAAGCATTGAAAACAACCTCTCATTGTACTCCTATTCATAGGCACATGTTTTTTACCAATGTGCTAGGCAAGTGAATATCTCTAAACTCTTTGCTAATATCATGAAATGCTGACATAAATATGAATATTCAGAGACCCATACTTCTTTCAAAGATCAAACACTCACTAATGCATAATGGATGGTCACTCGAAAATGCATTATAATCATGAAAACAAACATACCTAGAAAGCTTGCACAGAGGGTAGCTAAAACATCAAAGAACCTTTTACTTCATACTTATAACTGATAACTCCATTTTGGAGCTAATTATCACTCCCTAATTCTAGCTAAAAGCCGTATTTAATTAGTTAATATGTCTCGTTTGTAGAAGAATTGCGGCGAAGAGCTCATGGTGTCCATTGGACGTGTTTCGTGGCTAAGAGCGGTGTTTTAACGCCCCGGGAGTGCATCGGGAAAAGGGCAAGATCATCCAAGAAGAACCGGACGAAATTGCCAAAGAAAGGCAATTTTCCAGCCCCAAACCCGAGAGCAAGCGTCGAGCAGACAGCGTCGAGACGCTTGCTCAACGTTGCCTGGCGTCGAGACCCTGCCGCGGCATCGAGACGCTCCGAGGGGCGCGCGCGGTGGAAATCATCGGGGCAGCGTCGAGACGCTCGCCTAGCGTCGAGACGCCATCGCGTGGCGCGCGCTGATTATTTAGGTCGCAGCGTCTCGACGCTTCGACGGATTTAAAGGCTGCAATGACGATTTTTGCAGCCATCTTTTATCATCTTCTTCTTCCTCTCGGCTTTTCTTCTTTAATTCCTTTTGCTCCGCCATTGTTGGCAAGTTTTTGGAGCTTTCCTTTGTATTAAAGCTAGGGATTATGGCCAAGGCTTTCGTTGGAGCGATTTTGACAACTTTCTCCATGGTTGGCTAAGGTATCGTGTTAGATTCCGGATGATTTAGGGATTCTTCGTTAGGCTTTTTACATTTTGATAATTTATGCATATGGTTCTGAATAGGCTTTAATTATTGATTGCATTTGTTGTTCTTGCTTAAACCCATGCATATGTTAGATTTCAACGACGGACAATCGGGTTTTCTAGCGTGCGTTATTGTTATAGAATAGCGATGCCTTGCCTCTCCTTTTCGCCTTAGTAACACAGGACAACAAAACTAATCGGAGTATCGATTTATGCATGTGTTGCGTGCTCAATGTGTTGAAATAATTAAGTAATAAGATAGAGAGAGCACTCAGAACATGCAAGCATACATGATCTTATAGCAAGTAGTAAGTATTTTTTCATTCGTTTTCCCACAGAGATTTATTATAAGCTATTCATGAAGTGTAAAGTTAAGAAAGAAGGGGTGGATTTGATGGGGTAAAATTGGTTTTAATTTGTCTATTTCCTACTGAATACGTAGATGGTAGCAACATAAACAAATGCAAGTCAAAGTTAAACTCAAATGAAAAGAGACGAGAGTAATAAACGAAGACAAAAACAGCTAGACAGAATTGTAACTTAAGCAGAATTGCGGATACAACAATTCTACCGCAATTTTAACAACAGCGAAAGTGTGTAAAATGGAGAAACAAGGGCTACTAACGACTCCCCTATAGGCTTTTTCATACGATTCTCAAGCATTGGATCAACTCTCTATGCATCAAACTCACTCAATCTCATGTATCGTCCGATTCCATGCATTAGATTCTTTAGTTTACTCATGTCCAAGTAAGGTCTTAAGCATCTTGTTAAAGCAGAAAGTCATGGTTTGTACTAGGAAAACGCCTATTCCTAGGTTGTTTTCTGGCTACCTTGAAAGGCTAGCATGACTGTATGACTCTGAACTCTTACTCCTTCCAGAGGTTAGGAGTTCTTTGGACAAAATGGATGGCCAATCGAAATTGCCCGTGGGATGAAGCTTACATACAATCAATGCTTCGAGAGCTATCCTACATGCTTGGTTCACGTTTTTTAGCCTATAGTATTGTCATTAGCATGCCCCTATGCGACTTAGTTACTCATGGATATGGGGAGAACAGAAATAAGAGATAAAGTAGACATGCTTAGAAGAGAAATAAGCTTAAAATAGCAAGGTAAAACAGTAGCAGCAAAAGTTAAGAAACTGTGAAATAACAAATTGTGCTTTGATTACTTAATTGTTTGAATGAACAAAGGGAAGCTTAAAGTAAATAATGTAAAGACAGAAAGCAACGAAATGAAATGAACTAACTATTAGAAGAGAAACAACACTTAAACAGAGCTGGAAATTAGAAATGAAAGACAGAAAGCAGTAAATGATGCTTGAAAGCCTCGTCGCAACCGCCTCGGCTGAAGGGGATGAAAGAATAGCTTTGCTTGGATGAATCCAATCGGGAGAGAAGATGAATCTTCTCTCCTTCCTATTAGATTGTCGATTCCAACAGCTGAGACTCTCACACCAACAGACGGCAAAGGAAAACATGAAGAAAGATGGAGCTGCGAGAAGACTTCTACGCTTTCGGATGATGCTTGAACCCTCGACTTTGACCCCTATTTATAGTAGTCTGCAGGTGCATTTGGGCCAAGGAGAACCATCAATCTTCAACGTTGTACATTCAGAATGGATGGAGGAGAAAGAACGAATCCCTGAAATAACGGAAATTAACAGAAAAAGATCAGTCAACTTACGGTTTTCACTTGAAACATTGCGGTTTCAGCAATGTTTCCGCAATGCAGTCGCAATGCTTGTTTTTCATTCTTTTCCTTCGGTTTTCAACCCTTTTCTTTCCTATTGTACATAAGTCCTAATTTAGCTACCTTCTTCTAATTCTCATATTTAAGCATAGGTTTAGGCTAAATGCTATCAAAAACACCTAAGAGTGAACATCTTTCTAAGATAATTAAGTCCTAAAAAGGTCACTTTTGGAGACGTAACACACCCCCAAACTTAAGGTTTTGCTTGTCCTCGAGCAATCTAAGGACTTTCCTAGGCTGCTGTTTCTTCTTCTTTAACCACTTACTAACTCCCTATATTCTTATCTACAGCAGTGCTGTCCTGTGACACACTTCTAAGCTTAAAACTACCCTCTCATTTAGCTTCTTCTGATTTCGCATGCCTAATACTCCTACTGTCTTTATTAACTCCCTACACTGATCTACCTGCTTTTGTCATATCCTGCCACTATCCCTAAGGTTTCAAATTCTACCTAACTTTACCCCAGACTCAGTACATGCTTCTAGTTTATACTTATGAGCTACCTAGGATTCCTTAGAGTCATGCCAGTCTTAGTATTAACAGTGACAGTAGTGCTTTAAGAGAACAACCTAAACCCTGGCATCACTACATTGGATATACACTCATCTCCCTAAACAACCCTACAAGCTACAACTTTGCTCTTAGCTAATTGAGGATCAGAGTTCTTTTTAAACAGGACATCTAAGCCACAAAGTTGCAACTCCTAGGTATACATTCTTCTTCCCTACTTTTTCCCTCTTTTTTTTTTTCTTTCATAGGTGGAGCCTTTCCTTTGGTTGCCTTTTGATGCAATGCCACTTGTGGGTTACACACTTGGCACTGATTACTCAGCAACCTAAGAGAGACTCCCCTCTTTATTCTATTTTTCATTTTTATTTTTTTTTCAGTTCATAATTTTTGTGAAGGAGAAGAAGAATGCTTATGTTTTAAGGGAGAGAGGAATGTTCCTAGGCCTAGGGTGGCCTCCCCCAAACTTCAACTACTCATTGTCCCCAATGAATGTCTGAGGTGGCACACCCCCAAACTTGTCCTAGAAGCATCTAGTCTAAGGTAAAACAAAGAGAATCTAAAAGCCCTAGGCATAGACAAAACATTCTAAAAGAAAATATTACAGCAGCAGAAAATTGAAAAAAAAAAAACAGACAGGCAATGACTTACAGCTATGCATGCTGAGCTTTTTAGAGGTTAATTTAAACTATCAAAGGGTGTCCTATGACACTCATCCAGCATGCTTTAAGATAAGCTATATAAGGTAGTCATGATAGCAGCAAAAGATAGAATTTAAACAGATCACAGCCTAGCTAAACAGACAGTCCAAAACATGCATTCAGTAATAAAAATTGCGGATCCCGCAATTATTTCGCAATCAAATCAGGGCAGATATATCAATGTTTAAGGCCCCTACGCATGCTTTTTCCAGTCACTCAAGCTCTACAAAAATAAAACTAAACTAACCTACCTATTCAGCTAACATCAGACTACACTAAACAATTAAAAACTTAAAACTAAGCAACTAAAACAGGTCAAAATATTCACTAAAAACAGCATAATTCACATGGTCTAACAGAAAGCAGATTTTTTTTTGTATTTTTCTAAGGGAACAGCAATACTCCCTTTTGGTGCTCCTCAAACTAGCACTCACACATCTTCCTCATCATCACTCCTTCTTGGTCTTGGAGGCACCCATGGAGTCAGGAGATTCGTGGGAAAATCAGGGAAGATGCACCCAAGTTGGTCAGCAACTTCCTTGTCCCGTGCCTGCGCGTAAGTGGCCCATTGAGCCATCCTCTTCTGCATATCCATCAGGCAAGCCATGGACAGCGACTGATCAGCAGCCAATCTATCCAACTCGAATTCCATGTTCCCCTTCCTCTTCAGCCTTAAGCCTGTAGGCAGCTCCAAGTGGCCTGTGTAAGCCATTTGCTGCTCCATTCGCTCAATGGGAACCCCTGCGCGCAAGCATAATTTAGTTATAGTATTAGGGAAAAACAATGGGCCCTTACCCTTCTTGGCGCACTCAGTAATGGCAGCAGCAATGACTTCTCCCACGTTGATCGTGAGACCTCTCATTATCGCATATACCAGCAGCGATCTGCTCTGGTTGATGGTGGTCTCATGAGTCACTGGGACAGTTTCCTTCTCACGAAAGAAAACCAAACAGCCGCCTTAGCTGTGAGGTTGGCACTCATGAGAGTGTGCCTCCCATTGCGTGACACGGTCCAGGATGCCTCAGGCTGTCCAATGGTCCGAATGGCTTCCTCCAAGACAGCCTCAGTAGGCTCATCAACAATCCTTGCATAATCTGTATGTTTTTGGCCCTTGAGACCATAGGCTTCGTTGATGGCTTTTGCTGAGAAGTCCACTTCTACCCCCCTGACCACAGATAACCCCTCCTCAGAATTCCTCAGGTTGGCGTAGAAGTCATACACCATGCTTGTGTAAGCCGGATTGGGTGGTCTGCACAACTCCTCCCATCCATGATTTGTAATTCCTGCGCGCAAGAACTGCGGCAGGTCAGCAGGTCTGTCGAGGAAGCCCTTCTCGTGCAGCAACTCCCTCTTCCTCAGCTCAATGCCTCTGGACTCAGCGTCAGAGGACACATACCTCACTGATTGAGGCTCATCTTCAGGGTAAAGCTTGGCCTTCCCTTTGTCTGTTGGTTTGGCTGACTCCGCAGCCTCAACCTTGAGTCTCTTGAGCGATGGCTCAGTGCTTTCCTTCTCTGATGAAGGCGCCCTCCTGGCCTTCTTCTTTTTCAGCTTCTTGGACCGCTTGGCCTTGAGAATCTTGGCCTTTTTCTTCTTCTTGAGCTTTGCCTTGATGGTGATCTGCTGGAGGCACGCCCCCAGTGTCTCCTCCATTGAGTCATCCTTCTGTGCAAGACTCTCCGGGCTAGCTTCCCTCATAGGAGAGAAAACCTCCTCTTCCTCACCTTCCCCACTGCCCTGCGTCGACTCTTGATATTCACCATACGGGAATTCAGGGTCATGTTGTGGGGAAGTGGGTGATGCCTCAGGGCTCTCTGCTGGCGGAGTATGCTCAGAACTCTGCGGTGATGAAGGCAGTTCAGGGCTTTGCGCTGGTGGTGATAGTGAAGAGTTGTACGCTGGTGGTGCAGATGGCGAAGAACTCTTCTTGGCCGAATCGTAGGACACACGATCAGTTTCTTGACTCTCCACAGAGGGAGTCTTTTCTTTGCTCGGTTCTGCGGCCACCGCTAAACTCCATCTGCGCTTCTTGGGTGTGCCTGCTGGTTCAGAGGGTCCAACAGGTATCTCTGTGACGACCTTCCACTTCTTCTTGCGAATCGGAAGTTTGGGAAGTCGTTCAGTTCGCGCAGCATCAGCCTCAGCCAAGGCAAGCAGTGCGTCTCTCGCAGCCGTTTCAGCGTCGTCAGCCTTCTTCTTGGCCGCAGATCTTTCAGCCCTCGTGAGCACCATTATCGAATCGTGGAGGTTTGGAGAGAAGAATCACAGATGAAGAGAATCGCAGCTTTCTTGGAGTTCAGATACTTGGGAAATCGTATAGATCAACGCGCGTCTCAACGGATATAAAGAAAACGGAAAAATCCCAACGGCTATATTTTTGCGGATCCTGCAAATCCAGCGCAATTCTAGTGACCGTTGGAGATTTTTTTCATTTAAATGTCAATCTTTACTCAACCGTATCTTTGATTTGGCCCAATATTTTTTTGATTTTTAAAGCTGGATTTAATCTCCTTGATTCCCTCTATTGATTCCCTACAAAAAGAAATAAAATCAACATCAAATTCGCAATTAAAATCATACAAACTTATACACAAACGATAACCGGAAAATCGCAAAAAATAAACTAAGGCATGAGCCTCATGTTGACGAGCACAGCAATCACTCGTCCTCTCTCGTTCTTAATTTCACGCTTCAGTCAAGAGGAATGCCGAGAGAGTCTTCACATCTCCTTCCTCATAGTAGTGCTTCAACCTTGCACCATTAACCATGAATGGTTGACCTTGCTGCAGGTTCTTTATCTCGATGGCACCATGAACAAACACATTAGTAATTACAAACGGACCTGACCATCTAGACTTAAGTTTGCCTGGAAATAATTTCAATCGTGAGTTAAATAATAAAACAAGTTGGCCTTTCTTAAAGTCCTTGATCCTAAGTCTACTGTCGTGCCAAATCTTGGTCTTTTCCTTATACATTTTGGCATTTTCATAAGACATATGTCTAAGCTCATCAAGCTCATGTAATTGCAGAGACCGCAACGTTCCCGCATCGGTCACGCAATAATTCAACTCTTTTAGTGCCCAAAATGCCTTAATTTCTAACTCAAATGGAAGATGACAAGCTTTACCATACACAAGTCTGTAAGGAGACATACCTAGGGGTGTCTTATATGCAGTTCTATACGTCCAAAGTGCATCCTCGAGTTTAAATGACCAGTCCTTTCTATTAGGTTTGACCACTTTTTCTAAGATGTTCTTAATCTCCCTGTTAGAAATTTCAGCCTGACCATTCGAGTGTGGGTGATAGGGAGTGGCTACTCGATGTCTAATGTTATACTTAGCCAACACTCTCTCCATAGCCTTATTAATGAAATGTGTCCCCTCATCACTAATGATAGCACGTGGTGTTCCAAACCTAGTAAAAATGTGCCTATGCAAGAATTTTATGACTGTTTTGGCATCATTATTGGGACATGCTATGGCCTCTACCCACTTGGATACATAGTCTACTGCCACTAATATGTAAAGGTTACCTGAGGATGGGGGAAATGGTCCCATGAAGTCAATGCCCCATACATCAAAGAGCTCCAACTCTAAGATGTAGGTGAGAGGCATTTCATCCTTGCGACTGAGGTTACCTGTTCTTTGGCATTCATCACAGCTGTGGGCATAGTTGTGGGCATCCTTGAAGATCGTTGGCCAATAGTAGCCACTCTGAAATACCTTTGCAGCTGTTCTTTGGCCACCAAAGTGTCCACCATAAGGAGCTGTGTGGCAGTGCTGCAGCACAGACTTCGCCTCAGCAGCTGAAACACACTTCCTGAGCAAGTCGTCAGCACATGTTTTGTAAAGTGTGGGGTCATCCCATATGAATTTCCTTGCCTCATGAAGAAACCTCTTCTTCTCTTGGCCTCCCTTGAAAGCTGGTAGTACCTGTGATGCAAGGAAGTTAGCAATGTCAGCAAACCACGGTTCCTCATCGTTATCACGATGAGTTAATATAAAGACATGTTCATCAATAAAAGCATCAGAAATTGCGGGTTCCGCAATTTTTTCGCAATTATGCTGCAATCTAGAAAGATGATCCGCAACCACATTTTCACTTCCTTTCTTATCTCTAATGTCTAGATCAAACTCTTGCAGCAGCAGTACCCGCCTAATCAACCTAGGCTTAGCATCAGCCTTCCTCATAAGGTACTTTAAAGCAGAATGGTCAGTATACACAATTGTTCTGGTACCTACAATATAGTTCCTAAATTTCTCACACGCAAACACTACAGCTAGCATCTCCTTCTCAGTGGTTGTATAATTACATTGAGCCTCATTAAGTGTTTTACTAGCATAATATACAGGGTGTGTTAACTTGTCAATCTTCTGTCCTAACATAACCCCTACAGCATAGTCACTAGCATCACATAACATCTCAAATGGGAGATCCCAATCTGGCCCTACTATAATAGGTGTTGTGACTAGTGCTTTCTTAAGGGTTTTCCAAGCTACTAAACATTCCTTAGAGAAGATGAATGGCCTATTTAGCTCTAGAAGCTCACACAGAGGCTTGGCTATCTTAGAAAAGTCCTTAATGAACCTTCTGTAGAAGCCAGCATGCCCTAAGAAACTTCTAATGGCCTTGACATTCTGAGGCTCTACCAACTTCTCTATGATTTCTATCTTGGCCCTATCGACCTCAACTCCTGCTCTTGACACTCTATGACCTAGGACAATCCCTTCATCCACCATGAAGTGGCACTTTTCCCAATTTAGGACTAGGTTAGTCTCCTCACACCTAGCCAGGACTTGTCCTAAATTCTCTAGACAGTTTGTAAATGAGTCCCCAAAGACTGAGAAATCATCCATGAATATCTCTATCATGGACTCATCCAAATCAGAGAAGATTGCCAACATGCACCTTTGGAAAGTTGCCGGTGCATTGCATAAGCCAAAAGGCATTCTGCGAAAGGCAAAAGTTCCGAAAGGGCAAGTGAAGGTAGTCTTCTCTTGGTCTTTAGGGTCTATAGTAATCTGGTTATACCCTGAATAACCGTCTAAGAAACAGTAGTAGGCTCGACCAGCTATTCTGTCTAACATTTGGTCAATGAATGGTAGAGGGAAATGGTCTTTTTTGGTCTCTTTATTTAGCTTCCTATAATCCATGCAAACTCTCCACCCTGTGATAGTCCTAGTTGGAATCAGTTCATTGTTCTCATTGACTACCACAGTCATCCCCCCCTTCTTAGGTACGCATTGTATAGGGCTCACCCACTGACTACTAGCTATGGGGAAGATCACACCAGCATCTAACCATTTAATTATTTCTTTCTTAACTACCTCTTTCATAGAGGGATTCAGCCTACGTTGGTGATCTACTCTAGGTGTATGCTCTTCCTCTAGTATAATCTTATGCATGCAATAAGAAGGGCTAATGCCTCTAATATCAGCAATAGTCCATGCAATAGCCTTCCTATGTTGCTTAAGTAGTAAAATCAGTTCAACCTCATGCTTTTCACTTAATTTAGAAGAAATAATCACAGGCAAAGTATCATTACTTCCTAGATATGCATACTTGAGGTGAGTGGGGAGAGGTTTCAATTCTAATACAGGTGGATGCTCAATGGATGGTTTTAATGGATTTAAAGATTTTTCAGTCAAGTCAATATTCATACAAACATGCTGAAGGTTATTTACAGATATGTCCATTATCTCAGCTATGTTTAAGTCAGTTAATTCTAATCCTACATATTCATTAGCATGCTTGGTTAATAATACATGCTCCAATTGTTCTTCCATTAAAGAATCTACAACGTCCATGCTAGCACAGGATTCAAGGTCAGAGGGGTACCTTAAAGCTTTATACACACTAAATTTCACCTCTTCATCATGAACCCTCATAGTGAGCTCACCTTTTTGGACGTCGATCAGGGCCCTACCTGTGGCTAGAAATGGTCTGCCTAACAGGATGGGGACCTCCTTGTCTGCTTCATAATCCAGGATAATGAAATCTGCAAGGAAAATAAACTTGTCAACCTTTACTAAAATATCCTCAATCTTACCTTCAGGGTATGCAATGGATCTGTCTGCTAGTTGTAAAGTGACAGTGGTTGGTCGTGCTTCTCCTATTCCTAGCTGGCGGAATAGTGATAGGGGCATGAGGTTTATGCTGGCTCCCAGGTCACAAAGAGCTCTGCCCACGTGCTTGCCTCCTAGCTCTACAGGTAAGGTGAAGGAACCAGGATCCTTCTCCTTCTTGGGTAGCTTGTTCTGGAGTATGGCACTGCACTCCTCAGTGAGATTGACTGTTTCAAACTCACCAATTATTCTCTTGTTAGTAATAATATCTTTCAAAAACTTTACATAGGAAGGCATAGACTGTAAAACTTCTACAAAAGGAATGTTGACATGCACTTGCTTAAGAATTTCTAAGAATTTATTAAAGTGCACTTCCTGTTCTTGTTTTTTCTTTAACCTTCTTGGAAATGGAGGTGGTGGCACATATGCAGGCACGTCAGGTCGCCTTAGGATAGGTGGAGGCCTTGGAATTTCTTCTATCTCCTCAATAATCGGCTCTAGCCTTGTTCCTGCTGTGCTTGTTGGTGGTGGACCTTGGTTTGGCAGAGACTCCAGTGGAGCACTAGACTCAGTGTTCTCTACTCTCTTTGGTGTGTCATTTGTGTTGCTCACCAATGGTCTACCACTTCTAAGTTCAATTGCTTGAACTTGCTCTTTACCATCTCTCCTTGGCACTTCAGTATCAGCAGGAAGTCTCCCTTGGGGCCTACTTTTAAGTTCATTGGCTAGTTGCCCTATTTGGTTCTCTAGGCTCCTAAGAGTAGCTTGCTGGCTCTGGAGAGTGGCATCATTCTTGGCTATGTATTCCTTAAGTAAGTTTTCTACAGAAGATCCTACAGGTTGGTTGTATGGTTTTTGATACATTGACTGGTTATGTTGGGGAGTGAAACCAGGTGTTTCACTCGGTCTAGGTTGGTTAGGAGCTTGGTTAGCATTTTGTTGGCCACCCCATGACAGGTTTGGGTGGTTCCTCCAACCAGGGTTGTAAGTATTGGAATAGGGGTTGTTCCTAGGCTGCTGCTGGCTTCCAATATAGCAGACTGAGGCTGGATTCCCAGGGCAGTATTCATACAGGTGCCCTTCCCCACAGAATCCACATACAAGTGTCTCACCTTGACTTGGTTGGGTGCCCATTGACATGGCTGTAGCGGTGTTGACACTTGTTTGGAGATTGGTTTGAGCCATTTGCTTAACTAGGTTGGTCAGGGCATTTATTTGGCTGCTCATTGCACTTAGAGCATCCTTGTCTTGAGCTCTAGTTGGCTCAACTGGATCATCTGACCACCTACAGTGAGATGCTGAGATCTTCTCCAAGATCTCATAGGCTTCGTTGTAACTCTTGGACAACATGGAACCTCCAGCAGATGAATTTAAGACTTGCCTAGTGCTGGGGTTGCATCCTTTGAAAAAGACCTCTATTTGGATACACCACGGAATGCCATGATGTGGACATTTAAGAAGAAGATCTTTGAACCTTGTCCAAGCTTCGTGAAGAGACTCATTCTCAGCTTGTTTGAATTTAACTATGTCATCACGAAAGGTAGAATTCCTATCAGGTGGGAAGTATTTGACTAGGAATTTCTCTGCTAAGTCTGTCCAATTGCGGACTGATCCAGATGGTAATGAGTTTAACCACGTCTTTGCTTTGTCCCTCAATGAGTAAGGGAAAAGGTATAGCCTTAATGCTTCTTGGGAAACTCCAGGGATGATGAATGTATCACTAACTCCTAAGAAGTTTCTAAGATGGTTGTGGGGGTCCTCATTTTCCACTCCAAAGAATTGTCCCACAGTGGACAACATTTGGAACATCACTAGCTTTAACTCGAATGAGTTGGCAGTGATTTCCGGACGGATTATGCTGGGGTTCAGCTCCCCAGGCATAGGTACTAAATATGAGAGGATGGCACTATTCTTGTCATTCGCTATTTCGATGGGATTGCGAATGACATGTACCTGATTTGGAACTATCTCTTCCATTTCTTCGGTTTCAGCAATTATTTGGGGTATAGGGGGTTGTTTAAAGAGACGTTTCTTGGCTTTGTTTCTGGCTCTAAATAGTCTCTCGGGCTCAGGATTGAACTCTAGATCACTACTTGAAGGCTCACTCATAAACTAACCCAATAGTACCTGCAAAAGAAATGAAACAGATCAGCTTCAATAGGCAATAAACTTGGTGTTTCAAACTTAACAAACTTCGTTTTTACTTAAATAAATCCCCGGCAGCGGCGCCAAAAACTTGTTGCGTGCTCAATGTGTTGAAATAGTTAAGTAATAAGATAGAGAGAGCACTCAGAACATGCAAGCATACATGATCTTATAGCAAGTAGTAAGTATTTTTTCATTCGTTTTCCCACAGAGATTTATTATAAGCTATTCATGAAGTGTAAAGTTAAGAAAGAAGGGGTGGATTTGATGGGGTAAAATTGGTTTTAATTTGTCTATTTCCTACTGAATACGTAGAGGGTAGCAACATAAACAAATGCAAGTCAAAGTTAAACTCAAATGAAAAAAGACGAGAGTAATAAACGAAGACAAAAACAGCTAGACAGAATTGTAACTTAAGCAGAATTGCGGATACAGCAATTCTACCACAATTTTAACAACAGCGAAAGTGTGTAAAATGGAGAAACAAGGGCTACTAACGACTCCCCTATAGGCTTTTTCATACGATTCTCAAGCATTGGATCAACTCTCTATGCATCAAACTCACTCAATCTCATGTATCGTCCGATTCCATGCATTAGATTCTTTAGTTTACTCATGTCCAAGTAAGGTCTTAAGCATCTTGTTAAAGCAGAAAGTCATGGTTTGTACTAGGAAAACGCCTATTCCTAGGTTGTTTTCTGGCTACCTTGAAAGGCTAGCATGAGTGTATGACTCTGAACTCTTACTCCTTCCAGAGGTTAGGAGTTCTTTGGACAAAATGGATGGCCAATCGAAATTGCCCGTGGGATGAAGCTTACATACAATCAATGCTTCGAGAGCTATCCTACATGCTTGGTTCACGTTTTTTAGCCTATAGTATTGTCATTAGCATGCCCCTATGTGACTTAGTTACTCATGGATATGGGGAGAACAGAAATAAGAGATAAAGTAGACATGCTTAGAAGAGAAATAAGCTTAAAATAGCAAGGTAAAACAGTAGCAGCAAAAGTTAAGAAACTGTGAAATAACAAATTGTGCTTTGATTACTTAATTGTTTGAATGAACAAAGGGAAGCTTAAAGTAAATAATGTAAAGACAGAAAGCAACGAAATGAAATGAACTAACTATTAGAAGAGAAACAACACTTAAACAGAGCTGGAAATTAGAAATGAAAGACAGAAAGCAGTAAATGATGCTTGAAAGCCTCGTCGCAACCGCCTCGGCTGAAGGGGATGAAAGAATAGCTTTGCTTGGATGAATCCAATCGGGAGATCTTCTCTCCTTCCTATCAGATTGTCGATTCCAACAGCTGAGACTCTCACACCAACAGACGGCAAAGGAAAACACGAAGAAAGATGGAGCTGCGAGAAGACTTCTACGCTTTCGGATGATGCTTGAACCCTCGACTTTGACCCCTATTTATAGTAGTCTGCAGGTGCATTTGGGCCAAGGAGAACCATCAATCTTCAACGTCGTACATTCAGAATGGATGGAGGAGAAAGAACGAATCCCTGAAATAACGGAAATTAACAGAAAAAGATCAGTCAACTTACGGTTTTCACTTGAAACATTGCGGTTTCAGCAATGTTTCCGCAATGCAGTCGCAATGCTTGTTTTTCATTCTTTTCCTTCGGTTTTCAACCCTTTTCTTTCCTATTGTACATAAGTCCTAATTTAGCTACCTTCTTCTAATTCTCATATTTAAGCATAGGTTTAGGCTAAATGCTATCAAAAACACCTAAGAGTGAACATCTTTCTAAGATAATTAAGTCCTAAAAAGGTCACTTTTGGAGACGTAACAGCATGCTTATTGTTGGGTACTTTAGGGTTGCCGGGTAGCCAATTAGCAATGGGAATGCATATTCGAATGTTCGTCGTGGTTAGCTAGTAACTGTTCGGAGTCAAATTGGGGTTGATCACTCTAACGAGACTGTGAATAATGTCTAATTAGGACTGTTAGTTCTAATTAATTAATATGGAGCCGGTTACTTTAGGGTTCCCGGGTAACCGACCGCGTGCATGTCAAATTATTAGCCTTAGTCTTAAATTAAATGATGAATGTTAGAATGCCAAGCGAAATCTCGAAATCCCCCGAATCGAACACTTTTTAATCTCCTTCTCTTCAATTTCTCCGTTTGCAATTTATTTCTCACTTTGCATGTTAAAATCCCCCTCTTGTTACTAAATCTAATTAATCAATTAATTTGCATCTCGAACAATAATTTCAATTTAATTAGTCCTTCTCTGTGGTTCGACCCTGTTGCCACTAGGTGCAAAGCTAAGGTCAATAGGCTTATAAATTCATTTTGGTCAGGCTTCGACAGCTTGTGAATTAAAAGGATATCCAAAAATCCTTCCACAAAAAATTGGCGCCGTTGCTGGGGAAGACATAACAAAAATTGAAATTATGTTTGACTTGGATTTTGGTTGATTTATTGTGTTCTGAAAATTTTTTTTGTTTGTTTTTGCATGTTTAAATTTTTGTTGTTGTATGACCCGTTCTTCTGAGTTTAGTGGACTGCAGTATATCCCTGAAATTGATAGAGAAGAGCGGAGGTTGAGAAAAGAAGCGCGGGAGGGGCGAAGACTGTTTGAAGAAGAAGGCGTGGATCCCTTCTTTCGCGAGGCGATGGCACAAGGAGATGTGCCAAGGACTTTAAAGCAATTAGCCGAGCCGAATCTGAATTTGCAACCTCTTTGCATTAACTACCTCGTGGTAGCAGGTAATTTCGAGCTGAAATCTGGTTTAATTCACCAATTACCTTCCTTCCATGGCAATGCAGGAGAGGATGGAAACAAGCACCTGATGGAGTTCCAATGTGTCTGTTCGAGGATGAAGTCCCCAGGTGTTACAGAAGAGCAGCTAAATCTAAGGGCATTCCCCTTCACGCTGAAAGACAAAGCCAAGGACTGGCTTTATTATCTGCCTTCTGGTTCGATAACGACATGGCAAGAAATGAAGAGGGTCTTTCTGGAGAAGTATTTTCCTGCATCTCTTGCCACGACTTTAAGGAAAAGGATATATGAGATCACCCAGGATGTGGGTGAATCCCTACACGAATATTGGGAACACTTTGGGCGCCTGTGCGCAAGCTTTCCGCATCATCAAATTGCCGACCAACTTCTGATACAGTATTTTTATGAGGGCATGACGCCTCATGATCGACAGATGATCGATGCCGCGAGTGGTGGGGCGCTGATTGACAAGTGATGGACCAAAACGTGTGTGTTTAGTTTGGTTCAATAACCTGCAATGAAGTTTATGGTCAAGTGCAAGTATACACTGTCAATCAAGTAATAATTTGGAAAGTATTCCAAGTATCGTATCCCAAGAGACTGTTGAAGAATTTAGTTTTATAAAGAATTTGTTTTTCGAAAGCAATAAAAAGGTAACACAAATAAATTGATAATGTTTGGTGGGTTTTGGGTTGAAAAGAAATAATAAAAAACAGGGATCCAATCATGTTTCAGCCCTAAGTTGAGTTTATTTGACAGCCTGTGACCACAGAGTCACCACATAGTACCTTATGCTTTTGGATCGGATTCGTCTCCTATTCAGCCTCTTTGCAAGTACCTTTAGGAGTCTAAGCCATTATACTCACGGTCCAGTGGATAATGTGATCTTAGATGGTTAAGTATGCAATCCTATTGATCCTATAGTCTTTTGCCCCAATCATCAAGGACAATCGACGAAATCATATTCCTAGGTTTTTCTGCTATATCACCTTTACGAGAGCCGTTAATTGCCCGACCTGTCCAGTATCGACATTAACATTTCATGCTAATTAAGTGATCAAATTAATATAACATTTTTGCATATATTCAGTAAAGGACGAACCACATAAGGCATAAGGGGTAAAACCGTAATTTACAGCTGTCAAGCTAGCTCATTTCTTAACGGGCATTCACATAATTGAATCCCTTAGGAAAACTTAGCTCATAATGAGAACTAGACTAAAATACTTCATTGAAAAATAATGCATAAGTACAAAAATTGTTAAAAGGGTAAAATGGTAATTTTACTCGAAAATTAAAGATAAAATAAAAATGAAATAAAAACAGAATGTAAATAATAAATAAAGGACAGAATTGGAATAACAAAGGTTTTGAACTGAAAATTAAATTATAAATGCGAAAGTTGCTAAAAGGGTAAAATGGTAATTTTGCATGTAAAGTTAAGAACGGAAATAAATGCGAAATAAAAACAGAATGTAAATAGAAAATGTGCAGAATTAAATAGAAAGTAAATCTGGAAATTTTCCAACTTTCTCTCTCTCGAACTCGTGGACAACGGATGGAGGGTCTCTACTCGCTCGATTCACGTCGTCAATGCAAATCGAATCCTCGCAGCACCTTCCTTTCGGAGCTGGCTGAAGTAGAACTATTACAGAGGAGTGGTCCGCTCTTGTTTGGAATTTCGGGAATTTGGGTGAGTTCTTCGAGAGAGGAAGAAGGTTGATCGATTATGTGGAGTTTAATTGTTGTAAAGAATGATCGATGATTTGAATGAAGGATTGAGGTGCCTTTTATAGGCCTTAGGGTTTGTTTGGAGGTTGCTATAATGAGGGAGAGATCTTTGGGAAGAGTTGTTAGGTCAAATAGGGAGTTGGTTGGCTGAATCTTTGGAAGATCTTTGACAAATATCTCAACAAATTCGTTTGACCAGTCAACTGCACTCTGTGGCCTCTTGTGTGGCCACAAGCTGGGTTTTGCACTCTGTGGCCTCGTATGTGGCCACAAGCTGGATTCGGCACTCTGTGACTCCTTTGTGGCCACAAGCTGAATCTCTGTGGCCACAAGCTGAAGTAGAATACAGTTTTCCTGAAAATAATTAAAACAACATTAATTCTTATCAAAAATGACTCTTTTACCCTCTTAATTGCTTCATAATGACAAAACGACCTTGAGCATGCGACTTTCCTATTTTTATTATTTTCTTATCAATTACATGCACAATTATCTTCAATTTAACTCAAAAAGTCAATTAATGAGTATGCTTTAAAGGGTAAAAACATGACATAAATGACGTTCATCAACAAGACCCCGATTGAGGCCAAGCAGTTAATTGCAAACATGGCAGCCAACTCGCAGCAATTCGGTATTCGAGGAGCGGGTCAAATTCACAATGTGACCCAAAATCATGAGATGTCTGAAATGAAGGCCCAGGTGGCCGAGATAGGAAACTTGCTGAAGAAGTTTGTAGGAGGTAAGCGTGAGGAAGAGGTCAACGCGATCGAGGGATATGCTTCCAACCCCAGGAAGTATGATCCTTACTCGAGTACATACAACCCCGGTTGGCGTGACCATCCTAACATGAGCTACGGGAATAGAGACGGACAGCAACGCTTTCAAGGTCAGTCGTATGATAGACCTAACAATTCTACCCAAGCTCAGGCCTCGAGTTCCTCCAGTTCATTGGAAGAGATGGTACGAACCATCGTTACATCGACAAGCCAATTCCAAAAAGAAGCCCGAGAAGAGCTAAACTCGCATAAAGCAGAGCTGCAAAATCTGAACAAGCAGCTGACCCAGATGGCGGTGTCGATAAGCAAAATTGAGAGCAAGAGCTCTGGGAAGCTTCCTTCCCAAACCACGGTGAACTCATGTGAGAACATGAGCTCAATCCAGCTGAGGAGTGGAAAATCAGTTCCCTCCAGAGCTGGGAAGGAAGCGAAGGACAGTCTGAATGAGTCCTCCCCGGATGTTCTTGATGATGTGAATGAAGAGAAAAAAGAGAAGACTGTGCAAGAATGTGTTCCCAAAGCACCCTTCCCCAGTAGGCTTGCGAAGCCTACTCTGGTGAGCGATGATGAGGAGGTCCTGAGAACCTTCCAAAAGGTGATGGTGAACATACCACTTCTTGAGGCGGTGAGTCAAATCCCCAAGTATGCCAAATTCCTCAAGAACTGGTGCACAAAGAAGCGGAAGTCCAGAGGGACTAAAGAAAAGAAGGAGAATGTTTGTGCGATCCTCCCAGGTACGTTGCCTACCAAATGCAACGACCCATGTACTTTTACTATCTCTTGCATGATAGGTAGTAAAGTGGTTAAAAATGCAATGCTTGATCTTGGTGCTTCTGTAAATGTCATGTCTTATGCTTGATCTTGGTGCTTCTGTAAATGTCATGTCTTAATCTGATATTGACAAGAGTTGTTAGTAATCGATGTTATGAGGTGCTGTCCCTACGCATTAACACTTCTTGGGTTAAGATCTATCTCTTCTAAGATATATGACCCGATATGTTTTATGCAGTGGGAGCTGTCAGTTATATCGGATAATAATTTGTCATAGTATAAAGGAATGGAATACAAGAGTTGTATTGCTAATTCCTCTATAAAAGCTAAAATTTGTTGCAGCTTGTATAGCAACATCAAAAAAGTGTTTTTTGAGCTCTTAAGTAGTGCGGATGAGGAGATGTGATGGTCACATGGAAAGCCTCATAGTACTTCATGCTGATATGTTTACTAAGTCTCTCACGGCTAAAGTGTTTGAGAGATACCTAAAGAGTTTAGGGCTCCGAGTTGCTAAATAGGATAGTGGGAGAGGACTATAGATATATGATATTATAGTTCTCTTCGCCAACATGTACACCACGGACGTTTAAGTCCAAGTGGGAGTTTGTTGGGTTTAATGTCCTAAAACTCGTGGTTTGTAAAAAGTTATGTTTGTAATTTATCTATTTAGTAATAATGAGTTATTAAGTTTTATTCAGTAAAAGTGTTTGCTGGAATAAAGTGAAACGTGTTTGCATTAATCTATACCAATGACCAACACCCTTGACGATCATGGATACTTGAGTTTCATGTATGACATGAATGTGGGTCAAGCTCAAGTAGACAGTCAAAACGGTCTATAGTATATGGATAAGGCTGGGTACCTTATCCTGGTAACACTATTGGATGCGGCCCGTTTTGTATTGTACAAAACGATGTGATCCGAGTCGTTTCACATCGAGATGTGCGAGCGGGGGCGTCCTACGCGATGAGTTTGCGTAAGACTGAACCACGAAAAGTCGCTCTCTCTTTATAACGCCGTTTACTGAAGAGACCGACTATTTCACCTGATGGCCTAGGTAACTCGATCTCAATCCTGAGCTTACTATGAACTCCTGCTTATTAGACAGTATCCTTAGACTTGTATGGGTGAGAGTGGAAGAATGTCCGCTCAATAAGCCTACCATCTCAGGGATAAAGTCCAATAGGTAGCTGGGGACATAGTGTAGTAAGATGGAGTTTACTCCTAACCCGCTCTTCAGGGTTAGTAGATAGGTTGTTCCCTTAATAGCTGACTCCGGGGCTTGAACAATAGGCGCCTACCCTCTCCTCGTTAGAGAGGGTTCTTGATCTGTTGGTTGGACCACTGATCAATTGTTCATTAGAGGTGTTAGTGGTAATTAAGGAACAAAGATGTAACGCAGGGGTTAAACGGTTTAAATGACCCAGCTGTGATTACGAACAACCTGTGAAGGGTCGACTTGCCTGTGATGGTTATATCAAGAGGACACAATATATCTACGGTGAGGAGAGTGCAACCCTCGGACTATAGTGGAGTCTCCGGGGGTTAACGAAAGTTGATTGATTCGGGTTAAAAGAGTTTTGACCGAATAATCTCGTATCGTTGGAGCTCATGATCTGTAGGTCCTTTAGGTTCTCCTGGCTAGCTCAGATAACGCCGTGCAACATTATAAGAGAAAATAAAAGGAAAAGGAAAAAAAATTTGAAATGTTCAAATTCGGTTTTTTGGAAGAAGGATGGACATATTTAAATATGATTTAAATATGGGAATGGTCAAAAACATGAATAGGATTCATGTGCAAAAAGTCGGTTTTCGGAAAATCGCGATTAGTCATTTTATTTAATTAATATTTGATATTGAATTAAATAATATTAATTAATTAAAAAGTTTAATTAATTAATTATATATTATATATTATATTATTTATTTAAAATTAATTATGAATTAATTTTAATAAATAATTTATATAATATGTCAAAGTGGGTTTCAAGTCATTTGCATGTTGGACATGTTTCTTAGTGACTAATCCCATTTTGTTTACTTTTTGCTGAAGCTTTATCTTTAAGCTTAAGAAGCTTATAAGAACTTTAAAAAAAAAAAGGACAGGTTCATAAGATGAAAGTTTTTGTTCTTTGGCTTAAGCTTGCTGACGGTTGTTTTGATAAAAGAAAAAAAAAAACCATTCGTTTTTCTTTTTCTTTTTTAAGCTTCCATCTCCTTCAGACCTTTCGCTCTTCTTCTTTCTTTTTCTTTTCTCTTCTCTTCGGAGTCCCACAACTCCGTTGCTCGGCGCCGAGGATAGCGGGACTTCCTGGGGTGGTCCTTGGCGCGTTCGTGAGAAGAGGCTAGAAGAGTTCGTGACGAGGATCGGCCGGCGGACTTGAAGAAATAGGAGCTACAAGGGTATGTATTTCTAATTTCTTATTTCCGTCTTTAGAGCATGTTTTCTATTTGTTAAATTGATGAAATTAGAGTATCATCGGTCCGAAATCGCCTCCGCTGCGCATGTCGCTCCATCAGTCTGGATGTCGAGAATAAGAGTTTGACCTCGAGCTTGAGGGATAGCTCTTATGTCTCTGTTAAAAAATCCGATTTCGAATTGTTGGAAATGGGTGCTGTTTTTTGTACTAACCATGATGATATTCACGTGCTAGAGGCACGAAGAGAGAAGAAAGTTTTGGATGTTGTTTGCAGGACCGGCGTGGACAAGGACATGTTTGGAACGTCCCCCGCGCTATCGGACTGTGGATGAGTTCGATGGGAGAATTCAGTCGAGCAAACGACTTTAAAAATTTTGCGCTTCTCGGAGGCACCCGAGTGTTGAACTGTCTTTTCTGTTTTTAGTTTATTGTTGTTTTATTGTTCTTAGTTTAAGTAATCTAGCTTAATGTAGCTTGCTGTTTTTTTTAGGTAATGAGGAGAGTTGAGGAAATTTTGGGCTCCGGTAAGGAAAGCGTCGCGTCTTATCCCTCGCCGACTTCACAAAGAATCATGGAAGTGTCGTTTTTCTTCCCCTTTACCTTTTGTGTATCTGATTAAGTAGCATTGGGGACAATGCTATCTTCTGAAGTTGGGGGTGGATGTTGTGGATATGCATGTGTAGTTTGTTGAGCAGTATTTATTTTGAATTTGAAGTGCTTGGGATTCTGTTTACATGCTTTCTAATTATGATGATCTAGGAAGTGTTGTTTTGGAAATCTGAGCATTTGCATGATGTTATTTTGCATTTATTAGGTTCATGTCAAAAATTTTAAAAAAATTATGTTGCTCCCTTGCATCTATCGAGCACTTAGCAACCTCATCTTAATCTCCGTAGGCTTAGTTGATTGCATGTTGCGTTAATTTTTGTTGTCACCCTGAAAGGCACCCTTAGGTAGCTTGTGCATGAGAGTTAGTGGTCAATTAATTGAGTTAGCTTGCGCTAAGCCTAAAGTAAAAAAAAAAATAGAAAAGCATGTTAGCTAGAAAAGTCTCTCGAGGCGCTCCTCCTTCTTATTGGTACCTAAAAGAAGTGAGTGTTAGTCCTTAAAAATGTGAAGCTTAGGCCAAAGCTTGACATGTTAGGCAACTCGAGATTGGAAAGAAAAAGAAAATAAAGTTGGGTTCAAAGAACCTTAACAAAGAGTACAAAGTACTCAAGAGAAGAAAAAGAATGAGAAAATGTTTAGGTCTCTTAATTTATTACTCTCTCTTGTGCAGTCGAGCTTAGACTGTTCTTAAACGCTAGAAGTAGGGGGAAAACGGGATGATATGTTGCATGTGGTTTTTCCGGGCTTGCGTAGGTTTAGGATAGGCTGGCTAGCACACACACACGTTAGGGATTGGTAGTAGGATTTTTGAATGTCCAACTAATTTCGGGTTGTCGAGACCCGCCAAAATGAAATTTATAAATACCGAAACTACTAAGCTTTGCAGCTAGTGGTAACGAGTGTCGAACCACAGGGAACCTAAATCAACCTCTCTTAACTAATTTTTATTTGCCTTTTAAACTAAAACTCAAAATAAAATAAAGGGGGAGTTAATTAAAACTAAACTAAGTAAAATTAAGCTAACGGAAAAATAAATGTGAAAAGTAAAGAGCGGAAAAATAAATGTAACGCGTGGTCCTAATTCGAGTGCTCGGGATTTATCTTGATGCGCTTAGTTCCTAGGGATTCTAATTAGCAAAGTAATTCTATTTCATGCACGCAAAATGCCTCGTCCCAAACGGGTCCAAAGCACCCCAAAGAATTAATTAGAGGCGTCAATTCTAATTAAACATGCTTCTTAATTAATCTAGGTGATAAGCCATCAATTAATCAGAAAACAGTAACGGGTAAATTGCGACGAATTCTTTCTTAAGACTAATTCGATTTCTCTCCTAACCTTGAGCCCACCGTGAAAACGTTAATCAACTCATACCCCCACTGTCACTTGGGCTCAAATTGATTAGCCACGAGCTAGACCCTCGCCACGATGCATTAAAGCCTATCAAGAATTAATGCTTAGCCTACTAACATGCGTAACAATTATGGGTGTCAATCCTAATTCGAAAGGCATGGTATTCATTCTTAATACAGATTGGAGATGCAAGAGATTAGCAAAACTAAGCTAGAAATTCATACAAACCCTCCCCAAGCATCAAGATAACCCCTAATACTCGAATTAGAGCACTTACCTTAGCTCCCCGTTGTGTAAATCAAGGGAAATGCTCAATGTTTGAACTTTATTGAAGAGAAAATGGAAGAAGTATGAGTTTAGAGCTCCCACCCGAGCCTAACAATGGTGGAAAATTGAAATTGGAACCAAACTTGCGGCTAAAATCGGAGAAGAAGGCTTTTAAAGCCGTCGGAGCGTCGAGACGCTAGGGCAGCGTCTCGACGCTGTGCCCTAAGTTGGCAGCGCGCGCGCACGGGGCAGCGTCGCGACGCTGGGGCGCTCAAAATCATGAAATCTTCGGGGCGGCGTCGAGACGCTAGGGCAGCGTCTCGACGCTGCCGCTCAACGCTTGCTCTCGGGTTTGTTGGCCAAATTTTGCCTTTCCATGGCAATTTTTGCCATTTCTTCATTTCTTCAAGCCCCTTCACTCCCGATGCGTTCATGAAGCTTTAAAACGGCGCTTTTAGCCCCAAAACACGTCATCGAACTCCTCGAGCTCTCTACCATGAGTTTACCTACAAAAAGGCATTTTAATCAATATTGAGCATGGTTTTAGCTATAATTAGGGAGTAAATAATAGCTCTATTTTGGAGCTATCAGAGCGATAGTTAATTTTTGATATGTTCGTAATGAAATGCATGCGCTGATTGCTTTCGTGATTATGCTTTGTTTGGATTTGTAAAATGCATCGAGGTTTGAATTAGTAGCATGTAAGCATGTCCTTAGAGTCGAATTCTTTATTTGCCTTGCTCGAGGACTAGCAAGATTTAAGTTGGGGGTGTTTGATAACTCCATTTAGGAGCTAATTATCACTCCCTTATTCTAGCTAAAAGCCGTATTTAATTAGTTAATATGTCTCGTTTGTAGGAGAATTACGGCGAAGAGCTCATGGTGTCCATTGGACGTGTTTCGTGGCTAAGAGCGGTGTTTTAACGCCCCGGGAGTGCATCGGGAAAAGGGCAAGATCATCCAAGAAGAACCGGACGAAATTGCCAAGGAAAGGCAATTTTCCAGCCCCAAACCCGAGAGCAAGCGTCGAGACGCTTGCTCAACGCTGCCTGGCGTCGAGACCCTGCCGCGGCGTCGAGATGCTCCGAGGGGCGGGCGCGCTGGAAATCATCGGGGCAGCGTCAAGACGCTCGCCCAGCGTCTCGACGCCATCGCGAGGCTCGCGCTGGTTATTTAGGTCGCAGCGTCTCGACGCTTCGACGGATTTAAAGTCTGCAGTGACGATTTTTGCAGCCATCTTTTATCATCTTCTTCTTCCTCTCGGCTTTTCTTCTTTAATTCCTTTTGCTCCGCCATTGTTGGCAAGTTTTTGGAGCTTTCCTTTGTATTAAAGCTAGGGATTATGGCCAAGGCTTCCGTTGGAGCGATTTTGGCAACTTTCTCCATGGTTCGCTAAGGTTTCGTGTTAGATTCGGGATGATTTAGGGATTCTTCGTTAGACCTTTTACATTTTGATAATTTATGCATATGGTTCTGAATAGGCTTTAATTATTGATTGCATTTGTTGTTCTTGCTTAAACCCATGCGTATGTTAGATTTCAACGACGGACAATCAGGTTTTCTAGCGTGCGTTATTGTTATAGAATAGTGATGCCTTGCCTCTCCTTTTCGCCTTAGTAACACAGGACAACAAAACTAATCGGAGTATCGATTTATGCATGCTTATTGTTGGGTACTTTAGGGTTGCCGGGTAGCCAATCAGCAATGGGAATGCATATTCGAATGTTCGTCGTGGTTAACTAGTAACTGTTCGGAGTCAAATTGGGGTTGATCACTCTAATGAGACTGCGAATAATGTCTAATTAGGACTGTTAGTTCTAATTAATTAATATGGAGCCGGTTACTTTAGGGTTCCCGGGTAACCGACCGCGTGCATGTCAAATTATTAGCCTTACTCTTAAATTAAATGATGAATGTTAGAATGCCAAGCGAAATCCCGAAATCCCCCAAATCGAACACTTTTTAATCTTCTTCTCTTCAATTTCTCCGTTAGCAATTTATTTCTCACTTTGCATGTTAAAATCCCCCTCTTGTTACTAAATCTAATTAATCAATTAATTTGCATCTCGAACAATAATTTCAATTTAATTAGTCCTTCTCTGTGGTTCGACCCTATTGCCACTAGCTGCAAAGCTAAGGTCAATAGGCTTATAAATTCATTTTGGTCAGGCTTCAACAGACTGTGAATTAAAAGGATATCAAAAAATCCTTCCACCAATAACCTTCCTCTTTTGATGCTTAGTTCATGTTATAAGATAGAAGCATAAAATGCAACAACAAAAACATAATGACAACAACAAAAATATTGAAATAGAGTTCAAAGTGTTCAACAAAAATAGATGAAGTGAAGAAGGAGAAAGGGAAGAAGATGATGCCGCAACAACTTTAGTGACGGAGAAGAGTTCTTTGCCAAGGCTTCAGCTCAGCTTCTTCTTCTCCGACGACTGAAATCAAAGTCAACTCCTTTTTTTTCCAGCGACTTCTTCTTCAAGGTCAAACAAAAAGCTCCATAAAAGCTCTCAAAATTCTCTCTCTAAAAATGATCTTTCTCCCTTTTGTGGATACTCCATCCTTAATAAGGACTTTGGGATTACCAAAAGTTTGCCCTAAAACAGATGTTGAATTCTGATTGGATGAGAAAAGACAAATTTGCTTTTTCTGCCCATACGGACGGGGACAACCTGTCTTCGCTGGAATTTTGCTTCCTCAACATTTTTGCAAACCCAAAGATCTCTCCTTTGCTAGAACTTTGTTGGAAGTTTGGTGAAGCCTTCTTCTCATAAAATATCTGAATATTAAAAAAATGTGTCAATTCAACAAAATTCAGGCATGAATTCTATCAAACCACAAAAGATTCATAAATGATGAACTTAGGGATTTTTATATCAATGAAGGGCATAATCATGCAATACAACAATCAATTACTCTAATCAAGGGTTAATTCTATCCTTAAAAGACCCTAAATAACTCTTATTTGGAGAGTTGTCACAAACCCATTGGCGATGAGGAAACCCACCATCATTGAATGAAACCCAACCCCGAAATAGGAAGTCGCTACTATTGAAGGAAACAGACGGCCTAATGCGCCGTCATAAAAGGAAAATCACAGTCATCGAACAACATAAGTCACGCTGGTTTTATCACTGATGTAGAAGGAAACCCTTGATTTACATTGCTTCTCAATCATACACGTCGCCGGAAATCTTCGATTTTGATGGTTGAATGAAGTTGAATAGGTAAATCGAATGGTATTTGTTCATAAACCCTCGATTTTGATAATGAAGAATGTGAAGAGATTTGAAGGGAAATCATGAAATATATTAGATATTTAGGAATTTTTTCAAATCTATAATTCAAAATGGTTATGGAAAAATATTCCACTTTATTTTTTCCATATTCTCCTCACGAATTTACATAGATTACAACGACGGGCATGTATGTAAATTCAATCTTCTATTGGACTTCAAATGACTCTGCTTAAGACAAAGCTGAGGTTTATTTCAAATCTTGACATTTGTGCAATTTTATGCTTCAAATGGTCTAGGCATATAGTTGTGGTAAGGAGACATATGATCATTTTTTATTCTCGAAATAGATAGATGTCCCTTTTTTAAAATGTTTGATATATGTCCCTTTATCTAAAGATAGGTGCATCCAAATATAGTTAGAAGGACGAAAATGCCCCGAGTTGTTAAATGGAACAAAATAAATCTAAAAAATCTAAATCCCCATGAAATAAGGTAGATTACAGTGTAATTCAACAAAATCAAAATAGTAGTTTTGGGCATTCAAGAAAAAACAAAAAGAAAGTGCAATTCAAACTAAAATTGAAATTAAAATGAAACATCGTATTAAAACTAAAAAAAAAGAAAAAAAAAAGTAAATTAATTACTTGCATTCAAACAACACAATTACACAACCTCCAAGGTGTGATGTTGAAAAATCCTGGTTAAACGTATTTGTGAGCACGAATTAAAAAACAAAACCAAAAGGAAGACAAAACTAATGTAGCCTAAGTGACTAAGGAGAGTTCTCCCCAAGAATCTATTCAAGAATCTTATTATGAATCAAAAGTTAAGGAATACATGAGAGATTCTCCATTTATAGAGAATGAAAAGTAAACTAAAACCCAAAATGAAACTAAAAGAATTTAACCAAGGATTTAACCATGAGTAATATGAATTTACCCCTAATCCTACTACATTATTCTATCCCTCCAAAAAAACTTGTCTCGAGTTTAAAATAGAAAATAAAGAAAGGGGGATAAAAACAAAGTGCCCAATTGAGAATAGTGGATGAGTCTGATGTGTTCCAACAATGCTTATTTCGATGATTTGAAAAAACTCCCACTGAAACGTGCATGTAAAACTCATCAACACGCCAATAAAGCAAACCAATTTGTCCCAAAGTGTTGTTACCATGCCAAAAATCTCGCAAATCTAACTTTGAATGCAAGAAGACCCATTAGTTCTGATTAACATGGAGTTGGTTATTGCATAACCGTATGAAAAAAAATCCTTGAAAGGTATGCACTTTACATGAAAATTTCTCTAACTTCAATAATTGAAATTCAAACATAATACTCTCATGGAACAAGTCAGAATGAGATGTGTGAGGGAATGTTTTAAAGAGACCTCCCGATGTTCTAAATGCAATCAAATTGGCTTCTGGTAAAACTTTTTCAACATCAACTTCATGGATTTCAACCAATTTTTTCAAAAAATCAACTTCATAGTTTGTGATTTGGATTTGATAGGTTTCCAGCCCTAAATTGTCTTCCATAATAGTAAAACAATTGTCTAGGTAAAATAAAATTTCTTCCTCTTCGTTTGATATTTCTTCTTCGTCCGAATTTTCTTCTTCACACATGAAATTCAAATTCAACTTCAATTCTTTCTCAACTTCCTCTTCCTCATCAAAATAATTTTCAAATTTTAGAAAACACTCCTCTTTCTTGTTGAAAATACCAGAATCTTTTACTTCAAGTTCATGAAAAAAACAATGTTCTTTGTTGGAGCAATTGGAATCTTGAACAAAGAAACCTTCATTTCGCCATTCTTGGAGTTTATCATGATAAAAATATGTTCCCAACATTTTTTGGAAGGTGAACTTTCTGTTCTTGGAGCATTTCTTCTTGTCTATCTTCACAATTTTGGTGTGTATCTCCGCGGAAAAAATCTTCTTTTCTTGAACTTTCATAATCTTGATTCATAAATCTTGAAAATTGATGTTCTGGAGCCCTTCCCATTGTATTTTTTCTTGAATCTTTCTCATATGATCCGTGAGTTCTTGACTTCGGCTGAATTCTCCATTTTCTTGACTGCTACTTTCAAAATCTGTCATTCTTGTCTTTTCGGGTTCTTGTTGTTTGGTTGTAAAACGGTCCAAACTGTTAGATACATTTTCCAAAAGAAGCCAGATTTCATCCATTCCCTTTTTTAATTTCTCAGGTCGGATTTCATCATGGTTGTTGTAGTTTCTGTCATGATTTCCTTCCATTTTTATCTCTAATGAGCGTGATTCACATTCAAAGGAAACTTTTTTTGTCTTGAACTTCTTTCTTGTGTTGTAAATTCTCGTTCCTGGCAATTTCTTGAACATTCTTGAAATTGCAACATGGTCTTCTTCTTTGGAATCACTAGAGTCACTACAATACGAATTTCAATTTAGATCTTGATAGGATCTTTGAAAGAATCGAGCATGGATCGAGTTGTTATGTTGAAATTCATCTTCCGATGTTAAAATCCATCTTCCGAATCACTATAATCAAAATTCCAGCATTGTTCTTGAATATAATTGGGGTTTTTTTGCCTATACCGATCATTGGATCTTTTCTTGGTCATCTTTCTTGTCTTGTAATTCTCCATTCTTGAAAATTCTTGTTGAATCTTTTTTAAAAGGGTTCCTCTTGTAATTAAGTGTAGGATGTTCGCCAACGAGCACAGCTCACAAAGCTCCCTCTTGCGATCTGCGCCAACAAGAGTTTTTTGGTCTTTCACCGGCAGCAGCCAACGTTGGCCCAAACGGTCGCTCTAATACCAATTTGATGTAGCCTAAGTTACTAAGGAGAGTTCTCGCCAAGATTGTATCCAAGAATCTTATTATGAATCAAAAGTTAATGAATACATGAGAGGGATTCTCTATTTATAGAGAATGAAAAGTAAACTAAAACTCAAAATGAAACTAAAAAGATTTTAACCATGAGTAATATGAATTTACCTCTAATCCTACTACATATAAAACGCTAGACTTTTTGTCGGAACAAAAAAATTGCACCCCTCTCAATCGACATTTTAGTCTCGGCAAAGCTTCTTGGTAGCTCCATCTCCATGCTAAATTAGTTTTAGTCTTGGCAAAGCTCCAACGTAACCATCTTCATCGTTGCTCCATTGGTGCTTCATTGTAACTCCATCTCCAACTACTGATTGAGGTATGTAATTCTAACCTATTCAACCGGGGTAATTCTTGAACGATTGGAAAAGAAATCACTAGAGGGTGAAAGCCAACAACGGGGAGATTGCCGTTAGAAAAGTGGGGGAAATAGATTAGTAGGAGATTTTACCTAATCTTTAACCGATTTTAAAAATTTGTTTAGAGGTTTGCTTATATTTTGAGATTTGAAAGATTTGGTGCACAAATTTCGGGTGTTGTACAATTTTCACAAAAAATCCCAAAAAAAATTCAAAGAAAAGCACTTATCTTTTTAATGCGTTTACAAAAAGGAAATAGTAATACATTGTTAAAAGTAAGGGATATGCTCTAATTTGTGATTATATGTAAAACCGTAAGTGTATAAATGCAAATGAGAATTTAAATTTTAGTAGGTTTTATTAATTGTTATCTGTTGAAGAAGACAATGGCAAAAATAAAATCAAACACTCGATCAAGTGACCGGTTGAAGGTTTCCAGATACACACTAGGGAGAATAAGATTAAAAGCATTGTACCAATAACGGTGAGCGAAGATGGAGATACAATATCAGATTCAGTGTCGGAGTCTATGTCATTGGTAGAGGTAAAACAAATCAAAGAATAAAAGAAAAGAGGAAGTAAATCATTGACATCTGAACCAAAGCAAACTAGTAAGGAGAAGAAAAAGGTAACACTATATCTGAACTATTTTCAATTTGATCATATTTAATACACTATAATTGAGATATTCAATTGTTATACAGGTGACTATTAAGGAGAAGGATAAGAAAGAAAAGAACAAGCAGACGAGAGAAGATGAGTATTTAGAGCAGACATGGGACAATGAGGTATGCATACTACTACTGAATTTTCTTCTGTTAATAACAAATACAATGTATTTATAATGATTTATTGATGGTAACCGGATTAATGAGAATTAGGAAACATCGAAAACAGAAGAAGACTCTGAGGGGCTTGAGGAATCAAAAAATGATGAGGGGGATGAAAATGACAACAAATTCGAGGATGAGTCGGAATGCAAACAACAAATCAAATTGGATATTCAAGAAGAAAAAAAATAAAAAGAAAGAAATCCTGAGAAAAAGGTAAGGACTAATTTGTTGATGCCACCATGTTAGTTTAATAAATACGCAATTAACTAATGTTTAATGATTTCAGGTAATTGTTAAAGGTGAAAATGACATGGGAGAAAATGTGAGTTTGGATTCTAATAAATATCGTGTATTCAGGGAGATTGGTTAAAATGTGTTTTAATGTTCCGTTCTTTATATCTTGTTAGGATGGTGGCTATCTGGTCTCAAGGAGCAAGAGACGACATCCTTTACGAATCATCTTGCAAACGAAGATCGAAGTACTAGAAAGAATAAGGACCTGATTAAGTGAAGAAATAAAGCAGAAGTTCAAACAAAGTTATTTTGGACATTTCCTAGATTTCTTATTCATTAACCAATCTTCACGGCTCCTACTGCATCTCATATAGAGGATGTGCAAGCTGAAAAAGCCCCACCCATATGAATTTTCTGATTGGAGGAAGGGTGGTAAAGTTCGAACTGCGGGAATTTGCGTTAATAACAGGACTGCAATGTACAGAACTCCCATCAATAGACAAAGAGAAAATAAAGGGTGGCACGCACATAAATGACATATTCTTTCATGGGGAGAAAGTCGTTAGTTGGAAGCTAATAAACATGGCTTTTTGTGTGAGCATGATCGGTACGGATGAGGAAAGGTTGAAGGTCGCACAATTATATTTCTTGGAGAGTTTCTTATTGCCACGACAAGATACAGTTAGTGTGGACATGAAGCACATACTGATGGTTAATGACCCGGAGCTCTTCAACTCTTACCCGTGGGGTAGGCTAGCCTTCGGTCTCCTGATGGATACGATACAGAAAGCATTGAGTGGCAGGGGAACGACAGGTATATGTCTCAGAGGATTCATACTCTCAATATTGGCTTGGGTATACGAGACAATTCTCACCCTCAACAACCCTCAGAACTTCTTGCCCAAAAGCCCAACAACAACATCCCACGAATAATAAATTGGGTTGCACACATGATAACTCTTCAAATGAGAGTTAATTAGGGCTAAAGAGTAATTGGTATGCAAAGATTGAGGTTTTAAAGGATTTTGTGTTGCACTCGAGTGAGAGTCTGCTTAAGAGTTGTTGTGCGGGAGTTGTACATATTTATGCTTGATTGTACTTAAATAAGTTCCTTTGTGTTTGAATTCAGGTTTTCGCAAAGATCTCGTAGAAGCATTATGATCGCAAAGCTGGGATTTTTGCTGAAGGCATTTCGTGGAAGCATTTTGGCTGCAAAGCTGGGGGTTTTGCGGAGCATTTTGGAATAGCAAAACTTTCGCAAAAGTTGTACTTGGGCGCAGGGAATGTCAGAATTTGTCCCTAGCCGTACAAACAAGTTGCTTTTTCCGTTTTCAGCCAGCCAATAGAATTTCAGCGTCCATTTTAGGAAAAAATGAGGTGAAACCCTTGGAGTATATATAGAAAATGGTGGAAAGAGAAAAGAGAGAGTTCTTCCATAGAGAATAATCTTAGAAATTCGTGTTTTTAGGGAAGAATAACCTTCATTGAAGGAAACTCCATCAGCCGAGCTGAAGAAGGAAACAATTTGGAGAACCTTCGTTTGGGGAAGGAATCATTGAAGATATAAATGGAGCTACTGCTTGAAGAATCAATAGGAACCCGAGGAGATCAAGTTCATCTTCTACAGCCCTTCAAAGCTTCTTCAACCTTCATCTCTTCTCTTTTTCTCTCTTTTTATATATTGTAGCTTAGCTTTAGTGTTGTAATGAATTTCTCTACTGTTTTGTTCATTGTTGTTAGCATGTTGAACTAACTTCCCAAAGGGAAAGCTAGGAGTAAGGTTTAATGAATGAAAAATATATTTTGGCATGAGTTTAACATAATACTTTCAAAGCATGTGTGCTGTTATTCTAAAAATGCATTTTCGACCGGTCATCCATTATGCATTACTGATTTTTTATCGTCCGAGAGGAGTAGAGAGTCTGATTTTACATGTTTTTGTTAGCCTTTCATGGTAGCCAGCGAGGAGGCAAAACATAGTCGCTCGCCTAGTACACGAGAATATTATGTCCTAAAACTCGTCGTTTGTAAACTGTCATGTTTGTAAATAATCTATTTAGAGTAAAGAGTTATTAGTTTTATTCAGTAAAGGAGTTTACTGGAATAAAGTGAAACATGTTTAGTTTATCCTATACCAATAACCAACACCCATGGCGAAGGATGAGTACTTGAGATTCATGTATGACATGATTGTGGATCAGGCTAAAGTAGACAGTCAAAACGGTCTATAGTATATGGATAAGGCTGGGTACCTTATTTGGGAACACTATTGGATGCGTCTCGCTTTGTATTGTACAAAACGATGTGATCCGAATCGTTTCACATGGAGATGTGAGAAGCGAGGGCGTCCTATGCAATGAGTTTGCATAAGACTGAACCGCGAAATAAGTCGCTCTCTCTTTATAACACTGTTTACTGAAGAGACCAACTTTTTCATATGATGGACTAGGTAACTCGTTTTCCTGAGCTTGCTATGAACTCCTGCTTATTCGAAAGTATCCTTTGACTTGTACGGGTGAGAGTGGCCCATTAGCGTCGACTCAATAACCTACCATCTTGGGGATAAAGTCGAATAGGTAGCTGGGGACATAGTACAGCACGATGGAATTCACTCCTAACCCGCTCTTCAGGGTTAGTAGATAGGTTGTTCCCTTAATAGCTGACTCCGGGGCTTGAACAATGAACGTTCACCCTCTCCTGATCAGAGAAGGTTTTTGGATTTGTTGGTTGGACCACAGATCAATTGTTAATTAGAGGTGTCAGTGGTACTTAAGGAACAAGATGTAATGCAGGGGTTAAACGATATAAATGACCCAGCTGCAGTTACGAACAACCTGTGAAGGATCGACTTACTAATGACGGTTATATCAAGAGGACATAATATATCTACAGTGAGGAGAGTGCAACCCTCATAGTTTAGTGGAGTCTCCGGGGGTTAACGAATGTTGTTTGAGTCGGTTAAAAGAGTTTTGACTGAATAATCTTGTATCGTTGGAGCTCATGATCTGTAGGTTCTTTAGGTTCTCCTGGTTAGCTCGGATAAAGTTGTGTAGCAGTGTTATAGGGAAGAATTTGGAGAAATCTAAATTCGAGTCTGTTGATTGAGGTTAAACATATTTAAATATGATTTAAATATGTAACTGGAGGAAGACACATTTAAATATGAATTAAATATTTGACCGGAGAAAAATATGAATATAGATTCATATTAGAAAAGTCGGTTTTCAAAAAATCGGGGCCAGGTTTATTATTTAATTAATATTTGATATTAAATTAAATAATAAATTTATTAATTAAAAAAGTTTTAATTACTAATAATTATTAATTATAATAATTTATTATTATAATAATAATTTAAGTTAATGGATACATTACATGCATGTTTAGCATGTGTAATCCATTAACTTTTGGCCAAAGGGGTTTTGGATGAGATTGGAGTTAATTCTTTCAATCCAATCCTCTCTCTAACTTTTCCCCTTCTCTCTCTTAGAAGCTCTCTCTCTCGATGTGAAGGTCTTCAATGGTTGAAGAATCCATTGATGAAGAGTCGCTGAAGAATTGAAGCTTTGTGATGAAGAATTTAGGTAAGTTCTTGTTGAAGAATAGTTGAAGGATTAAAAGAGTTCAATCTCCTTCCCTCAATTATGTTTTTCAATTGTTGAATTACATAAGTTTTGTTGAGATGTGCTTGATAGAGTTGATGAAGTGTTCATCATTTTCAAGCTGGTTTTCATCTCCAAACTAAACTTCATTAGCCTTTTCTTCTTCTTCTTTCTACTCCCTCTCAACATACCTCCTTAGCTCAAAGAGTCCCACAACTCCGCTACTAAGCCCGAGGATAGTTGGGACTCCTCTAAGGGTGATCCTCGCTGTGTTCGTCTTCGTGTTCGTGTTGTGTTCGTGACCGGAGGAGAGGTAGAGATCGAGGGGTTGTAGAGTGAGCTGAGGAGACGAGAAGACGAACATCTGCAAAAGGTAAGTTTTGCCCAATTCTTTGCTCTCTTGTAAATTTATCGGTCGGATTTACCGATGGGGGCGTCCAACACATTTTTGCGTTGGTTCCTCGGTGTGATTTACCGGTCGGGCATACCGGTGATCACTTTACCGAAGGTTCTAACCGGTAAGTGTTACCGGTCGTAGGCCAGACCGGTTTATCGATAAAAATCTTGTGAAGATTTTTCCTCGGTATACCGGTTCAGGGCTTACAGGTATCAGATATCGGTCGAGTTAACCGGTCCAAAACTTACCAGTGCGAGTTAAGTGTAACTTAAACCGGTTTACCAGTGGTAAACTTACCGGTCGAGTTTAACCGGTGTGCTCTTACCGGTTTAAATTTACCGGTGTGCCTTTTACCGGTGTAGGCTTGTGAAACTTACCGGTTGGCACACCTCGGTAAATTTACCTATGACTTCCTTACCGGTTGAAATGCTTGTGAAGCATTTACTGGTCGAGGCTTACCGGTAAGCCATTTACCGGTGATGAATATATGATTCATATTGGTGGCTTACCAAAGCCTTTACCGGTTGTTCATTACCGGTCAACCCTTACCAGTTTGACTTTACCGGTGGGGTTTACTAGTGGTAATGAATTTTACCGGTGGGACTGGAGAATTCAGAAAAGCTTCTAAGTGTTAGAATTTTTCTCTTTCTCGTTTGTTGCTCATTGATAGTTGAAGATCCTCAGCCAGTTTGGGATTTTTCCGCTGCGCCTCTGGTTGGTTAGGAATTCAGTTCCATCTTGTTTTCGTAGTCTTCTTTGAAGTATTACTTTAGTTGCCGCTAAGTAGCATTTTCTCCGCATTTCTGTTTTGAGATTCTGTTTTAAGTAGTTATTATTTTGTTGTTGTTATTTTCATTTCTGAAGATTCCTCCAACATTTTGTCACTCGTTACCTTGTCTCTAAGTTAACGAATGCTTGCACCAAATCTCTGTGGAAATCGACATAAATATACTTATCACTTGCTGCATTAGATCATGTGCACTTGCATGTTCTGAGTGTTTGTTATAATTTTTCCCACGCAACAACACACGTAACCCAAATGGAAGGAACTAGACGAAAAGGTGTTCGAGTCACCCGAGGTAATATTTTTCAGTGAATTAATAATTGCTCAACACATATAAGAGAAAATGTTTCTAAGTTTTTTGGTTCCCTAATTTAAATACCAGCTTGAAATTTTCCCTATGTTGGCTACACCGGAAGAGATAGAGATTGATTATTTTGAACCTTTCATCGATAGAGAGGAGAAGCTGCGAAGGGAAATACAGTTGGAGATGTCCCGCGAAGTGAATAGAAAGACTATAGTTGAGATGACAATGAATAGGCTTGTTGCAAATGTATTTGAACATAACGTAATGAGAGAATGGGCAATTGAAGACGTTGGGAGAGAACAAAAAACATATGACAAACAAGATGGAGGATCTGATGAAGATGATGGTGGGATGTTCAAAGGAAAATGTTGCCCCTGAGTACTATGTGGTAAGTCAGCCTTTACCGTGTATTTTACTAGATATCTGAAATTGTGCATGATGTGATTATTCACAGACTTGGAACTTATAAAAAGTTAGTCACCAATCACAATGTATTTGACAACATCTACTATCTGTTAAATTTTCTACAATTCACAAGGTTGCGTCGCAATTCTCTAGGGAACTCGATGATATCGAGAATGAGCCAGAGAAAAAAAAAGGATGAGCAGGAACTCCTCAATGATGATGTACATCAAGGGATAAGGCAGAAAAGGGACGACGACGAGGGACCAATTGGACAAACAATTAGTAAGAATTTAATAAACATACAAAGTGCTGGAAAAACGCAACCAAAAGGGGGCCAGATGAATGAAGAAGCGGACAATCGGGCAGCAACACGGAAACCCAAGTACTTAATTACATAACGTATTTAATTTTGTACTCATGTCGTCACACTAGGATTTTGATAACTCAACTGTGACATAATATTTGTAATAGGAAAAAGAAGATAACAAGGATGCCGAAGAAATAATAAGAAATATGATTCATTCAATCAACAAAGAACAAATATATGAAATGTTAAGGAAGGAAAACAAGGGGAAACAAGTATAGTGATTTTGAAGCCTTTATTTTTTAACATATTTGTTGAGTTGACAACATATTAATTATGTTTATGAAGTTTTCCTGTTTTATTTTGGTAATAGAATGACAAATGTGGCTGCAAGAAAGTCGTTTGTTTTGCTAAGGATAGGACAACGAGCGTGAAGTTTAGGCTTCCACTACCAAAGAAACATGATGAGGTAATGAAGAAAAAATGGTGGTTGATTTTAATTGCATGCAAATTGTTAACTAATGTTACTACCTTAAAAAAATACAAGGTTAAAATAAAATTGAACATGAATGATGCAATGGACAGAGAGACGAAACTGATGAGAGGTGCACGTAAAGAGGTTAGTAAACAGTGGATGTTAAGTCTATAATATATTATTGCCTTCTGTAATTGTGTTTGTTAATCTTTTTTTGTTTTCCTGTTAGATAAGCTCAAACGTCCAAGGACAGATTGTTAAGACATTAGGGGAATGGGTCGACACACTAACTGGAGCAAAGTCGAAAAATAAAACTCAGTTTTCGTATGAGGGGCCATCGTACGATCTACATCTAAGTCAATCCTAAAAATTTATTGACAAGAGAACGTGAATATGTAAGCAACGATATAGGTGTGAAATCAAATGCACGGTAATTGAACATTAAGACTGCAAGTTGACTTTATTGATAGGTTTCCAAACACACATTTTCCGTTAAAAAATATAGATATTATTAGGACACTAAAAAGTACTGAAAAATAAATGAATGTCTAACTATAGCGTAATAAAAATAGATATAATATAAAAACAGTTCCATTTAACATCAATTGGATAGTGGGTTCTTGCAAGTTCTTCGGTTGTGACCCATCTGCCGACATCGACTACACCTAATTCTTGATGTCCTCTCATTGCGAGATAAGAGTCTCTTCTTCTTAGGACGAGCGGGCGGGTGTTTCACATTCGGCAGTTGGATGAGACTTTCTTCTGGAAGAGTTGGCAAGAGAAATTGGTCGACCATTCCAATTGAGAATACATCAACACTCTATAGTTGGTTTAAATTTGACATATGGTAAAACGGACGTGCATACATGTAATTCAAAATTCCTCCTACACAAAGTTATAATACTTACTCTTTAAAATAAAACTAATATTTACCTAAGAGGTTATTTATATTTCAAAGACTAAATTAATATAATACTCAAAGTTTTTTTTCTCAATGGGTTGAATTCTCATACTTATTTTTAAATTTAATTTCTCACATTAACATACTAAAAATTTTGGTATAATGTAATTTCAAATTGTTTGATGCATTTAAAGTATCCATCCAATGTCTCTCAGCTTAGTTGGTTAGCTCATTAGTTTTATGAGTCGAAGGTCGTGGGTTCGAAATTCGTTGAGATTATAAATTAATATTTACATTTATATTTCCTTGCAAGAGAAGGAAAAAAAAATCTCATTTTCTTCAATTTTACAATAAAATATTGAATTTATAGCATTTTTTACTTTTTATTTTATCTACACCATAAACAACTAAATCATATACAATAAATGACCTACATTTTCAATTTTTCTCAGGAGATGGAAGTCTGGTAGTGGACCGATTCAATCAGTGAACCGGTGCGGTTCGATTCGGACCAATCGAATCGGGTTTGGGTCATGGAAGCGGTTCAGATGGTCTGTGGGGGTCTGGTCGGTCTGATTTAGCTGGTTCATGTTGGTTTTCAGCCAAAGGGTCGTGTAATGGCTTCTAACTCCCCTCATATGGGCTTGAAATCATTTGGAGGAGGTCCATTTGAGCCTAGGTCGGGAGTGAAAATGTCGGTTGGGTTAGTTCTCACCTCTTGGACTTCATTTTTTGGCTCGTATGCAATAGTTCATGTTCTTCTTGTGTATTTCCCCCTACGGTTATCAACAGGGCGTGTTGTTATTCCTCTTAATGATGTCGTTGACGAGTGAATTTCCTTGTGGGAGTGCTCGTTGATCAACAAGTTTATCAATGGTCGAATGCCCTATGTGGTACTCCCTCAGCTAGTGTTAGAGATTTGAGGAAAAGTGGAAGAACATGTAATAACTTTGTTGGACAATAGGCTCATCATCTTTCTGTTTCGCTTTGCCACATCTCGGACTGAGTTTTAGCCAATAAGTCATGGTAGACCTATTCTTCTGCGTCATTGGACCCCAAGTATTGTTCCAGAAAATTTTGTGTTTGACTATGTCCCCATATGAGTTAAATTATTTAATGTCCCTATGAAATTATGGCTAGGGCGTTGGGATCCCCTATTTGTTGGATAAGGTGACAGAAGAACGGTCTCGATTATCCTTTGTTAGGGTTTGTATTGAGGTGGGAGTGGACATTGTGTTTCCTACCACAGTGCCTGTTAGGGTTTTGGATGTTAAAGGTGTGATCCAAGTAGAATACTCGTGGAAGCCGAAACGTTGTACCCTTTGTAAGGTTTTTGGTCACTCGAGTGATAATTGTAGTAAATGGCACATTGAGGACCTCCGTTCCCTCTTCCTAAGGCTCGCTCAGGGTCTTTGGGGTCGGTTCGCTCGAGTAATTATTCTCAAGGGGGTCAGGTTTCTAATGTATCAAGTGGCCTGATGGTTGGCCTTGTAGTCGTTTGTTTCCAATTCATTTGATGTCTTGGAAGGTGGGGATGTAGAACCTCTTGCTTTGATATCTCCAGCAACCTTGAATCAGGCTTTAATCATGCATCGCTCGAGTGCTAACCTAGAGTAGTCTAACCCGCTCACAGCTGATTCGAATGTCTTGGCTGAGTGCCCTAACTGAGGTGGTATTTTGGTGCTCGGCATGAAGTTTTGTGTTTTCTACCTTCGGTGCTCCCCTTTGGACTTATTTTTCCTTTGATGGCTTGTTGTGTTTGTGTTGTTTTCTTCTTTGTGTCTTGACTGTGAGATTCTCTCTTACTTAAAGTAATATATTATCTTTGCAAAAAAAAAAAAATTAAAATTAAAAACAAAATGTCATACATTAAATGTGCTTGATTATTTATAGTCTATAATCGCGTTCAATAAATTTCATCAAGTAAATTTAACAAATATTGCGCCCATGGCCTAATGGATAAGGCGTCTGACTTCTAATCAGGCGATTGTGGGTTCGAGTCCCACTGGGCGTGCTAATTTTTACAAAACTTGCCTACAATTTGCGTGCACCTCAATTATTCTCACCAACAAACTGCCTGACCTCGATTGTTGTCAATATATGGGCTGAATTCTCATACTTATTTTTAAATTTAATCTCTCACATGAACATACTAACAATTTTGGTATAATGTAATTTCAAATTGTTTTATGCATTCCAACTATCCATCCAAGGTCCCGTAGCTCAGTTGGTTAGAGCATTGGTCTTATGAGCCGAAGGTTGCGGGTTCAAGCCTTGCCGGGACCATAAATTATTATTACAATTATAATGTGTGGTCGTGGGTAGGTGCATCAGCGGCGAAAACTGAGAATGACGGGGTTCCTCGGTTGTAGGTGACGGCCCCGACGGGGGAGCGTGATTCCTCTCGCAATAACAATAGAGAGTTTAGGGTTCCTATTCAATCTAGTGAACCAGTGTGGTTCGATTCAGACCGATCGAATCGGGTTTGGGTCATGGAAGCGGGGGTCTGGTCGGTCCGATTTACCTGGTTCATGCTGGTTTTAAGCCAAAGGGTCGTGTGGTGGCTTCTAACTCCCCTCATATGTGCAGGAGGTCCATTTGAGCCTAGGTCGGGAGTGAAAATGTCAGTTCTCACCTCTTGGGCTTCGTTTTTTGGCTCGTATGCAATAGTTCATGTTCCTCTTATTGCCTTGTGGGAGTGCTCGTTGGTCAGCCAGTTTATTAATGGTCGAATGTCCTATGTGGTACTCCCTCGGCTAGTTTCCAAGATTTGGGAAAAAGTGGAAGAACATGTAATCACTTTGTTGGATAATAGGCTCATCATCTTTCAGTTTCGCTTGGCCACATCTTGTGACTGGGTTTTAGCCAATGAGTCATGGCGGACCTATTCTTCTCCGTCATTGGACCCCAAGTATTGTTCTAGAAAATTTTGTGTTTGACTATGTCCCCATATGAATTAAATTATTTAATGTCCCTATGAAATTGTGGCTAGGGCGGTGGGATCCCCTGTTTGTTGGATAAGGCGACAGAAGAACGGTTTCGATTATCATTTGTTAGAGTTTGTATTGAGGTGGGGGTGGACGTTGTGTTTCCTACCACGGTGCCTATTAGGGTTTGGGATGTTGAAGGTGTGGTCCAAGTAGAATACTCGTGGAAGCCGAAACGTTGTACCCTTTGTAAGGTTTTTGGTCACTCGAGTGATAATTGTAGTAAATGGCCCGTTGAGGACCTCGGTTCCCCCCTTCCTAGGGCTCGCTCAGGGTCTTTGGGGTCGGTTCGCTCGAGTAATTATTCCCATGGAGTCAGATTTCTAGTGGATCAGGTGGCCTGATGGTTGGCCTTATAATTTTTTTTTTTCCAATTCATTTGATGTCTTGGAAGGTGAGGATGTAGAACCTCTTGCTTTGATATCTCCAGCAACCTTGAACCAGGCTTTAATCATGCATCGCTCAAGTGCTAACCTAGAGTAGTCTAACCCGCTCACAGCTGATTCGAATGTCTTGGCTGAGAGCCCTAACTGAGGTGGTTTTTTGGTGCTCGGCATGAAGTTTTGTGTTTTCTACCTTCGGTGCTCCCCTTTGGACATATTTTTCCTTTGATGACTTGTTGTGTTTGTGTTGTTTTCTTCTTTGTGTCTTGACTGTGAGATTCTCTTTTACTTAAGTAATATATTATCTTTGCAAAAAATTAAAAACAAAATGTCATACATTAAATGTGCTTGATTATTTATAGTCGACAACCTCGTTCAATAAATTTCATTAAGTTGATTTAACAAACATTGCGCCCATGGCCTAATGGATAAGGCATCTGACTTCTAATCAGGCGATTGTGGGTTCGAGTCCCATTGGGCGTGCTAAATTTTACTGTCACATGTACTCAAATCAAATTGTTTAAACACTCTGGATTTTAATTCTTTTAAATTACAAGTTTAATCCCTGAACTTTTGATTTTGTGCTGAACACAAAATTGATTTTTTTTTAGCACTACATAAAACTTTTTTTTTGCTAACGATATTTAATTAATGCGAGGATTAAACCCATGACCTCATAGCCACGGGCACAACCTTATGCCAATTGAGCTATGCTCGGTTTGGCAGCACTACATAAAACTTCGGGAACTAAACTTGTCATATTAGGCTCTACATAAACTTGATCAATTTGCGTACAAACTGCCTAACCTCGATTGTTGTCAATATATCATGGGTTGAATTCTCATACTTATTTTTAAATTTAATCTCTCACATGAACATATTAACAATTTTGGTATAATGTAATTTCAAATTGTTTTATGCATTCCAACTATCCATCTAAGGTCCCGTAGCTCAGTTGGTTAGAGCATTGGTCTTTTGAGCCGAAGGTCGCGGGTTCAAGCCCCGCCGGGACCACAAATTAATATTACATTTAATTTCCTTGCAAGAGAAGGAAAAAAAATCTCATTTTTCTTCAATTTTACCTAATAAAATATTGAATTTATAGCATTTTTTACTTTTTATCTTACATTTTCAATTTGTTCAGGAGATGGATATGTGGTCGTGGGTAGGTGCATCAGCGGTGACAACTGAGAATGAGGGGGTTCCTCAGTTGCAGGTGACGGCGGCGACGGGGGAGCGTGATTCCTCTCGCAATAACAATAGAGAGTTTAGGGTTCCAATTCAACTAGTGGACCGATTCAATCTAGTGAACCAGTGTGGTTCGATTCGGACCGATCGAATCGGGTTTGGGCCATGGAAGCGGTTCAGATGGTCTGCGGGGGTCTGGTCGGTCCGATTTAGCTGGTTCATGCTGGTTTTCAGCCAAAGGGTCGTGTGGTGGCTTCTAACTCCCCTCATATGTGCTTGAAATCATTTGGAGGAGGTCCATTTGAGCTTAGGTCGGGAGTGAAAATGCTGGTTGGGTTAGTTCTCACCTCTTGGGCTTCGTTTTTTGGCTCGTATGCAATAGTTCATGTTCCTCTTATGTATTTCCCCCTACAGTTATTAACAGGACGTGTTGTTATTCCTCTTAATGATGTCGTTGACAAGTGAATTTCCTTGTGGGAGTACTCGTTGGTCAGCCAGTTTATCAATGGTCGAATTCCCTATGCGGTACTCCCTCGGCTAGTGTCCAAGATTTGGGAAAAAGTGGAAGAACATGTAATCACTTTGTTGGATAATAGGTTCATCATCTTTCAGTTTCGCTTGGCCACATCTTGTGACTGGGTTTTAGCCAATGAGTCATGGCAGACCTATTCTTCTGCGTCATTGGACCCCAAGTATTTTTCTAGAAAATTTTGTGTTTGACTATGTCCCCATATGAATTAAATTATTTAATGTCCCTATGAGATTTTGGCTAGGGCGGTGGGATCCCCTGTTTGTTGGATAAGGCGACAGAAGAATGGTCTCGATTATCCTTTGTTTGGGTTTGTATTGAGGTGGGGATGGACATTGTGTTTCCTACCACGGTGCCTATTAGGGTTTGGGATGTTGAAGGTGTGGTCCAAGTAGAATACTCGTGGAAGCCGAAACGTTGTACCCTTTGTAAGGTTTTTGGTCACTCGAGTGATAATTGTAGTAAATGGCCCGTTGAGGACCTCAGTTCCCCCCTTCCTAGGGCTCGCTCAGGGTCTTTGGGGTCGGTTCGCTCGAATAATTATTCCCATGGGGGTCGGATTTCTAGTGGATCAGGTGGCCTGATGGTTGGCCTTATAGTCTTTTTTTTCCAATTCATTTGATGTCTTGGAAGGTGAGGATGTAGAACATGCTTTGATATCTCCAGCAACCTTGAACTAGGCTTTAATCATGCATCGGGTGCTAACCTAGAGCATTCTAACCCGCTCACAGCTGATTCGAATGTCTTGGCTGAGAGCCCTGGCTGAGGTGGTTTTTTGGTGCTCGGCATGAAGTTTTGTGTTTTCTACCTTCAGTTCTCCTATTTTGACTTATTTTTCTTTTGTTGGCTTGTTGTATTTCTATTGTTTTCTTCTTTGTGACTTGACCTCGGATTGTGAGATCCTCTTTTACTTTAGTAATATATTATCTTTGCAAAAAAAAAATAATAATAATAAAAACAAGATCTCATACATTATATGTACTTCATTATTTCTAGGGATAATCTCTCAAATGACCACCTTTAAGGGTAGTATTTTCAAATACGTCTTAAAATCTTGAAATTTTCATTTCTATTTTTTATTAATTTTAAATATTATTATGTCCCTCATTAATGAGCCTATTTTCATACAAGAAAAAATTATTGGTGTATTAAATTTTATTTTCGTAATAAATTTTGATTTTCTCTCTCATTTAGTGTATTAATGTGCATATTCATGATTTCTTTTATCTCTATTTCCATACAAAAAAAAAAAAAAAAAAACATCTCTCCTGTCAAATTTAGTGTAATTAAAAAATTTCTCTCAAATTGAGTGTATTAAATTTTATTTTTTAAATAAAATTCTATTTTATCTCTCGTTTTCTCTTACCACTTATTTCTTCACCATTTAATTTTTTATATATAACCATCATATATACTTATATATACTTCCTCATATATACGACATATATACTTATAACATATGTATTTTTTATATATATACCCACCATATATACCTCATCTATGATTATATATTCATATATACTGTATATGTATATGTATTTATTTTTTTATAAAATATATGTAATTTTTATATATACCCATCATATATACTGATATATACTTCATATATGGGTATATTTGGTTATATACTTCATATATACTTATAGATATGGGAAATTGTAACATATGTCAATTTAGAATAAGATAATTAAAAATATAGCATGTTTTTAAAAAATTTGCGGATATGACAATTTCTATCGCTGATATTTTATGGCTGATAGAAGTCTATCGTTGATCACCTCAACTTTTTATAGATTTTTGTCAGTGATAATAGTCTATCAGTGATATGATAAAGTCTATCAGTGATAGAAACAAATTTTTTTGCCATATTTGCAAAACATTTTAAAGTTTACTAAATTTGCAATTAGTTTGTGCTTGATTGCTATTTGTGCAACCAGCCCTATAGATATTGTGTATTTTTTTTAAAGAAAATATATGTAATTCTTTATATATATACCCACCTTATATATTTCATATATGAAAATATATATTGCTAGAGAAAATTGTTTAGGTCTGGATACAAGGAGGAGAAGACAATTTAAATGAGGAGAGAGAATATGATTTTAATGAGGAGAGAGGCGTGATTAATGCAAATTTTATGGCTTCAATTTTTTTTTTCCTCAAATGAGCTTGTTTTACTTCTTATTTTATTTTATTAAAATGTATGAAAGTAATTGCAGCCCAACTTTTATGAATTTTTTTAAAGTAGTTAGACATTTTTTTTATAAAAATAGAAAGTGAGGACATTAATTTAATATCATAGGGGATATTTGTGTAGTTATCTCTTATTTATAGTCTACAATAGCATTCAATAATTTACATGAAGTAAATTTAACAAAAGTTGCGCTCATGGCCTAATGGATAAGGCGTCTGACTTCTAATCAGGCGATTGTGGGTTCGAGTCCCACTGGGCGTGCTAATTTTTTACTGTCACACATATTCAAATCAAATTGATTGAACGCTCTAGATTTTAATTCTTTTAAATTACAAGTTTAATCCCTGAATTTAATGAAAGTTTTATGTCATATTAGGCACTACATAAAAGTTCTGAAACTAAACTTGTAATTGAACTTTTTTTTCTATAACATTATAACACGAGTGGAAAATTTGAACTATTTGAACTATCTTCACTTCTAATATACTCTAAATTTGTAATTAGTAATACTAATACAAAATTTTGAGCATTTTTTTTTTTTTTTTTTTTTTAAGGAAAAGCTTGAAAAATAAAAAGAGTGAGACATGTGGCTGCATGTTTTATTGGTGTGGGACATAACATAACATAAGTAAGGCAATGTCATATTTTTGCAGTGCCCATCTGCCTTTGACACTTTTTTCAGATTGGTGATTTTCTAATGCACAAAAGAAAAAAGAAAAAAAAAATCTTTTATTGTTTGTTTTTCTTGGGAAAACCAAACATCATTGCCATGTCATCATACCTTTCTCTTTTCAAAATAATTGGTTTCTTTCCAAAGTTTGCAACTTTTTTTTTTAGAGAGAGATAGATTTGATTCCATTTTAAATGTAGATGGATGTTTAGTATTTGAAGTTTAACAAGAAATTAATTTCATTCAAATTTTTTAGGGTTAAATTACAATTTTTCTATTTTTAAAATTAAATTTTTAATATTATATGTCCATAAGCTTTCAACTTTTCATTTGATTGATCTTAGAATTATCGATTTTGTATTTAATAAGCATTTACAAATTTTCTAAATTCAAAATTGAAAGTATAGTCTAGTCACAAAATTCAATTTTATATCTAAATGTGTAATGACTTGTTTGATAAAATGAAAAGTTTAAGGACTTATTTGATAAAATTAAAAGTCCAATGACCTCTTCGACAAAAGAATTAAAAATTCAAAGACTTAATAGCCAAAGAAATTAGAAGTTTTGGATCTATCAAATATTTTTTAAAGTTTAGAGATCTATATTTCTAAGGGTTTGTTTGACAAACAATCTGGATTCTGTTTTTGGATTTTGTGATCCAAACAGTGTAAATTGTGAAAATGATTTTTTTTTTGTTTTTGGTATATCCAGATTTTGAATTTAAAATTTTAAAATGCGAAATTATATTTAAAAGAATAAAAGCTTTAGTAAATATAGTATTTCATGTTATGAACTCAATTTATTTTTGTTAAATTAAAATATGTATATTATAATATATTATAAAATATATGATATTATGAAATAATAATTATACAAAATATATAACATAAAATATGTCCATAAATTAATAATAGTTTATATTCAACCTAATATTTAGTTGGTAATTACAACTAGTTTTATGATTTTTAAAAAACTTTTTAAACAAAGAATTAATTAAATTGAGATTCAAATACTAAACAAATATCTGAAAACATGAAATACAACTTTATTTTCAAATCATCAACCAAACTATTGGATTATGTGGGATATGTCTCGTCTATTTTATCAAACCATACCACAAGATGGATAAAATATACACAACATAATCCAAACTTCAAAAGATTTGAGTGTCCATGGTATTTTGCCAATAGAATTAAAATTAAGGTTGCAAACATGAGAAATAGCTCATTATTCAACTGAAATAATGTATGAATTATTTATCAAAAAGTCAAAAATTTAAATCTCCTGTTAAAAAAAATAGTCAATAATTAAATCTATACAATCCTTCTTTTCAAAAAAAATTTTTATACAATCTTAGCATTAATTTTTGTTTCTAAGTTATTTGACCATCACAATAATTATCATAATTTGGAGTATTGTGAACATATGTATTATTATGATCAAGGTAGGCCCTTCCATAGAATATTTTTCATCAAATTGAAATTTCTAAACAAATTTCTAAACATCCTTCCTTCGATATTAACACCTATTTACTAGTATTTTTATGAACTTTATGGGGACGTTTGAACCATGTTTTGGGTTCAAAACCTTAGGAATCAAAACTCTGGGTTTGTTTGGGAGGGTTAAACCCTGAAAATCAGAAAACAGTATTTAGGGTGCCGGGAAACCAGGGAATCAGAAAACAATGTTTGGGTGCAGTGTTGAGAAGCCTGGGAATCAGAAGCCAGTGATGGGAAGCATGGGAAGCAGAAGCTAGTGTTTGGGGTGCAGTGTTCTGAAACTCGGGTTTTGACATTTTTTTCTTTTGCTACTTCAATTTTTTTTTCTTCTTCTTATTTTCTAGTGGATGATTTGTGAATTGTATAACTTTTTATGCAACATGTGACTTTTTTTTAAAAAAACGTTTGGATGAAACATTTAATTTATGTTATAGTCTAATAATAAAAAAATTATTTCCAACAATCAAAACATTGCTTACAAGAATCAAATATATATTTGGGTAAGGAATTAAAAAATTAAATGGTTCATTTAGATGTCTCCAAAAACATAACATGTCATGTCAATTGGTTTGATTTTTTTTTTTAAAAAAAATACATATTTGGATAAGGAATTAAAAAAAAAATGAAAAACTGAAAGAGAAGAAAACAAGAATGAAACAACCTACTATTGTATTTGGATAATATTCTCCAAATATGTGTCCCCCTAAATACAAACTAGAGTTTATAATTCGAATTATAAAACGAAGAAGAAATTTAAAAAATTAGGATTGAAAAAAAAAAGTTCTAATTTTATAATTATAGGAAAATCACATTTTATTTTGAAATAAATTGAATATTGTTAATCATTATTATTTTTTAATTTTAATTTGTTAACTTAATGTTATTTTTTAAAATATTGAGTAAATCTCCTAAAATATTTTTTTTTTATCTTACAACTAGAAAATTAAACATATTTTGAGCTATTGTTAATTAAATTAAATATAGAATTTAAAGAATAATTTTATTTAGATAAATATAATTAGAAAATTATATAATTATAATTAGAGAGAGTGAAATTGGAAGAAAAATGTTGGTATCTCACCAATATGTTGTAATTTTAAGAAAAACCATGGGTTTGGGGAGGATTTGGGAGAAGTAACACATGGATTTAGCTTCTCAAACTCGGGATTCCCAACCCCTTGCCCCAAACATGATTTTAGGTTTAGAACCCAAAACTATCCCCCAAACGCCCCCTAAGAGCTAAGGCCTCATTTAATGACCATTTGTTTTTTAATTTTTTATTTTTAAAAATGAAGTCTACAAGCCAATTTTGAAAATTAAAAAAAGTATACAAATCAAAACTTTTGTTTTTTAAATTTGACTAAGAATACAAATGTTTCTAAGAAAAGTGTAAGGTATAATAAAGAAATTAAGAGAAAACAAGTTTAAATTTCAAAAACATAAAACTAAAAACGGGTTATCAAACGAGGCCTAAATATTTAACCTCTCAATTATTATTGGTTGCTACAACCATTTGCTTCATAGATAACTTAAACCTCACATAATTAGTTAAGACATATATCCTCGACCCTGATCAGAAATTAAAAAGCAACCAATTTGCTTCATAGACAACTTGAACATAGCTTAATTGGTTAAGACATATATCCTCGACTCTTGATCAGAAATTAAAATCTATTTGCTTCATAGTAATCAGTGTTTTAAAAATCGTTCGAGGCTTACGCCTTGAGGCCTGCCTCGAGACGAGGCGATACTATGATGCCTCAAGGCTTACGCCTTGAAGGTATAAAAAGAGGCTTACGCCTCTGAGACATGAGGCGTAAACCTCTTGCATATTGGTGGTCACGGTGGGGTGGGCCATGGGCCCAAACACAACGAGGAGGTGAGTTTTATTATTTTTCCTTTCTTTAAACTTGTTTTCTTTTTGTTTTCATTTGTTTCCAATGAGTTTTATTATCTCTTACTTTACTTCTGTTTTCATTTTTTTTATTTGTTCAATTTTTTTTTTCTGTTTTCTTTTGAATTTAGATTATTAATTTCCTTTCCATTCTCTTCTGTTTTTTCTTTTCTTATTCTTTTCATTTTCTTTTTTTTTCTAATAATTTTGAATATATAAAGTTGTATGTTTTTTAACTTAAATATATATTTTTTATTTTAAAAATACGCCTCATACCGCTTCAAGACTTACGCCTCGCCTCGCCTCTCCATGTGAAAACGCCTCGAGGCCGCCTTAAGCCTTTTAAAGCATTGATAGTAATAATACTAGTTTATATTCTCTTCATTTGATGGGTTTAGTTTTTAGCAATTTGCATCCAACATGATCCACATCATTTCACATTCAGTGAAGCAACATTTTCCAATAGCAATGCAGAGGAGGTTAAAATCTAACGTCTTGTCTTATCATCTTCAACAAAAGGCACTGCCTTTTTTTAGCTAAAAAATAATGGATGAAGATGGACGAAGCTAGAATCTCTACCATTTTAGTTAAGAAAGAGTTATTGATAGAGTAATGGCAAGTAAATACTTTGTAGGAAACAAATTGCTAATTCATGAATGAAGATTGTTTATAGGGTCCAAACACTAACTAATACAACAAAAAAACATTCAAGATATATATTAGCTTGACTTAGACTGGCTAACCATCTACTCAAATCTTGGAATGGTGAGTGTCAAACAGTCATGGTTGAACCCGACCCCTTGGACAGCAAGACGTCTTGGTACTCGACTTGTGGCAAATGTATGCATTTATGTTTAGGTCAAAGGGTCGTAAGGTGGATATAATCTGAATAGAAACATGCCCAAGGAGAAGTTTCTCATTTAAATAGAGGTGATGCGACATCGAATGCATATAAAACATGTACTATGTCAACCCAACCATGAACTGAATTGCAGATTTAAGTCGGTCACATGTCATGTCACAACCATCCTCAACTTCAACTGAACTTCAACTGCTAAGCATGTCAATCCATCATAGTTTTGTTTCTCTTTTTATATCCCGAAGACCAATTTTTGCGCACCTCAACCATTCTCACCAGACAAACTGCCTAACCTCGATTGTTGTCAATATATCATAGCTCTATACAAGTAGTAAGCATCTTTAACTGGCTGTCGTATGCTATAAAATGTTGTAGAACGACATTTTCCACGCCCTAAAGGAAATGTAGCGGCACCCCAAAATAAAATGACTACCAAAATGTCTAGTTGTTAACATGCAGATTGAGAATCAACTCTATATCAAGATCTATGTTTCACTCCCTTCGAGGGTATAATATTTAACCTAAATCCACTCTAAAATTTCAATTCTCAGTAAAAACAAAACTAATTGTCCAAATAATTCTCCTTCTAACATCTTAAGGAAAATTTCATAATTTTGATTGTGAAAGATTCCATATTGCATCAACAAAGAACAATGGAGAAAAAAAGATGAATACTTTAATCATCACCTATAAAAACTCCCATGGTATGAAATGCCAAAAGTCAAGCTTAAATGCAACAAAAATGTCTTAACAATAGAAGATTGCAAGCATTGTGCTTCCAATGCATTTTGCAGCAACCGCCTTAATGTTGTAATCTCAAGTATCTTGCGTGTACTACTCTGATTTAAAATCATTTGAAATAAAAATGCATACTTCTAAAACAAAAAAAAATTGTGGTACAAAATTAAATCACAATATATTCTCTTTGCTTTGTTTTCCCCTTGAGAGAATGGATACAAATTACAATAACATTAAAAAGAAAAATACAAATCAAATCAAACTAAGTTATATATCTATATCTCGTGGGGGAAGAAATCTAGGAGGAAAACTCTACTACTACAGTAGTATGAAAAAAAATTCTATACTACCTCTATTCCTTGCCTGCCATAACAATAACATTTCAGAATAGTATGGGCCCATAAAATAAATTAATATATTATCAAATGACATGTCAAACGAGAGAAAATATACTATCGTATTACTAGAAAATTTCCCGGTAACTCATAGATAAGGGTTTTCCTTTCAAGGGAGTGGACGTACCTCCATAACCTTGAATCTGCATATTTCTATCTTCACTTCAATCAACAGCTTGGAAAGAAGATATTTAAATTGCAAGCCAGAGAAAAGCAGCAGTTGAGACTCGGTCTCAGGATTTTTGAGCAAATAATTCACAAGTCAATATATCATCCATGGATGTTGGTGTCCGTCCAGCACCTAAGACTGGGATGAGGTTGAAGAACCGATCAACATGAACTGTTGGATTCGACTCAGCAAGTTCATTGAAAGCACGAGAGAATATGATTGACGCAGCCTCCAGAGTAATATTAAGGCTAGTTGGAAAGTAAAACCTTAAATTCTACAAAAACGATACAATATGTCAGAAACTGTAAGAAATTTAAATATTATTTTGTGGGTACTAGTTAGGGTATAATGTGGAGTAAAGGGTATAGTAGTAAGTAGCTAGGAGTGTCTTGGTTATTAATAAAGTATCAGAGGCCTTAGAAGGAAGGAATCATTTTGATGGATTGTGCTTAGGACGCCTTGGGAGAGATATAGCTCTCTCGAATGGCTATTGTAATATTGTAACGTCTTTGATATTGCAGTATATTCTTTTTTTTTTATAGGAAACAGAAACAATTTCATTGATCTATGAAAGAGTGTTACAAAAACATCCTATCCTGTTAATTACAAAAAACACTTCCATTGATTATAGGGGGTGGTAAGATCATAAATACAAAAAGGAGTGCTTAACTTGCTCCAAGATAAAGCTAATAAAGTCGTCGACTCGATGAATCTCCTAGTATCTTTGGATGAATCTCTAAAGATACAAGTGTTCCTCTCATTCCAAAGATTCCAAAATAAAGCACGGATAAAATTGAGCCAAAGGTTCTTCTTTGCTTTCTTGAATGGTTGACCCAAAAGAAGAATGTAGATCAGTGATAGCATATTATCCGATTGAGGGAAAGTCCATCCGTATGCATCAAGAAGGAAGTTCCAAAACCTTTCAACATGAGTGCATTGGTTGAATATGTGGATTTGTGATTCCTCACTTGCTAAGCACAAATGACAGCAATTTGGGGATAAATAATGCTTTGGAAGACTCTTTTGAAGCTTATTTGAAGCTTATCATGAGTGTTGATACACCTACACGAATGACTAAGCTCCCATATGAAGAATTTCACCTTTTTTGGATATATTCCAGCCCAAATGGACTTGTAAAGGACAGAATGTTCACATAAGCCCTCGATGATAAAGCAACTGCCATCGATTTAGTAGAGAAGGTACTGTTTTTTCAAGATTCCATAACCAAGTATCTTCCCTTTCATTAGGAGTGAAAGAGCTCATAATACTATTGAAGGAAGACCATTCCTCCACTTCCACTTCCTCATCCAGTAGGTTTCTTCTTAAATTCAGCAGCCACATCTTCGTCATAGGACACCAAATCTCGGCTATAGATGCCTCTTTTTTCATGGATAGATGGTATAATCCCGGAAAGAGAACTCGGAGGGTAGTAGGGCCACACCAAGTATCTTTCCAAAATGAAGTCAAATCCCCATTTCCAACTTTTATGGACAAGTGCTCATAAATCAAGTTTTGCAGAGGAACAATTGTCTTCCATGGCCCATGTGCCGAGTGTAAAGATATGGAGTTCGGCCTAGTATCAAAATGTGTAGAACCATATTTGGCTTATATGATTTGTTTCCATAAAGCCCCATTTTCCTCATGAAATCTCCAAATCCACTTTGCTAAAAGCGATTTGTTTCTCACTTTCATATCAAGTATGCTAAGGCCACCCTCCATAATGGGAGTTTTAACCTTATCCCATTTAAGCAAATGAGACCATTTGTGATCTAGACTTCCTCTTCATAGATAGTTTCTAAAGAGCCTCTCAATATCATCTGATTTTGGGGCCTTATAAAGAGACAAATAATATATAGGCAAATTAGCCAAAGTGGCTTGAATAAGAGTTAGTCTTCCTCCCTTTGATATATTTGTACCCCCAAGATGATAGTCTCTTTTCAATCTTCTCTAAAATGGGAGCCCAGAAAGTCTTGGTACTAGATTTACCATTTAACGGCTAGCCAAGATAAGTGTTTGGCAAATATCCTCTTTTACACTTATTGGTTGCTGCCAGAAAATCAACTTGATCCTCCTCCATGTTGAGACCCAAAAATTCAGATTTTTTGCTATTTATATCAAGGCCCGAGGCCCTTTCAAACTCTTCAATTGTGAGGAAGAGAATCTTAATGCAATTCTCTTCATTAGAAGAAAATAAAAGGGTGTCATCAGCAAATTGAAGGTGAGTGACTGATAGGTCGGGAACTCTATTCATCATAAAACCCTTTATATCTCCATTTTTTTCAGCCTTTATCAACATAGGGCTAAGACAGTCAACCACAATAATGAAGAGAAAAGGTGAAAGAAAGTCACCTTGTCTAATACCTCTTGAAGCCTTTATCTTTCCTCGGGGTTTGCCATTGATCATAATAGAGAAAATTGTCGAGGAATTGCAACCCTGAATCCATCTTCTCCATTTGATTCTGAATCCTGTGACTTTTAATAAACTATCCAAGAAGCTCCAATCAACCATGTCAAAAGCTTTTTCTATATCACGCTTGATAACAATCCCTTCCTTCTTCCTTCTTTTGTACTCATCAATCAATTCATTAGCAATTAAGGAAGCATTCAGAATTTTCCTATTAGCTACGAAAGTCGACTGATACCCAGTGATGGTAGAGGGAAGAACCCTTTTAAGTATCTCAGATAAAACTCGGGCTATGATTTTGTACCTCGTAGTAAGGCTAATGGGTCTATAATCTCCCACTCCCTTGCCTTGATCCCATTCTTCTTTGGGATGAGACACACATAAGTCTCATTAGTGCTTGCATTGATAAGACCATTCCTAAAAAAATCATTGAACACCCCCTTTATGTCGGACTTAAGAGTGTTCCATGATTTTTTCATAGAATTCTGACGAGAATCCGTCCGGCCCCGGGGATTTGTTAGCACCTAGGTCGGTAATAGCTTTGTAAATCTCCTCTTCCGAGAAGGGTTCTTCCAGCTGTTTGCTTTCAAGATGGGATATGGGGCTCCAATCCGAGATTTCGGGAAGGGATCTCTCACCCAACTTTCTAGTATAAAGCTTACTGAAAAAATCAATAAATTATGCTTCTATTTCCTATTCAATGACCAAACTAGTACCTGAAGAAGAGGTGATCTCCACTATCGAGTTTCTTCTATTATTGATCTGCCCCTCATCAAGAAGAATAGTTTCCTCCAAAGCATAAAAAACATCCAGCTCCTTTATCAAATTCATTTTCTGGTCGCCAATGTGGCCAAAGGTGTGGGAATTCCATTCCTTTAGAGCCACTTTGAAAGATTTCAATTTTTGCATAAAGCCATGCCCCGACCACACAGTTGGTACATAGTTCCTCCACCATTCGGATAACATTTTCTCAAATGAATGATGTTCAAGCCAACTATTGATGAATTTGAAAGGGGATGGGCCCCATTTTTCTTAACCCAGATTCAATAAAATTGGATAGAAAAGTGATTCGGGATAGGCGATCGACCTTGGCAACTTCGAACTTCAAAACAATATCATCAGTGACTAAAAATTTGTCTATCAAGGTTCTGACTCTGCTTTGAGACCATGTGTATTTACCATTGGAGAGAGGGATGTCTATCAAGTTCACTGATTGAATAAAAGCATTGAAATTCTTCATCCCACGAGTCAGGGGAGATAAAGTAGACTTTTCCCAAAACCATCTGGTAATATTGAAGTCCCCTCCCAAGATTCATGAGGGGGAACATTTAAGAGCTAATTCATGAAGCTCAAGCCACAATTTATCCCGATCGGATGATGCATTAGGACCATAAATGTCTGTTATCCACAAAGATGAATTATCAGCTAAAACAACTTTGATGGCTTTTCCCAAAACCATCTGGTACATACCTTTTGTCACATCTGTAATCTCCATATTCAATTCGTTCCACATAATTAATATGCCTCCGGCTGATCCATTGGCATCAAGAGATGTCCATCCAATAAATCTCGAGCTCCATATTGACTTAACAAACTTGTTGTCAATATTCATAGATTTGGTTTCTTGAAGAATAACAATGGATGGATTCTTACCCTTGAGAAAGTCCTTTATAAGGGCCCTTTTTTTGGTCGAGCCAAGACCTCTCACATTCCAAGATAAAACTATCATGAAGGAATAGGCGACCCTTCAATGTGTTGTTTGCTACTACTGCTAACTCTGTTGTAGTTTATCCCCGATTTTAGAGTCAGTAGTTATCTCTCCCAATTCCTCTGATTCTTTATGGTTGTGTTTCCTTTTTGTTTCGGCATGGGCATAATACACATCCCATAATCACTCAGCCAATTGAATAAAAATAGGAGGGAGGAAGGATCCGATGATTGTGTAGCTTCCTCTAAATCTTCTTCTTCATCAATATCTCCTTGCTGCCCAATTTTGAATTGACTCTCATGGACTTGGTAAGGGATCTCGGAAGCAATGGGGGTGGCCATTAGGGGAAGGCTATCTTACATCTCTTCGCGTGGGGCAAAAAGGGAAGCTATCTCTAAATGTTGAGGGGATAAAGGATTTTTGGATGGAGTGTTAGCTAAGGTATCTGGGGATGAAAGTAAATCATCTGATTCGGAGAGAGCTTGGTCAGTGGAGTTGGTGTATTTAGTTCCAGTAACTAAGTGGGTTAGTTTCTATTTAATGACAACCGGTTTTAGGGTGGGATTTGGTTTAATAAATGTGTGGGAAAATGTGGCTGAAAAGGGTGAAATTGTGGCTGATATGGGTGATGGGACAAGAGATAATGACTTAGTTTGGGGTTGATCAGTAAAAGGTGGGATGTGACTGATTGGGTCTTGTACTATCTCGGAGGTTGTGTTATTATTTGTGGACAAAGGGGGTGAGAGAGAGACAGTAGAATTGAGGGCAACAAAAGGAGTACAAATCACTCACCTTTTTTTTGCATAAATAGTGTTGTTCACTGTTTGTGGGGCATCCTTGTACGAAGTCATCTTTTCCACATGGGTGATCCGCCCCATCTCATTTTCTGACACGCTTAACTTGGATGGATTGGGACCAATGGGGCGTGTACTACCTTTTCAGACAGCTTTAGGGGTTTATTTTCCATGGACTCCGACGATGAAGTTCATCGCATATTCCGCCTTGAAAAATGGGTCAATCCGCACTGTAATAGGCTTTTTTCTTAGAGATTTGATTTGTATCTCAGCACGGATGAATCCATGGTTATTTTCTTCAACTTTTATGCATGCTTCCATCATTTCTAACCTTGATAAAGTCTTTGTGGTAACTTCAATAAAGTCACCACATTCATCACCGATGCTCTTAAAAGTTTCTAGAGACCATCATATTGCAGTACATTCTATCTTAGTGTTTTGTTACGTTATTTCGGTATTGGTATCCTAACAACAATTGGTATCAGAGCACGTTCATCCTTGGAAAAATGACACAAAAACAGGTTGTAGACAGGGTAGAGGGAGCGGAGGAGGATAGTGATGAGATTTTGACGCAGCAGATTTAGGAATAGGTCAAATCCATGGCCAAGCAAGGGAAGTTCATCCCTAAGATGAGAGGAAACTCTTTTAAAGAACAATGTTCTATTCAAAATATATCAAAAGGTTCCATTATAATACTCAAAAAGGGCTATTTACAGCCCCTACAACAAGATAAGCAAATAACTACTTAAGGACTAATTAATCTAAATTAACAACTAAACTAATATTAACTACACTCTACTAATAATCTAAACATTCATCCTACATCAGATTTGGAGCGAAATCTGAAGGACAGGGAGGAGAATCGATCGGCTAAGATACGTGAGAACCTTAGGGCCACGATCACTCCTATATTTGAGCTATCTAACGACAAGGGATGTTTATCATCGATCCGACAAACGCATCATCCCAAAAACAAAAAGAAATGGAAGGAGATGAAGAATTGAGAGAACTCAAGTTGAGAGAAGAGGAATCGTCCTTACAGAAGAAGGAAATCAGAGAGAGTGAGGAATCGATGAAGGAAAATATGAAAAGAAAGAATGAAGGAGTTGCAGAACATCAAGGTCGAAAGGTGAAGACGAAGTCGGTGCAACAAGCAAGAAAGAATGGGATTGGAAGGAAGAGAGGAGGCCGCCCTATTAACTGTTGGATTCGACTCAGCAAGTTTATTGAAAGCACGAGAGAATATGATTGACGCAACCTCCAGAGTAATATTAAGGCTAGTTGGAAAGTAGAACCTTAAATTCTACAAAAACGATACAATATGTCAGAAACTGTAAAAAATTATCCATCTGTCTATTTATTAGACTGTGAAAATAAGGGGGAGGCTTACAGGCCACGTTGGCAAATCTGTCTATTTATTATCTAGGCCACGTTGGCAACTCTGCCTATTTATTATCCATCTCTTTTCAAGGCTCCAAAAGGGGTGGCCGAAGACATCGAAAGGCTTTTTCGAAATTACCTATCGAGGGGGAGTAATGACTATAAAGGCAACCACTTGCTTTAATGGGACAAGGTCAAAGTTCCTTTGGAAGAAGGTGGCTTGGGCATCTTGGATATACAGCATCGTAACATTTCTCTCCTATCCAAATGGATTTGGCGTTTTCACTTGGAAAGAGGAGCCCTATGGAGGAGGATCATAGTGGTTAAATTTGGCTCATCACATTTTGATACCAAACTCAACTCCATCTCCATGGATTCTTCAAAAGGCCCATGGAAAGCTATCGATACTAAGAAAGATTTGACCTATGAATACATATCTATGAAAGTGGGTAGAAAGACCTATTTTTGGAAAGATGTATGGGTTAGAACAACCAGCTTAAAGCATCTTTTCCCAAATATGTATTATCTATCATCGAAAAAGGATGCCTCCATTGTCGAGATGTGGTGTCCCAATTCAAGGATGTGGATCTTGCACTTAAGAAGGAACCTTCTTGATGTTGAAATTGAGGATCGGATAAATCTCAACAGCCTTCTCTTGTCTTTTTGTCCTTCTGATAGAGATGATGTTTGGTGTTGGACTTTGGAGGAAGATAAACTTTTTTCTTCTAAATATATGTCCAAGGTCCTTGCATTTTCAGGCTTTTGTGAGCATATTGCCTTATACAAGTTGATTTGGGTTGGTCGGTATCCAAAGAAGGTGAAATTTTTCTTGTGGGAGCTTAGCCATCAATGCATAAACACACATGATAAACTACAAAAGAAACTACCTGAACATTGTATCTTCCCGAGCTGATGTCATTAGTGTTTATCAAATGAAGAGACCCAAATACACTTATTGAGTGACTGCCCATTTCCTACGAAGTGCTGGAATTTTATAAAAGAGGTGTTCGGATGGGCTTTTCCTCAACCGGGTGATATCCTTTCTATGCTTTATATCTTGATTATGGGTCACCCTTTCAAAAGGGAGAAAAAGACCCTTTGGTTATGCTTCATTCGTGCCTTCATATGAAATTTATGGAATGAGAGAAACACTCGCATATTTAGGGATATAGCTCGTGACATCAATCATTTTATGGAGTCGTCCTCTCTCTTAGCCATCTCTTGGAGCAAGTTAGCTTCTGCTTTTTGTAATTATGATCTTACCACCCTCTATAATCAATAGAGTATTTTGTAACTATCTTGATAGGATTTCTTTTGTAACACCTTTCATAGTATCAATGAAAGTGTTTCGGTTTCTTATAAAAAAAAAAAAATATATATATATATATATATATATATAACATTTTTCCGTCCAAACCTAGATAGCTAACCCAATTTACAGAACTCACTGCTAACTATACCAACAATGCAGACCCACAAGCCAAGACCAGAACTCTCCAGTATCACTTTCCTGATATATTTTTCTCCATCTCAATTTCCCTTCATCCCAACTACTAGGACAGGAAAAGGAAGTCAACTTGGGGGTGTGAAATAATAAGGAAAAGAATAAAAATTAAAATCATTTGGGTCAACCACTGGATCAAAGAAAATCATAAATAAATAAAGGATTGAAAAACACTTGACTAGAAACAAAACTTTTGTATAGTAATCTTTTTGCAATAATATTTTCCAGATTAACTAACCTTTATATCTTCCCAACAGAAAGCGCTATCCAAGAGAACTTCATTGAGAAGATAAATGCAAAATTTGGATACCAATTCCAAGTGCTCCTCGGTAATCTGATTTCCTAGTAAGCAGGAACAAATATTCCGAGCAAGTTCATTTGTCACAGACACCACGACTGCACATATCTTTCCATTAACAACGCATTTCTGAATGCAAGACTTGTGCCAGTGCTCATGCTGGAAACCCCAATATTCAGGGGTATGCAACTTCGGTGAGTCATGAAGAGTTTCTGCCACTGTATCTACATTCTCTTGAACATAAAGAATAGGCTTTACTTCGACAAGTGATCTGCAATGAAAATACTGGAAATCAAAAACGAAAAGAAACACTTCAAAAATAACATAAGCCACATTTGACTCAACTTTGAAAATTAATAAAATAGACACAAACCTATGGCGCAACATCGAGATTTTCAACTACAAGAGCCGAAAATAATCATTTAAAAGAATCCATCTTTCCTAATTTGTTATTTTAAAATGAGCATCGAGTATAAAAATAAAAAATTCCAACATAAGCACGTGCGATGAAAAACAAATATCATTACATGGATACATAAAAGCTTACCCTTTAGGAAGATTGGGTACATGAATATACAGAAAAATGGTATCAAGCGCTTTTGACAAACTATCTTTATCGGAATGCCTCATTTCCTCAAGTACACCATGCAACTTGTCCTCTATTCTCCTTCTTTCCTCTGGCTGAATACGAGTAGAACAATACGTGACAAATGTAATAGAAGAAGTAGATACTGAAGACTTAAAACTTTCTGCCACTGCTTCACAATTTTTTAGTGCTTGTTCCAGCTCATTTGTAGCACCTCCACTACAAAGTATCATAGTGGGAGGGTAAAGCCCCAATTGTCCGGCCATGTAAAGGATTTCCTTATGCAAAGTTGCCTGGAAATAAACACATGGTCGTCAACTTCAAAGAACTAATTAGGAAATTGAAATCATTTGAATTCTGCAATTAATTAGGAAATTGAAATCATTTGAATTCTGCAATTTACAATAGTGATGTAGCCTAAGTGATTAAGGAGAGTTCTCTCCAAGAATCTATCCAAGAATCTTATTATGAATCAAAAGTTAATGAATACATGAGAGGGATTCTCTATTTATAGAGAATGAAAAGTAAACTAAAAGGATTAACCATGAGTAATATGAATTTACCTCTAATCTTACTACATCATTCTATCCCTCCAAAAAAAAAACTCGTCCTCGAGTTTTAAAAAGAAAATGAAAATAGGTAGAAACAAGCGAACTGCCCGACTAGAAAGATGTTTCAGTCAATGGTTGCAAAAGACTCCAACTGAAAATTGCGTTCTAATTTCATCAACACGCCAAGGTGTACTAATGCTCCCCAAAGTTTGGTTTCTATGCCAAAAGTCTTGCCAATCAAAAATCATATGTAATAGGATCCAGTAGTCTTCAAAAATTCCTCCAAATACACATACCTTTTTAGTGAAACAAAGTTCAACTGCTTTCATAAAGATGTCTTCCTGACTTCACCAAATTTGTGAAGGATTTAGTCTTTCATGTAACAAATCAAAATTAGATTTTTGAAGGAATTTTCTTGAAAATTCTCTTGAAGTTCCAAACTTAACAATAGTACCCTTCTTTGAATATCTTCCAACATCAACCTCAAGAATTTCAAGAAGGTTTTTCTCCACTGCAGTTTCATGGATTTGGTTCTGAAAATTTTTCAGCCCCAAATTTTCTTCCACAATAGTAAAAAGATTATCCAAACAGATTAATATTTCATCTTCTTCGTCAAAATACTCAGCAAAATTCAAAAGGAATTGATCTTCCATGACATTCGAACTTATCTGATGGTGTTCATCATCCGAGAGTAAATCATTGAGGTTAATAAATGAATCTCCGTGTTTTTCAGACAAATCATTCTGATGAAGATCTTGAATAAATTTTCCAACAATACCATCAATATCATTAACATCAATCGTTTCTTTCAATTCTTTTTCAACTTTATCTTCTTCATCAAAATAATTTTCAAATTGTAGAAAACACTCATCTTCTTTGTTGAAAAAACCAGAATCTTTAAGATCAAACCCATGAAAAAAATCATCTTCTTCGTTGGAACTATTGGAATCTTGAACCAAGAAACCTTCATTTCGGCATTCTTCTTCGTTGGAACAATTGGAATCTTGAACCAAGAAACCTACATTTCGGCATTCTTCTTCGTTGGAACAATTGGAATCTTGAACCAAGAAACCTTCATTTCGACATTCTTGGAGTTTATCATGATAAAAGATGTTCCCAAAATTTTTTGAAAGGTAGACTTTTTGTTCTTGGATCATTTCTTTTTGTCTATCTTCACAGTTTTGATGTGTATCGTCGTGGTAGTAAAAATCTTCTTTTCTCGAACTTTTAGAATCTTGTTTTATGAATCTTGAAAATTGATGTTCTAGAGGCCTCTCCATTGTATTTTCTTGAATCTTTCTCATATGATCCGTGGGTTCTTGACTGCTACTTTTAAAATTTGTCATTCTTACCTTTTCGGGTTCTTGTTGTTTGGTTGTAAAACGATCCAAATTGTTAGATACATTTCCCAAAAGACGCAAGATCTCATCCATTCCTTTTTTGAATTCCTTACGCCGGATTTCATCATGGTTGTTGTAGTGTTTGTCATGATTTCCTTCAATTTTTGTCTCCAATGAGCGTGATTCACATTCAAAGGAAACTTTTCTGGTCTTGAACTTCTTTCTTGTGTTGTAAATTCCCGTTCTTGGCAATTTCTTGAACATTCTTGAAGTTGCAACATGGTCTTCTTCTTCGGAATCACTAGAGTCACTACAATAAATAAGAATTCCAATGTAAACCTTGATAGGATCTTTGAAAGAATCGAACATGAATCAAGTTGTTATGTTGAAATTCATCTTCCGAATCGCTAGAATCACTACAATAAGAATTCCAATGTAGATCTTGATAGGATCTTTGAAAGAATCGAGCATGGGTCGAGTTGTTATGTTGAAAGTCATCTTCTGAATCGCTAGAATCAAAATTCCAGCATTGTTCTTGAATGTATTTGTGGTTTTCTTGCCTATATCGATCGTTGTATCTCTTCTTGGACATCTTTCTTATCTTGTAATTCTCCATTCTTGATGAATCTTCTTTAAAAGGGTTCCCTCTTGTAATTAGGTGTACGTTGTTCGGCAACAAGCACAGCTCACGAAGCTCCCTCTTGCGATCTGCGCCAACAAGAGTTTCCCGGTCTTTCACCGGCGGCAGTCAACGTTGGCCCAGACGGTCGCTCTGATACCAATTTGATGTAGCCTAAGTGACTAAGGAGAGTTCTCTCCAAGAATCTATCCAAGAATCTTATTATGAATCAAAAGTTAATGAATACATGAGAGGGATTCTCTATTTATAAAGAATGAAAAGTAAACTAAAAGGATTATTAACCATGAGTAATATGAATTTACCCCTAATCCTACTACATCAAATAGCCACTTAAAAATAAATATGTAACTATAACTGAGGTATGCATTAGACTAGACTCCTGACAATAATTGCCAAACCTAGAAATATTTTTTTAACTAAGATTGAACATGTTTATAAGTTAAAACCACATGACCAGATAGGATAATATCACCAACATACACAATCAAAGACTCAAAACAACAATTTTTCCATTTCCACTGTGCTTATAAAAGATGGTGTGATCTGCTATTACTTTTTTTTATATCCGTGAGTGTCCGGGCCAGCTTACGCGCACCTCGACTAATCTCACGGGACGAACACCACCAATGTAGATGTGAAGACAGATGTGAAAAGTTGGTGTGATCTGCTATTACATTTATTTTTAGATATTTATTATACATTTTATAAGTAAAAAGTTATAAACTAATACTTTTATTTGTGTTAGAAAAAATTGGAAACAAGAAACTTGGTTTTGTTGTTTCCAAAATTCAACACAATTTCGGAAATGCTTCTCAAAAATGAAAAACAAGAAACAAGATCAGTTACTTCTCTTTCTCAAAAACTGGAAAAAAGAAACCAGAACGTTACAAAACGACCCCTTATAGATTTGTTTCTCTAAAAATGTTATTTGCCGAACAGAATAACCTACTCCTTATAGAGTAAAACCATTTTTTTGCCAAGGTAAGATGCATTATGTTTATGCAAGACAGGCATTTTTACCTGGCTATATGGTCCAATGCAACTAGGGGCCCAAGATGATATACTCTGCACATGAAGAACTCTTTTCGTTTGGTCATTTGCCACTAGAACTTCAATATATGCATTTCCTAATCTCGCTTGCTGTAGAGACAATTCAATTGTACTGCGTGATGGAACACCAAAAGGGCATTTCTCCTGTGTTATAAAACTGACATATGTTTCATTTGCCAAAGCAAACTCATTCATATCGGCAAGATAAAGATGAATATAGAGCACATTTTTCCACCCACAACCACGTCCTAGAAGTTCTGATTCTATTTTCCTAAGAACAGTCTTCAGATCATCCTGCAGACCTGCCAATCAAAGACTTGACCATGGTAATAACTCAAAAAATATAGGCTGAAATTTGAAAATGTAAATATGAAAGTTTTCCTTCAAAACTGAGTATCTTTAATCAACCTGGAGAAGTATGGCATGAATCTTGCAACCAGCAACAAATCGTAAATGTATTCTGCATCCTTGAACACGAAATTTGAATTCTATCATCTGGAACATCATCAAGTATATGACTGGCACTAGAGGCATCAGCAACAGACTGTAATGTGTCGCAACTGTGAAAACAATCTCCTTGAATTTCGAATAGAAGACCCCTTTTCTCATGGTCAACTGAATTGCTGTTGTCACAGATACCAAGAGAAGAGGTCTTTGCCTTGGACTCCAAATGGAAGGAAACAGGATGAAGGATCCCCACTGGTGCTATGGAATCTGATGAGTGCATCACAACTTTGAATTCGTCAAGCACAATCCTAGCACTCTGAAAATTTTATACGTTATTTGGTATCCCACATTCAAAGCTTGAGAATGATTTACCATGATGAGATAGCAAACTCATTCACCTAAACAATTTTTGTTTCAAGAATTTATTTCCAAATTGTTGAAAATAATTGTCAAAGTTAGAAAAAAAAAAAAAAAAAATTAATAACCGTGGGTGTCTGGGCCAGCTTACGCGCACCTCGACTAATCTCACAGGACAGAAACCCTACAACATTTGGCTGCCAAGGAAACCCGTAGGAAATTAATTCCTAGGTAGGTGGCCACCAAGGATTGAACACAATCCCTCTAGGAGGGCTTTAAAGTTTCAAGGCCCTTCATGACCACTTGGTCAACCCTTGGTGGTTCAAAGTTAGGACATTTTTTTTTTCATCAATATATTATTTGTTTCTTTAAAAAAAACAAAAAGAATCCACACAAAGTTGGGACATTTTTTTTTTTTTCTTTTCTTTTTATAAGAAACAGAGGCCATATATTGAAAAAAGTTAGGACATTCTTGTAAATAGCAAGTTAGGAAAATTAGATATAACTAAATATTTTTTAGCCTTTCTTTCTCACGGCAACTTGATAAGGTACATTACTCATTACTCATTGGCGGAGACAAACCAAAGCAATGGGATTTGACCTCGCACAAGCAACATTTGGGTGCAACCGTATGCACAATAGTGCACAAGGATGTCTCACTTTAAAATTGTTTACAATTGCCTCGATTAACAGTAGACCTAGGTTGTTAGTCATAGCTCAAAAAAAATTAACGGTAGACCTAACTAACTTGCCTTCTAATGTAGATTTTACTCAAGAAGCTGAGGAGATGGCTGAGCGCATCATGGAATTGCACAAGTCCAACAACACCTACAGAAATCTAATTCCTAGTATAAAACCTCAGTGGATAAGCAAAGGAGTGCGAAATCCTTCAAGGAAAGAGATCTTGTGATGGTGCATCTTCGAAAATCTCGAATTCCTAGGGTACATGCAGCAAGCTTCATCCTAAGAAAATTAATCCTTTACCCTATCATGAAGACGTATGGAGAGAATGCTGTTAGGGTATTAGAAGGGTATAGGGGTAATTACATAGGAAGTGGGTTAGGGTATGGGATTATAAATAGAGGGAGAGGCTCTTGAAGAAGGTAGGCTAATGAAAAGTGAATTAGGGCTTGAGAGAGTGTTCTCAAGAAGGAGGGTGCAAGTACCTCAACACACTTGTTTATCTTGTAACTCGGTTACATTTATATTTCAATATATTACAGCACGTTAGGAAGTATCCTAACAAATGCTTATAAAGTGGACTGCCCGCCAGAATCCAAGATCACTCCAACTATCAATGTGGCAGATCTTTATGAGTATCACCCTCCGGACACTTTTTGCTTAGCTACCTAACTCGGGTCGAGTTTTTCTCTAGGGGGAGGAAAACTGATGTAATTTTCAGTTGTCTTTTGGCCTTCAAACGGCTACTTAAGTTAGTTGATTGGTTAGTTAAAGCCTTTAACATTTGGTATTTTAAAATTTTGCTTTCTGTTACCTTTTCTAGCCGTTAGAAAAGTTGTTAGAAGGCTGTTTAACCTTCTATTAGCTTTTCCAGACGAATTCGAAGGCTGTTTTGGACTTCAAATCCCCTATAAATACTTGGGATTAGGCTGTATGATGTATTATTATCCAAAAACATTCTCTTTCCTTGGTATTACAGCAATGTTCCTAATAAAGAAAATTTAAAATAGCTTAAGCAGCTTTTTTTCGATATTTGTGAGTGTCCGGACCAGCTTGCACGCACCTCGACTAATCTCACGAGACAACCGTCTGACCCTAAATAGCCTAAATAGCTTAAGAAACTTTTGTTATTTCATTTTTTTTTTTTTAAAAAAACTTTTGTTATTTCATTTGATCAACGAAATCTTTGTTTCCTATCAAAAAAAAAAAAAAAAAAAATGGAAACATACTACCAACTGTTAACTAGCATTGCATAGGATCAAAACTCATAACATACCTTAAAGAGAGGGCAATCAAGGGTCAACGTTTCATATTCCCCACCTTCACCACATACATTGATGCCATATAATCTGTCCAAACGAGTGAAAAAAATAGGGTTGAGCTAATGGTGTTTGTCAAACTACCATTCAAAAGCTAACATAACATTATTAATTACTTGTTCAGCTTATGTAGATCTGAATCCAAAGATGATAATTCTTTGCCCAAGTGCTTCACAGGATCCAATCCCATTGCTGCAACCTAAGTAGACAAGCGTAATTTCAAGCCATCAAAACAGATAAAAGGGATTTATTTCACTTGATGATATATAGTCAGAAAGGCCATCAATTTTAAATTTTTAATATCAAAATGGAGAATAAAATACATCTTCATACAATATCATTTCTATTTTGAAATTATCATTTCTATTTTGAAAAGCATTAGAGAGGCGCATGCCTAGGAGGCACCCTCAAACAATCATGCACTGCTTTTTCATCACAGCTCAAGAATTTTGAAAAGCGTAAAACCATCCAGAAGTTCGGGGCAAGAGCATAATTTTGGGAATTTGTTAATTATGAGAGGGAGAGATAGCCCGCTCAAAAGGCTATCCCAAGGTAATTTTCTCTTTTATATTGTAATACAATTACTTTATTCTTTATTGATGAATAACCGAACTTTCATTGAGAAAAAATGAAAGAATATAATCAATGGAGGAGTTTTTTTTTTTGTAGGATCCTTGATAGGATTTCTTTTGTAACTCCTTTTCATTTTATCAATGAAAGTGCTTTTGTTTCCTACCAAAAAAAAAAAAAAAATGAAAAAATGAAAGAACACATTTTTTATAAAAAACAAGCAAACATTTTTTTATAAGAAACAAGCAAATAGCATTACTCAAAAAGGGAGAACAGCCTAAGCGTTGGAGGAAGAGAGATCCCCCTCCCAAAAAAGCCCAGTTACAGAAAGTCATCCAATCCCTAAGAATCATAGAGAGGAGATAGTTACAAAAGAAGAATACAAAGACATACAAAAAGGAAGCCCACAAAAGGAGAAGGTAAACTACAAAAAGCGCCTCCAATCAAGTCAAATAAGACCTAATGGGTAATTAAAGAAAAGCTTTGTCACCGAAGCCCACAAAGAAACATAAAATCTAATAATGGATCAAATGTCGCTCGAAGATCTCTCAAGCCCTCTAAAGATTCTATTGTTTCTTTCTACCCAAGGCCCCATAAAACAGCAGAACACTCCAGCTTGCCACAAAAAATTCCCTTCTCGAGAAAGAGGGGTGGAGAACGAACTCCTCGATCATCTCTCTGCAGCCCCTATGCCTAACCAAGCCAAACCTAGACTGAACTCCACAAAACGATTCCAAACTGCGTAAGCTAAATCACAACTCCAAAGAATATGATCAAGATCCTTTGTCGCCCTCCTGCAAAGAATGCAAAACAGCGGCCCAATCGAGTTGGGAACCTTCCTCAACACCAGGTCCAAAGTGTTAACACTTTCGTGGAGAACCTACCAAACAAAAAACTTAACCTTCTTGGAAATTTTCACCTCCCACAACGAGGCAGAGACATAACCACTTGAAGGAGAGGGGTTAACCAAACACACAAAAAAAAAAAAATTACGTGAAATAGCTTCGAACGATCTAGGACTCCAAATACAAGCATCCTTCTGCTCAGAGTACAACAAAACTTCACAAGCAAAGAAAGAAGGTCGACAATATTTGTCATTTCCCTATTGGACAAAGGACGACAAAATCCCAATAAAGGATAAGGCAAAGGAGAGGTCATAGGATGAGACAGAACAACCACCAAATGATTCCTCATTAAAGATAAATGGTATAGATGAGGAAACATAGAAATGATTCCTCATTAAAGATAAATGGTATAGATGAGGAAACATAGAGCAAAAGGGTCTATCCCCCAACCACTTATCCTCCCAGAAAAAAGGTATCTCTCTCATCCCCCACCGAACAATAGACAAAATAGAAAAGAAAGGAAGCTCCTCAACGATACCTTTCAAATTACCTATATCAAAACATCCAAGGTCCGCTGGCTTCGTCAACACCACCCAATTAACTAAATGCGACCATTTCCCGTCCTCAACCCCTTCCCAAAGGAAATTCCTCGTAAGTTTCTCTAAGATTTTATTCACTGACATAGGGATCCTAAAAAGCGGTCAGAAGTAGATTGGAATCCCACTCAAAATACACTAAGGCTTAATTTGAGATTATTGTAGCTTTCAAAATAATTGTTGACAACTGTGCCTTTAGAAAAATCAGCTAAAATATGAAGCAAAATAGTGTTTGGTAAATGGATTCTAAATTATTGTGATTTAGATATAATGATTAAAATAGACATACGTTTTGAAAGTATGTCTATTTTAATCATTATATCTAAATCACAATAATTTAGAATCCATTTACCAAACATTTAACCTACCTGTTAAAATAGACATACTACTAAAATTTGAATAATTTTTCTTTTGTTGATGATTTATAATTTTTTAAATAATTGTTTAAAATGTCATATCGTTTCAATTTGAATTTATATTTTGTTTGCTCTAGATTACTTGTTAAGTATCAAGGGAAAAGCTATAACTTTAACAAAATATATATGTGGTATTTTATATTTATTTTTTTTCTTTTGATAAGATACCGAACTTTCGTTGAGAAAAAATGAAAGAATACAGCATCCAAAAAATAATAGCCCGAAAAAGCGCCCCTTAAAGAAAAGGGGTCCAGTCAAGTAAAACAAGACCTAAAGAATAATTACAAAAAGCCGCATCACCGACGCCCATAAAGAAACTTGAAATCTAACAAGGGACCAAATAGCCTCAAGCTTCCTTTCTAAACCTCTAAAGGTTTTATTGTTTCTTTCCCCATAAACCCCAAAGGACCGCGCAGATCCCAGCCTGCCACAAAAACTTTCCTTTCTCCCGAAACGGCGGATGGAGAAGGAACTCCTCGATCATCTCTCTAAGGCGTCGGTGCCTAGCAAATTGGACGTCGAACACCTCAAAAAAGAGGTTCCACACATCCCGCGCGAACTCACAACTCCATAACAAATGATCCAGGTCTTCCTCCGCCCTCCGACAAAGAATACAACAGAAAGGACCAACCAAGGAGAATTTATTTTTCTTATATTTAAAAAAATGGTTGCATTCAACTTACTAATTTGAAATATTAGGAGATAGAATTTGATTGTGTGAGAAAGATACTAGATATATAAAATAAATAAATCCTAATTTTGAAGGATAAAATTGAAATTTGAAAATTTATTAAAAAGTGACATCTGATTCTACATGAGTCTAAAAGCTGTAGGGAACAGGTTTTAAAAACTGTGAATGAAGGTGTGTTTTAAAAGTGACTTTAATGGATTCAATCACAATCATTTTAACCAAACACAAAAAACGGTCAAGATTTTTTCGTAATCACTTTTAACCCTCCAAAAATCAACCCCAAACGCTCTCTAGATGAGATAAGCATGCCGCTTTTTGAGAAAAATCTCTTCTTCTAGGACGAGAGCCCACTTACGAATCTTACTCACAATGGGATCCCAAAACAAAAAGCTTCTAGGATCATGACTTAGAAAGAGACCTAAGTAAGATGAAGGGAACGACCCAATTTCACACCCAACCAAAGCCGACCACATGTTCAACTTAACAGGACCAGAATTCAACCCCAAAAGTGGCACTTGCCTCTGTAAATCTTCAGGCCATAAATGGCCTTACAGAATGCTAAAAATTATTCATGGTAGGTTTTATGGTATCATGTAGGTTTTCAAAAACCACGCAGTAACTTCCTTATGGTAGGTTTTCCCCTTTTATAAATTTCATTTTATCATTGAAATTGTTTTTTTTCTTTGGATAGGAAACAATTTCATTGATTAAATGAAATGATACAAAACCAATGGGTTACAAAAGATTTCTCCAATTTGTTAAGAGAGAGTTTAAACTGTAGTTGTTAAAAGGAACCAAATGTTTACACCAATAAAGAGCATTAAGAAGAGACAATTCAAGGATATCCATCGGCGTGCTTTTTTTGTCTTGGAAGATTCTTGTGTTTTTCTCATTCCATATCTTCCAGAAGACAGCCCTCACTATGAAATACCAAAAAGCGGCTTTAGTAGAATTGAAAGGATGGTCAATGAGCAGCAGGTGGAACCAATCTTAGGATTCTGCCGCGGAGGGACTATGCTCCAACCAATAGAAGAAAATTTATCAGCCCAAATAGTACTCACGAAAGGGCAATGGATCAGGATGTGACTAAGAGATTCCCCTGCTTTCTTGCAAAGACAGCACCAATATGGAGAGAGATAAACCCATGAACATCTCTTTTGTAATCTATAAAAGGTGTTAAAGGCAAGAATGACTAATCTCCCATAACAAAAAATTGACCTTCTGGGGACGAGGCGCTTTCCAAATCATCTTGTACAAATTTGTGGCTTGTGTATGATTACACAGACACAAGGTTTGTTAACAGAGATTTTGTTGAAAAGAATCCCGTTGGATAAAGCTTTCAAATCCACTGATCCTGGCGGTCCTAAGTAGAATGGAGGAGCAGGAGATAAGATGAGTGAGTGAGGCTCATTCTGTAATTTCATCATCCTTTAGATTCCGGCGGAGGCTCAAGATCCAAGAGCTATTAACAGAGTCCCACACTTCAGCCATGGAGGTTTTCTTGGATTCAGCTATGGCGAATAGCCCGGGAAAAGAAAATTGAGAGGTTTATTCACCAACCCAAAGATCCATCCAAAAAGAGGTTTCCTTGGCATCACCAATCTTGTTTTTAATGTATTTATAAATAAGCTCACTGTGACTAATGATGAACTGCCACGGGCTTTTTGAGGAAGCTTTGCTGTGGATAGCCACCTTCTGATCAAAATGTTGGGAACCATATTTGGCTTTAATTACCCTCCTCTAGAAAGCACCTTGGTGCTTTATCAAGCTGAAACCGTCAAAGACCATTTTGCCAAGAGAGCTTTGTTACGCTGTTTAATGTCAAAAATACCAAGCCCACCTTCGGATGTGGGATATTTTACCTTGTCCCATCTGAGGAGGTGAGAGATCTCCCTACTCACTTTAGATTTTTTAGTGACAAAAAAGAATAATTCAAACTTCCAGAATAAAATAATGCTCTGAACATTTATTTTGATCGAACATCATCCATGTTAAAAGAAGATAAGCATACTAATGCATGCATTATCATTACAAAATGAATTTAGTTATTCAATCAGAAAGAAACTAGCGCATTTTTAAGGATATATACAAAGATGTTTCACATTTCATAGACTCTACGATTATGTTAGCTATCACATGGAGCAAGTTATCATCTCCATTTTGTAATTATGATCTAACCACCCTCTATAACCATTGGAGGTGTCTTTTGTAATTAACAGGATAGGATATCTTTTGTAACACTTTTTCATACCATCAATGAAATTGTTTCTGTTTCCTATCAAAAAAAATCATATCTGGTCATAGCTCAAAAATAGGTTAATGATGAACAATATGTTTACCATTACGACTGATTAGACAGAGCATATATATTTTTTTATAGGAAACAAACATGTATTTAATGCAAAATTTTCGTCTTGCCAAAACATTACCCCCACCCCACAAAATAAAAAACCCACAACGAGAGAGAGAGAGAGAATGAATTATACCTTCACCGTGATGGCCAAAATTCCATTGTTTATCTAGTTCAAAAGAAGAGGGGGGAGACTTTAATGAGTAGAATTCAAATGTTGCATGTCCCTTTTATAGCTTATATAAATGTTATTTACCATTTCGTGTAGAAGCAATGATTGATCTTGTTTCCATAAATATGCTAGAGAAACAAGTCCTAGCCTTGAACAAACACTCTCTACTCGCAATCTTTGATAATCAGATGCAATGGCACCAGAGCATACTGCAGTGACACTAGGCAATTGCTTCTTCACTTCATTTAACAAAATATACATATCTTCCACTTCATCACCTGGAGTTATTCTATAGTTAAGCTTCTGATGCCTAGAATAATCCAGAAAATAATAACCATAAGAAAGAGGGGGAACCTAATGCATATCTTTTTTTTTATCAAGATACAAAAAAAAATTATTAATGAAAAGGAACAATAATGTTCAATGATACAAACTCCCAAAGGAGAGAAAAAAATAAAAATAAAAAACTAGGGATGCAGAACTTCTCATGAGGCATGAATAAAAGCCTCCCAATTTGTGCAAATAACCTGATGCATTCTATCATACAACTACATGAATGGATGGTGCAATTTTTTTTCGTACAAACTTTTTTCAATGAAAAACCAGCTTTCATACAATAAAAATAAAAGTACATAATTACAATACAGAAAATGGAAGCCCAGGACAATGAGATACAGAGGGAAAAAACAAAAACCAACTAGCTATTACGAGAAGAGCTCCGGACAAAGGAAAAGCAACTAAACTCCTAACTCCTAAGTTCCCAAAACCCAAATGAAGGCGTGAAACCTAACCAAGGCTTCTCTGTTTCTCTCACAAAAAAAAAAACTAACCAAGGCCCAAACCACCCCCAAAGTTCTCCACACCTCTAAAAACATTCCTAATTATCTCAAGCAAAATGGTCCATAAAATTGCAAAAAAAAGAAAAAAGAAAAAACTTGCCAAATAGCTTCCCTAAACCAGAAAAAAAAGGGTGAAATAACACTTCCTCCACTACAGACCGACAAGATCCTCCTACTAGCCATTTGCACAAAAATTAATTGTCAATCCTTGATCCCAAATTTTTAATGAAAAGTGCCATGTTTGTTATTTTTTTTGTGTACAAAGGGCAGGGACGAAGTGCCATGTTTGTTATTCCCAAAACAAAAACACACACGCACACCAAGCTCATGCTTTTTACCAAAGAATTTCCTTTTTTTAATAGGCTTGCCTTGTGGATCCTTGAATTCGCCTTCTAAACAACGGAATTCCCATGCATTCTGCATAGCTAACAACAATTTGATGTCCAACCTGAAGATTTATAGCCAATAACCCAAATTAGCAATCATAGATTACAAGTCCTTGATAACCTTTCAAATGAAATAATATTATATATAAACGTAAAAGGAGTGAGGTAATTCAAGGCTCGACTCAAAGGAGTGAGGTAACTAATTATGGTTATTAGTTACTTTTTAAACTCGATCCAATTATTCAAGTTGCAAATTTTTCCAACTTAAATACCTCTCATTAATCCAACCATAAAATATTTCAGTTAGGTTGGTTCGGATGGGATGGTCCAAATAATTTATTCAAAATTTTGTAATAAGTACAAAAAATATTAGTACTTTAATATTACCTTATAATTTTCATACATTGGTAGTTACAACTTACAAAGTCATTTATGAAAAATAAAACTTCAAAGATTTAGGGATTTATATTGTTTGAAAATGCGTAGAGTAAATTATCTAAAAAAATTAATGTGTGAAATGAAATTAATGTGACTATGGGTATTATAAAAAAAATTACAATTACATTCAACAGATACAAACTCCTATGAGTTAAATAAAAATAAATATGAATAAATTATTATAACAAAAAGCTATCTTTTTAGAACTCAAGAACACAGTTATTTGTTATACAACCTATAGAACAGATCCTATTCAAGTAACGTCGTAACAAAAAGATATATCCTTTTAATTAATAATAATTTTGGTCGGATCCATCTCAAAGCAAAGGAGGTTATAACCCAACATATTGGGTTGATCAAAATGTTTTGGGTTTATCGAGTTTCTTCAACACGCCTACAACTCAATGTCTATAAGAAAAATATTAACAGTTTCTATTGTCCGGGACCAGCAAGTGCTTTGTGGGGGAAGGGACTAGAGTTTGGAACCCGGATCCATCTAAGGGCTTTTCCTGCAGTTCTTTCTTTCAGTTCTTGTCAACCCCAAGATTCTGCTTTTTCCTCTATTGGAAGGTTAAAATCCCTAGGAAGGTAAAAACAATTGTGTAGCAGGTTTTACATGGGAGAGTTAACACTATGGACCGTGTTCAAAGACATTCTTCTTTGGTGTTATCTCCGCATTGGTGCATCCTTTGTAGGCGTCAGGCGGAGGATTTGCATCACCTCTTATGGGGTTGTCAGTTTGTTCAATCCATTTGGGCTCGGTGGCTGAATTTGTTTGGTTTTAGTTTGGCGTGGCAGTTATGCTATGAATGAGGAGGTGCTCTTGTATGCCCTTCTATTATTTCATTTTTCTCAATGAAAGTTTGGTATCTTACCAAAAAAACAAAAAAAATGGACTCTTAACAAAAAAAAAAAATATATATATATATTAACAGTGAACCAAAGAAGTGATGTAACTCAAATGGAAAGGTTTTATAAGAAACTTAAATCCCAAAGTCATAGTAATAAAACTTTCTTGGTCGAAAAGAAGGGGAAAAGAAAGTAAAATCAACCTTGCCAACATCACCAACCAATGCAGGCATTTAATTTTAATTGCAGTTTTGAAAATGGAGAAGTAAACAGAACTTGATCATGACAATCATACAGGAAAATCATAACTATTTGCAGTTCCAACAAAAAAAATTGTGAGAGAACATTTAAACATGTAAGACAGGGCTGTAGGTGAAGAGCTGAAAACTTAAAACATAAACAATCACTTTCATGATTAAGGAGATCGATTGTGGATTGTCAAAAACCAAATCAATGATTTATTTCAAAATTGTAAGTGAACGTGTCCATAACATTTTGCATAAGGAGGGCAGGAAGACTTACAGTTTGATACATGTAACTATCAAGCTCATCCACGGAATCATCAGCAGGCATCAAATTAGCTAACGCTACAATCTAGAACAAACATAGAATTCTTATTAAAAAAAAAAAAAAGAACAAACATAGAACACACAACCAAGCAGCAGCCAATTGAATAAACATTGTTCTCGTAAGCCATACAAAAGAAGAAGAAGAATTAAGAGGGAAAAAGCAAACCTCGTGGCCATATTGAATAGACTTCATCATGGCGAAGCAACTGTCTTTGCCCCCGCTTACCAATGCCACCACCTTCATTTCTGATCGCCGACTGAAAGAGATTGCTCTGCTTGTTCGTTGAGGTTTTGGGGAGGTTCTGGCACTTTCAACAGCTCTTTTAGGGGGTTTTCTACCCAAAAGATCTGTATTAAAAATCAAATAAAACAAGGGTAGAATCTTTATGTATGTCTATTTAAACCTAAACATTTTCTATAACTTTTTAAATAAAGTACAGTACAAAGCATATAGACTGCTCTCTTACTTCCAGTAAATTCAAAAGTATAATTGAAAATTGAAATTCTCTCCCTCACATTAATCAAACATAAATATGGTTGAGGTTGTTCTGGCAATCAAAACAACACCTAACAAGCTAAGGATTGAAATAGAATTGGATAAAGGAGTCTCCCCTTCTAATGACGACTTGCAAAAAAAAGGGTATCCATTAGACTCAGAAACAACCAGCCATGGAGGTGTGATTTTCGAAAGAAATTTGGCTACACTAATTTAACTCTAACTAATATCTGTGAATAGATTACTTCGACTTGTTCTAGATAAATAAAGAAAAAATGAAGATGCTGAAAAATTCATGGTGCGTGGTGGCGTTGGAAGATTTGAGAGACTATAAACAAGGCAATTACCAGCAGAAACAAACGAGATATATACAAGAAATTAAAGGGAAGAGAGGGTAGCACATGGAAGTTCGAAAAGTCCCAATTTTCCGCAGGGCTGACTTCACAACTCCTCCATTCTTTCATTATACAAGTTCTAATTTGAGTTTTCCAAGTGAGAAGAAATACATAGATGCAGGTTGGAGAATACCAGTAACAACAAGAGAGTAAGGAATCAGTGCATACCGCTAGGAAGGAGGCTGCGGCGGCGGAACCGACGGCGGCGAGAGGCGAAGAAGGTGAGAGTGAGAGATAAGATGAAAAGGGTTTAGGGTGGGGCAGGGCGGATAGATCGGACTGGATTTTTTTTTTTTTTTTTTTTTTAGCTCTCTAATTTTATTATTTAAATAATATGTTTTCATTAAATTGTTTTTATTTTTATTTTATTTTTATTTTGAGAATATGTGGAATTAGAGATGGAACTACGACGTCATAATTGGTGCAATAACATAGTTGTTGAGTTATGCTCTTGTTGACGTTTTTTAATTTTTTTTTAATTTATACTCATAAGTTTATAGTATATATCAAATTTTATCCAACATTAAAAAAATAATAATGATAAAATTTCATCTAGTTGAATTTTAAATTTAAATAAATATTGCAAACTTTACCTTAAACTTTAATGAATGTGGTTGTTTTTACCTTCTAATAAATTTTTGTTTCAAAAATTCATTACAAAAATATTATTAGGAATGGTTAATGAATTACACAACCGTTGAAGAAAAAATTATGAGTTAAACAAATATAAAGTATGATATTCATGGAACTTTAAGAGTAAAAATCCCACATAAAAAATGTTTTTTTTTTTTATTATGCATTAATCCAACTCAATTTTATAAGATGTTTAATTATGGTTTAAATTGTAAGTATTAAAATATTATTGTTTTTTTTTTATAGTTCAACCCGCGAACAATAAGCAAGTCCCAACAAGTTTGAATTTTCTCCACAACATATTGTAAAAAAAAAAAATAAAAAAAAAACTTAGTTTTCCACTCAAATTAATGGTTGAATTTAGTTCAAGCAAAATAAGTAAAATAAAAGGTAAAATTTGAAACATGATTGAATTTATAAAATTGAAAGTTGGGAGTAAAAATTTAATACAACGGTCAAATTTAGGGGTGGGTTGATTTTTTTTCTCTTAATTATTAATACTTAATTTTAAAATGGCAATTAATTTTTTTTGTTTTTCCTAATAATTAATGGTTAATATATCTGGATAACTCATGACTTTATAATTTTTTTTTAATAAATGTATAAAAATGAAAGTTAAGAAATAATATAAAAAAAACAAGTAAAACATTCAAGGATGAAGACAAGAGAATATATTCCTCGTTTGGTATTTACATACTATTATAATTCAAAAACTATTATGTTCGACTATAATAACTCATCCATCTAGCACAGTCCATTTTTTACGATAACTCGAGTATCGGGTATAATTTAGCATTTTCTTTTCAATCAATTGATTAATGTGATTGATGAAAATTTTCCCCCTTGAAAATAAGGACGAATCGAACATAATAGTTTTTAGGTTATAATAGTCTATAAATAATAAATACTATTGAAATCAGTATAATTATTTTATTGATGGGTTATAATAGTCGGTGAGTCAAACAATGACTGAGTTATTATAACTCAATCCACCAACTTCAAGTTGGTGCCCCAAACACCCCTAAGTTAATTTTTTAAATGAAACCCTTCTCTTTTTTTTTTTTTTTTGGGAGGGGAAAGGAGACATATGATCCCTCTTTGCCCATGTTTTAAAATGGTTGATATATGTCTCTTTTTAGTTTAATATCTCTCTTTCTTATCTTTTTCATTCTTTATTTACCCTAATCTCTCAAAAGAAAAAAAAGAAAAAAGAAAAAAAAAAAAAAAAAAAACTAGTCCATCAGTCTTCCTTATCTTTTTAGTTTAATTCCAAACTTCTGCCAAATAAAAGAGATTTTAATGGAACAAAAAAATTATAATATTGCACCACAAATACAAAATACGAAGACACTGGCATCGCCAAAGTGAGCATAGCTCAATTAACATCAAGTATGTGCCCTCGACCAAAAAGGTCCGAAGTTCTAATCCCCACAACACTAAATAAAAGAAAAAAAAACACACTAGCATCTAATTGCAACGTCTAATTAATGATTGAATTATGTTCGATAAACAAAATATGATATATATCAACCAAGCATCCCATAATTGTATATTGATGGTTCTCACAATGTGGTAAAAATCACTTGACGGAGAACAGTAATAAATTTACCACAACTAAAACATTTCAACACTCGTGTGATACAAATTGCATAATAAAAGTGCTTAAATGAAAAGATGAAATGGGAAAATAATCATCTTTGGGAAAGGAGCAAGGAGAATAATGTTTATTAACTTGAGAGATGATGGAGAAAAGTCTTTCAAGTGAAGAAACAAAAAAGAAAAAAGAAAAAGAAAAAGAAAAGGAAACATTTGAAATGAATATTCATAAATAAGAAGAATCCCCAGCTCTTACACAAAAAAGGATATAAAAAGTAAACACTGACCTCCTGCCCTTTTCACTCAAAAGAAAGTCATACAAATGAAAGCATCACAGAACCACCCAAGACAATTAAGGGAAGGGATTTTTTTTTTCTTTTTTCTTTTTTCTTTTCTTTTTGAGAAACAGAATAAAATTACAAACAAAAAAAGGGGCGTAGATTATATCTATCTATAAATAGGCTTAAATTGAAGGGGAGAAAAGGAAGGCAGCATTCTAAACTAAATAAATGGCCTTGAATTATCGACCTGTGCCAAGCAGACAACACTTACAGAATGTCGTATCAGTACAATCTACAGGATGTTCCATGCGATAGTCGCAATTGGTCAAAGCAGCAATCGAAGACCTGCAATTCGTGTTCGAGAAGCAACATTAGAGAAGACATTCCATAAGTAAAAGCTGCAAAGCCCAGCCCCCCTCCCTCTTAACATGGTTGTAGCGGTCTGCATTCTCATTCAAAAGAACTGATCCATTGGTATATTTCTTCAACTGGTGGCCAATTTAAAAACGAAATTTTTTTCAAGCCAAGCCGCTTTCTTCTGCTCCCTGAAATAAAAGAGGGGCACAAGGAAACTCTACATTATAAACTTTTCAATTGGTCAATGTTAATAAGGTAACACACAGTTAAATATCTCTCTAATTCAAAAATAATAATACACAAAAACCCATGCTATTCATCACTACAGTAATCGTACAATCATGGCCATGCAATGTCATATTCATTGTCTTGAAAACCAATTAGCTTACCCAATTCACTCAGAATGGAGCTTCAAGAGACTCATCCCAAACCTCTGCACTTCCATTAGAGGCATCTTCCACATCTTCTTCCATAGAAAGCCTAATATATTCTCTATGCGCAAAACGGTCCCACTCTGTCAAAGTAGGATTCTCACGTTCCTGCAAGCCACAAGGTCAAAATTGTCACCAGCCATATATGCCTAGGCAATAATGGCCATGTGAAATAAAAGTTCACTTACCTGGCGGATAAGAAATGGATCACGCGTTTCGAAGGCCATAAACTTATTCAGATTAAAAAGAATATTAAAAACACTTCCAGAAAGCTTGCAGCCTTTCAGATCTCGTAGAGTGATATAAGTCTCGTTCTGCAAGCAAGAAGACATTGTGTAAAGCGCATCAATATCATTTACTAATTCACAATTTTTTGGAGAAGCTTTCAACGACGATAATACCAATGGATATCTTTCCATGATATTCTTCAAAAACTTTGGACACACATCCTAACTCAGGAGAACAAAACTAATAAAGGAGTAGAAGCTGAACCTCTGGTCCAATCATATCAATTATCTGGCACAAAATATCCTCAAAAAGCACAGGTTCTTGAGCCATGCATTCCATACGATGTAACTGCTCCTCATAAAAGAATTGCAATTCATTCCGTGTTAAAATTCCATTACCATCCAAATCTATGCACTTGAACCTAGGAAAAACAACAAGGCGTCATCATAATGGGCTGCTTGTCACAGACTTGGTCAAGAAGTGGAAAACTAGAGAACGACAAACTAATAAACAAAAATCACACGGACTGCAACTAAAAATATAATGTCTTAACAGCTGCTATTCAAGGACATACAACAAGAACGTATATGCATAAAAAAAGGGATGGACTTTTCTTTTCTTTTCTCTTTTTTTTTTCCTTTTTTGTTTTAAGTTGCAAGGAAACAAAAAATTTCATTGAAAAAATGAAAAATTACAAAGAAAACACTCTAAGCCAAACCTAAATGGAAAATTATAAAAAAGGCATGTCTATTAATCAAATAACATAATTTTAAAGGGAAACTAGAATTTCACTACTGTGATGAATGAATTATCAAATAACATTCATTTATAACTGTCTTTCATCTTGGTGGTGTCAAAGCTATAGCAATTTATATTGCGATTACCCCATTTCTTTGATCCTTCTCAATTGGAAGGCTTTCTTGTAATTAGCTCTCTTTGGGAGGGGGAGCTATCCTCCCCCGGCCCCTAAGTTGTCATTCTTCTTGTTTCGTGGTTTATATACTTTCCTTGTTTCTTATCAAAAAAAAAAAAAAAAAAACTTTCATCTTTACTATTATAAATACAATGTTGTACCTGTACTTAAAAAAATGTCCAGAAAGGGTAAACCGACAAGCAGATTAAAAAAAGGCTATCCAATAAGCTGAAGATAAAAATAAAGGGAAAATCCCTTGGACAAAGGTAAAAAAGGAAGCCATTATCTCTAAGATCCAATTGCACAAATTTGTTGACCAGTCCTAATTTGCACGTGTTTCATCAAATCTATTGGAATGCATGAAATCTTGAGCCATCTTACAAACAATTTATATGACCTGGTAAAATTATTAGAAAACACCAATATTCACTTAAAATTTAGATAAAATGAGGACAGAACATACCAATACTCAAGGCTAGGCTCTGATGATTTATCTTCCTCAGACAATATAAAATAAACAAAATCTTCATATCCCATCCTACCTTCAACCTTACTAGTGAACTTTCTTGGAACCTAGGATCACATGGAATCATTTAGAGAAGTTAATGCGAGTACTCACTTTATAAGTAAAATAAATACAGAGAGAAAAAAAAAGAATCTAAAGATTCTAAGGAAGTTTCATTTAAAACTGAAATCTGGCCTCTAGTTAAATCATTTCTAAAAAAGCAATATCCCAGATGATTACACGAACCTGAGAGAATATTCTATCAACAATCCGGTAGGTAAGCGCATGATTTCCATATTTGATAAGGTTCTCCTTGTCGATCAAGAAATCATGGTCCGTGTCCAGCTCCCAAAATTTGCAGTATATTACGTAAAAATGCTCATAAGAAAAGTACCTACATTAACGATTTTTCAATTTATTCCCTCAGGTTTCTTATTAAAAAAAATGATTAAGAGGTTCAAGAGGAGACCTTGGTAAGCATACACGTGAACATAATATATCAATCCAATTTGGAAGTAACATATGTAAGTATGATTAAGAGGTTCAAAATGCTCTATTTTTTCTTCTTATGGCAACATTAAATCCTTAGGCCATCTCCTCTATCTTTTACATTATTTAGTCCCACATCTAGAGAGAGAAAAAGGGAGAGATTCATAGTGGTGGAATCTGTTTGGTGGTTGGATTCAGCTAAAATCTGGTACAAAATTAGGGATACAGTTCCCGACTTGCAACTGATTCAGACACCACCATCAAATTCTCTTACTCTCCTCTATCAGGGATACTAGCAAGACTAAAATCCTTCTTTCTCCTTTTCAAGAAACAATGTATTAACTCAAAAGTTACAGGAAGGGCTAGATTGAAAATCCACCGTGAACCAAAAACTTGTGGGAGTTCATGGAAAACTCTTCAATGGACTAAAATATAAAACTAAAAAGAAATTACACAAAAGAAGAACTCCCTTATAACAAGAGCTGGAAAAAATGGTAAAACCATAAGTGAGATAGGACAGGGGAAAGAAAGAGGCTAAATATGAAAGGGAAGATGAAAATGATGATGCAGAGTAAAGGATTTATATCTGGGACTGGGACTGCTTTATGAATAGTACAACTCATGACTGCAACATACAGCATTCTTTCTTTTTATCACAACACAAGAAAGAAGTCTTCATTCATAAACCCTACCTCAAAACTTTGTTGATGTCCTCTTCTTCATCAGCATGTTGCATTGCATCAATCAAATTTCCACGTTTGAGCTCTCTCAGTGAAAGCTGACCATTTCCAGCTCTATTTATATAGTAATATATCCTATATACTACTGTTTCAGCTGGTTCACAAAATAAAAGTTCATTCAAAAAATGAACAAAAAAAATAATATAAAGAGCCGAAGTCTAATTGCGATAAAAAAAGGTGAATTTAAAAAGAATCTAGAATCAAGCAGGTTTACGATGATTTATCATAGCAAGAAGCCTTGTGGGAACCCAGTATCAAGCCCCTGCCTGAAACTCAAATTGCATACAACAGCAGGCATCTAACATGGACTGCAAGGTCAATCCCAATGCACACCAGTGCCTAACCAACAATGCTAATGTCAACTGATGCAATTAAAGAAACCAACAATCTATACAACTAGATGAACTGCACAGCAAACTAGTGCCATATTCTTCTAGAAAAAAATAAACCGCATTGCAACTGAAGAAGAATACTAGACAAAGAGGAGAGAAAAAAGGGCCCTACTCTAGTGCCATATTCTTTCTGAAAAATAAACGATCACATTGCAACTGAAGAAGAATACTAGACAAAGAGGAGAGAAGAAAGGCCCCCCGCTCTAACTTATGGACAAATTTGTCTAGAAGTATTACAAAGTCTCCAACTACTCAATAACAAAAGAAAAGGAAAGTTACAAGACCTTTTGTACAATCCATTTAGAAACATAAAGATTCAAATCCTACACATCATCGAGCTCTCAGCCGTCAGCCTTTTGAAACACAATACATTAAAAAAGAAACAAAGGATTTAACTCCCCTTTCCAAAAGAGGAATTGTTCAGAGCAAATGATGGCTCTTGACTCATATAAAGTGACAGATCACTCTCCCATCCAAGGACATAAAAAACCCTTACCAATTCGAAATAATTACCAAAAAGGAATATAGTTCAAACTCCATACCTGAAGAAGCCCAACATGAAGAATTACATTTGCAACATCAAAAACCTCCCCCACTCCTTAGAAATACTTGTAAGATTCCGACGGTTTCTCTCTACCCACCCATAAATTCCATAAGATCGCCTCTACAGCATGATTCCACAAAACCTCAACTTTTCCCTTGAAGAATGTACCATATATATATATATATATTTTTTTGGTGAAAAGCCCAACTTTTATTGAGAAAAGATGGAAGACTATAGAGGGAATACAAAAAAAAAAAAAACACCCCAAGAAGAGCCCAATTAACCTAAGGGGCTCAAGTCAAGCAAAATATGACCTAAAAAAGAATGTACCATATAATAGCTGCATAATATTCTCTTTCAACTAGCAAAGAAACACTCAATAATTCAAACCAAACAAATATAAGGCTGAAAATACCACAACTTTTTTTTTTGCATCAAACCATCCTCCTACAGCCCTTGGAAACATTTTTTGGGCCACTGTGATCTCCTCTTTTCATACATATCTGTCAAGGTTGGGAATGGTTGCAGAAGAAGTTTTTTGTAACTTCATTTGGATGGGTTTTCACCCTTTTGTATATTTCATTTAATCAATGAAATTGTTTCCTATCCAAAAAAAAAATACCACAACTTTTGGCTCAGAGCTCACAAGAAAAACAAGTGATGCACGCCTTCACATTCAATAAAACAGATCACATACTGAGAAGACCGGAGAACCATTGCTGGACATCTTCCATGCTCTCTTTCCACTGTATTCAGACTTTCTACACAAGCTGACCATAAGAACACTTATCACCTTTTTTTTGGACAACATCCTGTCCAAACAGCTCTGCACACCTCTTTCTAAAACATCATCTGAATCTTTTGAAAATCTGACCAAGGAACTAACAGAAAACTGTCCTGAATAATTAGCTCGAGTCTTCAAAAAATCCTTTCCATCTTGATCTCTTAAATTTCTTCTTGTAAAAATGTTCCATCCCCCACAATTGAAGCCCACATCTCCTTAATCATCTTATTCTTTTTAACAATGCCATCAATTCTTTCTTGGTTGTATCCCTCATAAGGCAGAAAGCATAGTGGGTTTTTTTATATGATTTTTATAATGTCTTATGGAACGGGTTTTGAGTTTTTATTGTATTTTTGGATTTTATTGTCCGGCTAGTTATATTCTACGAATGGAAGTTCTTTGTTACTTCAGTAATTTTTTATTTTATCAGTGCAAAATCTGTGTCCTTTGTCAAAAAGTAGGTTCCAATGTTAAGACGGTAGGTTTTCTCAATTTTTTTCAAAGTTTGTAAGGTGAATGAGCAATTATTAAAATTGTTCTCTTTTGAGGATGCCTCATCCTCCCAAACTTCTTTGTAATCCTTTTATACATCAGTAAAGTTCTATATTTGTTCGTAATCAAAACAAATATATATATATATATATATATATATTTTTTTTTTTAAAGGACAGTAACTATTTCATTGATAAAATGAAAGTATACAAAAGAGCTCTCAATCGAGCAAAGTTACAAAAAACACCTCCATTGATTGTAAAGGGTATTGAGATCATAATTACAAAAAAGGGGAGATAAATTGCTCCAAGATAAAGCTAGTAAAACAGATATACATAAAGCGAGCGAAGTTAAGCTAGTAATCAAAACAAATATATGATATCTTATATAAATATCATGATGAAAGAGATTTGATAGTTCAAAAATTAGAGAAAGGAGGCAATTAAACTAACAAAAGATAGACATGATTGTTAGGGAAAATAAAGTACAAAGCAAACCAGAAATATCCATATATTTAAAGCTGGATATAATTCAGAAAAAGAGGCACCAACCATATCTTTCCTGAAATTCTGGAGTGCTCTGCAGGAATTCTAACCCTGGGTGCGTTGATAAAAGTTCTCGAAGCACAGGTTTGAAGTCATCCTGTCATAAAATCAAAATATTCGACTTTACCGAGAATAAGATTAAATGTAAAATTCATTTATGGTTACTTCAGATGATATCAATTTCATTTAACCAATTACTGAATATAATCTGTGTTACAATAAAAATAGGTAAGAAATAACACAAAATAATTCCTAGAAAACACTGCTTGTCGTTTACACTGCTATACCAACACTAAATAATACTTTTTTCTTCATAAAAACAATACTCTAAAAAAATACTGAAATTTGATAAATATAATAATCGACATTTATTTATACAATATAATGATCAGGACTTGGGAGAAGAAAAGAAAGGAAACGATTAAGAACAGAAAGAAACCTGTGTCAGATACTTGAGATCCGGCTGCTTTAAAATCTTAAAAATTTGGGTTGCTATATCCAGTGTCATCATGTTTCCATTGATCCAGTACTCAATAAATGCATCCCTGCAACATAACGATGATGATAAAAAAATCTTTAAAACAATATCAGACACATGCTTCAAGTAGAAGAAAATTTAGCATAGAGAACCAAGTTTTTTTTAATACTTCAATTGTGTTTTAGGTCAGTCTATGTGTGTTTCAACTAATATCACAAGAAAACCATTAGACCTCTAAAACTCCTATTACTCTTCATTCTCAATCCAAATGCCCCGTAAAACTACAAAATGTTGTATTCAACCAACTAATAAGGTGGTATTCAACCAACCAACCATGCTGATGCAAACTAAATCAACCAAAGTAGGCATGCGGGATAGTCAACTTCATTTTCAAGTCCTGGCTTGTAATTGATCTCAAAGTCATTCCAAATCAATTTAGCTATCCATATCTGATACACATCCGGTGCTACCCATTGGTCCAAAATGAGTTTTTAATGCTCTTTTGATTTGTCCTGACAATGAACTTCCTCAGTATATAAATATGGGTGCCCTCTCTGGATTTCTTTTTTAAGCAAACAAAATTTATAGATATCAAAATACTTTGGAAAGAAAAAGTGCTGCATAATCTCCCAGCTGATGGATTTTGTGTAAAACAAAGTAGGAATATCATTTGCATCTCTTTATGCTATGCCCCTACGCCCCTGCTGCTTGCTGGTCAAATCTCTTCAAAGTGTTTAGCTTGAGATACTGTTTTTGAACAACTCTTTTTTTTTTTTTTGAACAACTGTTGCCCGAAGGATATTAATATTGCGGTTCTCCAACTTATTTATGAATCCCCCTTACTGTGGTCAAGCTGGAACAATTCGGTCAATGCTATGCTTGAGGTTTTTTTGGAGATTATGGTTTGAGCGAAATCTGAGAACTTTCAAAGCGACTGATTCTAGTTTGGAAGAGTTCTGGGACAAAGTATCACTCAAAGGTAAACTCAGCTCCTTAACCAACTCTTTTTTTAATTAATTTTTTTATTTTTATAAGAAACAGTAGCATTATATATTAAAAAGATAAAATAAATAAAGACAGCCTAAAGGCGAGGAGAAAACCCCTTCCACAAAAACTAATGAAGCACAACCTCCCAATCATGGAGGATTTGAGCAAGGCTATAATTACAAAAAAAAAATCATGTTTCTAAGAGCCCAGAAAGAAGAAGTAATTTGTATAATATTGCAAAATGATATGAAGAAATTGGGCTTTGCTTTGAAAATCCTCCTATTCCTTTCCTTCCAAATCTCCCACAAAAACGCATGGGCAACACATCTCCACAAAACCCTTGTCTTGCCTCTAAGGTTACACCCGTTGAGAGCTTCTAAAAACCACATTTCAAGCTTCACAGGGCGGCACACAAAGATACCCATTGCTTTAAGGCATTGGTCCTAGCCCCTCATCGCAAAAGAACGATTGAGAAAAAGATGATCCCTACTCCCTAGTTTCTTCACCATTTAGGCACAAAACACAAGCTGAAGGAGACATAGAGACATTTCTAAGCTTCTGTTGCATTCTATCTTGAGTGTTCAAAGTGTTCAAACGGTCATGAGCCATGCTCCATAAAAAAACTTTATTTTTAGGAACATTGAACTTCCAAATTAGGTTGATGACAGTGGGGGTAAGCTTTAAGGAAGTTTCGGTCAATTTAATAAAAGTCGATTTCATCGAGAAGAAACCAGATTTTTCAAGGGACCAATAGGCCTTATCAACTCCTTCCACCCAACCTCACCGAGTCAATCAAAGACACAAGACTCATCCAGCTCTCAAACTCTGTCCAAAATTCCCCTTCTATTTTATTTTTATTTTTTTTTATAAGAAACGGTAACCTTTCATTGATAATATGAAATATGAAATGTGTTACAATAGTGTGTTCTATCTATGCAATACAACAAAAACTCTTCCAGAGATAAGAAGAGATAACAAGCTCAAACAAGAGCCCAAAAAACAATCAAATCACATAGGGTGGGGCGTGGGGGTGTCCGAAAGTGTCGAAAGCGTCCAAAGTGGGCCGACCAAAAATGTGGGAAATCTGTAAATACTAGTCAATACAACGATCCAAAATTCCCCTTCTAAACCAAGGTCCCAATCACTCTGATAATCTTCCAACACTCTGCCACAGTTGCTTCCTTTTTCACAGAGATGAGAAAAGGGTCGGGGAAAGCCACCCACTTATCACGCCAAAATTTGATTCATCCCCACAATTCACCTTAAAATTAACAAAAATAACAAACAGAGCACTATTTTTTTTTAAAAGATACCGAGTTTTCATTGAGAATAAATGAAAGAATACAAGGGCATACAAAAGAAAAACAAGCCCCGAAAGGGAACCCCACTATAAGAAGGGGCTCCAGTCAAGCAAAATCATGTTCAACGAATAATTACAAAATAAACGCGTCACCAACACCCATAAATAAACATGGAACCTAGCGAGAGACCAAACCACATAAGGATCGATCTCAACCCCTCTAAAGGTATTAATGTTTCTTTCCCCCACAAACCCCATTGTTCCTTAACAGAGCACTATTTTTTACTATCTCCACCCATGACCTGGCTTTTATAGCTCCTTTAGAGGGGAGGGACATCCACCCAAGGGGCTCACACCCATAAATACTCGAAATAATTTTCCTCCATAGCGCATGTTCTTCTTGCATAAACCTCCACAACCACTTTAACATAAGGGCATTGTTCCTTAACCAACTCTAAAGAGTTGAAAATGTGCATTACGCCACCATTAACCAATACAACCATGTCTCACTATGCCAGCTTCCCTTACATTTTCCTGATCTTGGGAAAATCCAAACCCCACCATCCACTAATTCATTACTATCATTCATCTCTGATGTTTCCTCTTCCATTCTTTGCATTGCTATTCCATCATCTCCAATGTCGTTCTTATCATCAAAATCACTGTCTCACTATGTTTTACTTTTGTCATGCTTGAAACAGAGTCATCTCTCCTTTAACAGGTTGAAGATCCCTTAGTACAACCTTGACCTCCTCTTTCAACTCAAGTTCATTAAAATTTCTTCGAAAACCAAGCCTCCAAAGCCTCCAATACTAATTAAAAGCATTCTAACACTAACATACCAAGAGTCTCTTACTTCCAATCCCAACAAGCAAGCGAATAAAGGTGGTGAAGGAGGGTGGAAAAGGGTTTGTGTTCAACCCAAAGTCCAAACATCCTCCAAAAGGTCTACACTCATTGCCACTACAACCTAAAACTAGACATTTTTTTATATCCCTAGTCATCAAGTCACACCCATGGAATCAAAATATCAATGACATGACAATATTTTTGTGGATGGAAAAGTTCAACATTGATATTAGGTGTCAATTGATATTTTCGCTATATTGTAAAAATATTGATAAAATATACAAATTGTCAAAAATATAAACATGGAAATAATGAGAAATTAGGATTTTTCCACTTTTAAGTCTTCCATCGATAATAATCAAGAAATTGACACTAGAGATACCCCCTAATCTCTCCCCTAATTCAATTCCTCCGTTGAGAGCCAACATTTCTTGTCACGAGGATGGCATTGAAAAGGTACCAATCTACTTTTATCAAAAGACTTTCTGACATCAAGTTCAAGGAACACCCTTTCTTTCTTTCTTTTTTTTCTTTCCTTTTTTTTAACAAGAAACATAATTTTCATTGAAGTAATGAAAAGAGGCTAATGCTCAAAGCTACAAACCCCAAATGGAGAAATAAAAAGCAAAAAATCTAAATAATCGTTTAGCAAGGAGAAAGCTGAAAAAAGATTAGAAATAGAGCACCATTGTGAAGCTTTTAATTTAGTCAACTCAAATAAAAACTGATCAAACCATGATTTCTGGACGTTCCCGAAAATACGATTACTACTCCAAAATGAGAGCACCCTTTCTAATTTTTACTACTCCAAAATGATTCAATAGCAATCAAACAATCATCAACCATCAATCATTTGTATCCCCCAAGAAAACCCAACTGGAAATTAGTTAGAGGAAAGAGATTTAGGCCAATCACACAAAGGTCAATGATGAGATTAATCAATTTGAACTCATCAACCCTTTTAACATTCAATTTCTTCAAAAGATAATAAAAATGTAGGGCACGTTCTCTAGAAGGAGCAGCAATGCACTCCAAAAAGTTCTGCAATTTCTTATCTACTATATTTTTTATACTTTACCAACACAAGTCCAAGATATTATCATATACAACTCAACAATATAGAAATTTACCAAACAAAAAGTACAAAGCAATAAAATATGACAAATTTTCCAAACCAATGAATTTTCAAAAACGAAAATACTGTGAACTTCTTGCTTCCTTTCAAGTGATTGTAGTTAGAACTAGAAGCTGAATTGCACATCTTTCATTGGTTATAGTTATTATAAATCAACTTGGCAAGCGAACTACTAGGTCTCTTTACCATCATAATAAAAAATTCTATATATCATTTTATTTCAAACATTCTTGACTTTGACATCAGTCAATCTACTTAAACTACATTGGTGCCTGGAATGGGAAGGGCCTCTCACCCACTTCTAGATTAATATTGTCAATAGTTGTTGAACTGTATCAAAATACCACCCATCAATTTAAAAATTAAAACCAATTAGAATTTTACCTCCTTAATTACCATTTGTGGGGTAGGTGTAGAATTTGAAAAGATTCAATATATTCACCTCAGGAGCTACCTTTTGTGAAGAGCATCACGTCCATGGACAGGGAAAATAAGAAGAAGACATATTGAAGTTCTAGATTCTATAATTAAACCCAAAGAGAACTAGAGAAGAGTTCCAAAAGATATTTAGGATTTCAATTAGGGAAAGTCTATAAAAATCGAAATTAGAAACTACATAATATCAATTATTACAAATTTTCTGAAGGCTGCATATTTTTGTATGGTCTGGCTTCGTAATCTTTCACTCTTCCTAACAAAGCTACTCCTTATCCCAACAAAAAAAAATCTTGAGCAGCCAAATCAAGCATAATTAGCAACATTTTATGGATAGTTCATTGGAAAAAAAAAAAAAAAAAAAAAAAAGGAGATAGCTAAGCTTTTTTATTCAAAAAAATATACAGTTACAATATTTATTGAGAAACAAAAGATGACAACGAAACAGAAATGAAGTCCAATATATAAATCATACTAGAACAACGTTCTCCAGCAACAAGAGAAACCTACCTTGTCACAATGCCAGTGCTATTAACATCTATCTTTCTGAAAAGAGAAGTGGAAAAGAATGATGGCAGCTTGCATACATCTTTTGTAATTGCCCTAAATTCTGGCATAACAGAAGGAGAGTTAGTGTCCATTGGAGAAATGAGAGATAAGTTTTTGATATCTCACCATGGATCTGCAATCCATCCAAGTGTCCATAAAAAACCTGATTGATCCTGAACAAGCATTGCTCTTTTAGGTCAACTGGTGGTGGACGTCCATTTAGGAAGTAAAACTGCAATATTTAAAGCTGTCCCAATTAGAAACTATCATCATAATCCCAGGAAATCAAATTCAACTGATAAGACTAGAGGTTAATAGATAAAAGATGGATAACAATGCATGTCAAACTGAAGCATAGCTCTGAAATTATTAATAAAAATTAGAACAACAGATAATCAAGTACACTCGCCACCTAACCTGCGGAATTGGTTCTTTAATTGGCTCACTAATCACTTTCAGTGGGGAGCTTAAAATAGAAGGGCCAACCCTCTGTCTCATCACCCGAGGGGAACCACCAGATGTACTTCTCGGTGATAGAGGAGGAGCACTTCCAGCAGGAAATATAGAAGGCAGTGAATTGCTAGCAGAAGCATGAGGACTAGAAGAATTTCCTGGCACATTCAAGGGTACACCAGCCTTTGCATCGTTTAACAATGACGTCACCTAACAGATACAATAGATAAATAATGAATTCGAATACATGGATGAAGCAATGCCAACTAAAATGAAGAACAGAAAAATGGGAATTAGAAAAGGAAAAAGTGAAATGCAACCCTCTAATTCTAGGGATATGATCTTTTCAACAAACAGAACATGGTCTTGAGTTTCTATGAGTAAAATTCACAAAGCTGCATTTCCATCCAAATATCAAAATCCACGATTCAACAAACTTTGTAACGCAAGAAAAAAACAAGGATAGAACAGGAGAAGTACCAGGCGATTAGTGCCAGGGAGCGAAAGCCACTGCTCAAACAGCTTCTCGACAAAATCAGGATTGGATTTAATCGCCAAAGGAGAGACCTCCGACAGCTGCAACAATTCAGCGTCCAACGACGCGACATCGCAAGAGATTTCCATATTCATCGAAACCAAACGGTGACTCTCGCATGAACTGCACCGAATATCAACCACCAATGACTTAACCCTAGATGGGAATTGAGACCCAGGAAAGGCAACAAATCTCAAAGCATCAGGAACAAGAACAAATCAAGATTGCAGAAGGAATGAAACCCAGGATTTTCTTGATCGGATTCAGAGCTGCAGGGGAGAGAAGAAAGCCCCAGATCTTCGGGGAGTGAAACTGGGTATGGTGGGTCTGGCAAGGAGGAGGTGGAAGACGAAGATTGGAGGGGAGAAGGAGGGAAAGCGAGAGAGAAATCGATTGCGATTTCAGGGTGATGAGAAGAATTGAGAGAGAGAAAAAATGGAAAATTGGAAAGAAAAGAGAAAGAAAGAAACAGCAATCTGAAGAAATACTGTTCTGAGAAATGGAAATGGAAAATGGGTAAAAGGAAAGAGAGAAGCTCGGTTCCCTATGGTTTTTAAGGCGTCTAAAATACGGTATACCAATTCACGTGTGCTTCTCACGTGCTGGATTTACTTTTATAAAAACTCCAAAATTTATACAACAAATTAGCCCTACTTCACTTTCCCCTAATGTAATTTAGGCTTCTTTTTTTTTCCTTTTAATATAGACCATAGCTCAATTGAGATAAGGTTGTGTCCGTAACTAAGACGTCATGGTTCAATCCTCCAAAAAACGCTGACTATCATAAAAATGTCTTCTCGTCTTCTTCCTCCTTCCTTCTTCTTTAACTGACTTGACCCTCATTTGTCTTTTGAAATCTTGGTACGTTATGAACTTTAATTTTCATTACATATTTCGTTTCTTTTATGTTTGATAACTCCAATTTGAAACTTTATTTCACTCCCTAATTCTAGCTAAAAGTCGAGTTTAATTGTATTTTAGGTGATTCGCGGCGAAGAGCTCATGGTGTCCGTTAGACGTGTTTCGAGGCTTAGGAAGTCATTTTAGAGCTTTGGGAACGCATCGGGAAAAGGGGAGCTTCAAGCATGAAGAGTTGGAAAAAAGTTGTCATGCAAAGGAAAATTTAAGCCCCCAAACCCGAGAGCAAGCGTTGAGCGGAAGCGTCGAGACGCTGCTCAACGCTGCCCAAGCGTTGAGACGCTAGACCGAGGTGTCGCGACGCTCCGAAGAGGCGCGCGCTGGAATTTTTAGGGCGCAGCGTCGAGACGCTGCCCTAGCGTCTCGACGCTCCGACGAGGTATAAAACCCATTTTGAGGATTATTCCTCTCTACACTTCTCCGTTTTTCTCCTGATTTTCTCTCATTTTTTCGCCATTGAAGCTAGTTTTTGGAGGTTTTCTTTCCCCCTAGTTGTTGTATGAACTCCAAAGCCTCCATGGGAGCTTGGATTCATCTAACCCCATGGAAGGCTAAGGTAAGTGTGAGATTTGGGGAATTTTAGTAGGGATTTCGTAGTTGGTTGTAATAGCTTGAGAATCTTGGTTGAATGTTTATCTTGAACTGATTTGCTTGAGTATTTTACTTATTTTTTGCATATTCCATGAGTAGATTTGATTTTTAGGAGTAGACGACCTAACTTTCAAGCATGCTCTATTGTTAATAGGTTAGTGAAGCGATTGCCTCTCCTAATCGCCAAGGTAACAAGGATTCATCCCGAAGAAGTAGATGAATCGATGTATCTGTTAAGTCTCTGAAAGTGACTTATTTAGGACCCATTTAGCTTAAGAAGATGTACACATTTAGGTGTTTTTGTTAGCATTTAGCCTAAACCTATGCTTTAATATGAGAATTAGAAGAAGGTAGCTAATTTAGGACTTATGCACAATAGGTAGAAAAAGGGTTGAAAACCGAAGGAAAAGAATGAAAAAATAAACATTGCGAATGAATTGCGAAATCATTGCGGTGACCGCAATTATTCAAGTTAAAACCGTAAGTTGGCTGACCTTTTTCTGTTTAGATCCGACTTTTCAGGGATTCGTTCTTTCTCCTCCATCCATTCTGATATATGACGTTGAAGACTGATGGTTCTCCTTGGCCCAAACGCACCTGCAAACTACTATAAAAGGGGGTCAAAGTCGGAGGTTCAGTCATCACTCGAAGCGCAGAAGTCTTCTCGCAGTCCACCATTTCCATCTGTTTTCCTTTGCCGTTTGTTGGAGTGAGAGTCTCAGCTTTTGGAGTCGATAATCTGATAGGAAGGAGAGGAGATTCTTCTTCTCTCTCGATTGGATTCATCCAAGCCAGGCTGACTTTTCATCACCTTCATTCGAGGCGACTGCCACGAAGTTTTTCAGCAATCCTTTACTGCTTTTCTGTTCTGTTCTTCTTATTTCCATTTCTGATCACTGTTGTTCTTAGTTTAGAGTTTTAATTACTGCATTTCGTTGTTGTCTGTCTTGGATTCATTTCTTTCAAAGCTTTCCTTTGTCATTCAAACACTCAAAGTAATCAAAGTACAATTCTGCATTTTACAGTTTCTATCTTGTTCTGCTACGGTTTTGTCTTGCTGTTTTAAGCACATTTCTCTTCTAAGCATGTCTGTTTTATCTACCCTTTTTGTTCTCCATGTATCCATGAGTAGCTAAATCACTTAGGGGCATGCTAATGACAGAACTATAGGCTAAAAAAACGTGCATCAAGTATGTAGGATAGCTCTCGAATCATTGATTGTATGTAAGCTTCATCCCACGGGCAATTTCGATTGGCCATCCATTTTGTCCAAAGAACTCCTAACCTCTGGAAGGAGTAAGAGTTCAGAGTCATATAATCATGCTAGCCTTTCATGGTAATCAGGAAACGGCCTAGGAATAGGCGTTTCCCTAGTACAAGCTAAACACTCCTGTTTTAACAAGATGATTAAGTCCTTACTTTGAGTCGAGTAAACTTAAGAGTCTAATGCATGGAATCGGACGATACATGAGCTAGAGTGAGTTTGATGCATAGAGAGGAGATCCAGTGCTTGAGAATCGTATAAAAAGGCCTATAGGATAGTCATTAGTAGCCCTTAATTCACCCACCTACACACTTTTGTTGCTGTTTAATTGCGGAAACATTGCGGTCCTCGCAATTCCTGCTAAGTTGTTATTCTATTAGCTGCTTTCTCCTTTGTTTATCAGTTCCATCTCTTGTCCTTTGAGTTTAATTTCAACTTCCATTTGTTTATGTTATATTCCTTTATACATTCAGCAAAACTTAGGTAATTAAAAACCAATTTTACCCCCTCAAATCCACCCTATCTTTCTTAACAAAAACACTTCGAGAATAGCTAAAAACAAGTCTCTGTGGGAAAACGAATGAAATATACTTACTACTTGCTATAAGACCATGTATGCTTGCATGTTCTGAGTGCTCTCTCCCTCTTATTTATCACTTTTATTAACACATTGAGCACGCAACAAGTTTTTGGCGCCGCTGCCGGGGACTTATTTTAAGTGAAAACGAAGTTGTTAAATCAAGTTTATCATTGAGTGAAACTAATCTGTTTCATTTCTTTTGCAGGTGCTATTAGGGTAGTTTATGAGTGAGCGTTCACATAGTAATTTAGAGTTCGATCCTGAACATGAAAGATCACTTCGAGCTAGAAATAAGGCAAAGAAACGTCTCTTTAAACAACCTCCTATACCTCAAATCATACCTGAAATCAAAGAAATGGGCGATATAGTTCCAAATCCGGTACCTGCCATTCGCAACCCCATCGAAATAGCGAATGACAAGAATAGTGCCATTCTGTCATATCTAGTACCTATGCCTGGGGAGCTGAACCCCAGCATAATCCGTCCTGAAATCACTGCCCACTCATTCGAGTTAAAGCCAGTGATGTTCCAAATGTTGTCCACTGTGGGACAATTCTTTGGAATAGAAAATGAGGATCCCCACAACCATCTTAGGAACTTCTTAGGAGTCAGTGATACCTTTATCATCCCTGGAGTATCCCAAGAAGCTTTAAGGCTGTACTTGTTCCCTTACTCGTTGAGGGACAAAGCCAAAACGTGGTTGAACTCATTACCCTCTGGGTCTGTCCGCAATTGGACAGATTTAGCAGAAAAATTCCTAGTCAAATACTTCCCACCTGATAGGAATTCTACCTTTCGTGATGACATAGTCAAGTTTAAACAAGCTGATAATGAGTCTCTTCACGAAGCTTGGACAAGATTCAAAGACCTTCTCATTAAATGTCCACACCATGGCATTCCATGGTGTATCCAAATAGAAGTCTTCTTTAAAGGATGCAACCCCAGCACCAGACAAGTTCTAAATTCATCTGCTGGAGGTTCCATGTTGTCCAAGAGTTACAACGAAGCTTATGAGATCTTGGAGAAGATCTCAACATCTCATTGTAGGTGGTCAGACGATCCAGTAGAGCCAACTAGGGCTCAAGACAAGGATGCTCTAAGCGCCATGAGCACCCAAATAAATGCCCTGACCAACTTAGTCAAGCAAATGGTTCAGGCCAATCTCCAAACCAGTGCCAATACCGCCACAGCCATGTCAATGGGCACCCAACCAAGTCAAGGCGAGGCACCAATCTGTGGATTCTGTGGGGAAGGGCACCCTTATGAATATTGCCCTGGGAATCCATCCTCGGTCTGCTATGTGGGAAGTCAGCAGCAGCCAAGGAACAACCCCTACTCACAAACTTACAATCCTGGTTGGAGAAACCACCCTAACCTGTCATGGGGTGGCCAACAAAGCACTAACCAAAATTCTAACCAACCTAGACCAAGTGGAACACCTGGTTTCACTCCCCAACATAACCAGTCAATGTACCAAAAACCTTACAATCAACCTGTAGGATCTTCTGTAGAAAACCTACTCAAGGAATATATAGCTAAGAATGATGCTACTCTTCAGAGCCAGCAAGCTACTCTTAGGAGCCTGGAAAACCAAATAGGCCAATTGGCCAATGAACTTAAAAGTAGGCCCCAAGGTAGACTCCCTGCTGACACCGAGGTACCAAGGAGAGATGGCAAGGAACAAGTTCAAGCAATTGAACTCAGGAGTGGAAGACCATTGGTGAGCAACACAAAGGACACACCAAAGAGAGTAGAGAACACTGAGTCTAGTGCTCCACTGGAGTCTCTGCCAAGCCAAGGTCCACCACCAACTAGCACATCAGGAGCCAGGCTAGAGCCAATTGTTGAGGACGTAGAAGAAATTCCAAGGCCTCCACCTATCCTAAGGCGCCCTGACGTACCTGTTTATGTGCCACCACCTCCTTATCCTCGAAGGCTTAAGAAGAAGCAGGAACAGGAAGTTCATTTTAATAAATTCTTAGAAATACTTAAGCAAGTGCATGTTAACATTCCTTTTGTGGAGGTTTTACAGTCGATGCCTTCATATGTAAAGTTTTTGAAGGACATTATTACTAACAAGAAAATAATTGGTGAGTTTGAAACAGTGAACCTCACCGAGGAGTGCAGTGCCATCCTCCAGAACAAGCTGCCCAAGAAGGAGAAGGATCCTGGTTCCTTCACCTTACCTGTAGAACTTGGAGGCAAGCACGTGGGCAGAGCGCTTTGTGACCTGGGCGCCAGCATCAATCTCATGCCCCTGTCCTTATTCCGTCAGTTGGGAATAGGAGAAGCACGTCCAACCACAGTCACTTTACAACTAGCAGACAGATCCATCGCATATCCAGAAGGTAAGATCGAGGATATTCTAGTTAAAGTTGACAAATTCATTTTCCTTGCAGATTTCATTGTCCTGGACTATGAGGCAGACAAGGAGGTCCCCATCCTGCTAGGTAGACCATTTCTAGCCACAGGTAGGGCACTAATAGATGTTCAGAAAGGTGAGTTAACTATGAGGGTTCATGATGAAGAGGTAAAATTTAGTGTTTATAAAGCTTTAAAGTATCCCTCTGACCTTGAATCCTGTGCTAGCATGGATATTGTTGACTCACTAATGGAAGAACAATTAGAGCATGTACTGTTAACCAAGCATGCTAGTGAATATGTACAAGTAGATGTAGCTGACTTAAATGTATCTGACATAATGAATATGCCTGTAAATAACCCTCAACATGTATGTATGAATATCGATTTAACTGATAGAACTGTAAATCCTTTGAAACCCTCCATTGAGCATCCACCTATTTTAGAACTGAAACCACTACCTACTCACCTCAAATATGCATATTTAGGAGATAATGACACGCTGCCTGTAATCATTTCTTCTAAACTAAGTGAACAGCATGAGGTTGATTTAATTTTACTACTTAAGCAACATAGGAAGGCTATAGCATGGACTATTGCTGATATTCGAGGCATTAGCCCTTCTTATTGCATGCACAAAATTATATTAGAGGAAGAACACACACCTAAGGTAGATCACCAGCGTAGGTTAAACCCCTCTATGAAAGAGGTAGTGAAGAAAGAAATAATAAAGTGGTTAGATGCAGGAGTGATTTTCCCCATAGCTAGTAGCCAGTGGGTTAGCCCCATTCAATGTGTACCTAAAAAGGGGGGAATAACTGTGGTAGTCAATGAGAACAACGAACTGATTCCAACAAGGACTGTCACAGGGTGGAGGGTATGTATGGATTACAGAAAGTTAAATAAAGAAACTAAAAAAGACCATTTCCCTATACCGTTTATTGACCAGATGCTAGACAGAATAGCTGGTAGAGCCTACTATTGTTTTTTAGATGGGTACTCTGGCTATAATCAAATTACTATAGACCCTAAGGATCAAGAGAAGACCACCTTCACTTGCCCTTTTGGAACGTTTGCCTTCCGCAGAATGCCTTTTGGCTTATGCAATGCACCGGCAACTTTCCAAAGGTGCATGATGGCAATCTTCTCTGAGTTGGATGAATCCATGATAGAAATATTCATGGATGACTTCTCAGTTTTTGGGGATTCATTTAAAACCTGTCTAGAAAACCTAGGACAAGTCCTGACTAGGTGTGAGGAGACCAACCTAGTCCTGAATTGGGAAAAGTGCCATTTTATGGTAGATGAAGGGATTGTCTTAGGACATAGAGTGTCAAGGGCAGGTGTAGAAGTGGATAGGGCAAAAATAGAGGTCATAGAGAAGTTGGTAGAGCCCCAGAACGTCAAAGCCATTAGAAGCTTCTTAGGGCATGCTGGTTTCTACAGAAGGTTCATTAAGGACTTTTCTAAGATAGCCAAGCCTCTATGTGAGCTTCTAGAGCTAAATAGACCATTTATCTTCTCTAAGGAGTGTGTAGTAGCTTGGAAAACCCTTAAGGAAGCACTGGTCACAGCACCAATCATAGTAGGACCAAATTGGGATCTCCCATTTGAGATGCTATGTGATGCCAGTGACTATGCTGTAGGAGTCATGTTAGGACAGAAGATTGACAAGCTAACACACCCTGTCTATTATGCTAGTAAGACCTTGAATGAGGCTCAATGTAATTATACAACTACTGAGAAAGAAATGCTTGCTGTAGTATTTGCTTGTGAAAAATTTAGAAATTACATTGTAGGCACTAGGACCATTGTATATACTGACCATTCTGCTTTAAAATATCTTATGAGAAAGGCTGATGCTAAGCCTAGATTGATTAGATGGGTGTTATTGCTGCAGGAATTTGATTTGGACATTCGGGACAAGAAAGGTTGTGAAAATGTGGTTGCAGATCACCTGTCTCGATTGCAGCATAATTGCAAAAAAATTGCGGAGACCGCAATTTCTGATGCTTTTATAGATGAACATGTATTTGCTTTGGCTCATCGTGATAACGATGAGGAACCGTGGTTTGCTGATATTGCTAACTTCCGTGCATCACAGGTATTACCAATGTTCAAGGGAGGACAAGAAAAGAAGCGGTTCCTTCATGAAGCAAGGAAATTCATCTGGGATGACCCCACACTTTACAGAACCTGTGCTGATGGCTTACTAAGGAAGTGTGTTTCAGCTGCTGAAGCGAAGTCTGTGCTACAGCACTGTCACTCATCTCCTTATGGTGGACACTTTGGTGGCCAAAGGACAGCTGCGAAGGTATTTCAGAGTGGCTACTGATGGCCAACAATCTTCAAGGACGCACACGACTATGCCCACAGCTGTGATGAGTGCCAAAGGACAGGTAATCTCAGTCGCAAGGATGAGATGCCCCTCACCTACATTTTAGAGTTGGAGCTCTTTGATGTGTGGGGCATTGATTTCATGGGACCATTCCCTCCATCATCAGGTAACCTGTACATTTTAGTAGCAGTGGACTACGTGTCCAAGTGGGTAGAAGCCAAAGCATGTCCTAATAATGATGCTAAAACAGTCACTAGCTTCTTGCATAGGCACATTTTCACTAGATTTGGGACTCCTCGTGCTATCATTAGTGATGAGGGGTCACATTTCATTAATAAGGCTATGGAGAAAGTATTGGCTAAATATAACATTAGACATAGGGTAGCTACTCCCTATCACCCACACTCGAATGGCCAAGCTGAAATTTCCAATAGGGAGATAAAGAACATCCTAGAGAAGGTAGTCAAACCTAATAGGAAAGACTGGTCATTTAAGCTTGAGGATGCACTTTGGGCTTATAGAACAGCATATAAGACACCTCTAGGCATGTCTCCCTATAGGTTGGTGTATGGCAAGGCCTGCCACTTGCCACTTGAGTTAGAAAACAAGGCATTTTGGGCCATGAAAGAATTGAATTTTTGTGTAAAGGATGCGGGGACATTGAGATCTTTGCAGCTACATGAACTTGATGAGCTTAGGCATATGGCCTATGAGAATGCCAAAATGTATAAAGAAAAGACCAAAATATGGCACGACAGTAGACTTAGGATCAAAGACTTTAGGAAAGGCCAACTTGTCCTATTATTTAACTCACGTTTAAAGATATTTCCAGGCAAACTAAAGTCTAGATGGTCGGGTCCATTTGTTGTTACTAATGTCTTTGTTCATGGTGCAATAGAGATAAAGAACTTGCAGCAAGGTCAGCCATTTATGGTCAATGGTGCTAGGTTGAAGCACTACTATGAGGAAGGGGATGTGAAGACTCTCTCGGCCTTCCTCTTGACTGAAGCATGACAAAAAGAACGAGAGAGAACGAGTGGTTACTGTGCTCGTTTAGTCAAGGCCAATGCCTTAGTTTATTTTTTCTGTTTTTCCGGTTATCATTTGTATGTTTTGTGGTGTAATTTTAATTGCGTATTTAACGTTTGTTTTGTTTGTTTTTGCAAGGATTCGAAAGAGGGGATCAAGGAGAGTAAATCCCACTTTAAGAATCAAGAAACGGTTAAGCCAAATAAAAGATACGGACGGGCAAAGTTGGAGATTTCAATGAAATAATATCCCTGGGATTGCGCTAAAATTGCTGGATCCGCAAAAAGAGCCGTTGGGCTTTTATCCGTTGCCTTTATATCCGTTGGAAGCCGCTCGATCGTTACGATTATCTCTCTCTTTGCTCTCCAAGAATTCAGCGATTCTCTCCATCTTTGATTCTTCTCCCAAGATCTTCAAGAATCGGCAATGGTGGCCACACGTGCTGAACGATCCGCAGCCAAGAAGAAGGCTGATGACGCAGCTGAAGCAGCTGCGAGGGAAGCGCTTCTCGCCCTTGCAGACGATGGTGCCGTTCGCACCGGTCCTCTTCCCAAGCTTCCTATTCGTAGGAAGAAGTGGAGGGTGGTCACTGAGATCCCCGCTGGGCCATCTGAGCCAATGGGCACGCCCAAGAAACGCCGGTGGAGTGTCAAGACGGCCGCCGAACCAAACACAGCAAAGACTCCCTCTGTGGAGAGTCAAGAACCTGATCGTGCATCCCACGAGTCAGCCAAAGAAGGATCGTCGCCGTCTGCCTCACCTGCGCGCGGCCCTCTCCCATCTGAACCAGTGCCAAGCGCAGAGTCGTCACCGCCTGCACAGAGCCCTGAGCTGTCTCCAGCACCTCAGAGTTCTGATCCGACACCTGCAGCAGCGCAGAGCCCTGAGCTGCAGTCTTCGCCACTGAGTTCTGCGCCGACACCATCAGCAGCGCACAATTCTCCACGGCCTGATCCTGAATTCCCTTATGGGGATTATCAGGAGTCTACGCAAGGCAGTGGAGATGCTGGGGAAGAAGAAGTCTTCTCTCCTATGAGGGAAGACAGCCCTGCCGAGCCTGCACAGCAGGACGATTCTATGGAAGAGACGTTGGGGGCATGCTTCCCACAACTCAACACCAAGGCCAGGCTCAAGAAGCAGAAGAAGGCCAGAATTGACAAGGCCAAGAAGTTAAAGAAAAAGAAGGCCAAGAAGGTGCCATCGACGGACGAGGAGTGTGCTGAGCCTTCGCTCAAACGCCTCAAGGTGGAGGCTGCTGCATCATCCAAACCAGCAGATAAGGGGAAGGCTAAACTCTACCCTGAAGACGAACCTCCGTCAGTGAGGTATGTCTCATCTGATGCGGAATCCAGGGGTGTTGAGCTCAGGAAGAGGGACCTGTTGCACGAGAAGGGATTCCTTGATCGACTCGCTGACCTGCCGCAGTTCTTGCGGGCAGGAGTGCTCAACCATGGCTGGGAGGAATTCTGCAGACCGCCTAATCCAGCCTACACGAGCATGGTGTACGATTTCTACGCCAACGTGCTCAGCCCTGAGGATGGCCTGTCTATGGTCAGAGGGGTGGAAGTGGATTTCTCAGCCAAGGCCATCAATGAAGCCTTTGGTCTCAAGGGCCAAACTCACACAGATTATGCACGGATAGTTGATGAGCCGACTGAGGCCGTGCTGGAAGAGGCCATTCGCACAATTGGCCAGCCTGAAGCAGCGTGGACTGTCTCACGCAATGGTAGGCACACCTTGATGAGTGCCAATCTGACAGCAAAGGCAGCTGTTTGGTTTGCCTTTGTGAGGAGGAAGCTGTCACCTGTGACCCACGAGACAACAATCAACCAGAGTAGATCACTGCTGGTTTATGCCATCATGCGCGGTCTCACGGTCAATGTGGGGGAGATCATGTCAGCTGCCATTGCTGAATGCGCCAGAAAAGGTAAGGGGCCATTATTTTTCCCCAACACTATAACCAAATTGTGTTTGCTGGCAGGAGTTCCCACCGAGCGCTTGGAGCAGCAGCTGCCTTACACAGGCCATTTGGAGCTGCCTGCTAACCTGAGGCTGAGAAGAAAGGGGAATATGGAGTTTGAGTTGGATAGGCTGGCTGCTGAACAGTCCCTATCCATGGCCTGCTTAATGGACATGCAGAGGAGAATGGCTCAATGGGCCAATTATGCGCAGGCAAGGGACAAAGAAGTTGCAGACCAGTTGGGGTGCATCTTCCCGGACTTCCCCACCAACCTCCTAACTCCATGGGTGCCCCCACGACCAAGGCAACCAGATGAGGATGATGAGAATTGAGTGCTGGTTTGAAGTGCACTAAAGGGAGTATTGCTGTTCCCTTAGAAAACAAAGACAATTTTTCTGCTTTCTGATAGGATAATGTATATTATGCTGTTTTGGGATCAACTTTTGATCTGTTTTTAATGTTTAGTTTTATGTTTTTTCTTTTGCTTAGTCTAGTCAGATGTTAGCTGAATAGGTAGGATAGTTTAGTTTTATTTTTAGGATGCATGAGTAACAGGAGAAAGCATGCTAGGGGCCTGAATCAATGTTAAATCTGCCCGGAGTGAATTGCGAAATAATTGCGGTTCCCGCAATTTTTGTGACTGATTGCATGTTTTGGACTGTCTGTTTAGTTAGGCTGTGATCTGTTAAATTCTATCTTTTGCTGCTAGCATGACTACCTTATATTAGGGGTGTAAATGGGCCGGGTTGGTTCGGTTTTTATTAAAACCGAACCAAACCGAACCAGGTCGGTTTTGTAGGAAAAAAACTCGACCCGAACCGAACCGGTTTTTACTTTACCTAAACCGGTTCGGTTCGGTCCGGTCCATGGGCGGTTTTTTTTTTTTTTTTTTTTTTTTTTTTTTTTTTTTTTTCACCTAGGCCTCGACTTATTTTTCCAAACTAAATCTTGATAACACTTAGGGGTGTATAAGTTATACATTTATATTTTCTAAATAAGTAATTTTAGTCACATTTATATTTTCAACTTAAACACCCTAAAAAAAATTCAGAACAAACCATTACAAAAAGCTTTCCCGGTAAAACACTCACAACTCACAACAAATAAAACAATCTTAATACAATTTACAATCACGATTCTAAAAAATTAAAAGAATAAATGAGCTGGTCTTCTAATTCACGAGTTGTCTTAATATTCATAATCTCCAACTTCCAACTTCCAACTTCCAACTTCCAACTTCCAACTAGACTTCAAGTATCTAAAAAAGAAAAACAAGAATAATTACTTGTCAAACTTTAGCATAAAACAAATATACAAATAAAATAGATATGAGAGTAGAAATTTTCAAATGCAACTTCCATCTCCTTTCGTACGCTTGTGAGTTCTAGATAAGAAAATGAACCATTAGTAGGAAAGTAAATAATCTTAAAACACATACGACAATGATAAAAAATAACAAACCAAGATCAACTATTAAAACATCAGTAGCATTTTTTATAAGTCAAAAGTTTCGAATCTACAAACATCACTATTGTAATACTACCTCTTCATAAACGAAAAAATGATTGAACAAAGCTCAACTATTAAAACATCAGTAACATTCTTTATAAGTCAAAAGTTCGAATCTCCAAACATCACTATTGTAATGCTATACTCTTCATAAATGAGAAAACGAATGTGTTCGTCTCAACTAAATAGAATTTGAAATCCTACTAGAATGCAAACCAAAAGCTCCACATTAGAAACAAGTTTCCATTAGAAGCATGGTTGGGGATGGGGGAGGAGATTGAACAAGATTAAGTGGGAGATGAATGCTAGATTAGCTTCTTTGACCTCAATTCCAAACCTCATTCCACCGAAGCAATGACCAGCCACATTACAAATGAACCAATACTTTTTTGCTTCTTTGAGTTCAATCTTATCAATTCCACTATAATATTCATTCAACACTCCATTCCATAATGAAAGTAAAACATCAGTGGGTAGAAATAACTCAAATCTTTAAGACATATGTTATCGACCAAGAAGTCAGACGCTCGAATCATTTCAAAGAAAGTAAAGATTTTTACCTCTATGTCTATTCCATCATCTCTATAACCTGTGATGTCACAATCTCTCTGTAAAATTCAAAACTTCTTCATTCCATAATGAACTTGTGTGTTTTGAAATGAAGTCTAAAGTCTAAACAACATCAGAAAGGAACTTGTGTGTTTTAAAATTCAAAACTTCTTCATTCCATAATGAACTTGTGTGTTTTGAAATGAAGTCTAAAGTCTAAACAACATCAGAAAGGAAAGACCAACAAATTGGATAAGAAAAGAGATATGAGTTTAGTGAATGAAAAAGAAAGAATTGGTGAATATATACCCAGAAAATCTCCTTTGGTGAAATTGTGATTTAGAGACCAGGTAGCAAAATTGATGCCAGAGTTTCAGCCATCTTCATCTCCAACAGTAAAGACCTCACACATTGACATTCCACCAATAACAGCACTCCCATGTCTTAACACCCTTCTGGTTCTGCTTCTTATCACTTTAGAAGCACTTCCTGTGCACAATTGATGGCCCAGATTCATCATACTCAGCCTTTGCAATCCACATTTGCACCAAAGCAAACAACACAGCCATAAGTAAATAAAAATAAGGGAAACCAAAACTGAAAGCACTTATTTTGCTTGGTTTTGGGTTATATCATCCTTATTGCTCTTGTGGATTCCCAGTAGCTAAGAGAATGACAAAATGTGATGTTTTTATTCTGTTTCAAGCTTTTATTATCTCTTGTTTTCTAGTCATCATAAGCCACACCTCTTTAAATATGTCATTCTCTATAAGAATTATGAGAAATGAGAGGATTTTTAGAGGTGTTGAGAGCCCTTGGAAAAGGTGTGGACTCTCGCTAAATGTTTCTCTTTGAGTTTCTATTTCTAAAGTTTTTTTGTATGCCTCTTTTGTATTCCTTCATTTATTCTCAATGAAAGCTCGGTTTCTATCCCAAAAAAAGAAAAGAAAAAAAGAAAGAGAAATAAAGAAAAGAAGAAGAAGATGTGAAATGTGGTTCTAGTGTTTAAGGAAAACATTTTTTCTACAAGTAGTTGACTAAATGCTTTCCTTTTGAAGTGTTTTTTTAATAGAATTTTCTGTAGTACTTCTGATACATTATTAAACACTACAAAAAAGTATATAAGAACCTTTAATTTACAAAATTAACAATCATGCCAAAGCCACTTATACATTGTCTAACAGTATTTAGATTTACTGTCTTTAACCACACTTCATTTATTTTGTAAATAAAAGATTGGCAGGAGTGTTAAAGGTCTCAAACATGATTTGGGTTATCTTTTCACGATTAGCCTTGGGGTTAAGAGGAGCCTCAGTCAGGAGTACAGGAAGCTCTTCTGGGGCAACAAACATGGGAGTGCTGCTATAACTTCAGACATAGTCGACAAAACCCCAATAAAAAAAGAACAAAAAATTCTTGTACATGAATATTTTGCTCTTTTGATTTGATCTGATTACCAGTTCAATAAACAGTACGTTTTGAGTTCATCTGTAAACTTCAATAAAAGATTGACACATTTTTTTGCTTCAACAAAAGCATCTAGTTTCTTGCTATGTATATGTATAGTATACAAGAACAAAGTGGATATTTCCCAAGCCAGAAGAAGATTGAACTTACATCTATTTGAAAGCATCTGAAGCAGAATAAATGAAGTCCAAGAAGCCAGTTCCCTTGAGAAGACCCTTACCAGTTAGGAGCTCAAAATCCAACAACAACAAGAAGCCAATCACTGCTGCTTTTCCATTTATCACTTCATTCTTTCCACTGAAGCCAAACCCTTCAAGATCTTCATCAACCACCATTCTCACCTTGAACACAACATAACAAAGCAGAAGTTCAAGAACTGAAGAAAAATATGGTAGAAGAAAGAAACAGGTTTGATGATTCTCTAGTTACCTCGTCGACATTGACATTGGTCGCTGTTACACCCATCAAAACCCATCCTCTGTTTTCACAATCCCTTCCAAAACCCATCAAAACCCATCGCCATTTTCATCAAAACGCCTATGGACAACAACCCAGATCGCGTGGAGAAGAATTAGTAGAGAGAAAGAGGAACTTACCCAGATCGCGTGGAGAGCTTCGGAAGCCTGAAAGAGATTGAAGAGATGAACTGCAGCCGTCTAGAAAAATAGAAGAGAGGGAGGACGAAGAGCCGCATAAAGAAGACGCAAATCATAACCTAGTTTTTAGTTTTTATCTCAATTTCGGTTAACCGAAGAACCGAACCGAAATTAACCGGTTCGGTTCGGTTCGGGCAGAAATGTAAATCAAATCTCTAAAAACGAATCGAACCGAACCGAACCGGTTCGGTTCGGTTCGGTTCGTCGGTTCGGTTCGGTTCCTTGCACTCCTACCTTATATAGCTGATCTTGAAGCATGCTGGATGAGTGTCATAGGACACCCTTTAATAGTTTAAATTTGCCTCTGAATAGTGCTCAGCATGCATAAACCATAAGTCCTTAAGACTTTTTGTTATGTTCAAATTTTCTGCTGCTGGGATAGATGCTTTTAGAATGTTTTGCTTATGCCTAGGCTTTTTGAATTCTCTTTGTTTTACTTTGGACTAGATGCTTCTAGGATAGTTTAGGGGTGTGCCACCTCAGACACTCATTGGGGACAATGAGTAGTTGAAGTTTGGGGGAGGCCACCCTAGGCCTAGGAACATTCCTCTCTCCCTTAGAAACATAAGCATTCTTCTTCTCCTTTAAAAAAAAAAAATGATGATGAACTGAAAAACAATGAAAAAAGAATAAAGGGGGGAGTTTCTCTTAGGTTGCTGAGTAATCAGTGCCAAGTGTGTAACCCACAAGTGGCGTTGCATCAAAAGGCAACCAAAGGAGAGGCTCCACCTAAGTAAGAAAAAGAAAAAATAGGGAAGAAGAATGTATACCTAGGAGTTATAACTTTGTGGCTTAGATGTCCTATTTAAAAAAGAACTCTGATCCTCAATTAGCTAAGCACAAAGTTGTAACTTGTAGGGTTGTTTAGGGAGATGAGTGTTTATCCAATGAAGTGATGCCAGGGTTTAGGTTGTTCTCTAAAAGTACTACTGTCACTGTTAATACTAAGACTGGCATGACTCTAAGGAATCCTAGACACATTAAAAATAAGCTAGAAGCATGTACTAAGTCTGGAGTAAAGCTTGGTAGAATTTGAAACCTTAGGGATAGTGGCATGATATCATAAAAGTAGTTAGATCAGTAGTAGGGGTTTAACAAAAACAGTAGGTATGGTAGGCAGGTGAAGTCAGAAGAAGCTTGATAAGAGGTTAATTCTAAACTTATAAGTGTGTCACAGGACAGCACTGCTAGAGATAGGGATATAGGGGAGTCGGTAAGTAGTTAAAGAAGATAAAATAACAGCCTAGGTAAGTCCTTAGTATGCTTGAGGACAAGCAAAGCCTTAAGTTTGGGGGTGTGTTAAGTCTCTGAAAGTGACTTATTTAGGACCCATTTAGCTTAAGAAGATGTACACATTTAGGTGTTTTTGTTAGCATTTAGCCTAAACCTATGCTTTAATATGAGAATTAGAAGAAGGTAGCTAATTTAGGACTTATGCACAATAGGTAGAAAAAGGGTTGAAAACCGAAGGAAAAGAATGAAAAAATAAACATTGCGAATGAATTGCGAAATCATTGCGGTGACCGCAATTATTCAAGTTAAAACCGTAAGTTGGCTGACCTTTTTCTGTTTAGATCCGACTTTTCAGGGATTCGTTCTTTCTCCTCCATCCATTCTGATATATGACGTTGAAGACTGATGGTTCTCCTTGGCCCAAACGCACCTGCAAACTACTATAAAAGGGGGTCAAAGTCGGAGGTTCAGTCATCACTCGAAGCGCAGAAGTCTTCTCGCAGTCCACCATTTCCATCTGTTTTCCTTTGCCGTTTGTTGGAGTGAGAGTCTCAGCTTTTGGAGTCGATAATCTGATAGGAAGGAGAGGAGATTCTTCTTCTCTCTCGATTGGATTCATCCAAGCCAGGCTGACTTTTCATCACCTTCATTCGAGGCGACTGCCACGAAGTTTTTCAGCAATCCTTTACTGCTTTTCTGTTCTGTTCTTCTTATTTCCATTTCTGATCACTGTTGTTCTTAGTTTAGAGTTTTAATTACTGCATTTCGTTGTTGTCTGTCTTGGATTCATTTCTTTCAAAGCTTTCCTTTGTCATTCAAACACTCAAAGTAATCAAAGTACAATTCTGCATTTTACAGTTTCTATCTTGTTCTGCTACGGTTTTGTCTTGCTGTTTTAAGCACATTTCTCTTCTAAGCATGTCTGTTTTATCTACCCTTTTTGTTCTCCATGTATCCATGAGTAGCTAAATCACTTAGGGGCATGCTAATGACAGAACTATAGGCTAAAAAAACGTGCATCAAGTATGTAGGATAGCTCTCGAATCATTGATTGTATGTAAGCTTCATCCCACGGGCAATTTCGATTGGCCATCCATTTTGTCCAAAGAACTCCTAACCTCTGGAAGGAGTAAGAGTTCAGAGTCATATAATCATGCTAGCCTTTCATGGTAATCAGGAAACGGCCTAGGAATAGGCGTTTCCCTAGTACAAGCTAAACACTCCTGTTTTAACAAGATGATTAAGTCCTTACTTTGAGTCGAGTAAACTTAAGAGTCTAATGCATGGAATCGGACGATACATGAGCTAGAGTGAGTTTGATGCATAGAGAGGAGATCCAGTGCTTGAGAATCGTATAAAAAGGCCTATAGGATAGTCATTAGTAGCCCTTAATTCACCCACCTACACACTTTTGTTGCTGTTTAATTGCGGAAACATTGCGGTCCTCGCAATTCCTGCTAAGTTGTTATTCTATTAGCTGCTTTCTCCTTTGTTTATCAGTTCCATCTCTTGTCCTTTGAGTTTAATTTCAACTTCCATTTGTTTATGTTATATTCCTTTATACATTCAGCAAAACTTAGGTAATTAAAAACCAATTTTACCCCCTCAAATCCACCCTATCTTTCTTAACAAAAACACTTCGAGAATAGCTAAAAACAAGTCTCTGTGGGAAAACGAATGAAATATACTTACTACTTGCTATAAGACCATGTATGCTTGCATGTTCTGAGTGCTCTCTCCCTCTTATTTATCACTTTTATTAACACATTGAGCACGCAACAGTATCGGCTTAGGCTATCCAAGTCGAATGATCGTCATAATGCGCTAGTTACTGTTTTGGTTAATTTAGACTTGATCTCCCTAGATTAATTAATAGCATCGTTTCGTTAGAATTGACACCTTTAACCAATTTCCATGTGGCCGGTTACTTCGCTAACTGTTTATGTACTTAGTTAAATTCGGTCCATGTATGAGAAATTCCAGTTTACATCCAATTGCGATTCCCGAACTCCCCAAATCTAGCATGTTTAATTCTCGATTTATTTCTCCGTTAGCTCACTTTATTCTAAATTTGCATTAACACAACCCCCAATTTGTGACAATTAATCAATCAATCAATTTTCAATTCGAGCAATTAATTTCATCTTGACACGCTCCCTGTGGATCGATTCCGTTACCGCTAGCTGCAAAGCTAAGCAAATTCGAACTTATAAATTTATTTTTGGCGAGCCTCGACAGCTTGAATTTAGGGGTACACCATCGTTTGTGCCTTACCAAAAATTGGCGTCGTTGCCGGGGAGCAACTAAGATGAAATTATGTTTGTTTTGGATTTAGATTGATAGATTGTTTTTTAATTTTTTTCTGAATCGCTTGTGTTTGTTTTTTAATTTTTTTTTGTTGTATGACTCGTTCTTCTGAGTTGAGTGGATTGCAGTACATTCCAGAGATTGAGAGGGAAGAACGTAGGCTAAGAAGAGAAGGCCGCGAGGGCCGGAGATTGTTTGACGAAGAAGGATTCGGTCCTTTTTTGCGTGAAGAAATGGCACAAGAGGTGCCAAGAACTCTGAAACAGCTGGCAGCACCAGATCTGAACCAGAGATCGCTCTGCATCACTTGCCCAGTGGTAGCAGGTAACTTTGAATTAAAGTCAGGTTTAATTCACAAGTTGCCTTTTTTTCATGGTAATGCAGGCAAGGACGCGAACAAGCACTTGATGAAGATCCATTGCATGTGTTCGGGGATGAAGCCCCCAGGTGTCACGGAGGAGCAACTGAACTTAAGGGCATCCCCCTTTACTTTGAAGGATAACGCCAAAGACTGGCTTGACTACTTGCCCTCCGGATCGATCACGACATGACAAGAGATGAAGAGGCTTTTCTTGGAGAAATATTTTCCTGCCTCTCTTGCCACCACGCTGAGAAAGAGGATTTATGGGATTACCCAGGACGTGGGTGAGTCTCTGCACGAATACTGGGAACGCTTTGGACGTCTGTGCGCGAGCTTCCCACATCATCAGATCGCCGACCAGTTGCTTATTCAGTATTTCTACGAGGGGATGACTCCCCACGATCGGCAGATGATCGACGCAGCGAGTGGAGGGGCGCTGATTGACAAGACCCCAGCCGAGGCCAAACAGTTGATAGCGAACATGGCAGCTAACTCGCAGCAGTTCGGAATTCGTGGTGGAGCAGGACAAGTCCATCAGGTTAGCGAGATGAATGAAATGAAGCCCCAGGTGGCCGATATTGGAAATATGTTGAAAAATTTTGTTGGAGGAGGGAATCGAGAAACAGAAGAGGTTAACGCCATCAGGGGATATGCTTCTAACCCTAGGAAGTATGATCCGTATTCGAATACATACAACCCCGGATGGAGAGACCACCCCAATTTGAGCTATGGGAACAGGGATGGACAACAACGTTATCAGGGTCAGTCATTCGACAGACCGCAAAACCCCACCCAAGCTCAGGCCTCCAGTTCCACAAATTCGATGGAAGAGATGGTAAGGACCATCGTTAATACGACGAGCCAGTTTCAGAAAGAAGCTCGCGATGAGCTAAATTCGCATAAGGCGGAGCTGCAAAATTTGAATAAGCAGCTCACACAAATGGTTGTGTCAATAAGCAGGATTGAAAGTAAGAGCTCAGGGAAGCTTCCTTCCCAAACCACGGTGAACTCGTGTGAGAACGTGAGTTCTATACAACTGAGAAGTGGGAAATCAGTTCCCTCTAGAGCTGAGAAGGAAGTGAAGAAGAACAACCTCAATGTGTCCTCCCCTAGCCATCCTGAAGGTGAAAAGTCTGAGAAAAAGGAAGAACTAAAGAAATGTGTGCCGGAGAATGTTCCCACAGCACCCTACCCGAGTAGGCTCACGAAGCCTATTATTGTGAATGAAGATGAAGAGGTACTCAAAACCTTCCAGAAGGTGATGGTGAACATTCCGCTCTTGGAAGCAGTGAATCAAATTCCAAATATGTCAAGTTTCTCAAGAGTTGGTGCACAGGGAAAAGGAAGTCAAAAGTGACTGATCAGAAAAAGAAGGAAAATGTCTAGGCGATTCTTTCAGGTTTGTTGCCAACCAAGTGCAATGACCCAGGTACATTTACTATCCCATGCATGATAGGTAGCAAAGTAGTGAAAAATGTCATGCTAGACCTAGGTGCTTCTGTGAATGTAATGTCTTATGCATTGTTTCAAGAGCTTGATTTAAATGATATGCATGGAACTGATGTGATTGTGCAACTAGCTAATGGGTCTTGCATTTGTCCCAAAGGAAAAGTCGAGGACATTCTTGTGAAAGTAGGAAGTATGATGTTTCCTGCAGATTTATTTGTTTTAGATATGAATGGAAAATCTTTGAATGTTTCTTCTTCCATGTTGTTGGGGCGTCCCTTTTTAAAGACCGCTAGGGTCAAAATCGATGTTTATAAGGGCGTCATATCTTTGGAATTTGACGAAACTGTTAATGAGTTTTCCATGTTTGATTTGAAATCTGTGGATTATGTGGATTTTTTGGACGGTGTGAAGGGTAAGAATTTGACCTCGAGCTTGAAGGATGATTCTTATGTTTCTGTGAAGAAAAAAAAATTGAATTTATCTGTTGATGGTTCTGTTTTTTATGAGATTTATAATGATGATATTCACGTGCTTGAGGCACGAAGAGAAAAATTGTGTTTGATGGATGTTTGCAGGTCCAGCGCGGACGAGGAAATGATTGGAACGTCCCCCGCGCTGTCGGATTATGGTTGAGTTCAAAGGGAGAATTCAGTCGAGCAAACGACTTTAAAAATTCTGCGCTTCTCGGAGGCACCCGAGTGTTGAACTGTCTTTCTGTATTTAGTTTTATTTGTTTTTGTTTAAGTTTAGTAGGTTAATTTAGTTTATTTTGCTTGTTTTTTTAGGAGAAATAGGAGAAGTTGAGGAATTTGGCCTTGAATGAGAAAACGTCGCCTCTCGTCCCTCGCTAACCTCGCAAGATTAGGGAAGTGTAGTTTTCCCTCTTTTTATTTTGCATATCTGATGAGAAGCATTGAGGACAATGCTATCTTCTGAGGTTGGGGGTGAATGTTATGGATTTCCATGTGCAGTCGTTGAGCAGGAGTAGATTTAGAATTTGAAGTGCTTGAGACTCTGTTTATACGCTTTCTAATTATGATGATCTAGGAAATGCTTTTATAATCTTGGCATTCGCATATCTAGATTAGCATGAGGTAGTTTTGCATTTATTAGGTCCATGTCAAAAAAAAATTAAAAAATTATGTTGCTCCCTTGCATCTATTGAGCACTTAACAACCTATTCTTAGACTCCGTAGGCTTAGATTAATCGCATGTTGCATGAATTCTTGTTGTCACCCCGAAAGGAACCTCTAGGGAAGCTTGTTGCATGAGAGTTAATAATTGATTAATCGAGTTAGCAAAGCTATTAAGCCTAAAGTAAAAAAAATAAAAATAGAAAAGCATGTTGTTTAGAAAATCCTCCCGAGGCGCTCCTCCTTCTTAAGTGCGCATTAAAGAAATGAGCGTTAGTCCTTAAAAATGTGAAGCTTAGGCCTAAGCTTAACATGTTAGGCTTCTCGAGTTTGGGAAGAAAAAGAAAATAAAGTGTTGAGTTCAAAGAACCGAAATAAATAGTACAAAGTACTCAAAGAAAAAGAAAGAGAAAATTGTTTTAGGCCTCTTAATTTGTTGCTCTCTCTGATGTGATAAAGCTTTAGTCTGTTCTTAAATGCTAGAAGTAGGGGGAAAACGGGATGGCATGTTGCATGCGGTTTTTCCAGGCTTACGTAGGTTTAAGATAGGTTGGCTAGCACACACACGTTAGGGAGCGATAGTTCATTTTTTATATGTTCTTGATTAAATGTATGCACCGATTGCTTTCTTGAGCATGTAAATGTTTTGATTTTTAAAAGCATCGAGGTTTGAATTAGAAGCATGCATGCATAGTCCTTTAGAGTTAAATTCTAGGATTGCCTTGCTCGAGGACTAGCAAAATTTAGGTTGGGGGTGTTTGATAAATCCAATTTGGAGCTTTATTTCACTCCCTAATTCTAGCTAAAAGTCGTGTTTAATTGTGTAATTTACCTTGTTTTTAGGTGATTCGAGGCAAAGAGCACATGGTGTCCGTTGGACGTGTTTCGAGGCTTAGGAAGCCATTTTAGAGCTTTGGGAATGCATCGGGAAAATGGGAGCTTCAAGCATGAAGAGTTGGGAAAAAGTTGTCATGCAAAGGCAAATTTAAGCCCCCAAACCCGAGAGCAAACGTTGAGCGGAATCGTCGAGATGCTAGCCCGAGGCGTCGCGACGCTCCGAAGAGGCGCGCGCTGAAATTTTTTAGGGCGCAGCGTCGAGACGCTGCCCTAGCGTCTCGACGCTCCGACAAGTTATAAAACCCATTTTGAGGATTATTCCTCTCCGCACTTCTCCGTTTTCTCTCTCGATTTTCTCTCAATTTTTCGCCATTGAAGCTAGTTTTTGGAGGTTTTCTTTCCCCCTAGTTGTTGTATGAACTCCAAAGCCTCCATGGGAACTTGGATTCAACTAACCCCATGGAAGGCTAAGGTAAGTGTGAGATTTGAGGAATTTTAGTAAGGATTTCGTAGTTGGTTGTAATAGCTTGAGAATCTTGGTTGAATGTTTATCTTGAACTGATTTGCTTGAGTATTTTACTTCTTCTTTGCATATTCCATGAGTAGATTTGGTTTGTAGGAGTAGACGACCTAACTTTCAAGCATGCTCTATTGTTAATAGGTTAGTGAAGCGATTGCCTCTCCTAATCGCCAAGGTAACAAGGATTCATCCCGAAGAAGTAGATGAATTGATGTATCGGCTTAGGCTATCCAAGTCGAATGATCGTCATAATGCGCTAGTTACTGTTTTGGTTAATTTAGACTTGATCTCCCTAATTAATTAATAGCATCGTTTGGTTAGAATTTACACATTTAACCAATTTCCATGTGGCCAGTTACTTCGCTAACCGTTTATGTACTTAGTTAAATTATGTCCATGTATGAGAAATTCCATGATTGCGTTTACATCCAATTGCGATTCCCGAACTCCCCAAATCTAGCACGTTTAATTCTCGATTTATTTCTGTGTTAGCTCACTTTATTCTAAATTTGCATGAACACAACTGTTACGTCTCCAAAAGTGGCCTTTTTAGGACTTATTTATCTTAGAAAGATGTACACTCTTAGGTGTTTTTGATAGGATTTAGCTTAAACCTATGCTTATATATGAGATTTAGAAGAAGGTAGATAAATTAGGACTTGTGTGCAAAAGGAAAGAAAAGGAATGAAAACCGAAGGAAAAGAGTGAAAAATGCGCATTGCGATAGCATTGCGGAAACATTGCTAAAACAGCAATGTTTCAAGTGAAAACCGTAAGTTGACTGATCTGTTTCTGTTAATTTCCGTTATTTCAGGGATTCGTTCTTTCTCCTCCATCCATTTTGAAGTACGACGTTGAGGATGGATGGTTCTCCTTGGCCCAAACGTACCTGCAGATTACTATAAAAGGGGGTCAAAGTAGAGGGTTCAATCATCATCCGAAAGCGTAGAAGTCTTCTCGCAGCTCCATCTTTTCTCCTGTTTTTCTTTGCCGTCTGTTGGTTTGCGAAGTTTAGCTGCTTGGAGTTGATAATCTGATAGGAAGGAGAGAAGATTCGTCTTCTCTCTCGATTGGATTCATCCAAACAAGGCTGATCTTTCGCATCCTTCAGCCGAGGCGGTTGCGACGAGGCGTTCGAGCTCATTTTACTGCTTTCTGCTTTTCATTTCTAATTTCCAGCGTTGTTTAGTTGTTGTTCTGTTCTGGTAGCTAGTTTATTGCACTTCGTTGCTTTCTGTCTTTGAGTTATTCACTTTAAGCTTTCCTTTGTTCATTCAAACAATCAAGTAATCTAAAGCAAAATTCAGCATTTCACAGTTTCTTGCCTTTGCGATCTACTGTTTTTCTTTACTGTTTTGTCTTTAAATTCCTTCTAAGCATGTCTGTTTTATCTCTTCTTTTTGTTCTCCCTATATCCATGAGTAACTAAGTCACATAGGGGCATGCTAATGACAATACTATAGGCTAAAAAACGTGAACCAAGCATGTAGGATAGCTCTCGACGCATTGATTGTATGTAAGCTTCATCCCACGGGCAATTTCGATTGGCCATCCATTTTGTCCAAAGAACTCCTAACCTCTGGAAGGAGTAAGAGTTCAGAGTCATACACTCATGCTAGCCTTTCAAGGTAGCCAGAAAACGACCTAGGAATAGGCGTTTTCCTAGTACAAACCATATAACTTTCTGCTTTAACAAGATGCTTAAGACCTTACTTGGACATGAGTAAACTAAAGAATCTAATGCATGGAATCGGACGATACATGAGATTGAGTGAGTTTGATGCATAGAGAGTTGATCCAATGCTTGAGAATCGTGAGAAAATGCCTATAGAGGAGTCGTTAGTAGCCCTTGTTTCTCCATTTTACACACTTTCGCTGTTATTAAAATTGCGGTAGAATTGCTGTTTCCGCAATTCTACTAAGTTTAAAATTCTGTTTAGCTAAGTTCCTCTTCGTTTATTGATCTCATCTCTTTTCCTTTGAGTTTAACTTTGACTTTCACTTATTTATGTTGCTATCCTTTACATATCCCTTAGGAATTAGACAATTTAAAACCAATTTTACCCCATCAAATCCACCCATTCTTTCTTAACTTTACACTTCACGAGTAGCTCATAATAAATCTCTGTGGGAAAACGAATGAAAAAATACTTACTACTTGCTATAAGATCATGTATGCTTGCATGTTCTGAGTGCTCTCTCTATCTTATTGCTTATTTATTTTAACACATTGAGCACGCAACAACAACCCCCAATTTGTGACAATTAATCAATCAATCAATTTCCAATTTGAGCAATTAATTTCATCTTGACACGCTCCCTGTGGATCGATTCTGTTACCGCTAGCTGCAAAGCTAAGCAAATTCGAACTTATAAATTTATTTTTGGCGAGCCTCGACAACTTGAATTTAGGGGCACACCATCGTTTGTGCCTTACCAATGTTGTAGTCTTCAAATCGTGTATCTTCTGTTTTGTTGGTACTTCGATTAACTCGGCTTTGTCTGTTTTTTACTAAATGGTATTTACCGATTTCAAATGTGTGTCTGTTGTTTTGTTCAACTACTGATTTAGGGAAGTTTAGAGCTACTTCAGTGTTTGTTTTTTTCTTTATTTTGCACGCATTTTAAATCGAGTATTGCAATTGTCTCGGTTTTGTATGAGTTCATTCTTGCATTCTAGCACTCATGATTACACACATTTGAAATGGTTGTTGGATTTTGACACTAGCTCTAAGAGCAATACTAAGATAGCCTCTGATAGTACTATCGAGATTACATCTGAGAGCTATATCCATTACGTAAAGTACTTTTCTGTCATTCATTTTTATTTTTTGTTTCACTGTCATATGCTAACTTACTTGTTCACCTATATACAATACGAAAATGGCGCATGAAATAAAGGATTCGTGAAGTCGACCAATTTCCCAGACAAGGCTCTAACTTGGCACACATGAAACGCGCGGACATTGATTAAATGGAAGCTCAATGGTACTCAATTGGATATGTTCAGAAGAACTATCTTCAGACGTTTAGTAGACGTGATATTGACTTTTAGCAGTTTCCTAGTGTACGAAATCTTAGTGAGGGAGGTTGTCGATAAGAGACCGAACGTTATGTCATTCAATATTAGGGGCACAATTGTGACCTTCTTAGAGGAAGAATTCTTGCTAGTGACAAGATTATGGTTGTCACCTGAGCCAATGGAGCGGATGAACATGTGTCATTCACGTCTACACGAGAAGTATTTTTGTCATCAAGGTGAGATCCACATTGGTGATTTTGAGAAATTATACGAGACGTTAGAGTTCGAGAACAAGACGATACTATCAAAGATTCACTAATTTACTACACTGAGCTTGCATTGGTGGAAAAAGAGAAGGTGAGGACAATCATCGACCAAACATTGTATGGGGATGTTGATGACTTAGATTACTTCAACAACTTAGACTGGGGATCAATTATATGGGAGTGAACTTTTAATGGATTGAAGCGGGATTTGGTAGGCAAGGCTGATACCTACAAGGAGTATGTGGCCGAAAAGCAGTCATATATCATCAAGTATAGCCTACATGCGTTTGCGCATGCTTTCCAGGTACTCTCAATTCCATTATTTATGTATGAGTTCCATATATTCCATTTTAGTTATTGTTTTGCATATCAACCTTGCAGTTATTTACGAAACGTTATTTGTTTCCTAGTGTGGGCATATGAGACCTTAACCACATTGGTTGGGAAGGGTGTCTCCAAAGGCAATGGGGTCGCATCCCCCGCATGCTCAGGTGGTCGTGCGGCCAAGCAGTAACACTCGAAGTACTACAACAACAATATTTTGAATTGACATGGTTAGTAATATATGTACGTCTAGTAATTCATATATGTAGGTGTGTACTCATTCTTCTTCGTTGTTATATACGTAGTGCAAACAATGGTGACTCTGATGCTTGAAATGTCAGATGTTGAGCGAGAGTACGAGTCAACTCCGGTAGATTTTAGACATGTATAAGTTCAGGCTATTCCTGGTCCTCCCCCGTCACCCTGAAGGAGAAAGGCGGATCCCATAATGAACGTCATGACGATGAGTTCGAGGAGGATCTATTACACGATGTGCATGAGATGTACGTGGATGTGAGGTCGAGTGAACGACGACCCTTGTCTCCCTCGAAGGGTAATGATCGTGGGTGCATCGATGTGTAACAATTTGATTTACGTGTGAGTGTGTGAGTGCGGTTAAAGAAGGTATGACTTCAATGAAAGATGAGATCCGAGAATTGAAGTCAGAGTTACAAAAAATGATGACAGTCGTACAAATGTTCTGCAAGGTATGTATTACAATATATCATTTGCATGCTTAGATTCATCATGTAACATACTATTGTGTTTATATTATGCAGGAAACTAGAACGCTTGGTGAGACCGACATTGTTGGCATGGACCCGTGCTCCCACTCTAACCACACAAATGTGGCAGATGGCCTCGTCGTCACATCTCCAGAGAATCCTGACATATCCAACGTGTTAAATGACCCTGTCATAACCTCTATCTCTCTCTCTCTCATTTCAATGACTCACTTATAAGTGAACAAATTGATGCAAACACTAAAAATCTCTCCCACTCTATGAACTTAAATGTGTCGAATGAAACAAGCAATATGCCAACCATTACTTGTGGACGACGACATTGTCATCCAATCTACTTCGTTTCTCGAGGACCAAACAACGCAAAATGATCCCAACATCCAGCTATATTATCTCTCCCTACGTATGTATACATAGTACTATTACATCATTTACATGTTGATGTCCTTCTAGAACCAATTTAAACGTTTGAGTATACAATCACGTAGGTATCCGAAGCAGCGGGGGTTGTGTTGCAAAGGACAACTAGAAAATGATCTGAAAAGGGAAATATTTACACCCGCCAATTCACAGTAAAAAATGCAAAGTCGCACAAAAGAAAGAAAAACTCACTGCATTTGATCAACGAGTTGTCGAGGTTGATCATACTAAAGCAACAAACTGCAAAAGTGGAGTCCAATTCCCGACTAGATGTCTTTGGCCGCCTATATGATCCATTGCATCCACTCCTCAAATGGTTGCAGACTTCTTTCATATCATGGTTGACAAACGAGGGGGCGACGAAGAGATGACACCATGTGCGCGGTCACACAGGGAACGTTACGAGGAAATTTCTTCGGGAGCTAAATGCGTGCAATACTTGGGTTGAATGCAATGTAAGTTATCTTCTCACTTTCTATATTAAATCTGGAAGTTGAATATGTTCGTTTTAATACATTGAATGTCTTACACGTTGATCATGAATACAAATACTTTAATTTCCTTTATTTTTGGAAAGACTTTAGCTCTATTATAAAAGAAAAAAAAACTTTCTATCATCTGACATTTTGAAAATGAAGTTTGGGTGAAAGAAAAATAGAAACATGTGTATTTATTATGTGAGAGGATGTGTGGAGGTTAGTTATTATATGAAGGGATGTGTCTTTATGATTTAAATTTAAATTTACTAATCATTTTATTATTTGAGAATTTCATTTGAGAATTTCATGGAGAAAAATGATAATAAAAGATTGTTTCCAATATGTGCAAAAACGTGTATGAGGATCCTATGAGAAAGAAATAGGTAATGTTTTGCTCATTCCATGAAGAAAAAAAATTGTGTGTGAAAAGAGATATTTTTTTTTAGAATTCCATGATGAAAAAAAATGTCAAAACTTAAAAATAAATAAATAAAACAGTACAAAATATTAAGGGGAAAAAGTGTAATTGACTTCAACGTTGGAATGAGGGGTTTTTTTAGAATTCCACGATGGGAAAAAAGGTGAAAACTAAATATATATATATATATATATAGGAGGAAAAAAAAATAGTTGCTTTTTTTTTTTTTTTTTTTTTTTTTTTTTTTTTTTTTTTAAGAGTAGTTGCCTTTTAATTATTACATTTATATATATATTTTAGTTTCAAGTTTCATTTTTATATATTTATATTAAATGAAAATTGTTTTATTTTAGTAGTTGTAATTTTAAATAACCAATTTTAGTTATCATATTTTGAATAAATCTTAAAATTAATTCCATATTAACATTTTCTCTTTAAATTTTGGAAACATATTCACATTATATTGTGTTTTTTCTCGAATATTTTTTTAGAAGTGTTTATAAGTCTTTGAACTTTCAATTTTGTGTTTAATAGATCCACGAACTTTAAAAAGTGTTCAATATATTTTTCAACGTTCAATTTTGTATTTAATCGGTCCTCGAATTTTTAACTTTAAGTTTAATAGATCATTGTCATATTCAGACATTTTTTTAAACTCAAGGATTCATTAGAAACAAAATCGAAAGAGTAGGAACCTATTGGTCACATTTAAAGTTTAGAAATTTATAAGATAATAGATTGAAAGTTTAGGGACTCATTAGAGACTTTTTAAAGTTTAGGGATTTAATAGACTTAGGCTTTAAAGTTTATGGACTAAACTCGTAACTTAATTTTTTTTGTTTGTTTGTTTTTTTTATAAGACATTATTGAGATGAACTAAATTATATGATAATGCTAAATTTATTTCAACTTAATTAGGAAACCTTTGACTTTTCGGTACTAAATTATATGATAATACTAAATTTATACTTACCTATTCTTATCACCAATAACTTTTTTTTGGAGGTCAACATAACATGAGAGTGTGAATTCAAACCTCTAACTTTTGGGTGATATTTTTATATATATATGACATAATAATTTCTGCCTCTGCATCTATGGTCCCCGCCGCTCGTTTTTCTTCTTCTTTCTTTTCCATTTCCCCTTTCACCCTTATTCTCCACGTTATCAAAAAAAAAAAAAAACGTTATCAGATCTGGAACACTCCATTTCGACCATCAATTTTGTTATCTTCGTCCCCTTTTCGTTTTCGGATCTCTTTTTTGTCACCTTCCCTCGCTATATTTCAGATCTGAAAACTTTTTTTTTTTGGGAAAACGTGGAGAAAAATGGTGGAAGAGGAAGGGAAAAAAGAGAAGAAGAAGAAAATGAGAAGAAAAAAAATGAGTGACGACGACCAAGGATGGTTGGAGGGAGAAGGATGAGAGGAGGAAGAAGAAAATCAATGGGAGGGAAGAAAGAAGGAGAAAAAGAAAAGTAAAAAGTAAAAAATATATATTTTTATTTCAAAATAATTAAAAAGTATATTTAATATTAAAAATAAAATACTAATATTTTATTGATAAAAAAATGTCAGGTTAGCTCCCGTTAGCTACCATACAAATTTTTGGATGGAGGGATTGATAACTTTCTAAATGAGAGTTATTTAGGGCCCGTTTGATAACGTTCCCGTTTCTTGTTCCCTGTTTCCTGTTTCTTGTTTCCTGAACATTGTTTTTTTTAGAACTAGAAATATGAACATGTTTGATAACTACTCTTGTTTCTTGAAAAAAAGAAACAGAAACAGAAACTTGTTTGATAACGTTTCTTGTTTCTTGTTTCTTGAAAAAAAAAAAATAGATTGATAATTATTTTATGTTAATTGTTTCTTTTCTTTTTTTATGTTTTTTTCTTTTTTATAGTTTAAATATAATTTAGTACATAATATAAAAAAAATATAACATGCATTAATATATATATATATATATAAAACTATCCAAAGTTTACATAATCGAATACAAATAAGTCTCGATGCAAAATTAAAAACAACCATAAAATTGTATTTATACTTCAAATGTTACCCAAATTTGATTTGGTATATGTTTTTGTGTGTTAACCGGGTAAGGAGACATTTGTTTAAGGATAAGGAATTGAGCCTTCTACACACCAAAACAACATTCAATAACATTTTGGAGTGAGAAATGTCGGTAGTTAAACATTTATGGATGATGTCTATTTTCTCTAAAATCTCGAAGTCATTGTCAATTTGTCTTTATTTGTTATGAACTGTGTTTTAAACTTTCGTCGACGTGTATACATCTTCATCGATATTTTCATGTGTCAATGAACTTAATATCGACATGAGAGGTGAATTGACATTTCAATTATATTTTAGATAAATTGACGTTATATAACTAAAATATAATTATTGTGAATCTAATATTTAATAGTAAGAAAATTAAAATTATTTAAAAACCGTGAAATGCTTATTTGCAAAGTTTGAAATGTGGATGTTTATGGAAATATCGATAAACTTTATCAAACGGGTCCTAAACTTTTTGTTATAGAGTTATATCTATACTTGTTTTTTATTTTCAACGTCTAAATTTTATGGAAATGTTGATAAAAAAATATCGATAAAATGTCGATGTGGTCATGTGGATAGATATTTATGAATATATATATATATACTTAAATTAATAAATAAACATTTTAACGTAGCTAGATAGGATGTGGCAAAATTAAAATAATATATAAAAAAAAAAACAAAAATGACAATACTATGATTTGAACCAAAGACCTTGAATGTAAGAGGCTTAATTATGCATACCTCTTGCCAACAAACCAACCACACTTTTTTGGCTTGAATAGGAAGTGAAGTATATAAATGGGAACGGAACAGAAGAAACAACTTTTTGGTGTTTCTCAATTTTTGTCATTTTTTTAGAAACGTTTCTCAAAATTTAGAAACAAGAAACGGGAACAGTTATCAAACAAGTTTGTTTCTTAAAAAATTAGAAACAGGAACAAGAAACAGGAAACGGGAACGTTATCAAACGGGCCCTTAGGTTCTTTAAAGGTTATAATTAGCCCTTGTATTGAGTTAATGTTTGTGTTATTGTATGTTTATGCACATATTTGTTATAAATTTCTTTTGTTTGTCTTTTATGGAGCCTTTTGTGTATTTATTGTGGTTTTTGCATAAATTAAGGAGAATTGACACACTTATCGAATGATGCTAATTGTTGAGAAGAAGGCTTCGACAGAGCAAAAATAAGGGATTGCAAAGGTTGTGAGCGAGCAAAATTTGAGCAAAAGTTGTACCCGGGCATGTGGGTTTGCCACACAGGATGTCCTCTTCTGTACGCGTAGAATCTAAGGAGAGTGCTCCACCTGTTTTAGAGCAGCCCTTTAGCAATCCCAAGACCCTTATTATTGGAAGTTAGTCGTAAAGAGAAGGACAAACCATTAGAGAGACAAAATTAAGATTGTTAGAGAGAGTTTTTGCCGTTTTACCTTGAAAAAGAAGATGCTGGAGAGGAAGCTTCCATTGATTCCAATCGCTAGAGAAGAAGAAGTTGACCTTAACCTCGACGAAGAGATCTTCCTTACCACTGAAATTTGATTGTAGCATCGTCTTCTTCACCTTCTCTTCTTGCATTTCATCTACTTTTCTTAATTTGAACACTGTTTGTTGTAATGTTTTCCTTGAGTTACTATTTTGAGTTCTCATCTCACAACATGTCGAACAACTTCCTAAAGGGAGGATTGAGAGTATGAAGTGATTCATTTATGTATTCTTTAGTAAAAAAATTGTGTCATTGTATCTGAGCATGATTGTTCTTATTTAATTGTACATTTTCGATTGGTCATCGATTATGCATAGTGAGGGTTTTAACTTCGAAAGAAGAAGGGTTCTCTGATTATCCATGTTCATATTAGCCTCTGATGGGGTTAAGTATCTTCTAAGTGAATAGATTAGACATATCATTTGCCTAATACGCATGAGAACAACGTGTGCATCATACTAGTAGTGTAATGAAAGTTAGCTACTAATTTTGGGAATAGCGAAAAAGTTTTTGAGTTATTGTTGTGCGGGTAATCGAACATTTGTTTTTGTTGGAATGCCTTAAATCTTATTTGGGTTTTACTTATTCGTTTTGGGCTTTGACCCATTTTGTATTAGGTTATTAGAAGGGTGTCATATATAACATTCTAATGACTTCAGCTGCCCATAGCCTGTCATTTTGTAATTCTCTCCTATTCGTAATAATATTGTTCTTTCCCTTCTGCCCGTGGACGTAGCTAACACGACGTTAGTGAACCACGTAAATTTGTGTCGATCTTTCTTTTGCACTTATTTTATTATTTGTTATTCAATTCTATCGTAACAGTTTTGCTAAAGTATTATGGTTTTGTTTCGCTTCAATACGCTCCTAATCCGACCTTGTCCTCTCTGATTGTTATCACGGTCATTTTTTGCTTACTTTGTACTCAATTTTTGCTATAGTTTTATTCCAACATTTATTCTGTCTTTGCTTATTTTATGTTCTGTCTAGGGGTGTACATGGGTTGGGTTGGATGAGTTTTCTGACCCAACTCGAAAACCCTCCCAACCAAACATACCAGTCAACCCAACCCTTCCATTTTTGGGTTGGGTTGGGTTGAGTCGTCGGGTTGATGTTTTTTTCTCTTAATTATTTAAAATACACTTCTACAAATTATCCTTTTCAATTTCTTCCTCTCATATATAAAAAATGAGCAGAAAGTTAATCAAAGACGATATCATTTGTATATATATATATATTGTTGGGTTTTATGTCCTAAAACTCGTGGTTTGTAAACGATAAACATATTTTATTACTAATAAAGTGTTATTGAGGTTTATTCAATAAAGTTATTATTGAATATGTGAATTGCTTATTTCATTTTAGAAAACCCTAAATCCAATAAACTAAGATCCATGGCTATAACATGAGTACTTGAACTTTATGTGGAGACATAAAAGTGGATCAAGTTCGAGTAAATAGTCAAAACGGTCTATAGTATACGGATAAGGCTGGATACCTTATCCTGGGGACACTATTGGATGCGGCCCATTTTGTATTTAGTACAAACGATGTGATCCTGAATCGTTCATGTGGAGACATGTGAATGGGGGCGTCCTATGCAAAGAGTTTGCATTAGACCGGACCGCGAAATAAGTCACTCTTGCTTTATAACGTTGTTTACTGTTTTAAAGACTGACTATTTCAAAACGATGACCTAGGTAACTTGACCTTAATCCTGAGCTAACTATGAACTCCTATTTATTCGGGATTATCCTTAGATCTGCATGGGTGAGGGTGGCTCAACAGCGCCGACTCAATAAGCCTCCCATTTCAGGGGTAAGACCGAATAGATAGCTGGGGACATAGGGTGCAAGATGGAATTCACTCCTACCCGTCTCTAGGGATAGTAGATAGGTTGTTCCCTTAAGTGCTGACTCCAGGTCTTGAACAAGGGGCCCCACCTTCTCATTGGCCCGAGAGGGACTCGGTATAGTGATTAGATCACATACCAATTGGTTTAGTGATTGGATCACAAACCAATTGTTCATTAGAGGATCAGTGGGACTTAAGGAGCAAGATGTAATTACGGGGGTAAAACAGATATTTGACCCGACCGTAAATTACGAACAACCTGTGAAGGGTCAACTTACTAATCATGGTTATATCGAGTGGACATAAATATATCTACAGTGAGGAGAATGCAACTACTAGGCTATAGTGGAATGTCCTGATAGTTAACGAATGTTGATTAACTAGGTTAAAGAGTTTAATCAGTTAATCTCGGATCGTTGGAGCTCATGATCTGTAGGTCCATGAGGTCCCCCTGCTAGCTCATATCGGACTAAACCTTAGAACAGTGTGACGAGTGAATTCGAAGTGTTCGAATTCGAATTAGGGAATTAACGTTAAATATATGTGATATATTTAACGACATAACGTTCAATTGCGAATTGAACAATAGAGAGAGATGGTGATATTTAAATAAGATTTAATTATCGAAAATATGAATATGGATTCATAATCATGTATATCGGGAATGATCGGGATTAGTGTTGGATTTATTGGATATTAAATTTGAATTAATTAAATTGTTTAATTAATTATTTAATATTAATTTAATTTGATTTAAAATTAATTATTTGAATTAATTTTTAAATTGAATTAATTTGATCAAAGTTAGTCAAAAGTCAAATTTAAGACAATTGACTACAACTTTGAAAGTCAAAAGTCAAATGTTGACTCCACTAAACCTTGAAAGTCAAGAGTCATTTTGATGACTAAAGTGAGTGGAAAAATCCAATTCTTAAGTTAGTGGAAAAATCCAATTCTTGAGTTAGTGGGAAAAACCATTTGTTGGTGGTTTTATGAGTCAAACTTTTTTGCTAAGTGTTCATCCCACATCAAGCCACTAATCCCACTAAATTGAGTGGATTCTACATGGCATCCTATCGTTAACTCAATTTTGCATGTTTTTGCATGTAGTCTTCTATATATACAAAGGGTTAATGAGATTGACTTCTTCTTGGAATTTTGATGAACTTTGAGAAATTGTAGAAAATCAACATCGGGATCAGTGTTCACTCTGAATGGAGGAGCTGTAGTATGGCGGAGTATCAAGCAAAGTTGTGTTGCTGACTCCACTATGGAAGCAGAATACGTAGCTGCCTGTGAAGCAGCAAAAGAAGCTGTGTGGCTTAGAAAGTTTTTGAACGATTTGGAAGTTGTTCCAAATATGCATCTGCCTATCACTCTCTTTTGTGATAACAGTGGAGCAGTTGCAAATTCAAAAGAGCCAAGGAGCCATAAACGCGGGAAACATATTGAGCGAAAATATCATCTCATTCGAGAGATCGTCCAACGAGGAGACGTTATTGTGAAACAAATAGCCTCTGAGGACAACATTGCTGATCCATTTACAAAGGCTCTCACGGCTAAAGTGTTTGAGGGTCACCTAGTGAGACTAGGACTACAGGATGTATAATCTAGGGCAAGTGGGAGAAAACTATGGGTATGTGATGCCCTAGTTTATTGTATTTATTTCTCATTTTGAAAAACTCAACATTATGTATATATATGGATATATATTTATTACCACTGGAGTTTTAGTCCAAGTGGGAGTTTGTTGGGTTTTATGTCCTAAAACTCGTGGTTTGTAAACGATAAACATATTTTATTACTAATAAAGTGTTATTGAGGTTTATTCAATAAAGTTATTATTGAATATGTGAATTGCTTATTTCATTTTAGAAAACCCTAAATCCAATAAACTAAGATCCATGGCTATAACATGAGTACTTGAACTTTATGTGGAGACATAAAAGTGGATCAAGTTCGAGTAAATAGTCAAAACGGTCTATAGTATACGGATAAGGCTGGATACCTTATCCTGGGGACACTATTGGATGCGGCCCATTTTGTATTTAGTACAAACGATGTGATCCTGAATCGTTCATGTGGAGACATGTGAATGGGGGCGTCCTATGCAAAGAGTTTGCATTAGACCGGACCGCGAAATAAGTCACTCTTGCTTTATAACGTTGTTTACTGTTTTAAAGACTGACTATTTCAAAACGATGACCTAGGTAACTTGACCTTAATCCTGAGCTAACTATGAACTCCTATTTATTCGGGATTATCCTTAGATCTGCATGGGTGAGGGTGGCTCAACAGCGCCGACTCAATAAGCCTCCCATTTCAGGGGTAAGACCGAATAGATAGCTGGGGACATAGGGTGCAAGATGGAATTCACTTCTACCCGTCTCTAGGGATAGTAGATAGGTTGTTCCCTTAAGTGCTGACTCCAGGTCTTGAACAAGGGGCCCCACCTTCTCATTGGCCCGAGAGGGACTCGGTATAGTGATTAGATCACATACCAATTGGTTTAGTGATTGGATCACAAACCAATTGTTCATTAGAGGATCAGTGGGACTTAAGGAGCAAGATGTAATTACGGGGGTAAAACAGATATTTGACCCGACCGTAAATTACGAACAACCTGTGAAGGGTCAACTTACTAATCATGGTTATATCGAGTGGACATAAATATATCTACAGTGAGGAGAATGCAACTACTAGGCTATAGTGGAATGTCCTGATAGTTAACGAATGTTGATTAACTAGGTTAAAGAGTTTAATCAGTTAATCTCGGATCGTTGGAGCTCATGATCTGTAGGTCCATGAGGTCCCCCTGCTAGCTCATATCGGACTAAACCTTAGAACAGTGTGACGAGTGAATTCGAAGTGTTCGAATTCGAATTAGGGAATTAACGTTAAATATATGTGATATATTTAACGACATAACGTTCAATTGCGAATTGAACAATAGAGAGAGATGGTGATATTTAAATAAGATTTAATTATCGAAAATATGAATATGGATTCATAATCATGTATATCGGGAATGATCGGGATTAGTGTTGGATTTATTGGATATTAAATTTGAATTAATTAAATTGTTTAATTAATTATTTAATATTAATTTAATTTGATTTAAAATTAATTATTTGAATTAATTTTTAAATTGAATTAATTTGATCAAAGTTAGTCAAAAGTCAAATTTAAGACAATTGACTACAACTTTGAAAGTCAAAAGTCAAATGTTGACTCCACTAAACCTTGAAAGTCAAGAGTCATTTTGATGACTAAAGTGAGTGGAAAAATCCAATTCTTAAGTTAGTGGAAAAATCCAATTCTTGAGTTAGTGGGAAAAACCATTTGTTGGTGGTTTTATGAGTCAAACTTTTTTGCTAAGTGTTCATCCCACATCAAGCCACTAATCCCACTAAATTGAGTGGATTCTACATGGCATCCTATTGTTAACTCAATTTTGCATGTTTTTGCATGTAGTCTTCTATATATACAAAGGGTTAATGAGATTGACTTCTTCTTGGAATTTTGATGAACTTTGAGAAATTGTAAAGACAATTTCTCTACCATTCTCTCCAATTCCATCTTCAATTCTCTTTTAAATTAGTCACTCAAAGGATCCCACAATCCCGTTCTAAGGCCGGAGAATAGTCGGGAAGACTCTCGTGGTGGTTCGTGACCGTTACGTTCGAAGATCGAGTTTGGAATCAAGAAGAATTTGAACTTCAAAGGTAACTTCTAAATTATTGTCTTTGATTTTCAAATTACATGCTTTTTCTTTTTAAATTAACAAAATAAGAGTACTTAGATCCAACGATGCTTCCGCTATGCATGCCGAAATTCTTTCAAATGGTATCAGAGCATGCTTTAAGTACTCTTTTTTGGTTAATTTAGAGTTGGTGGGTAGTAATTCATGTGATGAATGTATGTGTGCTAAAATGGAAATTTTTGGTCTTTGGCATCCATTTCTTTTCCAATTTGTAATAATTATTGTAATTGCCTTGTAATGGGCTTTAATGTGTTACAAAGAGTATGTAATTTTTGTAGAGTCATTAGAGTCCATTTTAGGATGTAATTTATCAAAATTGGAAGAGGCGTCAAGTGGCGGTTCGGTTCGGTTCGGCGGCGTTTCGTGCATATATAAAACATGAATTCAGGTTGGGTTGGGTTGAGTCGAACCAAAAATGGCTCAACCCGTGAACCGACCCAAAATTTTGGGTTGACAAAAAATCAACCCAACCCAACCCCCAAAAAAACATAACCCAACTCAACCCTTACAATTAGGGTTGGGTAGGCCGGGTTCTCGAGTCATTTGTACACCTTTAGTTCTGTCTTTATTTTAGCAAAAACCACACAACAATATTTGGTTACCAATCACCCTTCCTACAATCAATCCATCTTTTAAACTAAAAAAGTCATCAAGTCCCTGCGGATACGATTAATTTACTTATCATTGTTGGATTGATTATGTATACTTGCATAATCTAACGTTCCACACTCCTCACACTCACTCTTATGTATATCCTTCCCAAATCCTAGTGTTGGCTACCATCTTCAAAGCTATTGCTGCGGAACTCATCTTCTATTTTTTTTTTCCTAAAAATAAATCGAATATCTATATCAAGAAATGGAAGAGAAAGCATATTAAGCCCAATGTTGGGATTGAAGGCTTATATGTAGGACCTTTACTACTACGATGTCTCGGGATCTTGAGGAGATCTTCCTCTGATTCCGATAAATCGGTCAAGCGGGGGGCTACCCTCGACTCACCTCTCGAGATATAAAAACTCCTCCCCATAAATTGATATACTTTTTTTTGGTGGAACGGGTGGGGTCTTTTTATCCATTTTTTTTTACATCTCGATTACGTCCTCTTTGACTTGAGTTTCCTAGAGCAAAATAAGATATACTTTTTCTCCTTTTATTTCCTTGGACCATGTAAGAATTCGTCGTCCCTTATAAAAAAACAATGAAAAAAATGAAAGAACGCTTTTTTTATTTTCAATATAGGACAAACAGAAGGAAAAGACTGACCCATTCGGTGACTTTCGCGGTCGCCCTCACTGAACCGACTTGAATCTGAACTACGATTCAGATAAAGTCTTACCAAAATCGGATTTTCTTTTCGTGCCATATGCGCTTAGACTTGACTTTATCCCCCTTTTTTTCCCTGCAAATAACATGGGTGTTTTGTATTGTATCAAACCCCCCCACATGGTAGCGATCCAACTAAAGATTTTTATTCCAGTGGGGACTGCTATGATCATGGTAGCTTTGGTGTGGTAGTGTTATAGGTGGCAACGGGGAGAATATTATAACACACCCGGAGCGCGACAAGTTTTTGGTGTCGTTGTCAGAGACTTGTATGATTTTTGTGTTTCAATTAATTGATTATAGATATATGCTGAAAAGAGAGCTCACTTCATTTTTTGTTATTTTCAGGTACTAACTGACCGATTTATGAGCGAGTTTCCAAGTTTTGAATACAACTTTGAATTAGATCTCGAGCCTAAGAGATCTTTAAGACGTAGGTTGCGCGAACAAAGTGAAGTAAACGAAATAATGGATAACCCTTCTAGAGTGCCTAGGAATCAAAATATGAATCCTAATCCTCAGAACCAACAATAGCCAATTAACCCTGTTATTGTTCAACAAATGGACAAGTCCAATAAAGTAAATATCATTAGAAATCCCATAGACGTAGCTAATGACAATGTGAGTACTATCATGAACTACTTAGTTTAGTACTCATGCCTGAGGAGCTAAACCCTGTAATTATTAGACCTGAAATCAGAGCCCCTTAGTTCGAGCTTAAACCCGTCATGTTTCAGATGCTATCAACTGTAGGACAATTTTATGGTCTAGAAAATGAGAACCTTCACAACCAGTTGAAAACCTTTTTTAGTGTGAGGGACACCTTCATTATGTAGGGGTAACTAAGGAAGCTCTACGTCTATTCTTATTCCCCTATTCTCTTAGAGACAAGGCCATAGTATGGCTCAACTCTCTACCTTTTGGATCCATATCTAGTTGGACTGATCTAGCTGAATTCTTTTTGGTCAAATACTTTACCCCTACCCGAAATGATAAATTTAGGGATGATATAAATGAGTCCACACAAATAGATAACGAGTCCATTAATAATGCTTGGACAATATTCAAGGGCCTCCTTAGGAAATGCCTTCACCATGGTATCCCATGGTATGTTCAAATGAAGGTATTCTATAAAGGCCTTAGTCCTACTACTCGACAAGTTCTAGATTTTTCAGCTGGTGGGTCCACTTTATCCAAGAAGTATAATGAAGCTTATGAGATCCTAGAAAAAATTTCCACAACTAAACTGCCAATGTATGACATAAATGCCTTGAATGTGATGAACAACCAAATTGTTGCCTTAACAAATATGATGAAAAGTATGGTTGTAGCAAATGTTAGCCAAAATGTCAATCCTAACCATGTTGTCATGTCACCGCCTACAACAATAAATCAAATTGAAGTTGTGATGTGCGCCTTGTGTGGTGATGAGCATACATATGAGTATTGCCTATCCAATCCAGCTTTAGTCTGTTATATTGGAAATCAGATTAATCCAAGGAACAATCCTTATTCAAATACTTTTAACCCTGGGTGGAGGAATCACCCAAAATTTTCATGGGAGGTCAAAGTAGTAGCAATCCAACACCACTCATGCAACAAAGACCAATTCCACCACTGGGCTATGGTCATAATAACCAAGTCAGTGCGCCTTAATTTCAGAAACCAATTACTTCACAACCCGTAGGCTCTTCTTTAGAAAGTCTTGAAGGATTACATGGCTCGTAAAGATGCCATGATACAAAGCTAGCAAACATCCTTAAGAAATTTAGAAAAGCAATTAGGAAAACTTGTCAATGAGTTGAAAGCAAGACCTCTAGGTAAATTACCTTCAGACACCGAAAACCCAAAAAGAGAGGGGAAAGAAAAGGTTCAAGAAATAGAATTGTGAAGTGGTAAACCATTAGTCGAGATAGCCAAACCTCCCCCACCACGAGTAGAGAGTCAGAAACCTAGTGCTCCAGTTGGTGAGAATAAAAGCAATGGTCCTAGCAAACATAATGCGGGAGCGAAAATTCACATCAAAAAGTTAAATGGGGAAATTGAAGAAATACCGAGAGGTACACCTATAGTGCCCAGTGCTAAACAGTAGGTAAGCCCACCAATTTTTAAACCTCCCCCACCACCTTTCCCTCGTAGGTTGAAAAAGCAAAACCAAGAGATCCACTTTCAAAAGTTTCTCGAGGTGTTAAAACAATTACATGTCAATATACCTTTTGTGGATGCCCTACAACAAATACCTTCATATGTCAAGTTATTGAAGGACGTCATTACCAACAAAAGAGTCATAGAAGAGTATAAGATCGTGTGATTAACTGAGGAATGTAGCGCCATTTTGCAAAACAAATTGTCTCCCAAAGAGAAAAACCTTGAATCTCTTACACTCTCTATGGCCATAAGTGAAAAAGAGGTAGAAGAACATTGTGTGATCTAAGGGCAAACATTAATCTAATGTCATTGTCCTTGTACAAGAAGTTAGGAATTAGAGAAGCAAGACTAATCACTGTCACCCTTCAGCTAGCTGACCAATCCATTACTTATCCTGAAGGTAAGATTGAAGACATTCTTGTGAAAGTTGATAAATTCATTTTTCTTGCAGATTTCATCATCTTGGATTACAAAGAGGTAGATTCTGAAGTACCTATCATCCTTGGTTGACCATTTCTTGCCACTAGACGCGCCTTAATTGATGTACAAAAGAGTGAGAGATGAACGCCAATTATACCGTGTTTTTGCCTAAAAAAACAACCACTTTTGAATTAATTAACACATGATGAGTAGTGATTTAGGGTTAAAAGAGTCAAAATACCATTACAAAGAGATTTTGCATGAGTTAAAGGGAATTCTGGAAATTAAGGTGAAAAAGATATAAAAATGATGTTATTTGACCTAAAATGGCTCTTATGTAGGAAAATGTTGAAAAAGGCTAACTATGCGAGTGCAAAGTAAAATGATGAGGGCGCAATTTTGAGAAAAATGCCGAAAAAGCAATGCGGCCGCATCGCAAACCGAAGACCGAGTCAACCAAAGACCAAATCAAAGTCGTAACCACTTACTATTATTGACCGAGAGGAGTGGGGTACAAGTTAAATCTCATATTTTTGTACCTACCTAACCATTTTTTGAGTTATAAAAAAGACCATTGGCAACCCATTTGAGACTCCACACAAGTCGAAGTCCAAAACGAAAGACTACTCTACCTCACCCTCCATCTCCATCTCACTTCATCAATTCGTAGCTTAGTCCTCTTGTTTTACGAGTTTTAGATTCAACTCTTGTTATAGTTGTTCTCGAATTTAGTCTTTCAATTCAATATATTTACCATTATGTTTTCCATTTCTTTAGTATTTAATGAGTTTTAGTTTCATAATGTACTTTACTTTATTCCCCATTATGAGTAAGTTTTCATAGGAATTCGATAGAGTGAGTGCCCATATGTTTGAAGTTTCTTAATAAGATGTGACCGAGGCTCATTTGAATGCATACTTGTTAATTCTCTCATTGATTTAATTTTTGTCTTGTTAGTTTAACTGTATCAATAATTAGCATGCAAGTTGAGTCTGAGCACTGAGAAGACTTAGACAATATATGGATTTCATGAGGGAATATGAGTCAAAGGGCCTAAGAATAGAACGTCACGTGCACTTAGGAATAAGACACATCATAGGGTTAAAGAATTGTATGCTTTAATTACCCGAGTTTGCATTAGCCCTAAGAATAGAGGTTTAATCGCTATGGACTCCTAAATGTATACTCACGGAGGCGAATATGAGGTGAATTCACAACCCTTGATAAGTATTGCAAGAGAATGAGCAGTGCGACCACATCGAGCTAGCATTTCACATCAGTGGCTGGAACTCGATTGAATCCCTCTTTTTAATCATTATTTCAAAAATCAAATCACCAACTCAAAACCATTGATCATTTGTTACTTGTTACCACTTACTTGAACTTGATTTTCAGATCAACACTTATATTAAAAATTGGACTGCAAACATAGTCTCTTGGATTCGATATCTTAGAGTACTTTCATATTATTACTTGCTGACAACGTGCACTTACGCTTGGACTTAACATTTCAACAATCATATTTCAATCAAGCACACTTCTATCCCATCAGTGAGCTCACAATGTGAGTCCATGATGAAGAGGTAAAATTTAATGTTTTCAAGGCCATGAAATATCCAAATGAGCATGAAGACTACTTTGTGATTGGTGTCGTAGACACATTAACATATAAGACTCATGAAATTGGACTGTTGGAGCATCATATTCACATTTATGGCCAAATTGAATAACATGATATGGACATTCATTATTTACAGCATGATGATGCATGTGAGCTTGTAACATCACCTCGTGTTTTTCAATCTTTAGATCTCGTGGATCGTGTTTCACCCCATGCTCCTTCCAATTGAACAACCACTTAAGCTTGAATTAAAATCATTGCCTATTCATTTGAAGTAAGTATATCTTGGTGATCATGAAACTTTGTTAGTAATTATTTCTGCGCACTTAGCATCTGAGCTCGAAATTAAATTAATTCTTTTGTTAAAGCATTATAAGAAGGCCATAGGTTGAACCTTAGCTGATATTCTGGGTATAAGTCCATCATTTTGCATGTATAAAATTAGTTTGGAAGAGGGTTATTTATCAAAAATTGAGCATCAATGTAGGCTTAACCCTCCATGAAGGAGGTGGTTAAGAAAGAAATCATTAAGGGGCCATTTGGCCCACTGAGTTGGGGGGAGTGAATTTACTCCTCGCTTGGCCCACAGAGTTGTTGAACTCGGTTAAAAAATATCAACTCCCCAAACTTCAACAATTATTACTATTCAAGTGTAACCCATTTGTAGTTTTTTTCTCTCTCTACATGGGAGTAGTCCTTCTACTTGGAGGTTTAGGGTTTTCGGCGCCGACAAGGAATTCTAAGGTGATTGATTTCTAATTTGGGTGTGAGGTCAACTTGGATTCTTCTGTTATTTTGTTTTGGCCTTCTTGCATTTGCTTTGGTTTGCGTGCACCTTATTCTAAGTATTAGGAATAGTGGTTTTAGGTGGGGTTGGCGATTGGTTCTATTGTGAGAGATTTTTAGTCATTTATTCCTTCACTATTCCATGGTTGGTCAGTGGGGAATTTAGTCTATTGCATTTGGGATTGTGCATTTTGGCTACGGTGAGAATTTTGGTTGCTGCAAATATTATTGTTACGATTTTGGTCTGTGGGTTGTTTTGCTCCAAGCGTTCTTGCGGGTTTGGCCCATTATATTTCTTTGGGTACTGTGGTGATCGAGTTTGATGGACGATTTAGCACAAAGATGGCAATCCATGACCCTGATGGAAAGTGAACAGGTCGTAATTGATGCGTCAAATAGGGCCAATCTGTTATCGGCTGACAAGGTCCAATTCTGTGCGGTTGTAAAGCTTCTTTCCAATAAGAGAGTCAATGCAGATGCTTTCAAGTCGGTGATTAAGACTATTTGGAAGGTTCATGCGAACACTCGCGTTGAAGAGGCAGGGGATAATGTCTTCTATGTCCAATTTAAAACAGTGTTGGAAAAAGCTCGGGTTATAGCTGAAGGCCCTTGGACTTTTGATAGAGAGTTAATAGTGATTGTGTCACCGAAGGAGTCCGAGCAACTAAGCAAAATGGACTTCTCTAGCACAACATTCTGGGTTCAAGTTCATGATGTTCCTGTCAGTTGCATGACACAGGAGATGGCAAAAATCGTTGGTGACTCTATTGGCCAGTTGGAGGAGATTGATGGGGATGCCCTTGATATTTGGACAGGATCGTTCATGCGCATTCGTGTTCGGTTAGATGTTACTCAACCCCTCCGACGAGGTATCAAATTCAAGACAATCGAAGGTACGTCGGTATGGTGTCCTTTTCTTTATGAGAAACTTCCTGATTTATGCTTTTGTTGCGGTATTATTGGTCATTCCCATCGGGAGTGTTCGCTAAACGACCAGTCTGCTTCTGAGTCTCATGATTACAATTTTGGGGACTGGATGAGAGCTTTTATTCTGAAAAAGGCAGGGGGGTATCGGTGGGATGAGAGTCAGAGTGATGAGTCTAATGGGGGAGGGAGGGGTCGAGGTAGGGGATGGAGGTATGATCGTTGGGGGGGAGGGGGTAGGAGTGATAGGGAGAGCTGGAGGTCAGTGGAAACAACATTGGGTATGGGGGAAAAGGGAACTAAGCCTTTGGTCCCCAGAGGGAAAATGTCCTTGGTGGGTGATAAATCCGGTTCCTTTCTGTCTCCAAAGGGCCCTGGGTCTGGCACTCCGTCGGGAGGTGAGGGTGAGGGTGAGGGAAAAAGAGGTAGCTTTGGGGAGGTACTAGCGTCGGGGAAGGGTGTGGTCGAGGGTAATTCAGATGAGGCCGTGACTTCAGTCGGGTTGGGGGGAGAAGGCTCTCAGAAGAATGAGAACATATTGGTAGTTGATGGTGAGAAGAGGGAAATTGACATGGAGATAATGTTGATGGTTGAAGACCCCCATTTGGTAGATGAGAGTGCTAAGGGGGTTAAGGCCCGTGGGTTTAGACGATTGGTTGTGAATGGAATGATGGGAATTACTACTAGTGAGACTGGTTCTGATCAGAAGGGAAAACGAAAAATGGATAAACTTTTCTCTGTGGATGATCGTGAGGAGGGTAGAGAGAAAATACAACGTACTGAGCTTGGTTTGGTACATGAAGAACTATCGGTGGTGGCTGTGGATCAGCCCCGTCGATCACAATGAAAATCCTCTGCTGGAACGTCCGGGGTGCGGGAAACCCGAGGACGTTCAGAGATCTGACTGACGTTATTCGTCGAGTGAAACCCGTAGTTCTATTTTTATCTGAAACAAAATGTGATGAGATTGAGATGGACAGTATGAAGCAGTCTCTGGGTTACGACAGTTGTTTGGCGATAGCTAGTAGAGGCGCAAGTGGGGGCCTCTGTCTGTTCTGGAAGTCATCGGTTAGTGTGATTATCCGGTCGGCGACTAGGAATCATATTGATTGTGGAATTGTTTGGGGGTCTTGGAGATGGCGGTTTTCTGGAATTTATGGTTGCCCGGAGAACCAAAATAAGCATGTAACTTGCGAGCTTATCTGTCGCCTATCTAATCTTGATGATTCCCCGTGGCTAGTAGGGGGGACTTAAATGAGTGTTTCTGGGCAAAGGAAAAGCGAGGGGGCTCTAACAGGTCCTTTCGAAGTATGGAAATGTTTAGGGAAACCGTAGATGAGGTTGGGCTGAAAGATCTTGGTTACCGAGGCAGTGTGTTTACATGGTCTAACAGGTGGCAGAACAAACCGGTTATCCTTAAACGGTTGGATAGATTTTTGGGGAATGCTAGTTTTTGCAATATGTTTTCTCGTTGTTCCGTTACCCATCTGGATTGGAGTTCTTCGGATCACCGACCTATCTGTATCGAGATTCACCCAGATTCGATTGGGGGGGCTCAGTGGCAGGGGCCTCCTCCGTTCAGATTTGAGGAACTCTAGACCCTGGATGCGCGGTGTAGGGACATGATTCGTCAGTTCTGGAATTCGGGAGGGGAGCCCTTGGGGTCGGAGGAAGGGTCGTCCCGCTCTTTTCTTCAGTCTATTGCCAGCTGTAGGCAAGGTCTGGGGAAATGGGGGAGGTTGGTAAAACGTGAGTTTTTTCAGGATATCGATGCTCAACGTGCGCTTCTTCAGGAAGCTTATAATAGAGAGGGAGGTCCTGTTTTTGAGGAGATTAAATTGATCGAGGAAAGGTTAGACAAATCATTGTTGGCTGAAGAAATGTTCTGGAAGCAGAGATCGCGTGAAAATTGGTTAAAATGGGGAGACTGGAATACGAAATGGTTCCATAAGCGTGCTTCCACTCGTAAACAGAAGAATTCTATTGCCAGGATTTGTGAGGCGAGCGGGCAGTGGGTTTCTGATGATAAGGGTATGGAAGGGGTGTTTCTGGAGTATTTTGCTGGTCTGTTCAGTTCGTCTGATCCGGGAGAGCATGATATTTTGGCAGCGGTGGAGTGTGTCCCATGCAGGGTCTCATCTGTGATGAATGAGTTGTTGATGGCCCCATATACGGAGGAGGAAGCTCGGATGACTTTGTTCCATATGTTCCCCTCGAAGGCTCCTGGGCCTGACGGGTTCCCGGCTATGTTCTATCAGCGATTCTGGGAGGTCCTCAAGAGCAAAACTGTAAAGGTAGTACTCAGTATTCTTAATGGTACAATTTCAGCAATGATACTCAATCACACTAATATTGCTCTCATCCCTAAGATCGCACACCCTGAAGAGGTGAAAGATTTCAGACCCATTAGCTTGTGCAATGTGTCCTTCAAGATAGTTTCAAAGGTGATAGCGAATCGGCTAAAGCAAGTTCTCCCGGGAGTCATTTCTGAACACCAGAGTGCGTTTGTTCCAGGTAGACTGATCTCGGACAACGTTCTTGTGGGATATGAATGTGTGCAACATATTCTGAATAAACGGGTGGGGTTCTGTGGTTTAGCAGCCTTAAAACTTGATATGGCCAAAGCCTATGACCGGGTGGAATGGAAGTTCCTGGAACAGGTGATGTTGAAATTGGGCTTTGCGCTTATGTGGGTTGCACTGGTCATGGATTGTGTCTCTACTGTGAGTTTCTCTGTGGTTTTGAATGGGCGAGCTAGGGGGAGGTTGACTCCTAAGAGGGGATTGCGGCAGGGGGATCCTCTTTCCCCTTATCTCTTTTTGTTATGTGCTGAAAGTCTCTCTTGCTTGATTTCTTTGGCTCATCAACAGAAAGAGTTGGTTGGTTGTCGCATTGCTAGGAATAGTCCTTCTATCTCCCATCTTTTTTTTGCTGATGAGAGTCTGCTTTTCTGTAAGGCCACGATGTCTGAATGGTTGAAACTTCAGGGGATTCTTACATGTTATGAGAAGGCCTCGGGCCAGAGTGTTAATTTATCTAAATCAGCTATGATGTTTAGCCCGAATGTTACGATCCCTACGAGGGAAGCCATTGGTTCGCTGATGCAGGTTCGCACGGTTTTTAATTTAGGGAAGTACTTGGGTCTCCCATCCCATCTTTCCCGTAACAAGCGGATAGATCTGAATTTTTTGAAGGAGAAGGTGCAGAAAGTGGTTGCAGGTTGGAAAAGCAGTATGTTCTCTGTGGGGGGTAAGGAGATTCTTATCAAAGCAGTCGCTCAAGCTCTCCCTACTTATGCTATGTCCTGTTTCCGCATTCCTAAGAGAATTTGTAAGGACCTGAATAGATGTATGGCAAGATTTTGGTGGGGAGCTTCCGAGAATCATAAAAAAATTCACTGGATGTCGTGGGATCGGATGTGTCTACCAAAGGAGATAGGTGGGTTGGGTTTTCGTAGTCTTGAAGGTTTCAACCAGGCGTTACTAGCAAAACAGGTTTGACGTTTCCTTCAGTTTCCTAACTCTCTGGTTACTCGTGTTTTTAAGGGAAAATATTTTGCTGGTGTGGATTTGTTGGATGCGCAGTTGGGATATTCCCCTTCTTATATTTGGCGCAGTTTGTTGTGGGGTAAGAAGTTGCTTGTTGGGGGCATCCGTAAGAGGATAGGGAATGGGTTGTCCACCTCATTTTTCGGTGATCCGTGGGTGCCCCGTGAGCATTCGTTCAGGCTTATTACCCCTTTAGCTCTGAATCAACGAGACTTAAAAGTGGGTGATTTCATTACGGAGGAAGGAGGGTGGGATATTGTCAAGTTACGAAGTGTCCTGTGGGAGGTGGATGTGGAACAAGTTCTTTCTATCCCCATTTTTCAGTCTTCTTTACCAGATGGTTGGCAATGGCATTTTTCGAGGGACGGGATGTTTTCTGTTAAGAGTGCTTATAAAGTGTTCCAAGCCCGAGTACGAGCTTCTACGTCTTCGATGAATAGTTTGGAGGAGAGGTGGTGGGTTGGTTTGTGGAAGTCAAAAGTTCCAAATAAAGTGCGGGTGCTCATGTGGAAACTTTTCCATAATATCCTCCCTTTGAATAATAATTTATGTGTTAAACGTGTTCCTGTCCATCCATGGTGTGAGTTATGTGGTAGAGATCGGGAAACGACTTTTCATTGTTTTTTTAGGTGCAAAAGGGCGAGGCATATATGGGATTGTTTGCTCTCTCAGGTCGGGTTGTTGTCGACTGTTCACCATGATTGTCGGGAGGTGTTACTGGCGGTCTTCTCCGTGCTTGGGGAGTTTGATCGCGAGGTCTTCTTTACGGGTTGCTGGGCGATTTGGTCGGATAGGAATTATTGGCAGCAGCAACAACAACCCCTACCTGTGGCGTCGGTGCGAGCTACCTGGATTTCCGATTATGCCCGAGATTTCTGCGTAGCGTTGGTGGGGTCAGGTGGTCCTCGATTGGAGGCCCGATCCTTGACCAGGCAAGAGAGAAGGTGGGTCCCGTCGGAGATGGGATCTTTAAAGATGAACGTTGATGCATCATGTCACCCCTCGACAAATTGTGTGGGGGTTGGAGTGGTGGTTCGAGACTGGCAGGGGAGACTTGTTTGTGCTATTTCTGAGGTAATACAAGGTAAGCTTGATGTGTTTTCCGCTGAGGCTTTAGCCCTTATCCGAGGGTTAAGCTTGGTAACGGAGAAAGGTTTCCAAAATGTTTGGATTGAATCTGATGCCCAATCCTTGGTCAAGGACATTCATTCTAATGTTGCTCCTTTGTCTGCTCAAGGGGTGTTATTAGCTAAAGTACGGGAGTTTCTTTTTAATCCTTCATTTCATGGGTTGATTTTTGTTCTCAGGTCTATGAATAAGGTGGCTCATAATTTAGCGAGTCATGCTTTTTCCAACATTGGTTTGTCTTGTTGGGAGGATGCCACGCCTGTGTGGTTGTCCAATTTACTTCTTTCAGACTGTTCTGTTGTTAGGTCTCTAGACCAATTCCATTATTAATTGATTGATGTTTGCTTCAAAAAAAAAAAAAAGTCTAACTCATTTGTCAAGGCATCACATTTCTCTCTCTTCCTCTCTCTCTCTCCCTCCCAGGATATTTTTAATTATTTAAAAAAAACGTAATTTAAAAAAAATGTGTAAAAAGATTAAAAATGCAATTAAACCTATTTTTATTATTTTAAATTTAAATTAGGTTGTTCAATCAAAATTTGTACTTACACAAAATTCAAAATGGAGTATTTCTACCATGGAGAGAAATAAAAACATTAGCTTATTTAGATTCGTTTATATTAATGGATTAAAATCTTTCAAAATCACTTGTAATATTTAACACACACTATTGTACGACCCTCTTTTATTTTAAAACTATCAAAATAAAATGAATATCGTCTTTTCCAGCTGGTTCCCTCATAATTATGAATAAAGAAATTTTTTCTACACATCGCGCCACTAATTCTAACCATGCATTCATCGTGTTTGTTGGGATTGAGACTATCCAAGTCTCGAAATCCCCGATTAGAGTGAATGGAAATAACCTTATCTTCAATGCGTGTTTATCGACTTCTGGAGGTGTCAATATGTTACACATCTTGTTGAATCTTCAAACATGGATGAATGAGGTTTTGTGTGGAAGACCTTCAAAAAATCATACTGTGTGTAGCATCTGAAACATGATTGGCTTGAGCTCCAACTGAGCTACCGAGGTCTCCACCTTTTTGCTAGTTATGTTCGAATTCTCTCATGGAAATGGTGTTGATTGCATCTGTGCAGTGGTTGGTCCACTATGAGATAATGAAGTGGCCAAATCAGTTGGATCCATTCTAAGTGATCTCTGATTTTCCTCTTCGGTTGTGTGTTTTTTTTTCTTCCTCAACCCGAGGATGGTATCCTCTATCTCAGGAATGTGCTCAAGAGGGGATTTCCCTCACTTAATGTTTTGCCTTCAACTATAAGAATGAAAGTGAAGTCAGGTCAACCGAGATAGGAACATCTGAAATAAAAAACGTGCCAAAAATAATAATAATAAACCGAATTGCGTTGCCAGTCCCCGCAATAACACCAAGAAATTGACGGACAATAAGTGTACGTGTTAAAATAAGTGTTTAAAATGAATGTCTAAGCGCAAGCATATACTGTCACAAGTAATAAAGTATGAAAAATATTCCAAGTATCGAGTCCTTTGAGACTGGTCTTGAATTCAGTTTAGAATAAATAAAGATATAACAAGTGTTTGCGAACAAAATGAGAGAAAAATGTAAGGTAACCAAGTAATAATGTGATTGATTGAGGGTGATGGTGAATATATTCAAAGTAGAGATGGGACTTTGACCCGATTTAAACCACTATTCCTGAAGGTATTAACCATGCGACCGCATTACTCACCATATTACTTACTTACTTATGAACTTTGAGTTCAGCTTCCATTCGACCTCTGTGAGTATACCTCTAGGATAGCCATTAAACCTCTATTCTTAGGGCTAATGCAAACTCGGATGAATCATGCACACAACTCTTTAATCCTATGGTGTGCCTCTTATTCCTAAGGTCACGTGACGACTAAACTACCATGTTAATTTGAGTAGCTAGTTCAAATGAACAAGACTGAATTGCATTCAACGAGAGAAAATCATAGAGTAATTGAAGCTTTATAAGATTAAAAACACTTCATTCCTAGGGCATCCACCAGATCGAATCCCTAGGGAAATTAGTTCATAATAAAAATAAATGAAACCTTCATTGATGTGAAATTCATAATTACAATTATGGATGAGTATCGGTAGGTCGGGGTCGGTTTTCCGCCAGAACCGACTAGGTCGATTTTCTGCATAATGAAAATCGACCACTTTTGCTTGGTTCACAAAAAGATCGACTGACCGGTCCGTCGGTTAACCAACGCTGTTTTTTTTAATAAATTAATTTACTAACTTTTAAATCATTTGTAAGTTTTTTACCTACAATGGATCGGAGGTATACGGTCTGCCTTTCTTAATTTTTCTTTTATTATTTATTAGTTTTTAAAACTTAAATAGTTAATTAATTTTTTAAAATTTTCATTTTCTTTTGTACATTTTTTTTAGTGTACTGTACACTTTATTTAAAATCTCATTTCCAATAATAAATTCACTCTGGTTTTTGTTTTTGTTTTTTTTTTTTTGAAAAAATAAATTCACTCTAAAAATAAGTCTCAATCTTATTCAAATATTCCTCACATAAATCATAAGTTGTAAAGTTGCTTGAAGCATATAAAATAAAATGTCATGAAAGTATCCATATTTCATGCTTCATAGTAGTCTGATAGAGATTCAAAATAGAAAATTTAATTTCAAATAAAGAGATAACATAAAACCCAAAATTCAAATACATTCTTCAAAGATATTAAAAAATAGAACATCAAATCGACATCTTCGCAAAATCTTCTAGTTCGTGAATGTTTTTTTCTCCATCCATGACAACTCGAAATCCTATAGAATCAGACGAAAAAAAATGAAATATAACATTAAAGATTTAAAAATTATAAATACAAAAACAATTAAAGAAATAATTAAAACCAATACTGTTTTCAAACATTGAATCTTCTTCTTGGTGAAGTTCAAGTTCTATTGGGTTAGAATTTAGTCAGTTTTGCGTGCATATAAGAGCCTCCACAACTCTTGGAGCCAATGAACAACGGGACGAGTTAACTACACATTCTTCAATACTGAAAGCTGACTCAGATGCTACCGTAGATACTGGAATTGCTAAAACATCCATACTTCTACGAGTAAGAACTTCAAATCGATGATCATTCTGCTTCCACCAACAAAATATGTCAAAATTACCATCATCATTGGCAATGGTTTCCAACAAATATACATCGATCTCTGACTCCTTATCAAAAGTAGTAGTCTCGACAGTTTTAAATATTTCTCTTACATCATAGTCTTCATTCCCATTCTCATCCACATCTATTGTTTTAACTGTATCAGCAGCAATTAGTGTACTACTACTAGCACTACCACCACTGACACTACCACGAGCAATACTTGATCCATTACTGTATTCATGAAAGAGACGTCTGAAAACATGTTGCATTGAATTCGTCATAGTTTTAGACATGTCTGCCCAAAAGAAGGTCGTTCAACAATATGTTAGAATGTTCAACTTATATCGAGGATCCAACACTACAACAATACACAACAATATATTGTTCTTCTTATCATTTTGGAGTCCCCAATACTTATCAAATTTAGCCTTCATTCCCTTAGCCATACTAGAAAGCAATTTATTTTTACTACAAATATTCAATTTTATACAATTCTAAATAGTAGAAATTTGATAGAAAACCAAATTAGAAGTAGTGTATAAAGAGCCTGAGATTTTCAATGTTACATTGTAGAAGACTCTAAAAACCCACATCAACATCCTAGCATTATCCCAATCATCTTTCCCAGGTGGTGAATTATTCTTATAAACATCTTCAACATCCTCTAACCTTTCAAAAGTCATCGCAAACTTTACAGCAACCTCAAACATAAAATAGGTGGAGTTCCATCTAGTGCGAACATCAAGACCCACAACACTTTTACAAGAAATCTCGGCAGTTTCAACACACTTCTTAAATTTCAACAGACGTGCATGAGAAGACATTACAAATCGAACAACATTGCGAATTCTACTAATTGAGTTATTATGTTCCTTTAAAGCATCACACAGAATCAAATTTGGTATATGTGTGCACAACATCTAACACATGCAGAAAATTGTCATCACATATTAACCCCTTACTAAATCTCTTGATAAGATAACCCACAACAGTGTCATTCGAACTAACATTATCCACCGTCAAAGTCATAACTTTATCAATCCCCCAATCCTTCAAATTCATTTCAACAATCCTATATCACCTTTATGATTCTCAATTTGACAAAAGTTAAGAATTCGTTTATGTAATTTCCAATGAACATCAATGAAATGCGCAATCAATACCATATAGTTTATATTTTGTCCCGAAGTCCAACAATTCGTAGTAAGAGAAACTTTATACTTACTTTTTACAAACATGTCTTTTAAACATTGTTTCTCACTAACGTAAATCTTAAGGACATCATTAGCCATGGTAAATCGAGATGGAATAACAAACCTAGACTGAAGCGAACATGTTAATTTATCGATAAATCTTCGAAAACCTTTACCCTCCACAAACTTAAATGGCAATTCATCTAAAATTAGCATTTCACCCAAAGTTTTCCGACAACTCAGTAAATCAAATGACTCACATACAAGTTTGGTACGACAATCCTTATCTTCTACTTCTTTAGGTTTGAAAGTTAATGTCTTTTGAGATAGATATCTATTATTCCTTTGGTAGGGGTACTTTTTACAAACTTCTATGTGATGCTTCATAGTTCTAGTCTCATTACGCTTAGAATGTCATGCATAAACATTTCCACAATATTTACACTTAGCATAAGGGTTATTAAGACCCCCTTTAATCTTCTCAAAATGGTCTCAAACGATAGATACTATCATATTATTACGTTCTTTGTTTGGTAGGTTCTCATAAACATCCTCAAGATCAAGATCGATGGTAGCTTTGCCTTTGCATTTTCTTTTCATAGTCTCCTTCGTAGTATTTGTAGTTGTAGCATCAAGTTTTGAATTATCCATGTGTGCTGTCAAAATCAGAATAAAAAACTCAAATTAGTAAGGTGAAATTCACTAAAAAAAACTTACGAGAATGAGTAATGTTCAAAATCCTAATATAAAGTTCAATGAAGCCACCACAATATAAAAAAAATAGTAAGGATAAGGAAAGTGAGTAACATTGTGCAAAATAGTAATATATGATCGAAATTCTAGGTAGGAAAAATCCATATAAAGTCATAAAGATATGGTTGGCTTCCTAGGATCATAGAAGTTTCATTCACATTTACATTAGTAAACAAACCACACAGTTTGTTTATCAATAATCAACAAGCTAGTTTACATTTTTCAACATCCATATAGCAAACCAACCATACATGTCACATAGTTTGTTTATCAATGTTTACTATTTTTTCAACATCTATATAGCAAACCAACCATGCATAGTAATTGTGAGATGAGATAGAGGTTGTAATAATCAACAAAATTTCATTTTTCAACATCCATATAAAGTCATAAAGATATGGCTGACTTCCTAGGATCATAGAAGTTTCATTCACATTTACATTAGCAAACCAACCACACAGTTTGTTTATCAATAATCAACAAGCTAGTTTACATTTTTCAACATCCATATAGCAAACCAACCATACATGCCACATAGTTTGTTTATCAATGTTTACTATTTTTTCAACATCTATATAGCAAACCAACCATGCATAGTAATTGTGAGATGAGATAGAGTTTGTTTATGAATTATATGGAGGAAAATTCAGGTTTTTATATAGCAAACCTTACTATTTACTGTTTTTTTTATATCATTATTTTGCATAATTTTACTCACTCGTCTTGTCTTGACCCTTAAAGTTAATGTTTTAGAAATTTACTTTAAAACAGGGGATGAAACGCCAAGTGAAGGAATTGTGGGATGAAGGTTGAAATTGGACAATGTGTGAAATGGGAATAGAGATAGAGGCTGAAATTGGATGCGCTGGACCGCCGAGCGAGCGAAGCGATGGACCGAGGAAGCAAAGCTTTGTCTGATAAGTGATAGGTACAGTCATAGAGGAAACCAATGACAGAGGGAACTCAGGGGAGGGAAGCGTGAGCCGACGATGCAGTGGAGCGAGCTGAGCGACCGAGGAAGCAAAAACCGAACTGAGCGAAGTGATGGTCGATGGAATACCCACGACGACGCTGACGATGGAGGGAGAGTTCAAATTTTTTTGGCGCCGTCTGGTTTGCTGAAGCTGAAGCAGCGGGAAGAGAAGTCAGAAGGCCGAAAGGTGTGGATGGAGAGGTGGAGTGGAGGTAAGGTTTCATAATTGCCAATTAAAAAGAAACTAAAACTCTAAAAAAAAACGTGTTATTTATTTTAATTGGAAATTTCATTTTTTTTTATTAAATATTAATAGTACAGATATATGAAATTTTAAAAAAAAGCATTAACATATGTCGGTCGGTTCTTGACATTTTAGTTCAACCGACCGACAAGTCGGTTTTGCAATCTGCAAAACTGACTCTGACCACCTATACTCATAAACACCGCCCGACCTCGATTCGGTTGGTCAGTTTAGTTTTACGGTTTCATTTTTTCACCTCTAATTACAATGCAAAATTTAAATAAGGAAAATTACAATTGAATGAGAAAACAACTAATCTAGAATTCGAAAATTACAAAGTGAAAAAATTGCAAAAAGTAAATGAAGGTAAAACGATCTACTCTAAGAAAGCAAGTAGGATTGAATGAGGAACGCAAGCTTTGTCAAGGCTTGACCACATCCTCAATCCGATTAATCCAACCACTTGCAAGCTTAAGAGAGGGTGATTTAATGAAAGAGCTTGTTCGTAGGAATACAACTAGCTTTGTTTGCGTAGTGTGATACCGGGAGGGAGACACTTATAGATTCCTTTACTTAGATTCAATACGATGAGTAGTTGGGTGTAACACTAGCACCTAGGGGTAACACCAACATTACGGTAGCCGAGAAGCTGAGTCTTATCCTTTTCTCTAACGATTTACTATTGCGTTTTAATGTTTTATTGTTTTTCTTTTATTCTTGCTTTTACTTTACTGCACACAAAACAATCCAACCAAACATATTTAATAAATTGGTTATCATTCTATAGCGCATTATTTATTCGGTTGTTATTTTCGATAAACGCTTTAATCATCATTTTTCCCTGTGGATTCGATCTCGAAATTCTTTATATTCCACTTTATTACTTGTTGGCAAGATTCGGTGTGTTTTTACTTTCTAGCGTGGCAATTGATTTCACCTGTTGGCGCGTCACACAACATCAATTATATTTCTGCTACAATATCAATTATATTTTTGCTACAACATCATATATTTCTTCTCACCACATTACCATCAAGTTTTTAGCGTGGTTGTCGGGGATTAGTTTATAAATTTTACTATTTATCGATAATTTCAATTGTTTACTGCTGCGTTAGAGATTTCATCTCGAGGGTTTTCACCTGTGTTATCTTGGCCCTTTAGGTGAATGTTAGTGCATGTGTGACACATATTACATTGAATGAAGCACATTTGACCTAGAGATTGATTGAACCTTCTACCATAGAAGGAAAGCCAACGCATAAAACAAAGCTGGAGCATGGTTGTCAACATGAAAAATGAGAATCCTAAAGCACCAGACCGACTAGCGCACATAAACCCCATGTTATTAGCTGAGACAAAGACAAAGGAATCAGGGATTAACTCGTGTATTGTTATACCACAAATTGAGGCAGAAAGATTTGAGTTGAAGTTTGTCATGTTTCACATGCTTTCCATTGCAGGATAGTTTGAAGGCGATGAAAAAAAAGACCTTCATTCTCACTTGAAGTCATTTTTTGATGTATGCTTTAAGTTTATTATTCATGGGGTAACAACTGAAGCACTTCAATTGATGTTATTCCCATACTCATCAAGAGGCTACGCTAAAGTGTTGTTGAATTCGTAACCAACGGGATCAATCACCAATTGGAATGAATTGGCTGGGAAGTTTTTGGAGAAATACTATCCACCCACTGCCAATTCTAAGTTGCGCTGGGATATTATGAGATTTGCTCAAAATGATGGCGAAACGCTCAGTGTTGCATGGGAAATATTTAAACATCTACTCAAGAGATGCCCCCACCATATTTTTCCTAATTGTCTTCAAATTGAGATACTCTACGGAGGCTTGAACAAAAATTCACGAGTATTAACAAATTCTTCAGCAAATGGCATGTTGATTAGAAAAACATTTAATGAAGCGTATGCGATCCTTGACTGCATTTCGAGAAATGATGATGAATGGAGATCTATCGATGATAGAAGGTCCCTGATAGCAGCGACTGACACATCAAAAATAGTTGGCGCATCAAAAGCGGTTACACCATAAAAAAACGACTAGCACATCAAATGTTGAGATAGGACAAATGGCTTACATGCAAGCACAAATTGCTACACTAACTAACCTAGTGAAGTCATTGTCCACACAACCACTGTCGTATTGAAGCAAGTTGAAGCGCTAGCCTGTGTATATTCGCAGATAATCATGAATACACGAGTTGCCCATCTAATCCTGAGTCAATCTATTATGTGGGGCAACATAATTCCAACCACAAAAAAAAAAATTCTAGAGCATATAACCCAGGGATGAATTATAAAAAAAAATCATAGGGTGGAAACGAAACATCTATTGTGCCACAAAACAATGGAAACTACCAGCACATGACTCAGATTACTCTTAGCGCACCACCTTCTAGCAAGTTTGAATCCTTAATGATAGAGTACATGGCGAAGAATGACTTGCTCATCCAGAAGCCAAGCATCATCCTTGAAAAATCTGGAGATTCAAATGGGGCAACTAGCCAACGAATTGAAAAGTCGGCCTGTTGGCGCATTGCCTAACAACACAGAAGCGCAGGAGAAAAATAGAAATGAGTAGTGTTAAGCTGTTGCACTAAGATTTGACCGTAAGTTGGAGAATAATGCGCCAGACGAAGAAGAAAAAGGGGAAGGTCATCTCAAAGCATCATCCAATGTGCCTAGCGCAGCGCCCAGTAGTAACAAGAGTCAGAATAAATCAGACACGCACCAGACCATTGTTGAAGAAGAATGAAGACCACCACCTCCATACCCACAACGCCTTAGAAAGAAGAATGATGACTCTTAGTTCAAGAAATTCATAAATGTACTCAAGCAATTGCATATCAACATTCCGCTTGTTGAAGTGCTAGAGCAGATGTCAACTTATGCAAAATACTTGAAGGACATCCTCACGAAAAAGAGGCGTTTGAGAGAATTTGAAACCGTAGCATTAATAGAATGTTGTAGCGCCATGCCGAAAAGAAAATTCCATAAAAAAATGGAAGACCCAGGGAGCTTTATAGTTCCTTGTTTAATTGGTGGAAAAGGGGTGGGTATATCACTTCGTGACCTTGGAGAAAACATCAACTTGATGCCCCTATCCATCGTTAATAAATTGGGGATTGGTGAAGCAAGGCTTACAACAGTCACGTTGCAGCTTACTGATAGATCTATAGCGCATCCAGAAGGTAAAATTGAAAATGTCCTAGTGCAAGTTGATAAGTTTATTTTTCCAGCAGATTTCTTGATCTTAGACTACAAAGCAAATCTTGATGTGCCAATTATTTTGGGGTGCCCATTCTTAGCAACTAGAAGAGCATTGATTGACGTGAAAAAATGAAAGCTTACCTTGCGGGTTGGCGACCAGAGCATCACTTTCAATGTTCTTAATGCGTTAAGATATCAAGACGGGCTGGAAGATTGCAACGAAATTTTTGTGCTGGAGCATGTTGTGAGGTTGCCAGTACAAAAGAATGGTGTTGATGCACCAACATCCAAGCCTCTGACCAAAGCCATGATGAAGCAGTTTTTCTTAGCACAAGCTAAGAAATGGAAGAGAAAGTGGCACGCCAAAAAGAAGAAGGACAAAGAGTTGAAGGTATGGACGGAAATTCAGAAGAAGAATGTAGTTTCTAAAGTTGAGGCAATAACGTATGAATTGGAGAGAGGCAAAAGCTCTTGGCTCCTTGAAGCGCCTTGACATGAAATGAACAATAAGGGAGTGGCCAAGAGCATTACTTGAGGATCTTAAGGGCTAAAAATTTGTCACAGACACACTCTTTCTCTGTTTTATTTTTCCTTGTCGTTTATTTATCCTTTATTGCTTCTTTTAGTTGCCTTCTAAAAGCGGTTTTGAGAAAGTTTAGTCCTAACACATGCTGGTTTTGGTTGATGTTGTAGTAACTGACACTGTGCATTTGATAGTTAATGTATGATTTTTTTAGCGTTGCGCCAACATCATACTATGCTAGGAGAAAAAAAGGGAAATATTTCGAGTAATTCATCATGAATTTATGATGTCTCCTATTTGAAATGATTATTTTGCATGCTTTTTATATTTCAATATCTTAGTCGAAGCATGAGTTTCTTTTTGTCACCTTTGTGATAATGTGTTAAGAAAATCTTGTGCTCGAGCCCTTGTGTTTCTTTTTCTTCTTGTTTGATTTACCTTTGCCGATGATGATACTATACGCTAGGTTAAAGACCAACTTATCTTTGTTTTAGTCTGCCTTTGTCTGAACTCTCAATAGATATTTCTTTCCCTTTAGATTGAAATAGCCTAGTGGATCCTATAATCTAGTGCATCCTTTCAATTAGCCAATACGTTTATACTTGTCTATTGCGACAAACACACTAGTAGATTTCATTCCCTATGTTGTACACAAATTTAAGTTTGGGGTCCAATGAGGACATTGTCCATTGTAAGTTTAGGGGTGTGAGCGCATGAGTGCAAGCGTGTTATTAGCTAAATGTTGTAAGTGCACTTCTCTGTTCAGTATATAAAAAAAAAAAAAGAGAAATAAAAAAGGAGTACTTCACTTTCCGAGTTAGGAAATGAATATGCGCGAGAGTTACCTAGAGACGCGCTAGCTGTAGCTGAATATTATTCATCAAAATCGATAGAAGCGAGGCTAACCTTATTAAAGGGTTCACGTGGCCTTAAGAGGACGCAGTAGCCATAGCTAGATATCATGCACTAGACATGCGGGTAAGTTGGAACGAAGTTGATGCATATGAAAAGGTTTGCCTTTGATAAAAAAAAAACAAAAAACTAAACAAATGTTCATTCTAGCGCTATGGTTGTAAATGTTGTAAAAGTGTTAGCACACTAATCGAGTTAGGAGCTTAGAGCAAACTAGTTTTTAGGAAGCACTTTAGAAAGAGAGTTGGGTGAAAACTAAGGTAACGAAGAAATGTACATCTTGAGACAATTTAGGCAAAACCAAGTTTAAATTGAGATGACTGGACTTTTTCTTTACATTAGGGTTATACACTGTGGTTTAACGCTTTAGGGATGGACATGAGAATGTACTTGCAGCATTGCTTGAGGACAAACAAGAGTTCAAGTTTGGGGATTTGATACCGTGTCAAGTTATTTAGCATCTAAAATGGACATATTATTGCCCTCATTGCATAATAAGAGCTCTAGTATTAATCATTTCAATCTACATTTTACTAAAATTGCATGCACTAGATGCAACTAAGGTATAAAATGTCGATGTCGATGGAAATATCGAGACCTCTGGAAATGTAGACATAAATATTGATATAAAATGTCGATGCAAATGGATATTTCTGGAAAAATACAAAAAACAAAAAATTCAAAACAAAATTTTAAATTAATAAATAAACATTTTACTCCATTTAAATGAGTTAACTTACTTATTATCAATATTATATTCACCATAATTTCATTTTTATGTTATTTTTGTTAATATCTCATCGATTTTTTTTATGATATAATGAAAATATTGGGTCATCCCTATGTCGATGTCGAACCCATGGACATGTGAAAATGTCGATGGAAATATCGACATGTCGACGAAAATTTGATACCTCAGCTGCAACATGTGCTAGAAAGTGTTTTTTTATTATTGAAAATTATTAAAAATCAGATAAATCTATGCTAGAATTGGTACTTTGCTATTATTTAAGGAAATGGAAAAAAATGTCAGAGTCGCTAGTGCATCTGACAATCGGTTATCGCGTTCTATGACAGCGTCTAGCACATCACGCAAGCGTCTACCGCCGCGCTAGGAAATATTTATCCAAGTAAAACGTCGTTTTCCCTTGTAAGAAAATCAGGGAGCAGGCGGATATGGTGCAGAACGTGGATGAGGACCGACAATAAAGCAAATATTCATAAATGCGTCTACAACATCTGACAAAAGCACCTTCAACGTCTACCAAAAGTTGTATGGTGCATCTGCAATAAAGCAGCCTTGTCTGGAGTGCCTGAAGCATTTTGGTTGGCTGAAATTCTCTATTTAAGGAGCTCTTTGACCATTTTAGGGGAAGTCCGATTTTTGGGGATTCTTGGGTCTTGGTATTCTTCTTCTTCTCCATTGTAGCACCTCAAGATTGAAGGTGGAAGTGACATCCCACCATTGAAGAGCTCAAGGAAAGCTTGCTTTCTTGTCCAAATCAGTGCGTCAGGAATCGTTCGTCACTTTTTCTACGTATTTACCTACTATTTTATTTATGATTTTCTTTATATTTATGTTGTTTTCATCTTCCATCATGAACTAATTTAGTTTTCAAGACTTTGCTCAAGACCCTTAATGTTGTAATCATCTTTATGTTCTAGTTTAAACACATATGAATCATCATATTGAATCTTCTTCTTAGAGTTATTTTCTTTGATGTTGCTTTTGTCTGTCCGATCAACTGATAAAAAAAACTAGCACGCTCTAGTTATCGGGAGGTACGAGGTGTGTGGAAATACTCAAGTTGAGAGAGAATGAACGTATTATTTCACTAGGTTGTTTTAGGATTAATCCAACCACTTGCAAGCTTAAGAGAGAGCGGTTAATGAAACAACTAGCACGTAGGAATACAACTAGCTTTGTTTGTGTAGTGCGATACCGGGAGGGAGGCACTTGTATATTCCTTTACTTAGATTCAATACGATGAGTAGTTGGGTGTAACGTTAGCGCCTAGGGGTAACACCAACATTAGGGTAGCCGAGAAGCTGAGTCTTATCCTTTTCTCTAACGATTTACTATTGTGTTTTACTGTTTTTCTTTTATTATTGTTTTTACTTTACTGCACACGAAACAATCCAACCAAACATATTTTATAAATCGGTTACCATGCTATAGCACATTATTTATTCGATTTTTCTTTTTGATAAACGCTTTAATCATCACTTTTCCTTGTGGATTCGATCTCAGAATACTGGATATTGCAGTTTATTACTTGTTGGCACGCTAATGTATACTTGCGCTAGCGCGTTAGGTGGCTAGATTTTGTGTGTTTTTACTTTCTAGCGCGTAAATTGATTTCACCTGTTGGCACGTCACACAACATCAATTATATTTTTGCTACAACATCACATATTTCTTCTCACCACATCACCATCATCAGTCCCTAGTGAACCTTTGGTATCCTTGTTGACAATTTTGGTCATTAGTCTTTATCGACTATTACTTGGGGTGTGGCCCGGGTATTTTCCTTGGAATGACCTATCAAACCTTTTGAGCTGATTTCGGGCTTTCCATGATTAATCTTGGTGATCTATTTTAGGTGTGTCTCGAATAACTGCCTTGGAATGACCTACCAAACCCTTTTGGGTTGATTTTTGGCTTTCTAACACTTAATTAAATCTATAAATTTTCTGAAGTGTGATTCATACATTTATTATGGACTTAACTGTGGGTTATAAGCTAGTTGATTCTTGCTTATTGATTTTAGCCAGTCCCCTAGTTTTGGACCAAATGTCATTTATTTAGCCCCATACTCAAGAGAGATTTGAATATAAGAGCTTCTTGAGTATGCATGAACATGACTTTTCACCAAGAGATTAACCAAACCATGGTTTTTCTTTAATATATTTTTATAGGGGTTCAAAACACTTGGGTCGGTCTTGGCCTACTTAGGGGGGTCGAGGTTCTGATCGATTTCTTCTTCTTCTTCAACTTTTTAGGATTTGCTTCAACTTCTGCTGATTTTCAACCAGTATGTTTGGGTCGGCCTCGACCGCATGAAATTTATTGGTTTATTTGTGACACTATCTCCATCCCCATATGTGTGTTTAGGAAAATATTACTTTTAAGTAATTTTGGCCTCACCCTAGACCATTTTGTTTGAAGTTTTTGAGTTTTGATCTCAACCTCATCTATTGTAGATGACATGTCTGGCCTTTTTCTCAGCATTCGATTTTTCTACTTATAGTGGGGCCGCTCGACCACAGGTAATTAGTTTTTCTTTCCCTAGACGACACTTGCAAGAACCAACTACTAGAACTTAGTTTGATTTATTTCAAGGTTATGCGCTAATATTCATTGGAGATTGTTTGTGCATCCTTCACTAAACCTTTAAACCGAACCGGACTAAAACTAAAATCGAACCAGTTGAATTAGACTTAAACTTTAACTTAATCGAACTGCCGCATTGAAATTCGCCATTTACAACCTTGAATCCTGCGTTGTTGGTTCGTGAAAGATCGCTGACAAAAGAAACACGTCACTATATTAGAGCCTTTTGTCGTCGTTGACTGGAGTAGGTCGTCATTCGACACTAGTAGGCTGAATGGTAACGTCGATTCCTCGGTGCAGATATGAAACGCGTTGTGGTGAGATCGCACGATCGTCGACGACCAAGGTGCGTTGGTGATCGTCATCAACCAAGGGTTTGTCTTCGTCGTTGTTGTTCGAATCCTGCCGTGCGATTTTGTCGTCCACCGCACTAGGTCACCGGAGAAAGAGCCCATGGTCGGTTGTTGTAGCAAAGGGGAAAATGATGAAGATGACCCTAGGGCTTCATTTTTTTTCATTTTCTTCATTTTGTCTTTTCTGATTTTCTTGATGAACTATTGATGGACTTTTATTCAATTTGAGCCTTCATGTCTTCATTCTTGTTGTTCTTTCCTAGGGTTTATCTCTTATTTGGTTTGTGACTATGAATGTTTAATTCACTCATTGTGTTTTACCAAAATATGTTTTCCTTTGGCCAGATTATGAACTGACATGGTCTTGATTTTCTCAATTTTGTGTAGAGGTCTGCTCTATTCGAGTGTGTAAAGGTAGAACACTCTCGTTCCCTTAGACGATGCCAACTGTTGATGCCCAAATTCAGACAGTGAATGTTACCTGACCTTCACGTGGCTTCAACTATGAATTTGTTGATTGTTGGGACGAAGTGACCTGCAAACGAAGATTAGAAAGCACCCGCGTGGCACTTGCCACGTCTGCTCCGATTCTTAAGTCAGTATGAGAGGGAATTTGTAGATCAGAATGAACTTACTACTTTCTCCTGATTTTAGACGAGGGGTAGATCCACGTGCGAAAAAATGTGTCATTTCATAGCGGCGGATTGCAGTCACCCCTTAGGGTTGATCTAAGTGGGACAAATCGATCATGTTGGGTGGGTCGCCCTCGGCCTGGACGCCCACATCCTTGGTGGGCTTTCAGATCTCAATTGGTTGTGCCCTAAGCCTTTTGGTTGATACCTTGGACCTTGTGGTCTTTTTATGGGGTCGGCCTCAACCTTGACTTTATAGGCCAACTGCTTTCTTTCGGGCTTGACTCTTTCATGAGTCTACCTTGGGTTGTATGGGCCTAAGAAACAAATTTCTCTTCAAGATGACCTCTGGTTCGATTGAACCAACTTCTGGTCTAGTCTTTTTAATAACTCTTCAAATAAGAGTTATTTAGAAGTACTTTAGAAGATAAAATGAACCCTTATGACAAAACCCTTTGTATTCCTTTGATAATCTTAGGTTTTCTTCTTTGTATTTTTGCCTTGATTTTTCATTAGAATAGGATGTATTTATACAACATATTCTAACCCTAATTTCTCAAAATACATATAAATTCTAACTAGATACTAACTATTTCCTAAGATAGATAAATCCCTTAATACCCTCCCTCAAGTTGGAGCATGAAGGATCACAAATGCCCAACTTGAAAATAAGGTAAGAATAAGATAAAAAAAAATCTGCAGCTTCCGAACGCGGGTCGGTGTTGCAAACTTCAAGTCGATGCTCATTGCATCTTTAATTTTTCAGGAGCCTCCAAACGCGGGTTGGTGCTCCAATCTTCAAGTCCATGCCAACATGACACCTTTAAAATTTATGCGGGCTTCGCATCATCGCTTGACCACGCAATATCAAAAAAAAAATTTGCGAGCCTCCGAACGCGGGTCGGTGCTTCACAAATAAAATTTCATGGTTGTTGAAGGAGAGGACGAAGAATTTCCACCTCAGTGTTCCCTTCATTCATCATACACACGATCATGTGTGTTGGTTTTCGGTCACCAAAACTCAAATTTTTCATTTTTGACAGCAAAACAGCCATCAGTTTTTTTTTTTCGACACAGTATTCAAACCAAAAAAAAAAACAAAACATTTTTTTTTTCTTCATTTTGGCGGCAAAACGCCCGCCCGTTTCATTTTTTTTTTCTTTCTTTCTTTTCTTTTGTCTTTTTCCTCTTTCTCCTTTCTTTCTTCTTTCTTTCAGATTTTCAGATCTGTTTTTTTTTTCCATCATATTTTACCTTATCCTCACTTTATTTTCAAGTTGGGCATTTGTGATCCTTCATGCTCCAACTTGAGGGAGGGTATTAGGAATTATCTATCTTTGGAATTATGTTTATGCATTTATTTTATTACATGAGTATTTTAGCAAATTAAGGTTAGTTTAACTTGTATTTAAGCATCCTATTCTAATGAGAAAATCAAGAGGAAAACCTAAGATTATCAATGAGTTTTGTCATGGTATCAGAGCATCGATCTTAAACTCGATCATACAGAAACGCTTGGGCGGCGACGATTCCGCCGCTGCCGCCCAACTTTGTTCCTCCAATGTTGAAGTGAGTTTTGTCTACTTTCTTCAGAAGAAATGAAAAAAAAAAAAAAAAACAGATCTAAACCCGCCTTCGTTGGGTTGGTTTCTCACAAGTTAGAGAAAGATGAAAAAAAAAAACGATCTAGATCTAAATCAGCCGCCACCGCACCTCTATTCGCCGTTCGTCGGAGGTGAAGTAGTTGCCGTCTTCAAGAGCTGGTGGTCCAGCAACGCCGGCGTAGCTCGGGAGGAGCTCCGACGTAGGTAGTTTGTGCCTCTATTTCTTTTCTATGTTTTTATTTCTGTCATTCAAATATGATGAAAATAGATAATAGAAGAAAAGAAAAATAAGAGATGTAGATCTGAGTTGTTATTTTGAAAATTTGATGGAAAAAAAAATAAAAATCAGATCTGAAAATCTGAAAGAAAGAAGTGAGAAAAAGAAGAAGAGAAGGAGAACCAGAGTGGTGGAATAAAAAAAAAAAGAAGAAGATGAGATGAGCTGAGGTTTTGATTTTGAAAAAAAAAAAAAAAAAACTTCAGATTTGAAGTTGGCCACAGGATTTTGGTGAAGTGACTCATTTGAAAAAAAAAATTGAATTCTTTGGCGGGCTGTGTTGCCGCCCAAATGAAAAGAAAATATATATATATATATATATATATTCTGGATTATTATTATTATTTTTTTTTATTTTTTTTTTTGTCTTGACACTGGTTGTCCGAAAAAAAAAATTTAAAAAATTTGATGGCGGTTGTGCTGTCCGAAATGAAAAAAAAAAAAATTGGGTCTTTGGTGACTCAAACCAGCACACATGATCGTGTGTTCGATGAATGAAGACTGAGAGCGTTTGATTCTTCCTCTCGTTCGAATTACTGAAGAGTGTACTGAGGAAGCTCAAATTGTCCTCTATGAATGAAGGGAACACTGAGGCGAAAACCTCTCATTCGAATTACTGAAGGGAACATTGAGGTGAAAATTCTTCGTCCTCTCCTTCAATGATGAATGATGGGAACACTGAGGAGAAAACCTCTCCTTCGAATTACTGAAGGGAACACTGAGGTGAAAATTCTTCGTTCTCTCCTTCAAGAATCATGAGATTTAATCTGCCAGCACCGACCCGCGTTCGGAGGCTCGCAGATTTTCGTTATATTGCGTGGTCAAAACGATGATGCAATGTTCCGCATAAATTGAAAGATGTCATGTTGGCATCGACTTGGAGATTGGAGCACCAACCCGCGTTTGGAGGCTCTAAGAAAATTTAAAGATGCAATGTGGAGCATCGTCGACCTGAAGTTTGCAACACCGACCCGCGTTCGGAGGATGCAAATTTTTTTTCCCTTCACATTTTACGTTATCCTCACTTTATTTTCAAGTTAGGCATTTGTGATCCTTCATACTCCAACTTGAGGGAGGGTATTAGAAATTATCTATCTTTGGAATTATGTTTATGAATTTATTTTATTACATGAGTATTTTAGGAAATTAGGGTTAGTTTAACTTGTATTTAAGCATCCTATTCTAATGAGAAAATCAAGAGGAAAACCTAAGATTATCAATGGGTTTTGTCACCTTATGAGAGTAGTTGCTTGTAGAAAGGCTTAATTATGAGTTATTTGTGTCAAAGTACCTTGAGAACCAACTTTGAACCTCTTTTGCTTATTTTGTAAATATTGAAGCCTGAATTGTGAGTAAATAATGCTTTTATGGTTATTCAGGAGCTCACGGTTAAAGCGTACCAGCAAAAGGAACGCAAAGCTGAGATCTTTGGAATTGCGGAGCGCATTTAGGGAAGAACAAAATCTCCGCAGAAGTTGTACTATGTAACGTGCTTAGACAGTTTATGTCCCCTTCCATACAGACAAAAAAACAAAATGCTTTTCTATCATTCAATGAAATGAATTGTCCATTTTAGGCCAATTCTTTGGGAAACCCTAAGGATATATAAAGAAAATGATGAAAGAGGGGGAAAATAGGAGAATCATTATTGAAAGAATAACATTCTAAGGAGTTTTTACGGATTTTGGAAGAAGGAACATTCTCTTGGGGAAGAAGACCTTTTAGGGAAAGTTGAGAGCTTCGGTTTTCAAAACCATTCAAGGTGCTGAGCAAGGGTTTGATCGTCGAAAGGGAGCAAACATAGCATTGTAGTTGAAGACATCCTTCCGACGACTTCTGGAGCTTTTTCTTACTTCTTCTTCTTGTTCTTCTTTTTCTAGTAATCATTATTTTATCATTATTAGTGAGTTGTAATGGATAACTTTGTTGGTGTTGTTTATTTCTCTAGATTTATGAACTAATTTTCTAAGGGAAATGCTAAAAGTATGAGATAGTTTATGGTAGGGGTGTACATGGGTTGGGTTGGGTTGGGTTGAAGGGTTTTCTAACCCAACACGAAAATTTCGGGTTGGTGAATTTCCAATCCAACCCAACCCTTCAATTTTTGGGTTGGGTTGGGTTGGGTCGTCCGGTTGATCTTTTTTTTTAATTAACTTCATTAATCTTGTTTTTCCTTTCAAAATCACCATTAATTTTGTTCTACTTCACCACATTTTTTTTGTTTTCCCCGAGGTCTGAGAAGTCGTGAAATAAATGAATTAATTAGTGTAAAACATTACCAATCATCTAAAATGGGGTAAACAACAAATTACTATAATTTTTACAACATGAACATTGTTGCTTAAAACCTAAAACAATGACTATTTCCTGCCGTTGATTATATTACAAGAGAAAGTAAAAAGCACCTCATCTCGTTGAAAATACCCATCAATCATAACATAAAGAAAAGATAGAAAAATGATGGAATTAAAAGATTATCACCAATGACATTAGACCAAATCATTGACTTTAAAGTACGGGTAAAAACACTAATATCTTGATCTCAGTTTGCAAAAACTCGATTAGGAAAAAGAAAAGAACAACAACAAAAAATGATCTAACTAAATTCAGTTTATATGATGAGCAAAATCGTTACTACCTTTAAGTTTTCTACTTCCGCGGTCAAATCATCAATTTTCTTAGTATTTTCAACCAGAACTTGGGTTTCTTGTATAACAATAGGTCATTCTCCAATAGACGTCCATTCACATTAGAAGTCCATTCAGAAAAAAATTCTAAATTAAAATACCCACCAACTTAAATTGATGCAAATTGAGTTGATCAAAATACGCTCTAATACCAATTGATGGAGCGTATCACGCTGCGGAAGCAATTTTGGATCGTTGAAACTCTAATTTCATCAATTTAACAAATAGAAAACCTGCTCAAACAGCGGAATTAAGAAAAATTATAAAACAAACCCTTGTAGTTCTAAATTGCTTCAAGTCCACCGGTCGTTCCTCGTCACGAACTCTTCGAGCTTCCTCTCACGAACGCCCCGAGAACCACCCCAGGTAGTCCTGCTATCCTCGGCGTCATGCAACGGTGTTGTGGGACACCGAAAAAAAAAAAAAAAAAAAGAAGATGGAAGGGGAGTTGCAAAGACAAAAGCTCAAATGAGCTTTTTTTTTAGAACTTCCGAAATTCTACAAGAAAAAACAACAACCCCATTTTCCACTAAGCCCATTTAGCCATCTTATATATATATATATATATATATATCAACATATGTGCATGTAAGACACACACACATATATATATATATATATATATATAGATTTAATTATTATTATTATTATAAATAATAAAAAAATTATTTATTAAACTTTTTAATAAATAATATATATATAATTATTAATTAAAATTATTAATTATTAATTATTATTTAATTCAATATCAAATATTAATTAAATAATATGGTCAAACCCAGTTTTCCGAAAACTGACTTTTTTGCACATGAATCGTATTCATGTCATAGACCATTCTCATATTTAACTCATATTTAAATATGTCCATCATTCTTCCACAAGCTCAATTTGAACAATTCAAATTCTTTTTCTTTTTCTTTTCTCCTATATTGTTGCACGATGTTATCCGAGCTAGCCAGGAGCTCCAACGAAACGAGATTATCCGGTCAAAACTCTTTTAACCGAACTAATCAACATTCGTTAACCCCTTGAGACTCCACTATAGTATGAGGGTTGCACTCTTCTCACTGTAGATATATTATGTCCTTTGATATAACCGTCATGAGCAAGTCAACCCTTCACAAGTAGTTCGTAATCACAGCTGGGTCATTTAAACCGTTTAACCCTTGCATTACGTCTTGTTCCTTAAGTACCACTGACACCTCTAATGAACAATAGATTTGTGGTCCAACCAACAGATCAATTAACTCTCTCATCTCATGAGAGTGTGAGCGCTCATTGTTCAAGCCCCAGAGTCAGCTATTAAGGGAAAAACCTATCTACTAACCCTGAAGAGCGGGTTAAGAGTGAACTCCAATCTTGATGTACTATGTCCCTAACTACCTATTCGACTTTATCCCCAAGATGGTAGGCTTATTAAGTCGGCGCTTATGGGCCACTCTCACCCGTGCAAGTCAAAAGATACTTTCGAATAAGCAGGAGTTCATAGCGAGCTCATGATTAAGATCGAGTTACCTAGGCCATCATATGAAAATATCGGTCTCATCAGTAAACGGTGTTATAAAGAGAGAGCGACATATTTCGCGGTTCGGTCTTATGCAAACTCTTTGCACAGGACGCCCTCACTCGCACATCTCCATGTGAAACGATTCGGATCACATCGTTTTGTACAATACAAAGTGAGCCGCATCCAATAGTGTTACTAGGATAAGATACCCAGCCTTATCCGTATACTAAAGACCATTTTGACTGACTACTTGAGCCTGATCCACAATCATGTCATACATGAGGCTCAAGTACTCATATTTAGCCATGGGTGTTGGTCATTGATATAGGTTAACCTAAATCCGTTTCACTTTATTCCAGTAAACTCTTTTACTTAATAAAACTAATAACTCTTTATTCCAAATAGAATATTTACAAACATAACAATTTACAAACCACGAGTTTTAGGACATAAAACCCAACAAACTCCCACTTGGACTTAAATGTCTGTGGTGTACATGTTAGGTGGAGAAAACTAATATATCATATATCATGAAGTTTTCCCTCACTGTCCTCTCTAGAAACTCGGGGCCCTAGACTCTTCTAGGTGTCTCTCAAACACTTTAGCCATGAGAGACTTATTAAACTAATCAGCATGAAGTGCTGCGAGGCTTACCATGCGACCGTCACATCTCCTCACTGCACTAACTAAGAGCTCAACTTATAAAGTTTTGCTGTTTTACAAGCTGCAACAAGATTTAGCTACCACCGAGGAATCAACAATACAACTTTTGTATTCTATTCCCCGTTTGCACTTGGACAAAACTATAACCATAGTCCAATGATCACATCCAATTGGACTTTCATCTACTGACAGCGCCCACTGCACAACACATATCGGGTCATGTGTCTGCAAAGATACATACATCTGACCTGCAATATGTAAATGCACATGGGTGTGTCTCATATCCTCAACACTTGAGGTGTCTTAGGAAATCATTTCCATAGACCATCGAATATTAGCAACACTTTGTCAATATAAGATTTTTAGAGACAGCACTAGCGATTTGTTCTTACGACTCATATCAACTTGAATCCTTAGAACAAACTAAGCCTACCTTCAGATAAACTATTTGGGAGTGGGTCGCTAGTTTATGCTTAATTGTTAGAAGAGAAACCTACATCATTCTCAATGATTAGGACATGAACTACGGAAACAGACTATGAAAGCTACAACATTGACTAAACCCTAGTCAAACAAGGTTTGTCAAACTATTGTTTAATGCCATAAGATTTTATCACAATATCAAACCTTATAATTCAGGACGAAGATGCTTACTCCAATTCATAAATGAATTGAATAAGCTCGCAAAACATTTGTTATTTTTCCTCGAATTATGAATCTTTCTGGTTGAGACTTATAAATACTCAGATCAAGTTTGCAAGTCTTGACATCCATTTGCCTTATTCTATCAAAATAGAACAGGGCAATGGATAAGAGTTATCTATTTAACTTACACCTGGCAACAAGAGAAAAAAAGTATACCCAATAAACCCTTTCTCTTCGGGACAGTCTCTTTACCAGAAAGTCAAGCCATAAAGGTTTTCACCTTAGTGGCTTGGTCTCAATACCATCCAAAGATTCATGGTTTTGAGCCATTCGACCTTGTCTATGTGATCCATTGTTTGTTTAGAGACAATGAATCTTCAATGTCATCATCAAGTATGATAACTTTGAGTTTAAAACAAACCAATACAGCGGGCTGGGTTTGTCCAACATCCCTCCCACTGCATTGAGGCTTTCTCAACAGTTGAGAAACTCCAGTTTGATCAACAACCATTGTTGAATTCAACTATAGTTTTGTTATTAAACCTGTAAGTCTTGATGGAGCGACATGTGCAGCGGAAAGCGATTTTGGACCGATGATACTATAATTTCATCAATTTAACAAATAGAAAACATGCTCAAAAGACGGAAATAAGAAATTTAGAATACATACCCTTGTAGTTCCAATTTCTTCAAGTCCGCCAGTTGTTCCTCGTCACGAACTCTTCAGGCCTCTTCTCACGAACGTCCCGAGGACCACCCCAGGTAGTCCCGCTATCCTCGGCACCAAGCAACGGAGTTGTGGGACTCCGAAACCAAGAGACAAGAATAAGAAAAGAAGAAGAAAGAAGAGAAGAAAGACGGCAAGAAGCAAACAAATGGCTGAATTTTTCTTTCAAGTTCGTAAACCCCTCTGCCTTTTCTCAAATTGAAAACCTTTTTTCAATTTTTACTTCATTCCACAGCCCCCTCCCTCTCCCTCTTTAGTTATACATATATATATATATATATATATATATAAATAAATAAAGACACATTTATATATAAATATATATATATATATTTAATTATTATTATTATTAAAAATAATAATAATAATTTTATTTATTAAACTTTTTAATAAATAAAATATATATATATATATATATATTTATTTATTAATTAAACTTTTTAATTAATAAATATTATTTAATTCAATTTCAAATATTAATTAAATAATATAACTAAACCCGGTCTTTCCGAAAAATCGATTTTTTTCACATGAATCTTATTCATGTTTTAGGCCATTCTTATATTTAAATCATATTTAAATATGTCCATCCTCCTTTCATACACCGAATTTGAACAATTCAAATTCTTTTAATTTTAATTTTCTCTTATACTGTTGCACGACGTTATCCGAGCTAGCCAGGAGAACCTAAAGAACCTACAGATCATGAACTCCAACGATACGAGATTATCCGGTCAAAACTCTTTTAACCAAACTAATCAACATTCGTTAACCCCCAGAGACTCCACTATAGTCCGAGGATTGCACTCTCCTCACTGTAGATATATTATGTCCCCTGATATAACCGTCACGGGCAAGTCGACCCTTCACAGGTTGTTCGTAATCACAGCTGGGTCATTTTAAACCGTTTAACCCCTGCATTACGTCTTGTTCCTTAAGTACCACTGACACCTCTAATGAACAATAGATCTGTGGTCCAACCAACAGATCAATTAACCCTCTCATCACATGAGAGTGTGAGCGCTCATTGTTCAAGCCCCGGAGTCAGCTATTAAGGGAACAATCTATCTACTAACCCTGAAGAGCGGGTTAGGAGTGAACTCCAATCTTGTTGTACTATGTCCCCAACTACCTATTCGACTTTATCCCCAAGATGGTAGGCTTATTGAGTCGGCGCTTATGGGCCACTCTCACCCGTGCAAGTTAAAGGATACTATCGAATAAGCAGGAGTTCATAGCGAGCTCAGGATTGAGATCGAGTTACCTAGGCCATCAAATGAAAATGTTGGTCTCATCAGTAAACGGTGTTATAAAGAGAGAGCAACATATTTTGCGGTTCGGTCTTATACAAACTCTTTGTACAGGACGCCCTCACTCGCACATCTCCATGTGAAACGATTTGGATCACATCGTTTTGTACAATACAAAGTGAGCCGTATCCAATAGTGTTGCCAGGATAAGGTACCCAGCCTTATTCGTATACTATAGACTGTTTTGACTAACTACTTAAGCTTGATCCACAATCATGTCATACATGAAGCTCAAGTACTCATATTCAGCCATGATTGTTGGTCATTGGTATAGGTTAACTTAAACATGTTTCACTTTATTCCAGTAAACTCCTTTACTGAATAAAACTAATAACTCTTTATTCTAAATAGAGTATTTACAAACATAACAGTTTACAAACCACGAGTTTTAGGACATAAAACCCAACAAACTCCCACTTGGACTTAAAAGTCCGTGGTGTACATGTTAGGTGGAGAAAACTAATATATCACATATCAGAAGTTTTCTCCCACTGTCCTCTCCAGCAACTCGGAGCCCTAGACTCTTCTAGGTGTCTCTCAAACACTTTAGCCATGAGAGACTTAGTAAACCAATCAGCATGAAGTACTACGAGGCTTTCCATGTGACCATCACATTGATGGAGCGGCATGCGCAGCGGAAAGCGATTTCGGACCGATGATACTCTAATTTCATCAATTTAACAAATAGAAAACATGCTCAAAAGACGGAAATAAGAAATTAGAATACATACCCTTGTAGTTCCAATTTCTTCAAGCTCCGTCGCACGTTCCTCGTCACGAACTCTTCCGCCCTCTTCTCACGAACGCCTCGAGGACCACCCCAGGTAGTCCCGCTATCCTCGGCGCCGCGCAACGGAGTTGTGGGTCTCCGAAACCAAGAGAGAAGAAAAAGAAACAGAAGAGGAAGAAGGAGAACCTTAAGGCAGAGGGGTGATGAAGAAGTTTTTTTAATTTTTTCACTTCAGCCAAGTTCATCCTCCGATTGATTTGAAGAAGAAGCAAAAAACCAAAATGAAAACCCTTTTCATTTTGTTTTAACAACCCCACTGCCTTTTCTCTTTTTTTTCTTAAACTTAGCCATTAAGTAAGCCATATATATATATATAATTATAAATATTATTATTATTAAAAATAATAATAATAATATATTTATTAAACTTTTTAATAAATATAAAATATATATATATATATATTTATTAATTAAACTTTTTAATTAACAAATATTATTTAATTCAATATCAAATATTAAATAAATAATAAGGCTAAACCCGGTTTTCCGAAAACCGACTTTTAAACACATGAATCCTATTCTTGTTTTAGGCCAATCTCATATTTAAATCATATTTAAATATGTCTATCCTCCTTCCATAAACCGAATTTGAACAATTCAAATTCTTTTTCTTTTTCTTTTCTTTTATACTGTTGCACGGCGTTATCCGAGCTAGCCAGGAGAACCTAAAGGACCTACAGATCATGAGCTCCAACGATACGAGATTATTCGGTCAAAACTCTTTTAACCCGAATCAATCAACTTTCGTTAACCCCCGGAGACTCCACTATAGTCCGAGAGTTGCACTCTCCTCACTGTAGATATATTGTGTCCTCTTGATATAACCGTCATCGGTAAGTCGATCCTTCACAGGTTGTTCGTAATCACAGCTGGGTCAATTAAACCGTTTAACCCCTGCATTACATCTTGTTCCTTAAGTACCACTGACACCTCTAATGAACAATAGATCTGTGGTCCAACCATCAGATCAATATAACTCTCTCATCACATGAGAGTGTGAGCTCACAATGTTCAAGCCCCGGAGTCAACTATTAAGGGAACAACCTATCTACTAACACTGAAGAGCAGGTTAGGAGTGAATTCCAATCTTGCTGTACTATGTCCCCAGCTACCTATTCGACTATATCCCCAAGTTGGTGGGCTTATTGAGCGGGCATTCCGCCACTCTCACCCGTACAAGTCAAAGGATACTTCCGAATAAGCAGGAGTTCATAGCAAGCTCAGGATTAAGCTCGAGTTACCTAGGCCATCAAAATGTATAAGTCGGTCTCATCAGTAAACGGAGTTATAAAGAGAGAGCGACTTAATACGCGGTTCGATCTTGTGTAAACTCTTTACACAGGACGCCCTCACTTCTCACATCTCCATGTGGAACGATTCGGATCACATCGTTCTGTACAATACAAAGTGAGCCGCATCCTATAGTGTTACCAGGATAAGGTACCCAGCCTTATCCGTATACTATAGACCGTTTTGACTGACTACTTGAGCCTGATCCACAATCATGTCATACATGAAGCTCAAGTACTCATATTCAGCCAAGGGTGTTGGTCATTGGTATAGGTTAAACCAAACACGTTTCGCTTTATTCCAGTAAACTCTTTTACTGAATAAAACTAATAACTCTTTATTCTAAATAGAATCTTTACAAACATAACAGTTTACAAACCACGAGTTTTAGGACATAAAACCCAACACACATCTTCTCATGACACTATTAACGAGCTCAACTTATAAACCTATTGCTGCTTCGCAAGCTGCAATCAAACTTAGCTACCACCGAGGAATCAACAATACAACTCTTGTATTCTACTCCTCTAAGTATAAGGACAAAACTTTAACCGGAATCCAATCCAATTGGACTAATATTACTGACAGCTCCCACTACATAGCACATATCGGGTCATGTATCTCAAAAGATACACCTAACCTCCAATATGTAAATGCACTTGGGTGCATCTCGTATCCTCAACACTAGAGGTGTCTTAGGAAACCATTTCCATAGACCATCGAATATTGACAACAACTTGTCAATAAAAGATTTTAGAGACAACACTAACGATTTGTTCTTACGACTCAGATCATCCTGAATCCTTAGAACAAACTAAGCCTACCTCCAGATCAACTATTTTGGAGTGGGTCGCTAGTTTATGTTAAAATGTCAGAAGTGAATCCTACATCATTCTCAATGATTAGGACAAAATTACGGGAATATATTATGAAAGCTTTAACATTGATTAAACACTTGTCAAACAAGTTTTATCAATGTAATGTTCAAAACCATAAGATTTGATTTAAAAAACAAACCTTATAAATCATAATATAGATGTTTATTTCAATTCATAAATGGATTGAAGAAGCTCGCAAACGATTTGCTCTTAATCCTGAATAATGTATCTCCCTGGTTGAGACTAATAGATACTCTATCAAGATAGCTAGTCTTGATATCCATTTACCTTATCCTATCAGATAGAACAGGGCAATGGATACGAGTATTCTATATAACTTATGTCTGACAACAAGAGATGAAGTTAATACACAATTAACCCCTTCTCTTTGGGACAGTCCCTTTGCCAGAAAGTCAAACCTTAGAGGTTTTCACCTCATAGACTTGGTTTGTAAACCTGTTGAAGATCCATGGCTTTGAGCCACTGGTTCTTGTTTATGAACTCACCGTCATCATAAATATGATAACTAGAGTCATACAACATACTAATACAGCAGACCGAATTATCTCATAATTCTCCCACTGCATCAAAGTTTTCTCAACACTTGAGAAGAACCAGCAAAACTAACAACCATTGTTAATTTATAATTTAGCTTTCAAGATAAGTCTTAACACTTTAGTTGTTACCAAGTTTAATAGAACACTACTAGTATACATCTTTTGTGAAATGAACCATTCATTTATAAAAAAACAAAAGATACTATATACATAAATTGTTCAACAAAAACTTGAGTTTATAGACAATAATTACAACACTTGAAATTATTTCTATACAAACAACTACAAACTTCAAGCTCCCACTGTAGATACTACGTAGACGTCTTCATAAGTCGTCTTCGTCAAGAAACACGCAGACAGGGACTAGTTTCCTGAAATAGAATAACAAACATGATTAGTGGTTCCTGAATCAACATCCAGGTATGACAATCATAATCCACAAAACATGTTTAGACAGAAGATAAATCATATTTACCTTGTCGCTCATTTTATGCCTTTTTCTCCGCAAGGTATTTATGGCAGTTTCGCTTCCAGTGCCCTTCTTCACCACAATGAAAATACTTTCCACTGTGTGTAGCTTTTACCTTGCCTGCAGCTGGGATCTTGCCTTTCCTGGCACTTCTCTTCTTTTTGTGAATAATCTTATTACTCACAGTAAGAGGTTCAGATTTAGTCTCAGACCCAGACCCTTTTTGGAACTTCACAGAAGTGGTAACATTTACCTCCTTCTCATTTCCTTTCGAGGTATGCAGGGACTGATAAATCTGAAGCTCGTTCAGAAGAGACGTCAGATTGTATTTTATCTTGTTCATGACCATATTGGTCCTGAAGTGCAGGAAACTCTTCGGAAGAGATTCCAAGATAAATCCAACTTGACCTTGTTCATCGACGGTTGCCCCATTTACTTCTGTTGTATTGAAGTACACCATCATGTTAAGGACATGTTTCCTAACAGAGGTTTCTTCCGCCATACGGCAATTGTAAATGTGCTTGAGGGCTTCATACCTAAGAGATGAGGAAGGCTTTCCAAACATCTCTTGTAGTGAAGCCATGATTTCCTTAGCGGAAACCATCCCTTCATGCTTCCTTGACAAAACATCAGATATGTTTGCCAGGATGTAAACTCGAGCTTTATCATTAGCTCGAATCCAACCATCATATGCTTCACGAACAGTTCGTGAGCCATTTGAACCAGGAACCGGAGGACACTCCTCCGTTAAGACAAATCTTAGGTTGTCGAGAACCAAAACAACATTAAGGTTCGACTTCCACGTCCCAAAACTTTCACCGGTTAATTTGTCGTGAGCTAACAACTGAATAAAAGAGCTCGACATGCTGAAACAGAATGTAAAACTATTAGTGAAACGGTTTTTACCCATTTAAACCAATTAAAAGGTTTAACAGTAAATAAAGTACCCAAACTCTTTATTTACTCGCAACGATACTTTAGTAAGTCAGAATGGTCGCTGCCGAATGGCAGTCGAGTCACTCCTTTACTAAACCAAGACATTCTTGACTAAATGCTAACTCCAGAATAACTCATATTCCTATAGCATCTTAGTTATCGTTTTTGGTCTGGATTTACTAACTCCTTAGCAAATCCCGTAAGTGTGACCCTCATATTTTAGAACGCACAGAACGGCCTCAAACATAGCAACCGAATGGAATGTCAGTGTTGGGAATGGCTCTGTGTTTCACTATCCATAAATGGTGACAGAGATGTTCGATCTCTCATGCCCCACCCTCCGAATGGATGGTGCCACTAAGAGCAACCTGCAGGCGGAACATGAGAATCTTACGGTTCAATCCAATGGAGGAGATCATAGGATGTACTGACGTACTTCCTTCTCCCACTTACTATAGATACTTACTCCATTCACCTTGCTATTGAAAGTTGCAAATACCATCTGAATGGGGTTGCCCTATTGACAACACGAGGCCGAGCAAAATTCTCACGTTGTGAACTTTAGGGAATGCGTAGCAGGAGAGGGATATATCATATATTCCAACTCAACACATCTACTAAGCATCATAGACGGTTTTAGGGTAAACTACTCAGGTTTTATCCGGCTAAGAAAATAAAACCTTAAGTATAGGCAAACATTTTACCTGAGATGTCTAGGTTATAAACACTTTACTAACCTCACACCTCTAATGCATGCTCATAAAGCCGATAACTTTACTCAAGTACCGGATCATCCCCAGGTAAGAGGTGTTCCGTCAATTCAAATTCCTCCAACCTTATACAAGACTTCACCGGGTGAGTTTCTCATAACCTTAGAATTTACGAGATATCGACCTATTCATCTAATGAACCAGATCGACTCATTTAACCTTAAATGAGCATGCTTCTCTTTGTTATAGATTTTAAAAGTCTAAGTCATTTTTACAACACTTGCAAAAACTAGACTTTCTACAACAACTTCTACATGCTTCTCAAACATGCATCACTAAGGCATGACAAGTTGAATATTTAACTTCATAATCAATATAACACTTATATTGAATATGCTCTTAAATATACAACTCCTAATTCATAAATTAATATAACACTTATATCAATTATTATGAATTAAGCATGCATCCTATACATTATAATAATTATAACATACAATATGCATCTAAAGTTGGAAGTTTAATTTCATAAATAATATAACACTTATATTAATTATTCCATTAAGCAAACAACAACTAATTCATGAATTAATATAACTCTTATATTAATACTCATGAATTAAACATGCATCCTATACATTATAACACTTATAACCTACAATATGCATAAAACCAGGGCAACCTATATTGTATATTTAATTTCATAATTAATATAACACTTATATCAATTATTCTATTAAATTAACAACATCTAATTCATGAATTAATATAACAATTATATTAATACTCATGAATTTCCAAATATGCATACTATATATTATAACACTTATAACATATTTTTAATGCATGGAGCATGCTTCCTACGGTGGGATTTTAAATCTATATGACATACGTTTTGCACATACAAACATGGATTTTAATTAAAACATACATTCGCAATGCATAATTACTTAAAGACACTAAAGTGGATCGATTTTGGCATTTAGCAAGCAATAACTATTTTATTACAAGCTTGATCAACAAGCTAAGTCTTGAGCGGACTTTGAACTCTTTGCACCGCCTTTGACAAGCTTGCTTCCTCCGAACGCTTCGGCCAATTTCTCTTCGAATTTCTCTTCGTATTGCCTAGAACGAGTTTGAACTTATACCGAACATTTTGGCGAGCTCCAAACTCGAGTTTCTTTCACAAAGAAACCTATATGGACTCTAATGACTCTAAAAATACATACTCTTAAGCATACATTAAAGCCCATACATTCTCGGGCAATTACAAATTTTGAAATTCAAAAAGAAACTATGCCAAAATCGATTTCCACTTTAGACACCAATTCAGAAACAATTTCTAAATTAAAATACCCACCAACTTAAATTGATGCAAATTGAGTTAATCACAAAATCGCTCTGATACCAATTGATGGAGCGACTTGCGCAGCGGAAAGCGATTTTGGACCGATGATACTCTAATTTCATCAATTTAACAAATAGAAAACATGCTCAAAAGACGGAAATAAGAAATTTAGAATACATACCCTTGTAGTTCCAATTTCTTCGAGTCCGCCAGCTGTTCCTCGTCACGAACTCTTCCGGCCTCTTCTCACGAACGCCCCGAGGACCACTCCAGGTAGTCCCGCTATCCTTGGCGCCGAGCAACGAAGTTGTGGGATTCCGAAACCAAGAGAAAAGAATAAGAAAAGAAGAAGGAAGAAGAGAAGAAAGGCGACAAGAAGCAAACAAAGGGCTGATTTTTTTTTTCAAGTTCGTAAACCCTTCTACCTTTTCTCAAATTGAAAACCTTTTTCAATTTTTACTTCATTCCACAGCCCCCTCCCTCTGCCTCTTTAGTTACATATATATATATATATATATATATATATATATATATATATATATATATATATATATATATATATAATTATTATTATTAAAAATAATAATAATAATTTTATTTATTAAACTTTTTAATAAATAAAAAATATATATATTTATTAATTAAACTTTTTAATTAATAAATATTATTTAATTCAATATCAAATATTAATTAAATAATATAACTAAACCCGGTCTTTCCGAAAAACCGACTTTTTTCACATGAATCATATTCATGTTTTAGGTCATTCTCATATTTAAATCATATTTAAATATGGCCATCCTCCTTCCATAAACCGAATTTGAACAATTCAAATTCTTTTTCTTTTAATTTTCTCTTATATTGTTGCACGGCGTTATCCGAGCTAGCCAGGAGAACCTAAAGAACCTACAGATCATGAGCTCCAACGATACGAGATTATCCGGTCAAAACTCTCTTAACCGAACTAATCAACATTCGTTAACCCCCGGAGACTCCACTATAGTCTGAGGGTTGCACTCTCCTCATTGTAGATATATTATGTCCCCTGATATAACCGTCACGGGCAAGTCGACCCTTCACAGGTTGTTCGTAATCACATCTGGGTCATTTTAAACCGTTTAACCCCTGCATTACGTCTTGTTCCTTAAGTACCACTGACACCTCTAATGAACAATAGATCTGTGGTCCAACCAACAGATCAATTAACCCTCTCATCACATGAGAGTGTGAGTGCTCATTGTTCAAGCCCCAGAGTCAGCTATTAAGGGAACAACCTATCTACTAACCCTGAAGAGCGGGTTAAGAGTGAACTCCAAACTTGTTGTACTATGTCCCCAGCTACCTATTCGACTTTATCCCCAAGATGGTAGGCTTATTGAGTCGGCGCTTATGGGTCACTCTCACCCGTGCAAGTCAAAGGATACTATCGAATAAGCAGGAGTTCATAGCGAGCTCAGGATTGAGATCGAGTTACCTAGGCCATCAAATGAAAATGTTGGTCTCATCAGTAAACGGTGTTATAAAGAGAGAGCAACATATTTCGCGGTTCGGTCTTATACACACTCTTTGTACAGGACGCCCTCACTCGCACATCTCCATGTGAAACGATTCGGATCACATCGTTTTGTACAATACAAAGTGAGCCGTATCCAATAGTGTTACCAGGATAAGGTACCCAGCCTTATCCGTATACTATAGACCGTTTTGACTAACTACTTGAGCCTGATCCACAATCATGTCATACATGAAGCTCAAGTACTCATATTCAGCCATGGGTGTTGGTCATTGATATAGGTTAACTTAAACACGTTTGACTTTATTCCAGTAAACTCTTTTACTGAATAAAACTAATAACTCTTTATTCTAAATAGAGTATTTACAAACATAACAGTTTACAAACCACGAGTTTTAGGACATAAAACCCAACAAGTCTTAACACACTAGTTGTTTTCAAGTTTAATAAAACATACCAGTATACATCTTTTTCTCAATGAACTGTTCATTATAAAACAAAAGATATTGTATACAACTGTTCAATACAAACCAGTAATATAGACAATAATTACATCCAATGAAATTATTTCTATATAACAACTATATCAAAGACTCTCACTAGTTTAGCTGCAATAATATCTCCATATCTCACGGCGGGAAACAGGCTGTCAGGAACTAATTTCCTGAAGAAAAACAAACATGATTAGTGGTTCCTGAAGACATCCAGGTATGATATTCATATTCCACTAAACTTCTTTAGACAAATAAATCACATTTATCTTGTCATTTTTTCTCAGCCAGTTTCTCAACAAGGTATTTGGGTGGTTGCACTTGCAATGCCCATCTTCATTACAACGGAAATATTTTTCTTTGTTTGAAGACTTCATCTTGCGAACAGTAGGGGCTTTGCCCTTCCTTCTGTTTCTCTTTTTCTTCTGAATAATCTCATTACTTAGAGAAGCAGAATTAGGTTTACTCTCTAACGCCAACCTCTTAAGGAAATTCTTAGAAGTGACAACATTTTCCTCCTTCTCTATTCCTTTCGAAGTGTACAGAGACTGATAAGTATGAAATGACGATGGTAGCAACGTTTACTTCTGTCGCATTAAAGTGGACCATCATGTTAAGGAAAAACTCCCTAACAGAGGTATCCTCCACCATGCGAGAGTTGTAAACGAACTTGAGGGCTTCATAACGAAGTGATGAGGACGACTGTCCACCATCGCTTGTAATAAAGACATGATTTCCCTTAAGGAAACCATAACCTTATACTATTTGCACAAAACATCAGATATGCTTGCCAAGATATAGATTCGGGCCTTATCAGTAGCCCTAATCCATCCATCGTATGCCTCTCGAACACTTCGAGAAGCATTCGAGCTAGGAGTAGGATAATATTCCTCCGTTAAGACAAACTTGAGGTCGTCAAGAACCAGAATCGTATTCAGGTTCGACTTCCAAGTCCCGTAATTCTCTCCGATTAAATTATCGTGAACTAATAACTAAATAAACAAGTTTGACATGCTGAAAAAGAATGTAAATCCATTAGTGAAACGATTTTAACCTATTTAAACAAATTAAAAGGTTGAACAGTAAATAAAGTACTCAAACTCTTTATTTGCTTGCAACGATACTTTAGTAGGTCAGAATCGTCGCTACCGACTGGTAGTCGAACACTCATTTACTAAATCAAGACAATCTTGACTAAATATTAACTCCAGAATAACTCTTATTCCTATAGCATCTTAGTTATCGTTTTTGGTCAAGATTCACTAACTCCTTAGCAAATCCTATAAGTGTGACCCTCCATTTTTAGAATGCACAGGACGACCCCAATAGTGCAACCGACTGGAATGTCAAAGTTGGGAATGGCCCTATGTTTCTTTATCCATAAATGGTGACTGACTTGTTCGATCCCCATGAAATGGGCCTCCGACTGGATTGATGCCTCCGAGGGCACCTTGCAGGCGGAACATGGGAATCTCACGGTTCAATCCAATGGAGGAGACCGCAGGAAGTACATACTTCCTCCTCCCACTTACTATAGACACTTACTCCATTCACCTTGCTATTGAAAGTTGCAAACACCACCCGACTGGAGATGCCTCAAATGACATCATGAGGCCCTGAAAATTCTCACGTTGTGAACTATAGGGAGTGCGTAGCAGGAGAGGGATATATCATATATTCCTTCTCAACACATCTACGGAGCATCATAAATGGTGTTTAGGGTAAATACTCAGGTTTTATCTAGCTAAGTAAATAAAACCTCAAGTCTAGGCAAACATTTTACCTGAGATGTCTAGGTTATAAACATTTTTACTAACCTCACACCTCTCACGCATGCTCATAAAGCCAATTAACTTTACTCAAGTACCGGATCGTCCCCAGGTAGGAGGTGTTCTGTATACCGTCAGCTTAAATACCTCCAACCTTAGAACAGCATGTCACCGGGTGAGTTTCTCATAACCTTAGCATTTACGAGATATCGACATATTCATCAAATGAAAGAGATCGAATCATTTAACCCTTAAATGAACATGTTCTTTGATCTTTGTTATAGATTTTAAAAGTCTAAGCCATTTTTACAACGCTTGCAAAAACTAGACTTTCTACAACAACCATCTACATGCTTCTCAAACATGCACCGCTAAGGCATGACAAGTTGAATATTTAACTTCATAATCAATATAACACTTATATCGATTATGCTCTTAAACATACAACTCCTAATTCATAATCAAGATAACACTTATATCGATTCTCTGAATTAAGCATGCATCCTATACATTATAACAATTATAACATACCATATGTATCTAATGTTGGATGTTTAATTTCATAATTAATATAACACTTATATCAATTATTCTATTAAGCAAACAACATCTAATTCATGAATTAATATAACTCTTATATTAATACTCATGAATAAAACATGCATCCTATACATTATAACACTTATAACATACAATATGCATAAAACTATGGCAACCTATGTTGTATGTTTAATTTCATAATTAATATAACACTTATATAAATTATTCTATTAAACTAACATCATCTAATTCATGAATTAATATAACTCTTATATTAATACTCATGAATCCTCAAATATGCATACTATATATTTAACACTTATAACATATTTTCAATGCATAGAGCATGAATCTTACGGTGAGATTTTAAATCTATATGGCATACGTTATGCAGATACAAACATGGAATTTAATTAAAACATACATTCACAATGCATAATTAATTGAACACACTAAAGTGGACCGGTTTTGGCATTAAGCAAGCAATAACTATTTTATTACAAGCTTGAAAAACAAGCTAAGTCTTGAGCGGACTTCGAACTCTTCGTACCGCCTTGGACAAGCTTGCTCCCCCGAACGCTTCGGTCAATTTCTCTTCGAGCTTCTCTTTGTATCGCCTAGAACGAGTTTGAACTAACACCGAACATTTCGGCGAGCTCAAAACTCGAGCTTATTTCACAAAGAAACCTATATGGACTCTAATGACTCTAAAGAATACAGACTCTTCAACACACATTAAAGCCCATACATTCTCGGGCAATTACAAATAATGAAATTAAAAAAAAAAACAATGTTAAAACCGATATTCACTTTAGAAGTCTATTCAGAAAAAATTTCTAAATTAAAATACCCACCAACTTAAATTGATGCAAATTGAGTTGATCAAAACACGCTATGATACCAATTGATGGAGCGTATCACGCTGCGGAAGCGATTTTGGATCGTTGAAACTCTAATTTCATCAATTTAACAAATAGAAAACATGCTCAAACAGTGGAATTAAGAAAAAAATAGAAAACATATCCTTGTAGTTCTAAAGTTCTTCAAGTCCACCGACCGTTCCTCGTCACGAACTCTTCGAGCTTCTTCTCACGAACTTCTTCTCACGAAAGCCCCGAGGACCACCCAAGGTAGTCCCGCTATCCTCGGCGTCGTACAACAGTGTTGTGGGACACCGAAAACAAAAGAAAAGAAAGAAATAAGAAGAAAAGATGGGGGAGGGGCTGCGAAGAGAAGCTCAAATGAGCTTTTTTTTAGAACTTCCGAAATTCTAGGAGAAAAAACAACAACCCCATTTTCCACTAAGCCCATTTACCCATCCTTTATATATATATATATATATAATTATTATTATTATTATAAATAATAATAAAAAAAAATTATTTATTAGACATTTTAATAAATAAAATATATATATATATATATATATAATTATTAATTAAACTTTTTAATGAATAATTATTATTTAATTCAATATCAAATATTAATTAATTAATAATTATTATTTAATTATATGTATTTTTTAATCTTAAAAATAATTTAGATTTTTTTTAAAAAAAATATATAAATGAAATCAAATTTCATAGTTACTTTTTTTAGTTTTTAATTCTCCAAGTTTTTTTTTAATTATTATTTCAAGATTCATTTTATTTTTTATATATTTATATTAAAAAAATGTTGAAATATCATATATCTATACTTTGAAAATTGTATTACTTTAGTCATTGTAATTTCAAATGTCGAAATTTAGTATTTATATTTTGAACAAATCTTAAAATTAACTCTTTCTATTAGTTTATTTGTTAACTTTTTCAAAAATAATTTAGTCTATATTAACACACTCTCTATAAATTTTAAAAACATATTCATATCATATTGTGTTTTTTTTCTTTAATAATTGTTTTTTCTAAGTATTTAATAAGTCTTTGAACTTTCAATTTTGTGTTTAATTGACCCGCGAACTTGTTCAATATATTTTTTAACTTTCAATTTTGTATCTTACAGGTCCTCGAATTTTCAAGTTTAAGTTTAATATAACCTTGTCTTATTCGACATTTTTTAAAATTCAGAGATTCAATAGAAACAAAATTAAAAATATAGAGACGTTTAAAATTTTAGAAACTTATAAGATATGATTACAAGTTTAGGGATTCATTAAAGACTTCTTAAAGTTTAGAGATTTATTCATTAAAGACTTTTTAAAGTTTAGGGATCTAATAGACTCAAGCTTAAAGTTTATAGACTACACTCTAACTTGATTTTTTTTTTTTTTTTTAATATTTGATAAGATATCAAGATGAGTTAAATTATATGATGGTACTAAATTTATTTGAATTTAGTCCCGAAGCACGTGGGAGTTTGAATTCGGACCAATGACTTTTTTGTGATTTTTTTTTTATATTTATATATTATAATTTTTTGGCCCCAAACATAAATGTTTGGGTCCGCCCCGATTTCAAGAAACTAAAGAATTTACAAGAAACACTCCATAAAGATCGAGAAAGTTAGGGCCCGTTTGATAACGTTCTCGTTTCTTGTTCTCTGTTTCTTGTTTCTTATTCCCTGTTTTTTGAGAATTAGAAACAGGGAACATGTTTAATAACTACTCTTGTTTCTTTGTTTCTGGCAAACAAGAAACAGAAACTTGTTTGATAACGTTTCTTGTTTTTTTTTTAAAAAAAACTTATTTTACCTTTTTTTTCTTTTTTCTTCATTTTATTTATAGTTTAAATAAAATTTATTTATATAATATATAAAAAAAAATAATTATCAAAAGTCTACGTTATTTAATGCAAGTAAGCCCCGATGCAAAATTAACAACACTAATAAAATTATGTTTATTTATCAAATGTGACCTAAATTCGATCTGCAATGTCATTTCTCACTTGAGTCATTCCACTTTAAATGATGTCGATTCAGATTCAATTCAATTATATAACTCTGTAAATGTCGTGTTCTAAAATATTAGAGTAAGACTAATTACATGTTTTAGTGAGCAAAATTTATATTTGCAAAATTATAATTGGTTGAAGTGTACTAAAAAAACTAACAAATATATAAAGATATATCGCAAAATATAAAAATTAAATAATATAAAAAAAATTATTTATATTAAATAAGAAATAAACATACATATTGTAAAATTCAAAAAAATATATAGAAAATGGCTGGTTGCACAAATAGTAATAGTCTATCACTGATAGACTATTATCATTGACAAAAATCTATAAAAAGTTGAGGTGATCAGCGATAGACTTCCATCAGCCATAAGATATCAGCGATAGAAACTGCCATATTTGCAAATCATCTGATGAAAGAAAAATAGGCAGTCATTTGGACCAATGAACTAGAGTTAGATTTTTATTAATAAAATGAACGAAATCTAATAAATCGAAACGGAACAAAGAGAAACATTTTTTTCGTAGTTTCTCAAATTTTATCTTTTTTTGGAAACGTTTCTCAAAATTTAGAAACAAGAAACGAGAATAATTATCAAACGAATCTGTTTCTTAAAAAATGAGAAACGAGAACAAGAAATAAGAAATGAGAACGTTATCGAACCCTTAATTATATAAAAGTATTTTTTTAAGTTTTTAAGAGGTTAGAAGTGTTTTTTTTTTAAACTTTTTAAAGTTGAAGGTATTATGGAAACTAGACCCATAGATTAGGGGCATTATCTATAATCTAGCCTTAAAATAAATATTAAATTATTTTTTAAAATTACATTAAAGAAATAATAAATATCGAATTATCACGAAAAATTGTAACAGTTGTCAATTTAAAGTAAAATAATAAAAAATATAGCATTTTTTAAAAAAAATTGCGGATATGATAATTTCTATCACTGATAGTATGGTCTATCGTTGATAGTAGTTTTTTTTTTTATAGAATTTTGTCAGTGATAATAGTCTAATAGGAGTCTATCAATAATAGAAGTTTATCAGTAATAATAGTGATAATCTACGTAATAGTCATAAAGTCTATGAGTGATAGTTACTGATGACATATTTGTAAAAAGTTTTAAACTTTGTTAAATTTATAATTATTTTGGGTCGTGTTCGTGGAAGCATCCCAATTATCACGTTAACAACAACCACACCAAAAAAAAAAAAAAATCTCCATGGAAGAAAAACGTATATACACCACTTTGCTTTCAATTTCATTCCAGCTCTTTCGGCAGACAAAAGAAACACAAAAAATGGCTGAAAATACTGATTTCGAAGCGAAATCCGCGAATTTGCTGACCCAATTCGAACGAATTTTAGAGTCTGACCCTCTGATGTAAGTATCCAATTATAAAAAGTTAGATTTTCCTTTGTTTGAGTTTGATTTCCCCGAAAATTCATGTATTATCGTCTCAATTTGATGAGGAAAAAAACCCTTTGTTAGATTCCATATACTGATCGTTGTATTGATGCTTTTTCTTGCTACTTATGTTGGTTATGGTTTTTAAGATCTTCGTAGTGGAATCAAGAACTAACGTCTAGTTCTAGGGAAGCTTCATTTTGTTGAAACTGGGAATTTATCCGATGGGCAAGTTCTGATACTTACCATATTTGGTTCCTAAACTAAAATTGCCTGTTTATAGGGACATCATTTCTCTGAAGATTAGTAAATAATTATGTTTTTTCATGTCTTGTTATATTTGGCAGTTGCTTGACCGTTTTTCTGTCCTAAAATTGCATGAATCCAGCAATGAGATTGGATTTGTACATCCATCCCAGTTTGTCAAACTTAATGAAGAGGTAGGCAGCTCTAAAATTATGGGGAACGACAATTCAGATTTTTGGCTACAAGACCATAAGTTGGGTATATCAACGCAGATCCTTCATCCTTTGTATATAGCAGCTAGAAACACATTTATGGTTGCTACAAGGAAATATAGGAGCTTTTGCAACCAATATGATCAAGCTGTGGCTGGAAATTCGAATTCATTTAACATTGTTGAAAGTGAGGTCATGAAGCATAGCAGGGCTCTTTTGTTGTTGAGCTGCGATTTTGGCACTGCTTGGAATTCCAGGTTTCTGCTTGTTTCTTGTTTGGTATACCTTTTCCCATTGTTGAAATGCCGATTATTTATTATTATTATATTATCTATCATCCTACTTCCCTTTTTGAGAGTTTAGTTCTAATTTATTTTGGAAGTATCAATTCAACTACTAGTTTGTTACAATCAATTCACTTGAGGAGCAAAAGATTGTATGTCCTGGCCTGTATCAGTAAAAATATTCGTTGCTTATTAAATTGAAGGACCATGACTTATTTTAGAATAGAATAAGAAACATCAAACTTGTATTGATAACAGTGGTTATTCCAAGATTAAACCAAAGAACCTGGCCTCCTTTGGTTTACTCAGAAATTTTCTCGTGGTGTAAATTGGATTAGGAACCATCTCTCCTGACTTTACCATGTATATAACCTGCAGGAAATTCATAGTGTCAAAGAAACAAGATCTAGAGATGTATTTGGATGAACTTCTCTTGTCAAAGCTTGTACTTTCATATTTCCCCAAGAGCGAACAAGCATGGAGCCACAGGTAAGGATTCCGTAATTGGTGCAAGTTAGTTCATACTGATATGATATTGTTTGAGGATGGGCTATTATTACCAACCAGGTACTCTAATTGAGGGTATTCTTATTTATTAATAAGATGAAAATCCAAATCCGTTTCTTTATGGCTGCATTTCTAAAATGTAGGCTTCAATTATTTTTCAACGATTAACAGTTTCTCTTTATCACCCAAAGTAGCTGCTGCATTTGGTATATTGTAGGGTTTTTTGTTTTGTCAAGAAGTTTTTAAGCTCGTACTAATTAATGATATAGAATGAGTGGGACAAAGTTTTTTGAGATGACCAAAATTTATTGTTTCTCATGGTGTTCCCATATCTTATTTGTTCTGTAATTATCCTCCTTTTGTAATTAGTTTTAATCGGGGAATACTTTTGCAAGCTTATGTAGGGAATTTGATATTTTGTATATTACTTTTCACAACCTTAATGAAAAATGAGTTTCCTATTTTTTTTAATAAAAAAATTAAGCACGTCAGTTCTTGGCAGGCGGTGGGTGATCAAGCTGCTTGTTCAAAAAGGCTATACTGTAGAAGAAATTTTGAAGAAAGAATCTGAGCTAGTGGAAAGAATAGCTGAGGTTCAAGGACCTGCATATTATTAAAATTTGGAGGTTCACTATAACTTTCTTTGTAAAGAGAATTTGTACGACATGTATTCTGTTTATTGCTGTTCCTCTGAAGGATTATTCATAGACTTCATGATGACCTCCAATTTAAGACTGAGTGACATTATGTTTTTTTTTCTCTAACCCATAATTTTAATCAAACATAGAAGTGAACAGCAAGGGTTGTAAGAGATCTCACTCAACATAGGATCCTAAAACCTCAACTAGAAATCCGCTTATGTACATTGGTCCTACTCCTAGTAGGAGCAATCTACAAGACAGGCGGAGTCTGCTAACCTTCTTTTTCATAAGTTGCCTTCCATGCTAAATATTTTTTGGAGGCAGCTGGAAGCATTTAAATTGTTCGTCTCTCCCTTGAAGGTCCCAGTCCCAGTAAGAGTAGAAGTGTTACTGAAGGATCACAATTTAGAAAGAAATAGAAGGTGTGTGGTTGAATCCAAGAAGAGCTATTTCTTAGAATTTTGAGGAAGTGTGCAGCTTGGGCCTTCTAGAGGTGCTAAATGGTTGGCTTCTAAGAGCCCTGCCCTTAGGCTGTTTTCCTTCTTTTGTCTGCCATATACTTTCCCAGGTTTCTTAAAAAAAAAACCCACACAAATACTTATCAGTTATCACTGGGGTCTAATAAATTACCGGGCTTGGTGGTTTCATAGCAGAGGTCTTTCATAAAGGTTGATGTATCTTCAAATGTGATATTATGGATATGTTTGACTTCTTCCAGATTGATATTGTTAATGTTCCACTGATGAGACGTATATTGCTTCAAATTACTAAAAAGTTGGAAGCTTTCCTATTAGAAATCTTAGATTTGTTAGTCTTATAACCATCTTGTCGAAGGTGCTTACAAGTTGTGATGCCTTCTAGCATTTCATATCCTCAATCGACCTTTGTATTAGAGTCGACAAATTGTTGACCATTTTCATATAGCTAGCTAACAAATTGGTTGATGAATGGAGGAAATAAAAGAAAAGTTTATTTTCAAGCATGGTCTTGAGAAGACTGTAAAAACTAAAAAGATGGATTGGAATGTTCTTGATGAAATTTTGACTAATAAAGTCTTTGGTGAAAAGAAAACATGATTTGAAAGTGCTTCCTTGATTTTCCATTGAACTGTATTTATTTTGAACTCTTGGTAGATGCTGCAAACATGATTTGAAACAATTGTATAACTGGACCCTTGTTACTACCTTGCTGTAACAGTAAGAACTGTCTCATCTAAGTTAATTTCATTTTAGTGTAGATGTCAAAAATGAATTACCGTGCATGGAATCATCGATGCTGGTTAGTTCCTTACATGTCAAGTGAACAGGTGGGCTTTTCTTCTTTTTTCTTGTTTGATATCTGTGTCTGACTCTGTGGTATACAATTTGTTACTTTAAGGCAATTGCATAGAATCCAGGGTGGTCCTTTATACATAAATCATGCTGCCCCCTGGAGTCTGGACTGAAAATGAATTAATTGACTCTCAAAATTGAAAAATTGAGAGTATTTATTGGATAGCAAAAATTTCATGGGAATTCCAAGAATTGCTAATTTATTAACAGATGTCAAAATTCTCAATTCTTCACAAGTTTAGTAATGTAAAGTACAGCGTGCACCTTTTCTAGTATTTTTCGGATTATTATCTTGTTTGGCAAAATGTTTTTCTGGGCTCAATTGCATTGTTCTTATGGGAGACTCCGAAAACATCTATCTTCAGGTGTTGAATGAATTAAAGGAAACCAGAAAATGGGCAGCATTGCATGTTGCTGACAATTGCTGCTTCCACTATCGCAGAGTGAGTTTTGTAAATTGCTTAATGATCATAAAATGCTCAAATTATTTTGAAATGACGGAAAGAGTGATGCCTGAGTTTTGTTTCCCTCCAGCGGCTCATGCTCAAAATTTTAGAGGAATCAACTTGCATAGAAATAAGTTCTGGTCTCAGCATTGACATGTATCAAGTGTGGAAGGTAAATTTGTTTATCGATGTTTCTTTAGTAATCCCGAAATCGAACTCTCTGTTAGTCAATATTCTCTCTACATGCAATATCATTATATTAAATTGGGTCATGTTGATGCCTTTTGAAATTTTACTATAATAACTAGAATTGAATCCTTTATTTTTCTTGAATATAATTTTAATGCTGTTAAATTGTCAGCATTTTCTTGTATCTATGCTTTTGATGCTTACATTGTTCCTGCACCAACTTTTTCATTGACGCTAGCACACATGAATCTTTGTATTCTTTTTTGCCCAACACTTCTGAGTTCCATGTCTCTCTGGAGGAAATTAGTGTTTGTTAGAGTTGGATCCTCTGAATGTTCTTGAAATTTGCGTGCTCACAAAAGCAGAAAAGAAACAAATAATAAACCTATAACGAAAAATTCTCTATAATGTTAGTGTCCTTTCTTGCTGTGTTTGAGTTGATATTTAATTGACTTTATCCATTTAAAACTGGCTAGTTAATATCTTGCTAATTTTTATATTGAAAGGAAGAGCTTGATTGGGAAGAAATGTTGATAAAGCGATATGTTGGAAGAGAGGTACATGCTTTTCTCTAACTTGTAGTAGTATTTGGATCGATCCTAGAACAACTTTTACACATAGTCTGCACTTTGGCTACATGGTTTATGAATGGTAGCTAGCATTTTGTTCTGCCTCGTGTGTTCCTCTTCAAGATAAAAGATCTTTGTTGCTAGCAGTTTGATCCTCTTTGTTTTCCATGAATGATATCCATTCTGACAGGCTTTATGGATTCACCGTCGATTCCTTTCGGTTTGTTGGATGAGACATTTTGCGACCGATCTCAATACTTGTGAGCAAGAGGGGGGAATAAACAATGGCGTCCTTTACTTTATAGAAAATGAATTAAATCTCGTGAATTCTTGCTCATTTATCCCGAATAACGACTTTGAGGATTTTCAAGCACAGGCCACATATTCTGGTGCATATCTCTTGTGGTTGATCAAGGTGAAATTCAACCATTCTGAATCAACATCGTCATTTAGTTTTATTAATCCAGGCTTTTTACCCAAATTACTTGACTGATTCCTCCATTTTTTTATTCTTCAGAATTGTCCAAAGTTAAAAGTGATCAAGCTGGATGAGAAGCTTAGAACATGCAATTTGAAGACTCTGCTTAATAAGGCATGCCCAGAAAGGTATTCACTTTGGGACTCTTTAATGGACTCCATTGAAAGCTTTGATTAATATGTTCGAAAACTCGATCTCAACTTTGACTTCATTCCTTTCCCAATGATAGTAATTCTTGATGCAATGTTAATTTATGAACTGCCGTGGGATTGGTTTCGATTGATATCTAATAGATATCAATGAAGCGAAACCATGTAGACTTTGGCAAATGAAGTTTCGGGATGGGGAGATTAGAAACATTATACTGCAAGTATTGTTGTTTCTATAAACTTAAAGACATATGATATATTATTTTCTCTGTTGGGTCAAGTAAAAATGTCTTGCCTTTTATTAGTTTGAGTCTTACTCTCTTTTTGACCAATTTTCCATGCACTGTCCCTTCCGTAGTGAGCATCTTTTTCTTTTTTCCCCCACCCTTCTATTCTCTCTTTTGCACGTTTATGACTCTTCTCTCTCTTTCCAATTGATTTCAATGTTTCCAACTAAATTTTGATTTTAAAAGTAGATGGAGGCCACATTTGATAACCATTTGATTTTTAAAAACTTGTTTTTATTTTTGAACTTCAATGTTTCCAACTAAATTTTGATTTAAAAAGTAGTTTTTTTCCCCTCAAATCTATTCACTTAGGCCACATTTAGGTCACATTTGGATAACCATTTGGTTTTTGAAATTTGAAAACTTGTTTCTGTTTTTGGAATTTAGAAACTAAAAAAAAGTAGTTTTTGCTTTTAAAATTTGAGAATTCAAATCTTTCCTTAGGAAAGAGGAAAAGAAATTTGAAAAAACAAACACAATTTTTCAAAAATCAAACCCAAAAGATTTTCAAACGGAGCTTTAGTCTATGCATTTACATGTGTTAGTTGACACTTTTAGCTATAGATGTTAAGTTGTTTCGAATTAGTGTTTAAATGCAGTTCTATTAAAAGTTAATAAGCCACTGGTACTCTGTTTTTATTTTATTGAGAAAAATGTACTTGGTCTATGAGGTTTCAAAAGACTATTTTTTTAATTTCTATGGTTTGTAGAATGATTCTAAAGGGTCATTAATTTAACTTTAACCTAATGAAATTGTGACTAGACTGACGTGGATTGGGCGGGCTTACATGTCGATTTTGTTTGATTACTGAAAAGTAATTTAAATTAAACTTATCAAGTAAATTTAAAATGGTTTAAAATATTCAAAGCCCTCAACGTGCCCTACCATAGCAGTATTTGGCCCAGCAACTTCGCCTTTTGTGGCCAGGGGCGAATCTATATAATATTGTTACTCTTTTCATACATCGATGATTGAACATGTAACATGTTGAACATGTTACGATGATTGAACATGTTGAACATGTTACGATGATTGAACATGTTACGTAACTTTTTTTTTTTAACCATGTAAGCTATTTGTTATAGCATGTTAGATCAAAATATTACATTATTTCTATAATTTTGTAATACTAGAATTCTATCCGTCATGTGATTGATAGCTTTCTATACTGATAGAATTCTAAGCTAAGATTCGTGCACTAATATACTGACAGACTTCTAGATTTGGATATTAAAGTGAAATTTCTTAGTTCTGGTCTTTGTCATCTCCATTTTAACTCATTGGTTATGGACTTTATTTCATTAAGGAGGTTGATATATGCAAGTTCAAAAGATTGCTTTCTAAAAGATAGGAATGTTCAATTGCTTTGTGATAAACTATATTCTAAAATCTAAATGAGTTCTTAACTTGATTCCATTTTCAACTTTTCATACTAATTTAATGTGCATTATCATACATTTATGGCTTAGCTTTCTTCCCTAGTTGACTTGTATTATGCAGAACCATCATAATGAAGTTTCGATCAGATTATAAAGATGCTTTTGTCGGAAAAACATGCATTAAAATTAGGATTTATTAGGATTTATGTCGGTGTTTGTAATAGTAAGTGTCAAGTGAGTGCAAGCCAAGTTAAAACTTACTATCAATGATAACCACCGGTAGGAATCTATCAATGACTATCACTAATAAGCTCCTATTATTACAATTATTACAGAATTCTATTAGTGATCGACTTGATATATTTCTATTTAAATAGAAGTTTATTAGTGATAGCTACTGATAGACTTTAGGTTGTTGAAGAAAAGGCAACTAAAAGAATAAGAACTAACATTTGTATCGACCTAAAAGACAACTTGAAGTATATTTGTGGCTATCACAGATAGATTATAATTCTATTTTAATAGAATTTATCAATGACTATCACCGATAGACTTCTATCAGTGATAGCCAGTGCGACCTAAAAGATTATAATTTTATTTTGATAGAATTTATTAGTCAATAATAGACGCAAATTTATTAGTCAATAATAGACGCAACTAGACTTCTTTCTAGTGGCTCTCAATTCTTAATTTTAGTAATATATATCAATTTTGATTTATACTAACTCTTTGGTCTTTGAACTTTTAATTTTGTGTCAATGGAATCTACACCAGTTCAAGCTATGAATTTCATTTTAATATTGAGTTAAAAACTTAACAGCTTTCTCACAAATAACACGATTAACATTTTGATTTCCTAGAAAATATTTTTCAAACACGCAATTCAATTAGTTGTGGGTATGTATCATACTCTTTCTAATATAAGCAATGACACAAATTATTTAACACACAACAAACAATTTTTTCAATCGGGGTCATCTCAAGTTCTTGTCGCTGCTGCAACATCAGATCGACGCCACCGTTGGAATTCCACTCGGCAGAGCCTCCGTTCCCAAATTCTTCCAAGACTCTTACAGTTAGGTCGACGCCAGGTGGCGTCGACCTAACTCAATCTCCTCCAGATCGTCACTGATTTGAACCTTCAAAATAAAGGAGAACAAGAAACCAAATTGACATCTAGTGCAATTTTTCCTTTATTTATTTATTATTATTATTTTTATAATAATAACATTTAAATTTCAATATATCAAAGAAAAGTAATGGAAAATGTTGCAACTTCATTCTTGTCTGTCTCCCTATTAAAGTTGTGTTTTTTTTTTTTTTGCAAAAATCCTTCGATTATTTATTTATTGTTTTTACTTTTTTTCATAAAGGGCTTTTTTTTTTTTTTTTTTTTTTTTTTTTTTTTTTTTTTTTTTTTGAAAGAAAACCAAAAACCAAACTTAAACCGAAACCAAGGATGAAAATATCGATATCCATGTTGATATCGGCATTTCAATTTTACGGATATATCCATGGATATATCGATAAAATATCGATATCCATGAATATTTCTGTAAATCAATTTTTTTTAAAAAATATATTTAAATTAATATTTAAGATATTTTACATTCAATCTAAGCTATAGATCTAGTTAGTAATATCTAGATTCATATTAAATTTAATATATGATATTTTTGATGTTTGATGAGTATTTATAAAAGATATTGGATATATACATTACCCTTTAATATTTATATTGAAGCCTCCGATTTACGGATATATCGACATATCCACGGATATTTTCATCCTTGACCAAAACAAACCCTTGAGTGACCGTCACCAAAAACATAAAAAAGTTCGAGGGAACAAGATCCCACCAACCGAAAAGTGATTAGTGCATCACAAAGTTGTCTTATGAATATTTATGTAATAAAAATTCTGTAGAGAAGGATTTGATGTCTGATATAGGAAGTCAATCAATAATTTGAGGTTTAAATCTGGTTTGGTTCCTTATACTGTTATACTTATTTCGTTTAAATTTCTAATAAAATATTTTATTTTTTAATCTTTTTAAATTTTAAGTTAGATTCTTAGAAATGCTAAAAACTAGGAGCTAAAATTGTGTGAATGAACCCGTCTTAAAAGTGATTTTAACCGATTAAACTACAATCAATTTTATCAAACACAAGAAGTTTAAAATTATAGCACTTTTAATTTTTTTTTACAAATCTGACAATTTTATCACTAATAGTAGTCTATCATTTTTTTTTTACAACATGTTGGAGTGGGGGGATTGAACCTAAGATCTCATGGTCATTAGGCGATACATATCATGCCGTTGAGCTATGCTCTTGTTGGCCTGATAGTAGTCTATCACCTCAGTTTTTAATAGAATTTTATCATTGATAGTAGTCTATCAGTGATAGTCATATATATATAGTCACTGATTTTTTTTTCATATTTGCAAAATGTTTTAAATTTTACTATATTTGTCATTATTTGAGACCTAATTGTTGTTTATGCAACCAACCCAAAAAATTATAACAAATAACTTGATGCTTAAAAAAAAAAAAATTAACATAACTTGATGATAATTACAAGAATAACAATATTAATCATTTAACAAATATAATAAATAAGGAAAATTTCACCCTTATCTTTGTCATGTATCATTCACTATAAATTCTCAATTGTGTCAAATTGGATAGACTTAATTAAATTTTACAATTTCTATCGTTTATTGAATTTTCAATAATTCACCCATAACAATACGTTTTTAACAAATTTTCAAATAAAAACTTACCACAGAGTAAAATTGCAATACTTATCTAAGTTTGTGGTATAATTTCGTAAAGTTGAAAGTTGAGTAAAAAATCAATAAATAATTATTTAAAATGATTTATCAATAAAAGTTAAAAGCTATATTACAACTTTAATTCTTGAACTTAGATGGCACATTGCAAACATATTGAACAGACTTTAGTTGATTTAGTATGACATGACATAACAAACAAATGATGAAAGAAATTGAATGGTTGGATAAAATGAACGATACAATCTACAAAAGGAATTTGATATATTACAAAATAAGAAAAGATAAAATGAATGATACACTCTATAAAAGGAATTTGATATATTACAAAAACGAGAATATATTCTCCGCCACCTATCCATCACATTATAAATTTTAGCCATCTGAGCATAATTTTTTTTTTTTTTGCAAAGGTATTTAATTAATGTGGGGTGAAGAAATGAACCTCTGACCTCTCGGTCAAGAGCACAACTTTATGTCAATTGAGTTATGCTCAGTTTGAAATTCGAGCATAACTTGATAGATAAAACACCTACTATTTCTCCTAATACTAAGATTGAAACTCTTTAAAAAAAAAAAAAAAAAAACTTAAGGTTGAAATTTTAATTTCTTATCCAATATTCGTTGAACTCAAAAAGAAAAAAAATATTTATCAATAAAAAATGTACAAAGTACATTAAATCATATTTCAAAGTTTAAGGGATGATATTAAAATCAAACCGAGCATAGCTCAATTGGCATAAGATTGTACACTTTAAAAGGTCATGAATTTAATCCCCGCAGTAATTAAAATACATTTGCAAAAAAAAAAAAATATATGATATTAAAATTTAAATAAACACCAATTAAATTTGCAATAGAACAAAATTTTAATAATTACTAAATTATCAAGTTATAAAAGTTAAAATATACAACACTTATAACTAACATATTTTAATTAATGCAGATAACTAATATCTCATATTTTTTTTTAAAGTTATTTTAATTAATTTCGGCAACCAACAATCATGTTTTCTTTGGGAAAGAAAAGCAATCAAATTATTGATAGTCAAATGATTGCTTGACATATACTAATTATAAATTCATTTGAATAATTATAGAACCTTATTCAATAGTTTATTGCAAATATGATATATATGATATATGTATATATAAGTTGTAATATCGCCTGAAGAATAATTATAGACAAATTTAATTTCCCATTCCTTCATTAAATTATCAAAGAGAATGGCGAATGCACAACACTTTACAAGATTGATTCCTTCAAAGTAAACTTCTTCTCTAACGCAAAATGACTTCACTTAAAAGAGTTCCAGCAGAGAACAGAAAGCTCTACAGATACTAACTTCACGAAATTTTCGAACACGGGTTAGACATACAATACCGATCACTTCACTTGATCGACGATCGTACTCGGGGAGTAAACAGAGAGATACAAGGATGTGAACAGTCTTTACTTGTGCAAGATACTCTTCTTTGGAAGCTTTGATTTCTTTTGAGTGTGGTTCTGTCATTAACTTGGTAGATTCAAAAACTTGTCGAGTGGAAAAACCGAGCATTCAAAAAAGCAAGAAATAAGTGTGCAACGTAATTTTACCTTGTGTCTTTCTAGGGCTTCATAGTCTGTCCTCTCCTTCCAATTGCTCTTTCTTAGTTTTATCGGCCTATTTCCGACGTACTTGCCTGCAATCAAGAAGGATCTCTAAGCATATAAACTATAACAAAAAGAAGTAAAAAAGAGGCTTCAAGGGTTAAAGAAGGAAGATAAAGAATAATTTCAGAGATTTTGTAAAAAACATAAGGAAGACATTTTTTTTTTATAAGAAACATCAAGGGGCTATATATATTGAAACCTATATTTTAAAATCTTAAAATTTGTCTTCAAAATGTTTCTCGGAGAAAGAAAAGAAAAGAAATAGTAATTTAACCAACTTCAGAAAAAGATTTATTTATTCAAACTCTATTGAACAAGTCCAACAATGAGAAAGGTTTTAATACATTTTTTTTTTAATAAAGCACCGAGCTTTTTTTTTTTTTTTTTTTTAATAAGAAACAATTTCATTGATAAACCAAGCTTTCATTGAGAAAAAAGCCGAAAGGTTTTATTATATACACAGTACATGTCATGAGAATTGAACAAGAAGCACAAATCCAACAGAGAGATGAAAGAACTGCACAATCAGAATATTACCATTCATCTCCTTATGTGCCGCAGCAAGGTCAGTAGGATTGGAGAAGCTAACAAATCCATAGCCCTTGGTTTTACCAGTTCGCTTATCTCTAACAACCTAAAAAATGCATGTTAATTGGTAAAAAAGAAAATGTTCCACAGAGAAAAATATAATCAATAACAAACATAAACCATAAATAAAATATCAAAATATTTTAGGTCAATCCGAAAAGCCATCAAACTAGTATATTTTCCAAGATACAGAGTTGAAATTGTTTCTTATTAAAAAAAAAATTAATTAACCATGGGGATCCTTTTAAACACTTTGGCAATGTTCTTGAAATTGACCGGTTCAAAAACCCCAAATTTTTGTGAGAATTAAATTATGAGCTCAACCCGTAAAGTGACCAAATAATAACACAATGCAAAAAACTCTTCCATGATATGACCCAATACCCTTATATATGAAATGGGAGAGAAGATAATCATACTTCATTGCATGACTATACACAATGACTACATGCACCACCCTACATGGGGAAATCACCGGACCAATCAACTATAACCATTCCTATCTTCAGGATTATGAGTGAATACCAAAAGAAAAATATCTCAAAACATTACTAGAAATAGGGGGCTCCCATAGTCTTCATACCCCTCTGTTGAAAAATTCCATGGATAGTGTCGTGCCCAAATTTCTAAGGGACTTCCCTCGTACCCCCATAAGTAGTAACTAGTAAGATAGTCAAAACTACCAAGGAAAAGAAGAAAAGAAGACCCACTTTTAAAAGCTCGAAGGCTAACCTGTATCTGACAAGCTTAAATGACCCAACCATGTTACAACTCAAGCTAGTCCATGAACTCGGTAAATTCTAAGGGATACAAGCTCCATAAAGAGATTCCAGCAGCACAAGCCCCAATCAGATGATCACATCCTTCTTAAATAAAACTCTTGATCTCCCTTCTTAAATAAAACTCTTGATCTCACAAATAATATTTAAGAAACATAAAATATCAGTTTGAATCCTAATTATTACTTCTGAAACTTTATATTTTTTTTTATTCCACAAAAGAAGCAAGAACGGCCTAAGGGTCGGGGTAGAGATTACTCCTCCTAAAACTATACAAAGAGAGCCTTCCAGTCATTTATAATCATCATCAGTAGGCTACAATTACAAAATAATTTTGTGTAAAGAGATCCACCAAGAAGCCGAATTTCGTACAAAATTCCAAAAGAAATCAAAGCGTAAGGAGTTATCCTCAAAAGTTCTTGCATTCTTTTCCTTCCACAAGTGCCACAAAAGTGCTCTAAAGGCACAGCTGCCAACCACCTTGGTTTTACCATCCATAGGCCAATCATCCACTTTCTTAGGGAGACAAAAAGAAATACCCAGCAGCCCAGTACAAAGCTCCACGAGCGAGAGACAAAATCGCAGTGGAGAAACAAAGGACCGATAGATTCACCCTCTTTTAACCAAAGTCTACATCCCGAGGGCAAGAGAGACCAGCCCCTAAACTTTCATTGCAATCTATCATCCGTGTTTAGAAGCCTTTGAACACGGAAGACCAAAGAAAAACTTTACCTTTCTTTGGGCACCTGTTCTTCCAAATCATACTAGTTAAGGTCATGCTTACCTGGGAGGTTCTATTAGAGAGTTTGGAAGGCCGAATTGCTAGAATAAATACCGGATCCCTCTAATGACCAAAGGATTTTGTCAACTCCTTCCCCCAACTGTATGGAGCTAAGCTTCTCACTAGAGCCACCCAACTGCGTAACTTTTATACTTCTTTCATTCTGGTCTTTCAAGTGATTCAATTTTAGTCCTTCAGCTTTCCATAAGAAGATCGTTTTAGCCATCGTCATTAACTTTCCATTAATTTCTACAAATTACTTAACTGAAACTTGATATGACACATTTTTATTCCTTTATCTGTTGAGTGTGTCTATGTAGATAGTTTTTGGAGTCACACAGCAGATTAGCAAATTCCAAATGATTAACAAAAAAAATTAACAGCAATTTTTTTTTTAGAAGAAAAAAAAATTAACAGCAATGACTAAATTAGTTTTTATGCAAAGACAAAAATAGAATGTTTGAAAGCTTAAAGACCAAAATAGGTTACTTAAAAGATTAGAAACCCAAATAAAAGTTCTTTCGACCAAAAAAAGAAAGGATTTAAACCCAAAATATATATATATATATAATATATATATTGAAACTCAAGGAATAGATACACGTGGACATCAGAATGCTCAAATGCTTTCATAATCATAACCAAACATAAATGTACAAACAAGAATAACCTAAATGCACTGCCACCTTTTAAACAAGCCGGAACACTTCAAGGAAACTAATCATCATGCAGAATGCCAAAAACAAAAATGTAGAATATTTGACAAAATAAACTTACTCTAGCCATGTTAAATGAAGGAAATCGTGCGAATGCTTTAGAGAGCACGTCATCATTCACTTCATTGCCAAGATCACCACAAAATAGACGGTAATCATCTGCAAATAAAAATGGACATTTTTCCAAAGTAAGAGATACTTCTAGCTAAAGATGATAGCACTAAATACATATCTAACAAATTAGAGTGAGAACAGACAAAAGACAACACAGTGACATCAATTCCTAAAGAAGATGATACATTGGGGATACACGATTGACGATACAATAGTTTTTTTAAAAAAATTAATAAATATTATATGTGTATATGTGTGGAGCAAAAAATTGAGAGTCTATACCTCCTAGATATAAACATAAGCCTTGCAACCTTTGCAATTTGAGTTCCTCTTCCGCCACCAGTTATCATAGAGGAGAATTCATTGCGATTTCCTTGGCTCATAATAGAGATTGTTGTTCTATAATGGAGGAAGTTCTTTTGAATCCTCCCTTCCAAGAAAGGGGCAAAGTTCTTTGGCAAGCTTGTTTTCTTGTCATTTTGTGGGGTATTTGTCTTGGGAGGAATAGTAGAATTTAAAGCGACTGGGAGGTCTTGGGAAGAGGTTTGAGAGATGGATAGATTTAATACCTCATTGTGAATCTTCCTTGAGGGCCTCAAACTCTCAAGCGTTTTATAATTATTCTCTTAGATTGGAGTCTGTCTTTGATCACCTATGGGTGTCTGAGCTTCTGCTCCCTTTATTTCATTTTTCTTTTGAAAAGGAACCGAACTTTCATTGAAATGAAAGAATACAAGGGCATACAAAAAAAAAATCCCCGAGGAAGGAAGGAACCCCGCTATAAAAAGGGGCTCCAATCCAGAAGAATAAGGTTCAAGGAATAATTACAAAACAAACGCGTCACCGACGCCCACAAAAAAAACATGGAATCTGCTAAAGGACCAGACAACCCACGGGTTCGTCTCAACCCCTCTAAAAGTCATATTGTTTCTTTCACCCCACAACCCCCACAAAATAGCACACACACTCGCTTGCCAAAGAAACTTTCCTTTCTCCCAAAACGACGGATGGAGAAGGAACTCCTCGATCATCATCCTAAGATCCTTGGGTCTGACAAACTGGAAGCCAAACACCTCAAAAAACAAATCTCAAACGGACCGAGCAAAAGCACAGTTCCACAGGATGTGATCCAAGTCTTCCTCTGCCCTCCGACAAAGGATGCAACAAGACGGACCCACAAGGGAGAACGACCTCCTCGCAAGCCGATCTAACTAAGGTATTAACCCTAACCTGCCAAGTAAAAAACAAAACCTTCTCTGGAACCTTCACCTTCCAAAGGGCCGAAAAAACCAATTCACCACCTGGGGAGGGGGCCAACAACCAAAGAAAGAACGACCCACAAGAGAATCCCTCAACATGATTGGGAGACCAGATGCAAATGTCTCTCCTCTCTGGTGAAAGAACGCAATCCCCAATAAGAGAAAGAAGAGCAAGAACCTCTGACGTATCTCTATCAGATAACGCCCGACAAAAATCCAAGGACAAGGAAGGAGAGACCCCCGAAGAAATGACAACATCAGACACAACCCAATTTTTCATGTTCGAAAGATGGAACAAACGAGGGAATAAGGAACAAAGAGGACGCTCCCCCACCCACAAGTCCTCCCAAAAAAAGGTGTCATTCCCATTCCCCACGGAAAACCGAACAAGGCTAGTAAAAGTGGGGAGGACAAGAGAAATATTCTTCCACGGGTTACTGAAAGTGTCTTTAATCCCCTCCAAGACCCACTCAAAGGGATAAGCCAGCAACGCTTTGTTACGGTAGCTGACAATTCAACTCTAAGGAAACAGTCGTTTCTGAAAATTGAATAATCTTGAATCTCATCTGGAGTAAAATGAGTTTCAAGTCTCTTTAGAGCCCTACTATTAGATATCGACCTTTTTAAGGGTCCAATAAATTAGGTGATATTACACTCTAAATCTTGCTTTCCAATCGAGGTAACAAGGCTGTAGCAAAGGGCATACAAAAAGACAGTCAACAAAAGGAACCCAACAACTAACTATACAAAAAAGGACACCAAAGAAATAAGACCTAACAAATAATTACAAAAATCTTTGGCAGCCAACGGTCAAATAGTAGGAGTAGCTACATTTATCCATATCAACTTCCCCCTTAAAAATATTGAAGCTCCTCTATTTTTCAATTTTCTTCTAAATCTTTGCCTCCACTAATTTCTAGAATTCCACTTGTCTCAGATTGCCTACAATGGCGTGTATAGATATATCATAGGAAGCTTAGAAGGATTGCAACCAATCATGACAGCAAGTGACTTTATCTTGCTTGTTTCATGGATCCCACCTATCATCAATTTCTCCAAATTAATCTTCAAGTTCAAGCACAATGCGGCTTAAAAAAATTTAGCATGTTCTTCAATTTTTCATGGAGATTGTGTCATCAACAAAGGGAAGATGAGTTGCATGTATTCTCTCTCTGCCCACTCAAAATCCTCCCGAGAGTTTTGCAAGCAAAGTGACCAATCATCCTTTCTTTTGCATGACGTGACTCTTGACCACTAACATAAATTTCCAATCCACCATGTTACATATTTTCTCAAAATCAATCTTAAATACTTTTTATTTCCTTTAATCTCTTTTTTTATAGGAAACCAGAACCATTTCATTGATTGGTGAAATCGGGTAACAAAAGTGACGTAGCCTAAATGACTAAGGAGAGTTCTCTCCAAGAAGTCTATCCAAGAATCTTATTATGAATCAAAAGTTAATGAATACATGAGAGGGATTCTCTATTTATAGAGAATGAAAAGTAAACTAAAAGGATTAACCATGAGTAATATGAATTTACCCCTAATCCTACTACATCATTCTATCCCTCCAAAAAAAAACTCGTCCTCGAGTTTTAAAAAGAAAATGAAAATAGGTAGAAACAAGCGAACTGCCCGACTAGAAAGATGTTTCAGTCGATGGTTGCAAAAGACTCCAACTGAAAATTGCGTTCTAATTTCATCAACACGCCAAGGTGTACCAATGCTCCCCAAAGTTTGGTTTCTATGCCAAAAGTCTTGCCAATCCAAAATCATATGTAATAGGATCCAGTAGTCTTCAAAAATTCCTCCAAATACACATACCTTTTTAGTGAAACAAAGTTCAACTGCTTTCATAAAGATGTCTTCCTGACTTGACCAAATTTGTGAAGGATTTAGTCTTTCAGGTAACAAATCAAAATTAGATTTTTGAAGGAATTTTCTTGAAAATTCTCTTGAAGTTCCAAACTTAACAATAGTACCCTTCTTTGAATATCTTCCAACATCAACCTCAAGAATTTCAACAAGGTTTTTCTCCACTGCAGTTTCATGGATTTGGTTCTGAAAATTTTCCAGCCCCAAATTTTCTTCCACAATAGTAAAAAGATTATCCAAATAGATTAATATTTCATCTTCTTCATCAAAATACTCAGCAAAATTCAAAAGGAATTGATCTTCCATGACATTCGAACTTATCTGATGGTGTTCGTCATCCGAGAGTAAATCATTGAGGTCAATAGATGAATCTCCGTGTTTTTCAAACAAATCATTCTGATGAAGATCTTGAATAAATTTTCCAACAATACCATCAATATCATTAACATCAATCGTTTCTTTCAATTCTTTTTCAACTTTATCTTCTTCATCAAAATAATTTTCAAATTGTAGAAAACACTCATCGTCTTTGTTGAAAAAACCAGAATCTTTAAGATCAAATCCATGAAAAAAATCATCTTCGTTGGAACAATTGGAATCTTGAACCAAGAAACCTTCATTTCGGCATTCTTCTTCGTTGGAACAATTGGAATCTTGAACCAAGAAACATTCATTTCGACATTCTTGGAGTTTATCATGATAAAAGATGTTCCCAACATTTTTTGAAAGGTGGACTTTTTGTTCTTGGATCATTTCTTTTTGTCTATGTTCACAGTTTTGATGTGTATCGTCGTGGTAGTAAAAATCTTCTCTTCTCGAACTTTTAGAATCTTGATTTATGAATCTTGAAAATTGATGTTCTAGAGGCCTCTCCATTGTATTTTCTTGAATCTTTCTCATATGATCCGTGGGTTCTTGACTTCGGTTGAATTCTCCATCTTCTTGACTGCTACTTTTAAAATTTGTCATTCTTACCTTTTCGGGTTCTTGTTGTTTGGTTGTAAAACGATCCAAATTGTTAGATACATTTCCCAAGAGACGCCAGATTTCATCCATTCCTTTTTTGAATTCCTTACGCCGGATTTCATCATGGTTGTTGTAGTGTTTGTCATGATTTCCTTCAATTTTTGTCTCCAATGAGCGTGATTCACATTCAAAGGAAACTTTTCTGGTCTTGAACTTCTTTCTTGTGTTGTAAATTCCCGTTCTTGGCAATTTCTTGAACATTCTTGAAGTTGCAACATGGTCTTCTTCTTCGGAATCACTAGAGTCACTACAATAAGAATTCCAATGTAAATCTTGATAGGATCTTTGAAAGAATCGAGCATGGGTCGAGTTGTTATGTTGAAAGTCATCTTCTGAATCGCTAGAATCAAAATTCCAGCATTGTTCTTGAATGTATTTGTGGTTTTCTTGCCTATATCGATCGTTGTATCTCTTCTTGGACATCTTTCTTGCCTTGTAATTCTCCATTCTTGATGAATCTTCTTTAAAAGGGTTCCCCTTGTAATTAGGTGTACGCTGTTCGGAACCGAGCACAGCTCACGAAGCTCCCTCTTGCGATCTGCGCCAACAAGAGTTTCCCGGTCTTTCACCGGCGGCAGTCAACATTGGCCCAGACGGTCGCTCTGATACCAATTTGATGTAGCCTAAATGACTAAGGAGAGTTCTCTCCAAGAAGTCTATCCAAGAATCTTATTATGAATCAAAAGTTAATGAATACATGAGAGGGATTCTCTATTTATAGAGAATGAAAAGTAAACTAAAAGGATTAACCATGAGTAATATGAATTTACCCCTAATCCTACTACATCAAAAAGTAATCCTATCATAGATATAGTTACATAAAACACCTCCACTGAGATAAAAGGGATGATAAGCTATAATTACAAAAAGGTGGAGAAAGGCTACTCGACGAATGATGAAATAGCAAGAAAGGATGTAGAATCAATAAAAGTGTGTATGCTCTGATGCTTATCTGTGAAAATTATGGCGTTACTTTCTAACCAAAGGTTCCAATAAAAAGCAGTGACGAAATTGCACCAAAGAATTTTTTTTTCTTTCTTGAAAGGATGACCAATGAGAGACATGTTGAGAAGGTTAGCTACCAAAATTGAGTCTTACCATTTTTCTTTAATCTTCTTATTTCCCCCACCACTTCATTAGCTGCCAAAATTGTGTCTTACCATTTTTCTACTTCCAATATATGCATTTTGGATTTGAGACACTTTGGATGTTATCTTAAATACTCCATTAACAACAAGGCATATAAATTTTTACTTTTAAGCAAGCGTTGATACGACCATTCCAACAAACAAACAAAAAATCATGGAAACTTACCACTATATCAGTTTTGAGAATGCTCCAAATTTTTCTAAAGGAACTCCCATATTCATCCTTCATCCCTTTGCCTTTAAGCTTCCCAAAGTTCCTCACTACGAGTCTATGATAGCCAACACCATGTTTGTTGTTTAGGCTTCCAATCAATGCCTTTCAATGGAAACATCCCTTCCTTTCTCCTCTCCCCCTTTCTTCTCAAGCAATTCTTATGTGATTGTTCCTCGAAATCCCAAGTAAGAGGAACATAAAATGTGCCCACTGCGAATCCATTTGAAGGTTGCATATTGCTGCATCCTTGAATGTTGTGCGGCTGGAAGCTTTTTTGGGAACAAGTTTTAGGGACAAAGCAAAGATTCTATGGTATTGTCCTGTGAAAGCGACCCTTTGGACAACTTAGAAAGAGAGAAACCTTAGAATCTTTGAGGATAGACCGAGTTTGGAAGATTCTTTTGTTTATAGTATACAACACTTGGCTCCTTGGTGGAGCTCAAGTCACAAAGAATTTTGGTGTACTTACAGCCTGATCATGGTTATTACTTATTAGAAATTGGAGGGCCATTTTGTGTTAGCTCTTTTGTTTGGGAAGGGGTTTTCCCTACCCCTTGCCCTCAGGATGTCTTCCTTTTTGTCTACATGAATATATATATATATATATATATATATATATATATATATATATATATATATATTTTAAAAAACACCGAGCTTTCATTGAGAAAAAATGAAAATATACAAGGGCATACAAAAAACAAGCCCCGAACGGGAACCCCATTAAAAAAAAGGGGCTCCAATCAAGCAAAATCAAGTTCAACAAATAATTACAAAATAAACGCATCACCGACGCCCATAAAGAAACATGGAACCTAGCGATAGACCAAACCATATAAGGATCCGTCTCAACCCCTCTAAAGGTTCTACTGTTTATTTCACCCCACAAACCCCCCACAACACAACACACACCCCAGCTTGCCACAAAAACTTTCCTTTCTCTCGAAAGGGCGGATGGAGAAGGAACTCCTCGATCATCTCCTCCCTGGGTCTCGCCAATAAGAGGTCAAACGCCTCAAAAAAAGAATCTCAAACAGCCCTAGCAAAGGCACAATTCCACAAAAAAATGATCCAAATCTTCATCCGCCCTCTGGCAGAGAGTGCAACAAAAAGGGCCCACTAACCAGTCCAACCTACTAACCAACGTGTCCAAGGTATTAAATCTACCATGCACAACCTGCCAGATAAAAAACTTAACCTTCTTTGGAACTTTCACCTTCCAAAGGGCCGAAAATATCGACTCACCACCCGGGGAGGGGTCCAACAAACGGAGTTGTCTACATGAATATATATATCTCAGTTCCCTTTCCTATAAAAAAATGTTGTGCCAAAATATTTCTAAATAAAATATTTCCATTGCCCTTGAAGGCACCATCTTTCTTGGCTTTACTAGCCCTATCAAAGGAGTTGTAAATTTTGGGTTGCACTATCCTCTTAATTTCCATAAAGCCCATCTTGAAACCCATAAAACAGCATTCCAAAAAGACTCTTTTAGTACCATTCTTTAACTACTGCAATAAAGAATCAATGCAGGACCTGGATCTTGGAAAAATCTCCTAGGTTGTACTTGTAATATAAACCTTACTATAGGGTAGAGTCAACATACAAATTTGTCAAGGCATCAGATTGAGACGAACACCCATAGCCGCATAAAACCCATCAGGTTTTGAAGTTTGAGGGACAAAAGGAAGAAACCTCCTTATAAACGTATAAGAATAACTGTGGCAGTTTAATCAAGTATTGGTATTGGAAAAGAGTATCTAACAATGTTTAAAGTTCCTTTTTGGCATCCGTTTGGGCTTCCTTAACAATGCTTTAAAGATATTGATAGTCTTCCCTTATTTCACGTGATTGGATGTCTAGCCACTGTATCTAGTCTCCCCTTCTCTTTTAAAGTGGTTTCCAGCCAAAAATTCATTGGCAGATAGATACATATAGGCACTAGCTAAAAGAAACATCTATCAAGCTGACTTCAAAACTTCGAAGCAATTATATGTAACTATACCTAGAGAAGCATGCATTTTATACACGCCGAAAGAAGCCCAATGATTGTAAATACATGAAAACAAATAAAGTAGATAATCCATACTTTCTGGCCACTCAGCAAGTGTGGGATCTTCCCAAGAGTGCCCAGCAGCTTTGCGAGGAACAGCTTTCTTTTTCGTTTCTGCTTTATGCTCAATCTCACTACTTGCAAGCGCAGCTTTGACACTCTCAAGAGCTTCCGGTGTTATCGTTTGGGCATCCCTTTGAAATAGCTGTTGAGCCTGTTTATAATAAGGAAGAAAATGGTAAAATAACAACCATACCAAAACTATAAATTGAACTAAAAAAAATCTAATCCATCAGAAATGTCTCGCTGAAACCCTATCGAAAAAGAAGAACAAGCCCCAGAATTCCAGGATATAATTTGGTTACCTGCTGGTATTGAGGGAGAGTATAGACAGCCGAAGCGGGAGAAGGAGCCGGATAAACAGATGGGACGGGAAGAGGAACTGGCGGAGGACCCGGAGCAGCGACATAGGGAGTAGGATACTGGGGGGGTGCAGCTGCTGGAGCAGACTGCTGGAGATGGAAAGGTAAAGGAAAGTAAGAACCGTTTGAATACGTAAATTGGGCACCTGATGAAGACGAAGCTGCAGAAGGAGCCGAGGAAGAATGACCCGCCATGGCCAAGAGCAGTTAGAACTCCAAATTGGCTTCAAAATTAGGGTTCGAAATGCTGCAAATCGCAGGTTTCTACCTGCCCACACCTGTAAACGAAGGATTTTTTTTTTTTTAATGTATTTTAAATAAACTAGTGTTTTACAAGGTATGTGTATTTTTTTTTTTTTTTATAGGTAAACTAAGGATATAAATATTGATAGATATATTTTTTAAAAAAAATATTTAAATTAGTTAAATTAACATTTTAAACTTTAAATGAGTTAAAATATACTTATTATAATATTATATTTACGTTAGGTTACATTTTATCGTTGTTTTTTTTAATATTTCATCGATTTTGTACGGTATGATGGAAATATCGATTCATCCCTCATCTCGATGTTAAACCTATGGATATGTGAAAATGTCGACGAAAATTTAATACCATGTTTTAATTTACCATTACGAGGGTCTCATTTGAAAATGACACTATTTATCAAATCTATTTAAAATATCCTTTATGGACTCCAATTTAAAAAAAAAATGAAAAATAATATGATTGATTTTTCAATCATATATATATATATATATATATATTTTAAAATTGAATATTTTCATTAACACACCAAACCAAGACAAGTCACCAACCACACATTCCTCGTTTAAAACAGAAAACACCATTCTAGAAACAGGAGGAAACAAGAAACGAAAACATTATCAAACGAGTCCATAAGACGCTAAAATATTCTGAAATGGAAGAAGCACCTTGATACAAAAACACATCCAACCTGCATAAGACGATGGGCAATTGAGTTGCACAAGGGACTACAAAACGAGAAAGAGACCCTGTCAAACTCCTGAGTCAAATCTTCAACTTCTTCGACAACAATCTTAAGCTACGTCAAATCCTCAAACTCCTTATTAAGGAGATTAATCACAGCAAGAGAATTTGATTCCACAATCAGCCCATCTTCAGGGATACGAGCTACAAAGGTAATGCAACCCCTCCTTAATTTCTCCAGCTTCAATGATCTTCATCGGTTGAAAATTTGTTAACTTTTTGAAACTCGAACAGATCGGAGACCCAAGGTGTTAGGGACAACTTAACTCCACATTGGTATGATATTGTCTACTTTGGACATAACCCTCATGACTTTGCTTTCGGTTCCACCCAAAAGGTCTAATACCAATGGAGAATGTTATCTCTCCTTATATACTCATGATCTTCTCCTCTTCTAACCAATTTGAGACTTTAGTCGCACTCCCAATACAAGGACTTCAAAATGTGTTCAATATATTTTTCAACTTTCAATTTTGTATTTAATAGGTCCTCAAATTTTCAAGTTTAAGTCTAATATATCCTTGTCTTTATTTCGCATTTTTTAAAATTTAGGAATTTATTAGAAACAAAATTGAAAGTGGGATCGATTCAACACGTTTAAAGTTTAAGAACGCATTAAAGACTTTTTAAAGTTTAGGGACACATTAAAGTTTTTTTTTTTTTTTTTTTTTTTTAGAAATTAGATGATGATACTAAGTTTATTTGAACTTAGTCTTTGGTACACTTACATATGCTTATCACTGATAACTTTTTTTTAATGTCAACATAACGTGAGAGTGTGAATTTGGACCTCTGTATTTTTTGCGATATTTTTTTTAATATTTATATACTATAATTTTTTGGCCCCCCAAACATCAATGTATGGGTCCGCCCCTGCACTCCACCATTAATAACATTAACACGGGTAGGGAAAGTGTCATTCAGGATCTTCCAAACGCACAGCTTCGCCTTAGGGATTGCCTTAATCTTCCAAAACTTCTTCCATTTGTCCACACTTTGGATCAAGTTAGAGGTCGAGACGCCTTTACTATTGGTCATGTTAGACGTCAAGTGATAGACAATTTCAACAATGAAGCACCCTTTCTTTTCATAGTTCCAAATAATTTCATCAGTAGCCCTTTTTACCTCTCGTATATAAGTTAAGGATTATGTCTTAGCCAAGGGGATCAAAGAGATCCTTAACCACCTCTTCATCCTCCATACTATTTAAGAGGCATCTTACATATTTTTCTTTAAAATTGTCATTAATTAGAGTAGGAATGGAGTTTCTTTTCTTATCAATCCACATGTCTTGATCTATGTTAATGTATCTCACGTTCCCCACCTTCCATCTGTAGTCTTTTTTTAATATATCTCAACCCCAAACCACACTTCTCCACATAAGCGAAGGTTTGTTACCCACATGGACATTCAAAAAATCACCATCTTGTAAATACCTACCCTCAGCACTATGATTAGGAGGCTATTAGGGTTCTTAAGAATCCGTCAACTTTGTTTAGCCAACATAGCTTGATTAAACAACGTTAGGTTCTTGAACCTCAACCCCTGAATCCTTGCCACGATAAAACTTACTCTGGCTCATTCAATGTGCTTTCTTTTTATGCTCTGAGGAACCCCACCAAAAACGAGCACACATACCATTAATCTCCTCACAAATTTCTCTTGGGGAGACGAAAACAACTCATGGTATAGTTAGGAATCGCCTTGATTAGGATTTCTTTCCCACCCAACGAAAACAACAATTCTTTCCAACCTTGCAAGACCTTCCACACTCTTTCATTGATACGCTGAAAGATCCTACTCTTGTTCCTTCCCAATTGAGAAGGCAATCCTAGATAATGGCCCAATGGAGTAGTGTGTTGGACCCCAAGAATATAACTGAGGGAGTTCGCATCCGCTCTATCAACGTTCTTACTGACCATGAAGCTTGATTTTTCAAGATTAATGGTTTGCCTCGATGTAGACTCATAAAGACCCAGAGCTCTTTTAATCGCTAAACAATCATTCTTCGTGTCCCTGCAAAAAATCATATCTCAATTTGGTTATTTCTTTGATTACATTTGATTTTTTTTTTCTTTTCCTGATTTACTTTTTTTCCCTTCATATATACTTCACATATATATATATATATATATATAATTCAACATATTATCCCATTTATATATATTAATCTAACATATATACTTCATTTATATATATTAAGCCAACATATATATGAAGTTTTTTGTTCAATTTGAAATATATACCTTATTAAGTATATCCCACATTTATAAAAATATAAACATTAAATAAAACAAGAATATATGCTTCATATTATTAAATATATGACACAAAACATAAAAGTTAAATGAAAAAAACAACTCTAAACTTCATTCTAAACACCAAAATCTAGCCACCATCGACTTCCTTTAAACTCTGGCGGCGACGACCCATATTTTTATTTTCTTAGAATTTTATTTCATCCACCGCATGTACTCTACATTTTAATTTATAAACTTTCAGTGCCAAGAGTTCATTATGCCACATACTGAGTTCTATTTGCATTTGTTTAGCTTTAATTCTTTGTGCTTAATGTGTATGTTGATTCTTGTCACTCATTGCCTTGGTTAATGATGATCTTAAGCGCTAGTTTAAAATTTAACTTCATTTCATTTAAACCTACTATTGTTTATATTCTCAAAATAAATTTTCATTCATTATAATCTAGATGAGCCCTAGTAAAGCATATGCTTTAACAAAAACCTTTACAATTAGCCAATGCACTTAGGATCATTTGTTTATTTCACTTAGTGCACCATTGGAAAAGCACAAGTCTCAACCTTGTGTCAAAAATTAAGTTTGGGATCGATGAGGACATTTCTCGTTTTAGGTTTGGGGTTGCAGGCGCTTTAACAAGCACACATTAGTGTTAAATGTTGTATAAAGCATTGCCTGCTTTGCCAAAAAAAAAAAAAAAAAAGTACTCCACTTTCCAAGTTAGGAAATGAGTACGTACGAGAGTACCTAGAGGCGTGCTAGCCATAGTCAGATATCTTTCACCAAAAGTGTGGATAAGTGGAGCGAAGGTAGCGTAGTTAAAGGGTCCGTGTGGCCTTACGAGACGTGTTGCTTGTAGTTTGATATCTTTCCCCAAAAGTGTGGATAAGACAAAACGAAGGTAGTTCATCTAAGATGGCTTTGGATTTTTTTTTTTTTTTTTTTTTTTGCCAAGTATTGTGTTTGTTGTTTTTGAGCTTTAGGAAGTCTGTTATGAATTGCCTAGTTGCGCTAGAAATAGAACTAAAATGAAAAACCAAGTGTAAGCTAGTTTTTTTTTTTTTTTTTTTTAAGGATTGCTTTAGAAAGGAAAAGTTAGGAAGACACTGAGTTATCAAAGAAATAAATTTTCGAGAGAATAAAAGCAATACTAGATTTAAATAGAACTTGTTGCATGCGTTGCTGTACTAGATTTAAATATAACTTGTTGCATGCGCTGCTGAAACAAAATAGGCAAGGGCAAGACAAGAATGCTCCAATGTGCTACACAAGAAAGATTATTGCTAGCATAAATAATGGTCATTTCTTGAGGACAAGCAATAATTCAAATTTGTGGGTTTGTTAATGCGTCAAAAGAACATTATTTAGCACCTAAAATTGGAGTGTTTTCGCCCTCAACGCGTGTTAAGAGTGCTAACATTACTTATTTTCAAACAAAAAAGTAACTTGTCAGCAAAGGACCATTGATAGCACACAAAATGGTCTATCTTTAGGACCTATTTTATGCTAGTTTAGAGGATTAAATGTGTACTTTCACGATTATATTTGATTATTTTATAGATATCGAACATTTTGGAGCAAACCAAGGAATTTAGAAGCTTTGTGGTGAAAACTAAGCTATTTGGATGAAATTTGAAGTTCCCAAGTGACCAAAAGGAAGAAATTGGGTTGAAAACCCGAGAGCATAGCGCCTAGGCACCCATTCCGAGCGCCTAGGCGCTACAAAATGATGAAAAATATTTTCCAAGCGCCTAGGCGCTACAAAATGATGAAAAATATTAAAATGTACCAGTTTGGGCTCGAACTCAGGCAACCAAGCGCACAAATCACAGCTGAAGCAAGGTTTCAACCAACACCAGTTATTATTTTATTCGTTGCGTCTGAACATCCCACCAGCATGCCCCTGCATCAAGCTCCCTTGCACGCGTGCCACACTTGATCGTTGCCCGCGCCCAGACCCGTTTTAATACGATTTTTACCTAAAATATGATATAAATACATCCTTTTGAGCCTCTTTTGTGGAGCCGATTTGGAGAGAAAATCTCAATTTCGAAATTACATAATTTTTTAGAGTTAGAAGAGATTTTTGGGAGCAAAAAGTACAGATTTTACATGCTCGGGATCGTGGAAATTGCAGCAGAAACGTGGAATCGACATGAGTTTTATTTCTTCTTTCCCTTTTAATTTGTAGTTTTTATTATGGATTTATTTTTTAGTTTCTATTTTGAATTATTGAACATGATGAGCTAAACTCTCTTGACTTTGAGTTTTGATGTAACCGTTTATTGAATCTTATTCTTTTTTAATTAATAGTTGGTATTTTAATTTCATATTGGTTGTGAGAACTTTTCTAGGCTTAATGCATGTTAGGATTTGGCCATTCTTTGCATGATTTTTATATCAATGATTTGAGGTCGAGAGACGATTATTGTTGATGATCCTGAATTATTTTCCCTGATTTATACATGAGATAGACATATCCTTGTAGATTTTGTGACAGTTATAGTTTTACGTTCTTCATATTTGGATTGTCTGAATTGCCATAGAAATATAGGTAATTTATTTTTCAAAGAATATTGTTATGGCTCGAGAGAGAATAACAAGTTTATAGGGTAGAACTTGTCAACAATCTAGAAATTGATTAATTCCATCTTTTAATGAATGAAGAATATAATGAGATAACGATGAAGTCATTGCTCAAGTCAATTAATATATCTCTCCTTATTGTTCTCCATATTTTATTTTATGCTTTATTTTGTTTTTACCATATCCTTTTATTTTTCTTTCCTAAATAAAATTGAGTGGTAGTATTCGTGGTAATTAGGTGAACTAGAAAACCAATCATGAGGGCGATATCCGTATTTTCAATACACTATATTAAAACTTGACTCGTACAGTTGCGGTATTTTATTGCACTAATTTTGCACAACAACCACCCGACGTATCTAATGCATGCGCATAAAGTTGTCTTGTTTGGAGCGTGTGAAGAACACTGTTAGGATGCTTTTCACCTATTTAAACATCATTTTCCCGATGAAGAAAAAAAGAGGAAGAGAAGTGGGAGCTCGACCATTTTTACCAGTTTTCATATAACTCAAAGAGTTCCTTAGTGAAAAGAAAATGAGAAATTGTCATTGAAGACCGAGTTGCAGAAGAAAGCTCCTTCATCTGAAGCATATTGCGCGTCTGGAGGAAGTGACAACCGTCCACCGCAGTTGAAGAAGAGAAGCTCTCCTTCAACATAATCCAACTTACCGACGATTATTTCATTTCTTCCCTTGCATTTTCTTAGTTTAATGTTTAATGCTTATTATATTTGGTTGTTTATATTTCTTATTAATGAATACCTAATTTTTCTATTCAAGACTTGGTCGTAGCTAGGCCCTCATTGATTGCAACCATGTTTATGTGAAGTTTATTTTAGCAAAACATCTTCGAAACTTCCTCTTAAGAATTATTTAGTTAAAGTGCTTTTGTCCGACTGATCATCCGATAAAAAGTAATAGTGCATAATGACTACGACAAAAGTGTAATGCATGGGAAAGAAATAATTAAGATGAGCGAGTGTGAGCTTAAAAACCACTAGGTTTGGAATATGCATATTACAACCACTCGCAAGCCCATATAATTAAGAAGAGTACGTTAATGAACAAGCTAACACATAGAAATGCAACTAGTTTAGTTTGCGTAGCACGATAATGACCACAAAGGCGCTTGGAGATCTCTCTGCTTAGATTCAAGAAGATGTGTTGTTAACGCTTAAATTATCATATGAGCATGTACACATTAATAGGGTAGCCACAAGACAATGTCTTGAATGTCTTTCTGTATTAGTTTCCTCTACCACATATTTTACTTTCATTGCATGCAACAACCAAACACCCAACATTTTAACATCATGTTACCCATTTTTGTGCATGTTATTATTTGTTGATGCTTTCGACAACGCATTAGAGTATATAATTCATTATTCCATGTGGATCAACTTTATAATATTTCAAGGTACTACACGTTAGTGCTTTGGTATATACTTGAGTCATTGCGGTAGGAGACTCATATCATGTGCATTTACTATCATTTCATCCCCCATATATTCACTTTTGTTCCGTACATTGCCTGTCCCACACACAAAATACATCATGAGTCTGAGCGAATCAGCTAGAGCGTCGTGATTGTGTGTGAAATGCATGATACTATACATAATTAAATTAAACAATTTAATAATAATGAAACTTGCAATAAAAAATAAACAATGGACAAAATAAATAAACAATAATAGAAAAATAGAAAAATAAAATTTCAAAGGTTTGACTCTCAAAAGTCTCTGATAGTTCCATTTCAGAGCTATATTTATGTCCCTAATTCATGCTAATTATGTGCTTAATCTTGCTTATTTATGTTGATTATAGGTGTTCACCGGTAAATTGTTCTCGGGCCCATTTGACGTCGTTCGAGGCTAAATATCCCGTTTTAAGGCCCTAAGAACACCTCAGGAAAAGAATGATGCAAAAATATGAAGAGCTGGCATTTTGGGAAGCTCAAAGGCAAAATTCCATGCAAAAACCCGAGAGCAAGCGTTGAGCAGGAAGCGTCTAGACGCTGGCTCAACGCTGCCTAGTGTCGAGACGCTCCGAAGTCTGAAGTGCGCCCCGCAATTTCCACCCGAGAGCAAGCGTCGAGTGGGCAGCGTCGAGACGCTCGCTCAACGCTGCGCAGCGTCTCGACGCCACCCCGACATCAGCGCGCTGGAATTTTAGGGCGCAGCGTCGAGACGCTGCCCCAGCGTCTCGATGCTACGACGGAATATAAATTAAAAAGTCCGTTTTCCAGCGGCGAACTCCGTCTTCCTCCTCGGACTCCGCACCATTTTAGGCGTTTTCAAGCTAATTTCCACCATGGGAGAAGCCATGGACCTTGGATTGGAGCCACTTCAAGTCACATCCATCATGAGTGAGTAGTTTTTAGTGTTTTGGCTTGGGACTGTAAAAGACTAATGTAATTAGCAATTTTGGTGAGATTTATGCTTTAAATTCTGTTTTGGTTAGAACATTGGATGAATTAATTTATTCTTCTATGCATATTATATGAACATGTTTGATTGATAGGAGTAGACGACTTTGATTTCAAGCATGATTTATTAGTTAAAGATTATGATGTCGTGCCTCTCTTAATCGCCAAGTAACATGGATTGATGATGCCATAGAATGCATAGGCTTCCTTGTGTTCTTGACGTTCGTCCTTCTCAAAGAAGCAATTAAAACCGATACACTAATTTGGCTTCCACGTTAGATAATCGTCGTAATTAGCCCGTTGCTATCGATTGGTCTTGGGAGAGCGTTGACCCCCAATGTTCAATCAGTATGCTTAATTAGCATAATTTATTTTTCCTAATTATTATCCATGGGGCGTGTTTGGATTGATTTATCAATTGAGACGAATTGCGTGTCCATCCACATGTTTAGCTAAATTTTCCGTTAGTCTATGATCCAATTATTCGCTAATTCTTAGTTCCGAACATCCCAAGTCGAACGCTTCGTTAGATTAATTTTTCCCCAATTGTGTGAATTTTCCGTTAGCATATTTTAAGCCATTTTTCCCCCAAAAATTCTCCCAATTTATTCATAGCTTTAATTTGCAAATTTAATTAAAATTAAGTCGTGATTAGCATAATTCCCTGAGGATCGACCCCGTTATCACTAGGCTACTAATTGCTCGGTGAAATCGGGTATTTACAAATTTATTTTGGCGGGTCTCGACAACCCGATATTTGGCGATTATTCAAAAATATCGCTACCAGTCCCCACGGTAGTCAACAAGTTGTCACAACGTCATTTATTAAGGGTTTTTATTAAATAAAAAGAGTTAGAGTCGCCACTAATCATATAGAAGGTATCAGCCTAAACCAAATTAGACTCTGTGGAGCTTCATCCACGACTGAAAAGTATCTAAATGCTTTACCAGGTATTTTGATCCATCATATCACTACAAGAAAAATGCCTTTACCGACGCCAAATCTATCGACACTACTTATGGCGTCGACGTTAAGACATTTATCGACGTTAGATTTTGTGCGTCGGTAAATTGTTGCAATTACCGACGCGTGAGGGACTGCGTCGATAATTGGGTTGGCCTTTACCGACGTACCACTCACCACATCGGTAATTGTAACACATTACTGGTGCGGTAAGTTACCACGTCGGTAATTGTAGCCCTTCTCCATGCAAAATTGGGAGTTTAGGGTTTGCGTTTACCGACGTTATATATAATAACGTCGATGATGGGCACCTTTATCGACGCGAGAAGTGATTACATCGGTAAAGGTAACCCCTTATGCACTATAACGGATACATTTACCGATGCAGGGGAATATCGCGTCGGTAAATGTCACCTTTACCGACGTGGGGGAAGATCGCGCCGGTAAAAGTCTTGTAGCCCTAACTTATACGTTTTGCCTTCTCTTCTTCGGCCACAAACGCCTTTTTCCCTAATTTTTCTCTCATCTCCTCTTCGCTCGTCGCTCATCGCTCACCACTGTTCCTCTCCTCACCGCTCGTCGCTGCCTCCTTTCTTTGTCTTCGTCGCCGCTGCTGTCTCCGTCGATCTGTAAGTGAGTTTGAAATAGTTTGATGACATAGAATAATTCACAATTAAGAACAAATTAAGACCTACTCAATCATGCATGTTTAGGAAAATGTGTTTTGGGAAGTTGCTTGATGCACAAATTGCTTTCAATGGGCCAATTATTCATCATTTGTTGGTAAAGGAACCTATACAGAAAATAAGAGTGTAATTAGTTGTATACTCTAGGAGGAACCATTGTCACATGCTACATGCATTTGATTATGTGATTTTTATGATATGCATGGATTACTTTCTAACATGTTCTAATTCAATTTTGTTATGTGATTTTTATGAGTTCCTAAAATTAGAATTAGAATTAGTTTGATGATTATTTTTGTGTAATATCCATGAATGTGATTTTTATGAAATTAGAATTAGAATAACTGATTGAGGATTTTGTCCATTATATATATGCATTTTATGTGAATCCCAAATAATGTTCAATCTATATATGGATCACAAATAGTGTCCATTCTAAATATGTATTTTTTTGTGAATCCCAAATAATTAAGTATTCGCTTAAATTAGGAAATCGATGTCATCTAACTCGTTGAGGATTCCACTCTTTTGAGATAGTAGGTGATTGAGTGTTGGTATGTAAATAGATTGAAGTAGCAATTGATTGAAGGTGATGTAGCTTTAGTGAACACCTCTATAAATTTGAATCGAGATGTAAGTCTCAATAGCCCCAAAGTGAACGACTTGGTTCTCGAGGGTTGTCTTTTACTACTCTCGACTCTAACTGACTAATACTTTAATTTCAACGTAACCTAATCCTATTGTCTAACTTCTCTTACATGTTTTATCTCGAGTTGGTTTGAAAAAGATATATAATTAAGAATGAGTAAATCATAGATTAAACTTAAAGATAGGTTCTCAGTCGAGTATAGAGAACGGGTAGCCCAATTTCTAGCATTGGCGAAGTTTCATGTAAATAATTCGGGAAAAATAAGATGCTCATGCAAAAAATGCATGAATGCAATGTGAGAGTCCTTGGATGGGATGAAACAACATCTATTCACAAATGGAATATCTCATCCATATAGTCATTGGGTATTTCACGGAGAACCAGTCGACTTATCTATAGAATTAGAAGGTCAAACAACTCATTCAATACACGATGATGGATTAGATGGTGCATAGTGTAATGTTGTTGAAGGAAATAAGATGTTGAATCTTCTAAATGATCTACAAGTTTCAATTGCTAACGTAATCGACGATGGAGAAAACGTTCAGAATGAGATACCCACTAATGTCCATGAAAGGGATACTTCGAACGTATTTGAGGATTTAATGACTAAAACACGTAATAAGTTGTACCCTAACTGTACAAAATTTTCTTCATTGAATTTTTTGGTGAATTTGATGCATATCAAGAATCTTAACGGTTGGAGTAACAAGTAGTTTGATATGTTACTAATTTTTTTTTTAAAGAAGTATTTTCAATAGGTGCATCTATATCTAGTTCATATTATGAAGCTAAGAAGAACTTGTGTGAGTTAGGGTTAAGCTATGAGTCTATTCATGCTTGCAAGTTGTTGCGTGTTTATCGCAGGGTCAATATTATCGCAAAACACGCAAATCATGCAAGAGAACATGGTCTTGTGCAACAAGTAATAAGTATATTTATATCGTATCCACAGAGATTTGATGCGTGTATTGCTAGAATGAATCGACTTAAGAATTCATAACGGGTAACCAAATATTGATGGGGTTTTCTTTGCGTAAATAAGGCAAAAATAAAAATGACGCGAAAGAAATTATACTGACTAAAAATAGTAAAGAGACCGAATGAGAACACAAAATGGTAGCGAAGAACAAAAATGACTACAACCATGCACAGTGAAACAACTTTTGCAGAAACAAACTAGCAAGGGTTAAAACAACGAAAATGATAATGCAAACAAATAGGGTCAGGCTAGAAGTATCGATGATCTAATGCGGAATGAATGCGTTAGCAGAATTGATGCTTAAGCTGACCACAGAGCACAACCATAAGAACCCTTTCGGTGTTCAAACATTCAAAGATAACTTTCGTTCTACTTTTATTCATACAAGCATGTGTTGTCTTAGTGTGCTAGGTGAATGACTATTTCGAGACTCTTCACTGATTACCATGAAAGGCTAGAAAAAATATGACTATTCATAAATCTTTACTTCTTTCGAAGATCAAGAAATCGGTAACACATAATGGATGACCGATTGAAAATTCATTATTGGAAGTAAACCAAACATGCTTTGAAAGCTTTTGCGAAAATAATGCTAAAACAATCATTCCATAAACTATTTGAAAGCTTTAAGAAGTTAGTTCATGATGCTAAAGAAAGGAACAACAACAATGTTATTCATTACAACTGTACTGAAAAAGGATAATACAAGTAATAAACAAGAAGAACAAGAAGAAGAAGACAAAAATGACTTCAAATCCGTCGGAAGAAGGTTTTCAACCACAATGCTCCGTTTGTTTCCTTCCTCCAGTGGTTCTATCATTTGCTTAGCACCCTGAATGGCCCTGAAAATCGAAGCTCTCAACTGTCCCTTCAAGATTCTTCTTCCCCAAGAGAATGTTCTTCTCCCTAATCCGTAAAACTCCCAAGAATACTCCTCCTTCAATAATGATCTGACTCCCCTTCTCTCTTTCATCATTTTCTTTATATACCATTAGGGTTTTCCAAGGAATTGTCCTAAACTGGACAATACATTCCTATTGGATGATAGAAAAGCATCTTGTTTTTCTGTTTGTACGGAGGGGGACAAAAACTGTCTAAGCACGTGACAAAGTACAACTTTTGCGTAGGTTTTGCTCTTCCAAAATGCGTTCCACAATTTCAAAGATCCCAACTTTGTGTTCCTTTTGCTAGGAAGCTTTAACCGCGAACCTCCTGAATAGCCACAAAAGTGTTATTTAATTACAATTCAGGCTCAAATATCTACAATTTAAGTAAAAGGTATTCAAAGATGACTCTCAAGACAATTCATCACAATTAGATCATAAACATGCACTTCTACCAACAATAATCTATTTAGGGTCTCATACTACTGTTAGGATTTTAATCTACAAAGGCCACTATAATTGTTTCACCCGCAAGGTCACTCTAATGTCTTACAACGACAAAAGTCATGACAACACACACATACACAAACATTTGCTTCAATTCGTAAGTTGGCTTGGTTTTTTTCTCTTCCTCAATTTTCACTTGTCAAACTTTAGTGTCTCTATATATATATATAACAACATAATGGACTAGGAATTTTTTCTCCACAATTCCTAACACAAAATTCCTAACAAATCTTTGATTCCTAAGGAAAACATCGATCAGGTAACTCTTTTTTTAACCTCAGTGAATGTGTTTCATGCATTGTTTGACATAGATTATAATTTGCATGCAATTTAAATATACTTTCTAGGGGAGACCATGTCGTCTATCTGTTGGAGATATCAGCAACGTTTGTGGGTCATGGATTGTTTTTAAGAGGAAACGATCTGATGAAGTTGTTTATGAGGTACCATTAAAAAAGAACGATGTACGAGTGCTTATTGAACTTGTAGATGACAACAATGCTACATTGCCCATACCTGTAACTGGGAGTGTTGGTCTTTGTTTTCGTTGCTATCAGGTCTCGTGTTTCATGGCCAAAACATCTTGTACTTAAAGAAATAGAAGAAGATGTCATTTTATTTACAAGCACATGTTTTCTTATATTTGAATATATTTCTTTTAATATTTAAGATTGTTTGCATAGGCACATAAGCAAAGGTCTCGTGAATTAGATGCATTTAAAGGGAAGAAGCCAAAGACTGATATGTTGAAAGCATCGTTTGTTGTTAAATACGTGTTAAGAATATTAGAAAATGGCATGCACAATGATTATTTTGGATATTCCAATTCCTGATCAATTGTTTGACTATCCGTTCAACTTCCACTTAATGAAAGCTAGCATGAAACAATTTTGTATGATGGAGGAATTGGGGGTCTCAACTATAACGGCTTATAATGCGTAAGTATAATTTACTTTAGTCATATATTAGTACTTTACATATACTTTTTTAATCTTAATATGTTTTTATTTTGCTATTAGATACTTATGCGAATCTAAACCAAGTACCCTAGAACAATACACATTCCTCCAACCTTCATTGATTTCTCATGGATCGGGACTTGAGGGGCAACACCCTCGATATCTGTGTGATAGGTTAATAATGAGCAACAACAAATTATGCATATGTGCTTGTAATCCCTGATAAATAGAAAGAACAAGGTATATATTTTGTTTTTTTTTTTTGTTTATATTCCAACTTATTTTGTGAAAATTTTGTTTATATACAACATTAGATATTGTTAGCTATATCACTACAAACTTGCACAAATTTTACAATGAACACTCACGGACATGGTGGTGGAAATAACGTGAAAAATATGTTCAATACGTAAGTTTATAGTTTTTCTTTTTTTTTATCATATGTATGTTTATTATTTAACCCACCTTATATCTTGTATTTGATTATTATTTATGAATTATTGTATTAGGGTTATTACAATGTTCTTTGCACAATCAAATACGCGAGCTCGACCTTTTAATTGGGTAACTGTTAAGGTAATCACTTCAACTTATGTTTAATGGTATAATAATTTTGATTAGTAATGAGTTTTATTATTACAAGTGTTGAACTATGTACGTAGTGTGCTCGACAACTCGGTCCTATAGAGTGTGGGTACTACGTCATGAAATTATACGAGATATAGTAACTCATAGGAGCATGGTGATTACAAACGTGATACACATTTTATTATATTCATATTCTTAACTCTTTACCTTAATTATATTTTTGTTCATGTATTATGTTTACTTGTTTGTTTGTAGTTGACGAGGGCAAACTTCATATAGACAAACGAAACTCGATGAGATTAGAACTGAATTGTGTGGTTTAATTGAAGAATACATGATGCGTACGTGTTTGTAATTAACACTTGAGTTATGCCTTGATGCTTAGAAAACTTGTTAGACATGTGATATACTTTTATGACAACACTTTGTGGAAAACTTTTGCTAATTAGTTAATGAAAACCTATAACTTAATTTACTTTATGCTTGATTGCAAATATACAAATTTTATTATTGTTATCGGGTTCTAAATGAAAATGTGGTTAAGATGTAGACTTTTGTTAAAATGATGGTCTGGTGTTGCTGGCAATTATTGTGAGCATGCAAGTATCTAGAACTTGCTAGTAGTGAGGAATGCACCTCTGAAATTGTTAGTTGTGTAATTGTTGCTTCTTTGTACCTTGACCTCAGGCTATGAGATCCCCTTTTTCCTTTAGTAATATATTACCCTTGCCAAAAAAACAAACTTGTCAATCTAACTACTTAATTAACCTAGGTTATAACCTCAACCAAAAGGTAGAAGTTCAAATCTACACACATTGATTTAAAAAAAAATAAATAAATAAAGAATCTTAAGTAATCGTACTTGCATATCATGTTCCACCACCTAGGGTAAACATAGATTTCCATAAATCTTTGTTAAAACCAGTGAATCTCGTAAAGATAATATTTTTAACCGCATACACCGAATTATAATTTCTCATTATCCATAAATATTGTGAGATTTTTTTTAATTTTTCACACAATGGTTATACCATTGAGTTAACTAATATATGCTAACTAATTTTACTGTATATCAAATGTTATGTCTCATTTATACACTAGATTGTCTCTCACATAAACGTAGATAGTCAATTTTATGTTCTTAACATTTTGAGGTGTCGGAGGACAATGTTCATTAAACAAGATAAACTTCATGTAAGAATGTTACATCATCGTTTTTGAAGTACTACATCATATATTTGACAACAATTTTATCAATATAAGATGTGTGAGACAGTTAACATTTTGTCCTTGAAATCTCTATTTATAGGACATATGAGGTAATTCTAAATCATTCATTTTGAATTGGTTAGGTACTCAAAATTTTATGTTGGATTGAAATCTTACATCATCCATAATGAATAATATGTCATCCACATAAAATATGAGAAAATTTCACTAAACAATTAATGATTTTCTTGTCTATAATCAACAAAACATAGCTCAATCGACATAATGTATGAACTATGAGCAAGATGTCTCAAGTTTGAATCCCCCTTCCCCAATGTTGTAAAAAAAAGGAGCTGCCATGGAGCAAATCAACGATGCCTGTAAAAATTGGGGATTTTTAGAGGTATATTAACAAACAAATACTTGTCTACATACCCGTCATTAGAAGCTCTTATTAACTTTTTCATTATAAATTGTTTTAGGAAGTATCTAGTTAGCTCTTTAAGAAAGTCAATATATGAACCAAAATATCAAATTTCTGTCGATATTTTCACATATTCAAGAGTTCGACATCGACATAAAGAATGAATCAACATTTCTTTTACACCTTACAAAATTGACGAAATGTTAAAATAACAACAAAATGGAACTAGTGTGAATATAATATTGATAATAAGTATTTTAATCTATTTAAATGGTGTAATTCTTTGTTTTTAAGACATTTTTTTTTATATTTCTATCGACATTTGCATAAAATTGAAATCGCAACATTTTAAGTCATGAGAAGAACTTGATTGGTAGGTAGACAGATATTATTTTATTAAAAATATGAAAATGAAATAAATAAATTTGTCGTAACCTATAAGGTGGTGGATTGTAGATTGATTGTTAGGAAAATTATATTTGAATATGAATTTTGTTTAATTTTGTTGGGTATTAATTTGTTGCATGATGTTGATGAATCATGAGATATCAAACGAGCTGATGGACAAAGTGGAGAAGTTGACGAAGGATCATTATAGAAAGTTTGTCGCCACGTGCCTACGACGCGGAGCGACAAACGTCCTCGAAAAAAAGATATTTTAACAAATAAAAGAAGTCGCCACCAATCTTTTTTATAGTGTGATTGGGCACCGAAATACAATAAAATAACTTAAAAAAAAAAGTTATGTAACAAAATGGCGGCCAAATTTTATCTTGGATTTAAAAGGTTCTTTAAAGTGTTTGCTTGCAAACATTATATTTTAAAACAATGTCTTATTTTTACCGCTCATTTCTTCAATATTTGGAGTCATGATCCCATAAAATAAGTGGAAATTATCCATCGTTTTTTACTATATTAGAGATATTCCCGATGTTGGAATATTTATTGGAAAAACCCCAATATATGATTATTCAATAATAAATACATTTAATCCAAGAACAATCATGACAAACTTTTGGGATCTAAGCATGGAAGAAAAACTAAATTAGAGGGGATTAGAATTACCTGGAACCATTAGATGTGATAATCCATAGCCTGTAATACTCTGATGGTTTGTGGTCTTCCTCATCTATGCAACCCAGACCAATCATGGGCAATCCTCTCTATCAGATGGGGAATAGGAGGCTAAAGCTGCATAGCTTATTGGGGACCACAACCTAAACTATATATATGTTGATCCTAGGTTTCCCATAATTCCCTAGGACCAACGGGCTGGTTTCTGCTCAGCAGGCCACACCACTTCTATATGGGAAGTCTTGGCCCATAATCAAGATCACTCAAATGCCTATTAAATAGCCCAAATATAATTGCTATTGAATTTGTTACCCACATATGAATTAATTATTTAATTAATTCCAACAATCTCCCACTTGGGCAACAATTTCCTTATTAGCAATTATTAATTTATTCTTTAGTGCACAACTTAATGCTATTTTAAAAATAACTTCCCTTTAATCACAATCCGGTCCATTTTGTATACCAATGAGGAACCAAAGCGACTTTTGTCACATGTATGGTCGCAACTCAGCCTTCAATGATCACCACACCAAATATACTCAATGACATGGATCAAGTGTGGAAGAGCAGCATGAAAATTACATGTAATGTGATCTAAACATGTCTATTTTCAACTGGTCAACTTTATTCTTTAGAGAGATCAAACTTAACTCTTTCTAGCCTTATGTTAAACTACTGTTAGAAAGAAAGTGATTCAGAGTATCAAAAATAATTCATCTTCTTTATTCTGCAGAAACAAAATTTTGTGTCTACTTTACGAAAGCACAAACTCCCACTCAACTGACGTACCATAATTTTCACACCTATATGAGCATTATGCTCCCAAAACTTTTGTGTGTGAAATTTCTTAATGAACGTATCTGTAATGATGAAGTTGTATTCCTTTAGACACAATAAAAACTCTGAATTTTCTTTATCAACTAAAGCTTATGATTCTGAAAAGCTTTTGTTGCTATAAATTGAAAAGAATTACAAATTCTTGTCAAGACAACTTAGTGACAAGAATTAAAATTTATGAGTTTCTTGCCACACAAAATGTTATGACCACAAACCTTAATGATAAAAGAAACTACTTCAAATGACTATTTGTCACTTTTATTTACAGTAGTATCTTTTACTCATTTAGTGAACATAACAGGGAAGGTGGATCCTGTTGGCAACTCTTACTATTATCAAAATCAAATTACCTCATGATCTCTACTTTATTTGATTTTGACGAGTGAGCATGTATCATTTTTTTAATTACCTTAAAACTCTTTAGATCCAATTAAGAGTTATAAAAATATTGCCTTTTGTTATTGATATGAATACGGAAGCGGAAGCGGATAAAGTTCAAGCATGAAATTCTTCATTTATTTATTCAAGGGACCTTTATTGAGACTAAATTTGTAGCCTTTAATGATTTGAATATTTCTTAGTGCATATAACTTTATGCTAGAAAACTTGGGAGACTTTCTGACATAACCTCTTTTGTGAAATCTCAATGTTACTCGAGATTGATCTCACAATGTCATTTCACAATATAAAAAGAGATATTCATACAAGCTTTCATCCTATAGCTTAGCATTTATCACGTCATAGTCATATTACACTAAGAAAATAATTTTACTCCTACTAAGTTTGTAATCCATAATTATCACTTTTGTATACCTTAGACCTTAAATGTGATAATTAATGAATGAAGCTTATGAAGTTACAAACAAAGACCTTATTAAGATCACAAATGGAATGAAACCTTTGAAACCTTGTGTTACTAGATCAAGAGTTTCTAAACTTTATAGGCTATCAATCTTTATATCTATTTGACATAACTTTTAAAAATAGTTTTGAAGTGTTATCACAAGTCTCTAAATAATTAATGTTACCCATAATAATTGAAACATAACAACTAGACAAACCTTATATCTTTCAACACACATTACCTCTTAAAGGCAATATGACAAGATGCCAAATATTGTCATTGTTGTTTCACCTAATTCTTTGTGACATTAATTCTCTATTTTAAGAGTTAAATCTTTGTTTGACTTTAGGGGAAGATAATGAAATCATCTTACTTTTACATTTAAGTCAAACTTAAATCTTTATACTTGGATTTCTCCCATCTCTTGTGATTACTTTAATAACACTTTTGATAATGTTGAGTTTGTCTTACTTAAATGAGGAGAATCTTAACTAATGTTTTCACATATAGAAAATAACTCAAATTATCTTTTCATAAGGATAACATTCCTCATTTTATCTTCCCCCTCAAACTCAACATCCTTAAGAAAGTAAAGATATCTAGCAAATCAACCTAAATGAGACTTAATTTTAGAAATCATGAAAATGACTAGTGTACCTTGAGTAACAACAAATAATCTTTAAGTCCAAATTTTTCTTATTGACCTTTAGGACCAATCATTAATTGGACATCTCTAAATGCAAACATAATGTTAAGCATTTTCCTAACCTTTAATTGCAAGAGATTTAGTTGTTGTTTTATGTGGTACACCATTTTAACTTTATGCTGCAATCTTAAGTTTTTTTCCCAAAGAAGTTAAATGCAAAGAGAAATAATTTGTCATACTTCTAACCTCATCTTTATGAGCTTTGAATCATTCTATAAGCAACACACTTTACTCAGGTTTGCCTTAAAAAAACGTCTTACTTAATGGCTCTATAAATTCTTAAAGAAGTTTAGCAAAAGGCCTTAAATATTCTCTACCCAATCCATAGTGTTTCATCACTAGAAACTAATCATATGACTTCTAAGATATCCAGAACTAAAGACCTTTCTGACATAAAAAATGAGTGACTTCACTAAAAATATAATTCTGGAAATATTAAACAATGTTGTTAAGCATTTTAAGAAGTCATATGGAATAAACTATTTCATTATTTCTCCATTGATTCTACCTAATACAGGCTCGACAATTTGTTAAATCAAAAGAACAAATCATCAATGAATAGAAATACTAGAGTCTATTCAACACATGGAAGTCTGACATGCAAACTAAACTAACTTTGTTTAAATCCTAAGTGAGAAGTCAAATTTTCTTTATACATTATGAAAAGAAGTACTAAGAACATATTTTCCTACATGTCCAAATTTTCTAAAAAAAAAAAAAAAAAAAAAATAGGAGAAATCTGGATCCTAATTTTTAGTAATTTGGACTAATATGTTCAAAATGCATCTTTGTGTCGACTTTAATTTCTCCCTTAAGGAAATAGTTAATTGAGTACATTTTGTTCTTTCATACTTAAAACAATTTTCTTCAACATACGATTCGCTCATTAAGGGTTCCTCTACCCTTACAAGCATCATAGTGTACTCTCTTATGTTCCATTGTTCTTCATTTAGACACATTTAACCAAAAGTTTAAATGTCTATTACTTTATGTTCATTTCAGAATAATCTTTATCTTTTAAAGAAATTTCCTAATTATTTCCTTATCAAACATGATTCTCTTGAATAAAAAATTTCATCATCATAAAGCTTATGAAATTAAGATTATTCCATTTTTTTTTTTTTAATATAAATCCCAATTAATCTGAATGGGATGTTGCTAAGTAGAAAAAAAAAAAAATGAAAGTGTTTCTTTATTCATAACAACGTGAACAAAAATATTCTCAAAATCAAACAAGGCAATAGTATTTAAAATTTTGAAAAAACAACTAAAACATGCTCATGAATAACTTAGTATTTATAAAAATACCTTAAAATTAAACTTTACGAGGACAACAAGATACCAAACACAACATTGACAACCTTCCTTTGGGCCGACTGTCAACTTGCAAACAGTACTCTCAATGTGGTGAGGAAACACTGATACCTAATCCGGCCAAGTGAAAGTCTTCCTTTGGGCCGACAATCACTCACATGACATAACTTTATATTATCCATGTTTTATCACCAAATAACCATAGATGTACCTGTTATTTGGCCAAACTGATGTCTTCCTTTGGGCCGACAACAGAACGCATAAACAACAGGTCCATAAACATCTAATTAACTATGAAGATGTCAATATCAGAAATCAGAGGCTACTTTGGCAGCATGATCCATCAAATCAACACTAACATAGAAAATCAGATTATTATGCAAAAACACATTTATTTGAATTACTATTAATTGTATCTTCATGAAAATGAAATTACCAAAATTATTTTCAAAATTAAGAGTAATATCTTTACATGCATAATTTATAAAGGGAAAAGTTCTCAAAAATAAAAAATAGAATGCCCAAAAAAAAAACTTTATTGGAATTTCAACCCACCTGACAACCTAACATATGCATTGGGCATCACATTTAGAATTCAATAATAAAATATAATAACTTATCCCTTTTAGAAGATAGTCTTCCTTTGGGCCGACTAACAACTTCAAGGACACATCATTATGTTATTCATACTTATTATTGATATTTGTTGTTTGGCCAAATTGTAACCTTCCTTTGGGCCGATCACAATATGCATAAGCAACAAATACACTCCATCTAATAATCTAATAACTTTATAAATGTTTTAATTTACAAAACATTCAAAATAAATTGTACTAATTGTGCTAATTCTTGATACCTTCTTAAGCACACAAAAATGAAAAATTAAATAATTCTCCACACTTTTTTTATGCCCAAATTCAAATTTATAACATAAGGCATATATATAATTTTATAAACAAATACTATTGTTATAAAAGAAAAATACAAACAATGGTAATAGTTAAAATTATATATATATTAACATAACATAAAATTTATTATGTTATATGTATATTTGCAGTGGGCTAAGGCCCACTGCAAATCTCATGCTACAGTGTCCTAACATCTCTTAAGCCATTTTTCACAACAACAGTGTTGCTGCGAACACTATTTTTTTTCTTTAATTCTTTCTCTTATGATCTTTCTTCATGACAACCACCATACAGTCAAAGATTGAAAATGAAAACATTTTTTTTTTTTTTTTTTATCATTGAGCCAAAAGATGCATATGAAAACATTCATAATTCTTAATGATATAACTCAAATATGCAAAAGCATCCGAATTAAATTTGACTATTCAATCGTTCGAGTAATTCACACAACATGTTGTAAAATCATTCTAAAATCCTATTGAATCGAAATCTTATGAATCAAAGGAAAGACAACATGTTTGATAAAATTAGTAATCTACCATGCAAAAACCGCTCTGATACCACTTGTTGGAATATTTATTGGAAAAACCCCAATATATGATTATTCAATAATAAATACATTTAATCCAAGAACAATCATGACAAACTTTTGGGATCTAAGCATGGAAGAAAAACTAAATTAGAGGGGATTAGAATTACCTGGAACCATTAGATGTGATAATCCATAGCCTGTAATACTCTGATGGTTTGTGGTCTTCCTCATCTATGAAACCCAGACCAATCATGGCCAATCCTCTCTATCAGATGGGGAATAGGAGGCTAAAGCTGCATAGCTTATTGGGGACCACAACCTAAACTATATATATGTTGATCCTAGGTTTCCCATAATTCCCTAGGACCAACGGGCTGGTTTCTGCTCAGCAGGCCACACCACTTCTATATGGGAAGTCTTGGCCCATAATCAAGATCACTCAAATGCCTATTAAATAGCCCAAATATAATTGCTATTGAATTTGTTACCCACATATGAATTAATTATTTAATTAATTCCAACACCCGATACTTAGGAATATTCTTCACCTCAAGAATATGAGAGAATATTACAATTTCTCAAACTCCACCATAGGATAGTTATTCGTAAGAGAGTTTTTTTTTTTAAACAAAACATTTTTTTTTGTTTAAATTAAATTCATTTTTTCTTGGGATCAAAATCTCGGACTCCCAAAGATTATGATCCCTCACCTCAAGAATTCTAGAAAATTGGACTCCCAAATGTTTCTAGATTCCATCGTATGATATTTTATAAAACGTTGTCAAAATCACTTTTGAGAGAAAAAAGAAGAAGATTAGAAGACTTTGAAATAACATTTTGGTTATAAAATTTTCATAAATACAAAAAGTATAATTTTAAAATATTTTGAAATACTTTTACATGTAATAAAAAGTTTAAAAGAGTTTTGAAAACATCATTAAAAGATAGTTTAAAAAAAACAAAACAAACATAAATGCAAAATATAATTTAAAGATTAAACATAATAGTAATATTAATCAAAGCATAGAAATAAATATATAAATGTTATAACAAAGTATGTTAGAAATTTAATAAAAATATATTGGAATCTATCTCGAACTTTCAAAGAATCGATTCCTCACCTCAAGAATTTTAGAAAATCGGACTCCCAAATGTTTATAGATTATGTCGTCGAATTTTTTTTTTATGAAAACGAAACTTATGAATTAAATGCTTAGGACAATATTATTCTTAATACAAAATGAATAAATCCAACTAAACAAAACATAGATAACATGTCATATAAAAAAGAGTACTTAGATTATATATAAAAGAAAAGAGTAATTAAAGAAAATTAATTTTTGTCAATACAAAAATAACATAAAACAAAAAAAAAAACATAACAGAAATAAAATAAAGGCTATTTTTTTTAAACAAATAATAATAAATATAACTTGTGTCCGTGGTAAAAGCTACTGATGCTACACGCTATGAAAAGAAAAGAAAGGTCGAACCATCTAATGAAAGGAAAAATAAATAAATAAATAAAATTAAAATTAAAAAATTTCTTCAATCTAATCACTGAGATAGAAAAAATAAATAAATAAACAAATAAAAATTAGGGTAAAAATCAATTTATACCCCTGAACTTTGAGGGTTGTATCAATTAAAACCCTAAACTAACGATCATATCAATTTAAACCCTAAACTTTCATAAGTGTATCAATTTACACCTTCTGTTAGATTTTATTTGAAAAAAAACAATTTAAACGAGTGAAAACTTATAATTTTAACAATTAAAACTCCTAAACTTTCATAATTGAATCAATTGTATGAAAGTTGAAAGGGTTTAATTGATCAATTATAAGTCTCCATACGTGTAAAAACTAACATTTTTCTAATGGAGGGTGTAAATTGATACACTTATGAAAGTTTAGGGTTTAAATTGATACAATTGAAAGTTTAGGGTTTTAATTGATACAACCCTCAAAGTTTAGGGGTATAAATTGAAATTTTCCCTAAAAATTAAAACCTACATTTTCTTTAATCTAATCAAGAAAAAGGAAAAATAGATAAATAAATAAATTAAAAAAAAAAAAAAATACTACCTTTTCTTCAATCTAATCATAGAGAAGAAAATTAAATGAATAAACAAATTAAAACCCATTTTCTTTTTAAAGACCAAACTGCTCTCTCTCCATATTGCCTCAGGTTCAACTTTCTTTCTTTTTTAAAAGCCTTTTTTTCGCTCTGTGCTTCTTTAACTCTCATCTTCTTTTACTTTTGATTTTTTTTCGGTAAGCTCTTCTCCTGGTATTTTCTTTTCTCTCAGCTCTCCTCCCTCACAGTTTTCTTTCAGATCAAATAGATAAAGATTCTAAGGTATGTTACAAAAAAAAATCTCTTCTTTTAACCCTATTTTTTATACACATTTTAACTCTTCTATCTATTTTTATTTAGTAATTAAAAAATTCATAAACTAACATAAGGTAAGAGATAAGAGAAATGGAATAAAAAAAAATAATAAAGGAAAATATAGAACTAAAAAAAAAAAAAAAAAAAACAAACAGTATACAAAAACGCAAAGCATGAAGTAGATCTAAGAACTTAATGCATATAAAAATAAATAATGAACTCAAAATATTAAAGCATGATGAAATAAACAGTGAGGTACTAATATCTAACATCTTTTTGTTCTATTGTTTTCCACCGTGCGTAGAAATTACACAAAAGATTCAGATTTCCCCCAAATACAACATTTTCCTTGAGTTGAAGGTGTTTTTTTTTTCACGTCTTCAACTCTGAGGACTGAACGAGTCAAAGAGACCCATGCTCGTTGTGTAAGGTGTGGATCCTCGGGACATATGCCCTACCATGTGCAACCTCCAATCGAGCTTGTAACACTTTGGAAGGAGAAGAAGAAAAGAAAGCAAGAAATAAGTAAACTACCTTGTAAAAAGTTTTTCTACTGGAAATTTTGAAGGTTGTGTATATTTTTTGAATGAAAGTGTGGTCATTAGTCTCTTTTGTTTGAAGAAAAAGATGAGGTTTTATAACCCAATCCATTTCCACTTATGTGTATACTTTTTAGGATTTTGATAATGAAATTTGAAAACTATGTCAAACTTAGTTTATACCCAAATGAGATAAAAAGAAAATTGGAACCAAAACATCCACAAAGTTAATTTTACCCAAACAAAACATAGGTGCAAAAGCAATAAGAAGAAAATTAGGAGATTAATCAAATTAAATAGAAAACGTCATAAAATACAGATAGACATTATTAAACTAGTAAATCAATTAAAAAGGTCGGGCAAAACTAGGTGGCTACAACATGCCCCCCTTCATACTTCCTTGTAGAAGTAAATTGTGGATGAAGGTATAGACACTATTTTGCATGGCTGAAGCTTATAGGTAAATCTGAATATCTCAAGTACATTATAAAAGTGTTAAAGGGATCATTTTTTGGAAACCCAGAATACGACCAACATTATTCACTCTTTAGACGAACAAACAAAAGTGGAGGTCATAAATATGAGCACTAGCATGAAATGCTGGAGGCCAGGGATAAACAAGCGCCACACGCAACATGATGTCGTGGGCCAGGGATACACAAGCGCCACACGATAAGTTACAGTGTCGGGGGCCAAGGCTAAACAAGCACCACCACGACGAAAATGACATGATAAAGTGTCGAGGGCTAGGGATAAACAAGGACCACCTCAACAAAGGTATTAGGGGTCATGGACAAACAAACGTCACATGACAAGATAAAGTGTCGGGGGGCCAAGGATAAACAAGCAGCACCACGATGAAAATGACATGATAAAGTGTCGGGGGCTAGGGATAAACAAACACCACCTCAACAAAGGTATTAAGGGTCATGGACAAACAAATGTCACATGACAAGATAAAGTGTCGGGGGTCAGGGATAAACAAGCACCACCAAGATGAAATAACATGAAATGTTGGGGGCCAGAGATAAACAAGCGCCACACACAACAAATGTATTAAGGGTCAACGGACAAACAAACGTCACATGGCAGGATAACGTGTTGGGGGCCAAGGACAAACAAGTACCACCACGACGAAATAATATGAAATGTTGGGAGCCAGGGATAAGCAAGCGCCATACACAGCAAAGGTATTAAGGGTCAATGGACAAACAAACGTCACATGACAGGATAACGTGTCGAGGGCCAAGGATAAACAAATACCACCACCACGGAATAATATGAAATGTTCGGGGCCAGAGATAAACAAGCGCCACACACAACAAAGGTATTAAGGGTCATGGACAAACAAACGTCACATGACAAGATAACGTGTCGGGGGCCAGGGATAAACAAGCACCACCACGACGAAATAACATGAGATGCTGGGGGGCCAGGGATAAAAAAACGCCACACACAACAAACGTGTCAACGGCCAGAGATAAACAAACGCCACATGACACAAAGAAGCAATAAGCAGGAGACCAAATATAAACATATTGGAGTGTAATTATCCCTCATCGCAGCAAAATAAAACGATGGGGCCAAGAATAAACAAGTGCCACCAGAACAAAATAGGCATAAAGATGAATGTCCTTCATGGATGCATGCATGCATATATATGTTGGTTAATGATGTGCTCATTTTTAAACCATTTTTTTATCACTCTCTTTTGAAAAGAAGAAAAAAGTTAAGTTGTACAAAATAACTCACTTATACTTCTTCCGATAACTTGGTTAAGTATCATGATCTTGATCTGTAATTCGACTTTTGTCTTGACTTGGAAGCTTCAAGACATGACTAATGGTAATTAATTAACATGAGAGTTTATAAATCTAGTTGAAAAGAACTCTCATGACTACCAAATAAACATCATTCCAAGACTTTGGAACTGACGGTGAAATGATGGATGCAATAAAGACCAATTGATCTAGTAGTTTATGACATATAACTATGCAACGAGTGGTTGGTAATTTGGAAATGATCAACAATTAACTTTCTTCTTATGCACATTAGCTTCTTGACAAAGATCTGCATTTGTCAACTCTAGTAATTCAACACCTCGAATACTTCACCAGAGAAGGTATTTTTAATACGTAGGCTCCTTCATAACTTCCTTTGATGATCCTTTTGAAATGGGGAGGGTCCTATTTAATATTAAATCCCCTTCTTGTAAACGATAACGAAGAACTTTCATGAAGTAGCTCGAGTCAAATTCCTTTGATAAAACTGACTTTTACTAGTCATTTTACTAGTCATTTTTCTTCAACTTTAGTAATTCAACACCTTGAATACCTCGCTTGAGTCTGTTTCATCAAAATTTATCTTTCTAAATACTCTGAAAGATGATATTTCAGCATCATTAGAAAAATAATTCTCCACTATAAGGAAATTGTACTACCCTAGTTGATGTAAGCAAATTGTAGCACCTCTTGTTAGTTTTCATAATGATTGTCCTTTAGTCTACAATGTTCTTCTTATAATCTTGCATAATCTTCTATGGTAGATAAATAGAAGATAATAAAAGGGGATGAATAAAAACATATTGGAATCGATCGAACTTCCAATGAATTGATTCCTCACCTCAAGAATTCTAAAAAATCGAACTCCCAAATATTTCTAGATTCCGTCATCAGATTTTTTTTTATGAAAACGATTTTTTTTTGTTTTTGCAACGGTATTTTAATTAAATGCGAGGATTAAACCCATGACCTCTTAGTCAAGGGCACAATCTTATGTCAATTGAGCTATGCTCGGTTTGGCATGAAAACGAAACTTATGAATTAGATGCTTAGCACAATATTATTCTTAATACAATATGAATAAATCCAACTAAACAAAACATAGATAACATGTCATATAAAAAAAACAGTACTTAGATTATATTTAAAAGAAATGAGTAAGTAAAGAAAATTAAATTTTGTCAATACAGAAATAACATAACAAAAGTCAAATAAAGGCTAAAAAAAATTTAAAAAAAAAAAAAAAAAAAATAATAATAATAAATATAACTACTGACGCCACACTGTGGAAGAGAAAAGAAAGGTCCAACCATCTAATGAAAGGAAAAATAAATAAATAAACAAAATAAAAATTAAAAAATTTCTTCAATCTAATCAGAAAAATATATAAATAAACAAATAAAAATTAAAACCTACATTTTCTTCAATCTAATCAAAGAGAAAGTAAAAATAGATAAATAAACAAATAAAAATAAAATAAAATAACTACCTTTTCTTCAATCTAATCACAGAGAGAGAAAAAAAAAAAATTTAAAACCCACGTTTTCTTTTTAAAGACCAAACTTCTCTCTCCACATTGTCTCACATTACAATATTTTTTTTAAAAAAACCTTTTTTTTCTTTTTGTACTTCTTTTACTCTCATCTTCTTTCACTTTTGATTTTTTTACTCTAAGCTCTTCTCCTTCACTGATGTTTTCTTTTATCTCAGCTCTCCTCCGAGTTTTCTTTAAGATCAAATAGATTAAGATTCTAAGGTAAGTTACAAAAAAAATCTCTGCTTTTAACCCTATTTTTTATACACACTATAACTCTTCTATCTCTATTTATTTAGTAATCAAAAAATTCATAAACTAACCGAAGGTAAAGGATAAGAGAAATGGAATTAAAAAAAAAAAACACACATTATACAAAAAACACAAAGCATAAAATAGATCTAAGAACTTAATGCATATAAAAAGAAATAATGAACTCATAATATTAAAGCGTGATGAAATAAACAGTGAGGTACTAATATCTAACCTCTTTTGTTCTATTGTTTTCTACCGTGCGTAGAAATTACACAAAAGATTCAGATTTCCCCCAAATACAACATTTTCCTTGAGTTGAAGGTGATTTTTTGTTACGCCTTCAACTCTGAGGACTGAACGAGTCAAAGAGACCCATGCTCGTTGTGTAAGGTGTGGATCCTCGGGACATATGCCCTACCATGTGCAACCTCCAATCGAGCTTGAAACACTTTGGAAGGAGAAGAAGAAAAGAAAGCAAGAAATAGGTAAATTACCTTGTAAAAGGTTTTTCTACTGAAAATTTTGAAGGTTGTGTGTATTTTTTGAATGAAAGCTAGGGAGGGTTTTGATAATGAAAAAATTGGTACTAAAGTGTGGTCATTAGCCTCTTTTGTATGAAGAAAAAGAGAGGGTTTTATAACTCAATCCATTTCCACTTATGTGCATACTTTTTAGGGTTTTGATAATGAAATTTGAAAACTATGTCAAACTTAGTTTATACCCAAAAGAGATAAAAAAAAAATTGGAATCAAAACATCCACAAATTTAATTTTAGCCAAACAAAACATAGGTGCAAAAGCAATAAGAAGAAAATTAGGAGATTAATCAAATTAAATAGAAAATGTCATAAAATACACATAGACATTACTAGTAAATCAATTAAAAAGGTCGTACAAAAATAGGTGGCTACAAAGTGTATGGAGCACGGGTTCAAAGAAATGGTAGCCAACTAATTAGGGTTAGATTTTGTGGACTCTGAGATTAACCACACGGATTGGGAAAACACTTTCTGTTTACGTCATCTTCCCAATTCCAACATCTCTGAAATCCCTGATCTGGACGATGATTACATGAAGGTAATGAAGGAATTTGCATCGGAATTGGAGCAACTAGCAGAGCAAATTCTGGATTTGCTGTGCGAGAATTTTGGGCTTGAAAAATGGTATTTGAAGAAGGCTTTTTATGGGTCCAATGGTCCTAATTTTGGTACTAAAGTTAGCAACTATCTTCCCTATCCAAAACCTGGCCTTTGCTGGTGGGCTTATGTTGTTGTTTCAAGACGATAAAGTCAGTGGCCTTCAGCTCCTTCAGGACGACAATTGGGTTCATGTCCCTCCAATGCATCATTCCATTGTCATCAATTTAAGCGATCAACTTGAAGTATGTCATTTCTAACTTCATTTCTCTCCTTTTTCCAACACAAAAATAGATAAAATTGGACATTTAAAAGTACATACACTAAAATTGAACAAAATCCAAATTACAGGAACTGAAATGATATTTTAACTATTATAATAATATCTGTTGTCCGAATTCGCAAGTGTACGAATCGTCCCAAGTAATATAGTTGGTAAATACTAGTTATCGTCTCCACAGGGAATGAAAGCTACCAATTACCAGAATTCTAAACCTTAGTTTTATCTGAGCAATCAATTATCAGAGTTGTACGAGAATTAAATATGCTATTGACTTGAGTAATTAAAATAATGCAGAAAACTAAAAGAAACAATTATGCTAATGTAGATGATGAAGGTTCTAGAGCAAAGATTTCATCGTTGTCTCATCCTATTCCTTATTAATTTCTAGTTATAAACACTTGACCCTATGATTGTTGACAAGTTCTACTCGGAAGACTTGTTACTCTCTCTCGAGTAATAACAATATTCATTAAAATGACAATTTCCTATATCTCTATGACAATCAGAACACTTCAATTATTAAGACTGTAGAACTAAATTATGCCACAAAACCTACAAGGATATGTCTATCTCTCATATAAGTTAGGGAAAACAATTAAGGTTCGTCAACGAGAATTGTCTATCGACTTCAACGCATTGATAAAATCTCACACTAAGATTGGCCAAATCCTAAATGTACTTAGTAAGCATATAAGAATTTTCACAATCTAACAAGGACTCAAGCTCTTAACTATTGATCAATAAGAAACAGAATTCAACAACGATTACATCAATACTCTAGATAGAGAAGTTGGTTCATGGAGAAAATCTCAACAATGTTCATGTTCGGAAGCATATTCGTTACAAGAGAAGTAAATGATGAAATAGATGAAAAGAAACGAGCCACGATGAATCCTCGATCTCCCTAGCGTAGCTCTCGCTTCGTTTGGATACCCGGATGTCAAGATCTGCTCTCTCCGCTCTCTTTCGTCACTTCGTTCCTCGTCCACGTTCTCCCTTCCTTCAAAATAATAACAGACCCCTTATAAAATTAGGTCAGTTGCCGTCGCAGCGCCTCGGCGCTAGGAGAAATCACCGCTTCAGACTTCGTAGCGCCTAGGCGCTGAAAGGCAGCGCCTCGGCGCTATAGCTTCTGCCCATTTTTACGTTCGGGCGCCTAGGCGCTGAAAGACAGCGCCTCGGCGCTACAACTACTGCATTCTTCATCTGATCAGCGCCTAGGCACCGAAAGGTAGCGCCTAGGCGCTACAGCTTCTGTCCAATTCTTCTCATCAGCGCCTAGGCGCTACAGCTATTGTCAATTTCTTTTCATCAGCGCCTAGGCGCTAGGCTTTTTCCATCAATTTCCAGCTGCTTTGCCCCCCTTTTCACTCTTATTTTCGATCTTCATCCAACTTCCTTCTTTCTTCACCTACATGCAATATAAACAAAAATCAGACAGAAACAAGAGACAAAACGTCTTCTTACTCAATTAAAACTCTGAAAACAACTCGCTTTAATAAGCCTAAATAACACTTAACAAACTACCCCCAACTTATCATTTTGCTCGCCCTCGAGCAAAGAGCAAGAGGATTCTATGGAAAGACAACTACATTCAAATGACTCAAATCTCACGCATTTATTGACGACCTAAATACACACGAAAGTAAGTGAAACAATTGAGTACAATCAACCAGTGAGACTTCTAGATTCCTTACAATTCCAAGTGTTCTTTTCAAATTTCTTAATATCTAAGAATACTGGTAAGCTAATTACACATCAATTACTTTGGTTATACAAACAATCAAGAGAATAAGCATTCATCGAGTACAAATTTAACTAAAAACTCAAGTATCTCATCAAATTATCAAAATTGAATGCACAAGGTCTACTACCTTCACAGGAATTCACTCATAACGCTCACTTGTTTAAGGCATATTTCAATGACTCTCACACCAATACATACAAAACTTTTGTCATAAACTTGCTCATATATCACATCCAAGCCATCGATGAACATAATGAATGCACAAAAATTAAGGGTTTCATTTTGGATGTAATTTGGCTTAGGACGGGTGGATGGAAAAGGAAATTTTAAGCTCTTTTATTGAAAGAATTTTACACAACTTATCCACATGAAGCTAACACTTCTACTTCCAAGGAATTTAAACTCAAGCACGATTATATATATATTTTTTTTTTTTTTTTAGCTTGGTTGAAGCATCGACTTCTTTTCATCCACACCTTTTTTTTTTTGTGTTAAAATCACGCTTCCATTTAGGAATCCCTTAATTCACATGTTGCAACTTTCCCAACAAATTAAAAACTTCATGTGGTAAGCGTATGTAATCTTTCAATCTAGGATTCACAGAAAAGGATTACAACAAATGGCATTTTTGGCTTTTAGTGCGGTAATCTTCCAATGAAAAAGGTCTAAGGCTCAATATTTGGCTTAACTAAGGACTCAATGTTGAGGTAGACTATTTTAGAAAGCTAAACATTGGCTTTACGTAAATTACCCTTAAAATTTAAGCACTCACAACTATTCAGAGGCTACAGACATGCATAACAAAGCAAGTTCTACAAAAATCTAAATATGCACGGCATTCACACACTTTAAGAATTGAAAGCACCATGTAATGAATGTGCTTAAAGGCTCAAAAACTCACATGAAAACAGGTTGTTTTGGCAATAGATCTTGCGCATTCATCATTCAATAATTCAACAAACACCATCATGCATTCCTTTTAAGTAAAAACATGAATCAAGCTCTTCTCTCTTATGCAATATAACCCAACAACCAATGTGTCCCTAACTTACATAGTCTTCCAAAATATCTCGATAAATTGAAGAGACACACTTCTTAGAATGTAGAAATCATATAGAATGTCACACCTATCCTCAAAAACATACTCAACAGAATCTATTCTCACTCCCAACTTAAAATTCAACATTGTCCTCAATGCGAAAAGAAACGAAAGACACAAAGGAAAAACACAGCAAATAAGAAGAAAAAACTAATAAGGGAAACGAAAACTTCCCTGAGTGAGCGTCGCTCACATATTCTCTTCTTCATCAGATGATCGAGGGGGCGTTAGACAAAGAATGGGATCATCTCCTTGATTGAACCCTGGACGTGCCAACACCTGAAAAAGCCTATCAAAGCATTGAGTGTTATGCTCCATGTATCGTTGCATTCGTCTTTCCATTCTTCGTCGCCTTGCTCTTGTCTTTCCTCCATCCTGTCCAACCGTTGTGTTTGACGAAGCTCCATTCGCTCTAATCTTTCCTCCAAGGATAACTGATCTTCAGGTGAATCATGAGACGATTGCTCTGGAGGAGGTTGGGACGAACTGCCAATTAAAAATTGTTGGCTATGGGCCGGGTCTTCAACCAATGTTGGGCCTTTTAATCCTAAGATGTGTTTTTTGTCCATCACACATTTAGGATGCTTTAACTCCTCATTTGAGCCCCAAATCACTCCGGCGGCTTTGCATAAGGATGTAATCAATGAAGGGTGAGCGAGGCCACCGGTTGTGGATGCCTTCTTGGTATGTTTGATGGATTGCTGAATGATGCGACCCACATCAATGGATTTACCAGTTACAATGGCGTACAAAAGGACTGCCCTGTCTTTGGTCACATCACTCACATGTGTTACAGGCAAAAGTTTAGCACAAATAAAATTGTGCCAAACTTTATTCATCACACTAAGGTGGACTGCCTTAAAATTCAGCTTTTCTCCTTGTCTGGTTGCCCATTGAGTGCCCGGCTGACACAATGTCGCTATGATCTCATCATAATCAACTTCATTGGCGGCATAGGTTGCATAACCATCCCGATCAATGCTTGGAAGATTATAAAACCTGTTTATGGATGCAAAATCAAACGGCACCAACTTGCCCCGCACAAATACTTTTGTTCTGTCTTCTTGCATATTAGCATAAAATTCCCGAACAAGCGGGACAACAGCAGACTCAGGTTGTTTCGTGAATTCTTCCCAACCTCTTTCGCTAATATTATGATAAATACTTGGCTGCTCGCCAATACAAGGTAGTAAACCTCGCTCCGGAATTACATTCCGCTTAATAACCAACTCGGAATATAATTTCGAGGCCTCTTCGTCCCGGAATCGATATCTGTCAAAGGCTTCAGAAGACCCTTCGCCCGTTTTCGCACGCTTAGAAGTTTTGGGAGCCATAACAATTAGCAGTACTTCGCACGCTTAAAGCCTTGAACTTATCTTCCAACTTGCGTATCAACACTTCAATAAAACAACACTTCCAACCACCCAAATTAACAAGGCAGAACTCCCCCGCACTTCCAACAAGAATTTACCAATCCTCCACAAGCTCTAAATTTCAGCCCAAATAAACACTTTACAAAGATAAATGCTTACTTGGAGAAGAAACACATAGAGTTGAAGCGAAGAGACAACCTTGAAGAAGAACCGTCACTGTGGAGAAGAAACCCTTGAAAAACTTCACACTTTTGCAAACTTCAAACTCCTACAAAATCAAATGTTAGTGGTAAAGTAAGGGTTTGGTTGGTGAAACAAAAGGGGAGAGATTTGAGGGTAAAGGAGAAGATTTGGAAGAGAAGAGGAGAATAGAGAGATTTGGAAGAGAAGAGGATGAAGAGAGAGATTTGGAAGAGAAGAGAGATGAAGAGAGATTTGGAAGAGAAGAGGAGAATAGAGAGCAAAAGAGAGAGAAAAACTGAAGAAATTTGAAAAACTAGGGTTTGAGAAAGGAAAAATACGATTTTAAACACCCAACCCTCATTTTTTTTATTTTTTTTTTCGTCAGAATCGCGTCAGCGCCTAGGCGCTGAGCGTTCTGTCTTTTGAAAAGGGGAAAAAATCGCGACAGCGCCTAGGCGCTGAGCATTCTGTCCTAAACCCAGATTTTTCTTTCCGACAGCGCCTAGGCGCCTAAAAGGGCCTAGGCGCTGAGCATTCTGTCCTAAATTCAGATTTTTCTTTCCGACAGCGCCTAGGCGCTGAACGTTCTGTCCTTCCCTTTTTTTTTTTTTTTTTTTTTAACAAGAACGGGTTGCCTCCCAATTAGCGCTTGGTTTAAAGTCCTCAGCCCGACATTTTCTTACTAAAGTGAGCACAAACTTAGCGTGGTGTTCATGGCTTTCACCATGTCATGCACATAAGGCTTCAAACGTTGCCCATTCACCTTGAACGTATCTCCAACCTCGTTTTTCACTTCAACCGCACCATGAGGATAGGCTTGGACCACCGTAAACGGACCCGACCATCTTGATTTCAATTTTCCAGGAAACAGCCTAAGCCGCGAATTGTATAGCAAGACCTTTTGGCCCGTCTCGAAGCTCCTTCTTCTAATGTGTTTGTCATGCCATGCCTTAGTTCTCTCCTTATAGATGCGAGCATTCTCATATGCTTCATTTCTGAATTCTTCCATCTCAGTCAATTGTAACAAGCGTTTTTCTCCCGCTGGCTGCAAATCCATATTGAGCAATTTCATTGCCCAATAAGCCCTATGTTCCAATTCAACTGGCAGGTGACATGCTTTCCCGAATACTAACCTGTAGGGAGACATCCCAAGAGGAGTCTTGAACGCCGTTCGATATGCCCACAACGCATCTTCTAACTTCTTTGCCCAATCCTTGGGTGAATGATGCACTGTTTTCTCAAGTATCCTTTTCACCTCTCTGTTACATACTTCAGCTTGTCCATTTGTTTGAGGGTGATATGCTAGGGCCATTCGATGTTTTACCCCATATTTTGCTAGAAGTGCGGCAAATTGTTTATTGTAGAAGTGTGAACCTCCATCACTGATTATCTCTCTCGGTGTCCCAAATCTTGTAAATATATTCTTTTTGAGAAAGCTCAGGACTACATTTCCCTCATTTGTTGGAGTGGCAATAGCCTCAACCCATCTTGACACATAATCAACTGCCAGAAGAATATACTTGTTGTTGTAGGACGATGGAAAAGGACCCATGAAATCCATGCCCCACACATCAAATAATTCCACTTCTAAAACGTTCTGCAGCGGCATTTCATCTCTTCTAGAAATATTCCCCGTTCGTTGTCATCGGTCGCAACTCATCACAAAGGTATGGGCGTCCTTATACAACGACGACCAATAAAAACCGCTTTGCAACACCTGTGCAGCTGTTCGACCTCCCCCATGATGACCCCCACACTCTAAGCTGTGGCAGTGACGCAAAATATCGTCCATTTCTTCCTCGGGAATGCATCTTCTCAACATTTGATCAGCACAATGCTTGTACATAATGGGCTCATCCCACAAATAGTGCTTCACCTCTGAGAAAAATTTCTTCCTCTGTTGATAGGATGCTTCCTGTGGCACTATCTTTGCTGCTAGATAGTTCACCAAATCTGCAAACCATGGCGTTTCCTGCTTTCCTGTTACTGCAAAAACATGCTCATCTGGAAAATCATCATCAATAGGAGCTTTCAAAGATTCAACCTCAATTGGTAGTTCAAGTCTAGATAAATGATCTGCTACTAAGTTTTCTGTCCCTTTTTTTATCTTTTATCTCAAGATCAAATTCTTGAAGGAGTAAAACCCACCTAATCAGTCTAGGTTTCGCATCTTTTTTAGTCATCAAATACTTAATAGCAGAATGATCAGTGAAAACAATGACTTTACTACCAATTAAATAAGACCTAAATTTGTCAAAGGCAAATACGATGGCAAGTAACTCTTTTTCTGTTGTAGCATAATTCAATTGAGCATCATTAAGAGTCCTACTCGCATAGTAAATGGCATGAAATACTTTTTCACTTCTTTGTCCTAACACTGCCCCAACAACATAATCACTGGCATCACACATTAATTCAAAAGGGCAATCCCATCGTGGTGTTACAACTATAGGAGCAGATATTAATTTCTCTTTCAACAACTGGAAAGCTTGTAAACATGCATCATCAAATTCAAATTGTGTACCTTGCACCAATAGAGAAGATAGAGGTTTTGTGATTTTTGAAAAATCCTTTATGAACCTCCTGTAGAAACCAGCATGTCCCAAAAAACTTCTGATTCCCTTCACTGAAATCGGCGGCGGTAATTTCTTGTTTGTTTCCACCTTCGCCCTATCTACCTCAATCCCTTGGGAAGAGATATTATGCCCTAAAACAATACCTTCTCGAACCATAAAATGACATTTCTCCCAATTCAAGACAAGGTTAGTTTGCTCACATCTTTTAAGAGTCATTTCCAAATTTATGAGACAATTATCAAATGAAATTCCAAAAACTGAAAAATCATCCATAAATACCTCAATACATTTTTCAACCATGTTGGAGAAGATTGACATCATACATCTCTGAAATGTGGCGGGCGCGTTGCATAGACCGAAGGGCATTCTTCGAAACGCAAAGGTACCATAGGGACAAGTGAATGTGGTCTTCTCTTGATCTTCTGGTGCAATTGCAATTTGCTGATATCCCGAGTAGCCATCCAGAAAGCAGTAATACTCATGCCCTGCCAAACGATCCAACATCTGGTCAATAAAAGGCAAAGGAAAATGATCCTTTCTGGTTGCCTTATTTAACTTCCGATAATCTATGCAAATTCGCCATCCCGTTACGGTTCTTGTAGGAATAAACTCATTGTTCTCATTTTTCACCACTGTCATTCCTCCTTTCTTGGGCACTACATGAACAGGGCTTACCCAAGCACTATCTGAAATCGGGTAGATTATTCCTGCGTCAAGCCATTTCAAAATCTCACCCCTGACTACCTCTTTCATGTTTGGATTGAGCCTCCTTTGTGCTTCTATTGTGGGCGACATTCCTTCTTCTAATAAGATCTTATGCATACACAGTGAAGGGCTCAAACCTCTGATGTCTGACAAAGTCCATCCTATTGCTGGTTTGTGCTTTCGAAGCACACGTAACAACTTATCTTCTTCCTCACTAGATAATTCTGCTGAGATGATCACAGGAAGAGAGGACTCTTCTCCCAAATAAGCATATCTGAGATGAGAGGGAAGCACCTTTAACTCTAGAATGGGTGCTTTTTCTGTCGATGGCACAGACTTAGATGTAGTGGTTCCTAAGGATTCATATCTCTTTCCTTCATAACGAACCGCAGAATTCAACCAATTTACACATTCACTCAGATCTAAATCTTCCAGTCCTTCAGGGTCTGGATGAGTAAGGCATACCTCTAATGGTTGTTGCGTAGTGGTCAGCTCGTTGGATACCAAGGATTCCAACACATCAATTCGAAAGCAACTGTCACTTTCACCTGGGTATTTGATTGCATCAAACACATTGAAAGTGACTTCATCATCTTGCACCCTTAAACTTAGCACACCCTTCTGAACATCAATGAGTGCTCGCCCTGTCGCCAAAAATGGCTTTCCCAATATGATTGGTACTTCCCTATCTTCTTCCATGTCAAGAACAATGAAATCAGCTGGGAAAAAGAATTTGTCTACTTTTACCAATACATCTTCAATGACTCCCTTCGGATGTTTGATTGAGCGGTCTGCTAGTTGCAGTATCACCGTTGTTGGGCTTGCTTCTCCCAATCCAAGCTTCCTGAAAATGGACAAAGGCATCAAATTAATACTTGCACCTAAATCACACAATGCTTTATCAAAAGTAAGTTTCCCAATAGAGCATGGAATTGTAAAACTCCCTGGATCTTTCAGTTTTTGTGGTAGTTTTTGTTGCAAGATGGCACTACATTCCTCAGTGAGTGCCACTGTCTCATACTCTTCAAGCTTCCTCTTATTTGACAGAATTTCCTTCATAAACTTTACATAGCTCGGCATCTGTTCAAGGGCATCTGCAAATGGAATGTTAATATGCAATCTCTTAAAAACATCTAAAAATTTAGAGAATTGCTTATCCAGTTTATTCTTCCGCAGTCGTTGAGGATATGGCACGTTCTGCTCCACTTCTTGTTGTGGCTGAGGCTTTTTACTAGACATCTCTTTTTCCTCATTGTTTTGAACTAATGGAGGCTCTGTAGGGCTCACTGAATCATCAGTCTTCCCTTCTTTAGTCTGGACTTCAACTGCTTTTCCACTTCTCAACATGATAGCCTTACATTGCTCTTTAGGATTTACCTCAGTTGTACTTGGTAAATTCCCTTGTTGTCTATCAGATAACATGTTTGCAATTTGACCAACTTGTACCTCCAAGTTTCGAATGGCTGATGCTTGATTTTTAAAATTTGTTTTAGTCTCAACCATAAATTGGTTTGTGTTGGTTGCCATTTGCAACATTGCTTCTTCTAGACTGCTCTTCTTCTCTGCTGGTTGTTGAAATCCTGGAGGAGGTGGATTTTGTGTCTGGTTCTGCTTCCATGCGAAGTTAGGATGATTTCGCCACCCTGGATTAAATGTGTTGGAGTACGGGTTGTTTTGTTGGCGATTGTAATTCCCAACAAATTGAGCTTGCTCAACTTGACCTTGCATAAATGGATTTCCCACCTGACAATCTTCACTCCTATGACTTCCATTACAATTCTCACAAAATAAAGTAGGAGCTTGAATCGAGTTTACCGCAAATTGGTTTGACTGAAGTTGCCTAGTAAGTGAGGCAACCTGTGCAGTCAACGCGGCTATTGAATCCACTTCATTAACTTCCATCACACTCCTTTGAGTCGTTCTCACGCTGGGAAGTTCATAATGATTCACTGTCATTTCCTCCAATAATTCAAAGGCTTCACTCTCAGTTTTCTTCATAAATGATCCTCCTGCAGCTGCATCTATTGTTGTCCTAGTACCACCTCCTAATCCATTATAGAAGTTGTGCACTTGCATCCATCTAGAAAATCCATGGTGAGGACATCTCCTCAAAAGCTCCTTAAATCTTTCCCATGCATCATAAAGAGATTCTCCATCTTCTTGAAGAAAATTTCCAATCTCACTCTGAATCTTTGCTGTCTTTGCTGGTGGGAAAAACTTGGCTAGAAACTTTTGGGCAAGATCATTCCAAGTCTCTATTGAACCTGCTGGCAACGAGCTCAACCATTGTTTAGCTTGCCCCCTAAGAGTAAAGGGAAACAACCTAAGTCTAATGGCATCATCTGACACTCCATTCATCTGGAATGTGTCGCAGAGTTCCAAGAAATCTGAAATATGAGAGTTTGGATCCTCATTCCTCAACCCACTGTAGCTCACTGAGGTTTGGATCATTTGAATCGTGGCAGGTTTAATCTCAAAGTTATTCGCCTGAATTGCGGGTCTTTGGATTGCAGAATGTAACCCCGTTACATTTGGCAACACATAGTCCCTCAAAGTCCTGTTTTCTCCCCCTTGGTTGTCCGCCATTTTCAACTTCTCTTGTGCAACACGCTCTCTCTTTTCTTTTCTGTTCTTTCGACAGGTACGTTCGATTTCGAGATTAATTGGAAGTAAGCTGCTACTTCCAAATTTTCGCATGCACTCTCTCTAACTCCTGCAATCAAAAGTGAAAGAACACAATCAATAAAAGTAACACAAAACTCAGAGTAAGATTAAAGTTCTTGATTTCTGATATTAGTAAAGAAAAACAATCATTCCCCGGCAACGGCGCCAAAAACTTGTTGTCCGAATTCGCAAGTGTACGAATCGTCCCAAGTAATATAGTTGGTAAATACTAGTTATCGTCTCTACAGGGAATGAAAGCTACCAATTACCAGAATTCTAAACCTTAGTTTTATCTGAGCAATCAATTATCAGAGTTGTACGAGAATTAAATATGCTATTGACTTGAGTAATTAAAAGAATGCAGAAAACTAAAAGAAACAATTATGCTAATGTAGATGATGAAGGTTCTAGAGCAAAGATTTCATCGTTGTCTCATCCTATTCCTTATTAATTTCTAGTTATAAACACTTGACCCTATGATTGTTGACAAGTTCTACTCGGAAGACTTGTTACTCTCTCTCGAGTAATAACAATATTCATTAAAATGACAATTTCCTATATCTCTATGACAATCAGAACACTTCAATTATTAAGACTGTAGAACTAAATTATGCCACAAAACCTACAAGGATATGTCTATCTCTCATATAAGTTAGGGAAAACAATTAAGGTTCGTCAACGAGAATTGTCTATCGACTTCAACGCATTGATAAAATCTCACACTAAGATTGACCAAATCCTAAATGTACTTAGTAAGCATATAAGAATTTTCACAATCTAACAAGGACTCAAGCTCTTAACTATTGATCAATAAGAAACAGAATTCAACAACGACTACATCAATACTCTAGATAGAGAAGTTAGTTCATGGAGAAAATCTCAACAATGTTCATGTTCATAAGCATATTCGTTACAAGAGAAGTAAATGATGAAATAGATGAAAAGAACCGAGCCACGATGAATCCTCGATCTCCCTAGCGTAGCTCTCGCTTCGTTTGGATACCTGGATGTCAAGATCTGCTCTCTCCGCTCTCTTTCGTCACTTCGTTCCTCGTCCACGTTCTCCCTTCCTTCAAAATAATAACAGACCCCTTATAAAATTAGGTCAGTTGCCGTCGCAGCGCCTAGGCGCTCAGTTACAGCGCCTCGGCGCTAGGAGAAATCACCGCTTCAGACTTCGTAGCGCCTCGGCGCCAGGGGAATCACCGCTTCAGACTTTGTAGCGCCTCGGCGCTATAGCTTCTGCCCATTTTTACGTTCGGGCGCCGAGGCGCTGAAAGACAGCGCCGAGGCGCTACAGCTACTGCATTCTTCATCTGATCAACGCCTAGGCGCCGAAAGGCAGCGCCGAAAGGCAGCGCCTAGGCGCTACAGCTTCTGTCCAATTCTTCTCATCAGCGCCTAGGCGCTACAGCTACTGTCAATTTCTTCTCATCAGCGCCTAGGCGCTAGGCTTTTTCCATCAATTTCCAGCTGCTTTGCCCCCCTTTTCACTCTTATTTCCGATCTTCATCCAACTTCCTTCTTTCTTCACCTACATGCAATATAAACAACAATCAGACAGAAACAAGAGACAAAACGTCTTCTTACTCAATTAAAACTCTGAAAACAACTCGCTTTAATAAGCCTAAATAACACTTAACAATATCCCTAAAAAATTAGCTTAAAATTGAACAAAGCGTTATCAAATATTAATAAGGTAGAAAGAATATTACTTACCAAAGAGGGAAGGGAGATAGATATTTTTTTCTTTAAAAATATAAACATTTGTCAAAATTTTAGACTCTGTTTGATAATGATTTTAAAATTAAGCCTATAAATATTACTTGTCACCTATGTATTTTTTATTTTATTATCAACTTTCTACAAATATTTTTTTTAAACCAAGCAAAGTTTTGAAAGAAAGAAAAACAAATATTTTTTAAAATTTTGTTCTTATTTTTTAAATTTGACTAAGAACTCATATGTTTCTCAAAGAAAATATAACAACGTAGTAAAAAAAAAATGAGAGAAAACAAGCATAAATTTAAAAAATAAGGGTTCTAGGTAATTCTAATCCCCTTTAATTTAGTTTTTGCTTAGATTCTAAAATTTAGGTCATGTGGTTCGATTAAATATATTTATTCTTGAATAATCATATATTGGGTTTTTCCCAATATATTTCAAACAAGTGGTATAATGAAGTTTTTGCATGGTAGATTACTAGTTAGTTTTTATCAAACATGTATTCTTTCCTTTTGAGATTTCGATTCAATAGGTTTTAAGAATAATTTTACGACATGTTTTGTGAATTACTTGGACTTTTGAATAGTCTTATTTATTTCTAACTTTTTTTGTACATTGTTTGAATCAATATATTGTTTGAACAATTTTTGCATGATTTGGTATTTTTAATTGGGGACAATTTTTCTAATTCTAGTGTTGTACAAGATTGATTTGAGTTAGTGAAAATATATGCAATTGAAGAAAGATCATAAAAGAAAGAATTAAAGAAAAAAAAAGGTGATGTGGCACTAAAAGTGTCGATTATGTGCAACAATTAGATTCTTCAAGAATATGGTTACCCTAATCGTGGACGGTTGTTGCACTGGGCTAACTTATAAAACTTTTTTTTTGGAAAAGAAATAAAACATTGTTATAAGCCTCCATATTTGTTTCTAAATTTATATATATGTCTTAGGTTATAAATTTGGATTTGGGCATGATAAAGTGTGGAGGTTATTTAATTTTTCCTTTTCTTTGGTATGCTTATTAAGGTATCACGAATTAGCATAATTTGTATAATTTATTTTGAATGTTTTGTAAATTGAAACATTTAAAGATATTAGATTATGAGAGGAAGTGTATTTGTTGTTTATGCAGATTATGATCGACCCAAAAGAAGGTGACAATTTGGCCAAACAACAAACACATATACAATAATAAGTATGGATAACATAATGATTGTGCCATTGAGATTGTTAGTCAGCCTAAAGGAAGACTTTCGTCTGAAAGGATAAGGTATCAATATTTGATTATTGGATTCTGAATTTGATGCCCCAATACCTAAGTTAGGATGTTAAGTCGGTTGAAAACCTAATAAAGTTTCTTTTGGGGTAGTTTAATTTTTATTTTTGAGGTATTTTTCCCTTTATTAAATTATGCATGTAAATATATTATTCTTAATTTTAGAAATTATTTTGGTAATTTCATTTTCATGAAGATAAAATTAATAGTAATTAAAGATAAATGTGTTTTGCATAATTATCTGATTTTCTTTGTTAGTGTTGATTTGATGGATCATGCTGCCAAAGTAGCTTTTGATTTCTCATATTGACATTGTCATAGTTAATTAAATGTTTGTGGACTTGTTGTTTATGCGTTATGTTGTCGGCCCAAAGGAAGACGTCAATTTGGCCAAATAACAGGTACATCTATGGCTGATAAAACATGGATAATATAAAGTTATGTCATGTGAGTAATTGTCGGCCCAAATGAAGACTTTCACTTGACATGATTAGTTATTAATGTTTTCTCACCACATTGAGAGTATCGTTCACAAGTTGACCGTTAGCCCAAAGGAAGGTTGTCAATGTTGTGTTTGGTATCTTGTTGTCCTCATAAAGTTTAATTTCAAGGTATTTTTATAAATACTAAGTTATTTATGAGCATGATTTAGTTGTTTTTTTCAAAATTTTAAATATTATTGCCTTGTTTGATTTTGAGAATATTTTTGTTCACATTGTGATATTTCATTTTTTTTTACTTAGCAACATGCCCTTCAGATTAATTGGGATTTATATTAAAAAAATGGAATAATCTTAACTTCATAAACTTTATGATGAAGAAATTTATTATTCAAGGGAATCATGTTAAATGAGAAAATAATTAGGAAGTTTCTTTAAAAAGATAAAGATTGTTCTGAAATGAACATAAAGTAAGAGACTTTTATACTTTTGGTTAAATGTGTCTTAATGAAGAACAAAGGAACATAAAGGAGTACACTATGATGCTTGAAAGAGTAGATGAACCCTTAATGAGCGAATCTTCGATGGTATGTTTGAAGAAAATTGTTTTAAGTATAAAAGAACAAAATGTACTCAATTAACTTTTTGCTTAAGAGAGAAATTAAAGTCAACATAGAGCTGCATTTGGAACATATTAGTCCAAATCACTAAAAGTTAGGATTCAAACTTCTCCTAATATTTTTTTCTTTTTAGAAAATTTGGACAGGTAGGAAATATGTTCTTAGTACTTCTTTTCATAATATATAAAGAAAAATTGACTTCTCACTTAGGATTTAAACAGAGTTAGTTTAGCTTGCATGTCGAGACTTCCATGTGTTGAATAGACTCTAGTACTTCTATTCATTGATGATCAGTTATTTTGATTTCACAAATCTTCGAGTCTGTATTAGGTAGAATCAAGGGGACAATAATGAAATAGTCTATTCCATATGACTTCTTAAAATGCTTAACAACATTGTTTAATATTTCCAGAAATATATTCTTAGTGAAGTCACTCATGTTTGATGTCAGAGAGGTCTTTAGTTCTAGATATCTTAAAAGTCATATGATTAGTTTCTAGTGATGAAACACTATGGATTATGTAGAGACTGTCTAGGGCCTTTTGCTAAACTCTTTTAAGAATATATAGAGCCATTAAGTAATACATTTTTTCAGGCAAACCTGAGCAAAGTGTGTTGCTTATAGAATGATTCAAAGCTCATAAAGATGATGTTAGAAGTATGACAAATTATTCCTCTATGCATTCAACTTCTTTGGGAAAAAATACTTAGGATTGCAACATAAAGTTGAAGTGGTGTACGACATAAAACAACAACTAAATCTCTTGCAATTCAAGGCTAGGCAAATGCTTAACATTATGTTTGCATTTAGGGATGTCCAACTAATGATTGGTCCTAAAGTCCAATAAGAAAAAAATGGACTTAAAGATTATTGGTTGTTACTCTAGGTACACTATTCATTTTCATGATTTATAAAATTAAGTCTCACTTAGGTTCATTTGCTAGATATCTTTAGTTTCTTAAGGATGTTGAGTTTGAGGGGAAGATAAAATGAAGAATATTATCTTTATGAAAAGTGAATTTGAGTTATTTTCTCTATGTGAAAACATTAGTTAAGACTCTCCTCATTTAAGTAAGACAAACTCAACATTATTAAAAGTGTCACAAAGAATTAGGTGAAACAATAAACAACAACAACAATATTTGACATCTTGACATATTGCCTTTAAAAGGTAATGTTTTGAGAGATATAAGGCTTCTCTAGTTATTATGTTTCAATTATTATGGGTGACGTTAATTATTAAGAGACTTGTTTTAGGTAAATGATAACACTTCAAAACTATTTTTAAAAGTTATGACAAATGGATATAAAGATTGTTTTCTCAATTTTATGATTTATGAAATTAGAGCCTGTATAGTTTAAAAACTCTTGCTCTAGTAGCACAAGGTTTCAAAGGTCTAATTCCATTTATGATCTCAATAAGGTTATTATTTATAATTTCATAAATTTTATTAATTAATAACATTTAAGATCTAAGGTAAACAAAAGTGATAATTATGAATTACAAGCTTACTGGGAGTAAAATTTATTTTTCTAGTGTAATATGTTTATGGCGTGATAAGACTAGGTTATAAGATGAAAATTTGTATGGACATCTCTTTTATATTGTGAAATGATATCGTGAGATCAATCTCAAGTAACATTGAAATTTCACAAAAGAGGTCATGTCAGAAAGTCTTCCAAGTTTTCTAACATAAAGTTGTATGCACTTAAAAATATTCAAATCATTAAAGATGACAAGTTTAGTCTCAATAAAGGCCCCTTGAATAAAGAAATGAAGAACATTATTCAATTTGCATATCATGCCATAGGGGGTAAAGCATGATATGCAAACTGACTCGAGAGGGACATAGTTTATGGTTGGATCATAAACAGATTGTTCATTAGAGAATCGATGGTACTTAGAGGTCATTTGGTTTGAGGATTTGTAGATGCCTGAGAATAAAATATGTATGGGGATGATATGTTTAGGAATAAGATGACTAAATATAAAAGAGATATGTGTTTGGTTGTGCATGAAAATGACATCAATATTTATGGAAATAGATGTTATATTTGTATTTTGTGTGATTACTTTTAGGAATATGAATTTTATTACATTAAAAAAAATTAATTCAAAAAATTAATATAAATTAATATAAATTAATTTAACTTATTATTTATTTTATATTAATATTTAAAAATACATTTTATATTAGTTATGTCTAATTATTAATTTATTTCTATATAATTAAGTTTCATAACATTCAATTCAATTTGGTTAGCTTTTATTTTTATTTAGTTTTCATTAATTAATGAAAATTTATTCGTAAATTGATTCTAAATCCTCCTAAAAAATAATAAATTTAAAGCATGTGATCTAAGTTATTTTTTGCGCCAAACCGAGCATAGCTTAATTGGTATAAGGTTTGTTCCCATGACTAAGAGGTTATGCGTTCAACCCTCACATTAATTAAAAATATCGTTGCAATTTTTTTTTTTTGTTGGTTAATTAATATATTGAATTGATTTTTATTAGTAGTCAATTTTAATTGATTAGTTTATATCAAAATAAAATATAGTTAATTAATTAACTATAAATCACATAAAATTTTAAATTATAGTTATACCTTAACATTTTAGCACAATGATCAATTGAATAATTAATAATATGTGAAAAAATAGTTGTGGTTTTTAAATTTACTAAACTAGGCTAAATATAAAATAAATAAAACAAAATAGATTAAACCAATATATTTAAAAAGAGAAGAAGAAAAAAAAAATGAAAGTCATGGACATTTGGACAAAGTCATGAAAATGGGTTGATTTTAATTAGTAGTCAATTTTAATTGATTAGTTTATATCAAAATAAAATATAGTTAATTAATTAACTATAAATCACATAAAATTTTAAATTCTAGTTATACCTTAACATTTTAGCATAATGATCAATTGAATAATTAATAATATGTGAAAAAATAGTTGTGATTTTTAAATTTACTAAACTAGGCTAAATATAAAATAAATAAAACAAAAAAGATTAATCAATATATTTAAAAAGAGAAGAAGAAAAAAAAAATGAAAGTCATGGACATTTGGACAAAGTCATGAAAATGGGTGGACATAGAAAGTCAGTAAAACTGATGTCTGAGAATAAGTTATTCCCAGGCCGAGGTTAAAGCTCATGTACCAAACATGGGCATAGCCAGATGACCATGCAGAAAGCCATGCCCACGCTCAAAGACATCCAACCAAACGGCCCTAATGTGTAAGATGAAATTACAGAGATAAAATAGATTTTTGACCCAACTGTAATTACGAACAACTTGTAAATGATCGACTTGCATGTAATGATTATATTAATGGACACAATTTGTCCTACCGTTCGTAAAAGTGCAACTCTAGGCCTATAGTGGAGTGACCTAAAGTTAATGAATGAAAGTCAATTAATTAATTAGTGTAATTAATTAATTTTGTATCATTGGAACTTATAATCTAAATAAAACAAAAAACGATTCCAACGCTTCAGTTGTGGGTTTGAAGTGTTCATTCCCTTCATCTAGTGGGTCAGGTGGCCTGGTGGCTGACTCTATAGTCTCTTTTGTTTCTAATTTCTTCGTTGTCCTGAAAGATGAGGATGTGGAACCGCTCACTCTAAGTTCCAGAACAACCTTGAACCAAACTTTGATCTTACATCGCTCGAGTGCTAAGCTAGAGTCATTTTCCTCATCTGCTGTTGGCATGAATGTCTCGGTTGAGCGCCCATGTTGAGTTGACTTTCTAGTGCTCGTTGTGGAGTTTTTATTCTTTGCTTCGTATGTGTTCCCCTTTGAGACTTGCTTTTTCTTTGTTGACTTGTTGTTTTTGTGTTGTCTGCTTCTTTGTATCTTGACCTCATGCTACGAGATCTTCATTTTGCTTTAGTAATATATTACCCTTGCCAATTTTTTTTTTTTTTTTGTCTATCTAACTATTTAATTAACGTAACTTATAACCTCAATCAAAGGTAGAAGTTCAAATCTACAATCACACATGTTGAATTAAAAGAAAAGAATCTTAAGTAATCCTATCATTTGTCTATACTTTAAATTACCTTTGAATAAAAACATGGACTAAGTAGAGAATAAAATTGACTATTTTACCCCTAAAACAAATGGAATTTCCCAAAAACTTTTCCATTTCCTTCCACGTTAAGACACCAAGTCCATTCCACGTCCACCGTTTTGGGGGCCCACCGAAAGACCTTCACAACTTTTTTTTTTTTTACCAAATTAGAAAGAAAAGTTTTCTTATTCCAATAAATAAAACAGAATCCAAACGCCGCCTTAAATCCTCTCCCAACCCTATTTATCTCCAATCCAACCAAACCAAACCTAGTTACATTATTTCACTTTCTTCAATAAAATTATTAAAAACAATAAATAACAATCAAATTCATAATCAAAATTATAATCTCACTATATTTTTAACCCATGTGTGGTCTGGGTCGAGTACTCTTGAAAGTCGTAGTGTTGTACTATTTGTAAGGTTTTTGGTTACTTAAAGAGTAATTGTAGTAAGCGGCCTATTAGAAGTTTGTTGCCCCTCTTCCTAAGGCTAGTTTTGGGTTTTCGGGACCAATCAGGGACGGATGCACGTAGGGGCCAGGGGCACGTGCCCCCCTCAAATTATTAGTCTTTGTATTTTTAATATAATGATAATAATAATTATATAATATATAAAAGCAAGTTCAATATATATAATAAGATTGAATTTGGTTAGGTGGATGGGAGACTATTATATACTAGGGGGTCTTGGGTTTAATTCTTGGTGATGATTTTTAATTAAAAAAATTATGGTGATTTCAACCCATTTGGGATATTTTAATTAAATTTCTACAAGGAAAATATTTTGAGTATAGGATTTGACCAGTATTTTCATACAAATATAAAAAAAAAAAAAAAAAAAATCATCCATACCCTTAGGTTAAATGGACTTAAGTCTAAATAAATCAATCTTGATCTTTTAGAATTGTAAGAAAGAAGAAAAAACATAGCCGTCTAATTTTTTTTTCAGCTTCATTGTAGTTCCTAAAAATATCATTTACTTTTTATTTGCAAGTAATTTCTTATATTATATTCACATTATTAATATTGTGTTTTTTAATTACTTTTAGATTAATACTAAGAAACAAATAAATTCTTCACTCGCAAGACAATATACCAAGTAAGTTTCAATTTTTTTTTTTAGATATTTATGTTTTATAATTTTTAATCTATGTAGTAGACTAGTAGTTCTTAATTATTTAATCATTTATTCATATTTGGGTAGAGTTAACTAGAAATCAAAATGAAAAAAATATTATAAAAGAAAAACAACAACGGAGTCACCATCTTCGGCCAAGAAAAGTAATACTAATTATGAGAGATCTTATACACAAGTCAATTTAGGGGAACTACCGCAAATCCTGGTCTAATAACTAAAATTTATGATTACAATCCTAATATTCAAAATCAAGTTCGAAGAGCATATTTACGAAAAGGTCCTTGTCAGCCTCGAAATCATAATTTTTTATTCAAGAAATTTGGATCAAAGTCAAGACGATTTAATGCATGTTTTTTTCAAGAAGAATTCTAATTGGTTAGAATACAATATTGAAAAGGATGTTGCATTTTGTTTATGTTGCTATTTGTTCAAATCATAAGTTGGTGAACAATACGGAGGTGCATGTTTTGTAAGTAAAGGATTTTCTAATTGGAAGAAATTTGAGAAATTGGAAAATCAATATTGGTTGTACCCTTCTCCTTTGAAAAAATTTATCGGCGCCGCCACCATCGCTCGCTGTTCACCATCACTCTCCCTGTTCATCGTTGGGGTTGGCGTTGGTGCTCCTTGCTCGCAATCGTCTTTCTCCTGCACCCTCTCGACTTCCATTCTCCTCTATTGCGTTTGAAATCTCAAACTTGAAAACCCAAAACCAGCCACTCAAAAACTCCCGATGATGACGAAGAAGGTGGGTAGGTGGGTATGAGCCAGCGTCGACTCTGAATGAGAACTCGAAATCTACCAATCGAATGCTTCATTTGGGATTCTCTTGGCCCATAAGAAAAACTCATTTCTTGTGCTTCGCTTTTGGAGGAAGACGAAAAGGAGGGAAACGATTCTCATTTCTTCTACTGCTAAAATAACAATCCCTTTGATTTTGATTCTCTTGCCCCTCCCTCCTTCAAGTTTTGTTGAGCTAGAGTTCGTGTTCGAGCACCATTTTTCTTGATTTGAAGATTTGTTTTTTGTCTTTTCAAAAAGGAAAAAGAAAAAAAAATGGCAGACTTCGAATTACAGATCAGAAAAGTGTTGGGAAAAAAATAATTAAAGTCGATGCGAATGGAGATACAATATTCATAATTGACATTTGAGGGAATCTGTCTGAATTAGAACACTCCTTAAATTCGAGAAATTCAAAACACTTAACATTTCTATATCAAAGATCTCAAAAAGTGAAACTACCGAGAACAAGAAAAATAAGAAGTAAAGAGAGACAAAAGAAGAGAAACATGAGAAATGCCACATCATACAAATCAATGTTAATAAAAATGTTAACTCATTTACAAATGCCACATCAAAAAAATTAGTCACACATAAACGGCCACATCTTTTCGGTTAGGTCAACTAACTGTCAACTATGGCTAAAGACCATATAAAATTATTCTCCAAACTCCAAGGACTAAAGTGTTGTTTTTGAAACTTTAGGGACCAAATAGAATTTAAGCTCAAACTTCGGGGACTAAAAGTGTATTTTTCCCACAAATTTATCATTTTCAATATATTTGGAAACACGTGTGGCTCTAGTTTAAAAAAAATAAATTTGAATTTAAAATTAGAAAACAATATTAATATGGGTTTGGTAAAATTCATTTTTTTTATTAAAAAAAATTAATATAATTATTTCTTATTAATAATAAATAAATTAACTATATTAAACTCAATGATGTAGAAATAAATTAATCTTAATAACAAAAAGTCTACTGCAATGAGCAAATTCTTTAACTTTCTTTTAATTATAAATTAGAAATTAGAAAATAAAAGAAAAATAAAAATAAAAAAGAACAAGCATGTGAGGGTTTTTGTTTTTTTTTTAAACGAGGAACATGTGGAATGACTATGTGGTAACAAATGTAGAAAATAAGTTATATAGCTCAGAATGAGGGTTGATTGATCATGCACCTGTGCAACAAACCACGCACGGGGCATGAATGATTTAAAATATGCACATGTGCAACAAACCACGCACGAGACATGAATTTAAATGCATTATTACTGCCCAAATTAGGCCCACATTTTTAATATACCCAAAGGCACATGTTGTTGGCTAAGCCCTCATGATGGATGAGTCGCGGGGGCCGTCTTGTAATGTAATTTCCACCTAGCGTCGGGCGACTTAAATACGCGACCGAGTATTGTAAGTGGCAGGGTGGCCTTGCAGCCACGATCCACTAAGATTCAGCCCTTGCTCTGATTCGTCAAAAGAAAAAGAAAAAAAATAAAAATAACAATCACTTGGTGCAGTGGGTGAGCGCTCCGCTTAAGTTAGCATAAAGTGGGGGTTCGATTCTGCCCTAGGGCAGATTTTCTAAAAAATTATCAACCACGCACGGGGATTGAATTTAAATGCATTATTATCGCCCAAAAAATCACATCTTAGTTTACAAATTAAAACGCTCCCGAGATCATGTTGTTTGTTGACATCGACTTTTTATCGCGAGCGTTTTCATTAAGATAATCTTAACTAATCATAAGAAGAAGATTGCAATGCCCCGTTAAGAATTAAAAAACAATTTGATTGATGCCAATGAAGCAACCACAACAATTTCAATTGGGAGTTTGTGAGAGTGTAACATTTACGGATATTGTCTCATTCTTTTTTTTTTTTTCTTTTAGGGGCCGCTTGGTTTGAGGATTTGCAGATGCCTGAGAATAGGGGATGCTTGGGAATAAGATGTCTGAGAATCATCTGTGTTTTGTGCTGGATGAGAATGTCATCAGATTTTCATATCGGAATCAATGATGTTTGTGTTTGGTACTGCATGAGAATGTTTGTGTTTGGTGTTGCAGAATATCATCAAATTTACAAATAAATTTTCAATTGTAATTAATTAATACAATAATAAAATTGAAGAAATAACGATAAAGATTATATAATTCAAAAACCAAATATAATTTATCATTGATTACTAAACATAACATACACAATATGTTTCATGTTCGTAGACCTGAAAATTACAAAATATTGTGACATGCTAATTCGAATGTTCATAGCATGTCAACTCAAAATAAGTATAATATTCCAACAGTAAATTCATATCCCAATAAATATTACAAATTCATCTCTTCCGGAACCTCCCTTATAAATTCATATTTTTTTTCCTCCGCCGGAAGATTAAAGAAATAATCAATCTGGGATTGATCTTTGGTGATAATCTTACCAGCTCGAACTCTCTATCGAACAGTCAATCCATCCACATTTCTGATTTCACTAACTAATAAATTGCATCGTTCCTCTCGTTCAGCTACCTGTCGATAAAACGAAGCAATTTCATAGGTTGTGAGATCACATCTCATAGGTTGTGCGATCTCATAGGTTGTGAGATCACATCTGCGATCACATCTCATAGGTTGTAAGATCACATCGCATAGGTTGTGCGATCGCACAACCTATGCGATGTGATCTCACAACCTATGAGATCGCACAACCTATACGATGTGATCTCACAACCTATGAGATCGCACAACCTATGAGATGTGATCTCACAACCTATGAAATTGCTTCGTTTGGTTCTCGTTCATCTTCAGATCGAATAAGTTTCAATAGCTAGACATTGGAATGAATCTAACCAAAAACATAAAAAAAATAAAATACCCTAAACTTGAAATCAGAGTCTGGGAAGAAGAAGATTTAAAAAAAAAAAAACAAACAAATGAGAAGAAGAAGACATACCTGGAAAAGTCGGAGAAGAAGAAGAAGAATGGAGAAAATTATGCCCGGGCTAAAGGAAAAGTCACGATTTTCGGAGGGTTTGAAAAGCCATCCTAAAACTAATAAATAATGCCCGGGCTAGAGGGGCAACTTTCTAACCAAACATGGGCTTGGACATCCCAAGGAATCCCGTGTTTTCAACTTTTGAGATTTTGGTTTGAAAAACAATAAAAACGATATTTTATCGTTTCCAAATTTTACCTTTAATTTAAGTTGTGTTTTCAAAAACTATTTTCCTTTTCAACCCACCAAACAAGTTCTCATCATTTTTATGGTATCCTTATTTTTTAAAACATAAAAATGAAAATGGATAAGAAACCAAACGGAGCCTAAGTAATTGTATCATTTGCCTATACTTTAAATTACCACTAGAACAAACATGGATTGTAGAGAATAAAGTTGACTCTTTTACCCCTAAAACAAATGGAATTTCCCAAAAAGTTTCCCATTCCCTTCCACGTTACGACACCAAGTCCATTCCACGTCCACCGTTTTGTGGGCCCCACCTTTCTCCTTTTCCTTCTCCTCCTCTCTCTATTTATTAATAAACATTTTTTTTTTTTTTTTTAAAGCTTCACACTTATTATTATTATTATTTTTACCAAATTAGAAAGGAAAAGTTTCCAAATTTCAATAAATAAAACAAAATCCAAACGCGGCCTTAAATCATCTCCCCAACCCTATTTATCTCCAATCCAACCAACCCAAACCCCAGGTACATTATTTCACTTTCTTCAATAAAATTATTAAAAACAATAAATAAAAATCAAATTTATAATCAAAATTATAATCTCACTATCTTTTTAATTTAATAAAAAATCCCCCCAATTCCCAAATGCCCTTTTTCTAGGGCAGATTGATCATTGGTCTTCATCTTCGATTGGAAAAAAGAGGAGAAAAAATAAAATAAAAACACGTTTTTTATTTTTGTTTTTGTTTTCCTTCCTCTCTTTTGTGGGTGTTATTATTTTAATTAAACCCAGAACAAAACCATGGAAAAAGAGCATTTAATCTATTAGGTACATATGATTTTACTCCTTTTTGAGTTAGGGTTTTTTTTTTTCCTACAACTTTCAAAAATATCTGTGCTTTTTTTGTTTTTTGTTTTTGTTTCTATGGTTGGTTTGGTTGGTTCATTCAAATCTATTTCCATTCTTCTAGGTCAATAATTTTTCTTCCGGATTTACCCTTTTCCACTGCTTGTTTGCAAAGAAAAACTCCCTAATTTTTTTTTTTTTTTTCCTTTTATTATTATTCTCCATAATTTTGGTGGATTCTTGGTGAATTTTCATGGATTCGATTGTCTAGGGCTTACCCTGAAAGGTTAGTCTTGTTTGTCTTATGTGGATTTTTCTTTGTTCTATTTGGGTAATTTCTGTTATGGTTTGTTTATGTTGAATTAGTAGTTAGGGTTAGATCGGATCATTTGGGTTCTAACCCTTTCATGAGTTTTGATTTTGATTTTTTTTTTTTGCCCTAATTTTGTATTTTTTTTTCTTATTTCTGATCGAGTATTATTTTTTTTTTTTGTTTTTTAAATAAATAAATAAAGGGTCATGTTGGATTGTTCTGGGTTACATTTTCAGCTTTTGAGATTTGGAGAATAGTGATGAATGTTATAGTGTTGTTGTTGTTGTTGCTTCAGCAAATTCCAGAGAGCTGTGTTAGTAATATTTTAACCAATTTTTTTTTAGTTTAATTCATTTATGGTATTGGTTATATTGCCTTTTCATCATGCTTGTTGTTCCCAATTTTCCATCCTAATTTGGTAACCTAAATTTAAAAAAACAAAAAAATTGATTTGATAAAATTTAGAGTTAATTTATCTGGATGGTATTTCCCATATTCATGCCACAGTTTTAAACTGGGCCTATCATATTTTGTGTATAAATCAGTCCATAACTTGAGAAAGTACATGATGTACTTCTGTTTTTTGTTTTGTTTTGCCATTCATGTTTGTTTTTGACCAGTCATGAAGTGCTTTATTTTTCTGTTAAGAAAGTGTCTTTTTACTTTAAAGTGTAGATAGATTACCATTTCTTTTAATGCTCCGAATGCTTATTTTGGTTCATGGCTTTGATTGTTTGAGTTTGAAATTAAGATATTTATTATTCTACCATTTTACTAATTTTGGGAGTTGCAACTTCTTGAATTAATATAGTTGATATCATATCTTGTGTTGCCATTGCCACTGGCCGTGCGCTGGGAGCGTGGAGGGCGGAGTTGTTGTTATTGTTTCTCCCCTCTTTGTTATGGAATTGACTTTGCAATGTTTGGTTGTGTTGCAGATGTGGTGGTACTGGATACAGTTTCTCTTACATATGACATAGTTGCTCTAATTTCAGGGTACGTTGTATGTAGCTAAAGAGTTGCATTTGAGATTGTTTAGATTGCTGAATTCCTTGTACACTGAACACTTTGAAGACTAATGTTACTTTTTCCATAGATAGTGATATGGGGACAGAGCTTATAAGAGTTTGTGTTGAAGAAGATAGTGATGACTTTCCATCAGTTCCACCAGGTTTCGAGTCATTTATATCCTTTCCTCTAGGGAAGGTGCACAATCATGAAAAACAAGACAGTCATGTCCCTATTAGTTTGCCGAAAACCGTCTCTGAATCACAACCAGCTAAAATGGAAACTGAGGTAGAAGTTGCCGATGTTGCAAAAGTAATGAGGTCCCTCCGGCGTAAACCATGTATAAACTATAGACAATATGATTACTGCTCCGACGACGAGCGTGATACTAAGCGTCTTGATCAGGTAGGTTTTTGGTTGTATCATCATTGTTATGCTATTCTGCATTCGGTTTAATTTTGATTTCCTTTCCCTGATTATAATTCTTTGTAAAGCCTTTCTATGGTTTTGGTTTGCAGAATTTTTCTTTAAGGCCTCCTCTTTCAAAGGGAGTCATCCGTGGATGTCCACAATGTAATAATTGCCAAAAGGTTATCACTCATATCAACCTTCATTTACAACTATTTTATTTATTCTATCACTTTTTCACTTATAAGCACGATTCTCAATCCAACGTTTTTGTTAATGTTGAAAAGGAATGTATTCTTTTCAATTTGTTGGATATCTTTCTTAACCTGAAATAAAGAAATTCAAGTCAATCACGTCAGATGTCTGAGAGTTCTTAATTTAGCTTGAAACATAAATAGATCAGGCACAGTATTTTGAGTTCACAGAATAGTGGGAAGGTGGCTAGTAGTTTAAACGATTAAGGATGAACATGGTGTGATTCTTCAAATTGAACTGATCTACTAGCCATTTTTGCTGTTCTCTATCAATACCTTTTCTTGAGCATGTTTGATTGAGTGGAATCTTGGAATAGGTTGTTGCCAGATGGCGTCCAGAAGAATCCTGCCGGCCGGACCTTGAGGATGCTCCTGTGTTTTACCCAACTGAAGAGGTGTTTATCAATGCTTCTAGATTCGTGTATTGTCGGATTTTCCCCTCTATTTCTCCTGTAAAGTGATTTTGAAGTTTATTGTTGTGAATTGTCTGATATCCAATTTTTTCACAACTGTGGCAGGAATTTGGAGATACTTTGACATATATAGCGAGCATACGAGCAAAAGCAGAACCATATGGGATTTGTCGTATTGTCCCACCATCTTCTTGGAAACCTCCATGTCCCCTGAAGCAGAAACATATGTGGGAGAGTTCTAAATTTGCAACTCGTGTCCAAAGGATTGATAAGCTTCAAAATCGAGATTCAATAAGAAAGAACTTTAGGATTTGCAATCAAATGAGAAGGAAAAGGAGAAGGGGTAATCGAAAGGGGGTTGATGTTACCACCTTAAATGGAAAAAGTGGAGATGCTGGGTCTAATGAAGCAGAAAGATTTGGATTTGATCCTGGTCCAGATTTTACTTTAGCATTGTTTCAAAAATATGCAGATGACTTTAAGTCTCAGTATTTTAGTAAAACACTCAATGATACTGCAAAGGGATGTAACGCGTCCATGCTGCAAGAGAACGAACATTGGAAACCATCTTTGGAAAATATTGAGGGTGAATATTGGCGGATGGTAGAGAAACCAACTGAAGAGATTGAGGTTTGCATTTGAGTGTCAATGTTGGAGTTCTGTTGCTGTCTTTCTTTACATGCTCTGTACAACTTTCTCTTGCGGATTTGTTTGTTTGTTTTATATATACATTTTCTCTGTTCTACCCTTCTTCATTTATCTAAAATTTATTGTTTTTTCTCCTTGCTAGGTGCTCTATGGGGCTGATTTGGAAACTGGAGAGTTTGGCAGCGGTTTTCCAAAGAGTTGCACCCAAGAGGGCTCTACATCAGATGAAGAGAAGTATGTAAAATCTGGCTGGAACCTGAATAACTTTCCGAAGCTTCCTGGATCAGTCCTTAGCTATGAGAGCAGTAATATATCTGGAGTCTTGGTACCATGGCTGTATATTGGGATGTGCTTTTCGTCCTTTTGCTGGGTGAGGCTATTTATGTCTTCATTATAATGTTATTTTCCACTTACTTTTTCTCCTCACGTGTGGTTGTAGATGGAATTTTTCATTGTCTATTGGTGTCTAGACCTTGTTGGCAACTTTAAATATCAGCAGTTATTACTTAACTTATTAGCTGGAAAGTTGTTAGACGTCTGCTGTCATCGTATAAATCTTCGTCCAAAAGTACAGTGATATAATTTGGCTGGAAATTTGGCATCGTAAACTTTGCTAGATCCTAAAAAAGACAATAAAGTTTCACTTATACAGACTAGTTTCGAGTCTTTCGACATGGATTTTTGATATATTTTCAGTTTAACAACTATTATAAATTTTTATCTTCCGTCTTCTTTGCCTTTTGATTTTACCATATCATAAGTTATCCCAATTCTAAGCCGTCAGTTCCTTCCTTAAGCTCTAATATGAGATTCTAGGCGCATTAATGAACATTATAACTTGCTTGTTTTTCTTAGTCTTCGTCTTGTGGGCTCTTTCTCATTAAAAAAAATGAACATTCAATTTGTTAGATTACTCCACAAAGAATCCCTGGCATGAAGCAAAAAAAAAAAAAAAAAAAAATCCCTGGCATGAAGCTGTTAGTTTATATATATATTCTCTTCGATAACTGGTCGAATTGATTGCTTACGTTTTGATTTTTTACTACACTTTGCAGCACGTTGAAGATCACCACCTCTACTCTCTGAACTACATGCACTGGGGAGATCCCAAAGTCTGGTATGGTGTTCCAGGAAATGGTGCCGGTAAATTAGAAGAGGCTATGAGAAAGCATTTACCTGACCTCTTTGATGAACAACCCGATTTACTTCATAAACTGGCAAGTTCCTTTGCTAATTTAAAGTGGTCTTGATCCTTTCATTTCAAATACTTAAGTGACAGAATCTAATAATGTTTTCGCGGTTTATATGTCTAAGTACATCAAAGAACTTATTTTACTTGAAGTCTTAAATGACCAAGGAGTCAGAGGTGGGGATTTTTTTTCCCCAAGCAGAAAGTAGAGGCTGCGAGTTGTTTCCACTTTTATATTTTTCAGTAGTAGTGTGTATTAAAAATGTCAATTGATTTTCATAATTATATTTGGTAAAAATGTTGGCCTAAACTTCTATCCTTGAGCAGGTTACACAACTTTCTCCGTCCATATTGAAATCCGAGGGTGTACCTGTATATAGGTGTATTCAGAATCCTGGAGAGTTTGTTTTGACCTTCCCTCGCGCATACCATTCAGGATTCAACAGTGGTTTCAATTGTGCAGAGGCAGTTAATGTAGCTCCGGTTGACTGGTTGCCCCATGGTCAATTTGCTGTACAATTATATCGTGAGCAGGGACGAAGAACTACTATTTCCCATGATAAACTTTTGCTTGGTGCCGCGAGAGAAGCTGTGAGAGCGCACTGGGAACTTAATTTACTGAAAAAAAATACTTTGGATAACTTAAGATGGAATAATGTTTGTGGAAAAGATGGAGTCTTAGCAAGAGCATTCAAGGTAAATCCTTGCTCTCTCCCTGTCCCTCATATTTACTGGTAAGTTTATATCTTAAAAAAGGGTTCTGATTTATTGTGGAAGTTGATGTTAAAAATCACATATTGAGAACATACTAGGCGAGTAATTTCCACGGCTAAGAGGTTTCTTTTTCCATGTATGATGACTGTACTTGGCTGTTGTTGTCTGAAGTCATGAATTTAAAGACTTTTAGTTCTATTATTTTTATTTTTTTATTTTTTATATCTGTGAGTGTCCGAACCAGCTTACGCGCACCTCGACTAATCTCACGGGACAGACTGCCTGACCCTACAACATTTGGCTGCCAAGAAAACCCGTAGGAAATTAATTCCTAGGTAGGTCACCACAAAAAATTGAACCCATTCCCTTTAAGACGACATTAATAGTCCCAAGGCCCTGTATGACCACTAGGTCAACCCTTGATGGTTAAGACTCGTAGTTCTATAATATATTGTTTGAGAATTCCCCCTTCTAAATGGTGTAGTAGACATAAATAAATGGAGTATGAGTTGTAGAATTTTTTCCAATAATGTTCTGAGTTGAATATTCACATCATCTCTAAAAATTGTGTTGTTTTGGCAGACACGTGTTGAGATGGAGTGTGCATGGAGGAACCTTCCTTGCAGTTCTTCTCAGGCAATGAAGATGGAGAGAAACTTTGATGCCTCTAATGAGAGAGAATGCAGTTCATGCCTCTTTGACTTGCATCTGTCTGCAGTCGGGTGTCGTTGTTCACCAGATAAATATGTGTGCTTGAATCATGCAAAGCAGTTGTGTTCTTGTGCTTGGGAAGAGAGATTTTTTCTCTTTCGCTATGACATCAGTGAATTGAACATACTTCTTGAAGCATTGCAAGGAAAATTAAGTGCAGTATACAGGTGGGCTAGGCAGGATCTTGGTCTAGCGCTCAGTACATCTAGGGAGTTGAGTTCTCAATCATCAACCAAGTCCTTTGGGAATCCTAATTGGAAAGAATTCTTGAGGCAATCTTCATTACTGCCAACTCAAACTGCTATTGACAGCCCTTCTCATCAAGCCAAAAAGTTATCTGAAGTTACTGCTTCTGTTCTAGAGGATCAGAAGGTAATTTCTACACTTCACGGACCTGGGAGGGAAGTTGAGCAGCAAAATCATAAATCTGAGGTGAAAAGAGAAACCTATGACCTTGTGGAAACCAATTCGAGGCATGCAGGTTCACAATTTTCTAAGGAGGATACAAATGCTCTGCATTTGGTAGAAGTGAAAAATAAAATGGATAAAATGTGTCCTGCAAATGTCATACTACTAAGTGATGATGAAGGTGATGAGCATAAGAAGATGGTTTCAAATGGTTTAGCTGAAAGTTCAGTAGTAAAGCAGCTGGAAACTTCAGATCGGTTCACTGATGTTGATTCTAAGACTAGCCTGTGCAACCACAATGAAAATGCAATCTTGCACACCCCGGTGACTGATGCAACGACCAAGGAAGAAAAGGAGGTCAACTTGTCGATCGAAAGAAAAGTGAATAATTGCCAATCGAGTATCATACCTTTAAACAATAAACAGTCTCAAAACATTAACTTATCAGTTAGAAATGCATCGAATGCTATTCAGAACAACAATGCTTCAGAAGCAAGATTAGGTCATAGTAATAAAGTATTTCCAGCTTCAACAGATACTGATTCTCAAAAACCACAGACATGTGGCTCTGGAAAACCGAATGAGGGTACGACGCATGGAAATGTGGGAACAAGTGCTACCTCTTGTTTGTTAGACACTAATAGAGCTACTGGAAATTTATCCTGCAATCAAGCTAATGTGGACAGATTCTTGAGGCAGAAGGGTCCTCGAATGGCAAAGGTAGTTCGGAGGATTAATTGCAATGTAGAGCCTTTAGAATATGGAATCGTGCTCTCAGGAAAGTCTTGGTCAAGCAGTCAGGCCATTTTTCCGAAAGGTATTAAAATCTCTGTCTTACAGGTTTAATAAGATATTGAAAGACAATTGTTACACAATTTGTTAACTATGACCCGCTTCCATTAGTTACATGTTTCTGTTGTATTTTGCAGGGTTTAAGAGCAGGGTCAAGTATATAAGTGTTTTAGATCCGTCAACTTTGTGTTACTATGTTTCTGAAATTCTCGATGCTGGACGGGAAGGACCTCTTTTCATGGTAAGTTTTGTAACTTTAATCTATAGCTTTAATTTTGTTAAACTTGTTTTCTGTTTCTTGTTTTACTACATCTTTTGTTATAATTATTTAGGAAGTAATTGGCAAGAGCGCATTCCTTAATTTTGGAATCAACAATCTTGAATGACCTCTGTTTGTTCTTTGTGATTAGAAAGGAATATAAGATTGTTTTTAGGGAAGGAAAAACCTTTTGATGGAGGTCCTTTGGGAGACTTTTTTTCTTGTTGCTTCTTGAAGTAAAGGCAGCCTTTTTGTAATTGTAGATGTCTCTTTTTGCATTAATTTGAAGGCCTTACCTTTCTGGTAACTTCTATAGCGTAGGCTATTATTTTCCCTTTTTGGTACATCATCTATCAATGTAATCATTTTATATAAAAAAAAGTTAAAAAAGCTTGTTGATATATTACAGTTATCTCAACAAGCTTTTTTTTTTTTTTATGTTAAATTGAAGATTTTTCCAATTTAAGCACTTCTTTAAGAAATATTTTCAATAAAAATATTTTTATATCTTACATTTTTAAGTACTTTAAATAAGAAATTGTTGGTTGCTCTATATTCAAAAGTGATTCTATTAATCTTAAACATGTTCTTTTTCTTACTTCATATTTTAAAGATTTTTGGTTAATCACTTTAAAATCATTTTTGGATAATCCATCCTTCTATTGTTTCTTCAAAAAACTTTTCAAAAATTTGGGACAGTAGAGTCATTATGATTTATGTACTGAATGCACACCTCAAATACTCTTACAGTCTTGCTCCCGTGGAAGAAAAACCTAAAGGATAACTACTTTCTGAATCTATGTTGTCAAGCGTACAAAGGATAACTACTTAGGTTTGGGGGTCTTGTCAATCAAATCATAATTGGCAGATTAGCAGAAGTGCCCAAGCTATCTGACATCCAAACAACCCTGTCCTCAATTGTGCTTAGACTTTCCATAGTTATCTTCTCTGGAAAGAGAATTCAGTTCTTAATTTCTCTGTTAAAAAGACTTCTTCTAACTCTTAAGCCCCGGTCTTGTAATTACTCTTTAATTACCTTTCGTTTGAGATGGAGATGGAATGGATGCCCAAGAAAAAGGTTGCAAAGAGGTCTTGAATCTTCTGGAAACATGATCACTCAACTTGAAGTCGTCCTCATGGGTCATCCATTTAGCAAGGAAAAGGAAGTTTTATGGAGTTGTTTTAGAAAGCTTTCCTTGGGCTTATTTGGCTTATTTGGCTCAAGAGAAATCATCGCATCTTTGATGACAAAGCTACCGCTCTTGGTGTAAACTATACCCTCGTTTTAGATCACACAACCTCACTTCTCTTATTGCCCATTTGGAAGTGTTTTTTGTAATTCATTTGGCATTATTCGCCCACTTTTGTAATTTCATCTTATTAATGAAATGAAGGAATCTATGTTTCTCATCTTCTGAAAATCTGATTTTGTACTCATTTCCATGTTTGAATGATTTTAGGCTAAGGCCAGCCACCTCTGTTTCCTTTGGGAGTTTTAGTAAGTAACACACGATCATCTATGCTGTACTCACTAATTATTATCATCCAAAATGCCTCTTTGTCGCGTCTATCTTTTAATTGAATCTAGTTCTGATATTAAGAAGTGGTAACTGTATTTTGAGCAGTTATCTTCTGAATAAGTATTTCCTTGGCAATGGTAGTGGAGGCGGCATGTAGTTGCTGTGACTTTCTTTCATTTAACTGCAGTTAAGTTCAAATAATAAACTTGACATGTATTGCTTATGTCTGATTGTTGCTTGTGTCTTGAGTTCAATTGTGCGATTTGTGATTGTCATTGGGGATCTGCTATATACTTAGATTCTTTAATCTCTTTACAGGTTGTTTTGGAGCATTGTCCAAGTGAGGTGTTCGTTCATGTTTCTGCTACTAGATGTTGGGAATTGGTCAGGGTCCGAGTGAATCAGGAAATTGCGAAGCAACATAAGTCTGGTAGAGAAAATCTTCCTCCTCTACAGCCTCCTGGGAGTTTAGATGGCTTAGAAATGTTCGGATTTACTTCACCGGCAATCGTGCAGGTAAGTCATTACGTAAACATGCCCTTTATTTCTCTGTTGCAAACTATATATTATAATGAGATTATGAGAGATGATTTGCTTAAAGAATTATGGCCAATCCAAGTATATCTTATTTGAACTTCAAAGCTGAAAATATAGTTTGGAATACATCTACTTGAAGTATTAATAGTATTTGAAGAATATGTAAAATCACATCACCTAGTGATCTCTCTAGGGCTACGGTAGTTGCACGGTATTTGAAAATTGGCAGCCTGATGCATGACTTGTTCAAATATTTAAGTAGATGCATTGGAGAACTCTCTCCCTAAAAGTAGAACACTTCATCTATATATATTTCATGGTTTAATAGGCTTCTCATATTGGTGCATTGCTTTATACTTATGCAGGCCATTGAGGCAATGGATCGAAATCGAGTATGTGGTGAGTATTGGGACTCTCGGCCCTATTCTCGACCTCAAGTACAGAGTCCACAAGCGTCTCAGTCAACAGAAGTTAGTCGAAACATGCAAACAACCGAAAGGAACCACGGGGCCGATCCTAGGCCAGCTGGAGTTGATATAGTACTTGGGGGATTGTTGAAGAAGGCAAACCTAGAAGAACTAAACTCACTCTATACTCTTTTAAATGATAATAGGCAAACGGTTGATCGAGGCGTGCTGACTCGACTTCTTAACGAAGAGATTCAAAGTCATCAAAGATGATTCGTTGTTCAGTATTTTGATTTGACTGAACTTAGGGCGGCGTTAATCGACTTCTGTAAATACAGAGTTGTTGGGATCAGTTTTAGGTCCTTATTTGTACATGCTTCTTTTAGCCTGGTGATTCTAAGTTCTAACTTTTGGAGGAAAAAAAAGGAAGTGGGGAATTCCTCCAAGTTAAATTTTAATTAGGTTTCTTACAGTGGGGAAGAAGAGGTGGAAATTTGTTGGGGGTGGATACAGATATGTTCATGTGACTTGGTGTTCACTGTCTGTTTTGGATTAGTGTAAGGTAATACCAAATACACATACATTCTCTCAAACCTACTCTTCAAATTATTTAAAGGTTTAGTGTAGAGAAGATAATCTTTTGTTTCAAATTCAATAAAACCCAATTTGTTTTACATTCTTTAGTTATATACTTGTATCGAATTTCTTTGCATTGCAAAAGTATTTAATTAATTCGGAGATTGAACCCGAACCCCTGACCTCTTAGTCAAGGGGACAATTTTATGCCAATTGAACTATGTTCGGTTTGGCTATTTATATCTAATTTGGATTTTGGTACATTGAAAACAATTGATTTCATTTAATGTTGCTCAAAATTATAACCTTGGGTGAATTTTCCTTGGCCAGTGAGTCTTTTACCCTTTTATTTTGTTGTTAGAATTTTTTAAAGTTATGATTTGACCTAAGAGTCATAATAGTTTTATTTGGTTTATGACACTATGACAAGGGTATAAAATTTGATGGGTTTGAACAATGAGCGAATAAGATATAAGATTTTTAAAAAATATTTAAAAAAACTTTTTATTACATTAATGTTGTGTTGGTCCAAAAAAAAAAAAAAGAAAAAAAAAGAGAAGGGATAATGAGTAGTTTTACCATGTACTCAAAAAAAAAAAAAATGAGTAGTTTTACCTTTTTAATCCCAATGTAATAGTTTTTATGTATTTCTTAAAAAAAAAAAACCTAAAAAGGAAAAAAAAAACGTTTTAAATAATTGATTTGAAATTATTTTCTTAAATTAATATCAAACATCTCCTTCAAGGATTTTTTTTTTAAAAAAAAAAATACTCTCTAATCTTTTTCTCTGGTTTTAAACGAAAACCAAAATCGCCGACGGTAGTCCCCATCGTCGTCGTGAGTTTACTAAATTGTCGACGATACGTTTTCGTCGCAGACGGGTTAGGGTTGAACCATCGTCGGGTTTTGTTTTCGCCGCCGTAGGTTTAGGGTTTTCGTCTTTGGATTGTTTGCAGCCGTCGACCGCACGAATACCATATAAATACGGGGTATTTTAACACAAAAAAAAGTTCATATAATTAAGTTAGGGTTTGCACCGCCGGAAAATTCATATATAATATATACCAAGTATATTATATCATATATTTGTTGTATATATATATATGATGTTTACAGGTTATTAAAGGGCGTGAAGGATCAGAACCTAAAGAAGTCTATATATATCCGATATATTATATAATAAATACATATAAACAAAAAACATGCATAAACAAGGAAGATGACCCTTTCACTACATAGTGCCCAACTTGAAGAAAAAAAAACCCTTATATGTTGAAAAAATATGCGCTTTTATGTTAAGTAAAATAAAAAATAAAATATATGTCATTATGAGAGGAACATTATATATCAAATATAATATATATGGTATTATTTATATAATATACTTGCGGTATATATGATGAAATGTATTGCAGGTTGGCAGAATGTAATGAGGTATATATTATATGTAACGACCCTGATAGTAAAAGACCTCTAACTAGAGGATCATTACTACATGCATGCAATAAGATTAGAAGAAAACTTCAAGTTTTAAAACCTGAAGAGAATAAAAGTTCAAAAAGCAAATTTAAGTGCTCAAACCAAAACTTTACAAACGAGGGTCGTACTTTATATAATATATACATATGAACAAAAACATGCATACATCAGCGAAGCCGATGGAGACCTAAAATGTGTCAAATAAGGTGTTCTATGTACACAGATTATTAGAATAAAATGAAAACGAAAAATGGTACAAAAAAAAATAATAAAGAAATGTACCCATGTGAAAAACGTCTGAAAAGTCTCTTTCACTTTTTTTAGTAAACCACAATTCGGACGGGAGACGATAGGGAAAAGGGATGAAGAAGACTAAAAAATGTTGCAACAAGCGACGATAGTACGATGACAATGGAGATGTTGGAGATGTGAGAGTGCGAAAAGGAAACAACGACGAGCAAGCGACAAAATTAAGACAGGTACGACGATGGAGGAAATATGGTGGTGATAAAGAAGAAGAGAAATGGATGGAGGAAGAAAAAGTTTTTGTTCATAAATGCCAAACAAAACAAACAAAACAAAAAAAACCAAAAAAAATATAATAAATGTCATATATAACAAAATTTCATTAATTGTGATGGATAATTGCCAATAGTAAAAAATCCTTATTAAGATTTCAAAATTAAAAACAAAATAAAAAACTTTATTTTTTGATTTGAAATGAAGGATAAAATGGTAAGATAAAATTAGAATAAACCCATTAAATAACACAAAAAATATACGAAAAATATAGAAATAATAAAAAAATTATATTAGACATTTGTGAAAGTATGGTTTAAGAATGATCTTTTCATGTAATTATCTCAAATTTTATCAACATGTTTTCATTGACATTTTTATATTTTTATGAATTTAACAGGACATAAGGAGTGAATTGACATTTACATTATATCATAAAATAATGGATTGAAATATGTTGATACCGATTTTTGATATCGATTGTGAATTTGATATTAGTGGTGGAATGAGATTGACCCTACAATACCTGAAAGAAAGAATCGTGAGTGAATTGACATTGTGAATTTGATATTAGTGGTGGAATGAGATTTCAAAATTAAAAACAAAATAAAAAACTTTATTTTTTGATTTGAAATGAAGGATAAAATGGTAAGTTAGAATAAACCCATTAAATAACACAAAAAATATACGAAAAATATAGAAATAATAAAAAAATTATATTAGACATTTGTGAAACTATAGTTTAAGAATGATCTTTTCATGTAATTATCTCAAATTTTATCAACATGTTTTCATTGACATTTTTTTATATTTTTATGAATTTAACCGGACATAAGGAGTGAATTGACATTTACATTATATCATAAAATAATGGATTGAAATATGTTGATACCGATTTTTGATATCGATTGTGAATTTGATATTAGTGGTGGAATGAGATTGACCCTACAATACCTGAAAGAAAGAATCGTGAGCTAAGACCTGGGGGGGCTATCCACACCGACTTCGACGCTCAAGTTAGAACTTGGGAGAAAGGTAGAGAGAATATGGAAATAGTTTAGAGGATAATATCGATATGATCAAATGCTTACCCTTTTCCATACAGGCTTGTCCTTTATATATGGACTCTTGATACCGTTTCATGACCATTTAAGGTCATTAAAACGGGTCATCATAGCGCTCTTAACTCTCGTAGGTTACAACGTTGCGTAATGGCCCATGAGGAGGTGTTTCTAGTTGAATAGGTCGACCTACGAGGTCGACCATGCTGCTCTAGCAGATCCATGAGGGGGTAGGCCACTTCCTCGGCCGAGCCGACCCCGTGAGGGAGTCAACCACTTTGATGGCCGAGTCGAACCCTATGGGGGATCTACCTCTTCACTTGGTCGGGTCGACTCTTATCTCTTTGTGAAGTCGGACTTGTTGGGATTTATGCCCTAAAGATTTGTAATTAATTAATAATTTTTTTTTCTTGTTATTTATAATATTCATTATATATAAAAATTTAAGGTTATTAGTGTAATCTTGAACAATATATAGTTGTTATACGAGATGATCATGTTCAAGGAATAGCCTATAGACTATAGATAAAGTTGGGTGCCTTATTCTGGTAACACTATTGATACGACCCACTTTGTAATTGTTACAAATGATTTGATTCAATCATTCATGTAGAGACATGTGAGTGAAATATTCTATACAATGAATTTGTATAAGACTGAACCACGAAATATATAATTTCTTATAAATTCATTATTTGAGAAGATTAATATTTCACAGAATGATCATATGTGACTCGATCTTAATCCTGAGTGAGTTATAAACTCCTGCCTGTGAGGGCATGTCCTTTGATTTGTATGAGTGAGAATGACTTTTATAGTCGATTCAATAAGCCTACCATTTTGGGGACTTGACCAAACAAGGAGTTGGGAACATAAGTTTCACATGATGAAATTCACTCATTCCTATATAGGGAAAGTAGATGAGTAGTTCTTTAAGTGCTGATTTCGAGACTTGAACAATGGGGTCCCACCCTCTCATTGGCACAAAAAAAACTTGATTTATGGTTGGATCATAAACATATTGTTCATTAGAGTATCCAGTGATACTTAAGGTACAAGATGTAATTACATGGGTAAAACAGACTTTTGACCCAACTGTAAATACGAACAACTCGTGAATGATCGACTTGCATGTAATGATTATATCCATGAACACAACTTATCCTACGTGCATAAGAGTGCAACTCTAGGCATATAGTGGAGTGACCTAAAGTTAATGAATGAAAGTTAATTAATTAATTTTGTATTATTGGAGCTTATAAATCTGTAGGTCCATAAACGTGCATAAAAGTGTAGGTCTACTATAGTGGAGTGACCTAGAGTTAATTAATGAAAGTTTGTTAATTAATGAGTTTAATTAATTAATTTTGGCTTATAAATATATAGGTCCACAAGGTCTCCTTGCTAGCTCATAATAACACTGTAATGATCAATTTAGTTGAAAGAAAAATTTGAAATATTCAAATTAATATTTAATATATTAAATGTAGAAGATGAAAATATATTTATTGTATTTGATACATTAAATATTAGAGGAAATAGTTTATGTATTAGATACATTAATATTGAAAACTATAAATACATATAAAATTTGAATGAGATTCAAATTGATTAAATGTATGTTATAAAAACTTTATTTTATGATATTTGAATGAGATTCAAATAAATATAAAATACATATTTTAATATAATAGATATTAAATAAAATTAATTTTAAAGGCTTTATAATAAAACATTTAGGTTTAGTCAAAAGGTTGTTCAAACACACTACTCACCCTCTCTATACAGAATTGTTCTCTCATTCCTTCAAGAAAGCTCCCACAAGCCATGGTCCTGTGTTTGAGTCATAGCGAGAAAGATCTCAAGGAGAATGAACATAAGAAGATTATGGTCTTCAAGGTAATATTAGCTTAACCTTTTATTTGTTGAATTCTAAATAAATAAAAAAGAACGATTCCAATGCCTCCGCTGTGGGGTTTGAAGTGTCCATTCTCTTCAGTGTTTAGTTCATTGGGTTTTTATAACTTGGCTCTGATTATTTCGCCCATAACAGTTTCTCCCACTCTCAAGTTTGGTCTTGCAAGTGAAGCGATGTGCCCAGGTTCGAGAGTTTATTTGAGGCAGTACTTTGTGTAGCTCATCGGGGTGAAATTTTTGTAGGTTCTTCCTGAGGGGGTCCCGTATCTTTCTCCTCTCTGAGGGGGTCACGTATCTTGCTTTTACTTTTATTGCAGGATGCTCACCACATTTCCTTCCGTCTTAGTTGGCCGAAAATGGGTGGCTTTTGCACAAGTTCGCTCATTTCGCGATGCTGCCCTCCTTTGCTGGATACGCCTCGATGGGGTCCGAGCTTGGTGCAATAAGGATTCTTAGTGGAACATATTTTAGCTGCTGGTACTTTCCCCGTCTCAATTGATACTTGAATTTCTTCTCTTTCTTTCGAGATTTTATTACTGTTCGTGTCGATCTTCTAGTGGGCATTTACTTAAGGTAGGTCATTTACCCATATATATCAGGGTTTCAATATGTATTAAGGTACATATCCTACAATATATATCAGAGTATTATTAATGGTTGTAGTTTATGTGACTGTTTCAGATATGGTGTAAATTCGGGTATATATCAATCTAAAATTAGGGTGCATATACATTAGAGGTATATATATATATATATATATATATATACATATATATATATATATATATACATATATATATATATATATATATACATATATACATATATATATATATATATATACATATATATACATATATATATATATATATATATATACATATATATATATATATATATACATATATATACATATATATATATATATAACAGTGTATACATTAGAGGTATATATCAGGGTACATATTTGTTTCAGATATATTGAGGGTAATGTTGTTGGGTTTTATGTCCTAAAACTCGTGGCTGGTAAACTGTTATGTTTGTAAATATTCTATTTAGAATAAAGAGTTATTAGTTTTATTCAGTAAAAGAGTTTACTGGAATAAAGTGAAATGTGTTTAGGTTAACCTATACCAATGACCAACATCCTTGGCTGAATATGAGTACTTGAGCTTCATGTATGACATGATTGTAGATCAAGCTCAAGTAGTCAGTCAAAACGGTCTATAGTATACGGATAAGGCTGGGTACCTTATCCTGGTAACACTATAGGATGCGGCTCACTTTGTATTGTACAAAATGATGTGATCCGAATCGTTTCACATGGAGATGTGCGAGTGAGGGCGTCCTGTGCAAAGAGTTTGCATAAGACTGAACCGCGAAATATGTCGCTCTCTCTTTATAACACCGTTTACTGATGAGACCGACATTTTCATTTGATGGCCTAGGTAACTTGATATTAATCCTGAGCTTACTATGAACTCCTGCTTATTAGACAGTATCCTTAGACTTGTATGGGTGAGAGTGACCCATGAGCACCGACTCAATAACTTATCATCTCAGGGATAAAGTCTAATAGGTAGCTGGGGACATAGTGTAGTAAGATGAAGTTCACTCCTAACCCGCTCTTCAGGGTTAGTAGATAAGTTGTTCCCTTAATAGCTGACTTCTGGGCTTGAACAATGAGCGCTCACACTCTCATGTGATGAGAGGGTTAACTGATCTGTTGGTTGGACCACAGATCTATTGTTCATGAGAGGTGTCAGTGGTACTTAAGGAACAAGACGTAATGCAGGGGTTAAACGGTTTAAATGACCCAGCTGTGATTACGAACAACCTGTGAAGGGTCGACTTGCCCGTGGCGGTTATATCAGAGGACATAATATATCTACAGTAAAGAGAGTGCAACCCTCGGACTATAGTGGAGTCTTCGGGGGTTAACGAATGTTGATTAGTTCGGTTAAAAGAGTTTTGACCGGATAATCTCGTATCGTTGGAGCTCATGATCTGTAGGTCCTTTAGGTTATCCTGGCTAGCTCGGGTAACGTCGTGCAACAATATAAGAGAAAAGAAAAGGAAAAAGAATTTGAATTGTTCAAATTCGTTTTATAGAAGAATGATGGACATATTTAAATATGATTTAAATATGAGAATAACCTAAAACATGAATGCGATTCATGTGCAAAAAGTCGATTTTCGGAAAATCGGGTTTAACCATATTATTTAACTAATATTTGATATTGAATTAAATAATAATTATTAATTAAAATGTTTTCTGAAAATGTTTAATAAATAAAATTATTAAAATTATTATTTTTAATAATAATAATAATTATATATATATATAAGTAAAGTGGGTGCTTTTTGGGGTCTTTGAAACTTTGAGTTTATAAATCCAATTTAGAAAGAGACTTACGGCTTCAGTTTTTGAAAGAACTGAAGAAAAGGATTTTGTTCCTGACCTTACAATCCAACCATCTTCTTCTCCTTCTTCCTTTTTTTTTTCGGAGTCCCACAATTCCGTTGCACGGCGCCGAGGATAGCGAGACTACCGGAGGTGGTCCTCGGAGCGTTCGTGAGAAGAAGCTCGAAGCGTTCGTGAGGAGAAACGACCGGCGGATCTTGAAGAAATTGGAACTACAAGAGTATGTATTCTAAATTTCTTATTTCCGTCTGTTTGAGCATGTTTCTAGTTTATTAAATTGATGAAATGAGAGTATCATCGGTCCAAAATCGCTTCTCTTGCGTATATCGCTCCATCAAATGTGCGGTAACAAAACCGTTCAACGAGCGGTGAAAATGGTCGGTCGATGAACGACAAAATTTAATTGATGGAGAAAATCGTTTTTTGTAACAAGTGAAAATGGTGGTTAGAGAGAAAAAGAGAAATTGATGGAGAAAATCATTTTTGGTAACAAATGACATACAAAATAAAATCATATTAATGATAATTGATAATTAAGTAACATAAGTAAAATCAACTAATTAATATTGTAAAATAAAAAAAAGTAATAAAATGCCCAACTAAAAACACCCAATTAATATTGTAAAATTAAAACACAGTTTTAAGTCCTAACAGCTATGAAAAAACATTGAAAACGGAATTGCAAAATCCTCCAAATTCCTCCAAGAAGTGAGAGTTATTGTCCTCCAAGAAGTGAGAGTTTTTGTCCTCCAAGAAGTGGGTGCCTCTTCCTCACCTCGGTTGAGAGCTTTTCCACCTTTGTGTGGGCGTTACTTCTGTGCTGAAGCTTTTTGCCATTGTTCTTGGCTTCGAAGGCCTCCTTCTCCTTTCTTGCCTCTGCTGCTTTCTTTCTAAGTTTCTCCTTTGTCTTCTGAGGCCGTGCAAATATTGCCTTGTTCTTGTTCTTGGTTTAGTTGCATCTTTCTTTCCCTTTGTTTTCCTTGTTTGCTACTTCCCTTTGTCTTCTTGCTTTTCTTCTTTCTCTTCTTTGATTTTATCGCCATTTTAAAACTCTCTTTTACTCACTTTGTTGCCCTACATGGAAGAAGAAGAAATAACATTAGATTTGAACAAAATGACTTTAACTTCCGAAGAAGAACTCACAACAATCTCCCTAAAATCTTCCTCCATTAACCATTACTTCACCAACCCCCAATTACATCTAATAGGCAAACTTCTTTGTCCAAGATTCATAATATGTGAAACTATCCAGTCATCTTTTAGGAAAATTTGGAACCAAGCACAGCTGATTGTTCACAACTTATCAAAGAACCTATTTTTGTTCATTTTTTCTAATCTTTCTGACCTAAACCGTAGTCTTCATTCAGGCCCTTGGGTTTTTGATAAAAGTCTATTAATTCTCGATAAACCCAACCCTATGTTAAAACCTTCTGAAATGTTGTTTACTTTAGTTCCAATGTGGGTCCATTTCTTTGACTTACCTATGGTTTGTAGAAACAGAATAACAGCCATTGAATTGGGTAATGCCGTGGGCACCTTTTTAAATGTTGAAGATGATGCTTTTGGGCAATGTTGGGGAATTAGTTTAAGAGTTAGAATTGCCATTAATATCTGCAAACCTCTTAGAAGAGGTATCAAACTATCAATGGATGAATTGCAAGCTAAAAATTGGATTGTCATTAAATATGAACGCCTCCCTGATTTTTGCTATTATTGTGGTCTAATTGGTCATTTAGTTAAAGATTGTAATGAGGCCTTTGTAGAACCTGTCTTAAAGAATCCTAAACACTATCTTTTTGGCCCAAGCCTTCGTTATCATCCTTTCTCACCAAATTCATCAAAAAAAGGTTGGTTCCTTTCACCCTATCTCACAAAACATTGCTTCATTGAACCCCTCCCTTGTATCACCCCCCATTATCAACCCCCTTGCCTCCCCTTCTATCAAAGACCCCTCCCTTGCCCCATCCACTTCACTTAAAGATAATCCCCAAAACCCACCCGTAGCCAAAATCTCTATCACTCCACCTATCTGCCCCTCCCTTCCTATCTTGCTCACTCCTTCTACCAACACCCCTCTCCATACCCCATTCACCTTCACAAGTCAACCATCACCCTCTACTAATAAAAGAAAAGGCAAGAAGAAGATCCCTACTACGGACCCTATTCTTGATACCAATTTAACTCTATGTGATAACAAAAGAAAGAGCACACAAGACCCAGCAGTTACCAACTCAAAAAAGTCCAAAAACTCCTATGATAATTCTCTCACAAACAACTCAAGCATTATTGATTTTACATTAGCGGAGGTTGTTGATCAACCTCGCCCCCTACCATGAAAGTCTTTAGTTGGAATGTCCAAGGAATGGGTAATCCTAGGACATTCCGTGCAGTCAAGGACATTCTTCATTCTCGTCAACCCCACATAGTTTTCCTCTCGGAAACTAGATGTGATGCTACTATTATGAATAAACTTAGAATTGCTAGTGGTTACCATGATTCTTTTACTGTTTCTAATGAAGGTACAAGAGGAGGGCTCTGTTTACTATGGAAAAATGATGTTAACATCACTATAAGATCATCTTCAAAAGCCCACATTGATTCTTCTATATCCTGGAATGGTAAGATTTGGCGTTTCACTGGCTTTTATGGCCACCCTGAGGCTCATAAAAGAACCATTTCTTGGGACCTTCTAAGGAGATTACATAACAATGATGATTCGGCTTGGCTAATTGGGGGTGATCTAAATGAGATTCTCCTAGATTCAGAGAAAAAAGGGGCTCCTGTCGTGACCCCAATCTTCTCACTTCTTTTAGGTATGCCCTAGACGATTGCCATTTAAAGGACTTAGGCTTTAAAGGTAGGAAATTCACTTGGTCTAACCGAAGGAAGGATTGTGCCCCTACCTTCATTAGACTTGATAGGTTTTTGGCTAATTCTGCCTTTGTGGACACCTTTCATTCACTAACCAACTTACATCTAGGTTGGTCTGAATCCGACCATAGGCCAATCGAACTTTCAGCCATTGTAACTCCCCTCCATCCCGCTTATCACTACCACAATCGCCCCTTCAAATTTGAAGAACATTGGACTTTCCATGACCATTGTAGTTCTATTATCGCTACTGCCATCCATCATCAAGATAGTTCCACCTATAAAAAGGACCTATACTCCTTCCTCTTCGAGGTCTCTTCAAATTTAAAACCATGGGGCTATTCCCTTTCCTCTTCTCTGAAAACTAAGATTAATTCTTGTAAAAAAGCATTACAATCTGCCTACCAAGTCTCTCCCCACCCGGACTTTAAAAACATTCTTCTTATCGAAGATGACCTTAACCATCTTCTTAAAGAGGAAGAGATTTATTGGAAACAAAGATCTAGGGAAGAATGGCTTAAATGGGGAGATAGAAATACTAAATGGTTCCACAAGAAGGCCTCTATTCGTCATAAGAAAAGTTTGATCATGGGAATCTTTGATTCTTCAAATGTTTGGAGGGAAAAACCTTGTGATATTGAGTCTTCTTTTATTAATCATTTTTCTAACCTTTTTTCTTCTTCCAGGCCCAATTTTAAGGATATGGAGAAAGTAATTGGCAATATACAACCTATTGTGACTGAGGAGATGAATGCAATCCTTGATGCCCCTTTTTCTGGTAATGAAATTAGCATTGCTTTAAAGCAAATGTTTCCCACTAAAGCCCCTGGCCCAGACGGGTTTCCAGCAATTTTTTATCAAAAATATTGGCCTATTTTAGGTAATTTCACTACCGATCAATGCCTTGCTATCTTAAATAACTCAGCCCCTATTAGCCCCCTGAATCATACCAATATAGCTTTAATCTCTAAAACCACAAACCCTTCTAAGGTCACTGATTTTAGACCTATTAGTCTTTGTAATGTCTCTTATAAGCTAATTTCTAAAACTCTTGCCAATAGGTTAAAACCTCTTCTAAACTCTATTATTTCTCCATATCAATCTGCCTTTATATCTTCTAGAGCTATTTCAGATAATATCATCTTAGCCCATGAGTGCATTAACCATATAAAAAAGAATAAATCTAGTTCTAAAGGTCTAGCAGCACTTAAACTTGATATGGCTAAAGCTTTTGACCGTGTTGAATGGATATTTTTAGAGAAAATAATGAGAAAACTCGGGTTTAGCACTAAATGGATCACTTTAATAATGAATTGTTTAACTACTGTTTCTTTTTCTATCATTATAAATGGTCAAGCTAAAGGCCATTTTAGCCCTTCCAGAGGCCTAAGACAAGGTGATCCCCTTTCTCCCTATCTCTTCCTTCTTTGCACAGAAGGTCTCTCCCAAACTCTACTACATGCTCAGCACTCAAATCTCCTTTCAGGTATCAGTATTGCAAGGTCTGCCCCCTCTATCTCCCACCTTCTTTTTGCCGATGACAGCCTTCTTTTTTTTAGGGCTACTACTTCTAACTGTACTACAATTAAAACCATCCTTCAAAACTATGAAAAGGCTTCGGGGCAGTCTGTTAACTTTCTAAAATCAGCTTTGTATATCTCCCCTAACATTTGCATTTCTTTTCAAGGTCATCTTCAGAGCATCCTTGAAGTCAAATTGGTTAAGAATTTAGGTCGTTATCTTGGGATCCCCTCCTGTTTTACTTCAAAGAAAGGGGCTGATCTAAGCTATGTAGCTGAGAAGGTTTGGAAAGCTGTCTCGGGTTGGAAATCAAAGTTTTTTTCTTCAGGAGGCAAGGAAGTCTTAATTAAAAGCGTGGCTCAAGCCATCCCCACTTATGCCATGAGCTGCTTTCGTCTTCCCAAAAGAGTATGCTCAGACATTACTAAAGCTATCTCTAGATTCTGGTGGGGCTCCAACAACAGTACTAAAAAGATCCATTGGTGTAAATGGGATTACATTTGCAAATCCTTTAATCAAGGTGGCCTTAACTTTAAAGACATGGAGCTTTTTAACCAATCCCTCTTAGCTAAACAAGCGTGGAAACTGCTATCTAATCCTACAAGCCTCACTGCCCAAACCTTAAAAGCTAAATACCACCCCCACACCAACTTTCTAAAGGCCTCATTAGGTTCATCCCCTTCATTTTTCTGGAAAAGTGTTATATGGGGAAGGGACCTTTTATCTAAAGGGATTCGACTCAAATTGGGGAATGGGATGAACATTCTTGCCTTCAAAGACAAATGGTTACCTAGAGAAACTCTCTTCACCCCTATTGCTAATCAGAACAGCTCTCTTGACACCACTGTGAACATGCTAAACTTAGAAAATACATGCTAAACTTAGAAAATAAATGCTGGAATATCCCTCTCCTATCCAATTTATTTCATAAAGAAGATATTCCCATTATTTGTTCTATTCCCCTTAGCAGAAGTAATAGAGAAGATAGATGGATATGGCACTACACAAAAGATGGCAATTACAGTGTAAAAAGTGGCTACAAATTAGCTCTCTCTCTCAAATTTCCTGAGGGCCCTTCAAGGATTGATCAATCAAAAAACTTTTGGTGCACCCTTTGGGGTCTAAAAATTCACAACAAAATTAAGTGCTTCATGTGGAAAGTGTTAAAAGGTTATCTACCTACCCAAGAGAAGCTAAAAATGAGAGGAGTAAGCAATAATACCTTTTGTCCACAATGTTTTGCTCCTTATGAATCCATCCCCCATGCCCTCCTCTTTTGCCCAAGGGCAAAAAAAATCTGGACTAAACTCCTCCCAGCTTTCCACTACAAACATCTTTCCCACCTTCCGTTCTCTGATCACTGGAGTCTCTGGACCTCCACTGCAAATAAAAAGGAGTTGGCGTTAGCCTGCATAATTTGTTGGGCCTTATGGAATGACAGGAATATTTTAATTCATGGAGGAAAAGCCCTTGATACAGAAGCAAAAATCACATGGATTTCAGATTACCTTGAGGAGATCTCTGAAGGCACCACTGGATTTAAACACCCAATTATTCCTTTTTTGCAACCCTTTGATTCCCAGTCTTGGTCGCTTCCCCCGGAAGGTGTTCTAAAAATGAACGTAGACGCAGCATGGTCCTCTACTTCTTCTCCGGCTGGAATTGGTATTGTTATTCGGGACTTCACCGGTCTAATCTCACATGCATCTTCTCTAAAGGGGTTCTTCTTCCAAAACCCCCTCCATGCGGAGCTTGAAGCCATTCGTTCAGGTCTCTCCATCGCTTGCTCGTTGAATATCAACCACCTTATCATAGAATCGGATTGTGCTCCGGCTGTGCAAACCCTCACCTCTGAATCGGCTTTCATCAACGATATAGAAACTTGGATTGAAGATTGTCGCGAAATTTTGAAGATTCATACAAATTTCTCGATCGTCTTCGCAAATCGTCGGAGCAATTGCACCGCTGACGCCCTAGCTCGATTTCCATCCTCAATTTCAGTCTTTTGGGATTCCCCTTTTCCTTCGTGGATTATTGAGATCGATGGCTTTGACCATTGTATCCCTGCATGTAAAGACACTCTTACCCTTGTTGATTAATAATACGTACGTTATTTCAAAAAAAAATAAATATATATATTGTAAAATTAAAAAAACATAATAAAAAAAAATTATTTTTAAATAAATTATTTTTAAATTTTAAATGAAATATAAAATGATAACATCAAATTAAAACAAATTCATTAAGTACTCGAAAAATACATTCATACCAATTTGTATTTTTCGAAAATTCCGTTGATTTGTCTCCAAACCTAACAGCGTTAACAAGATTCATCCATATTGTAGCCATCCAATGGACCCGTCAAGAGCAAATTATAATGGTTGATTATATGTTCTTCAGAAGTTTTGATAAATAATGTATTAGTTATTTTTTTAGAAGGAGAGATTTAAACAATTTTTTTTTATTATTTTTTTTTTTTTTTTTGAGTACATTGGAGGTAGGGGAATTCGAACCACAGACCTCTTGGTCATTAAATCATACATATGCCAGCTGAGCTATGCTCGCTTTGGCATAGACAATGATTCATATATTATGTATCTTAACACAATTCTATTAACTATTGTAGATTTTTGGTTGTTGTAAGTTATGGGTCTTAATCGTTAGGAATTTTGCTTTTGCTTCCATTAGTTAAGCGCATTGATTGTTTTTTTTAGGAAAAAAAATATGGCATGGTTAATTATTTTTTAACTAATTTTGTTTTTTTTATAATCAAAAGTGATTTTAAGAAATTCTTAAAAAATGGATAGAAAATATTTAAAAGTACTTTTAGAAGTATAATTTTACTATTTATTTTTTTTTCTTCGAGAGTTAGTTATATAATAAATACTTCACTCAAAAATACATTTTTTTTTAAAAAGTATGCTAAACACACATTTTCGAAATTCCAAACTTATTGGTCCAACTACAAATTCTGAGTATACCCATGATGGTTCGGAGAGAAAATTTCTAGTACTACGAGAATACATATTCATGCTATAATTTTTCTTTTATAAATAATACTTTTATGCAATTGGACACTCTAGCAAATGAAAAGAGTATACTAGAAATTTTTCCGATAATTTTGTCGTGTTACTCCTTTTTTTTTATTGGAGAAACTCACTCGTCAAAAATTAATCCATATCCGATTAAAGTTTGATAAAACCTCAACTATAATGGTAAATCTAAAACTTTATGTGAGAGGAACACAAATTCATAAAAGATTAAATTACAAGTTCACAAGTTTAGTTTTATTTATAATGTCCTCCTACTTAAAAAAAAATGGTATAATAAATTCTTGAATTTTTAATTTTGTGCCTAAGAGATTATTGTACTTTCTATTTTGTATCCAAATTAGTCTTTGACATATTCACAATTTAAAAAAAATAAATATTTTATTAAATATAAAATTTAATTTTGTGTTTAATACATTCTCGACCTATTCTACACTTTTTAAAATGCACGCAAAATTAAAAGTTTAAGGTTTACTTAAACACAAAATTAAATTTTATGTCTAATGGAACAATCGTTTTAATTTTTTTCGAATATATCTAAGACCTATTGAAATGCACGAAAAATTGAAAGTTTAAGGTTTACTTTTTGAAATGTGTGTTTGGCATGCCCTTTAAAAATAATATTTTTGACTTAATGTAGGGGCCAAATGACACGTGCCCTTCCTTAGATTATCGTTTTCTTTTTTTTTTTTCTTTTGTAAAAAAAAAAGATAATTTGAGGAGGGGCATGTATCATCTAGCCCCTACCAAATGAATTGACCGAACTAGAGTATACCATGATAGAGTTTTGGAAAATAATTCTAGTATTACGAGATTTATCTACTCCCTAAGTTCACACTATAAGTTTTTCTTTATAAATAATGCTTTAATTAAATTGAATCTCACGTCATTTTGAAATGATGCTCTGGCAAATCAATAGAAGTAGTATCCATACTCACATAATATTAAAAACTCTCTCGATGATTTTGTTATTTTTTTTCTTCGAAAAACTTTAACGTTAACCCTCGTCACAAATTGGTCAATCGGATTAAAGTTTGATAAAATCTCAACCAAAAGAAGAATGGAAACATCGTAATTATAATTTATAACCGAGGATGAAAAAATCGGCGATATTAGTCGAAATATGGCCGAAATATCCGCTTTTTGGACATAGATATGTGGGGGTAAGATCTTTTTTCCCCGGTATCGCCGAAATATCGCTGATAATGGCGATATTACCGAAATTTAGGAGATATTTCGGTAATATCGCTGATGGAGGGAGATTTATTTTTTTACAAATTGATTTATTAATAAATTTTACCATTCTTCTTTAGAAATTGCCACCAGCGCGAGTGGTTTGCTGATATTTTGGTTCTTGCTATGTCCTGAGTTCGAATCCCATTGTGATCAGTTTTCATATATTTATTTTCTATTTTTTTTTTTTTTTTTTTTTTTTAGATAATTTATATTTTGTTTTTTTCTCCTCAATTAATTAATTAATTTATTTATATATATATATATATATATATATATTTTTTTTTTAGAGATAATTTAGGGCTTGTTTGATAAGGGCCCGGTAACGTTCCTGTTTCTTGTTCTCTGTTTCCCGTTTCTCGTTCCCTGTTTCTTGTTCCCTGTTTTTTTAGAACCAGAAACAGAAACATGTTTGATAACTACTCCTGTTTCTTGTTTCTTGAAAAAAAGGAAACAGAAACACATACTTGTTTGATAACGTTTCTTGTTTCTTGTTTCTTGAAAAAAAAAAAAATATCGTCATGTTTGATAATTTTTTTTTGTTAATTGTTTCTTTTTTCTTTTTTCTCTTTATGTTTTATTTTTTATTTTTTATAGTTTAAATAAAATTTAGTATACATAATATAAAAAAAATATAACATGCATTAAAAAATAAATAAATAAAAAATAAATTGCAATTTGATTTGATTTGGTATATGTTTTTGTGTGTTGATAAGGAGACATTTATTTAAGAATAGGGAAGCGAGTCTCCAACACGCCAAAACAACGTTCAATAACATTTTGCAGTGAAAAAATTTCGATAGTTAAACATTTTTCCCTACCTCGAGGATGATGCCTTCCTTGCTCTAAAATCTCGAAGTCGTTGTCATTCGTCATTGTTTGTTATGGGTCATGTTTTAAATTTTCGTTGACGTGTAGACATTTCTACGTGTCAATGAGCTCAATATCGACATGAGAGGTGAATCGACATTTCAATTATATTATAGATAAATTTATCTTATATAACTAAAATATCACTATTTGTGAATCTAATATTTAATAGTGGGAAATTTAAACTGATTTAAAAATATTGAAATGCTAATTTGCAAAGTTTAAAGTGTCGTCCTCGATGAAAATATGAAAATATCAATGTGAATGGATACTTATTAAAAAAACATAAAAAATAATAATAATTTTTTTTTTACAATTAATAAATAAATATTTTAATGTATTTAAAAAAAAGATATAACAAATTTAATAAATAAATATAATAAATATTTTTATGTATTTAAATAAAATAAAAAGTAATTAGTAATGTATCCTAAACAAAATAGCAAAATTTAAAATTAAAATAATATATATAAAAAAAAAACATTGCATAATTTTTTTTTGAAAGGAAACAATCAGTATATTAAACAGAAAACCCCATAGGGGTAATATAGTCTTTACATGAGATTGTTAATAGCCACGAAGGAAAAGGAAAATCCCAAATTACATTCGTAAAAGAAGAAAATCGTGCTAGGGTATCCGCCAGGCGATTTCCAGAGCGATGGATGAAGACGACTGAGAAACCTTCATGAAGCTGAAGAAGAATTTTACAGTCGACGACCCAAGAGTTTATTTCATTGTAGAACGTGGTATCAGTTGTGAGGGCTTGGACTGCTGAATTGCAATCAGATTCAATTAGTAGATGAGAAATTCCCAGAGAGCAGGCGATAGAGAGACCCGTGCGAAGAGCTTCAAGTTCCGCATGTAAAGGATTTTGAAGGTATTTTACTTTTAAAGCACAGGCATGTTGAATTGAACCAGCATAATCTCTAATTACTACTCCAATTCCAGTTGTTGTTGAGATGGAATGCCAAGATGCATCAACGTTCATTTTAAGAAAACCTTTCGGTGGAGGAGTCCAACCAAGAGATGTCGGCTGCTGTATATGGGAAGTAATGGAGGAGTCCTGGCCAGTGATTCCCCTGGGTAGTTCAATGAGGTAATCTGAAATCCATTTTATTTTTGATTCTATATCAAGAATTTTCTTGCCGTGGGTAAAAGAGTTTCTGTCATTCCATAGGGCCCAACAAATAGTGCACGCTAAAGCTAGATCATGCTTACTTGGATAGGAGATCCACAGATTCCAATGATCAAATAGAGGAAGGTGAGCAAGACTTTTGTGGATAAAAGATGGGAGGAGGCGGGTCCAAATTTTCTTTGCCCTTGGACAAAAAAGAAGGATATGAGAAGTTGATTCAACGTTAGCTGGGCAAAGAGGACAAGAGGTACTACAATCAATACCTTTTCCTTTTAAAGTAGCATAGGTAGGTAGGTAGCCTTTTAGGGCTTTTGATGAACGTCATTTATGTCATGTTTTTACCCTTTAAAGCATACTCATTAATTGACTTTTTGAGTTAAATTGAAGATAATTGTGCATGTAATTGATAAGAAAAGAATAAAAATAGGAAAGTCGCATGCCCAAGGTCGTTTTGTCATTATGAAGCAATTAAGAGGGTAAAAGAGTCATTTTTGATAAGAATTAATGTTGTTTTAATTATTTTCAGGAAAACTGTATTCTGCTTCAGCTTGTGGCCACAGAGTTTCAGCTTGTGGCCACAAAGGAGTCACAGAGTGCCGAATCCAGCTTGTGGCCACATACGAGGCCACAGAGTGCAAAACCCAGCTTGTGGCCACATAAGAGGCCACAGAGTGCAGTTGACTGGTCAAACGAATTTGTTGAGATATTTGTCAAAGATCTTCCAAAGATTCAGCCAACCAATTCCCTATTTGACCTAACAACTCTTCCCAAAGATTTCTCCCTCATTATAGCAACCTCCAAACAAACCCTAAGGCCTATAAAAGGCACCTCAATCCTTCATTCAAAGCATCGATAATTTCTTTACAACAATCAATCTCCACATAATCGATCAACCTTCTTTCTCTCTCGAAGAACTCACCCAAATTCCCGAAATTCCAAACAAGAGCGGACCACTCCTCTGTAATAGTTCTACTTCAGCCAGCTCCGAAAGGAAGGTGCTGCGAGGATTCGATTTGCATTGACGACGTGAATCGAGCGAGTAGAGACCCTTCATCCATTGTCCACGAGTTCGAGAGAGAGAAAGTTGGAAAATTTCCATATTTACTTTCTATTTAATTCTGCACATTTTCTATTTACATTCTATTTTTATTTCGCATTTATTTTCGTTCTTAACTTTACATGCAAAATTACCATTTTACCCTTTTAGCAACTTTTGCATTTATAATTTAATTTTCATTTCAAAACCTTTGTTATTCCAATTCTGTCCTTTAATTATTATTTACATTCTGTTTTTATTCCATTTTCATTTTATCTTTAATTTTCGAGTAAAATTACCATTTTACCCTTCTAGCAATTTTTGTACTTATGCATTATTTTTCAATTAAGTATTTTAGTCTAGTTCTCATTATGAGCTAAGTTTTCCTAAGGGATTCAATTATGTGAATGCCCGTTAAGAAATGAGCTAGCTTGACAGCTGTAAATTACGGTTTTACCCCTTATGCCTTATGTGGTTCGTCCTTTACTGAATATATGCAAAAATGTTATATTAATTTGATCACTTAATTAGCATGAAATGTTAATGTCGATACTGGACAGGTCGGGCAATTAACGGCTCTCGTAAAGGTGATATAGCAGAAAAACCTAGGAATAGGATTTCGTCGATTGTCCTTGATGACTGGGGCAAAAGACTATAGGATCAATAGGATTGCATACTTAACCATCTAAGATCACATTATCCACTGGACCGTGAGTATAATGGCTTAGACTCCTAAAGGTACTTGCAAAGAGGCTGAATAGGAGACGAATCCGATCCAAAAGCATAAGGTACTATGTGGTGACTCTGTGGTCACAGGCTGTCAAGTAAACTCAACTTAGGGCTGAAACATGATTGGATCCCTGTTTTTATTATTTCTTTTCAACCCAAAACCAACCAAACATTATCAATTTATTTTTGTTACTTTTCATTGCATTCGGAGAACAATTCTTTCTAAAACTAAATTCTTCAACAGTCTCTTGGGATACGATACTTGGAATACTTTCCATTTTATTACTTGATTGACAGTGTATACTTGCACTTGACCATATATCTATTGCAGGTTATTGAACCAAATTAAACACACACGTTTTGGTCCATCAAGTTTTTGGCGCCGCTGCCGGGGACTGTTAACGGAATTTTATTTTATTTAGATATTGTTATTCGATTGCGATTAGGAAAAATAGGAGTTGAGCGCACGGGAAATCTATAAGAAGTTTTGTTTACTAAAAAAACTTCTAAATCATCCACCTGGAGTCGATCCTCCTATCAACCTACAAAATAAAAATATCTCTTTCTCAAAGAATCTGATTTTTGTTTTGTTTTCTTTTGCAGGTTTATTTATTTAAGAAACAAAGAGCATAACACTTTCGAGTTACAAAATGGAAGTAGACGTCACAACAAAGATAACCAACATGCTAAGAAAATCAATCATGAGAAATGATACCTACATTTCTCTTGTGTACAAACTTTCTGATATCTTTTGTGTTAATTGTGGCGATGAGCATTTCTCTCAACATTGTCCATTTAATCGTTATTTGTCTATTTCGTGTGTTTATTGTAGAGGAAGTCATGAATTTGATAATTGTCCTTATAACCCCGATTCTATATTTTTTATAGGGAAACCAGGCAGTGGGAATATGTTAATTCCTTACCCCACTGCTTACGACTCAAGATGGAGACATCACTCCAACTTTTTATGGGGAGATCAGCAAAAGGTGCAAGAAGAAACGATTCCACAAGTGCCAACCGAGGACAAGAGCATCGAAGAACTTATAAAGGAATATAGAGCGAAAGTCGATGCTGAGATGCAAAGCCAAGGAACATCTATACAGGATTCCGAGATCCAGATAGAACAGAGTGTGGACGAATTGAAGATCAACCCACAAGAAACCTTGCTTAAAGGCATAAAGACTTCTGAATATGAAGAAATAGAACAATCTAAGGCGATGGCAATCAAAAGTGACATTGAAGATAAAGAACCTTTGTTCCCAGAAGAAGCAAGGAGCACTCCAGTAATTGAAAACATTATAGGGCCAGAATGGGGAGAAGAGATCAAAGAAAACAAAAAAGAGAAGGAACCAGAAAAGGAAGTTGCACTGAGCCATGAGGCGACAACTTCGCAAAAAGAAACATTCAATGTTCTCCAAGCATTGAATTTCCCTGATGAAATCCAAGAATTTCCTGCTATTGGTTTAATTGATATTTTTACTTGTTGTAACTTGCAGGAAACATTAAAAGAAAATGAATTCAGGGAAGAAGTAGAAGAGGAGATCATGGAGGAAGATAATGCACCAGATATTGCGACCCCAATTTCTGCATACAAAAGCATACATAGATCTCTTCAGCTGATGAAAGAAAATTTCAAGTCAACAAAACCGTACATGATTAAAGCACCTCAACTAAGGCTTAAATCTCGTCCATCATCAAGACCTAGGTGCAAGATGAAAGTTGACGGTCCAAAGAGAGTGAATAAGACATCAATCTCCATTTTGGAGATTAGATAAGTATTCTTTTAATATGTTTTTTATTTCATTTAAATATATATATATATATATATATATATTATAAGTTACGTAGAGTAATTTCAAGAAAAATCAACTCTGGCGTAGACTGGTCCTGCCAAGGAAAAGGTATTTAAGTTGACCGTAGGGAACACCTTTTCTTGGGGACCTAACTGGGAGATGATTTGATTGAAACCACTCCATAGGAACTTATAAGAAATATTAAAAAATATGTGTTTTGAAAAAAAAAAAAAAAAAAAAAAAAAAATCAAACTAATCCAGCTTGTTATTTTTGTTTATGAACTTTTTAATGTTTTTATGAGTGTTTCAGGAAAGATTCTCATGGATGGAGATTTGACTAGGAAATTCAAAATATAGATTTATAGAACTCTGTGGCCACAAACCTGACTAGCATAAAGTGCTATGTGGCCACAAAGTACACAAGTGAAGGGCAATGACGTCATTTAAAAAAGTCAGAGGGGTTGACCTATTTTGGAAACATATATAAGTCAAAAGACCCTTTCATTTTTCAACATGCAAGTCATTCCAAGAGTTTCCAGGTTGAAAAGTCCCTTCACGAAAATTCTTCCCTCTCTCACGCACGCTAGAACCCGTCGGAGCCCATGGCTGGAAAATCCACTCTGATTACCGATGAGGCCGCCGCTGATTAAACTTCCTTGCGTTCTGGACGCCGGAGGAAGTTTGAAGATGTTCCACCTAAGCCCATACAAGTGGAGCCCTTGGTCGATTTACCTTCATCATCCTCGAAGAAGGTTGAACCGAATAAACCTATAAGATCGGCCATTGTTATGCGTGAAGGTGAAGAGAAGGAAAATCCAGCTACTGAAAGCCCTAAGTTGAATTCAAGCTCCCTAAATGTTCAAACCCAAGAATCGGTGATAGGGAAAAAGCCCATGAAAACTCGAACTACCGGTTGGCGTAAAATGATCAAAAAGATGGGAGAACATAGGCTACGAGCCCTAGCTGAATCTGCTGAAAATTCATTAAGTGAAGAAGAAGAAGTTCAGCCGGAAGCTGGGGCGACCTCAACAAAACCATGTTCTACGCGCGAGGACCCACCTCCGGTTTCAAAAGTAAGTATTCCTCCACCAATTCTTGAAAGTTCTGATAGAAAAACTTTAGTGTACAGGCACACTAAGAAGCAAACCGAGACCCCAATCGACCACAACTTTGGATTAAAAAGAAGAGATACGGTTGAGAGTCTGATTCAAGAATCAATTCTTTCCCCGACCATGATGGAGAAGATGATTAAAGAAGTCGTGGAGAAGGCAGCCTTGCTAGTAGCAGAATATCAAGAAAATAAAAGTTGTCAAGAAACGAAGCAAGCTCTCCAAAATGATACCACTGAGCGGACAAGGAAAGAAGAGGAAAATGTGATACAAGTAGAAAAAAAAAAAAAAAAAAAAAAAAGAAAAAGGAAGGCAATGAGAGAGAAACTGAAGGAATGAAATTTGAGTCAAACACTTTTTCAACTGAGAAGGAGATTGAAGGAAATAATGAAGAAGTTCAGGAAGGGAATCCTACAAATGACACAACCATTTCCTTGGAACGAGGGATGTTGCTGCATTGCATCCTAAAACGGTCTTGATCTCAATATTGGGAGGTTGCTAAGAGAAGAGTTGATTGCTTATGGCAAGAAGATGGCTGAAAAATTATTCTTTGGGTCACTTGTCACTCGACTTTGCCTCAAAGTAGGACTTAAGCCTCGGCAAGGTGAGGAGACAAGTTTGCCAAAGCCAACCATCACTGCGCAGCTTGTTCACAAGTTACAGCTTTTCAGTAACCAAAAGGCCGAGAAAGCATCGATGTCGTGTGCGCCCAAGCCAAAAGGTTGTTCCACCTCTGTGGCCACAGAGCAGTCACAACCTGCCACCAGTTCAGAAAATATTCCAAGCATCACCGTGTCTCAATGGCAACATATGATCCAACAGAATATGGCCTACTAGGCATATGCCAAAGAGAGGGATGAGCTCATTCAAGGGTTCTTTAATGCCTTGGCCTCGACCTTGATGCCTGCTTTCCCGACGTTTCCTCCCGTTTGCCTGAATCTTCCTTCGATACTGATTCCGAAGACGATACCTCGTCTGAAGATTAGGGGAGTACCGTTCTTTCTTACTCTCTGTTTCTTTCCTTCATTTTCTGCATATTTTGTTATTTGTTAAGATTCAGTTTTTAGTTGTTTGTTTTCCTGGTAGGGTAGAAGCTGCATTTTGTTATTTCATTATTTCGTTGTTTTGTTAGGGTAGTAGTTGTAGTTGTTCCTGCTAGGATAGACGTTTTGTGGAATGTGCCTAATTGAACTTAATGACTTGATTGCACAAGTATGAGAATGTTCTAGCATGCTATCTTTCTTTTGTTTTCTTTAAAGTAACCTTTATGATGATAACTAGAGTTTATCTCTGCTCAAATAGTGCCACATGTCATAGCTTGTAAGTTTTTTTCAAAAGCATAGGGTTCCATTAGTACTTTTCTATGCAAAACTTTTTCACAAGTCTAAACTTCCTTTTGTTTAACCCGTTTAACATGTTTAGGAGAGTTTAACCTTGACGTTTTTTTGTAAACTAATGCTCACACCATCCCTTTTGAAAAAAATCTCTTGAATAGTCAATGAGGACATTGCCTCCTTTAAGTTTGGGGGGGTGAAGTATATTTGTAATGTGTTGACTGCTAGGTCTTGATTGTTATGTCTCTTCCAAAGGAAGAATAGTTGAAAAAAAAAAAAAAAAAAAAAAAAAAAAAAAAAAAAAAAACCTTATTTCTAGAGGTACTCCTCCTTCTTAAGTTAGCTGAGTAACCAGGGGCGATCATGGGCCCCATGGTTGTCACTGCATGAAAGGGTAACTAGGAAGTGAGTATTTATCTTAGTTTGTGAGGCTTGCTCGTAGCTAGATGCACTGTGCAATGAAATTGCAGGCAAGCTGGAACGAAGGTGAGTCTAGCAATAAAGATTCTCTAGAGACTGGTAAAGAAAAGAAAAAAAAAAAAAAAAAAAAAAAAAAATGAGAAGCCTAGCAGCAACACAAGTTTGGGGGAGACAGTGTTAAAAAGTTCACATAAGGAAAGAAAAGTCTAAGCTTAGTTTATTTCACGAAAGGGACTATCCTAGACTCAGTGACTAAAGGTTAGATAGATTAAGCATATGGTTAGGATAGGCTAGAAAAAGCTTTGTTTACAAAATGAAAGTAGAAACTTATGTGAGAAATTACTTATGGGATTATGACTGGCACTAGAGTATGAGACCTCTCCTGAAAGGTTGTTTATAAGCGAACTTTGTTTGAAAGCATGTTAAACATTTGCGTAATTGTACATTCTTGTTATTATTATGTGTTGAATTGCTTGAGGACAAGCAATAAGCTAAGTTTGGGGGTGTGATGAACGTCATTTATGTCATGTTTTTACCCTTTAAAGCATACTCATTAATTGACTTTTTGAGTTAAATTGAAGATAATTGTGCATGTAATTGATAAGAAAAGAATAAAAATAGGAAAGTCGCATGCCCAAGGTCGTTTTGTCATTATGAAGCAATTAAGAGGGTAAAAGAGTCATTTTTGATAAGAATTAATGTTGTTTTAATTATTTTCAGGAAAACTGTATTCTGCTTCAGCTTGTGGCCACAGAGTTTCAGCTTGTGGCCACAAAGGAGTCACAGAGTGCCGAATCCAGCTTGTGGCCACATACGAGGCCACAGAGTGCAAAACCCAGCTTGTGGCCACATAAGAGGCCACAGAGTGCAGTTGACTGGTCAAACGAATTTGTTGAGATATTTGTCAAAGATCTTCCAAAGATTCAGCCAACCAATTCCCTATTTGACCTAACAACTCTTCCCAAAGATTTCTCCCTCATTATAGCAACCTCCAAACAAACCCTAAGGCCTATAAAAGGCACCTCAATCCTTCATTCAAAGCATCGATAATTTCTTTACAACAATCAATCTCCACATAATCGATCAACCTTCTTTCTCTCTCGAAGAACTCACCCAAATTCCCGAAATTCCAAACAAGAGCGGACCACTCCTCTGTAATAGTTCTACTTCAGCCAGCTCCGAAAGGAAGGTGCTGCGAGGATTCGATTTGCATTGACGACGTGAATCGAGCGAGTAGAGACCCTTCATCCATTGTCCACGAGTTCGAGAGAGAGAAAGTTGGAAAATTTCCATATTTACTTTCTATTTAATTCTGCACATTTTCTATTTACATTCTATTTTTATTTCGCATTTATTTTCGTTCTTAACTTTACATGCAAAATTACCATTTTACCCTTTTAGCAACTTTTGCATTTATAATTTAATTTTCATTTCAAAACCTTTGTTATTCCAATTCTGTCCTTTAATTATTATTTACATTCTGTTTTTATTCCATTTTCATTTTATCTTTAATTTTCGAGTAAAATTACCATTTTACCCTTCTAGCAATTTTTGTACTTATGCATTATTTTTCAATTAAGTATTTTAGTCTAGTTCTCATTATGAGCTAAGTTTTCCTAAGGGATTCAATTATGTGAATGCCCGTTAAGAAATGAGCTAGCTTGACAGCTGTAAATTACGGTTTTACCCCTTATGCCTTATGTGGTTCGTCCTTTACTGAATATATGCAAAAATGTTATATTAATTTGATCACTTAATTAGCATGAAATGTTAATGTCGATACTGGACAGGTCGGGCAATTAACGGCTCTCGTAAAGGTGATATAGCAGAAAAACCTAGGAATAGGATTTCGTCGATTGTCCTTGATGACTGGGGCAAAAGACTATAGGATCAATAGGATTGCATACTTAACCATCTAAGATCACATTATCCACTGGACCGTGAGTATAATGGCTTAGACTCCTAAAGGTACTTGCAAAGAGGCTGAATAGGAGACGAATCCGATCCAAAAGCATAAGGTACTATGTGGTGACTCTGTGGTCACAGGCTGTCAAGTAAACTCAACTTAGGGCTGAAACATGATTGGATCCCTGTTTTTATTATTTCTTTTCAACCCAAAACCAACCAAACATTATCAATTTATTTTTGTTACTTTTCATTGCATTCGGAGAACAATTCTTTCTAAAACTAAATTCTTCAACAGTCTCTTGGGATACGATACTTGGAATACTTTCCATTTTATTACTTGATTGACAGTGTATACTTGCACTTGACCATATATCTATTGCAGGTTATTGAACCAAATTAAACACACACGTTTTGGTCCATCAGCTTTCCACATAAAATGCTTGATTTTGCTATGGATCTTTAGATTCCATAGAATCCTCCATGATTTAGAAGCATGATCAATCATAGAGGGGCCATCTGTATGTTTCTGATTAAGGGCAAGTTTGTAGCCACTCTTAACACTATATTTTTCATCTTTTGTGTAATGCCACATCCAACTGTCATTCCCAGCATTAATACTTAGGGGAATAGAGCATATAAAAGGAACATCATCTTTATGAAACAAGTCAGTCAATAGAGGGATATTCCAACTTTTGTTCTCCAAAATTAGCATATTCACAGTGAAAGCAAAAATGTCTAACCCATTGCCAACTCTAAGGCGAATGCCTCTGTCCAATAAATCCCTTCCCCAAAGAACACTTTTCCAGAAGAATGAAGGTGAGGTACCCAGAGAGGCCTTTAGAAAATTTGTATTGGGATGATATTTTGCCTTCAAGGTTCTGGCAATAAGGCTTGAAGGATTAGTTAAAAGCTTCCAAGCCTGCTTGGCTAAGAGAGATTGATTAAAAGATTCAATATCTTTGAAGTTGAGCCCACCTTGAGTAATAGGTTTGCAAAGATGATCCCATTTACACCAATGGATCTTCTTAGAAGTGTTATTAGAACCCCACCAAAACCGAGAGATGGCCCTGGTAATATCATAGCAGATTCTCTTAGGAAGCCTGAAGCAACTCATAGCAAAAGTGGGAATAGCCTGGGCTACACTTTTGATTAAAACTTCCTTGCCTCCTAAAGAAAAGAATTTAGACTTCCACCCCGAAACAACTTTCCAAATCTTCTCTGTTATGTAGCTCAAGTCAGCCCCTTTCCTTGATGAGAAACAAGAGGGAACACCAAGATAGCGTCCCAAATTCTTGACTAATTTGACACCAAGGATATTCTGAATGTAATCCTGAAAAGAAGAACTGATTTTAGGAGAAATAAACAAAGCTGATTTATTATAATTAATGGACTGACCAGAGGCTTTCTCATAATTGTTTAGAATAGCTTTTATAGTAAAACAATTCGAACTAGTAGTTTTAAAGAAAAGTAAACTATCATCAGCAAAAAGAAGATGAGAAATTGGGGGGGCTGACCTAGCAATTTGTATACCTGAAATGAGATTAGTGGTTTGAGCATGGTGAAGGGCTTGGGAGAGACCTTCCGTGCAAAGAAGAAAGAGATAGGGAGAAAGAGGATCACCTTGTCTTAAGCCACGTGATGGATGGAAGTGCCCCTTAGCTTGACCATTAATGATAATGGAGAAGGATACAGTAGTTAAACATTTCATTATTAAATCAATCCACTTATGACTAAAGCCAAGTTTGTTCATTAATTTTTCCAAAAAGACCCATTCAACACGATCAAAGGCTTTAGATATATCTAGTTTAAGAGCTGCAGAGCCTTTAGAACAAGATTTATTTTTTTTAATATGATTTATACATTCATGAGCTAGGATAATGTTGTCATAAATAGCACGAGAGGAGATGAAAGCAGATTGAAAAGGCGAGATTATAGAGTTAAGCAAAGGTTTTAACCTGTTAGCCAAAGTTTTAGAGATTAATTTATAAGAAACATTGCAAAGACTAATGGGTCTAAAATCAGAAACCATAGATGGGTTCTTAGTTTTTGGGATTAAAGCAATATTAGTATGATTCAGGGGATTAATAGGAGCAGAAGAGTTAAGGATAGCTAGACATTGGTCAATAGTAAGATTACCAATGATCGACCAATATTTTTGGTAAAAAACAGCAGGGAATCCATCTGGGCCTGGGGCCTTTGTAGGGAACATTTGCTTTAGAGCCATTAGAATTTCCTCACCAGAAAAAGGTGTATCAAGATTTGAATTCATCTCATCCGAAACCAATGGCTGAATTTTATCAAGAATTAAATCCATATCCATAGAACAAGGCCTAGAAGAAGAGAACAAGTCAGAAAAATAGTTAATAAAAGCAGAATCAACATTTTCAGGATCCTCCTGCCATACATTCAAAGAATCAAATATTCCTTCAATCTTATTTTTCTTATAGCGTATAGAGGCTTTCTTGTGGAACCATTTAGTATTACGGTCTCCCCATTTTAGCCAATCCTCTCTAGACCTTTGCTTCCAGTAGACTTCCTCTTCACACAAGAGATGGTTCAAATCATTTTCAATAAGGAGAATTTTATTAAAATCCGGATAGGGAGAAGAACAATAGGCTGTTTGAAGAGCACTTTTACAAGAGGAGATCTTAGATTTTAATGAATTAGAGAGAGAATAATCCCAAGATTTCAAATCTAGGGAGACATCTTGCAAAAAGGAGTAAAGATCCTTGTCATAAATAGAATTATGATGCTTTTTGAAGGCATTAGAAATGATGTTACGACAATGATCATGAAGAGTCCAATGTTCTTCAAACTTAAAGGAGCGATGAAACCTAGGTTTAAAAAAAGAAGAGATAATGGGAGTATTAGATATTGAGAGCTCAATTGGTCTATGGTCAGATTCAGACCAATCTAAATGCTGATTAGTTATGGAGTTGAAAATGTCTTCAAAGGCCGAGTTAGCTAAAAACCTATCAAGTCGAATAAAAATGGGAGAACGAGATTTCCAACGATTAGACCAAGTAAATTTTTTACCCTTAAAGCCTAAGTCCTTAATATGACAATCATCTAAGGCATTCCTAAATGAGGCAAGGAGATTGGGATCACGGGAAGCTCCCCCTTTCTTTTCAGAATTAGATAGGATCTCATTAAAGTCCCCACCAATTAACCAGGCCGAGTCATCATTATTGTGGATTCTTCTTAGGAGATCCCAAGAAATAGTTCGTTTATGGGCTTCAGGTTGGCCATAGAAGCCGGTAAAACGCCAAATCTTATCCTTCCACTTAACAGAAGAGTCAATATGAGATTTAGAAGATGACCTGATAGTAATAGAAACATCATTTTTCCAAAGCAAACAGAGTCCACCACCTGAACCTTCATTAGAAATAGAATAATAATCATGGAACCCACCAGCATTCATTAGTTTACTCATTGAAAGAGAATCACATCTGGTTTCTGATAAGAAAACAATGTGAGGTTGGCGTAAGTTGATAGCATCTTTAACTGCCCGGAATGTCCTAGGATTACCCATTCCTTGGACATTCCAACAAAAGATTTTCATGGCAAAGGCCGAGGTTGTGTGTCAACCTCCGCCAATGTAAAGTCAATAATGCTTGAGTTGCTTGGAATTGAAAGGCATGTCATACTCTTAGTTTTTTTTGAATTAGTAACCACAGGATCTTGGAGACTTTTCCTCTTATTTTCATGGTTTGGTATATTCATATCAAGATTGGAATCCATAGTTGCAGTCTTTTTTTTCCCTTTCCTTTTATTACTAGAGGGGGATGGTTGGCTTGTAAAGATAAATTGGGGTGGGAATTGGGGTTTAGTGTGAGGGCCAATGGGAGTGTGTACCGGGGGGGCGACAGGAGGGGTAGGGTTTTGGAATTCTTGGAAGCTTTGGGAGTCGACTGGTTGAGGACAATCTGGTATGGGGGGAGGGGGGTTGTTGGTTAAAGATGAAACTGAGGGGATGTTAAAGGGTGGTGGATTAGAAAGAAAGGGTGGAGGGGATTTTGGCTTCTGTGGAGAAATAGGGCTATAAATTCCAGTCTTTTTGTTGGTTAGGCTAGATGTGAGAGGTTGATAACGGAGGTTAGGACCATAAAGATATTGTTTAGGATTTTTGAGAATTGGATCAACAAAAGCTGCACCACAGTCCTTAACCAAATGCCCTATGAGACCACAAAAGTAGCAAAAGTCTGGGAGACGTTCATAGCGGATAAGAATCCAATTCTTTGGCTGAAGATCGTTAATGAACAATTTAATTCCCCTTCTAAGAGGCTTTCTGATATCAATGCCAATGCGAACCCTCAAACTAATACCCCAGCATCGACCCATTTCATCATCATCTACATCAATAAAAGATCCAATAGCATTCCCCAATTCAACAGCCATGATTCTGGTTCTACAAGCAATTGGTAGATCAAAAAAGTGAACCCACATAGGCACAATTGAAAAGCACATATCTGAAGGCTTAACCATAGTATTGGGTTTATCCAAGATGAGCAAACTCTTATCAAATATCCAGGGCCCCAATAAGAGGCTACGATTAAGATCAGCAGGATTAGCAAAAATAAAGACAAATAGGTTCTTGGATAGATTATGAACAAGGAGATGGTCTTGGTTCCATATCTTGCGAAATGAAGTTTGAATTGTATCACAAGTTATGAATCTTGGGCAAAGAAGCTTGCCTATTAGATGTAAATGTAGATTGGTAGGGGAGTGGTTAATAGGGAGGGGTTTTAGGGAAATAATTGTTTGATCTTCTTCATTTGATAAGGACATCTTGTTCCAAACTGATATTAAATCTTCTTCTTCCATGCAGGGCTGAGATATCAAAAGATCTTGAAATATCAAGAAGGTGATCTTCAACCAAGCAGAAGAAATGAGCAGGGGAAGTCAAAAATCAAGAATCAAACCAAAGAGTTTATAACAGAACAGTAGCAACACTAATCCTTAAGGCAAAACTCAGTTTGAAGAACAGCAACAAGGCGAAAAAGCCACACACAACAATGGTGGAAGGTCGCTCAGATAAACGAGGAATATCCCTCACTTCATGGAGGTTCTTGGAGAATGTAGAAGTTCCGATTTTTTTTCAAACATTGCATAATTAAGAAAGAAAAAAAAAAGAAAAAAAAAAGTGTTATAATGAGGATTTGAAGCCAAGACCTCATAGGTGAGGAGTTTATTTGGGTGCTTCTCTTGCCAATGAACCAACACTAATTTATCATTATTTTGGGAACAAATTAATATATAGAGAAACGGAACTAGGAGAAACACCTTTTTGAAGTTTCTCAAATTTTGCCTTTTTTTTAGAAACGTTTCTCAAAATTTAGAAATAAGAAACGGGAATAGTTATCAAACAAGTCCGTTTCTTAAAAAATGAGAAACAGGAACAAGAAACAGGAAACGGGAACGTTACCAAACAAGCCCTAACGTTCTCGTTTCCTGTGTCTGGTTCCCGTTTCTCATTTTTTAAGAAACGGACTTGTTTGATAACTATTCCCGTTTCTTGTTTCTAAATTTTGAGAAACGTTTCTAAAAAAAAAGGCAAAATTTGAGAAACTTCAAAAAGGTGTTTCTCCCAGTTCCGTTTATCTTTATATTAATCTATTCCCAAAATAATGATAAATTAGTGTTGGTTCATTGGCAAGAGAAGCACCCAAATAAGCTTCTCACCTATGAGGTCCTGAAATCCTCAGTATAACACTTTTTTTTCTTTTTTTTTTCTTTCTTAATTATGCAATGTTTTTTTTTTTTTATATATTATTTTAATTTTGAATTTTGCTATTGTTCTTTTGGATACATTACTAATTACTAATATTAATAATAAATTTTTTATGTTTTTTTAATAAGTATCCATTCACATCGATATTTTCATATTTTCATCGAGGACGACACTTTAAACTTTGCAAATTAGCATTTCAATATTTATCTATAATATAATTGAAATGTCGATTCACCTCTCATGTCGATATTGAGCTCATTGACACGTAGAAATGTCTACACGTCAACGAAAATTTAAAACATGACCCATAACAAACAATGACGAATGACAACGACTTCGAGATTTTAAAGCGAGGAAGGCATCATCCTCGAGGTAGGGAAAAGTGTTTAACTATCGAAATTTTTTCACTGCAAAATGTTATTGAACGTTGTTTTGGCGTGTTGGAGACTCGCTTCCCTATTCTTAAATAAACGTCTCCTTACTCTGTCAACCCACAAAAACATATATCAAATCAAATTGCAATTTTATGGGTTTTTTTTTTTTTTTTTTTTTAATGCATGTTATATCTTTTTTATATTATGTATACTAAATTTTATTTAAACTATAAAAAATAAAAAATAAAACATAAAGAGAAAAAAGAAAAAAAAAATTATCAAACATGGCGATATTTTTTTTTTTTTTTTTTTTTCAAGAAACAAGAAACATTATCAAACAAGTATGTGTTTCTGTTTCTTTTTTTTCAAGAAACAAGAAACAGGAGTAGTTATCAAACATGTTTCTGTTTCTGGTTCTAAAAAAACAGGGAACAAGAAACAGAGAACGAGAAACGGGAAACAGGGAACAAGAAACAGGAACGTTACCAAACGGGCCCTTATATTTTGTTTTTTTCTCCCCAACTAATTTTTTTTCTTTTTCTTTTTAATTCTACCTATTTTTTATTTATTTTTTTCAAAATTGAATATATCTATTGCTACTTGGTTTGAATTATTTTTTAATACAATATTTTATGGTGTATTATTATTAAACGATGTATTTATTTTTAATGACATTTCTATTAATTAATATTATTTCTTGACATATATATTATAATGTTAAGTTTTGTGTTGCATGTTTAATGTATAGAATGCACACGTTATGAATAATATAATATAATTTTTAATTTATTAAATCAAGTTATTGAATTATGAATCATGTATTTATTGGTCAAAATTTGTAATCTATAATTATTCGAGTTCATATTCATTCTTCAGTCTCTAATATTATCTATTATTCCTATTTGTGTTATAATTTTTGAAATATATACTTGAAGTAATATTGTATTACTTAATTAAACTTGGTCTAAAGAACAATTAAAAAAATCATAGTATTTTTTATCAATTTTCGTGATATCCGTGATTCTTTTCGAAATATCCGTCGATATATCCGTAAATCTGAGTTACCGATATCAATATCGATAAAGATATTTTCATCCTTGTTTATAACTAAGAGTGTGAATGGGTTGATTTTGGTCTAATTTTGGTTGAAATCGATAATTGAACCGAACCCTTCTATTTCAGTTCCAAACAATTTGATTCGATTTTAAACATATTTTTATTATATTTTCTTTTTTCCTTTTGCAAAATAAATTCATTTAAATTATATTTTTTTCTTAAAAGAAAAAGAATCTGCAGGGCAAGGATGTGGAGAGCGATGGTGGGCAAAGGCAAAGGAAATGTGGTGATAAGATCATCTTACGTGAGGGTGAAGATGCACGGGATTCAATATTGAGAGTTCAATTTTACGGATATATCCATGTATATATCAATAAAATATTTTTGTATGATTATTTTATATTTATAATTTTTTCAGAAATATTCATCGACATCAACGTTTTATCGATATTTCTATCAACATTTCTATAAAATTGAGACCTCGACATTTCCGTTGACATAAACATTTAAAACTTTATATAAGTAAATTGTGTGTTGCCTTATGTTTGTCATCCACCGACCAACATTGGCCAAGTCTATGAACTTCTAAAATTTCAAGCATTTTGGTAAAAAAAAAAAATGATCATAACTAGTCTACCTGTGTTGAAATCCCAATTATTCTACTCATCTTTGTTTCTAAATCATAATCACACTAAATAACCAACAAAATATGAGTATAGATTCAGAACTGTAAGTAGGGTGCAACCTGGTTGGTTTCAGGTAAGCTTGTGAATGGTTTTCATGTCAACAACTTCATGGAGAGTTCCCTTCTCAAGATGCTCCCACCACTTGAATAAGAAGTTGTTCACAACTAGCTTGAACCAAGGTGAAAGCTTCAGCCCATCCTCTCCAGCATCTGCTTTCCTCACCAGTTCTTTCAACTGTTCCTGGTTCACATATTTGATATCGGCCACTTCGTCGGGGTTTGGATTGACATGGACATTCCGAACTATGAAGAGGAGGTAATCAACTGCAAGCAACAAGATATACGACAACTGTTGAATTATCACAAAACACAAAAAGGTTAAGCTGATAGTTTATGGTATATTTCACTCTTTATATATGTTCTTAACACTCTCAACCATGTGACTCAGAAATTAGCAGAAAATCCAACAGTTGAACTATTAATATTATTAGGAAGAAAATGATAATGTAGGAGTTTGAACATGCAACCTCCTTTTTTAATACCATATTAATTACTAAACTAGACTTAGAAGCTTAAACCAATAGGTTAATGTATATTTAATATCATATTCTTTTATTTGTTTCGATGAAAGCTCGGTTTCTTACCAAAAGAGAAAAAGAAAAAAATGCCGAAAAAAATCAATTCAACAGTCTAAATAAATACAGTGCAATAAAAACTAGTCTACCCTAATTGTCTGTTCAAGACAGGGATCAAACTACATAATTTCAACAAAAGATTCCGGAATCAAGCAGACGACATGTTATGTAGAGATGATCCTACTTCAACAATTTCAGTTCTATTTCTAACAAACCATAAGTAACAATATTACGATGTCCTAATTTATGACTACAAGCAGAATAAATTCATAGTAGAACAGATGAATTTAAAACGATAAAGAGTTTGAATATTTACGCTCATGCTCTCCCCATTTTCCATCAGATGGGGCCTTATAGAGAATGCGACCAATGGAGGTGAATTGATCAACCGGTACGTCGTCAGCAGCAATACCAAGTTCATCAAAAAGTTTCCTCTGTGCAGCATTCCTTACTCCTAGAGTTGAAGAAAAAGTGTTTGAGACAGAGCTTAAATGACTTTATAATAATACTTATATCACAAGCATACCAAGTGCATCCTCCTCAATAAGCTCAGATTCCCTGTACAATGGATGGCTGCAGCAAGTGTTCGTCCAAACAAGAGGAAATGTTACCTTTGTAGGAGAACGTTGCTAATAAACAAAGAAAAGGAAGAGGGTTGTTACAGTATATATTAGATGTATGATAGTGTAACTGTAAATGTATGAAATCTGGAGTTTTATTAGTCTAGTACCCTTTATTATTTTATACTCTTTTAGTTTATGGATTTCATGTATGCATGTGAGTGTCATCAATATATAAAATATGATGATTATTCTATCAATATTGGAACTAGAGCATCGTTTAGAGTCATCGAGGTTGTTACGAATTCCTTTCAAGTGGGGCAAGGGTTAGAAATTGGGTTCATCACTTTGGGATAGACTTTTGTAAATGCAACACACCCCAGGTAGGACGTTGCCATAAGAGAGTCAAGTTTCATTTGCTGTTTGCTTGAATCAGCCGCACATGTCACATGTGCCAAAGTAGTTCATCGCCATCACATCACCATGAGCTGACACATGAGAACATGTGGGAGGACCATTCAAGTTGCATTGCTTGTTCTTGCCTTGTCTCAAGCCATGTGCTCTGTTTGTGTACTTGGTTTAGGCAGAAGCTGCTCAAGTGGGAGACTTTATTCAATACTTACGTTTGTCCTTTCTTCTTTTTGGGGGAGATAAAATGAAGATGGTCTAAGCAAAACACCGAAGAGAACATGCATCCCCATGCTGAAAATATTCAGATTAATACCCAAAATATTGCAACTACATACCTGAAGAAGCAACTCAAATTTATTGTTAAATAAGAAGACACTGAAAGCTCTATGAAGCGCTTTGTTTGACTCGATATTATCCATCAAGTGACCTGCAAATTATAAGACCAAAAAGGAAAAATCAAGATGATCAGAACAAAAGGTTAAACAAGAAGAAGAAACACAAGGAGAAACAGGTGCTTCTCATTGTCTCATCGATGTTTTAAGTTGAAATCCTACAAATTCATAGCTGGGGCAGTTCAACCTACAAGAGGTCCCTCCTCATACTGTTTAGGGTTGTCTTCCTCTAATAATGGGAAGAATATGTTTTGCACAAATAAATGTAGAAATTTATATGTACAAGGAGAATCTTATAACTACTGATTGATTGGCTGGTTATGGGAAGAATAAATAGATGACAAACCTTTTTAACTCACCCTCACTGGGTTCAAGGTTTAAAAATATGCTTAAAAATACACAATATCAAAATAAATAAAATGGAAGTTATCAGGACATTCCTTTTTAGTTTTCTCAAAGTGAAAAAGGAAAAATCAGAGAAGATCTTACCCTTGATGATCAGGACTGTTGATTAGGTTTCAAAAGCAGTAGAACGTAAACAGAATATTGCTTATGATTATATTTAGAATCATGACCAATGTTCAAAATAGCTTTGGGAGGAAGATTTGTTACTTACAATTGTATTTAGAATCATGGCCAACAATATTATCACTTTCATCCACCAAAATGCATCTGCAAGGTTTCAATTGAAGAAAATTCATCAGTTTCTGGCATGATTGAGCCATTAATCAATGAGAGAATAATGTGAGAGGTCACTAACGAAAGAAGAAAGGAAAACAGAAAAACAGGCAGATCTAATTGGACATTTGGACTTGGGCGTCAATCTTGAAATGAGAATCATTAGACAGAAAGAAAAAGTTCATATGCAAATCATAAATGAACAGTGATACAAAAAGCATGTTGAGGGTAATTCAATACTGGTTCCTATTAAATAGTTGGAGGGAAAGCTCGTAGAAACCTAACAAATTTCAGCATTTATAGCATGTAAAATGATGCACATGACAAAAATACTTCACTAATCAAAGCTAGATCAGGTACTTGGAATGGAAGAAAACAAACAACCTATCAACTATCCATCAAGAGTAAGAAAATGAAAATGGAAAAAAGATGAAGGAAAGAAAGAAAAAGTGGTGCAAACCGTAAAAGGAAAATAAGAATCTTATTTTGATTGAATTCTTCTCATACAATAACACTAGTAAGTAACAATCTGGATAAGATTTTCAACCACATGTTTCCTTGTAAATGCCCGCAGCTTAAGATTTTCATCCATCCATAATAAGAACACAATTTAAAAGTAAGATCAAAGCTACCTAATTAATCTTTATTTATTTATTTATTTTTTTTTTTTTTGGGGGGGGGGGGGGGGGGGGGGGGGGGTTCCAAATTACCTTGCCCCTATAGCAAGAAATGGGACAAGAAAAAGGGAACATATACATGTTATGTTGGCGGATATAGCCATCGTGGTTCACTATAAGGTGCCTACAAACTTTTGATCATTTGACTAACAGATCGCCATCTACCTTTATAGATAGCAGTATAGCACATGCGCCAATAGTTCAAGTAAGTTCTCAAATTAAACTTCGACAAGATGGTATTGCTGACAAACACAAAGCACCCTTTAATTCAATTTTTTTTTTTTCTGATATCCGTGAGTGTCCCGCCCAGGATACGCGCACCTCAACTAATCTCACGGGACAGAAATGTCAAGTAAACCCATAGGAAATCAATTACTTGGTAAGGTGGTCACCAAAATTGAACTCATTCCATGACCACTAGGCCAACTCTTAATTTAATTTGATGGGGTTTCATCACGACCCCCTTATTCTCTTGATTAATTTAATCCAATAGCCAAGCTTACAGGGCTGGGTTCTTAGTCTAAGAAGTAGCAATTTCTTATTCTTGACCTACCATTGCAACAACCATGAACTTCATGATTCACAAAATTCTCAAAGTCGACAGAGGTAAAGCTAATTTGAACATGGACTGGACATTTCTCAACAATTTTACCAAAATATCAGCATCCATGGTAGAAACAGAAACCAAAACAAAACAATTCAAGAAAAGAAAAGAAACCCAAGACGAAACAGGAATTGAAGAAGTGAAAAGTGGGAAAAAGAAGAAACGAACTCGTCATCGAACATAAGGCGCCTCTGGACGGCATCCATGGCAGCATCAGAAGCGGAATCCATGGTGGAGTTGGTGGAGAGGGAGGAGGAGCGGGAGAGGCTAGAGAAGAGGGGGCGAGGGAGGAGAAGAGAAGAAGAGAAACGACATTTGGAAGAGAAGGAAATGGAAGGGGAGAGGAGGGAGAGAGAGAGAGTTGATTTGAGGAGATGAGAGCTTAGAAGAGACATTGGGAAATTGAGGAGTCCGCCATTGCAGCAATTCGCCTTTTGAAGGAGATCGGAATTCGGTACAACTTCGCCGCTCACTGTCTCACGATTCACATGTGAATTTGTAAAAAAACATCACCATCAATTCCCATTTTTTTTTTTTTTTTTTTTTTTTTTTAATTATTTTTTTAAGTGCCTGATTAAGTTAGGTCGTCAAACCGAACCTAGCTTAATTGAGATAAAATTGTGTCTATTAGTGATAGTAGTGTATCACCTCAATTTTTTTTTTTTATAGAATTTTGTCGATTATCAATGATAGTCATCTATCCGATAGCAGTATATTAGTGATAACCACTTTTTTTTTTGTCATGTAAAATGTTTTAAATTTTGCTAAATTTGTAATTATTTTGTGTCTGATTGCGGTTTATGCAACGAACCCTATACAAATTTATGATCTCTTCAATATTATAAATTAATAATTCTATGAAGTTAGTAAAATATGATTTTGTTGTTTGTTTTTCTTAAAATTTAAATTTAGTTGCATTCAAAAGCGTTGGGGTTGGGTTCTCATATTGCAACAAAAAATTAGAAAGAGTTGTTGCCGCTATGGGTGCTTCCTTCCGGGTAATTAGTTGCAAATGCATTGTGTCATCTCTAGACCTCTGAAATGTATCATTTTCACCCGGGTAATTCAAGAGGGGATTGGCATATATATTGGCATCCATTTTGTTGTCGTACTCAAGGTCATTAATCATCGTATGTTCATGACTGTCTTCTTCAAGAGTTCTTTCATTTAAATTCATTCATTGAAGCTACTACATGGTGTTTTACTTATTTGAACTGCCATGGTTTGTTTTTGGACACCTTTATATGTGAAGCCATGGTTGGTTGGTTTTGATTGACTAATTAAGAATGTTTGATGTTGTTTATACTATTGCTGATTTTTTAACCATACATGAACTTGCATTAAGTTTTAGCTAGTATTGCATACTACAATGAATTTTGTCTTTCTTTTAGGAGATGTTCATTATATTTAATTAGTAACATCGTACATGAACAACGTTTAATTAGTTAATACAATGTATATGTTTTATTCATGAAGAATATGTAGATTCGTTGAATCGAAAAAATTCTCTTTAAATAAATAAATTATTAATTTATCGGTTAATTAATACATCTTTAAATTAATAAAATTATGTGACCCCGATATTATTAATTTATAGAAGTTTTACCGTATATCTAGATTTTGAGTTTACAATTCAATTAAAAAAAATCAAAATTTTGAAATATACTCGTGTTATAAACTCGTTTTATTTTTATTAAAATTAAAAGATGTGAAACATAATATAATATAAACTAATATGTATTTATAACCTAAAATATATTTATAAATTAATTAATAATAATTAAGATTCAACTAAATAATTAGATAGTAACTGCAATATACACCCATTTTTATTGTTTATAAATATATTACACCACAATTTTGAACAACTTTTTAAATTGAAATTTAGTTGACACTAAATTTAAAATGACATAATTATTGTGAGAGATGAAATATATCAAAACATTAAAATTTATATTATTAGTTTTCTTTTTATTTTGTTGAATTTTATTATAAAATGTTAACAAATCTTTCAACCCATTAATTTAATGTTTTTTTTAAAAAAAAAAATCCAAAATTGAATAGTCCAATTTTTTTTTTTTTTTTTTTTTTTTTTTTTTTTTTTTTTTTGAGAAAAAAGGGTCTAAAAACTATGTTTAAGGTAAACCACTAGAGTCACTCAACTACCATTATGCAACAATCTAAAATGGTGCATGAAACCAACACAAAAGATCTACTCTTATGCAACAATTAAAAAGTATATATAATTCAAGTGTGATAAAAAAAAAAACATTACTAGAGTTAAAAAAACAAAATGTGAAACTGTTGACTACACTATATGTAAATCGAAAAGTATGAAGTATCTAAAAATTGGGAAAAAAATAAAGAAAAGAAGATCATAAAAAATGTTAAAACACATAAAATATATGTATTTGAAATGCTAATGAATGTGTATGCATCATCGGAGGGGGCATCTTAGTCTCGAACTGAAATATTGTTGATCATCAAGAAAATGAAAGGTGGTACAAAAAAATGTATGAGTTCCTTATCGTGTATATGTAACATAGACAAGTATTTAAATACATGGTAAAATAACCCACCTGGATTATTCGGGATCAAGGCAACTGTGAGAACGAGAAAGAATCCAGGGTAGAATGACCCACCTGGATCATTCGTTTCACAGCATTTTTGCATCGGTAGAGAAATGAGATTTTAGAGGATAATGATATGTTATGTATTTCTCTAATTCAACAATAGTAACAACCTTTTTTAAATAGAAGTGGAAGTACCAATAGCATTGTTAGTTACAAGTAGGGAAACATGTCACCTTATAATTGGTGATTAAATGAATATTTACAAGATATGCACGTTGCGTGCTCAATGTGTAAAAGAAATAAGTAATAAGGGAGAGAGAGCACTCAGAACATGCAAGCATACATGATCTTATAGCAAGTAGTAAGTATTTTTTCATTCGTTTTCCCACAGAGATTTATTGTTAGTTACTCGCGAAGTGTATTGTTAAGCAAGAATGAGTGGATTTGATGGGGTATAATTGGTTTTAAATTGCTTAATTACTAAGGAATATGTAAAGGGTAGCAACATAAACAAGTGCAAGTCAATGATAAACTCAAATGTAAAGAGAAGAGATTAATAAACGAAGAGGAAAATAGCTAAAACAGAATTTTTAACTTAACAGAATTGCGAGAACAGCAATTTTACCGCAATGTTACTAACAGCGAAAGTGTGTAAAATGGAGAAACAAGGGCTACTAACGACTCCTCTATAGGCATTTTCACACGATTCTCAAGCATTGGATCAACTCACTATGCATCAAACTAACTCATTCTCATGTATCTTCCGATTTCATGCATTAGATTCTTTAGTTTACTCATGTCCAAGTAAGGTCTTAAGCATCTTGTTAAAGCAGTGAGTTATGATTTGTACTAGGAAAACGCCTATTCCTATGTCGTTTTCTGGCTACCTTGAGAGGCTAGCATGAGTGTATGACTCTGAACTCTTACTCCTTCCAGAGGTTAGGAGTTCTTTGGACAAAATGGATGGCCAATCGAAATTGCCCGTGGGATGAAGCTTACATACAATCAATGCATTCGAGAGCTATCCTACATGCTTGGTTCACGTATTTTAGCCTATAGTATCGTCATTAGCATGCCCCTATGTGACTTAGCTACTCATGGATGTAGAGAGAACAGAAATATTAGATGAAGTAGGCATGCTTAGAAGAAGATTAACTTAAAACAACAAGGAAAAACAGTAGACAACAAAGACAAGAAACTGCGAAATAATGAATTGTGCCTCTGATTAATCAAGCGTTTGAACTACACAAATGAAGACTTAGAGTTACTAACATAAAGACAGAAAGCAACGAAATGGAATGGATTAACTAATGGAAAAGAAATAACAACAAACGGTGCTGGAAATAGGAAACTAAAGACAGAAAGCAAGTAAAGTGAGCTTGATCGCCTCGTCGCAGACGCCTCGGCTGAAGGGAGAGAAAGGTAAGCCTTGCTTGGATGAATCCAATCAGAAGAGAAGATGAATCTTCTCTCCTTCCTATCAGATTGTCGACTCCAACAGCTGAACCTCTCAAACCAACAGACGGAGAAGAGAATGAATGGGACAGACTACGCTGCGAAGAGACTTCTACGCTTTCGGATGATGATCCAACCTTCCTCTTTGACCTCCTTTTATAGTATTCTGCAGGTGCGATTGGGCCAAGGAGAACCATCCATCCTCAACGTCGTACTTCAATATGGATGGAGGAGAAAGAACGAATCCCTGAAATATCGGATCACAACAGAAAAAGGTTAGCCAACTTACGAATTTCACTTAAAACATTGCGGTTTTAGCAATGTTTCCGCAATGCATAATTTTCATTCTTTTAACTTCCTTTTTCATTCCTTTTCTTCCCTTTTGCACACAAGTCCTAATTTAGCTTCCTTCTTCTAATTCTCATATATAAGCATAGGTTTAAGCTAAATCCTATCAAAAACACCTAAGAGTGTACATCTTTCTAAGATAAATAAGTCCTAAAAAGGTCACTTTTGGAGACGTAACACACCCCCAAACTTAAGGTTTTGCTCGTCCTCGAGCAAACTAAGGACTTACTTAGGCTGCTTTTTTATCCTCTTTAACCACTTGCCGACTCCCCTAAATTCCTATCTATAGCAGTGCTGTCCTGTAACACACTTCTAAGTTTACAACTACCCTCTTACTTTGCTTCTTCTGACTTTGCATGCCTAAAGCTCCTACTGTTTCATTAACCCCTTACAGCTGATCTACTTGCTTCTGTTATATCGTGCAACTATCCCTAAGGTTTCAAATTCTACCTAGCTTTACCCCAGACTCAGTACATGCTTCGAGTTTTTACTTTTGAGCTACCTAGGATTCCTTAGAGTCATGCCAGTCTCAGTATTAACAGTGACAGTAGTACATTTAGAGAACAACCTAAACCCTGGCATCACTACATTGAACATACATTCATCTCCCTAAACAACCCTACAAGCTACAACTTTGTGCTCAGCTATTTGAGGATCAGAGTTCTTTTTATTCAGGACATCTAAGCCACAAAGTTGCAACTCCTAGGTATACATTCTTCTTCCCTATTTCTTTTTTCTTTCTTACTTTGGTGGAGCCTCTCCTTTGGTTGCCTTTTGATGCAATGCCACTTGTGGGTTACACACTTGGCACTGATTACTCAGCAACTTAAAGAGAGACACCCTTCTTTATTCTATTTTTCATTTTTTTTTTCAGCTCATCATTTTTTGTAAAGGAGAAGAAGAATGCTTATGCTTTAAGGGAGAGAGGAATGTTCCTAGGCCTAGGGTGGCCTCCCCCAAACTTAAACTACTCATTGTCCCCAATGAGTGTCTGAGGTGGCACACCCCCAAACTTATCCTAGAAGCATCTAGTCTAGGGTAAAACAAAGAGAATCTAAAAGCCCTAGGGATAGACAGAACATTCCCAAAGCAAACATCACAGCAGCAGAAATTCATAAAAACAGGCAGGGAAGGACTTAAAGCTATGCATGCTGAGCAATTTTAAGAGGCTAATTTAAACTATCAAAGGTGTCTTATGACACTCATCCAACATGCTTTTAGATAGGCTATATAAGGTAGTCAAGATAGCAGAAAAAGAACAAAATTAAACAGAACCAGCCTAGCTAAACAGTCAGTCAAAAACATGCAATTACTAAAAAATTGCGGATTCCGCAATTATTTCGCAATGGATACAGGGCAGATAAATCAGTGATCAAGGCCCCTGTGCATGCTCTTTCCAGTCATTTAAGCTATACAAAAAGGAAACTAAACTAATCTACCTATTCAGCTACTATCAGACTACACTAAACAAATCTAAACAACAAAAATAAAGAACTAAAAACAGATCAAAATTTAACTCAAAACAGCAGAATTCACATGGTTCAACAAAAAGCAGTTTGATTATTTTTTTTTTCTTTTAGGGAACAAAAATACTCCCTTGAGTGCTAATCAGTCTAGCACTCAGATGTCCTCATCATCATCATCATCCCTCCTTGGTCCTGGAGGCGCCCATGATGTCAGTAGGTCCGTGGGGAACTCAGGAAAGATGCAGCCCAATTGGTCAGCAACATCTTTATCCCTTGCCTGCGCATATGTGGCCCATTGCGCCATCTTCTTTTGCAGGTCCATCAGGCAGGCCATCGATAGAGACTGAGCAGCAGCCAGGCCATCTAGCTCGAACTCCATGTTCCCCTTTCTGCGCATCCTCAGGCCTGTAGGCAGCTCCAGGTGCCCCGTGTAGGCCAGCTGCCTTTCCATCCTCTCGATTGGAACCCCTGCACGTAAGCAAAGCTTAGTGATTGTATTAGGAAAGAAAAGTGGACCCTTACCCTTTTTGGCGCAGTCAGCGATTGAGGCTGCAATGACCTCGCCAACGTTGATTGTGAGGCTCCTCATGATCGCATAGACCAGCAGCGATCTGCCTTGGTTGATGGTGGTCTCGTGGGTCACTGGGGACAGCCTCCTCCGTACGAAGGAGAACCAGACGGCTGCCTTAGCTGTGAGGGCAGCACTCATCAGAGTGTGCTTCCCATTGCGCGAAATCGTCCACGCTGCCTCAGGTTGGCCAATGATCCGAATTGCTTCCTCCAGGACAGCCTCTGTTGGCGCATCAATGATCCTTGCATAATCCGTGTGTTTTTGCCCCTTGAGGCCATAGGCTTCATTGATTGCCTTCGCTGAGAAATCCACCTCAATTCCTCTGACCACAGATAGGCCATCCTCAGGGTTCATCAAGTTGGCGTAGAAATCATACACCATGCTGGAGTAGGCGGGGACGGGTGGTCTGCACAGCTCCTCCCAGCCGTGATTGGTGATCCCTGCGCCCAAGAATTGCGGCAGGTCTGCTAGCGCGTCAAGGAACCCTTTCTCATGCAGCAGGTCCCTCTTCCTTAACTCAGTGCCTCTGGACTCAGCATCAGAGGACACATACCTCACTGTTTGAGGCTCATCTTCGGGGTACAGCTTGGCCTTCCCCTTATCTTTTGCTTTGGCTGATTCAGCAGCCTCGATCTTGAGCTTCTTTGGAGAGGGCTCACCACTAACCTTCTTTGATGAAGGCTCACCCCTGACTTTCTTTTTCTTGGACTTCTTCGAAGCTTTTGGCCGTTTGGCCTTGACAACCTTGGTGGCTCTCTTTCTCAATCTCGCCTTGGTTGTGATCTGTTGGAGGCAATCCCCCAACGTCTCATCCATCGAATCATCCCCTTGCGCTGGGCTCTCGGGGCTGACTTCCCTCAAAGGAGAGAAGACCTCTTCTTCCTCAGCTGCTTCATCGTCCCTCGCCGATTCTTGATCCTCTTCATCTGGAATTTCAGCTTCAGGCGTCTGGGAGATGGGTGATGCTTCAGGGCTCTGCGGCGGTGGAGAGTGTTCAGAGCTCTGTGGCGACGGAGATGGTTCAGGGCTTCGTGCTGGTGGAGATGGCGAATGGCTTTGTCTGGCCGTCTCGTAGGATGGACGGCCACTTTCTTGACTCTCCACAGTGGGAGTCTTCTTCTTGATCGTTGCATCGTCAACGGCCATACTCCACTTCCTCTTCTTGGGCGTTCCTGCTGGTTCAGATGGTCCAGCAGGGATCTCCGTTACCACCTTCCACTTCTTCTTGCGGACAGGAAGCTTGGGAAGGCGTTCGGTTCGCGCGGCTTCAGCATCCGCCAAGGCAAGGAGTGCCTCTCTCGCAGCTATCTCAGCGTCGGCGGCCTTCTTCTTGGATGCAGATCTCTCAGCTCTCGTTAGCACCATGGTGGAATCGTAAGAATCTGGAAAGAGGGATTGCAGAGGAAGAAGGAGAGAGTTTCCTTGAAGTTCAGTGAATAGGGGAAGCGTATGGGCCAACGCAATTCCAACGGCTATTTGTAATGATGAAAATCCCAACGGCTATTTCTGTTGCGGATTCAGCAAATCTTTCGCAATTAAATGGCCGTTGGAGATTTCTTCGTTTCAAATGCCAATATTTCCTCAACGTAATCTTCGATTTGGCCCAATATCTTCCCCGATTTTTTATCCTGGTTTCATCTCCTTGATTCCCTCTATCGATCCCCTATTAAAAGAAATAAAATAAACATCAAATTCGTAATTAAAATCACACAAAAATATACACAAATTGTAACCGAAAGAATATCAAAAAATAAACTAAGGCATAGCCTCGCATGGACGAGCACAGTGATCACTCGTCCTCTCTCGCTCTTATTTTCACGTTTCAGTCAAGAGGAAGGCCGAGAGAGTCTTCACATCTCCTTCCTCATAATAATGCTTCAATCGTGCACCATTAACCATGAACGGTTGCCCTTGCTGCAGGTTCCTAATCTCGATTGCACCATGAACAAACACGTTAGTTATCACAAAAGGACCTGACCATCTGGACTTAAGTTTGCCTGGAAATAATCTCAACCTTGAGTTAAATTATAAGACAAGCTGACCCTTCTTAAAGTCCTTAATCCTAAGTCTACTATCATGCCAAATCTTAGTCTTTTCCTTATACATTTTAGCATTTTCGTAGGACATATGTCTAAGCTCATCAAGCTCATGTAATTGCAGAGACCGCAATGTTCCCGCATCGGTCACGCAATAATTCAGTTCTTTCAAGGCCCAAAACGCTTTAATTTCCAATTCGAATGGTAAGTGACATGCTTTGCCATACACAAGTCTATAAGGAGACATACCTAGGGGTGTCTTATATGCAGTCCTATATGCCCAAAGTGCATCCTCGAGTTTAAACGACCAATCTTTTCTATTGGGTTTGACCACTTTTTCGAGTATGTTTTTAATCTCCCTATTGGATATTTCAGCCTGGCCATTCGAATGTGGGTGATAAGGGGTGGCTACTCTATGTCTAACATTGTATTTAGCCAACACTTTTTCCATAGCTTTATTAATAAAGTGTGTCCCTTCATCACTAATTATAGCACGAGGTGTACCAAACCTAGTAAAGATATGCCTATTAAGGAACTTAATGACTGTTTTGGCATCATTGTTTGGACATGCTATGGCCTCTACCCACTTAGACACATAGTCTACAGCTACAAGTATGTAAAGGTTACCTGATGATGGGGGAAATGGTCCCATGAAGTCAATGCCCCACACATCAAAGAGCTCCAACTCTAGGATGTAAGTGAGAGGCATTTCATCCTTTCGACTAAGGTTACCTGTTCTCTGGCATTCATCATAGCTGTGTGCGTATTCGTGGGCATCCTTGAAGATCGTGGGCCAATAGTAGCCACTCTGGAACACCTTTGCAGCTGTCCTTTGGCCACCAAAATGTCCACCATAGGGGGCTGTATGGCAGTGCTGCAGCACAGACTTTGCCTCAGCAGCTGACACACACTTCCTCAGCAAACCATTTGCACATGTCTTGTAGAGTGTAGAATCATCCCATATGAACTTCCTAGCTTCATGCAGAAACCTCTTCTTTTCTTGTCCTCCCTTGAAAGTTGGTAGTACCTGCGATGCAAGGAAGTTAGCAATGTCAGCAAACCAAGGTTCCTCATCGTTATCACGATGTGCTAATACAAAGACATGTTCATCGATAAAGGCATCAGAAATTGCGGTTTCCGCAATGTTATCGCAATTATGTTGCAATCTGGAAAGATGATCCGCAACCACATTTTCACATCATTTCTTATCTCTAATGTCCAGATCAAACTCTTGCAGCAGCAATACCCATCTAATCAACCTAGGCTTAGCATCAGCCTTCCTCATAAGGTACTTTAGTGCAGAGTGATCTGTATACACGATTGTTCTAGTGCCTACAATGTAATTCCTAAACTTCTCAGAGGCAAACACTACAGCTAGCATCTCCTTCTTAGTGGTTGTGTAATTACATTGTGCCTCATTAAGTGTCTTACTAGCATAGTATACAGGGTGTGTTAGTTTGTCAATCTTTTGTCCTAGCATAACCTCTACAGCATAGTCACTTGCATCACATAACATCTCAAAGGGGAGGTCCCAATTTGGTCCTACTATAATAGGTGCTTTGACTAGTGCTTCCTTAAGGGTTTTCCAGGCTAGTAAACATTCTCTAGAGAAGATGAATGGCTTATTCAGCTCTAGAAGCTCACACAAGGGCTTGGAGATCTTTGAAAAGTTCTTAATGAACCTTCTATAGAAGCCTGCGTGACCTAAGAAACTTCTAATGGCTTTCACATTCTGAGGCTCCACTAACTTCTCTATTATTTCAATTTTGGCCCTATCGACCTCTACTCCTGCTCTAGACACTCTATGGCCTAGGACTATCCATTCTTCCACCATGAAGTGACACTTCTCCCAATTAAGGACTAGGTTGGTCTCCTCACACCTAGCCAGGACTTGTCCTAAGTTCTCTAAACAGTTTGTAAATGAATCACCAAAGACTGAGAAGTCATCCATAAATATCTCTATCATGGATTCATCTAAGTCAGAGAAGATTGCCAACATGCACCTTTGGAACGTTGCTGGTGCATTGCATAAGCCAAAAGGCATTCTGCGAAAGGCAAAGGTTCCAAAAGGGCAAGTGAAGGTGGTCTTCTCCTGGTCCTTAGGGTCTATAGTGATTTGGTTATATCCAGAATAACCGTCTAGAAAGCAGTAATAAGCTCTACCAGCTATCCTGTCTAACATCTGATCTATGAATGGTAGAGGGAAGTGATCTTTTTTTGTTTCCTTATTCAATTTCCTATAATCCATGCAAACTCTCCATCCTGTAATAGTTCTAGTTGGAATCAGTTCATTGCTCTCATTCACTACTACAGTCGTCCCCCCCTTCTTAGGTACACATTGTATAGGACTCACCCACTGACTACTAGCTATAGGGAAGATTACACCTGCATCTAACCACTTTATAATCTCTTTCTTAACTACCTCTTTCATAGAGGGGTTCAGCCTACGTTGGTGATCTACTCGGGGTGTATGCTCTTCCTCTAATATTATCTTATGCATGCAGTAAGAGGGGCTAATGCCTCTAATGTCAGTAATAGTCCATGCAATAGCCTTTTTATGCTGCCTAAGTAATAATATCAGCTCAACCTCATGCTTCTCACTCAATTTAGATGAAATAATCACAGGCAGAGTATCATTACTTCCTAAATATGCATACTTAAGATGTTCAGGCAGTGGTTTTAATTCTAAGATAGGTGGATGCTCAATGGATGGTTTTAATGGATTCATGGATCTTTCAGTTAAATCAGTAGTCATACAAACATGCTGAGGATTATTTACAGGTATGTCCATTATCTCAGAAACATTCAAATCAGTTAAATCTAATTGTACATAATCATTGGCATGCTTAGTTAATAACTCATGCTCAAGCTGTTCTTCCATCAGTGAATCTACTATGTCCATGCTAGCACAAGATTCAGAGTCAGAAGGATACCTCAGTGCTTTATAAACACTAAATTTAACCTCCTCATCATGAACCCTCATGGTGAGCTCACCTTTCTGGACATCAATCAGGGCCCTACCTGTGGCTAGAAATGGTCTGCCTAATAGGATGGGGACCTCCTTGTCTGCTTCATAATCTAGGATGATGAAATCTGCAAGGAAAATAAACTTGTCAACCTTTACAAGAATATCCTCAATCTTACCCTCAGGGTATGCTATGGATCTGTCTGCAAGTTGTAAGGTGACAGTGGTGGGACGTGCTTCTCCTATTCCTAGCTGGCGGAATAGTGATAGGGGCATGAGGTTTATGCTGGCTCCCAGGTCACAAACAGCTCTGCCCACGTGCTTGCCTCCTAGCTCTACTAGTAGGGTGAAGGAACCAGGATCCTTCTCCTTCTTGGGTAGCTTGTTCTGGAGTATAGCACTGCACTCCTCAGTGAGATTCACTGTTTCAAATTCACCAATGATTTTCTTGTTAGTGATTATATCCTTTAAAAACTTAACATAAGAGGGCATAGAATGTAAAACTTCTACAAAAGGGATATTCACATGCACTTGTTTAAGAATTTCTAAAAATTTGTTAAAGTGCACTTCCTGTTCTTGTTTTTTCTTTAGCCTTCGAGGAAATGGAGGTGGTGGTACATATGCAGGCACTTCAGGTCGCCTCAGGATAGGTGGAGGCCTTGGAATTTCTTCTATCTCCTCTATGATTGGCTCCAGCCTTGCTCCTAATGTGCTTGGTGATGGTTGACCTTGGTTTGGCAGAGATTCCAGTGGAGCATTAGACTCTTTGTTCTCTACTCTCTTTGGGGTTTCTTTCATGTTGCTCACCAATGGTCTACCACTTCTAAGTTCAATTGCTTGAACTTGTTCTTTTCCATCTCTCCTTGGCACCTCAGTGTCAGCAGGAAGTCTACCTTGGGGCCTACTTTTGAGTTCATTGGCTAGTTGCCCTATTTGGTTCTCTAGACTCCTAAGGGTAGCTTGCTGGCTTTGTAGGGTAGCTTGCTGGCTTTGTAGAGTAGCATCATTCTTGGCGATGTACTCTTTGAGTAGATTTTCTACAGATGACCCTGTTAAGTCTCTGAAAGTGACTTATTTAGGACCCATTTAGCTTAAGAAGATGTACACTTTTAGGTATTTTTGATAGCATTTAGCCTAAACCTATGCTTAAATATGAGAATGAGAAGAAGGTAGCTAAATTAGGACTTATGCACAATAGGAAAGAAAAGGGTTGAAAACCGAAGGAAAAGAATGAAAAAAACTGCATTGCGACAGCATTGCGAAAACATTGCTGAAGCCGCAATTATTCAAGTGAAAACCGTAAGTTGACTGATCCTTTTCTGTTAATTTCCGTAATTTCAGGGATTCGTTCTTTCTCCTGCATCCATTCTGATATATGACGTTGAAGATTGATGGTTCTCCTTGGCCCAAACGCACCTGCAAACTACTATAAAAGGGGGTCAAAGTCGGAGGTTCAGTCATCATCCGAAAGCGTAGAGTCTTCTCGCAGTCCATCTTTTCGCCCTGTTTTCCTTTGCCGTCTGTTGGAGTGAGAGTCTCAGCTGTTGGAATCGATAATCTGATAGGAAGGAGAGGAGATTCTTCTTCTCTCTCGATTGGATTCATCCAAGCAAGGCTGACCTTTCATCCCCTTCATTCGAAGCGACTGCAACGAGGCTTTCAAGCACCATTTACTGCTTTTTGTCTTTCTTTTCTAATTTCCAGCTTTGGTCAGTTGTTGTTTCTAGTTTAGTGTTCTATCTACTGCATTTCGTCGCTGTCTGTCTTTGAAGTATTTCCTTTAAGTTTTCCTTTGTTCGTTCAAACATTCAAAGTAATCAAAGTACAAGTCTTCATTTCACAGTTTCCATCTTCTGCTGCTACGGTTTTATCTTACTGTTTTGAGTACATTTCCCTTCTAAGCATGTCTGTTTTATCTTATACTTTTGTTCTCTATATATCCATGAGTAGCTAAGTCACTTAGGGGCATGCTAATGACAGAACTATAGGCTAAAAAACGTGAACCAAGCATGTAGGATAGCTTTCAAAGCATTGATTGTATGTAAGCTTCATCCCACGGGCAATTTCGATTGGCCATCCATTTTGTCCAAAGAACTCCTAACCTCTGGAAGGAGTAAGAGTTCAGAGTCGTATAATCATGCTAGCCTTTCATGGTAACCAGGAAACGGCCTAGGAATAGGCGTTTCCCTAGTACAAACTAAAACACTTCTGTTTTAACAAGATGCTTAAGACCTTACTTTGAGTCGAGTAAACTAAAGAATCTAATGCATGGAATCGGACGATACATGAGATAGAGTGAGTTTGATGCATAGAGAGTAGATCCAGTGCTTGAGAATCGTATAAAAATGCCTATAGGATAGTCATTAGTAGCCCTTAATTCACCCATTTACACACTTTCGCTGTTATTCAATTGCGGTAAAATTGCGGTGTCCGCAATTCTGCTAAGTTATCATTCTGTTTAGCTGTTTCCTTCTTCGTTTATTAATTCCATCTCTTGTCTTTTGAGTCTAATTTCAACTTGCATTTGTTTATGTTGCATTCCTTTACACATTCAGCAAAAATTAGATAATTAAAAACCAATTTTACCCCATCAAATCCACCCCTTCTTTCTTAACAAATACACTTCATGAATAGCTAAAAATGAGTCTCTGTGGAAAAAACGAATGAAATATACTTACTACTTGCTGTGAGACCATGTATGCTTGCATGTTCTGAGTGCTCTCTCTACCTTCTTGCTTATTTATCTTTAACACATTGAGCACGCAACAAGTTTTTGGCGCCGCTGCCGGGGACTTATTTTAAGTGAAAACGAAGTTTGTTAAGTCTGAAACACCAAGTTATTTTCCATTGAATTTGATCCATCTTCATTTCTTCTACAGGTACCATTTAGGGTAGTTTATGAATGAGACTCCAAGTAGTGATCTAGAGTTCAACCCTGAGCCTGAGAGATTATTTAAAGCTAGAAACAGAGCCAAGAAACGTCTCTTTAAACAACCCCTTTTACCTCAAATAATTGCTGAAACCGCAGAGTCTCCGCAATCTACTCAAGAAGAAATGGCTGGAATAGATCAAAACCTGGTGCCTGTCACTCGCAATCCCATTGAAATAGCGAATGACAAGGATAGCGCCATCCTTTCGTACCTAGTACCTATGCCTGGGGAGCTGAATCCCAGCATAATCCGTCCTGAAATCACTGCCAACTCATTCGAGTTAAAACCAGTGATGTTCCAAATGTTGTCCACTGTGGGACAATTCTTTGGAATAGAAAATGAGGACCCCCATAACCACCTTAGGAACTTCCTAGGAGTCAGTGATACCTTCCTCATTCCTGGAGTTTCCCAAGAAGCCCTGAGGCTATATCTTTTCCCTTACTCTTTGAGGGACAAAGCCAAGACGTGGTTAAATTCATTACCCTCAGGATCTGTCCTCAATTGGACAGACTTAGCAGAAAAATTCCTAGTCAAATATTTCCCACCAGATAGGAATTCGACCTTTCGTGATGATATCATCAAATTCAAACAAGCTCCGAGTGAGTCTCTTCACGAAGCTTGGACAAGATTCAAAGACCTTCTCATTAAATGTCCACACCATGGCATTCCATGGTGTATCCAAATAGAAGTCTTCTTTAAAGGATGCAACCCCAGCACCAGACAAGTTCTAAACTCATCTGCTGGAGGTTCCATGTTGTCCAAGAGTTACAACGAAGCTTATGAGATCTTGGAGAAGATCTCAACATCTCACTGTAGGTGGTCAGATGATCCAGTAGAGCCAACTAGAGCTCAAGACAAGGATGCTCTAAGCGCCATGAGCACCCAAATAAACGCCCTGACCAACTTAGTTAAGCAAATGGCTCAGGCCAATCTCCAAACCAGTGCCAATACCGCCACAGCCATGTCAATGGGCACCCAACCAAGTCAAGGCGAGGCACTTATCTGTGGATTCTGTGGGGAAGGTGTTAAGTCTCTGAAAGTGACTTATTTAGGACCCATTTAGCTTAAGAAGATGTGCACTTTTAGGTGTTTTTGATAGCATTTAGCCTAGACCTATGCTTAAATATGAGAATAAGAAGAAGGTAGCTAAATTAAGACTTATGCACAATAGGAAAGAAAAGGGTTCAAAACCGAAGGAAAGGAATGAAAAAAAACTGCATTGCGACAGCATTGCGAAAACATTGCTGAGGCCGCAATTATTCAAGTGAAAACCGTAAGTTGACTGATCTTTTTCTGTTAATTTCCGTAATTTCAGGGATTCGTTCTTTCTCCTCCATCCATTCTGATATATGACGTTGAAGATTGATGGTTCTCCTTGGCCCAAACGCACCTGCAAACTACTATAAAAGGGGGCCAAAGTCGGAGGTTCAGTCATCATCCGAAAGCGTAGAAGCCTTCTCACAGTCCACTTTTTCTCCCTGTTTTCCTTTGCCGTCTGTTGGAGTGAGAGTCTCAGCTGTTGGAATCGATAATCTGATAGGAAGGAGAGGAGATTCTTCTTCTCTCTCGATTGGATTCATCCAAGCAAGGCTGACCTTTCATCCCCTTCATTCGAGGCGACTGCAACGAAGCTTTCAAGCGCCAATTTACTGTTTTCTGTCGTTCTTCTTCTAATTTCTCGCTTTGATCAGCTGTTGTTTCTAGTTTAGTATTTTAGTTACTGCATTTCGTTGTTGTCTGTCTTTGAATTACTGCCTTTAAGTTTACCTTTGTTCGTTCAAACATTCAAAGTAATCAAGTCGCAAGTTTCATTTCACAGTTTCCATCTTCTGCTGCTACGGTTTTCTCTTACTGTTTTGAGTTCATTTCCCTTCTAAGCATGTCCGTTTTATCTTGTATTTCTGTTCTCCATATATCCATGAGTAGCTAAGTCACTTAGGGGCATGCTAATGACAGAACTATAGGCTTAAAAACGTGAACCAAGTATGTAGGATAGCTCTCGAACCATTGATTGTATGTAAGCTTCATCCCACGGGCAATTTCGATTGGCCATCCATTTTGTCCAAAGAACTCCTAACCTCTGGAAGGAGTAAGAGTTCAGAGTCATATAATCATGCTAGCCTTTCATGGTAACCAGGAAACGGCCTAGGAATAGGCGTTTCCCTAGTACAAACTAAACACTTCTGTTTTAACAAGATGATTAAGACCTTACTTCGAAGTCGAGTAAACTTAGGAATCTAATGCATGGAATCGGACGATACATGAGATAGAGTGAGTTTGATGCATAGAGAGTAGATCCAGTGCTTGAGAATCGTATAATAATGCCTATAGGATAGTCATTAGTAGCCCTTAACTCACCCATTTACACACTTTCGCTGCTGTTTAATTGCGGAAACATTGCGGTCCCCGCAATTCTGCTAAATTTTCATTCTGTTTAGCTGTTTTCTTCTTCGTTTATCAATTCCATCTCTTGTCCTTTGAGTCTAATTTCAACTTGCATTTGTTTATGTTATATTCCTTTACACATTCAGCAAAAATTAGATAATTAAAAACCAATTTTACCCCATCAAATCCACCCCATCTTTCTTAACAAATACACTTCGCGAATAGCTAAACATAAGTCTCTGTGGAAAAAACGAATGAAATATACTTACTACTTGCTGTGAGACCATGTATGCTTGCATGTTCTGAGTGCTCTCTCTACTTTCTTGCTTATTTATCTTTACACATTGAGCACGCAACAGAAGGGCACCCATACGAATACTGCCCTGGGAATCCATCCTCAGTCTGCTATGTTGGGAGCCAGCAGCAGCCTAGGAATAACCCCTACTCCAACACCTATAACCCTGGTTGGAGAAACCACCCAAACCTGTCATGGGGTGGCCAACAAAACACTAACCAAAATCCTAACCAACCTAGACCGAGTGGTACACCTGGTTTCACTCCCCAACATAACCAGTCAATGTACCAAAAACCATACAATCAACCTGTAGGATCTTCTGTAGAAAACTTACTCAAGGAATACATAGCTAAGAATGATGCTACGCTTCAAAGCCAGCAAGCTACTCTTAGGAGCCTAGAAAACCAAATAGGCCAATTAGCCAATGAACTTAAGAGTAGGCCCCAAGGTAGACTCCCTGCTGACACCGAGGTACCAAGGAGAGATGGCAAAGAACAAGTTCAAGCAATTGAACTTAGGAGTGGAAGACCATTGGTGAGCAACACAAAGGACATACCAAAGAGAGTAGAGAACACTGAGTCTAGTGCTCCACTGGAGTCTCTGCCAAACCAAGGTCCACCACCAACTAGCACATCAGGAGCCAGGCTAGAGCCAATTATTGAGGAGGTAGAAGAAATTCCAAGGCCTCCACCTATCCTAAGGCGCCCTGACGTGCCTGCTTATGTGCCACCACCTCCATACCCTCGAAGGCTTAAGAAGAAGCAGGAACAGGAAGTTCATTTTAATAAATTCTTAGAAATTCTTAAGCAAGTGCATGTTAACATTCCTTTTGTAGAAGTTTTGCAGTCTATGCCTTCTTATGTAAAGTTTTTGAAAGATATCATTACTAACAAAAAAATAATTGGTGAGTTTGAAACAGTAAACCTCACTGAGGAGTGCAGTGCCATCCTCCAGAACAAGCTGCCTAAAAAGGAGAAGGATCCTGGTTCCTTCACCTTACCTGTAGAACTTGGAGGCAAGCACGTGGGCAGAGCGCTTTGTGACCTGGGCACCAGCATAAATCTCATGCCCCTGTCCCTATTCCGCCAGTTGGGAATAGGGGAAGCACGTCCAACCACTGTCACTTTACAACTAGCAGACAGATCCATCGCATACCCTGAAGGTAAGATTGAGGATATTCTAGTGAAAGTTGACAAATTTATTTTCCTTGCAGATTTCATTGTCCTGGACTATGAGGCAGACAAGGAGGTCCCCATCCTGCTAGGTAGACCATTTCTAGCCACAGGTAGGGCACTTATAGACGTCCAAAAAGGTGAGCTTACTATGAGGGTTCATGATGAAGAGGTGAAGTTTAGTGTATATAAAGCTTTAAGGTACCCCTCTGACCTTGAATCCTGTGCTAGCATGGACGTAGTAGACTCCTTGATGGAGGAACAATTGGAGCATGTACCATGCTGGAGGTTCCATGTTGTCCAAGAGTTACAACGAAGCCTATGAGATCTTGGAGAAGATCTCAGCATCTCACTGTAGGTGGTCAGATGATCCAGTTGAGCCAACTAGGGCTCAAGACAAGGATGCTCTAAGTGCAATGAGCACCCAAATAAACGCCCTGACCAACCTAGTTAAGCAAATGGCTCAGGCCAATCTCCAAACCAGTGCCAATACCGCCACAGCCATGTCAATGGGCACCCAACCAAGTCAAGGCGAGGCACTTGTCTGTGGATTCTGTGGGGAAGGGCACCCATATGAATACTGCCCTGGGAATCCATCCTCAGTCTGCTACATTGAAAGCCAGCAGCAGCCTAGGAATAACCCCTACTCCAACACCTATAACCCTGGTTGGAGAAACCACCCTAACCTGTCATGGGGTGGCCAACAAAACACTAACCAAAATTCTAACCAACCAAGGCCGAGTGGAACACCTGGTTTCACTCCTCAACATAACCAGTCAATGTACCAAAAACCATACAATCAACCTGTAGGATCTTCTGTAGAAAACCTACTCAAGGAATACATCGCTAAGAATGATGCTACGCTTCAAAGCCAGCAAGCTACTCTTAGGAGCCTAGAAAACCAAATAGGCCAATTAGCCAATGAACTTAAGAGTAGGCCCCAAGGTAGACTCCCTGCTGACACCGAGGTACCAAGGAGAGATGGTAAAGAACAAGTTCAAGCAATTGAACTTAGGAGTGGAAGACCACTGGTGAGCAACACAAAAGACATACCAAAGAGAGTAGAGAACACTGAGTCTAGTGCTCCACTGGAGTCTCTGCCAAACCAAGGTCCACCACCAACTAACACATCAGGAGTCAGGCTAGAACCAATTATTGAGGAGGTGGAAGAAATTCCAAGGCCTCCACCTATCCTAAAGCGCCCTGACATACCTGCATATGTGCCACCACCTCCATACCCTCGAAGGCTTAAGAAGAAGCAGGAACAGGAAGTTCATTTTAATAAATTCTTAGAAATTCTTAAGCAAGTGCATGTTAACATTCCTTTTGTAGAAGTTTTACAGTCTATGCCTTCTTATGTAAAGTTTTTGAAGGACATCATTACTAACAAAAAAATAATTGGTGAGTTTGAAACAGTAAACCTCACCGAGGAGTGCAGTGCCATCCTCCAGAATAAGCTGCCCAAGAAGGAGAAGGATCCTGGTTCCTTCACCTTCCCTGTAGAACTTGGAGGCAAGCACGTGGGCAGAGCGCTTTGTGACCTGGGCGCCAACATAAATCTCATGCCCCTGTCCCTATTCCGCCAGTTGGGAATAGGAGAAGCACGTCCGACCACTGTCACTTTACAACTAGCAGACAGATCCATCGCATACCCTGAAGGTAAGATTGAGGATATTCTAGTTAAAGTTGACAAATTTATTTTCCTTGCAGATTTCATTGTCCTGGACTATGAGGCAGACAAGGAGGTCCCCATCCTGCTAGGCAGACCATTTCTAGCCACAGGTAGGGCACTTATAGACGTCCAAAAAGGTGAGCTCACTATGAGGGTTCATGATGAAGAGGTGAAGTTTAGCGTATATAAAGCTTTAAGGTACCCCTCTGACCTTGAATCCTGTGCTAGCATGGACGTAGTAGACTCCTTGATGGAGGAACAATTAGAGCATGTACTATTAACCAAGCATGCTAAAGAATATGTACAATTAGATATAGCTGACTTGAATGTATCTGACATAATGGATATGCCTGTAGATAAACCACAACATGTATGTATGAATATAGATTTAACTGATAGATCTGTGAATCCTTTAAAGCCCTCCATTGAGCATCCACCTGTTTTAGAACTGAAACCACTACCTACTCACCTCAAGTATGCATATCTAGGAAGTAATGAAACTCTGCCTGTTATCATTTCTTCTAAATTAAGTGAAAAGCATGAGGTTGAACTGATTTTACTGCTTAAGCAACATAGGAAGGCTATAGCATGGACTATTGCTGATATTCGAGGCATTAGCCCTTCTTATTGCATGCACAAAATTATACTAGAGGAAGAGCACACACCTAGGGTAGATCACCAGCGTAGGCTAAACCCCTCTATGAAAGAGGTAGTAAAGAAGGAAATAATAAAATGGTTAGATGCAGGAGTGATCTTCCCAATAGCTAGTAGCCAGTGGGTGAGCCCCATCCAATGTGTACCTAAAAAGGGGGGAATAACTGTGGTAGTCAATGAGAACAACGAACTGATTCCAACAAGGACTGTCACAGGGTGGAGAGTGTGTATGGATTACAGAAAATTAAATAAAGAAACCAAAAAAGACCATTTTCCTCTTCCATTCATTGACCAGATGTTAGACAGAATAGCTGGTAGAGCCTACTATTGTTTTTTAGATGGCTATTCAGGCTATAATCAAATAACTATAGACCCTAAGGATCAAGAGAAGACCACCTTCACTTGCCCTTTTGGAACGTTTGCCTTTCGCAGAATGCCTTTTGGCTTATGCAATGCACCGGCAACTTTCCAAAGGTGCATGATGGCAATCTTCTCTGAGTTGGATGAGTCCATGATAGAAATATTCATGGATGACTTCTCAGTCTTTGGGGACTCATTTTCAAACTGTCTAGAAAACCTAGGACAAGTCCTGGCTAGGTGTGAGGAGACCAACCTAGTCTTAAATTGGGAAAAATGCCATTTTATGGTGGATGAGGGGATTGTCTTAGGACATAGAGTGTCGAGGGCAGGAGTCGAAGTTGACCGAGCCAAAATTGAGATCATAGAGAAGTTGGTGGAGCCTCAGAATGTCAAGGCCATTAGAAGTTTCTTAGGGCATGCTGGCTTCTACAGAAGGTTCATTAAGGACTTTTCTAAGATAGCCAAGCCTCTGTGTGAGCTTCTAGAATTAAATAGGCCATTCATCTTCTCTAAGGAATGTGTAGAAGCTTGGACCACCCTTAAGAAAGCACTAGTCACAGCCCCTATCATAGTAGGACCAAATTGGGATCTTCCCTTTGAAATGTTATGTGATGCCAGTGACTATGCTGTAGGAGTGATGTTAGGTCAGAAGATTAACAAGCTAACACACCCTGTCTATTATGCTAGTAAGACCTTGAATGAGGCTCAATGTAATTATACCACTACTGAAAAAGAGATGCTTGCTGTAGTGTTTGCTTGTGAGAAATTCAGAAACTATATTGTAGGCACTAGGACAGTTGTATATACTGACCATTCTGCCTTGAAATATCTTATGAGGAAGGCTGATGCCAAGCCTAGGTTGATTAGATGGGTGTTATTGCTGCAGGAATTTGATTTGGACATTCGGGACAAGAAAGGATGTGAAAACGTGGTTGCAGATCACCTGTCTCGATTGCAGCACAATTGCGACAAAATTGCGGACCCCGCAATTTCTGATGCTTTTATTGATGAACATGTCTTTGCTTTGACTCATCGTGATAACGATGAGGAACCTTGGTTTGCTGACATTGCTAACTTCCGTGCATCACAGGTATTACCAGTGTTCAAGGGAGGACAAGAGAAGAAGAGGTTCCTTCATGAAGCAAGGAAATTCATCTGGGACGACCCCACACTTTACAGAACCTGTGCTGATGGCTTGCTAAGGAAGTGTGTTTCAGCTGCTGAAGCGAAGTCTGTGCTGCAGCACTGTCACACATCTCCTTATGGTGGACACTTTGGTGGCCAAAGAACAGCTGCAAAGGTATTTCAGAGTGGCTATTATTGGCCAACGATCTTCAAAGATGCCCACAACTATGCCCACAGCTGTGATGAATGCCAAAGAACAGGTAACCTCAGTCGAAAGGATGAGATGCCCCTCACCTACATCTTAGAGTTAGAGCTCTTTGATGTATGGGGCATTGACTTCATGGGGCCATTTCCCCCATCATCAGGTAACCTCTACATATTAGTGGCAGTGGATTATGTGTCCAAGTGGGTAGAGGCCAAAGCATGTCCTAATAATGATGCTAAAACAGTCACCAACTTCTTGCATAGGCACATTTTTACTAGATTTGGGACACCTCGTGCTATCATTAGTGATGAGGGGTCACATTTCATTAACAAGGCTATGGAAAAAGTATTGGCTAAATATAACATTAGGCATAGAGTAGCCACTCCCTATCACCCACACTCAAATGGCCAAGCTGAAATCTCAAATAGGGAAATTAAGAACATCCTAGAAAAAGTAGTCAAACCTAATAGGAAAGACTGGTCCTTCAAGCTTGAGGATGCACTTTGGGCTTATAGGACAGCATATAAGACACCTCTAGGAATGTCTCCTTATAGGCTGGTATATGGCAAGGCTTGTCACTTACCACTTGAGTTAGAAAACAAAGCATTTTGGGCCATGAAGGAATTAAATTTTTGTGTAAAAGATGCGGGGACACTGAGGTCTTTGCAATTACATGAGCTTGATGAGCTTAGGCATATGGCCTATGAAAATGCTAAGATGTACAAGGAAAAAACCAAGATTTGGCACGATAGTAGACTTAGAGTTAAGGACTTTAAGAAGGGTCAACTTGTATTGTTGTTTAACTCACGGTTGAAACTATTTCCAGGGAAACTTAAGTCTAGATGGTCGGGTCCATTTGTCATTACTAATGTGTTTGCTCATGGTGCCATAGAGATAAAAAACTTGCAGCAAGGCCAACCATTTATGGTCAATGGGGCGAGGTTGAAGCATTACTATGAGGAAGGAGATGTGAAGACTCTCTCGGCCTTCCTCTTGACTGAAGCGTGACAATGAGAACGAGAGAGGACGAGTGGTTACTGTGCTCGTCAACATAAGGCTCATGCCTTAGTTTATTTTTTGCGATTTTCCGGTTGTCATTTGTGTGTTTTGTTGTGTGATTTTAATTACGTATTTGATATTGTTTTTATTTCTTTTTGTAGGGAATCGAAAGAGGGAATCAAGGAGAGTAATCCCAGATTTAAAAATCAAAAAACGATCGAGCCAAATAAAAGATACGGACGAGCAAAGTTTGAGATTTTGATGAAAAAATATCCCTAGAATTGCGCTGGAATTGCAGGATCCGCAAAATAGAGCCGTTGGGATTTAGCCGTTGCCTTTATATCCGTTAGAAGGCGCTCGATCGATACGATTCTCTCATTCTCTGATTTCCAAGAAACCTGAGATTCTCTTCATCTTTGATCCTTCTCTCCAGACCTCCAAGATTCGACAATGGTATCCACAAGGGCTGAAAGATCCGCAGCCAAGAAGAAGGCCGATGATGCAGCTGAAGCGGCTGCGAGGGAAGCACTGCTTACCCTTGCAGATGATGGTGCTGTTCGCACCGGCCCTCTTTCCAAGCTTCCGGTTCGTAGGAAGAAGTGGAGGGTCGTCACTGAGATCCCTGCTGGCCCTTCTGAACCAGCAGGTACGCCCAAGAAGCGCCAGTGGAGTGTCGAGATGGCCGCCGAACCAAGCAGAGCAAAGACTCCCTCTGTGGAGAGTCAAGAATCAGATCGTGCGTCCCACGAGTCGACCAAGAGGGGTTCGTCGCCATCTGCATCACCTGCGCACAGCCCTTCACCATCTGAACCAGTGCACAGCCCAGAGCTATCATCATCGCCGCCTACACGGGCCACTTGGAGCTGCCTGCTAACCTGAGGCTGAGAAGGAAGGGGAATATGGAGTTTGAACTGGATAGGCTGGCTGCTGAACAGTCCCTATCCATGGCCTGCCTGATGGATATGCAGAGGAGAATGGCTCAATGGGCCACTTATGCGCAGGCGAGGGACAAGGAAGTTGCAGACCAACTGGGGTGCATCTTCCCTGACTTCCCTACAAATCTCCTGACTCCATGGGTGCCCCCACGACCACGGCAACCAGATGAGGATGAAGAAGTTTAAGTGCTGGTTTGAAGTGCACTAAAGGGAGTATTGCTGTTCCCTTAGAAAAAAAAAAACAATTTTCTTCTTTCTGCTAGGACCATGTGAATTATGCTGTTTTTGGTTCAATTTTGATCTGTTTTAGATGTTTAGTTTTATGTTTTTCCTTTTGCTTAGTATAGTCTGATGTTAGCTGACTAGGTAGGATAGTTTAGTTTTATTTTTAGGAAGCTTGAGTGACTGGAAAAAGCATGCTTAGGGGCCTTAATCAATGTTATATCTGTCCTGATCTAATTGCGAAATAATTGCGGTACCCGCAATTTTCATGACTAAAAGCATGTTTTGGACTGTCTGTTTAGCTAGGCTGTGATCTGTTTAAATTCTATCTTTTCCTGCTAACATGACTGCCTTATATAGCTTATCTAAATGCATGCTGGATGAGTGTCATAGGACACCCTTTGCTAATTTGAAATCAACCTCTAAATAGTTCAGCATGCACAGCTTTAAGCCCTTAACTGTCTGTTTTTTTTTTTTTTTTAACTACTGCTGCTGTGATACTTTCTTTTTAATGTTCTGTCTATGCCTAGGGCTTTTAGATTCGCTTTGTTTTACTTTAGACTAGATGCTTCTAGGATAAGTTTGGGGGTGTGCCACCTCAGACACTCATTGGGGACAATGAGTAGTTGAAGTTTGGGGGAGGCCACCCTAGGCCTAGGAACATTCCTCTCTCCCTTAGAAACATAAGCATTCTTCTTCTCCTTTACAAAAAAATGATGAACTGAAAAAAAAAAAAAAAAAAAAAACATGAAAATAGGGAAGAAGAATGTAGACCTAGGAGTTATAACTTTGTGGCTTAGGTGTCCTATTTAAAAAGAACTCTGATCCTCAATTAGCTAAGCACAAAGTTGTAACTTGTAGGGTTGTGTAGGGAGATGAGTGTTTATCCAATGTAGTGATGCCAGGGTTTAGGTTGTTCTTTAAAAGTACTACTGTCACCGTTAATACTAAGACTGGCATGACTCTAAGGAATCCTAGACACATTAAAAATAAAGCTAGAAGCATGTACTGAGTCTGAGGTAAAGCTAGGCAGAATTTGAAACCTTAGGGATAGTGGCATGATATGACAAAAGCAAATAGATCAGTTGTAGGGAGTTAAGAAAAACAGATAAGTGTTAGGCAGGCAAGTTCAGAAGAAGCTAGATAAGAGGGTAGTTTTAAGCTTGGAGGTGTGTCACAGGACAGCAGTGCTATAGGTAGGGATATAAGGGAGTCAGTAGGTGGTTAAAGAAGGAGAAACAGCAGCCTAGGGAAGTCCTTAGTATGCTTGAGGACAAGCAAAGCCTTAAGTTTGGGGGTGTGTTAAGTCTCTGAAAGTGACTTATTTAGGACCCATTTAGCTTAAGAAGATGTGCACTTTTAGGTGTTTTTGATAGCATTTAGCCTAGACCTATGCTTAAATATGAGAATAAGAAGAAGGTAGCTAAATTAGGACTTATGCACAATAGGAAAGAAAAGGGTTCAAAACCGAAGGAAAAGAATGAAAAAAAACTGCATTGCGACAGCATTGCGAAAACATTGCTGAGGCCGCAATTATTCAAGTGAAAACCGTAAGTTGACTGATCCTTTTCTGTTAATTTCCGTAATTTCAGGGATTCGTTCTTTCTCCTCCATCCATTCTGATATATGACGTTGAAGATTGATGGTTCTCCTTGGCCCAAACGCACCTGCAAACTACTATAAAAGGGGGCCAAAGTCGGAGGTTCAGTCATCATCCGAAAGCGTAGAAGCCTTCTCACAGTCCACTTTTTCTCCCTGTTTTCCTTTGCCGTCTGTTGGAGTGAGAGTCTCAGCTGTTGGAATCGATAATCTGATAGGAAGGAGAGGAGATTCTTCTTCTCTCTCGATTGGATTCATCCAAGCAAGGCTGACCTTTCATCCCCTTCATTCGAGGCGACTGCAACGAAGCTTTCAAGCGCCAATTTACTGTTTTCTGTCGTTCTTCTTCTAATTTCTCGCTTTGATCAGCTGTTGTTTCTAGTTTAGTATTTTAGTTACTGCATTTCGTTGTTGTCTGTCTTTGAATTACTGCCTTTAAGTTTACCTTTGTTCGTTCAAACATTCAAAGTAATCAAGTCGCAAGTTTCATTTCACAGTTTCCATCTTCTGCTGCTACGGTTTTCTCTTACTGTTTTGAGTTCATTTCCCTTCTAAGCATGTCCGTTTTATCTTGTATTTCTGTTCTCCATATATCCATGAGTAGCTAAGTCACTTAGGGGCATGCTAATGACAGAACTATAGGCTTAAAAACGTGAACCAAGTATGTAGGATAGCTCTCGAACCATTGATTGTATGTAAGCTTCATCCCACGGGCAATTTCGATTGGCCATCCATTTTGTCCAAAGAACTCCTAACCTCTGGAAGGAGTAAGAGTTCAGAGTCATATAATCATGCTAGCCTTTCATGGTAACCAGGAAACGGCCTAGGAATAGGCGTTTCCCTAGTACAAACTAAACACTTCTGTTTTAACAAGATGATTAAGACCTTACTTCGAAGTCGAGTAAACTTAGGAATCTAATGCATGGAATCGGACGATACATGAGATAGAGTGAGTTTGATGCATAGAGAGTAGATCCAGTGCTTGAGAATCGTATAATAATGCCTATAGGATAGTCATTAGTAGCCCTTAACTCACCCATTTACACACTTTCGCTGCTGTTTAATTGCGGAAACATTGCGGTCCCCGCAATTCTGCTAAATTTTCATTCTGTTTAGCTGTTTTCTTCTTCGTTTATCAATTCCATCTCTTGTCCTTTGAGTCTAATTTCAACTTGCATTTGTTTATGTTATATTCCTTTACACATTCAGCAAAAATTAGATAATTAAAAACCAATTTTACCCCATCAAATCCACCCCATCTTTCTTAACAAATACACTTCGCGAATAGCTAAACATAAGTCTCTGTGGAAAAAACGAATGAAATATACTTACTACTTGCTGTGAGACCATGTATGCTTGCATGTTCTGAGTGCTCTCTCTACTTTCTTGCTTATTTATCTTTACACATTGAGCACGCAACAGAAGGGCGCCCATACGAATACTGCCCTGGGAATCCATCCTCAGTCTGCTATGTTGGGAGCCAGCAGCAGCCTAGGAATAACCCCTACTCCAACACCTATAACCCTGGTTGGAGAAACCACCCAAACCTGTCATGGGGTGGCCAACAAAACACTAACCAAAATCCTAACCAACCTAGACCGAGTGGTACACCTGGTTTCACTCCCCAACATAACCAGTCAATGTACCAAAAACCATACAATCAACCTGTAGGATCTTCTGTAGAAAACTTACTCAAGGAATACATAGCTAAGAATGATGCTACGCTTCAAAGCCAGCAAGCTACTCTTAGGAGCCTAGAAAACCAAATAGGCCAATTAGCCAATGAACTTAAGAGTAGGCCCCAAGGTAGACTCCCTACTGACACCGAGGTACCAAGGAGAGATGGCAAAGAACAAGTTCAAGCAATTGAACTTAGGAGTGGAAGACCATTGGTGAGCAACACAAAGGACATACCAAAGAGAGTAGAGAACACTGAGTCTAGTGCTCCACTGGAGTCTCTGCCAAACCAAGGTCCACCACCAACTAGCACATCAGGAGCCAGGCTAGAGCCAATTATTGAGGAGGTAGAAGAAATTCCAAGGCCTCCACCTATCCTAAGGCGCCCTGACGTGCCTGCTTATGTGCCACCACCTCCATACCCTCGAAGGCTTAAGAAGAAGCAGGAACAGGAAGTTCATTTTAATAAATTCTTAGAAATTCTTAAGCAAGTGCATGTTAACATTCCTTTTGTAGAAGTTTTGCAGTCTATGCCTTCTTATGTAAAGTTTTTGAAAGATATCATTACTAACAAAAAAATAATTGGTGAGTTTGAAACAGTAAACCTCACTGAGGAGTGCAGTGCCATCCTCCAGAACAAGCTGCCTAAAAAGGAGAAGGATCCTGGTTCCTTCACCTTACCTGTAGAACTTGGAGGCAAGCACGTGGGCAGAGCGCTTTGTGACCTGGGCACCAGCATAAATCTCATGCCCCTGTCCCTATTCCGCCAGTTGGGAATAGGGGAAGCACGTCCAACCACTGTCACTTTACAACTAGCAGACAGATCCATCGCATACCCTGAAGGTAAGATTGAGGATATTCTAGTGAAAGTTGACAAATTTATTTTCCTTGCAGATTTCATTGTCCTGGACTATGAGGCAGACAAGGAGGTCCCCATCCTGCTAGGTAGACCATTTCTAGCCACAGGTAGGGCACTTATAGACGTCCAAAAAGGTGAGCTTACTATGAGGGTTCATGATGAAGAGGTGAAGTTTAGTGTATATAAAGCTTTAAGGTACCCCTCTGACCTTGAATCCTGTGCTAGCATGGACGTAGTAGACTCCTTGATGGAGGAACAATTGGAGCATGTACTATTAACCAAGCATGCTAATGAATATGTACAATTAGATGTAGCTGACTTGAATGTATCTGACATAATGGATATGCCTGTAGATAAACCACAACATGTATGTATGAATATAGATTTAACTGATAGATCTGTGAATCCTTTAAAGCCCTCAATTGAGCATCCACCTGTTTTAGAACTGAAACCACTACCTACTCACCTCAAGTATGCATATCTAGGAAGTAATGAAACTCTGCCTGTTATCATTTCTTCTAAATTAAGTGAAAAGCATGAGGTTGAACTGATTTTACTGCTTAAGCAACATAGGAAGGCTATAGCATGGACTATTGCTGATATTCGAGGCATTAGCCCTTCTTATTGCATGCACAAAATTATACTAGAGGAAGAGCACACACCTAGGGTAGATCACCAACGTAGGCTAAACCCCTCTATGAAAGAGGTAGTAAAGAAGGAAATAATAAAATGGTTAGATGCAGAAGTGATCTTCCCAATAGCTAGTAGCCAGTGGGTGAGCCCCATCCAATGTGTACCTAAAAAGGGGGGAATAACTGTGGTAGTCAATGAGAACAACGAACTGATTCCAACAAGGACTGTCACAGGGTGGAGAGTGTGTATGGATTACAGGAAATTAAATAAAGAAACTAAAAAAGATCACTTCCCTCTACCGTTCATTGACCAGATGCTAAACAGAATAGCTGGTAGAGCCTACTATTGTTTCTTAGACGGGTATTCAGGCTATAATCAAATAACTATAGACCCTAAGGATCAAGAGAAGACCACCTTCACTTGCCCTTTTGGAACTTTTGCCTTTCGCAGAATGCCTTTTGGCTTATGCAATGCACCGGCAACTTTCCAAAGGTGCATGATGGCAATCTTCTCTGAGTTGGATGAGTCCATGATAGAAATATTCATGGATGACTTCTCAGTCTTTGGGGACTCATTTTCAAACTGTCTAGATAACCTAGGACAAGTCCTGGCTAGGTGTGAGGAGACCAACTTAGTCCTAAATTGGGAAAAATGCCATTTTATGGTGGATGAGGGGATTGTCTTAGGACATAGAGTGTCAAGGGCAGGTGTCGAAGTTGACCGAGCCAAAATTGAGATCATAGAGAAGTTGGTAGAGCCTCAGAATGTCAAGGCCATTAGAAGTTTCTTAGGGCATGCTGGCTTCTACAGAAGGTTCATTAAGGACTTTTCTAAGATAGCCAAGCCTCTGTGTGAGCTTCTAGAATTAAATAGGCCATTCATCTTCTCTAAGGAATGTGTAGTAGCTTGGACCACCCTTAAGAAAGCACTAGTCACAGCCCCTATCATAGTAGGACCAGATTGGGATCTCCCATTTGAGATGTTATGTGATGCCAGTGACTATGCTGTAGGAGTGATGTTAGGACAGAAGATTGACAAGCTAACACACCCTGTCTATTATGCTAGTAAAACCTTGAATGAGGCTCAATGTAATTATACAACTACTGAGAAAGAGATGCTTGCTGTAGTGTTTGCTTGCGAAAAATTTAGAAACTATATTGTAGGCACTAGGACAATTGTATACACTGACCATTCTGCCTTGAAATATCTTATGAGGAAGGCTGATGCCAAGCCTAGGTTGATTAGGTGGGTGTTATTGCTGCAGGAATTCGATTTGGACATTCGAGACAAGAAAGGATGTGAAAACGTGGTTGCAGATCACCTGTCTCGATTGCAGCACAATTGCGAAAAAATTGCGGACCCCGCAATTTCTGATGCTTTTATTGATGAACATGTCTTTGCTTTGACTCATCGTGATAACGATGAGGAACCTTGGTTTGCTGACATTGCTAACTTCCGTGCATCACAGGTTTTACCAGTTTTCAAGGGAGGACAAGAGAAGAAGAGGTTCCTTCATGAAGCAAGGAAATTCATCTGGGATGACCCCACACTTTACAGAACCTGTGCTGATGGCTTGCTGAGGAAGTGTGTTTCAGCTGCTGAAGCGAAGTCTGTGCTGCAGCACTGTCACACATCTCCTTACGGTGGACACTTTGGTGGCCAAAGAACAGCTGCAAAGGTATTTCAGAGTGGCTACTACTGGCCAACAATCTTCAAGGATGCCCACAACTATGCCCACAACTGTGATGAATGCCAAAGAACAGGTAACCTCAGTCGAAAGGATGAGATGCCCCTCACCTACATCTTAGAGTTAGAGCTCTTTGATGTGTGGGGCATTGACTTCATGGGACCATTCCCTCCATCATCAGGTAACCTTTACATATTAGTAGCAGTGGACTATGTGTCCAAGTGGGTAGAGGCCAAAGCATGTCCTAATAATGATGCTAAAACAGTCACCAACTTCTTGCATAGGCACATTTTTACTAGGTTTGGGACACCTCGTGCCATCATTAGTGATGAGGGGTCACATTTCATTAATAAGGCTATGGAGAGAGTGTGGGCTAAGTATAACATTAGACATAGAGTAGCCACTCCCTATCACCCACACTCAAATGGACAAGCTGAAATCTCAAATAGGGAAATTAAGAACATCCTAGAAAAAGTGGTCAAACCTAATAGGAAAGACTGGTCCTTCAAGCTTGAGGATGCACTTTGGGCTTATAGGACAGCATATAAGACACCCCTAGGTATGTCCCCTTATAGGCTGGTATATGGCAAGGCTTGTCACTTACCACTTGAGTTAGAAAATAAAGCATTTTGGGCCATGAAGGAATTGAATTTTTGTGTAAAGGATGCAGGGACACTGAGGTCTTTGCAATTACATGAGCTTGATGAGCTTAGGCATATGGCCTATGAAAATGCTAAGATGTACAAGGAAAAAACCAAGATTTGGCACGATAGTAGACTTAGAGTTAAGGACTTTAAGAAGGGTCAACTTGTTTTGTTGTTTAACTCACGGTTGAAACTATTTCCAGGGAAACTCAAGTCTAGATGGTCGGGTCCATTTGTCATTACTAATGTGTTTGTTCATGGTGCAATAGAGATAAAAAACTTGCAGCAAGGTCAGCCATTTATGGTCAATGGGGCGAGGTTGAAGCACTACTATGAGGAAGGAGATGTGAAGACTCTCTCGGCCTTCCTCTTGAATGAAGCGTGAAACTAAAAACGAGAGAGAATGAGTGGTCACTGTGCTCGTTTAGTCAAGGCTAATGCCTTAGTTTAATTTTTTTCACTTTTTCCGGTTATCGTTTGTATGTTTTGTGGTGTGATTTTAATTAAGTATTTAATGTTTGTTTTATTTGTTTTTATAGGGAATCGAAAGAGGGGATCAAGGAGAGTAATCCCAGCTTTAAAAATCAAGAAACGATCGAGCCAAATAAAAGATACGGACGAGCAAAGTTTGCCATTTAGATAAAAAGAAATCCCTAAAATTGCGCTGGAATTGCAGGATCCGCAAAATAGAGCCGTTGGGATTTAGCCGTTGCCTTTATATCCGTTAGAAGGCGCTCGATCGATACGATTCTCTCACTCTCTGATTTCCAAGAAAGCTGCGATTCTTTTCATCTTTGATCCTTCTCTCCAAACCTCCAAGATTCGTCAATGGTGTCCACAAGGGCTGAAAGATCCGCAGCCAAGAAGAAGGCTGATGACGCAGCTGAAGCGGCTGCGAGGGAAGCACTTCTTACCCTTGCAGATGCTGGAGCTATTCGCACCGGACCTCTTCCCAAGCTTCCGATCCGTAGGAAGAAGTGGAGGGTTGTCACTGAGATCCCTGCTGGACCCTCTGAACCAGCAGGTACACCCAAAAAACGGCGGTGGAGTGTCGAGACGGCCGCCGAACCAAGCAAAGCCAAGATTCTCTCTGTGGAGAGTCAAGAAACGGATCGTGCGTCCCACGAGTCGACCAAGAAGAGTTCGTCGCCATCTGCCTCACCTGCGCACAACCCTTCATCATCTGAACCAATGCACAGCCCATAGCTTTCATCGTCACCGCCTGCACAGAGCCTTGAGACGCCGTCTTCACCACTGAATTCCGTGCAGACGCCTACAGCAGAGCAGAGTGCCACACCTTCGCACACGCCCCCACGGCCTGACCCTGAATTCCCCTATGGGGAGTATCAGGAATCCACTCAGGGCAGTGGGGAAGGTGGTGAAGACGAGGTCTTCTCGCCTGCAAGGGAAGCTAGCCCAGAGAGTCCTGCACAGCAGGATGATTCCATGGAAGAGACGCTGGGGGCATGCCTGCAGCAGATCAACATTGAGGCGAAGCTGAAGAAGAAGAAGAAGGCCAAGATCCTTAAAGCCAAGCGATCCAAGAAACTAAAGAGGAAGAAGGCTAAGGAGGTGCCTTCATCAGAGAAAGAGAGCACCGAGCCTTCGCTCAAACGACTCAAGGTTGAGGCTGCCGAATCAGCCAAGCCATCAGATAAAGGGAAGGCAAAGCTCTACCCTGAAGACGAGCCTCAGTCAGTGAGGTATGTTTCCTCTGATGCTGAGTCCAGGGGTGCTGAGCTGAGGAAGAGGGAGTTGCTGCACGAGAAAGGCTTCCTCGACCGACCTGCTGACCTGCCGCAGTTCTTGCGCGCAGGAGTGATCAACCACGGTTGGGAGGAATTTTGCAGACCGCCCAATCCAGCCTACACGAGCATGGTGTATGATTTCTACGCCAATGTGCTCAGCCCTGAGGATGGCCTGTCTGTGGTCAGAGGGGTAGAAGTGGATTTCTCAGCCAAGGCCATCAACGAAGCCTATGGTCTCAAGGGCCAAACACATACAGATTATGCACGGATTGTTGATGAGCCTACTGAGGCTGTTCTGGAAGAGGCCATTCGGACCATTGGCCAGCCTGAAGCTTCCTGGACCGTGTCACGCAATGGGAGGCACACTCTCATGAGTGCCAACCTCACGGCTAAGGCGGCTGTTTGGTTTTCGTTCGTGAGAAGGAGATTGTCCCCAGTGACTCACGAGACTACAATCAACCAGAGCCGATCGCTGCTGGTGTATGCGATAATGAGAGGTCTCACGATCAACGTGGGAGAAGTCATCACTGCTGCTATTGCTGAGTGCGCCAAGAAAGGTAAGGGACAACTGTTTTTCCCTAACACCATAACCAAACTATGTTTGCTTGCAGGAGTCCCCACCGAGCGCCTGGAGCAGCAAATGGCTTACACAGGCCACTTGGAGCTGTCTGCTAGCCTGAGGCTGAAGAGGAAGGGGAATATGGAGTTTGAACTGGATAGGCTGGCTGCTGATCAGTCCCTATCCATGGCCTGCCTGATGGATATGCAGAGGAGAATGGCTCAATGGGCCACTTATGCGCAGGCAAGGGACAAGGAAGTTGCAGACCAACTTGGGTGCATCTTCCCTGACTTCCCCACAAATCTCCTGACTCCATGGGTGCCTCCACGACCACGACAACCAGATGAGGATGAAGAAGTTTGAGTGCTGGTTTGAAGTGCACTGAAGGGAGTGTTGCTGTTCCCTTAGAGAAAAAAAAAACAATTTTCTGCTTTCTGCTAGCTTATGTGAATTATGCTGTTTTTAGTACACTTTTGATCTGTCTTAGATGCTTAGTTTTATGTTTTTAATTTTGCTTAGGATAGTCTGATGATAGGAGCCTAGGTAGGTTAGTTTTATTTTATTTTTAGAAGAGCTTGAATGCCTGGAAAGAGCATGCTTAGGGGCCTTAATCACTGTTATATCTGCCCTGATCTAATTGCGAAATAATTGCGGTACCCGCAATTTTCATGACTGAAAGCATGTTTTGGACTGTCTGTTTAGCTAGGCTGTAATTTGTTTAAATTCCATCTTTTGCTGCTAACATGACTACCTTATTTAGCTTATCTAAAAGCATGCTGGATGAGTGTCATAGGACACCCTTTGCTAGTTTAAAATCAACCTCTAAAAAGCTCAGCATGCACAGCTTTAAGCCCTTAACTGTCTGTTTTTTTTTTAATTTACTGCTGCTGTGATATTTTCTTTTCAAGGTTCTGTCTATGCCTAGGGCTTTAGATTCTCTTTGTTTTACCTTAGACTAGATGCTTCTAGGATAGTTTGGGGGTGTGCCACCTCAGACACTCATTGGGGACAATGAGTAGTTGAAGTTTGGGGGAGGCCACCCTAGGCCTAGGAACATTCCTCTCTCCCTTAGAAACATAAGCATTCTTCTTCTCCTTTACAAAAAATGATGAGCTGAAAAAAAAAAAATGATGAAAAATAGAATAAAGAGGGGGGTCTCTCTTAGGTTGCTAAGTAATCAGTGCCAAGTGTGTGACCCACAAGTGGCATTGCATCAAAAGGCAACCAAAGGAGAGGCCCCACCTAAGTAAAGAATAGGGAAGAAGAATGTATACCTAGGAGTTATAACTTTGTGGCTTAGGTGTCCTATTTAAAAAGAACTCTGATCCTCAATTAGCTAAGCACAAAGTTGTAACTTGTAGGGTTGTTTAGGGAGATGAGTATTTATCCAATGTAGTGATGCCAGGGTTTAGGTTGTTCTTTAAAGTACTACTGTCATCGTTAATACTAAGACTGGCATGACTCTAAGGAATCCTAGACACATTAAAAATAAAGCTAGAAGCATGTACTGAGTCTGAGGTAAAGCTAGGCAGAATTTGAAACCATAGGGATAGTGGCATGATATGACAAAAGTAAATAGATCAGTTGTAGAAGTTAATGAAAACAGAAGGAGTGTTAGGCAGGCAAAGTCAGAAGAAGCTAGATAAGAGGGTAGTTTTAAACTGAGAAGTGTGTCACAGGACAGCAGTGCTATAGATAGGGATATAAGGGAGTCAGTAGGTGGTTAAAGAAGAAGAAACAGCAGCCTAGGTAAGTCCTTAGTATGCTTGAGGACAAGCAAAGCCTTAAGTTTGGGGGTGTGTTAAGTCTCTGAAAGTGACTTATTTAGGACCCATTTAGCTTAAGAAGATGTACACTTTTAGGTATTTTTGATAGCATTTAGCCTAAACCTATGCTTAAATATGAGAATGAGAAGAAGGTAGCTAAATTAGGACTTATGCACAATAGGAAAGAAAAGGGTTGAAAACCGAAGGAAAAGAATGAAAAAAACTGCATTGCGACAGCATTGCGAAAACATTGTTGAAGCCGCAATTATTCAAGTGAAAACCGTAAGTTGACTGATCCTTTTCTGTTAATTTCCGTAATTTCAGGGATTCGTTCTTTCTCCTCCATCCATTCTGATATATGACGTTGAAGATTGATGGTTCTCCTTGGCCCAAACGCACCTGCAAACTACTATAAAAGGGGGTCAAAGTCGGAGGTTCAGTCATCATCCGAAAGCGTAGAGTCTTCTCGCAGTCCATCTTTTCGCCCTGTTTTCCTTTGCCGTCTGTTGGAGTGAGAGTCTCAGCTGTTGGAATCGATAATCTGATAGGAAGGAGAGGAGATTCTTCTTCTCTCTCGATTGGATTCATCCAAGCAAGGCTGACCTTTCATCCCCTTCATTCGAAGCGACTGCAACGAGGCTTTCAAGCACCATTTACTGCTTTTTGTCTTTCTTTTCTAATTTCCAGCGTTGGTCAGTTGTTGTTTCTAGTTTAGTGTTCTATCTACTGCATTTCGTCGCTGTCTGTCTTTGAAGTATTTCCTTTAAGTTTTCCTTTGTTCGTTCAAACATTCAAAGTAATCAAATTACAAGTCTTCATTTCACAGTTTCCATCTTCTGCTGCTACGGTTTTATCTTACTGTTTTGAGTACATTTCCCTTCTAAGCATGTCTGTTTTATCTTATACTTTTGTTCTCTATATATCCATGAGTAGCTAAGTCACTTAGGGGCATGCTAATGACAGAACTATAGGCTAAAAAACGTGAACCAAGCATGTAGGATAGCTTTCAAAGCATTGATTGTATGTAAGCTTCATCCCACGGGCAATTTCGATTGGCCATCCATTTTGTCCAAAGAACTCCTAACCTCTGGAAGGAGTAAGAGTTCAGAGTCGTATAATCATGCTAGCCTTTCATGGTAACCAGGAAACGGCCTAGGAATAGGCGTTTCCCTAGTACAAACTAAAACACTTCTGTTTTAACAAGATGCTTAAGACCTTACTTTGAGTCGAGTAAACTAAAGAATCTAATGCATGGAATCGGACGATACATGAGATAGAGTGAGTTTGATGCATAGAGAGTAGATCCAGTGCTTGAGAATCGTATAAAAATGCCTATAGGATAGTCATTAGTAGCCCTTAATTCACCCATTTACACACTTTCGCTGTTATTCAATTGCGGTAAAATTGCGGTGTCCGCAATTCTGCTAAGTTATCATTCTGTTTAGCTGTTTCCTTCTTCGTTTATTAATTCCATCTCTTGTCTTTTGAGTCTAATTTCAACTTGCATTTGTTTATGTTGCATTCCTTTACACATTCAGCAAAAATTAGATAAGTAAAAACCAATTTTACCCCATCAAATCCACCCCTTCTTTCTTAACAAATACACTTCATGAATAGCTAAAAATGAGTCTCTGTGGAAAAAACGAATGAAATATACTTACTACTTGCTGTGAGACCATGTATGCTTGCATGTTCTGAGTGCTCTCTCTACCTTCTTGCTTATTTATCTTTAACACATTGAGCACGCAACAGACCCTACTGGTTGGTTGTATGGTTTTTGATACATGGATTGGTTATGTTGGGGAGTGAAACCAAGTGTTCCACTCGGTCTTGGTTGGTTAGGAGCTTGGTTAGTATTTTGCTGGCCACCCCATGAAAGGTTTGGGTGGTTCCTCCAACCAGGATTGTAAGTGTTGGAATAGGGGTTGTTCCTAGGCTGCTGTTGGCTTCCAACATAGCAGACTGAGGCTGGATTCCCAGGGCAGTATTCATACAGGTGCCCTTCCCCACAGAATCTACAGATCAGTGTCTCACCTTGACTTGGTTGTGTGCCCATTGACATGGCTGTGGCGGTGTTGACACTAGTTTGGAGATTGGCTTGAGCCATTTGTTTGACTAGGTTGGTCAGGGCGCTTATTTGGCTACTCATGGCATTGAGTGCGTCCTTATTTTGAGCTCTACTTGGCTCGATTGGATCATCTGACCACCTACAGTGAGATGCTGAGATCTTCTCCAAGATCTCATAGGCTTCGTTATAACTCTTGGACAGCATGAAACCACCAGCAGATGAATTTAGCACTTGTCTGGTGCTGGGGTTGCATCCTTTGAAAAAGACCTCTATTTGGATACACCATGGAATACCATGGTGTGGACATTTAAGTAGAAGGTCCTTGAACCTTGTCCAAGCTTCGTGAAGTGACTCATTTTCAGCTTGTTTGAACTTGACTATGTCATCACGAAAGGTAGAATTCCTATCAGGTGGGAAGTATTTCACTAGGAATTTCTCCGCCAAGTCTGTCCAATTGAGGACTGATCCAGAGGGTAATGAGTTTAACCACGTCTTTGCTTTATCCCTTAATGAGTAAGGGAAGAGGTAGAGCGTCAAGGCTTCTTGGGAAACTCCAGGGATGAGAAATGTATCACTAACTCCTAGGAAGTTTCTAAGATGGTTGTGGGGATCCTCATTTTCCACTCCAAAGAATTGTCCCACAGTGGACAACATTTGGAACATTACTGGCTTTAACTCGAATGAGTTGGCAGTAATTTCAGGGCGGATTATGCTTGGGTTTAGCTCCCCAGGCATAGGTACTAGGTAGGAAAGAATGGCACTATTCTTATCATTCGCTATTTCGATGGGATTGCGAGTGGTAGGTACCGGATTTGGGACTGGTATATCCATTTCTTCTTGATAGAATTGCGGAGACTCTGTGGTTTCAGCAATTATTGGAGGTATAGAGGGTTGGTTAAAGAGACGTTTCTTGGCTCTATTTCTGGCCCTAAGTAATCTCTCAGGCTCAGGATTGAACTCTAGATCGCTACTTGAATGTTCATTCATAAACTAACCCAATGGTACCTGCAAAAGAAATGAGAAAAAGATCAGTTCCAATGGATATTAAACTTTGTGTTTCAAACTTAACAAACTTCGTTTTCACTAAACTAAATCCCCGGCAGCGGCGCCAAAAACTTGTTGCGTGCTCAATGTGTAAAAGAAATAAGTAATAAGGGAGAGAGAGCACTCAGAACATGTAAGCATACATGATCTTATAGCAAGTAGTAAGTATTTTTTCATTCGTTTTCCCACAGAGATTTATTGTTAGTTACTCGCGAAGTGTATTGTTAAGCAAGAATGGGTGGATTTGATGGGGTAGAATTGGTTTTAAATTGCTTAATTACTAAGGAATATGTAAAGGGTAGCAACATAAACAAGTGCAAGTCAATGATAAACTCAAATGTAAAGAGAAGAGATTAATAAACGAAGAGGAAAATAGCTAAAACAGAATTTTTAACTTAACAGAATTGCGAGAACAACAATTTTACCGCAATGTTACTAACAGCGAAAGTGTGTAAAATGGAGAAACAAGGGCTACTAACGACTCCTCTATAGGCATTTTCACACGATTCTCAAGCATTGGATCAACTCACTATGCATCAAACTAACTCATTCTCATGTATCTTCCGATTTCATGCATTAGATTCTTTAGTTTACTCATGTCCAAGTAAGGTCTTAAGCATCTTGTTAATGTAGTGAGTTATGATTTGTACTAGGAAAACGCCTATTCCTAGGTCGTTTTCTGGCTACCTTGAGAGGCTAGCATGAGTGTATGACTCTGAACTCTTACTCCTTCCAGAGGTTAGGAGTTCTTTGGACAAAATGGATGGCCAATCGAAATTGCCCGTGGGATGAAGCTTACATACAATCAATGCATTCGAGAGCTATCCTACATGCTTGGTTCACGTATTTTAGCCTATAGTATCGTCATTAGCATGCCCCTATGTGACTTAGCTACTCATGGATGTAGAGAGAACAAAAATATTAGATGAAGTAGGCATGCTTAGAAGAAGATTAACTTAAAACAACAAGGAAAAACAGTAGACAACAAAGACAAGAAACTGCGAAATAATGAATTGTGCCTCTGATTAATCAAGCGTTTGAACTACACAAATGAAGACTTAGAGTTACTAACATAAAGACAGAAAGCAACGAAATGGAATGGATTAACTAATGGAAAAGAAATAACAACAAACGGTGCTGGAAATAGGAAACTAAAGACAGAAAGCAAGTAAAGTGAGCTTGATCGCCTCGTCGCAGACGCCTCGGCTGAAGGGAGAGAAAGGTAAGCCTTGCTTGGATGAATCCAATCAGAAGAGAAGATGAATCTTCTCTCCTTCCTATCAGATTGTCGACTCCAACAGCTGAACCTCTCAAACCAACAGACGGAGAAGAGAATGAATGGGACAGACTACGCTGCGAAGAGACTTCTACGCTTTCGGATGATGATCCAACCTTCCTCTTTGACCTCCTTTTATAGTATTCTGCAGGTGCGATTGGGCCAAGGAGAACCATCCATCCTCAACGTCGTACTTCAATATGGATGGAGGAGAAAGAACGAATCCCTGAAATATCGGATCACATTAGAAAAAGGTTAGCCAACTTACGGATTTCACTTAAAACATTGCGGTTTTAGCAATGTTTCCGCAATGCTTCCGCAATGCATAATTTTTATTCTTTTAACTTCCTTTTTCATTCCTTTTCTTCCCTTTTGCACACAAGTCCTAATTTAGCTTCCTTCTTCTAATTCTCATATATAAGCATAGGTTTAAGCTAAATCCTATCAAAAACACCTAAGAGTGTACATCTTTCTAAGATAAATAAGTCCTAAAAAGGTTACTTTTGGAGACGTAACAATGCACATACAATAAGGAAGCCTCTAGAACTTCTTAGGTGGATTTGTATAGTCCTCAACATCTCCCCTCAAACGAGAGGGTGGAACCAGCAGCCCGAGTTTGAAGCGTAAGTATCCAAATTAAGAATGCGCAAGCGATTTAGTGAGGCAATCTGCGAGTTAATCAACAGAGGGAACATAGTGAACCTCACGACGACCATTGAGGACTTGATCCCTGACATAATGAACATCAATCTCAATGTGCTTCGTACGTGCGTGAAACACTAGGTTAGAAGCAAAAGCACTGACACCCAAGTTGTCACACCATAAGACTGGTATATGAGCTAGAGGAAAACCAATTTCAGAGAGTTACTGCGTTGCCCAAATGATTTCGGCAAAGGCATGAGCTAAGACCCGATATTTAGACTCGGTGCTAGAACGAGCAATAGCAGTTTGCTTCTTAGAAGACCATGAAATCAGGGTTTTCCCAAGAAAGACACAATAGACTGCCACTGATTTTCGGTCATCAACATCAGAGTACACTGATAGAGTGAGTTTATCACTTGGTTGGACGAGAAGACCAATATCAGTTGTCCCCTTGAGATAACAAAAGATCCGCTTCACCACATTCCAGCGACACATCGATGGGAGCTTTAAGAAATTGACTCAACTTATTGACGATGTATGCGATATCAGGTCGTGTATTCGTCAGATACTGAAGTGCACCAATTGTGCTTCGATAAATAGATGGATCAACCATGAGATTGATACTCGACAAAGACAATATACACCAGTGACAGATGGGGTCGGGCAATGCTTAGATTGTTCCATATTGACCTTAAGGAGAAGATCATTAATATATTAAGTCTAACTGGGAAATAAGCCAGAAGGTAGATAATCGATCTGAATGCCTAAAAAGAAACTTAACTGACCGAGATCTTTTAACGCAAATAATTCATCCAGCATTCGAACAAGTTCAGTAATATATGAACCATGGTTTCCAGTCAAAATCACATCATCCCCATAGAGTAAGAGAATAACAAGAGTGGTACATGATCGAAGCATATGATTTGGAGTGGGTAAATCCCCACGACAACAAAGTCGTTTTGAGCTCATCATTCCATGCCCAGGGTGCATGCTTGAGACCATAAATGACTTTGTTCAATTTACAAACATAGTGAGGGAAATTGGAATCCTTAAAACATGGGGGTTGCATCATAAACACAACCTCCTTGAGCGTACCATTAAGGAAAGTGATATGAAAACCCTAGCCAATCGGAATTAGGAACCTTTTGGTTATCTAAACCCCTAATTCTCAAATGTCAAAACCCTCAAATCAATTAGATTTCAATCACAAGGATAGGATTAGATATGGATTACCTTGTGATCGAAGACCAAGAGGTAAGGAGAACTAGTTCCCTACTCGAGGTTTGAACACTCCACAAGCAAATTGATCAGACTTACTTGAATGCTCCAGCATGCCACCCTAACTCAAGAATTGAAAAAATTGGTGATGAGGCTCAGTCAACAACATGTAGAAACTTTCATTAAAAAAAAAAAGTCCCTCTCTACAATGCTTCACTCATGATTTAAACTTAATTTGTTTAGCTAATTAGCTAAATGACCAATCTACCCCTAAGTGGAATTTATCAAACATCACTCAAAATAAATGATAAATAATCAATCTAATTGGAGCCATAAAAATGACCAGCATAAACTTCTAAAGTACACAAATATTGCTAGAAAAATTACAATAGTAAGTTTCCTAACATAAAACTTAATTTTCTACTAGTAACATCATCTGACATAATGTATAGAGCTTTTGTTCATTTGCTCTTCCTTGACCTTCCTTAATCGTGTTCACCAATGTTTGTATGTGAGTATCGAAAGCCAGTTGTAGTTGTTTGGCCCTTGAACGTGTGATTGGTCTTGGAGGCAAAGTGAGGACATTCTGGTTCATATCAAAAAGCATTGTTAAAATCGAGTTAGCGAAGGACCCAACCATTGAACACCGCTAGATGAAGTACAATCTGAATTTTGGATGCCTTGACAACATGGTTGAAAGTGTTGAAATAGTCAACCCCAAGATTTTAGCGAAAGCCTTTTGCAACCAATCACGCCTTGTGACGGAGAATGGATCCATCCAAATTTCGTTTGAGACGAAAAACCCATTTGCACCCGACCACATTGTGGGCTTCATCTTATAGAACAAGAGTTAAGGTTCTCGTGCGGAGAAGGGCAGAAAACTCCTTGTCCACCGTTGTTGACCGAGAAATTTTGGTCAATCAGCGGTTGCCACGTGTCTTCATCATCACCGTTGGATCAAATAAACTTAACCGATCAAATTGGGTCATATCGCAATTAGACTCAAAATCAAACCGGCACAGAAGGTTATTTAAATGGCAATTTGGCCCAAAGCCCAAAAGTTCATTGGGCCCAAGCCCATTGGATCCAAGCCCAAGCCCATTAGGCTCCTGAGAACTCTATAAATAGAGAGCTCATCCTTCATTTTGAGGGTTAAGAAAATTTCTTCTCAAAAGAACTCAGAGAGAATTCTTAAGCAACGAAAGACTCTTTGAATCCTGAAGACTGAACATCGCTTGAAGATCAAACACCTGAAGACTTCACCGCTACGTGAAGCTGAAAATTCAACCTCGAGAACAAGCTGCGAAGCCCTCGAGTACAGTTACATTTGAGAGAGAAAGAATCAAAGGATCAAACATTAGAGATTGTAATCCACTACGCACTGATACCTACAATACAAATACAAAAATCAAATTCATTTACACATGTCTAAATTCCTTCGTCGAATTCTCGTGTGAACAACCGCCTTTCGCCATTGAGGTGTACGAAGAGCATCCCCAATCCGTGTTGGCCCAGCCACAGACCAATCTGTAGTGGTCGAAGTAGCCCAAACCTTTAGTTTGAAGATCTCTGATTTTCTGCGCGTCATCATCGGATGTAAATTTTCAACACCTGGTTGAGGGAAAGAAGATGGGTAGGGAGGCCGAAGGTGGATGAGACATTGGGGATTGTGGAGGGGGAAATGTCGTCGGTGGCGGCCAGGACTCTTGGGGCTTGGCCATCAGGAGTAGGGGACGATGAAATGGGCAAGTTAAAGGTGAGAGGTGGGGCCGACAGTATGGGTGTTGTCTGGGTTGGGTTGTTGGTCGCCGATAGAGGAGAAATGAGATTTGGGTGAGTGAGGTTGTGTGGGTTTCTTGCTTGTGAGGATGGGATTAGTGGTGAAAGAGAGGCATGGGAAGATGAGTTCCCATGTGATGGTGTCAGATCATAGGAAGTTGTGGTATTTTGAGAGGTGGATGGTGACGAGGCTAGAGGCACATGGGGAATGTGTTGAATGGGCAGAATGTATAGGTGGGGAACATGAAATTTGAGGTGAGGAAAGGGAGATCCGTGATGAATTAGATGAGTGAGTGGGCGATGTAGGTTGAGAATTTTGTCTATTTTGTAAACCAAAGCCACTGCAAAACGGAAACTCAATTTCATTAAATTGAACATGCCTTGAAATTAATACTTTACCTGAGGGACTGAGACACTTGTGACCCTTGTGTATTGGACTGAATCCCGAATACACACATTTAAACTGTGGAATTGAAATTTTTGTTGGTGATAGGTGTTAAGTCTCTGAAAGTGACTTATTTAGGACCCATTTAGCTTAAGAAGATGTACACTTTTAGGTGTTTTTGATAGCATTTAGCCTAAACCTATGCTTCAATATGAGAATTAGAAGAAGGTAGCTAATCTAGGACTTATGTACAATAGGTAGAAAAAGGGTTGAAAACCGAAGGAAAAGAATGAAAAAATGAGCATTGCGAATGAATTGCGAAAACATTGCGGTGACCGCAATTATTCAAGTGAAAACCGTAAGTTGACTGATCTTTTTCTGTTAATTTCCGTAATTTCAGGGATTCGTTCTTTCTCTTCCATCCATTCTGATATATGACGTTGAAGGTTGATGGTTCTCCTTGGCCCAAACGCACCTGCAAACTACTATAAAAGGGGGCCAAAGTCGGAGGTTTGATCATCATTCGAAGCGCAGAAGTCTTCTCGCAGTCCATCATTTCTCTCTGTTTTCCTTTACCGTCTGTTGGAGTGGGAGTCTCAGCTGTTGGAATCGATAATCTGATAGGAAGGAGAGGAGATTCGTCTTCTCTCTCGATTGGATTCATCCAAGCAAGGCTGACCTCTCATCCCTTTCATTCGAGGCGACTGCAACGAAGCTTTCAAGCAACCTTTACTGCTTTTCTGTCTTTTTCTTCTCATTTCCAGCTTTGATTAGTTGTTGCTCTAGTTTAGTGTTTTACTTACTGCATTTCGTTGTTGTCTGTCTTGGAATCATTTCTTTCAAAGCTTTCCTTTGTCGTTCAAACACTCAAAGTAATCAAAGTACAATTCTGCATTTCACAGTTTCCACCTTTTTCTGCTACGGTTTTGTCTTGCTGTTTTAAGCACATTTCTCTTCTAAGCATGTCTGTTTTATCTACCCTTTCTGCTCTCCATATATCCATGAGTAGCTAAGTCACTTAGGGGCATGCTAATGACAGAACTATAGGCTAAAAAACGTGAACCAAGCATGCAGGATCGCCTTCGAAACATTGATTGTATGTAAGCTTCATCCCACGGGCAATTTCGATTGGCCATCCATTTTGTCCAAAGAACTCCTAACCTCTGGAAGGAGTAAGAGTTCAGAGTCATATAATCATGCTAGCCTTTCACGGTAATCAGAAAACGGCTTAGGAATAAGCGTTTTCCTAGTACAAACTAAACACTCCTGTTTTAACAAGATGCTTAAGACCTTACTTTGAAGTCGAGTAAACTTAAGACTCTAATGCATGGAATCGGACGATACTTGAGATAGAGTGAGTTTGATGCATAGGGAGTTGATCCAATGCTTGAGAATCGTATAAAAATGCCTATAGAATAGTCATTAGTAGCCCTTAATTCACCCATTTACACACTTTCACTGCTGTTTAATTGCGGTAACATTGCGGTCCTCGCAATTCTGCCATTTTATCATTCTGTTTAGCTGTTTTCTTCTTCGTTTATCAATTCCATCTCTTGTCCTTTGAGTCTGATTTCAACTTTAATTTGTTTATGTTGCATCCCTTTACACATTCAGCAAAAATTAGATAATTAAAAACCAATTCTACCCCTTCAAATCCACCCCATCTTTCTTAACAAATACACTTCGCGAATAGCTAAACATAAGTCTCTGTGGAAAAAACGAATGAAATATACTTACTACTTGCTGTGAGACCATGTATGCTTGCATGTCCTAAGTGCTCTCTCTACCTTATTGCTTATTTATTTTTTACACTGAGCACGCAACAAGTTTTTGGCGCCGCTGCCGGGGACTTATTTTAAGTGAAAACGAAGTTTGTTAAGTTTGAAACATCAAGTTATTTTCCATTGAATTTGATCCATCTTTATTTCTTTTTTCAGGTACCATTTAGGGTAGTTTATGAATGAGACTCCATCTAGTGATCTAGAGTTCAACCCTGAGCCCGAGAGATTATTTAAAGCTAGAAATAGAGCCAAGAAACGTCTCTTTAAACAAACCCTTTTACCTCCAATCATTGCGGAAACTACAATTCCTCCGCAATTACCTCAAGAAGAAATGGCTGGAGTAAATCAAAACCTGGTGCCTGTCACTCGCAATCCCATTGAAATAGCGAATGACAAGGATAGCGCCATCCTTTCATATTTAGTACCTATGCCTGGGGAGCTGAACCCCAGCATAATCCGTCATGAAATCACTGCCAACTCATTCGAGTTAAAGCCAGTGATGTTCCAAATGTTGTCCACTGTGGGACAATTCTTTGGAATAGAAAATGAGGACCCCCACAACCACCTTAGGAACTTCCTAGGAGTTAGTGACACATTCCTGATTCCTGGAGTTTCCCAAGAAGCCTTGAGGCTATATCTGTTCCCTTACTCTTTGAGGGACAAAGCCAAAACATGGTTAAATTCATTACCCTCAGGATCTGTCCTCAATTGGACAGACTTAGCAGAAAAATTCCTAGTCAAATATTTCCCACCAGATAGGAATTCGACCTTTCGTGATGATATCATCAAATTCAAACAAGCTCCAGGTGAGTCTCTTCACGAAGCTTGGACAAGATTCAAAGACCTTCTCATTAAATGTCCCCACCATGGCATTCCATGGTGTATCCAAATAGAAGTCTTCTTTAAAGGATGCAACCCCAGCACCAGACAAGTTCTAAATTCATCTGCTGGTGGTTCCATGTTGTCCAAGAGTTACAACGAAGCTTATGAGATCTTGGAGAAGATCTCAACATCTCATTGTAGGTGGTCAGACGATCCAGTAGAGCCAACTAGGGCTCAAGACAAGGATGCTCTAAGCGCCATGAGCACCCAAATAAATGCCCTGACCAACCTAGTTAAGCAAATGGCTCAGGCCAATCTCCAAACCAGTGCCAATACCGCCACAGCCATGTCAATGGGCACCCAACCAAGTCAAGGCGAGGCACCTATCTGTGGATTCTGTGGGGAAGGGCACCCATATGAATACTGCCCTGGGAATCCATCCTCAGTCTGCTATGTTGGAAGCCAGCAGCAGCCCAGGAATAACCCCTACTCACAAACTTACAACCCTGGTTGGAGAAACCACCCTAACCTGTCATGGGGTGGCCAACAAAACGCTAACCAAAATTCTAACCAACCAAGGCCGAGTGGAACACCTGGTTTCACTCCCCAACATAACCAGTCAATGTACCAAAAACCATACAATCAACCTGTAGGATCTTCTGTAGAAAACCTACTCAAGGAATACATAGCTAAGAATGATGCTACTCTTCAGAGCCAGCAAGCTACTCTTAGGAGCCTGGAAAACCAAATAGGCCAATTAGCCAATGAACTTAAAAGTAGGCCCCAAGGTAGACTCCCTGCTGACACCGAGGTACCAAGGAGAGATGGCAAAGAGCAAGTTCAAGCAATTGAACTTAGGAGTGGAAGACCATTGGTGAGCAACACAAAGGACGCACCAAAGAGAGTAGAGAACACTGAGTCTAGTGCTCCACTAGAGTCTCTGCCAATCCAAGGTCCACCACCGACTAGCACATCAGGAGCCAGGCTAGAGCCAATTGTTGAGGAGATAGAAGAAATTCCAAGACCTCCACCTGTCATAAGGCGACCTGACGTGCCCGCATATGTGCCACCACCTCCATACCCTCGAAGGCTTAAGAAGAAGCAGGAACAGGAAGTGCATTTTAATAAATTCTTAGAAATACTTAAGCAAGTGCATGTTAACATTCCTTTTGTTGAAGTTTTACAGTCTATGCCTTCTTATGTAAAGTTTTTGAAGGACATTATTACTAACAAAAAAATAATTGGTGAGTTTGAAACAGTAAACCTCACCGAGGAGTGCAGTGCCATCCTCCAGAACAAGCTGCCCAAGAAGGAGAAGGATCCTGGTTCCTTCACCTTACCTGTAGAACTTGGAGGCAAGCACGTGGGCAGAGCGCTTTGTGACCTGGGCGCCAGCATAAATCTCATGCCCCTGTCCCTATTCCGCCAGTTGGGAATGGGAGAAGCACGTCCAACCACAGTCACTTTACAACTAGCAGACAGATCCATCGCATATCCAGAAGGTAAGATTGAGGATATTCTAGTTAAAGTTGACAAATTTATTTTCCTTGCAGATTTCATTGTCCTGGACTATGAGGCAGACAAGGAAGTCCCCATCCTGCTAGGTAGACCATTTCTAGCCACAGGTAGGGCACTTATAGACGTCCAAAAAGGTGAGCTTACTATGAGGGTTCATGATGAAGAGGTAAAGTTTAGTGTATATAAAGCTTTAAGGTACCCCTCTGACCTTGAATCCTGTGCTAGTATGGACGTTATTGATTCTTTAATGGAAGAACAATTAGAGCATGTATTATTAACCAAACATGCCAATGAATATGTAGGATTAGATATAGCTGACTTAAATGTATCTGACATAATGGATATGCCTGTAGATAAACCACAGCATGTATGTATGAATATAGATTTAACTGATAGAACTGTAAATCCTTTGAAGCCCTCCATTGAGCATCCACCTGTTTTAGAACTAAAACCACTACCCACTCACCTCAAATATGCATATTTAGGAAATAATGATACACTGCCAGTAATTATTTCTTCTAAACTAAGTGAACAGCATGAGGGTGAATTAATTTTACTGCTTAAGCAACATAGGAAGGCTATAGCATGGACTATTGCTGATATTCGAGGCATTAGCCCTTCTTATTGCATGCACAAAATTATACTAGAGGAAGAGCACACACCTAGGGTAGATCACCAGCGTAGGCTGAACCCCTCTATGAAAGAGGTAGTAAAGAAGGAAATAATAAAATGGTTAGATGCAGGAGTGATCTTCCCAATAGCTAGTAGCCAGTGGGTGAGCCCCATCCAATGTGTACCTAAAAAGGGGGGAATAACTGTGGTAGTCAATGAGAACAACGAACTGATTCCAACAAGGACTGTCACAGGGTGGAGAGTGTGTATGGATTACAGAAAATTAAATAAAGAGACTAAAAAAGACCATTTCCCTATACCGTTCATTGACCAGATGCTAGACAGAATAGCTGGTAGAGCCTACTATTGTTTCTTAGATGGCTATTCAGGCTATAATCAAATTACTATAGACCCTAAGGATCAAGAGAAGACCACCTTCACTTGCCCTTTTGGAACGTTTGCCTTCCGCAGAATGCCTTTTGGCTTATGCAATGCACCGGCAACTTTCCAAAGGTGCATGATGGCAATCTTCTCCGAGTTGGATGAGTCCATGATAGAAATATTCATGGATGACTTCTCAGTTTTTGGGGATTCATTTAAAACCTGTCTAGAAAACTTAGGACAAGTCCTGGCTAGGTGTGAGGAGACCAACCTAGTCCTAAATTGGGAAAAGTGCCATTTTATGGTAGATGAGGGGATTGTCTTAGGGCACAGAGTGTCAAGGGCAGGTGTAGAAGTTGATCGGGCCAAGATTGAGATCATAGAGAAGTTGGTAGAGCCCCAGAATGTCAAAGCCATTAGAAGCTTCTTAGGGCATGCTGGCTTCTACAGAAGGTTCATTAAGGACTTTTCTAAAATAGCCAAGCCTCTGTGCGAGCTTTTAGAGCTAAATAGACCCTTCATCTTCTCTAAGGAATGTGTAGTAGCTTGGACCACTCTTAAGAAAGCACTAGTCACAGCCCCTATCATAGTAGGACCGAATTGGGATCTTCCCTTTGAAATGTTATGTGATGCCAGTGACTATGCTGTAGGAGTCATGTTAGGACAGAAGATTGACAAGCTAACACACCCTGTCTATTATGCTAGTAAGACCTTGAATGAGGCTCAATGTAATTATACAACTACTGATAAAGAGATGCTTGCTGTAGTGTTTGCTTGCGAAAAATTCAGAAACTATATTGTAGGCACTAGGACAATTGTATACACTGACCATTCTGCCTTGAAATATCTTATGAGGAAGGCTGATGCCAAGCCTAGATTGATTAGATGGGTGTTATTGCTGCAGGAATTTGATTTGGACATTCGGGACAAGAAAGGATGTGAAAATGTGGTTGCAGATCACCTGTCTCGATTGCAGCACAATTGCGAAAAAATTGCGGAGACCGCAATTTCTGATGCTTTTATTGATGAACATGTCTTTGCTTTGGCTCATCGTGATAACGATGAGGAACCTTGGTTTGCTGACATTGCTAACTTCCGTGCATCACAGGTATTGCCAGTGTTCAAGGGAGGACAAGAGAAGAAGAGGTTCCTTCATGAAGCAAGGAAATTCATCTGGGATGACCCCACACTTTACAGAACCTGTGCTGATGGCTTGCTAAGGAAGTGTGTTTCAGCTGCTGAAGCGAAGTCTGTGCTGCAGCACTGTCACTCATCTCCTTATGGTGGACACTTTGGTGGCCAAAGAACAGCTGCAAAGGTATTTCAGAGTGGCTACTACTGGCCAACGATCTTCAAAGATGCCCACAACTATGCCCACAGCTGTGATGAATGCCAAAGAACAGGTAACCTCAGTCGAAAGGATGAGATGCCCCTCACCTACATCTTAGAGTTGGAGCTCTTTGATGTGTGGGGCATTGACGTCATGGGACCATTCCCTCCATCATCAGGTAACCTCTACATATTAGTAGCAGTGGACTATGTGTCCAAGTGGGTAGAAGCCAAAGCATGTCCTAATAATGATGCTAAAACAGTCACCAACTTCTTGCATAGGCACATTTTCACTAGATTTGGGACTCCTCGTGCTATCATTAGTGATGAGGGGTCACATTTCATTAATAAGGCTATGGAGAAAGTATTGGCTAAATATAACATTAGACATAGAGTAGCCACTCCCTACCACCCACACTCAAATGGTCAGGCTGAAATTTCAAATAGGGAAATTAAGAACATCCTAGAAAAAGTGGTCAAACCTAATAGGAAAGACTGGTCCTTTAAGCTTGAGGATGCACTTTGGGCTTATAGGACAGCATATAAGACACCTCTAGGTATGTCTCCTTATAGGCTGGTATATGGCAAGGCTTGTCACTTACCACTTGAGTTAGAAAACAAAGCATTTTGGGCCATGAAGGAATTGAATTTTTGTGTAAAGGATGCGGGGACACTGAGGTCTTTGCAGCTACATGAACTTGATGAGCTTAGGCATATGGCCTATGAGAATGCCAAAATGTATAAAGAAAAGACCAAAATATGGCACGACAGTAGACTTAGGATCAAAGACTTTAGGAAAGGCCAACTTGTCCTATTATTTAACTCACGTTTAAAGATATTTCCAGGCAAACTAAAGTCCAGATGGTCGGGTCCATTTGTTATTACTAATGTCTTTGTTCATGGTGCGATAGAGATAAAAAACTTGCAGCAAGGACAGCCTTTTATGGTAAATGGTGCTAGATTGAAGCACTACTATGAGGAAGGAGATGTGAAGACTCTCTCGGCCTTCCTCTTGCGTGAAGCATGAAGTTAAAAACGAGAGAGAACGAGTGGTTACTGTGCTCGTTTAGTCAAGGCCAATGCCTTAGTTTATTTTTTTCTGTTTTTCCGATTATCGTTTGTATGTTTTGTGGTGTGATTTTAATTGCGTATTTAATGTTTTTTTTATTTGCTTTTGCAGGGATTCGAAAGAGGGGATCAAGGAGAGTAAATCCAGCTTTTAAAATCAAGAAACGGTTGAGCCAAATAAAAGATACGGACGAGCAAAGTTTGAGATTTTGATGAAAAAATATCCCTGGAATTGCGCTGGAATTGCTGGATTCGCAAAAAAGAGCCGTTGGGATTTTTCCGTTGCCTTTATATCCGTTGGAAAGCGCTCGATCGATACGATTCTCTCATTCTCTGATTTCCAAGAACTCTGCGATTCTTTTCATCTTTGATTCTACTCTCAAGATCACCAAGATTCGACAATGGTGTCCACACGGGCTGAAAGATCCGCAGCCAAGAAGAAGGCTGATGACGCAGCTGAAGCGGCTGCGAGGGAAGCACTGCTCACCCTTGCAGATGATGGTGCCGTTCGCACCGGACCTCTTCCTAAGCTTCCTATCCGTAGGAAGAAGTGGAGGGTTGTCACTGAGATCCCTGCTGGACCATCTGAGCCAGCGGGCACGCCCAAGAAACGCCGGTGGAGTGTCGAGATGGCCGCCGAACCAAGCACAGCAAAGACTCCCTCTGTGGAGAGTCAAGAAACTGATCGTGCATCCCACGAGTCAGCCAAAGAAGGTTCGTCGCCATCCGCATCACCTGCGCACAGCCCTTCACCATCTGAACCAGTGCCAAGCGCAGAGTCGTCACCACCTGCACAGAGCTCCGAGTTGTCTCCAGCACCTCAGAGCTCTGACCCGACACCTGCAGCAGCACAGAGTCCTGAACTGCCGTCTTCGCCACTGAGTTCTGCGCAGACACCATCAGCAGAGCACAATCCCACGCCATTGCACAATTCTCCACGGCCTGATCCTGAATTCCCATATGGGGATTATCAAGAGTCCACACAGGGCAGTGGCGATGCTGGGGAAGACGAAGTCTTTTCTCCCATGAGGGAAGACAGCCCTGATGTTCCTGCACAGCAGGATGATTCCATGGAGGAGACGTTGGGGGCATGCCTCCAGCAGATCAACATTAAGAAGAAGAAGAAGGCCAAGATTGTCAAGGCCAAGAGATCCAAGAAGCTGAGGAAGAAGAAGGCCAAGAGAGTGCCTTCAGCAGACAAAGAAAGCACGGAGCCATCACTCAAAAGGCTCAAGGTTGAGGCTGCCGAGTCAGCCAAGCCAGCAGATAAGGGGAAGGCCAAGCTCTACCCTGAAGACGAACCTCAGTCAGTGAGGTATGTCTCATCTGATGCTGAATCCAGGGGTGCTGAGCTAAGGAAGAGGGAGTTGCTGCACGAGAAAGGCTTCCTCGACCGACCTGCTGACCTGCCGCAGTTCTTGCGCGCAGGAGTGATCAACCATGGCTGGGAGGAATTCTGCAGACCGCCTAATCCAGCATACACGAGCATGGTGTATGATTTCTACGCCAATGTGCTCAGCCCTGAGGATGGCCTGTCTGTGGTCAGAGGGGTAGAAGTCGATTTCTCAGCCAAGGCCATCAATGAAGCCTTTGGTCTCAAGGGCCAAACTCATACAGATTATGCACGAATTGTCGATGAGCCTACTGAGGCAGTGCTGGAAGAGGCCATTCGCACCATTGGCCAGCCTGAAGCTTCTTGGACCGTGTCACGCAATGGGAGGCACACTCTCATGAGTGCTAACCTCACGGCTAAGGCGGCTGTTTGGTTTTCGTTCGTGCGAAGGAGATTGTCCCCGGTGACTCACGAGACTACAATAAACCAGAGCCGATCGCTGCTGGTGTATGCGATAATGCGAGGTCTCACGATCAACGTGGGAGAAGTCATCTCTGCTGCTATTGCCGAATGCGCCAAGAAAGGTAAGGGACCACTGTTTTTCCCTAATACCATAACCAAGCTATGTTTGCTTGCAGGAGTCCCCACCGAGCGCCTGGAGCAGCAGATGGCCTACACGGGCCACTTGGAGCTGCCTGCTAACCTGAGGCTGAGAAGAAAGGGGAATATGGAGTTTGAACTGGATAGGCTGGCTGCTGAACAGTCTCTATCCATGGCCTGCTTAATGGATATGCAGAGAAGAATGGCTCAATGGGCCACTTATGCGCAGGCGAGGGACAAGGAAGTTGCAGACCAGCTGGGGTGCCTCTTCCCTGAGTTCCCTACCAATCTTCTAACTCCATGGGTGCCCCCAAGACCAAGACAACCTGATGAGGATGACGAGAATTGAGTGCTGGTTTGAAGTGCACTGAAGGGAGTATTGCTGTTCCCTTAGAAAACAAAAACAATTTTCTGCTTTCTGATAGGCAATGTGAATTATGCTCAATTTTTGCTCTGTTTTTGATGTTTAATTTTATGTTTTTTCTTTTGTTTAGGATAGTCTGATATTAGCTGCCTAGGTAGGTTCATTTAGTTTTATTTTTGTCGAGCTTAAAGTGACTGGAAAAAGCATGTTTAGGGGCCTGAATCGATGTTATATCTGCCCTGATTGAATTGCGAAAAAATTGCGGTTCCCGCAATTTTTGTGCCTGATTGCATGTTTTGGACTGTCTGTTTAGTTAGGCTGTGATCTGTTAAAATTCTATCTTTTGCTGCTAGCATGACTACCTTATATAGCTGATCTTGAAGCATGCTGGATGAGTGTCATAGGACACCCTTTGATTGTTTAAATTAGCCTCTGAATAGGGCTCAGCATGCATAAACCATCAGTCCTTAAACTGTCTGTTATGTTCAAATTTTCTACTGCTGGAATAATTGCTCTTAGAATGTTTTGCCTATGCCTAGGATTTTTAGATTCTCTTTGTTTTACCTTAGACTAGATGCTTCTAGGACAAGTTTGGGGGTATGCCACCTCAGACACTCATTGGGGACAATGAGTAGTTTAAGTTTGGGGGAGGCCACCCTAGGCCTAGGAACATTCCTCTCTTCCTTAGGACATAAGCATTCTTCTTCTCCTTTACAAAAAAATGATGAACTGAAAAAAAAATTTTTGAAAAATAGAATAAAGAGGGGAGTTTCTCTCAAGTTGCTAAGTAATCAGTGCCAAGTGTGTAAACCACAAGTGGCATTGCATTAAAAGGCAACCCAAGAAGAGACCCCACCTAAGTAAAAAAGGAAAAAGGAAATAGGGGAAGAAGAATGTATGCTTAGGAGTTATAATCTTGTGGCTTAGATGTCCTATTCAAAAAAAAGAAAAGAACTCTGATCCTCAATGAGCTAAGCACAAGGTTGTAGCTTTTAGGTTTGTCCAGGGAGATGAATGTATATCCAATGTAGTGATGCCAGGGTTTAGGTTGTTCTCTAAAAGTACCACTGTCACTGTTAATACTAAAACTGGCATGACTCTAAGGAATCCTAGACACATTAAAAATAAGCTAGAAGCATGTACTGAGTCTGGAGTAAAACTTGGTAGAATTTGAAACCTTAGGGATAGTGGCATGATATTATAAAAGTAGCTAGATCAGTAGTAGGGGGTTAATAAAAACAGCAGGTATAATAGGCAGGTGAAGTCAGAAGAAGCTTGATAAGAGGTTAGTTCTAAACGTAGAGGTGTGTCACAGGACAACACTGCTAGAGATAGGGATATAGGGGAGTCAGTAAGTGGTCAAAGAAGATAAAATAACAAGCCTAAGTAAGTCCTTAGTATGCTTGAGGACAAGCAAAACCTTAAGTTTGGGGGTGTGTTAAGTCTCTGAAAGTGACTTATTTAGGACCCATTTAGCTTAAGAAGATGTACACTTTTAGGTGTTTTTGATAGCATTTAGCCTAAACCTATGCTTCAATATGAGAATTAGAAGAAGGTAGCTAATCTAGGACTTATGTACAATAGGTAGAAAAAGGGTTGAAAACCGAAGGAAAAGAATGAAAAAATGAGCATTGCGAATGAATTGCGAAAACATTGCGGTGACCGCAATTATTCAAGTGAAAACCGTAAGTTGACTGATCTTTTTCTGTTAATTTCCGTAATTTCAGGGATTCGTTCTTTCTCCTCCATCCATTCTGATATATGACGTTGAAGGTTGATGGTTCTCCTTGGCCCAAACGCACCTGCAAACTACTATAAAAGGGGGCCAAAGTCGGAGGTTTGATCATCATTCGAAGCGCAGAAGTCTTCTCGCAGTCCATCATTTCTCTCTGTTTTCCTTTACCGTCTGTTGGAGTGGGAGTCTCAGCTGTTGGAATCGATAATCTGATAGGAAGGAGAGGAGATTCGTCTTCTCTCTCGATTGGATTCATCCAAGCAAGGCTGACCTCTCATCCCTTTCATTCGAGGCGACTGCAACGAAGCTTTCAAGCAACCTTTACTGCTTTTCTGTCTTTTTCTTCTCATTTCCAGCTTTGATTAGTTGTTGCTCTAGTTTAGTGTTTTACTTACTGCATTTCGTTGTTGTCTGTCTTGGAATCATTTCTTTCAAAGCTTTCCTTTGTCGTTCAAACACTCAAAGTAATCAAAGTACAATTCTGCATTTCACAGTTTCCACCTTTTTCTGCTACGGTTTTGTCTTGCTGTTTTAAGCACATTTCTCTTCTAAGCATGTCTGTTTTATCTACCCTTTCTGCTCTCCATATATCCATGAGTAGCTAAGTCACTTAGGGGCATGCTAATGACAGAACTATAGGCTAAAAAACGTGAACCAAGCATGCAGGATCGCCTTCGAAACATTGATTGTATGTAAGCTTCATCCCACGGGCAATTTCGATTGGCCATCCATTTTGTCCAAAGAACTCCTAACCTCTGGAAGGAGTAAGAGTTCAGAGTCATATAATCATGCTAGCCTTTCACGGTAATCAGAAAACGGCTTAGGAATAAGCGTTTTCCTAGTACAAACTAAACACTCCTGTTTTAACAAGATGCTTAAGACCTTACTTTGAAGTCGAGTAAACTTAAGACTCTAATGCATGGAATCGGACGATACTTGAGATAGAGTGAGTTTGATGCATAGGGAGTTGATCCAATGCTTGAGAATCGTATAAAAATGCCTATAGGATAGTCATTAGTAGCCCTTAATTCACCCATTTACACACTTTCACTGCTGTTTAATTGCGGTAACATTGCGGTCCTCGCAATTCTGCCATTTTATCATTCTGTTTAGCTGTTTTCTTCTTCGTTTATCAATTCCATCTCTTGTCCTTTGAGTCTGATTTCAACTTTAATTTGTTTATGTTGCATCCCTTTACACATTCAGCAAAAATTAGATAATTAAAAACCAATTCTACCCCTTCAAATCCACCCCATCTTTCTTAACAAATACACTTCGCGAATAGCTAAACATAAGTCTCTGTGGAAAAAACGAATGAAATATACTTACTACTTGCTGTGAGACCATGTATGCTTGCATGTCCTAAGTGCTCTCTCTACCTTATTGCTTATTTATTTTTTTACACTGAGCACGCAACAATAGGGACACAAACAGAGGAAACAAACATGAAATAATATGACTTTTGATGCTTTATTCATTTGAGAGAACATCATTTATATACTAGTTACAAATGCATAATTAGCCTAACTACATACTAAGACTAGGCTATAATGAAGCTAACAATCATGCTAAGTCTTTAGGCTTAATTTATGGTAACCATATGTTTTGTTGACAAAATCAAGTTTATGAAGAACTATTCTAATTCTATCACACCCCATAGTCGAAACGGAAGGTTGGCGGATGCTAAGATTGTCCCGAAATTCGTTGAACAAGATCAATGGAAGACCTTTTGTAAAATGTTTGCAATCTGATGTCGGGATGTGACATGTAAGACACGTACGTGGCCACGAGCGACTTTTTCACGGACAAAACGAATATCCATTTTGATATGTTTGGTGCGCTGATGTTGAACTAGATTTCCCGAGAGATATACGACACTAATATTATCACAATAGACCAATGTGGCCTTTGAATAGGACAATGAAGTTCCAGATGGAGGTTTCGAAGTCAATAAGACTTAGAAACAACGTTGAAAACCCCACGATATTCAGCTTGGGCACTAGATCGAGAGAGAGTAGCTTGTCGTTTTAAAGACCATGAGATCAAATTGTCTCCAAGGAATACACAATAACCAGATGTGGAGCGTCGAGTATCCGAACACCCACCCCAATCAGAGTCAATATAAGAGACGAGAGTGTTTGTCAATGAAGGGTATAAGTGTAAGTCATATTCCTTAGTGCCCTGAATGTAACGTACAGTGCGCTTGAGAGCCTGCATGTGTTCTTGCATTGGCTTATGCATGAAAAAAAAAATTTGTTGTACAGCGTAAGATATGTCGGTTCTGAAGGGAATGAACTCTTCATTCCCCGCAGCGGAAGCGTTTGGAATCGATCTTTGTTTTATTTAGAATTAAACAAAAAATACAAGTTCAAGCATATTACCTTTGAAGACTACAAAGCTCTTCTTGTGTTCCCTTTTCCACGAGATCTTCCTCGCTATGACTCGAACACGGGATCAAGCTTGTGGGAGCTCTTTGAAAGAATGAGAGAACAATTCTCTGAAGAAAGTGAGTAGTGTGTTTGGCCCACCTTTTGGCTAAACCTAAATGTCTTATTTATAATAAGGCTTTTAGGAATTAATTTTATTTTATAAAATACATTTTAATATCTAATATATTAAAATATGTATTTTATATTTATTTGAATCTTATTCAAATATTATAAAATTAATCTTTTATAATATACTTTAAACCAATTTGAATCACATTCAAATAACATAAGTATATAGTTTTTAATATTAATGTATCATATACATAAACTATTTCCTCTAATATTTAATGTATCAAATACAATAAATATATTTTACTCTTCTACATTTAATATATAAAATATATTAAATATTAATTTGAATATTTCAAATTTTCTTTCAACTAAATTGATCCTTTTAGTGTTACTATGAGCTAGCAAGGGGACCTTATGGACCTACAGATTTATAAGCTCCAATGATACAAAATTAATTAATTAAACTCATTAATTAATTGACTTTCATTCATTAACTCTAGGTCACTCCACTATAGGCCTAGAGTTGTACTCTTATGCACTGTAAGACAAGTTGTGTCCATGGATATAACCATTACATACAAGTCGATCCTTCACGAGTTGTTCGTAATTACAGCTGGGTCAAAAGTCCGTTTTACCCCTGTAATTACATCTTACACCTTAAGTACCACTGATTCTCTAATGAACAACTTGTTTATGATCCAACCATAAACCAAGTCCCTCTCGGGCCAGTGAGAGGGTGGGGCCCCATTGTTCAAGTCCCGAAATCAGCACTTAAGGGAACTACTCATCTACTTTCCCTATATGGGAAGAAGTGAATTCCATCTTGTGAAACTTATGTTCCCAACTCCCTATTTGGTCAAGTCCCCAAAATGGTAGGCTTATTGAATCGGCTATAAAGGCCATTCTCACCCATACAAATCAAAGGACGAGCCCTCACAGGCAGGAGTTCATAACTCACTCAGGATTAAGATCGAGTCACATATGATCATCCTGTGAAATACTAATCTTCTCAAATAACGGATTTATAAAGAGAGATTATATATTTCGTGGTCCAGTCTTATACAAACTCATTGTATAGGATACCCCCACTCACATGTCTCTACATGAATGATTTGGATCAAATCATTTGTAACAATTACAAAGTGGGCCGTATCAATAGTGTTACCAGGATAAGGCACCCAACCTTATCCATATACTATAGACCCTTTAGGTTATTACTTGAACATGATCCTCCTGTATGTCAACTACACACAGTTCAAGATTACACTAATAACCTTGGATTTTATTTATATAATGAATATTATAAATTGCAAATATTAATAATAAAATAATTATCAAATAATTATTAATTAATTACGAGGCTTTAGGGCATAAATCCCAACAATCTCCCACTTGCACTAAAGCCGGTGAGACATGTATCCTAGGGCATACTCTACACCCAACATGTTCTCCCACTTGCCCTAGTGAAGATGAGACATGGCTCATAATCCTAGACATTCTAGGTGGCTTTCAAACACTTTAGCTTGAAAAGTCTTTTTATATAGATCAAAACGACTGTCAATTAAAAGTCATCTTGGTCCTACCACGATTCTTTCTCTCTCAAGATACCCTATTTATTGATGTTATCTAAGTTTCTTAAGTTTAGCCATTACATAAAACGTTTTAGGCTTAACTATATCTGAAACATCTTTCAGACCAATAAGAAATTATTTGAGTTATGCAAGTTCTTTACTTCATAAGCAAGAACATTTAACTTGCATACCATGCTCCACCATCTAGGGTTAACATAGATTTCCATAAATCTTTGTTAAAACCAGTGCATCTCGTAAAGATCAAATCTTTAACCTCATACACAAAAATATAATTTCTCATTTTATCCATAGATATTTTGAGAAAAGTTTTTATTTTTCTGCGCAATGGTCATACCATTGGGTTAACTAATAAATGGTAACCAATTTTACTGTCAAATGTCATGTCTCAAGTGTACATTAGATTTTCTCCCACTCAAACGTAGATAGACAATCTTATGTTCTCAATCTTTTGATATGTCTGAGGATACTCTTCCTTAGACAAGATAAACTTCACGTAAGAATGATACATTATCATTTTTGAAGTACTACATCATATACTTGACAACAAATTTGTCAATATAAGATGTGTGAGACATAAATAACATTTTGTCCTCGAAAACTCTATTTTAGGACATACCCAGTAATTTAAATCATTCATTTGGAATTGGTTAGGTAGTCAACATTTTATGTTGGATTCAAATCTTACAGCATTCACAATGGGTAATAAGTCATCCACATAAAATATGAGAAAATTCCACTAAGTAATTAATGATTTTCTTGTCTATACAATATCATTAATATTTATTCAAAGTCATAGTTTTTTATACTTTTATCAAACCTTACATTCAAAAATCTAGTGATCAAATTCATTTCATAAATGAACATTTACTGCTTGCAAACCTTTTGCTTTTGATTTTTGAAATTGAACTCATGTAATTGATTTGTAAATGCATTCTTTAAGACTTCTTTTCAAAAAAGATTTCTTAAACCTTCACTTGACATATCTCATATGCAACAATGAATTAGAAAATGCTTATATACTCTAATATGACAACAAATGAGAAAGTTTATCCATAGTTTACTTTCTCCATCTATATTTGTCATTAGTCTTATTTTGAAGGTCTGTACCTTCTTATTTACAAATCTTTTACTTTTGTAGATATATTCAAAACCTGTGGGTTTTACCCCATCACGAATATCTACAAGTTCTTGATAAAGATGAGTACATCTACTCTATCTCGAGATTTATGACTTTGGTCTACTAGTCTTTGTCATTGACCCTCATTTCAACTTTGAGATCAAGAAGCCCTACATTTTGTCATCTAATTTGACAACTTAGGCTTCATATAAGCTCTTGTACCGGTCGGGTCATCTCATAACTCTCTCACTACGATGAGGCTTATCCAATTCATGACTAGGATCCATTTGACTATCAAATGTAATTAAATTGTTAACAACTTTTATTAACTATTTAGTGGCTTCGCTTGGAACCAACTTTTCAACACTATTGAACATATTCAAGTTTCAGCATGTATGCTTAAAACTCTCAAAACTCGAAGGGTTGTAAACTAACTTTACTACTCTTCTATAATCTCAAAGTTGTCTCATGGACACCTTTTAGATAGAATCATGTTCACTATACAATCTATATTGTATATCCTAACAAGAGTCTTATAATGGCGTGTAATTCTTTATTGTTCTGACCATGTCTAACAAGGTCTTGTTTCTCCTCTTACAGCAAAATTTCACACAATTGTACTTTGTGCTAGAGTTGAGATAAAATCTTACTTTCTATCAATTAGTCTTAGTACATAACGTTCCTGTACTTTTCACTGTGATCTGATCATAGTGTTTTGATAGATTTACCTAATTGACCTTCAACTTGAGTCTTATATTCCTTGAACTTTTCAAAATATTCAGACTTATGTTGCATTAGGTTACGATACTTATTTCTTGAATAATCATCAGCTAGAGTGATGAAATATTCATCAGTGTTCTTTGGCCTGTAGGCTTTTCCAACAAAAACCTATTAATTATCTTGCATGAAAGGCAAGATCTTAAGACATATAAAGTAATTAACTCTAACATTTAGAGAATCACTTCGTAGTAGTCTTTTTATTCAAATTGATCAGAATCAATCTTGAATGCCAAAGACGGGTATCATATTTTAGGAGAATATAAATTGTCTTTATATTCTGGATTCTATAATCCTGAATATCTCACTGTGTAGTATTTTATATGTTAACAATTTAACACATACAAATTATTCTTATTTTTCGGCTGAACTTTTCAAACAATTTTGAAAATAAAAATTTAGTACTAAAATATTCATACTATATGAACATTTTATTAGTAATAAAGTTAGAGAAATTGAATTTCTCCTATGGTACTAAAAACACCATATTCAACATTAAATAACAATTATTTCTTATGGACATCTTAATGTCTCCCACTACATTAATTGAGATGGGTTTTCTGGTGCCAACAAGTAGAGATCATTCTACATAATTAAGTATTTTCCAAGAATTATATAAAATGTAATGAAGAACAAATCTTAATAGTGGATCTGAATCTACTATATAGGTGGTAATGAAAAAATCTAGTAAATCAAATTTACTTTTATCCATGTTCTTCTTATAGAGGTATTTCATAAATTCCTCTTATTATGACTACTATGCTAATTTAGAAACTATTTTCTTTTAGCTACAGTCATATGGTTTCTTTTCTTGGATTTTGGTAATACTTAATTTTTGAGATTATTTAGATAAATATCTAAATCTAGCTTTTATTGACTTCAACAATATCTCATATGTTGTTGTCATCTTCTTTATCTTCTTAGCTTGACATCTAATATGTCAAATAGAAAATTTGTATAAGCCATCTCGTTATATTGATTTATTAATCATGTGCTTTACGAAAAATTCGATTAGCATTGGCAACAGGTTTTTGAGAACATTTCTCAATAAAGACAAATTAAAGAAAAAATTTATACGGTCATTATATAGTGTTAACATTATTTTTCCAAGTGATATTATTTTCTCAATTTGACAAATTAGTAACGAAAATTAAAATTGAGAGAAATAGACATAATATTGAAATATATAAAAAATATTATTTATCTAATAACATGCAATCAATATTCATTCAATTTTAGCATAGAAAACAAACAATTTGATAAATGAACCCTAAAACATTAATTTCTAATGCTATGATACTTTAGTGAGTTAGAACAAGTGCCGCCGTAGGGTAGGTCAAATGCTCCTTCACTAAACCGAGACAATCTCAACCAAGTGTTATCCCAAAATAACTCTTATTTCTATAACATTTAGTTACCATTAGTTTGGTCAAGAAAATTATTAACAATCTTAATGATATCTTTGTAAGTGTAACCCATCATTTTAGATTCTATAATTTTATCCCAACAAGTGCCGCCGTAGGGTAGGTCAAGTATTGGAAATAAAATTACAATCCTATCCTTCTCAGGAGATTCACCCTGATATTGACCCATGTAAACACCTTCCGTAGGGGGACGGTCCAAAAGCCGCCGCGAGGCCCCACATGAATCTCACGTTGTGAACCAATGATAGAGACCGTAGGATATGTTGACACATTTCCTTTCCCACTTACTATTTAAAAATACTTTCTCAAGAGATTCACCCTGATATTGACCCATGTAAACACCTTCCGTAGGGGACGGTCCAAAGCCGCCTCGAGGCCTCACATGAATCTCACGTTGTGAATCTATGGTAGAGACCGTAGGGTTATTTTGACATATGTCTTTCTCCCACTAAGTATTTTGAAATAGGGTTTTCTATTACTTAGACAAATTAGGCTAATCTCATTTATCTAAGTTTTTCAATCTACCCTTTCATAACCCTTATGTTGGTTAGATTGATTTTAATGTGAATTATCAAGTATATTAAACTATTTAAAACTAATCACATTATGAGCCTGCTTAATGAAATAAAATAAAATTTGACTAATTCAACCCCCAGGCCAGTTCTTAGGTAGAGGTGTTCCTTTTCAGTCAACTTAAGTACCTCACCTGAGTAACCTTTCTTAGACAGGGTTCCCTTATAGTCAATTTTTATTTCAAATTCATTAATCTTTAATTAACTATTAATTACTAGATCAATGAACTTCAGTTGATTTTAAGCCATGTTTTTTAATCCTATTAAAAAAATAATTCACCTTATGGATAATCTTGAATTTTTAACAATTTTAAACCCTTTAAAACAAAATTAAAGATTATCATATATTCTAATCTTATTAGAATAAAAATAAACTAAATTCAAATATTTAAACTATTTAAAAAATGAATTAAATTATCTTTTAAATAAGGAAAAAAAAAAAAAAACTAATCTTATTTGGAAAATATCCTAGGAGCTTATTTGGAAAATATCTTGGGAAAAGATTTTTCTCAATCTCATTGGGAATTTTTTTCTTTTTCAATCTCATTGGGAAAAGGGAAAAGATTTTTCCCAATCTCATTGGAAAAGATTTCCCAATCTCGAAAAAATATCACTCTAGGAAAAGATATCCTAATCCTTATTAGAAAAATATGGATTCCTATTATGAAAGGAAGTATCCTAATTTAAAATTTCCAAATATAACAATTATATTGAAAGCTATGGAAATATAAACATATTAGGAAATCATCTAATCAAATTAGAAAGCATTTTAATCATAATATTCCAAATATAACACTTATATTAAAGATAATTAAAATGCATGATCATGCTTGACCTATGATGGGATTTTAATCTAGATGGCATACTCAATGCAATCAATTAAAATTTAAAACATACATCAACATGCATAGTTAAATTGAAAATACAACAAAATTGACCGGCATATTTGGCATATCCTAAGAAATTGAAAACTAATTTAAATAACAATAATTTAAATCCAAGACATATCTTGGTCTTCAATTCTTTCCTTTTTCAAAATTTAGGGTTTTAGAAACCCTAAAATATCTTTTCTATAGCGGCAAGAAGAACTGATGAATCGGATAACACCTCACGTTGAACAAAGGCTGATGATGGTTTTATTCTCTAGTCACAATTTAACATATATATGTTTCTTAGACTATCTTCAAATCTGTTGACTGCCACTTAAGAGATGAATCATATGCATAGGCATATAATGAAAGCACAAACTTAATGAACCATTCACATAGGCAATTGATGAAGCACTAATTGACTGATATGATGAATCATACACAACCATACGCCACCATTGATGAAGCACTGAATCCACTGAACCATTGATGAAGCACTGAATCCACTGAATCTCATTCAAGGGTTGATTCATAAATCAAATGAGATATGTCGAATTGTTCACCGTAAGCACCTCACCGCCGCAGACTCAAAAAAAAAAAAAAAAAAACTCACCTTTCTGAGTTAATTTTTTTTTTTTAACTTACAATATTACATGAATCCTAAACTCATAGAGTTTTACAATTGATCTAATCAAAATTTGTAAATTCTAATGCCAATCAAATATGCCTAAACAGTCAATTCGCAAACTATATATATCACATATATATAAACTTAAAATACCCACCATACACAATGTTAATTCTAAACAAAACTCAAAGACAAGCTCTGATACCAATTGAAGGGAATGAACTCTTCATTCCCCGCAGCGGAAGCGTTTGGAATCGATCTTTGTTTTATTTAGAATTAAACAAAAAATACAAGTTCAAGCATATTACCTTTGAAGACTACAAAGCTCTTCTTGTGTTCCCTTTTCCACGAGATCTTCCTCGCTATGACTCGAACACGGGATCAAGCTTGTGGGAGCTCTTTGAAAGAATGAGAGAACAATTCTCTGAAGAAAGTGAGTAGTGTGTTTGGCCAACCTTTTGGCTAAACCTAAATGTCTTATTTATAATAAGGCTTTTAGGAATTAATTTTATTTTATAAAATACATTTTAATATCTAATATATTAAAATATGTATTTTATATTTATTTGAATCTTATTCAAATATTATAAAATTAATCTTTTATAATATACTTTAAACCAATTTGAATCACATTCAAATAACATAAGTATATAGTTTTTAATATTAATGTATCATATACATAAACTATTTCCTCTAATATTTAATGTATCAAATACAATAAATATATTTTACTCTTCTACATTTAATATATCAAATATATTAAATATTAATTTGAATATTTCAAATTTTCTTTCAACTAAATTGATCCTTTTAGTGTTACTATGAGCTAGCAAGGGGACCTTATGGACCTACAGATTTATAAGCTCCAATGATACAAAATTAATTAATTAAACTCATTAATTAATTGACTTCCATTCATTAACTCTAGGTCACTCCACTATAGGCCTAGAGTTGCACTCTTATGCACTGTAAGACAAGTTGTGTCCATGGATATAACCATTACATGCAAGTCGATCCTTCACGAGTTGTTCGTAATTACAGCTGGGTCAAAAGTCCGTTTTACCCCTGTAATTACATCTTACACCTTAAGTACCACAGATTCTCTAATGAACAACTTGTTTATGATCCAACCATAAACCAAGTCCCTCTCGGGCCAGTGAGAGGGTGGGGCCCCATTGTTCAAGTCCCGAAATCAGCACTTAAGGGAAGTACTCATCTACTTTCCCTATATGGGAAGAAGTGAATTCCATCTTGTGAAACTTATGTTCCCAACTCCCTATTTGGTCAAGTCCCCAAAATGGTAGGCTTATTGAATCGGCTATAAAGGCCATTCTCACCCATACAAATCAAAGGACGAGCCCTCACAGGCAGGAGTTCATAACTCACTCAGGATTAAGATCGAGTCACATATGATCATCCTGTGAAATACTAATCTTCTCAAATAACGGATTTATAAAGAGAGATTATATATTTCGTGGTTCAGTCTTATACAAACTCATTGTATAGGATACCCCCACTCACATGTCTCTACATGAATGATTTGGATCAAATCATTTGTAACAATTACAAAGTGGGCCGTATCAATAGTGTTACCAGGATAAGGCACCCAACCTTATTGTTACGTCTCCAAAAGTGACTAATTTAGTACTTGTTTGCTATAGAAAGATGTGCACTCTTAGGTGTTTTTGGTAGGATTTAGCTTAAACTCGTGTTTATATATGAGAATTAGAAGAATAAAGCTAAATTAGGACTTATATGCAAATGGAAAGAAAAAGAACCAAAAACGAAGTTAAAGGATTGAAAAGTGCACATTGCTGAAGCATTGCGGAAACATTGCTAACACCGCAATGTTTTAAGTGAAATCCATAAGTTGTCTAACCATTTTCTGTTTTGTTCCGATCTTTCAGGGATCCATTCTTTCTCCTGCAGCCACGTAGAAGTACGACGTTGAGAATGGATGGTTCTCCTTGGCCCAATCGTACCTGCAGAACACTATAAAAGGAGGTCAAGATGGAAGGTTGAAACACACTCGAACGGCGTAGACTTCCAGTTCAACGCAGTTTTTCCACTCTCTTTCTCTCTTCCGTCTGTTGGTTTGAAAGGATCAGCTGTTGGAGTCGACAATCTGATAGGAAGGAGAGAAGATTCATCTTCTCTTCTGATTAGATTCATCCAAGCAAGGCTTTCTTTCATCCTTCAGCCGAGGCGTCTGCGACGAGGCGATCACGCTCGAATTTAATTGCTTTCTGCTTTAGCTGTCTGTTTAGCTTGTTGTTTGTTGTCATTTCACTTTCGTTTGCTACTCTAATTCATTTCGTTGCTTTCTGTTTTACTTTAGTTCTTCAAGGTTGTCATTTGTTTAGTTCAATTTCTAGTTAATCGAAGTATTATTTCATCAATTCACAAGTTCTTCACCTTCTCTGCTTGCTGTTTCCCTCTTCTGTTTTGTCTTTAATATTCTTCTCAACATGTCTTCTTCATCTACTCTTTTCATTCCATCTGCATCCATGAGTAACTAAATCACATAAGGGCATGCTAATGACAAATCTATAGGTAGAACCACGTGAATCAAGCATGTAGGATAGCTCTCGAATGCATTGAATGTATGTAAGCTTCTTCCCACGGGCAATTTCGATTGGCCATCCATTTTGTCCAAAGAACTCCTAACCTCTGGAAGGAGTAAGAGTTCAGAGTCATACACTCATGCTAGCCTCCCAAGGTAGCCAGAAAACGCCTAGGAATAGGCGTTTTCCTAGTACAAATCACAACTTACTGTTATAACAAGATGCTTAAGACCTTACTTGGACATGAGTAAACTAAAGGATCTAATGCATGAAATCGGAAGATACATGAGAATGAGTTAGTTTGATGCATGATGAGTTGATCTAATGCTTGAGGATCGTGTGATAAAGCCTATAGAGGAGTCGTTAGTAGCCTTTGTTTCCACACTTTACACACATTTCGCTGTTAGTAACATTGCTAAATAATTGCTGTTTCCGCAATTCCCTTAGTTAAGATTTGCCTTAGTCATTTTTCTTCTCTTCATTTACTTGTTCTCTTTACATTCAAGTTTATTGTTTACTTGCACTTGTTTATGCTTCCATCCTTTACACATTCCTTAGTAATTAGGCACATCAAAACCAAATCTACCTCATTTAATCCACTCAATCTCACTTAAGAAAACACTTCGCTAGTAACTAAGAATAAATCTCTATGGGAAATCGAATGAAAAAATACTTATTACTTGCTACAAGATCATGTATGCTTGCATGTTCTGAGTGCTCTATCATTGCATATTTCTTTTAAACATTGAGCACGCAACAAGTTTTTGGCGCCGCTGTCGGGGATTTAGTTTAGTGAAAACGAAGTTTGTTAAGTTAGAAACACAAATCTTAATATCTATTGGAGCTGATCTATTTTCATTTCTTTTGCAGGTACCATTGGGTTAGTTTATGAATGAACATTCAAGTAGCGATCTAGAGTTCAATCCTGAGCCTGAGAGATTACTTAGGGCCAGAAACAGAGCTAAGATACGTCTCTTCAACCAACCCCTTATACCTCCAAACGTTGCTGACTCTACTGAGTCATCACAACCCCATCAAATAGAAATGGATAGAACAAACCCAAATCCAGCACCTACCATTCGCAACCCCATCGAAATAGCGAATGACAAGGATAGTGCCATTCTCTCCTACCTAGTTCCCATGCCTAGGGAGCTAAACCCAAGCATCATACGCCCTGAAATTACTGCCAACTCATTCGAGTTAAAGCCAGTAATGTTCCAAATGTTGTCCACTGTGGGACAATTCTTTGGAGTGGAAAATGAGCACCCCCACAACCATTTGAGAAACTTCCTAGGAGTTAGTGATACCTTCCTTATCCCTGGAGTTTCCCAAGAAGCCTTGAGGCTTTACCTCTTTCCTTACTCGTTAAGAGATAAAGCCAAAACATGGTTGAACTCATTACCTTCCAGATCAGTTGTCAATTGGACAGATCTGGCTGAGAAATTCCTAGTCAAATATTTCCCACCTGATAGGAATTCAAATTTTCGTGATGACATTATTAAATTCAAACAAGCTGAAAATGAGTCTCTTCACGAAGCTTGGACAAGGTTCAAGGACCTTCTGCTTAAATGTCCACACCATGGCATCCCATGGTGTATTCAAATAGAAGTCTTTTTCAAAGGATGCAACCCCAGCACTAGGCAAGTGCTGAATTCGTCAGCTGGTGGTTCCATGCTTTCGAAAAGCTATAATGAAGCCTATGAGATCCTGGAGAAGATCTCAGCATCTCACTGTAGGTGGTCAGATGATCCAGTTGAGCCAAGTAGAGCTCAAGACAAGGATGCTCTTAGTGCAATGAGCAACCAAATAAACGCCCTGACCAACCTAGTCAAACAAATGGCTCAAAACAATCTCCAATCCAGTGTCAACACCGCAGCAGCCATCTCAATGGGGGCACAAACAAGTCAAGGTGAGACACTGATCTGTGGATTCTGTGGGGAAGGGCACCTGTATGAATACTGCCCTGGGAATCCAGCCTCAGTCTGCTATGTTGGAAGCCAACAGCAGCCTAGGAACAACCCCTACTCTAACACTTACAACCCTGGTTGGAGAAACCACCCAAATCTTTCTTGGGGTGGCCAACAAAACACTAACCAAAGTCAAAACCAACCAAGGCCGAGTGGAACACCTGGTTTCACTCCCCAAAATAACCAATCCATGTATCAAAAACCATATAACCACCCAATAGGGTCATCTGTAGAAAATCTACTTAAGGAGTACATTGCAAAGAATGATGTTACTCTACAAAGTCAGCAAGCTACCCTTAGGAGCCTAGAGAACCAAATAGGGCAATTAGCCAATGAACTCAAAAGTAGGCCCCAAGGTAGACTGCCTGCTGACACTGAGGTGCCTAGAAGGGATGGTAAAGAGCAAGTTCAAGCAATTGAACTTCGAAGTGGAAGACCATTGGTGAGCCACACTAGAGAAACGCATAAGAGAGTAGAGAATGAAGAGTCTAGTGCTCCACTGGATTCTCTGCCAAACCAAGGTCAACCACCAACAAGCACATCAAGGGTGAGGCTGGAACCTATTATAGAAGAACTAGAAGAAACTCCAAGGCCTCCACCTGTCCTGAGGCGACCTGAAGTGCCTACATATGTGCCATCACCTCCATTCCCTAGAAGGCTAAAGAAAAAACAAGAACAGGAAGTGCACTTTAATAAATTTTTAGAAATTCTTAAGCAAGTGCATGTTAATATTCCTTTTGTAGAGGTTTTGCAATCTATGCCTTCTTATGTTAAGTTTTTGAAGGATATAATTACTAACAAGAAAATTATTGGTGAATTTGAAACAGTGAATCTCACTGAGGAGTGCAGTGCTATATGTTATGTCTTCAAAAGTGACTTATTTAGGACTTATTTAGCTTAGAAAGATGCACACTCTTAGGTGTTTTTGATAGGATTTAGCTTAAACCTATGCATATTTGTGAGAATTAAAAGAAGGTAGCTAAATTAGGTCTTGTGTGCAAAAGGAAAGAAAAGGATTGAAAACCGAAGTAAAAGAAAGAAAAAACTACATTGCGATAGCATTGCGGAAACATTGCTGAAACCGCAATGTTTCAAGTGAAAACCGTAAGTTGACTGATCTTTTTCTGTTAATTTCCGTTATTTCAGGGATTCGTTCTTTCTCCTCCATCCATTCTGAAGTATGACGTTGAAGATGGATGGTTCTCCTTGGCCCAAATGCAGCTGCAGATTACTATAAATAGGGGTCAAAGTCGAGGGTTTGATCATCATCCGAAAGCGTAGAAGTCTTCTCGCAGCTCCATCTTTTCTCCTGTTTTTCTTTGCCGTTTGTTGATTTACGAAGCTTAGCTGCTTGGAGTCGATAATCTGATAGGAAGGAGAGAAGATTCGTCTTCTCTCTCGATTGGATTCATCCAAACAAGGCTGATCTTTCTCATCCTTCAGCCGAGGCGGTTGCGACGAGGCGTTCGAGCTTGTTTTACTACTTTCTGCTCTTTATTTCCATTTTCCAGCTTTGTATTGTTGTTGATTCTTTTCTAGTAGGTAGATCAGTTCATTTCGTTGTGTTCTGTCTTTCTGTTATTCACTTTAAGTTTCTCTTTTGTTCATTCAAACAATCAAGTAATTAAAGCACAATTCTTCATTTCTCAGTTTCCTATCTTTGCAACTCACTGTCTTACCTTGCTGTATTAAGCTTATTTCTCTTCTAAGCATGTCTCTTTCATCTTTTATTTCTGTTTACCCTATATCCATGAGTAACTAAGTCACTTAGGGGCATGCTAATGACAATACTATAGGCTAAAAAACGTGAACCAAGCATGTAGGATAGCTCTCGAAGCATTGATTGTATGTAAGCTTCATCCCACGGGAAATTTCGATTGGCCATCCATTTTGTCCAAAGAACTCCTAACCTCTGGAAGGAGTAAGAGTTCAGAGTCATACACTCATGCTAGCCTTTCAAGGTAGCCAGAAAACGACCTAGGAATAGGCGTTTTCCTAGTACAAACCATAACTTTCTGCTTTAACAAGATGCTTAAGACCTTACTTGGACATGAGTAAACTAAAGAATCTAATGCATGGAATCGGACGATACATGAGATTGAGTGAGTTTGATGCATAGAGAGTTGATCCAATGCTTGAGAATCGTGAGAAAATGCCTATAGAGGAGTCGTTAGTAGCCCTTGTTTCTCCATTTTACACACTTTCGCTGTTAGGACAATTGCGGTAGAATTGCTGTTTCCGCAATTCTGCTAAGTTTACAATTCTGTTTAGCTGTTTTCTTCTTCATTTATTAATCTCGTCTCTTTTCATTTGAGTTTAGCTTTGACTTGCACTTGTTTATGTTGCTACCCTCTACGTATTCAGTAGGAAATAGACAATTTAAAACCAATTCTACCCCATCAAATCCACCCTTTCTTTCTTAACTTTACACTTCACGAGTAGCTTATAATAAATCTCTGTGGGAAAACGAATGAAAAAATACTTACTACTTGCTATAGGATCATGTATGCTTGCATGTTCTGAGTGCTCTCTCTATCTTATTGCTTATTTATTTTAACACATTGAGCACGCAACAAGTTTTTGGTGCCGCTGCCGGGGATTTATTTAAGTGAAAACGAAGTTTGTTAAGTTTGAAACACCAAGTTTACCATCTATTGTAACTAATCTAGTTCATTTCTTTTACAGGTACCATCGGGTTAGTTTATGAGTGAGCCTTCAAGTAGTGATCTAGAGTTCAATCCTGAGCCTGAGAGGTTACTTAGGGCCAGAAATAGAGCCAAGAAACGTCTCTTTAAACAACCCCATTTACCTCAAGTAATTGCGGGAACCGCAATTCCTCCGCAATTGTCTCAAGAAGAAATGGCTGGAATAATTCCAAATCCGGTACCTATCACTCGCAATCCCATCGAAATAGCGAATGATAAGAATAGTGCCATTCTCTCATACCTAGTACCTATGCCTGGGGAGCTGAACCCCAGCATAATTCGTCCTGAAATCACTGCCAACTCATTCGAGTTAAAGCAGTGATGTTCCAAATGTTGTCCACTGTGGGACAATTCTTTGGAGTGGAAAATGAGGACCCCCACAACCATCTTAGAAACTTCTTAGGAGTCAGTGATACCTTTATCATCCCTGGAGTTTCCCAAGAAGCCTTGAGGCTATATCTGTTCCCTTACTCTTTGAGGGACAAAGCCAAAACGTGGTTAAACTCATTACCCTCTGGATCTGTCCTTAATTGGACAGACTTAGCAGAGAAATTCCTAGTCAAATACTTCCCACCTGATAGGAATTCTACCTTTCGTGATGACATAGTTAAATTCAAACAAGCTGAGAATGAGTCTCTTCAAGAAGCTTGGACAAGGTTCAAGGACCTTCTTCTTAAATGTCCACACCATGGCATCCCATGGTGTATCCAAATAGAGGTCTTTTTCAAAGGATGCAACCCCAGCACTAGGCAAGTCTTAAATTCATCTGCTGGAGGTTCCATGTTGTCCAAGAGTTATAACGAAGCCTATGAGATCTTGGAGAAGATCTCAGCATCTCACTGTAGGTGGTCAGATGATCCAGTTGAGCCAACTAGAGCTCAAGACAAGGATGCTCTAAGTGCAATGAGCAGCCAAATAAATGCCCTGACCAACCTAGTTAAGCAAATGGCTCAAACCAATCTCCAAACAAGTGTCAACACCGCTACAACCATGTCAATGGGCACCCAACCAAGTCAAGGTGAGACACTTATCTGTGGATTCTGTGGGGAAGGGCACCTGTATGAATACTGCCCTGGGAATCCAGCCTCAGTCTGCTATATTGGAAGCCAGCAGCAGCCTAGGAACAACCCCTATTCCAATACTTACAACCCTGGTTGGAGGAACCACCCAAACCTGTCATGGGGTGGCCAACAAAATGCTAACCAAGCTCCTAACCAACCAAGACCGAGTGGAACACCTGGTTTCACTCCCCAACATAACCAATCCATGTATCAAAAACCATACAACCAACCTGTAGGATCTTCTGTAGAAAACTTACTTAAGGAATACATAGCCAAGAATGATGCCACTCTGCAGAGCCAGCAAGCTACTCTTAGGAGCCTAGAGAACCAAATAGGGCAACTAGCCAATGAAATCAAAAGTAGGCCCCAAGGTAGACTCCCTGCTGACACTGAAGTGCCAAGGAGAGATGGTAAAGAGCAAGTTCAAGCAATTGAACTTAGGAGTGGTAGACCATTGGTAAGCAACACCAAGGACACACCAAAGAGAGTAGAGAACACTGAGTCTAGTGCTCCACTAGAGTCTCTGCCAAACCAAGGTCCACCACCAACAAACACATCAGGAGCAAGGCTGGAGCCAATCATAGAGGAGATAGAAGAAATTCCAAGGCCTCCACCTATCCTAAGGCGACCTGAAGTGCCTGCATATGTGCCACCACCTCCATTTCCTAGAAGGCTAAAGAAAAAACAAGAACAGGAAGTGCACTTTAATAAATTTCTAGAAATTCTTAAACAAGTGCATGTTAATATTCCTTTTGTAGAAGTTTTACAGTCTATGCCTTCTTATGTAAAGTTTTTGAAGGATATTATAACTAACAAGAAAATAATTGGTGAGTTTGAAACAGTCAACCTCACTGAGGAGTGCAGTGCCATACTCCAGAACAAGCTACCCAAGAAGGAGAAGGACCCTGGTTCCTTCACCTTACCTGTAGAGCTAGGAGGCAAGCACGTGGGCAGAGCTCTTTGTGACCTGGGAGCCAGCATAAACCTCATGCCCCTATCACTATTCCGCCAGCTAGGAATAGGAGAAGCACGTCCAACCACTGTCACTTTACAACTAGCAGACAGATCCATTGCATACCCTGAAGGTAAGATTGAGGATATTCTTGTAAAGGTTGACAAGTTTATTTTCCTTGCAGATTTCATTATCCTGGATTATGAAGCAGACAAGGAAGTCCCCATCCTGTTAGGCAGACCATTCCTAGCCACAGGTAGGGCACTGATAGATGTCCAAAAAGGTGAGCTCACTATGAGGGTTCATGATGAAGAGGTGAAATTTAGTGTGTATAAAGCCTTGAGGTACCCCTCTGACCATGAATCTTGTGCTAGCATGGACGTTGTAGATTCTTTAATGGAAGAACAATTGGAGCATGAACTATTGACTAAGCATGCTCATGAATATGTAGGATTAGAATTAACTGACTTAAACATAGCTGAAATAATGGACATACCTGTAAATAACCCTCAGCATGTTTGTATGAATATTGACTTAACTGAAAAATCTGTGAATCCATTAAAACCATCCATTGAGCATCCACCTGTCTTAGAATTAAAACCTCTCCCCACTCACCTCAAGTATGCATATCTAGGAAGTAATGATACTTTGCCTGTGATTATTTCTTCTAAATTAAGTGAAAAGCATGAGGTTGAACTGATTTTATTACTTAAGCAACATAGGAAGGCTATTGCATGGACTATTGCTGATATTAGAGGCATTAGCCCTTCTTATTGCATGCATAAGATTATACTAGAGGAAGAGCATACACCTAGAGTAGATCACCAACGTAGGCTGAATCCCTCTATGAAAGAGGTAGTTAAGAAAGAAATAATCAAATGGTTAGATGCTGGTGTGATCTTCCCCATAGCTAGTAGTCAGTGGGTGAGCCCTATACAATGTGTACCTAAGAAGGGGGGGATGACTGTGGTAGTCAATGAGAACAATGAACTGATTCCAACAAGGACTATCACAGGGTGGAGAGTTTGCATGGATTATAGGAAACTAAATAAAGAGACCAAAAAAGACCACTTCCCTCTACCATTCATTGACCAAATGTTAGACAGAATAGCTGGTAGAGCCTACTACTGCTTCTTAGACGGTTACTCAGGGTATAATCAGATTACTATAGACCCTAAGGATCAAGAGAAGACTACCTTCACTTGCCCTTTTGGAACTTTTGCCTTTCGCAGAATGCCTTTTGGCTTATGCAATGCACCGACAACTTTCCAAAGGTGCATGTTGGCAATCTTCTCTGATTTGGATGAGTCCATGATAGAGATATTCATGGATGATTTCTCAGTCTTTGGGGATTCGTTTACAAACTGTCTAGAGAACCTAGGACGAGTCCTGGCTAGGTGTGAGGAGACCAACCTAGTCCTAAATTGGGAAAAGTGCCACTTCATGGTGGATGAAGGGATTGTCTTAGGTCATAGAGTGTCAAGGGCAGATGTAGAAGTTGACAGGGCAAAAATTGAAATAATAGAGAAATTGGTAGAACCCCAAAATGTCAAGGCCATTAGAAGTTTCTTAGGGCATGCTGGTTTCTATAGAAGGTTCATTAAGGACTTTTCTAAGATCTCCAAGCCTTTATGTGAGCTTCTAGAGCTAAACAAGCCATTCATTTTCTCTAAAGAGTGTGTCCTAGCTTGGAAAACCCTTAAGAAAGCACTAGTCACAGCACCTATTATAGTAGGGCCAAATTGGGATCTCCCATTTGAGATGTTATGTGATGCTAGTGACTATGCTGTAGGGGTTATGTTAGGACAGAAGATTGACAAGTTAACACACCCTGTCTATTATGCTAGTAAGACACTTAATGAGGCACAATGCAACTACACAACCACTGAGAAGGAGATGCTAGCTGTAGTGTTTGCTTGTGAGAAATTTAGGAACTATATTGTAGGCACCAGAACAATTGTGTACACTGACCATTCTGCTTTAAAGTACCTTATGAGGAAGGCTGATGCTAAGCCTAGGTTGATTAGGTGGGTACTGCTGCTGCAAGAGTTTGATCTAGACATTAGAGATAAGAAAGGAAGTGAAAATGTGGTTGCGGATCATCTTTCTAGATTGCAGCATAATTGCGAAAAAATTGCGGAACCCGCAATTTCTGATGCTTTTATTGATGAACATGTCTTTGTATTGACTCATCGTGATAACGATGAGGAACCTTGGTTTGCTGACATTGCTAACTTCCTTGCATCACAGGTACTACCAACTTTCAAGGGAGGACAAGAGAAGAAGAGGTTCCTTCATGAAGCAAGGAAATTCATATGGGATGACCCCACACTTTACAAAACATGTGCTGACGGCTTGCTAAGGAAGTGTGTTTCAGCTGCTGAGGCGAAGTCTGTGTTGCAGCACTGCCACACAGCTCCTTATGGTGGACACTTTGGTGGCCAAAGAACAGCTGCAAAGGTATTTCAGAGTGGCTACTATTGGCCAACGATCTTCAAGGATGCCCACAACTATGCCCACAGCTGTGATGAATGCCAAAGAACAGGTAACCTCAGTCGAAAGGATGAGATGCCTCTCACCTACATCTTAGAGTTGGAGCTCTTTGATGTGTGGGGCATTGACTTCATGGGACCATTTCTTCCATCATCAGGTAACCTTTACATATTAGTGGCAGTAGACTATGTATCCAAGTGGGTAGAGGCCATAGCATGTCCCAATAATGATGCCAAAACAGTCATAAAATTCTTGCATAGACACATTTTTACTAGGTTTGGAACACCTCGTGCTATCATTAGTGATGAAGGGACACATTTCATTAATAAAGCTATGGAGAGAGTGTTGGCTAAGTATAACATTAGACATAGAGTAGCCACTCCTTATCACCCACACTCGAATGGTCAGGCTGAGATTTCAAATAGGGAGATTAAGAACATCCTAGAAAAAGTGGTCAAACCTAATAGAAAGGACTGGTCATTTAAACTCGAGGATGCACTTTGGGCCTATAGGACTGCATATAAGACACCCCTAGGTATGTCTCCTTACAGACTTGTGTATGGTAAAGCTTGTCATCTTCCATTTGAGTTAGAAATCAAGGCATTTTGGGCACTAAAAGAGTTGAATTATTGCGTGACCGATGCGGGAACGTTGCGGTCTCTGCAATTACATGAGCTTGATGAGCTTAGACATATGTCTTATGAAAATGCCAAAATGTATAAGGAAAAGACCAAGATTTGGCACGATAGTAGACTTAGGATCAAGGACTTTAAGAAAGGCCAACTTGTTTTATTATTTAACTCACGATTGAAATTATTTCCAGGCAAACTTAAGTCTAGATGGTCAGGTCCTTTTGTAATTACTAATGTGTTTGTTCATGGTGCCATCGAGATAAAAAACCTGCAGCAAGGACAACCATTCATGGTTAATGGTGCTAGGTTGAAGCACTACTATGAGGAAGGAGATGTGAAGACTCTCTCGGCCTTCCTCTTGACTGAAGCGTGAAATTAAGAACGAGAGAGGACGAGTGATTGCTGTGCTCGTCAATATGAGGCTCATGCGTTAGTTTATTTTTTCCATTTTTTTCGGTTATCGTTTGTGTATATGTTTGTATGATTTTCATTACGATGTTGATGTTGATTTTATTTCTTTTCGTAGGGCATCAATAGAGGGAATCAAGGAGATTAAATCCAGCTAAATCAAGAAGATATTGGGCCAAATCAAAGATACGGTTGAGCAAAGATTGACATTTAAATGCAGAAAATCTCCAACGGTCACTAGAATTGCGCTGGATTTGCAGAATCCGCAAAAATATAGCCGTTGGGATTTTTTGGGTTTCTTTATATCCGTTAGAAGGCGCGTTGATCTGTACGATTCTCCCATTATCTGAACTCCAAGAAAGCTGCTTTTCTCTTCATCTGTGATTTCTCTCTCCAAATCTCCACAATTCAACAATGGTGCTAACAAGAGCCGAACGATCTGCGTCCAAGAAAAGGGCTGATGAAGCTGAAACGGCTGCGAGGGAAGCACTGCTTGCCTTGGCTGATGCTGAGGCTGCGCGCACTGAACGCCTGCCCAAACTGCCTATCCGCAAGAAGAAGTGGAAGGTTGTCACGGAGATACCTGCTGGACCCTCTGAACCAGCAGGCACGCCCAAGAAGCGCAAATGGAGTATGGCTATGGCCGAAGAAGAAATCAAGAAAAAGACTCCCTCTGTGGAGAGTCAAGAACGAGGCCAGCCATCCCACGAGACAGCCGAGCGCAGCCCTTCACCATCTCCACCGGTTCAAAGCCCTGAGCTCTCCTCATCGCCACCAGAGCAGAGCCCTGAGCTGCCTTCATCACCGCAGAGTTCTGCACAGACCCCTACAGCAGCACAAAGCACCACTCCTTCGCACACTTCTCCACGGCCTGACCCTGAATTCCCATATGGGGAGTACCAAGAATCGACGCAGGGCAGTGGGGAAGCTGAAGAAGAAGAGGTCTTCTCTCCGTTGAGGGAAGCCAGCCCTGAGAGTCCTGCGCAGAAGGATGATTCTATGGAAGAAACACTGGGGGCTTGCCTCCATGCGATCACAACCAAGGCGAAGCTGCAGAAGAAGAAGGCTGCCAAGATTATCAAGGCCAAACGGTCCAAGAAATCAAAGAAAAAGAAAGCCAAGAGGGCGCTTGCATCAGAGGAGAAGAGTGTTGAGCCGTCGCTCAAGAAGCTCAAGATTGAGGCTGCTGAGTCAGCCAAACCAAAAGACAAAGGGAAGGCCAAGCTTTACCCTGAAGAGGAGCCTCAGTCAGTGAGGAATTACGAATCACGGCTGGGAAGAGTTGTGCAGACCACCCAATCCAGCTTACACAAGCATGGTGTATGACTTCTACGCCAACCTGAGGATGTCTGAGGAGGGGTTGTCTGTGGTCAGGGGAGTAGAAGTGGACTTCTCAGCAAAAGCCATCAACGAAGCCTATGGCCTCAAGGGCCAAAAACATACTGACTATGCGAGGATTGTTGATGAGCCTACTGAAGCTATCCTGGAAGAGGCCATTCGGACCATTGGCCAGCCTGAAGCATCCTGGACCGTGTCACGCAATGGGAGGCACACTCTCATGAGTGCCAACCTCACAGCTAAGGCGGCTGTCTGGTTTTCCTTCGTGAGAAGGAAACTATCCCCAATGACTCATGAGACCACCATCAACCAGAGCAGATCGCTGCTGGTCTATGCAATCATGCGAGGTCTCACGATCAACGTGGGTGAAGTCATGTCAGCCGCCATTGCTGACTGCGCCAAGAAGGGTAAGGGTCCATTGTTCTTCCCTAATACTATTACTAAACTATGCTTGCGTGCAGGAGTCCCCATTGAGCGGATGGAACAGCAGATGGCTTACACAGGCCACTTGGAGCTGCCTACAGGCTTGAGGCTGAAAAGGAAGGGGAACATGGAGTTCGAGCTGGATAGATTGGCTGCTGCTCAGTCACTGTCCATGGCGTGCCTGATGGATTTACAGAAGAGGATGGCTCAATGGGCCACATACGCACATGCGAGGGACAAGGAAGTTGCTGACCAACTGGGATGCATCTTCCCTGACTTTCCCACGAACCTACTGTCTCCATGGGTGCCCCCACGACCACGAGGGACTGATGATGAGGATGACGACATCTGAGTGCTAGATTACAGAGCACTAAAGGGAGTATTGCTGTTCCCTTAGAAAAAGAATAAACTGCTTTTTGTGAACCGTGTGAATTATGCTGTTTTTAGTTAATATTTTGAGCTGTTTTAGTTGCTTAGTTTTAAGTTTTTAAATTGTTTAGTGTAGTCTGATGCTAGCTAATTAGGTAGATTAGTTTAGTTTCATTTTTAGAGAGCTTGAATGACTAGAAAAAGCATGCATAAGGGCCTTAGTCAATGATATATCTGCCCTGTTCCTATTGCGAAATAATTGCGGGTATCGCAATTTTTATTACTGATTGCATGTTTTTGACTGTCCGTTTAGCTAGGTTGGTTCTGTTTAAATTCTGTCTTTTGCTGCTAGTATGCTTGCCTTATATAGCTTATCTTAAAGCATGCTGGATGAGTGTCATAGGACACCCTTTGATAGCTTAAATTAACCTCTAAAAAGCTCAGCATGCATAGCTGTAAGTCCTTGCCTGTCTGTTTTTTTTCAATTTTCTGCTGCTGTGATATTTTCTTTTAGAATGTTCTGTCTATGCCTAGGGCTTTTAGATTCTCTTTGTTTTACCTTAGACTAGATGCTTCTAGGACAAGTTTGGGGGTGTGCCACCTCAGACACTCATTGGGGACAATGAGTAGTTGAAGTTTGGGGGAGGCCACCCTAGGCCTAGGAACATTCCTCTCTCCCTTAAAAACATAAGCATTCTTCTTCTCCTTTTTTTTAAAAAAAAAAAAAAAAAGAGCTGGAAATGAAAAAAGAATAAAGGGGGAGTTTCTCTTAGGTTGCTGAGTAATAAGTGCCAAGTGTGTAACCCACAAGTGGCGTTGCATCAAAAGGCAACCAAAGGAGAGGCTCCACCAAAGTAAGAAAGAAAGAAAAAGAAGAAATAGGGAAGAAGAATGTATACCTAGGAGTTGCAACTTTGTGGCTTAGATGTCCTGTTTAAAAAGAACTCTGATCCTCAATTAGCTAAGAGCAAAGTTGTAGCTTGTAGGGTTGTTTAGGGAGATGAGTGTATATCCAATGTAGTGATGCCAGGGTTTAGGTTGTTCTCTAAAAGTACTACTGTCACCATTAATACTAAGACTGGCATGACTCTAAGGAATCCTAGGTAGCTCATAAGTATAAACTAGAAGCATGTACTGAGTCTGGGGTAAAGCTAGATAGAATTTGAAACCTTAGGGATAGTGGCATGATATGACAAAAGCAGGTAGATCAGTTGTAGGGAGTTAATAAAAACAGTAGGAGTATTAGGCATGCGAAATCAGAAGAAGCTAGATGAGAGGGTAGTTTTAAGCTTAGAAGTGTGTCACAGGACAACATTGCTATAGATAAGGATATAGGGGAGTCAGTAAGTGGTTAAAGAAGATGAAACAGCAGCCTAAATAAGCCCTTAGTTGCTTGAGGACAAGCAAAACCTTAAGTTTGGGGGTGTGTTATGTCTTCAAAAGTGACTTATTTAGGACTTATTTAGCTTAGAAAGATGCACACTCTTAGGTGTTTTTGATAGGATTTAGCTTAAACCTATGCTTATTTGTGAGAATTAAAAGAAGGTAGCTAAATTAGGTCTTGTGTGCAAAAGGAAAGAAAAGGATTGAAAACCGAAGTAAAAGAAAGAAAAAACTACATTGCGATAGCATTGCGGAAACATTGCTGAAACCGCAATGTTTCAAGTGAAAACCGTAAGTTGACTGATCTTTTTCTGTTAATTTCCGTTATTTCAGGGATTCGTTCTTTCTCCTCCATCCATTCTGAAGTATGACGTTGAAGATGGATGGTTCTCCTTGGCCCAAATGCAGCTGCAGATTACTATAAATAGGGGTCAAAGTCGAGGGTTTGATCATCATCCGAAAGCGTAGAAGTCTTCTCGCAGCTCCATCTTTTCTCCTGTTTTTCTTTGCCGTCTGTTGGTTTGCGAAGCTTAGCTGCTTGGAGTCGATAATCTGATAGGAAGGAGAGAAGATTCGTCTTCTCTCTCGATTGGATTCATCCAAACAAGGCTGATCTTTCTCATCCTTCAGCCGAGGCGGTTGCGACGAGGCGTTCGAGCTTGTTTTACTACTTTCTGCTCTTTATTTCCATTTTCCAGCTTTGTATTGTTGTTGATTCTTTTCTAGTAGCTAGATCAGTTCATTTCGTTGTGTTCTGTCTTTCTGTTATTCACTTTAAGTTTCTCTTTTGTTCATTCAAACAATCAAGTAATTAAAGCACAATTCTTCATTTCTCAGTTTCCTATCTTTGCAACTCACTGTCTTACCTTGCTGTATTAAGCTTATTTCTCTTCTAAGCATGTCTCTTTCATCTTTTATTTCTGTTTACCCTATATCCATGAGTAACTAAGTCACTTAGGGGCATGCTAATGACAATACTATAGGCTAAAAAACGTGAACCAAGCATGTAGGATAGCTCTCGAAGCATTGATTGTATGTAAGCTTCATCCCACGGGCAATTTCGATTGGCCATCCATTTTGTCCAAAGAACTCCTAACCTCTGGAAGGAGTAAGAGTTCAGAGTCATACACTCATGCTAGCCTTTCAAGGTAGCCAGAAAATGACCTAGGAATAGGCGTTTTCCTAGTACAAACCATAACTTTCTGCTTTAACAAGATGCTTAAGACCTTACTTGGACATGAGTAAACTAAAGAATCTAATGCATGGAATCGGACGATACATGAGATTGAGTGAGTTTGATGCATAGAGAGTTGATCCAATGCTTGAGAATCGTGAGAAAATGCCTATAGAGGAGACGTTAGTAGCCCTTGTTTCTCCATTTTACACACTTTCGCTGTTAGGACAATTGCGGTAGAATTGCTGTTTCCGCAATTCTGCTAAGTTTACAATTCTGTTTAGCTGTTTTCTTCTTCATTTATTAATCTCGTCTCTTTTCATTTGAGTTTAGCTTTGACTTGCACTTGTTTATGTTGCTACCCTCTACGTATTCAGTAGGAAATAGACAATTTAAAACCAATTCTACCCCATCAAATCCACCCTTTCTTTCTTAACTTTACACTTCACGAGTAGCTTATAATAAATCTCTGTGGGAAAACGAATGAAAAAATACTTAATACTTGCTATAGGATCATGTATGCTTGCATGTTCTGAGTGCTCTCTCTATCTTATTGCTTATTTATTTTAACACATTGAGCACGCAACACTATACTCCAAAACAAGCTACCAAAGAAGGAGAAGGATCCTGGTTCCTTCACCTTACTAGTGGAGTTGGGAGGAAAGCACGTGGGCAGAGCTCTTTGTGACCTGGGAGCCAGCATAAACCTCATACCCCTATCACTATTTCGTCAGCTTGGAATAGGGGAAGCACGTCCTACCACTGTCACCTTGCAGTTGGCAGACAGATCCATAGCCTACCCTGAGGGTAAGATAGAGGATATCCTTGTCAAGGTTGACAAGTTCATTTTTCTTGCAGACTTCATCATTCTGGATTATGAAGCAGACAAGGAGGTCCCCATCCTATTAGGCAGACCATTTCTAGCCACAGGTAGGGCCTTGATTGATGTCCAGAAAGGTGAGCTCACCATGAGGGTTCATGATGAGGAGGTTAAGTTTAGTGTCTTTAAAGCTCTAAGGTATCCTTCTGACTCTAAATCTTGTGCAAGTATGGATATAGTAGATTCACTGATGGAAGAACAACTTGAGCATGAACTACTGATTAAGCATGCCAATGATTATGTACAATTAGATGTAACTGATTTAAATATTTCTGAAATAATGGATATACATGTGGATAAGCCTCAGCATGTTTGTATGACTAGTGAATTGACTGAAAGATCCATGAATCCATTGAAACCATCCATTGAGCATCCACCTATCTTAGAATTAAAACCACTGCCTGAACATCTTAAGTATGCATATCTAGGAAGTGATGATACTTTGCCTGTTATTATTTCGTCCAAATTGAGTGAAAAGCATGAAATTGAGTTGATATTATTGCTTAAGCAACATAAAAAGGCTATTGCATGGACGATTGCTGACATTAGAGGTATTAGTCCTTCCTACTACATGCATAAGATAATATTGGAAGAAGAGCATACACCCCGAGTAGATCACCAACGTAGGTTGAACCCCTCTATGAAGAAGGTAGTTAAAAAAGAGATAATAAAATGGTTAGATGCAGGTGTAATCTTCCTTATAGCTAGTAGTTAGTGGGTAAGTCCAATACAATGTGTACCTAAGAAGGGGGGGATGACTGTAGTAGTGAATGAGAGCAATGAACTGATTCCAACTAGAACTATTACAGGATGGAGAGTCTGTATGGACTATAGAAAATTGAATAAAGAAACAAAAAAAGATCACTTTCCCTTACCGTTTATAGACCAGATGTTAGATAGGATAGCTGGCCGAGCCTACTACTGCTTTCTAGATGGTTATTCTGGATATAACCAAATCACCATAGACCATGTGGACCAGGAGAAAACAACCTTCACATGTCCCTTTGGAACATTTGCTTTTCGCAGAATGCCTTTTGGCTTATGCAATGCACCAGCAACATTCCAAAGGTGCATGTTGGCCATTTTCTCTGACTTAGATGAATCCATGATAGAGATATTTATGGATGACTTCTCAGTCTTTGGTGATTCTTTTACAAATTGCTTAGAGAACTTAGGACAAGTCCTAGCTAGGTGTGAGGAGACCAACCTAGTCCTTAATTGGGAGAAATGCCACTTCATGGTGGAAGAAGGAATAGTCCTAGGTCATAGAGTGTCTAGAGCAGGAGTAGAGGTCGATAGGGCCAAGATTGAAATAATAGAGAAGTTAGTGGAACCTCAGAATGTGAAAGATATTAGAAGTTTCTTAGGACACGCAGGTTTCTATAGAAGGTTCATTAAGAACTTTTCAAAGATCTCTAAACCTCTGTGTGAGCTTCTAGAGCTGAATAAACCATTCATCTTCTCAAAAGAATGTTTCTTAGCTTGGACAACCCTTAAGGAAGCATTAGTCAAAGCACCTATTATAGTAGGACCAAATTGGGACCTTCCATTTGAGATGTTATGTGATGCGAGTGACTATGCAGTAGGGGTTATGCTAGGACAAAAGATTGACAAACTAACACATCCTGTATACTATGCTAGTAAGACACTGAATGAGGCACAATGTAATTACACAACCACGGAAAAGGAAATGCTAGCTGTAGTGTTTGCCTGTGAGAAGTTTAGGAATTACATTGTAGGCACTAGGACAATCGTGTACACTGATCATTCTGCACTAAAATACCTTATGAGGAAGGCTGATGCTAAGCCTAGGTTAATTAGATGGGTATTGTTGCTGCAAGAGTTTGATCTAGACATTAGAGATAAGAAAGGATGCGAAAATGTGGTTGCGGATCATCTTTCTCGATTGCAGCATAATTGCGATAAAATTGCGGAAACCGCAATTTCTGATGCCTTTATCGATGAGCATGTCTTTGTGTTAGCACATCGTGATAACGATGAGGAACCTTGGTTTGCTGATATTGCTAACTTCCTTGCCTCGCAGGTACTACCAACTTTCAAGGGAGGACAAGAAAAAAAGAGGTTCCTACATGAAGCTAGGAAGTTCACCTGGGACGATCCTACACTCTACAAGACATGTGCAGATGGTTTGCTGAGGAAGTGTGTGTCAGCTGCTGAAGCGAAGTCTGTGCTGCAGCACTGCCATACATCTCCCTATGGTGGACATTTTGGTGGCCAAAGAACAGCTGCAAAGGTGTTCCAAAGTGGCTACTATTGGCCCCCGATCTTCAAAGATGCCCACGACCATGCACACAGCTGCAATGAATGCCAGAGAACAGGTAACCTCAGTCGGAAGGATGAGATGCCTCTCACTTACATCTTAGAGTTGGAGCTCTTTGATGTGTGGGGCATTGACTTCATGGGACCATTTCCCCCATCAGCAGGTAACCTTTACATACTTGTAGCTGTAGACTATGTATCTAAATGGGTAGAAGCCATAGCATGTCCAACAAATGATGCCAAGACAGTCATTAAGTTCCTTAATAGACATATCTTTACTAGGTTTGGTACACCTCGTGCTATAATTAGTGATGAAGGGACTCACTTTATTAATAAAGCTATGGAAAAAGTGTTGGCTAAGTACAATGTTAGACATAGAGTAGCCACCCCTTATCATCCACATTCGAATGGACAAGCTGAAATATCAAATAGGGAGATTAAAAACATACTCGAAAAAGTGGTCAAACCCAATAGAAAAGACTGGTCGTTTAAGTTAGATGATGCACTTTGGGCATATAGGACTGCATATAAGACACCCCTAGGTATGTCTCCTTATAGACTTGTGTATGGCAAAGCATGTCACTTACCATTCGAATTGGAAATCAAAGCATTTTGGGCCCTAAAAGAGCTAAATTATTGCGTGACCGATGCGGGAACATTGCGGTCTCTGCAATTACATGAGCTTGATGAGCTGAGACATATGTCCTATGAAAATGCTAAAATGTATAAGGAAAAAACTAAAATTTGGCATGATAGTAGACTCATGATTAAGGACTTTAAGAAAGGCCAGCTTGTCTTGTTATTTGACTCAAGGTTGAGATTATTTCCAGGCAAACTTAAGTCCAGATGGTCAGGTCCTTTCGTTATAACTAATGTGTTTGTTTATGGTGCAATTGAGATTAGGAGCCTGGAGCACGGGCAACCGTTCATGGTCAATGGTGCACGTTTGAAGCACTACTACGAGGAAGGAGATGTGAAGACTCTCTCGGCCTTCCTCTTATCTGAAACTTGAGAGCCAAATCGAGAGAGGACGAGTGATTACTGTGCTCGTCCATGCGAGGCTATGCCTTAGTTTTTTTTTGTGATTTTAAATTTCTTCGGTTGATATTTTTGTATGTTTAGGGGTGATTTATATTACGAATTTGATGTTAATTTTGTATGTTTTAATAGGGGATCAAAAGAGGAAATCAAGGAGATGAATAAAGGGTAAAGAATCGGGGAAGAAATCGGGCCGAATTAAAGATTGAGTTGTGAGAATCTTGGGATTTAAATCAAGAAAATCTCCAACGGCCATTTAATTGCGGTGGATTTGTTGAAACCGCAACAGAAATAGCCGTTGGGATTCACTTGATTACAAATAGCCGTTAGAACAGTTGTGGCCCGTACGCTTCTTTCACTCGTTGAACTTCAAGAAAACTATCTTCTTCTTCCTCTGCAATTCCTCTTTTCAGATCTCTCCGATTCGAAAATGGTGCTTACACGGGCTGAGAGATCTGCTTCCAAGAAGAAGGCGACCGACGCAGAGGCAGCTGCGAGAGAGGCACTACTTGCCTTGGCACATGCCGAAGCTGCGCGACCCGAACGACCTTCCAAGCTTCCTATCCGCAAGAAGAAGTGGAAGGTGGTGACTGAAATCCCTGCTGGTCCATCTGAACCAGTGGGTACGCCCAAGAAGAGAAAGTGGAAGATGGCTGTCGAAGACGCACCGATCAAGGAAAAGACTCCCACTGTGGAGAGTCAAGGGAGTGGTCGTCCATCCTACGAGACGGCCAGACAAAGCCCCGAGCCATCTCCATCTCCACAGAGCCCTGAGCTATCTCCACCTCCACAAAGCCCTGAGGCATCGCCATCGTCGCAAACGCCCGAGCCTGAAATTCCAATTGAAGAACATCAAGAATCAGCACCGGGCGAAGAAACGGCTGAGGAAGATGAAGTTTTCTCTCCTTTGAGGGAAGTCTGCCCCGATAGCCCAGCAAAGGGGGAAGACTCAATGGATGAGACGTTGGGGGACTGCCTCCAGCAGATCACCACCAGGGCACGGCTGAGGAAGAAAGCACCCAAGGTTGTCAAGGCCAAACGACCAAAAGCTTCAAAGAAATCCAAGAAGAGGAAGGTCAGTAGTGAGCCTTCTTTGAAGAGGCTGAAGGTCGAGGCTGCTGAATCGGCCAAGGCACGGGATAAGGGGAAAGCCAAGTTGTACCCCGAAGACGAACCTCAAGCTGTGAGGTATGTATCTTCTGATGCTGAATCATGAGGCACTGAACTGAGAAAAAGAGACCTACTCCATGAGAAGGGGTTTCTTGACGCATTGGCAGACCTGCCGCAATTCTTGCGTGCAGGGATCACCAACCACGGCTGGGAAGAGCTGTGCAGACCGCCCATCCCCGCTTACTCCAGTATGGTGTACGACTTCTATGCGAATCTGACGCACCCTGAGGATGGCCTGTCCACGGTGAGGGGGCTTGAGGTTGACTTTTCAGCCAAGGCTATCAATGAAGCCTATGGCCTTAAAGGGCAGAAACATACTGATTATGCGAGGATAATCGACGCTCCAACTGAGGCTGTCCTGGAAGAAGCACTGCGCATCATAGGTCAGCCTGAGGCAACTTGGACGATCTCACGCAATGGGAAGCACACTCTGATGAGTGCTACCCTCACGACCAAGGCAGCTGTCTGGTTCTCCTTCGTGCGAAGGCGTCTGTCCCCAGTGACCCACGAAACCACCATTAATCAGGGGAGATCGCTGCTGGTATATGCGATCATGAGGGGCCTCACTATCAATGTTGGAGAGGTTATTGCAGCCTCCATAGCAGACTGTGCCAAGAAAGGTAAGGGCCCTCTTTTCTTCCCAAACACCATCACTAAGCTTTGTTTACGTGCAGGTGTACCAATCGAGAGGATGGAGAGGCAGCTGGCCTACACGGGTCATCTGGAGCTGCCTACAGGCCTGAGGATGCACAGGAAGGGGAACATGGAGTTTGAGTTGGATGGCCTGGCTGCAGCTCAATCTCTTTCTATGGCCTGCCTGATGGACCTTCAGAAAAAGATGGCACAATGGGCCGAGTATGCTCAGGCGAGGGACAAAGACGTGGCAGATCAGTTGGGTTGCATCTTCCCTGGCTTCCCCACTGATCTACTGAGGCCATGGACGCCTCCAAGAGCACGGAGGGATGATGATGAGGATGTTTGAGTGCCAGTCTGAAGGGCACTCGAGGGAGTACTTCTGTTCCCTCTTAAAGAAAAAAAATCAAACTGCTTTTCGTTAAACTGTGTGAATTCTGTATTTTGAATCAATATTTGATCTGTTTTTAGTTCTTTATTTTTGTTGTTTAGGATAGTTGAGGATAAATAGATGGTATCTGATTACGTAGGTTGTTTTAGTTTTCCTTTTGGTATGGCTGTGATAACTGGAAATAGCATGCAAAATGGGCTGCTTACTGATATATCTGCCCTGTAAATTCATTGCGAAATTATTGCGGACTCCGCAATTTTTTGTTAGTTATCGCATGCTTTTGGCTGACTGATTAGCTAGGCTGGTTCTGTTTCAATTTTGTTCTTTTGCTGCTTTCTTGACTACCATATATGACCTATCTATAAGCATGCTGGATGAGTGTCTTAGTACACCTTTGATAGTTTAAATTAGCTCTCTTAAGTTGCTCAGCATGCGTAGCTTTAAGTCCTTACCATACTGTTTTTACAAATTTCTGCTGCTAAGTTATTTGCTTTAAGAATGTTCTGTCTATGCCTAAGATTTTTAGATTCTCTTTGTTTTGCCCTAGACTAGATGCTTCTAGGACAAGTTTGGGGGTGTGCCACCTCAGACTCTCATTGGGGACAATGAGTAGTTGAAGTTTGGGGGAGGCCACCCTAGGCCTAGGAACATTCCTCTCTCCCTTAAAAACATTAGCTCTCTTAAGTTGCTCAGCATGCATAGCTTTAAGTCCTTACCTGACTGTTTTTATAAATTTCTGCTGCTGTGATGATTGCTTTTAGAATGTTCTGTCTATGCCTAGGGCTTTTAGATTCTCTTTGTTTTACCTTAGACTAGATGCTTCTAGGACAAGTTTGGGGGTGTGCCACCTCAGACACTCATTGGGGACAATGAGTAGTTTAAGTTTGGGGGAGGCCACCCTAGGCCTAGGAACATTCCTCTCTCCCTTTAGACATAAGCATTCTTCTTCTCCTTTGCAAAAAATGATGAACTGAAAAAAAAAATGAAAAAAAGAATAAAGAGGGGTGTCTCTCTTAAAGTTGTTGAGTAATCAGTGCCATGTGTGTAACCCACAAGTGGCATTGCATCAAAAGGCAACCAAAGGAGAGGCCCCCAAAGAAAGAAAGAAAAAGGAAAAACTAAGGAAGAAGAATGTATGCCTAGGAGTTGCAGCTTTGTGGCTTAGATGTCCTGAATAAAAGAAATCTGATCCTAAATTAGCTAAGCACAAGGTTGTAGCTTGTAGGTTTGTTTAGGGAGATGAATGTATATCCAATGTAGTGATGCCAGGGTTTAGTTTGTTCTATGAATGTACTACTGTCACTGGTTTGTACTAAGACTGGCATGACTCTAAGGAATCCTAGGTAGCTCAAAAGAAAAACATTAGAAGCATGTACTGAGTCTGGGGTAAAGCTAGGTAGAATTTGAAACCTTAGGGATAGTTGCACAATGAACTTAATGACCAAAGCAAATAGATCAGTTGTGGGGAGTTAAGGAAACAGTAGGGTCATAAGGCAAGAGAAGGCAGAAGAAGCAAAATGAGAAGTTAGTTTTAAGCTTAGAAGTGTGTCACAGGACAACTTTGCTGTAGATAAGGAACTTAGGGGAGTCAGCAAGTGGTTAGAGAAGTGTAAACAGCAGCCTAGATAAAGTCCTTAGATTGCTCGAGGACGAGCAAAACCTTAAGTTTGGGGGTGTGTTACGTCTCCAAAAGTGACTAATTTAGTACTTGTTTGCTATAGAAAGATGTGCACTCTTAGGTGATTTTGGTAGGATTTAGCTTAAACTCATGTTTATATATGAGAATTAGAAGAATAAAGCTAAATTAGGACTTATATGCAAAAGGAAAGAAAAAGAACCAAAAACGAAGTTAAAGGATTGAAAAGTGCACATTGCTGAAGCATTGCGGAAACATTGCTAAAACCGCAATGTTTTAAGTGAAATCCGTAAGTTGTCTAACCATTTTCTGTTTTGTTCCGATCTTTCAGGGATCCATTCTTTCTCCTGCAGCCACGTAGAAGTACGACGTTGAGAATGGATGGTTCTCCTTGGCCCAATCGTACCTGCAGAACACTATAAAAGGAGGTCAAGATGGAAGGTTGAAACACACTCGAACGGCGTAGACTTCCAGTTCAACGCAGTTTTTCCACTCTCTTTCTCTCTTCCGTCTGTTGGTTTGAAAGGATCAGCTGTTGGAGTCGACAATCTGATAGGAAGAAGAGAAGATTCATCTTCTCTTCTGATTAGATTCATCCAAGCAAGGCTTTCTTTCATCCTTCAGCCGAGGCGTCTGCGACGAGGCGATCACGCTCGAATTTAATTGTTTTCTGCTTTAGCTGTCTGTTTAGCTTGTTGTTTGTTGTCATTTCACTTTCGTTTGCTACTCTAATTCATTTCGTTGCTTTCTGTTTTACTTTAGTTCTTCAAGGCTGTCATTTGTTTAGTTCAATTTCTAGTTAATCGAAGTATTATTTCATCAATTCACAAGTTTTTCACCTTCTCTGCTTGCTGTTTCCCTCTTCTGTTTTGTCTTTAATATTCTTCTCAGCATGTCTTCTTCATCTACTCTTTCCATTCCATCTGCATCTATGAGTAACTAAATCACATAAGGGCATGCTAATGACAAATCTATAGGTAGAACCACGTGAATCAAGCATGTAGGATAGCTCTCGAATGCATTGAATGTATGTAAGCTTCATCCCACGGGCAATTTCGATTGGCCATCCATTTTGTCCAAAGAACTCCTAACCTCTGGAAGGAGTAAGAGTTCAGAGTCATACACTCATGCTAGCCTCTCAAGGTAGCCAGAAAACGACCTAGGAATAGGCGTTTTCCTAGTACAAATCACAACTTACTGTTATAACAAGATGCTTAAGACCTTACTTGGACATGAGTAAACTAAAGGATCTAATGCATGAAATCGGAAGATACATGAGAATGAGTTAGTTTGATGCATGATGAGTTGATCTAATGCTTGAGGATCGTGTGATAAAGCCTATAGAGGAGTCGTTAGTAGCCTTTGTTTCCACGATTTACACACATTTCGCTGTTAGTAACATTGCTAAATAATTGTTGTTTCCGCAATTCCCTTAGTTAAGATTTGCCTTAGTCATTTTTCTTCTCTTCATTTACTTGTTCTCTTTACATTCAAGTTTATTGTTTACTTGCACTTGTTTATGCTTCCATCCTTTACACATTCCTTAGTAATTAGGCACATCAAAACCAAATCTACCTCATTTAATCCACCCAATCTCACTTAACAAAACACTTCGCTAGTAACTAAGAATAAATCTCTGTGGGAAATCGAATGAAAAAATACTTATTACTTGCTACAAGATCATGTATGCTTGCATGTTCTGAGTGCTCTATCATTGCATATTTCTTTTAAACATTGAGCACGCAACACTTATCCATATACTATAGACCCTTTAGGTTATTACTTGAACATGATCCTCCTGTATGTCAACTACATACAGTTCAAGATTACACTAATAACCTTGGATTTTATTTATATAATGAATATTATAAATTGCAAATATTAATAATAAAATAATTATCAAATAATTATTAATTAATTACGAGGCTTTAGGGCATAAATCCCAACAGGTTCGTGTAAAGGTTAGATATTGTAGGGCGCCTGCGAGTTTGCGATATCCTGAAAGATCATCATATGGTGTGCTAGAAGTTGCACGTAACTTTGGTTTAGTGGCAACTGATGTGGAACGGGCTTGCATGATGACATGCCAACCCGCTCAATGATGTCTTCAGCGTATTTATTTTGTGACAGAAATAAACCATATGCATGACGAGTTACAACAATCCCCAAGAAATAACTCAATTGACCCAAGTCCATCATGAAAAATTCAGAACTGAGAAGGGTCATAATTGACTTGCGAAGATCATCAGATGAAGCAGTTAATTTAATATCATCCACATACAGAAGGATGTAGGTCATGTGCGTACCTTTACGATATATGAAGAAAGAATGATCAGATTTGTTGTTAGAGAATCCAATAGTGGAAACATAGTCTACAAATCGTTTATACCAGGCGCGAGGGTCTTGCTTAAGCCCATACAAAGATTTATGCAGCAAACAAACATAGTCTGGATGTGATGGGTCTCGAAAACCTAGGGGTTGATGCATGTATACAGTTTTCTTGAAATCACCATGTAAGAACGCATTCTTTACATAAAGTTGGTGAATAGGCCATGCTTTAGATATATCCAAACTAAGAACAATGTGGATAGTTGCTGGTTTAACCACCCGGCTAAAAGTGTCATCACAATCCACTCCAACCTGTTGAGTTTTTCCATCACCTACAAGACGAGTTTTATGCCTCTCAAAAGAACCATCAGAATGTTCTTTATGTCGAAAAATCCACATAGATCGAATTACATTAACATTAGATGGACGAGGTACCAAATCTCACGTCTTATTTTTAATAAGAGCATCATATTCATCGTTCATAGCCAATTTCCAATTCGGGTCATTAAGAGCAGACACGGGGTTACGAGGTAGGGGTGATTTGGTAACATGGGTTAGGAGACTATATTTGGTGTTTGGATTAAAAATCTCATGTTGACTTCGAGTAACTGGTATGTGGCCTAAAAAAGGAGGGGGTTGGACGGGAGAGTGGGTCACGATTGGTGGACTTGAGATGTTTGGCTCAAGCGAAGTTGGGCCACCAGTAGGATCATCATGGGGAATAGGAGAGGGAGGATAAGTGGGTGTTCGCGAACTGTGGTTATTTGAGGAGGCCAAATGGTATAGTATATGAGGAGAGACACCACCATCCAAAAAATTGTATGTTTGAGGTGATGGATTATGCACTTTAGCAAAAGAGAATTGAGTTTCATAAAAAATAACGCGACGACTTAGAATGATTTTATTTGAGGATAAATCATAACATTTGTAGCCACGATGATGAGACGAATATCCCAAAAATACACATGGTGTGGAGCGAGGTTGTAATTTGTGAATGGTAGTAGATGGAAAAAGAGGGTAACATAAGCAACCAAACACTCTAAGAAGAGAGTAGGATGGGTCTATGTGATAGATAATTTTTAGAGGAGATTGATATACTAATTGTTTATTTGGAAGGATGTTGAGAAGGTAGGTTTCCATTTGTAATGCAGGATGCCAAAAAGAATTTGGTAACACTACAAGAATTTATTGTTTTCCAGGCGAATTCTAACCCGACTCCTGGACCGGGCGTCTGGTAATATACGTCTAAACCGACGCGTGGATCGTGCGTCGTGTTAGATATATTTTACCCGACGCCCGGTCCAAGCGTCGGGTTAGATATATCTAATACGACGCCTGGACCGGGCATCGGATTAGAGATATCTTACCCGACGCCCGGTCCAGGCGTCGGGTTATCTTCATTTGCAAAACTAGGTCAGACTAATTTTCGCATTTTTCTCAAATCGATCAGAGTCCCCGCTGCCCTTCGCCCTTCGCCCTTCGCCGTTCGTCCTCCGCTGCCCTTCGCCCTTCGTCGTTTGTCCTCCGTCGCTCGCCTTTCGTCGTTCGTCCTCCGACGCTCGCCTTTCGTCGTTCGCCTTTCGCCCTTCGCCCTCCGTCGCAACTCTCCTCTTCAACTCCGTCGCAACACCCATTTCAACTTCCATCCCCAAGGTATGTTCTAACTGCGATTCCTCTCCTTTTATTTTGTTTAATTTCGTGATTTGTACATATATGTGTGCGATTTGATGAATATGGTCATGTACTGTCTATTAGGGTTTAATATGGTCGAAATTTATAGCCTCACATTAGTTACCAAACAATCATAGGATAAACAAATGTTAAATAGATAATCCTCCAAGGTTGGAACCACCTATTATCTACAGATGCCTTAGAACAATCCCACACCAAGTTTACCATATTTTGGTATAACCCAAAACATAGTTTAATTGCCTTATTGTGTTCCCTACGTGTATGTTTAAAAGAAAACCATTGTCTTTTACTTTGTAATTTAAATTAATATAGAATTTTGAATAAACTTAGCAAGATTTGCATATACTTTCAAGTTTATGTGCTTGTTCTTGTATGATCTACTATTTTGGGGATGGTGTTGGGTGCAAGAAAGTGATCAAATACCTAATTGATAATGATGGATGGATGATTCATATTTTTGTTTTAGCGAATGTTGGTAGATAGTGCTATACTAGAAAGCTTGTAGTGAATATGATAAAAAAACATAATGCTTTGTTTGTGCATGTTTAGTTCTAGTTGATTTTGTTTTTTTTTTTTGTTTCTTTTGAAAAGATGAAGGAAGTTAATTCTGTATTTCATTGGATTGTGTTTTGGGATATGCAGCCAAACTAATATTGTTGGATATAACCTTTCACATCTAATCTTTACATCAGACTTGTAAATGGATGCTTGTTTTCTCATAATTTCATTTCTAAACTTTAAACCTTAAATTTTAAAATGGATGCTTGTTTACTCCAACTTTCTGTTTTTAAATGGATGCTTGTTTTCTCCTAATTTCATTTCTATGATTTTCACTTTTGTTAAAGAAATATTTGAATTCTTAGTTAAATTTTAAAACCAAAATTAAGTTTTTAAAACTACTTTTTTTAGTTCTCAAAAGTTGACATCGATTTTGAAAACATTTCTAAAAAGTAGATAACAAAATAAAGAAATTCATAAGCTTAATTTTCAAAACCCAAAAACTAGAAATCAAAATGGTTATCAAACGAACATTAAGTTTTCAACACTTAAATGCTTGAACTCTAGACCTTCAAGATTATTTGCAAACATTTCAAGTCTTATCACCAGGCTTGTTTAACTTTTAACGGTCATTGTTTGGAATGATCTTTAGTTTCCAACTGAAAAAACACAAGTAACCGCGAGTCCTAAAAACTATACCAAATTGATAAACAGAAGAAATGGATGAGATGAAATTGCCCAAAGCAAAAGGGCCAAAAAGTGATAGAAAATACATAAAAAATCATCAACACAGAAACAGAATTCCATATGAGACTAAACAGAATCCATATTGCCAAATCAGCAAGCAAACCCTAATTAAGCTTCTTAATTAAACACCAAAAAAGAACAATTAGTATAAGACACACAACCAAACAAACAACACTTGTTCCAATTATCTCATAACTTTCTCAGCTGCCAAACAAAACAAAAACATGATCACATCCCATGATTTTTCAAGAAATTATGTTGCGATGGTTCCTCAGGAGCTGAGTTTCAATGATCTGTTTAAAATTTTGTACTGGAGCCCAGCTGAGATTGATAAAATGGGGTTTGTACACAGCCACGTGTTGATTTTAAAAGTTTAAGCACATAATTTGAATATTGTTATGCATCTAATGTTTCTCTTGGTTATCTAATCAAAGTGGATGTCAAATTACAAATATGCAAGATAGGTTGCAAATTATAACTTGTTGCCAAATAATAAATATACCTATATTGGCAGGGTCAGAATGAAGAAGAAAGGAGAAGGACAATTGTCCCCTTCTCCACTTGTCTTAAATAAAAATAAAATTATATAAAAAATTGTGGGATTTTAAAATTTTCTCCCTAATTACAATTAGTCTTCCAAATAGTGTCCTTCTCTTTCTCTTTTGCTTCTCTAACGACTTTCTTATCAACCACGTGTTGATTTTAAAAGTTTAAGCACATAAATCAATAATAATGTTTCATATGTTGTGAATTGACCAACTTGTAGTATGTGCTTAAACGTGTAGTATGTGCATTCAGATATGAAAAAGATTGCTTATATGAATTATATACAGAGTCAAAGAAGTCATGATGTATATGCTTAAACTTGTAGTATGTGCTTAAACGTGTAGTGAGATCATGAATGCAAGAATCTTTCCTTTTGAATTGATCCTAAGGAACGCCTTTGTTTCTTTTTTCCAGTCTATACTATGTTTTTCCTTTTCTCTCTTTTAATCATTTTACTCTAATGCTTAGTTTTCCTATTTTGTTAGTTTCCTGTTCCTTTTTGTTTCTAATTATCATTGTTTAAGGCTAAGTAATTGTAGTATGCTACTAAGTTTGATTTCTTCGACCTATTAAAGAAGTGAAGACATCTAACATAATTATCCTTGTGATGGACCAAAAGATCATAATAATATCAAACATTCTATCAATTGTGAAAATACCATGAACACAATTTCAGTGGAAGAATTCATCCATTTCTCTCACTTTAATTAGTTCTCATCACTTCTCCAACTTTACATACCTCAAAATTATAGTCTAATAGTAAAGTGAGAAGCCATACACTTCTTCCTTTATGGAAAGATGGGACGAGAAATCACTTTGAAAGATATTTTCAAAGGATTTAATAGTCTATCAGGACTGAACTGAACTCTGAACTGAACTCCTATCTATCTTTTTGTCCTAATTTCTACAGAACTGAACATTGTCTATTCGTAATAATTCACCCAAGTGTATTCGAAAATGAATAAGGATTGGATTAAGCTTAAAGATAGATTCTCTGAAGATTATATTGAAGGAGTTAAACAGTTTCTAGAAGTGGCAAAGTGTCATGTAAATGAGGCGGGAAAAACGAGATGCCCATGTAAGTATTGTCAGAACTCAATGTCGCAGTCATTGGACGTAGTGGAAATGCATTTATTTTCGAATGGAATTTCTCCTTCATACAGTCAATGGGTTTTTCATGGGAAACCTCCAAATTTAGCTCGATTTCTACAAGACTCAAGTTTTGCGGTAGATGATGCATTGAATAGAGAGTCTAATGTCGAAAACGATGACTATGAGATGTTACGTCGTTTAAATGATTTGCAAGGGCCAATGATAGAAGCAGAAGAGAATGTATACGAAGAAGAATCCTCTGGAGATGAAATGCCTGTTAATGTCGAAGAACAAGATACTTTGAACAATTTTGACGAGTTGATGGCTGAAGCACGTAAGCAGTTGTACCCTGGTTGTACTAAATATTCCTCGTTGAACTTCTTGGTGAAGTTGATGCGTATTAAGATTCTCTATAATTAGACTAACAAGTCATTTGATTTGTTACTACAATTGTTGAAGGACACATTTCCAATTGATAATTTTATACCTAATGCATTCTATAAAGCTAAGAGAAAGCTACGTGACTTAGGTTTAGGATACAATAACATACATGCTTGCAAGTACGATTGTACAATATTTTGGAAAGAGTTTGAAGGTTGCCAAAGTTGTCCAGTATGTGGTGAGTCACGATATCAAGTAAAGAATGGAAAGGGTAAGAAAATTCCACATAAGGTGTTACGACATTTCCCACTAATACCAAAGTTGAAACGATTGTTTTTATCCAAGCATATTGCTTCTGAAATGAGATGGCATAGGGATAAACGAGTTGAAACTGACGATGTGCTGAGACATCCAGCTGATGCTGCAGGGTGGAAATATTTAGACAAAGAGTTTCCTCAGTTTGCTTCAGACCCAAGGAATGTTCGGTTAGCCTTAGCTTCAGATGGATTCAATCCTTTTGGTAATATGAGTCTTGCCTACAACATGTGGCCTGTGGTGCTTATTCCATACAATTTGCCACCTTGGAAATGCATGAAGGAATCTAGTTTTTTCCTGTCTTTGCTTATACCTGGGCCGAAGTCTTCTGGAAAAGAAATTGACGTATATTTGCAGCCGTTGATTGATGAGTTGAAAGAGTTGTGGAATAATGGTGTGCGCACTTATGATTGTGTGAGTGAAGCGTACTTTCAACTACATGCATGTTTGTTGTGGACCATCAATGACTTTCCTGCGTACGGAGATTTGTCGGGATGGTGTACCAAAGGTTATAAAGCGTGCCCCGTTTGTAAAGATGATACGTCATCGGAGGGGATAATTGGGAAAAGATGTTATATGGGGCATCCACGTTATCTTCCAATAAACCATAGATGGCGTAGGAGTAGACTACATGACGGGTCCTTTGAGCCTAGACCAGCACCAGTGCTAATGAATGGAGATGAGATCTTACGAGAAGTGAACGCCCTAAACTTTCCTGTGTTAAGTAAACATTCATCCAAACAAGTTAAGAAAAGGAAGAAACGTACTATTTACTGGAACAAAAAGAGTATATTCTTCGAATTGACATATTGGTCTAAGCTTTTGTTAAGACATAAGCTTGATGTCATGCATATTGAAAAAAATGTATGTGACAACTTGTTAGGGACATTGTTGGGTGTTACGTCTCCAAAAGTGACCTTTTTAGGACTTATTTAGCTTAGAAAGATGTACACTCTTAGGTGTTTTTGATAGGATTTAGCTTAAACCTATGCTTATATATGAGAATTAGAAGAAGGTAGCTAAATTAGGACTTGTATGCAAAATGAAAGAAAAGGATTAAAAACCGAAGTTAAAAGAAGGAAAAATGTGCATTGCGGCAGCATTGCGGAAACATTGCTAAAACCACAATATTTCAAGTGAAAACCGTAAGTTGACTGATCCTTTTCTGTTATTTTCCGTTATTTCAGGGATTCGTTCTTTCTCCTCCATCCATTTTGAAGTACGACGTTGAGGATGGATGGTTCTCCTTGACCCAAACGCACCTGCAGATTACTATAAAAGGGGGTCAAAGTAGAGGGTTCAATCATCATCCGAAAGCGTAGAAGTCTTCTCGCAGCTCCATCTTTTCTCCTGTTTTTCTTTGCCGTCTGTTGGTTTGCGAAGTTTAGCTGTTGGAGTCGACAATCTGATAGGAAGGAGAGAAGATTCATCTTCTCTCCCGATTGGATTCATCCAAGCAAGGCTGATCTTTCTCATCCTTCAGCCGAGGCGGTTGCGACGAGGCGTCCAAGCTCAATTACTGCTTTTTGTCTTTCATTTCTAATTTCCAGTTCTGCTTTGTTGTTGTTTCCCTTCTAGTAGCTAGTTTATTGCATTTCGTTGCTTTCTGTCTTTATGTTATTTACTTTAAGCGTTCCTTTGTTCATTCAAACAATTAAGTAATCAAAGCACAATTCTTCATTTCACAGTTTCTTCTCTTTGCTGCTACTGTTTTTCCCTTGCTGTTTGTCTTTAAATTTCTTCTAAGCATGTCTACTTTATCTCCTATTTCTGTTCTCCCTATATCCATGAGTAACTAAGTCACATAGGGGCATGCTAATGACAATACTATAGGCTAAAAAACGTGAACCAAGCATGTAGGATAGCTCTCAAAGCATTGATTGTATGTAAGCTTCATCCCACGGGCAATTTCGATTGGCCATCCATTTTGTCCAAAGAACTCCTAACCTCTGGAAGGAGTAAGAGTTCAGAGTCATACACTCATGCTAGCCTTTCAAGGTAGCCAGAAAACGACCTAGGAATAGGCGTTTTCCTAGTACAAACCGTAACTTTCTGCTTTAACAAGATGCTTAAGACCTTACTTGGACATGAGTAAACTAAAGAATCTAATGCATGGAATCGGAAGATACATGAGATTGAGTGAGTTTGATGCATAGTGAGTTGATCCAATGCTTGAGAATCGTGAGAAAATGCCTATAGAGGAGTCGTTAGTAGCCCTTGTTTCTCCATTTTACACACTTTCGCTGTTAGTAAAATTGCGGTAGAATTGCTGTTTCCGCAATTCTGCTAAGTTTAAAATTCTGTTGAGCTAAGTTCCTTTTCGTTTATTAGTCTCTTCCCTTTTCATTTGAGTTTAACTTTGATTTGCACTTGTTTATGTTGCTACCCTTTACATATTCCTTAGAAATTAGACAACTTAAACCCAATTCTACCTCCTCAAATCCACCCATTCTTTCTTAACAACACACTTCATGAGTAGCTCACAATAAATCTCTGTGGGAAAACGAATGAAAAAATACTTACTACTTGCTATAAGATCATGTATGCTTGCATGTTCTGAGTGCTCTCTCTCACTTATTGCTTATTTATTTTAACACATTGAGCACGCAACATTGGGCATTGAAGGGAAAACAAAAGACATGACAAACGCGCGTATGGATCTTAAAGAAATGAATATACGAAATGAGTTACACCTTATACCGCTAGGAGATGACAAATTTGCAAAGCCACATACTGCGTATACATTGACTACAAGTGAGAGGTTAGATTTTTGTAAGTTTTTGAAGTCGATTAAATTTCCTGACGGTTTTGTCTCAAACATATCACGATGCGTGAATGTCAGCGATGGAAATTAAACATAAACATATCACGATGGTTTAACACAGATACTAGTAAGAAGAGTACAATACAAGTGGATTTAGGATTTATGTCAATCAACACTTCTCATTTTTGGTGTGTGAATGATCCTTACATATTGGCTACTCAGGCCAAACAAGTTTTCTACATTGACGACCCTAAACTTTGTAATAATTGGAAAGTTGTACAAATTGTTCCAAATAAACAGTTATGGGACATTGCAGAAGTAGAAGACCTAGAAAATAACGATGGGTTTCAGTTGTTAGAAGTAGATGGTACCAATATTCTGGTTGATGAAACAGTGATCGATGATTCATTAAGTAGAGACGAGGTTGAACCGACCAACGTGGTGATTGAACAACAATCGAATAATAGAGCACCCTTACGAAATGATGACGATGTTAACGATTTTATAAATGGTGAACCCGAAGATCATAACTATGAATAACATGTATAGATTAAGTAAGTTTCATATATATTTTGTAATTCGTGAATAACCTGTGCATACTTAAGTTCCTAATTTTGTAATCTTTTACATCTTCCAGACATGGAGCAAGAGAAGAAACGTGGTAGACGAATTCGAGAGATAGATGATGTAATTAGAAATAGAAACCGTCCAAACGTGGAGCGGGAGACGCCAGTGGCATCAGGTTAAAATTAGTGTTTTTTGCTAAGAAATGTTCCTTGACTAATAAGTTAATTTCTTCATTTTTCAGGTTCTAGACCCCGCTCAAGTCGGAAGAGAGGGAAAACTCGAAACATTGGGCTAGATCGGGAAGTTGAAGCACATGGGAGGTTGAAAATAGTGATTGACGAAGCAGTTGGAAAACCAATTTGTCGCCTCGCACCAAAATTTAGTAATGCAATTGGTTCAATCACACGAAAAGGAATTTCATTGCATTGCCCGACATGGGATGATGTACCCGAACAAGTCATACAAGAACTTAAGGATCGAATATCGGTAAGTGACTCATTTTTAACGTATTCGGTTAAGTACTTTAGGGTTTACAACATTGATTATTAATAACAACTATGCAGACACACTGGGACATGGATTTGTCAAAGAATCATGTCCATCGATATTTAGAAACAACAATATCCAAAAGGTTTAAGGAATATAGAGCCGAGTTGTACCAGGATTACCTTTGGTTTGAAGATCTAGTAGTCGCTCGTGCGAATCCACCAGAGGATCTTACCAATCCTGAAGATTGGCAAATTTTGTGTGATAGATGGGAGGATGTTAACTGGAAGGTACGTTCCTCATTTTCCCAAGTATCTAGAGTTTATAATTCTTATTGATGTAATACTAATACAATATAGTTTCAGAAAAATTCAAATAAAGCTAAGGAGAGTCGAGCAGAACTCCCTTTCAACCACCAGACTGGGAAGAAGTCTTTTGTCCAAGTACAACAAGAATTGGTAATATGGAATTTCATCATCACTTTAGCCTGCTATTTCATCTACTTTTAACGAGACACAAAAAGTAGAATAATTTGAATCTTTAATGAACATTTTAAAAGTATTTCTCTCACAGAAAGAAGAATATGGTCGTGACGTTGACCAAGTGGAGTTGTTCTACAAAACTCATTTTAAAATCGAGAAAGGATGGACGACCCTTAAAGACAAAGCTGCATATGTAAGTTCTAGTATACAAAACTCAGTTTTGTGACAAATATGTTTATGTTCACATTTAAACTTATTCAATTTCAAATGTAGTGTGAAATGCAAAAACTATTAGAAGAATCGTTACAAGAAGATGTCGAAGAACCCATGACAACAAATCAGATTGTTCAATGCGTTCTGGGTCAACGATCAGGCCACATTAAAGGCCTTAGTTGGGACCCAAAATCGGCCTCCTCGAAAATGGTCAAGTCTAACACACCATACGAAAAACACTTGGAAAAAACAGTGGGAGATCTAAGGTCGAAGGTAGAAGACGTAACGAAAATGAATGAGACAGTGCTTAGTCAAATGGCAATGTGGGAAGGAAGATGGGCGGAAATGCAGAATTTGTGTACTCAAAGGCGGAACGAGGATGGACCTTCCAACACATAGTATGTTGTAAGTTTAAAGTTTTATTGAATATCTTATTATTGTGTTGAAGGTTTTATAGATTGTGTGTATGTATGTGTGTGGCTATCCTGCAGCTATGGTAGCCAATGCATGTAATGAATTCATTTCTATTTGTGTTTTTGAGTTATAGATTGTGTGTATGTATGTGTGTGGCTATCCTGCAACTATGATAGCCAATGCATGTAATGAATTCATTTCTATTTGTGTTTTTGAGTTATAGATTGTGTGTATGTATGTGTGTGGCTATCCTGCAACTATGGTAGCCAATGCATGTAATGAATTCATTTCTATTTGTGTTTTTGAGTTATAGATTGTGTGTATGTATGTGTGTAGCTATCCTGCAGCTATGATAGCCAATGCATGTAATGAATTCATTTCTATGGTAGTCAGTGTATCAATTTACAAAAAGAGGATTTTGTAATGTGGACAGGATTAGGATTGACTTGATCTTAGGGTTTTTAAGTTACTTTTTCGATAAATCTCTAGGTTTTTGGTGGTTGCGGAGGAGTGTGGGATTAGGATTAGGATTATGTGTGATTTATGATGAGATTTTATTCATTTGTTTTTACTAGTGATTTAGGTTTAGGGTTTGAAGTAATTTTGTCCCGATTTGGTATTTTGCAATTCGATACTCGATTCTTGCCTCTTTGTTGGTTCGGTTTATACGTTTTGAGTGTGAAATATGTTGAAGACGTTCTTGATTTTGGAAATTGAACTTTTCGAAAGGATATTTTGGAGATTTTTGACAAATTTCTCGAACAATAAAAGACCACCAATATCTCGTACTTCACTTTCCCAATTCCCAACTAAGCCAAGACATATCTTCTTCCACTCCCAAAACTGAGAAAGCCAAAATACAAATACAGCACACCCACCTTTATCAATCAAAAGCCAAAATGAGCACAAAAAAAATTACCTCTACAACAAACTCACTTATTAATAATACACATTACAAATTACACCACATCACTCAACTACTAAAACTAGAAAAAAATGCTAAAGAAATGTTTTTTTTTCTTTCAAGATAAACAATACAAAACTACCTGATACTTAAGATTTTCAAAATCTACTTCCTTAAATGTGGGTTTAGAAGGTGGTTGGTCGAGAATGAACTGGTAAATATTGTGAACAGTGGTGGGATTTGAACCTGCTCAATGTTGGCTTGTTTCTGCCATTATTTTGCTAGCTTGTGGCTGATTACGAATAAATGTAATATATAAAGTGACAAGTGTATACAAATTTTATCTATATATATATATTAGTGGAAGATGATTTTCATGAGAATAATGTGAATTAATGTGAATGGAGTTGATATTAATATTGTTGGGATAGAGCTAGCTTAGGCCTATGATCCTACCACACAACTGAATAGTTTTTGCATGATATTATTTGAATAATATCACGTTTTTGCATGCATTTAATCCTTGGAACAAGAAATGTGTTTATGACACACCAAATCTAGATAGAATAAGGGATGTAATCTCAAAGATTTATGTTTGATTGTTTAAGATACTTTATGGTTTGATTGTTTAAGATACTCTAAATGAAATGTCAAGGAAATTTACTTGTTTAAGATACTTTGGCATTGTATTCTTATGCTCTGTTTGATAAATGGTATAATGAGTTAAGTTAAGCTTGTGTAGAAGCTGAGCCTATGTTTGATAAGTTTTTGTGTTATTTTGAAAAAATTGTGTGGATTTGTTCATTTGAAGATCTTTGATGTAGGACTTTCAAGGAAGGGCTTTGATGTAGGACTTCTATGAAACAAGAATTCTTGAAGTCGATGGACAAATGGTCGCTTTTTTAGGTGTTTTTTATGGTAGGACTATGTATTTTGATGGTAGGACTATGTATTTTGATGTATGAAGAACAAATGTAACTTAATTTTGTGACTATTTTATTAATTTTATGTCAATCTTCAATGTTTAAAAGTTAAAAAAATATGCATGTCGATCCTGTAATTATTTGGCTGAGTGTAGTTGATCATAAGAGACTTTTATGTCAATCTTAAAAGTTTTAAAGGATTGTTTAAATTCTGTAACCCTTTTATGTCAATCCTAAAAAAAAAAAAAAAAAAAAAAAAACCCTAACCCGACGCCAGAAGCGTCGTATACTCCCATAGTCTGGATAGATCATTTTACCCGACGTGTTAATGAAGCGTCGGATTAGATAAACTACCCGACGCATACTTAATGCGTCGAGTAAGTTTATACCCGACGCCCAGTCAAAGTGTCAGCTTAGAAATCTTTATCCGACGTATAGTCCACGCGTCGGATAAAGATATCTAACCCGACGCTTTGACTGGGCGTCGGGTTACACTCAAAAACCCGACGCGTTGCGTCGGATGCTGATCTTCCGACTGGTCTCTTGCGACCCTCTATCCTGACGCATTAGTGCGTCGGGACAGAGTTTACCCGACGCACATGTTTCCTATTCCGACGTTTGATGGCGTCGGGTAAAGTGTAAATTCTTGTAGTTAAGGAAGCATGAACAAGTACAGTTCGAACAATGTTGTTAATGATACGAATTTTTCTTTCGGTCTTTCCATTTTGTGATGAAGTATGAGGACAAGAGAGACGAAAAGACAAACCATGAATTTTATAAAAATTCCAGAATGGCCCATTATCAAATTCCCTACCATTATCACATTGAATGTTTTTAATTTCTCTTTCAAATTGAGTGTGAATGAAAGCTCTAAGAGTCAAGAAAGTGGAAAAAACTTGTGACTTTTTAGATAAGGGAAATGTCCACAAAAAAATTAGTGTAATCATCTAGCAAGAGAATATAATATTTATGGCCTGAAGAACTCAAAATAGGAGATGTTCAAAGATCAGTATGGATAATATCAAAAGGTATAAAAGTGCGAGAAGAAGATGCGACAAACGACAATTTAACATGCTTTTCAAGTGGGCAAGAATGACAAATATGAGAACTACGAGTTCTAGTACATTCAATAAAGTTATTTAGTCTAAGGGAATAAAAAACATGTGCTCCCGGATGACTCAAACGCTCATACCATAGCGATGGTGCTAAAGCAACAAAAATTGAAGGTGGTGTGGTTGGATTTGTGGTGGTGGTGATGATGGGATAAAGTTCGCCATAACTATTACATCTCATTAGACATATCCCCGTCTAAAAGTCCTTCACATAAAACCCAAAAGGATCAAATTCAACGGAAACAAAGTTATCAATAGTAAATTTTCTAACTGAAACTAAATTTTTAATGAGTTGAGGGGCATGAAGAACATTTTTTAACGATAATGGTGGATTTGGGGGAGACAAGTGTGTATGACCATAACCATGAATTGAAATTGAATGACCATTTCCGACAATTATACCACGATTTTTGCTCAAATTAAAATAAGACGAGAGATTACCTTGTCTGAATGTCATATGAGAGGTAGCGCCAATATCCATGTACCATTGTGCATCTGGAGGATTAAATCCAAGAGTGTGCATTGCGGCCTCGATGTCGGTTGGAGTGGGTTGGTCGGTGGAAAAATATGCCTGTTGTGGGCGTGGGCCTAAAACCCCATTTTGTCGTTGTGGATTATTGGGTCGGGTCTAAGAAGTTGTTGGGTAAGGGCAAGGAGGAACCGCCCAAGGGGAGAAAGACCATGGCCATTGTTGGTGCCCACTACCTGTCCACGGCTGCCCACTGTTCGTCCACGGTTGCCACTGTTGTTGATCGGAACATTGTTGTTTTCCGCCGCAGCAACTGTCGTTGCGACCGCCACTGACCTTGCCTCCATTGCGGCCATGTTACGTCTCCAAAAGTGCATATTTTAGGGACTTATTTGTTATAGATTTGTGTAAACTCTTAAGCGTTTTTGATAGAATTTAGTCTAAACATGTGCTTATATATGATAATTCATAGAATGGAACTAAATCAAGAGTTATTTGTAAAAGGAACAAGAAAGGATAAAAAACAAAGCTAAAAGAGTTCAAATTCTGTATTGCAGGAACATTGCGAAAACATTGCTGTCTCCGCAATGTTTAAGTTGAAATTGTTAAGTTGTCTAACCGTCCGCCGTTTTGTTGCGATCTTTCAGCCGCCCAATTTCTCTCCTGCATCCACGTGGAAGGTCGTCGTTCAGAATGGATGGTTCTCCTTGGCTGAAGAATACCTGCAAAACACTATAAAAGGAGGTCAAGGGGGAAGGAGAACAACAAGCTTGGAAGCGTAGAACTCTCCATCTCAACGCAGTTTCTCCCTATTTTCTCTTCCGTTTGTTGGCGTGAAGGATTCAGCTATTGGAATCGATAATCTGAGAGGAAGAAGAGAAGATCCTTCTTCTCTTCTGATTGGATTCATCCCCAAACAAAGCTCACCTTCTCCCTTCATCCGAGGCGCTTGCGGCGAGGAGTTCACGCACACGTTTATATGCTTTCTACTGCTTTCTGTCTTTCCTTTTTCGTTTCTGTTTGCTGCCATTTACTTCTGTTAGCTACATTGGTTCAATTCGTTTCCATTTGCTTAGTCGTTACTGCTTTGTAGTCATTGCACTTTAAGTTTTGAATCGTATTTCAATAGAGGAATTATTTGACAACTTCGCAAAGCTTCTTATCACTTTATGTTTTCCCTTTACTTTCAGTTTGCTTCGAATCATGTTTAATCTATCTAAACTTTCCACTTCCATCTCATCCATGAGTAACTAAACACACAAGGGTCTGCTAATGATGAATCTATAGGTAGAAATACGTGAATTCAACATGTAGGATAGCTTCGAATGCATTGAATGTATGTGTGCTTCATCCCACGGGCAATTTCGATTGGCCATCCATTTTGTCCAAAGAACTCCTAACCTCCGGAAGGAGTAAGAGTTCAGAGTCGTCCATTCATGCTAGCCTTTCATGGTAGCCAGAAAACGACCTAGGAATAGGTGTTTTTCTAGCACAATTTATTAACTTGCTTATATAAATAGATGCTTAAGCCTTACTTGGACATGAGTGAACTAAAGGATCTAATGCATGTAATCGAGAGATACATGAGAATGAGTTAAATTGATGCATGATAAGTTGATCTACTGCTGAAGAATCGTGTGAAAAAGCCTATAGAGGAGTCGTTAGTTGACCTTGTTTCCCCATCTCACCCTTAAAACACTGTTAGTTTAATTGCTAGGAAATTGCTGTCTGCGCAATTCTTTTAGTTCTATTTTTGCCTTAGCCATTTTTCTAGTCTTTTGTTTTGCGATTTCATTGCTAGATAATTGCTTTCTCCGCAATTCTTTTTTTTCTCCATTCAAGTTAACCTCTTTACTTGTCTTTGTTTATACTTGCATATCTCGCACGTTCCTTATTAGTTAGGCACATTAAACCCAATTCCACCTCTTTTATGCCACCCTTTCTAAGTTAACATCTCACTTCGTTAGTAACTAAGAATAAATCTCTGTGGGAAATCGAATGAAAAAATACTTATTACTTGCTACAAGATCATGTATGCTTGCATGTTCTGAGTGCTCTCACATTACATATTTATTTAAACACTGAGCACGCAACAAGTTTTTGGCGCCGCTGCCGGGGATTTTGTTTAGTAAACACGAAGTTTGTTATTTTAGAAAAAAAAACATATTAATATCTAGTGGAGCTAATCTATTCTCATTTCTTTTATAGGTTCCATCGGGTTAGTTTTATGAATGAGCATTCAAGTAGCAATCTAGAGTTCAATCCTGAGCCTGAAAGACTTCTTAGGGCCAGAAACAAAGCTAAGAAATGCCTCTTTAAACAACCCCCTGTAACTCAAAACATTGCTGACTCCGCGGAGTCGTCGCAATTCCATCAAATCGAAATGGATAGACCAGTCCCAAACCAAGCACCTACCATTCGCAACCCCATCGAAATTGCGAATGATAAGGATAGTGCCATCCTCTCATATTTAGTTCCTATGCCTGGGGAGCTTAACCCAAGCATTATACGTCCTGAGATTACTGCCAACTCATTCGAGTTGAAGCCAGTAATGTTCCAAATGTTGTCCACTGTGGGACAATTCTTTGGAGTGGAAAACGAAGATCCCCACAACCATTTGAGAAATTTCCTAGGAGTTAGTGATACTTTCCTCATCCCTGGAGTTTCCCAAGAAGCTTTAAGACTTTATCTCTTCCCTTACTCATTAAGAGACAAAGCCAAAACGTGGTTAAATTCTTTACCCTCTGGATCGATTGTCAATTGGACAGATCTAGCTGAAAAATTCCTAGTCAAATACTTCCCACCTGATAGGAATTCCAACTTTCGTGATGATATAATCAAATTCAAACAAGCCGAAAACGAATCACTACACGAAACTTGGACAAGATTCAAAGATCTATTGCTTAAATGTCCACACCATGGTGTATCCAAATAGAAGTGTTCTTTAAAGGATGCAACCCCAGCACAAGGCAAGTGTTGAATTCGTCAGCTGGTGGTTCCATGCTTTCAAAGAGCTACAATGAAGCCTATGAGATTTTGGAGAAAATCTCAACTTCCCATTGTAGATGGTCAGACGATCCTGTAGAGCCTAGGAGAGCTCAAGACAAGGATGCACTTGGTGCAATGAGTAGCCAAATCAATGCCCTGACCAATCTAGTTAAACAAATGGCTCAAACCAATCTCCAACCAAGTGTCAACACCGCAACAGCCATTTCAATGGGCGCATCAAATAGTCAAGGTGAGACATTAATCTGTGGATTCTGTGGGGAATGGCACCTGTATGATTTCTGCCCTGGGAATCCAGCCTCTGTCTGCTATGTTGGAAGTCAACAGCAGCCTAGGAACAACCCCTACTCTAACACCTATAATCCTGGTTGGAGGAACCACCCAAATCTTTCGTGGGGTGGACAACAAAATACTAACCAAGCACAAAACCAACCAAGACCGAGTGGAACACCTGGTTTCACTCAACAAAATAACCAATCTATGTACCAAAAGCCATATAACCAACCAATAGGGTCATCAGTAGAGAATTTGCTTAAAGAGTACATTGCAAAAAATGATGCAACCCTACAAAGTCAGCAAGCCACCCTTAGGAGCTTAGAAAACCAAATAGGGCAGTTAGCAAATGAACTGAAAAATAGGCCCCAAGGTAGATTGCCTGCAGACACTGAAGTACCAAGAAGGGATGGAAAAGAACAAGTTCAAGCAATTGAACTTCGTAGTGGAAGACCATTGGTGAGCAACAATAGAAAAGCATCAAAGCGAGTAAAGAATGAAGAGTCTAGTGTTCCACTGGATTCTCTGCCAAACCATGGTCAACCACCACCAAGCACAACAAGGGTGAGGCTGGAACCTATTATAGAGGAACCAGAAGAAATCCCAAGGCCTCCACCTGTCATTAGGCGAACTGAATTGCCTACATATGTGCCACCACCTCCATTCCCTAGAAGGCTGAAGAAAAAACAAGAACAGGAAGTGCAATTTAATAAGTTTTTAGAAATTTTAAAACAAGTGCATGTTAATATCCCATTTGTAGAAGTTTTGCAATCTATGCCTTCTTATGTTAAATTCTTGAAAGATATAATTACTAACAAAAAGATCATTGGTGAATTTGAAACAGTGAATCTCACCGAGGAGTGCAGTGCTATACTCCAGAACAAACTACCAAAGAAGGAGAAGGATCCTGGTTCCTTCACCTTACCAGTCGAGTTGGGAGGCAAACACGTGGGAAGAGCTCTGTGTGATCTAGGAGCCAGCATCAATCTCATGCCCTTATCTCTATTTCGTCAGCTTGGAATAGGAGAAGCACGTCCTACTACTGCCACCTTGCAGCTTGCAGACAGATCCATAGCATACCCTGAGGGTAAAATTGAGGATATTCTTGTCAAGGTTGACAAATTCATCTTTCTTGCAGACTTCATCATTCTGGATTATGAGGCAGACAAGGAGGTACCAATCTTATTGGGCAGACCATTTCTAGCCACAGGTAGGGCTTTAATCGATGTCCAGAAAGGTGAGCTCACTATGAGAGTTCATGACGAGGAGGTTAAATTCAGTGTATTTAAAGCTCTAAGGTATCCCTCTGATTCTGAATCTTGTGCAAGTATGGATGTAGTAGATTCACTAATGGAAGAACAACTTGAGCATGAACTGTTAATTAAGCATGCTACTGACTATGTACAAGTAGATATAACTGACTTAAACATTTCTGAGTTAATGGATATATCTGTGGACAAACCTCAGCATGTTTGTATGACTAATAACTTGTCTGAAAGAACCACGAATCCATTGAAACCATCAATTGAACATCCACCTCTATTAGAATTAAAACTATTGCCTGATCATCTTAAGTATGCATATCTAGGAGAGCATGATACTTTGCCTGTTATCATTTCGTCCAAATTAAGTGAGAAGCATGAAATTGCGCTAATATTGCTGCTTAAGCAACATAAAAAAGCTATTGCATGGACGATTGCTGATATAAGAGGTATTAGCCCTTCCTATTGCACGCATAAGATATTATTGGAAGAAGAACATACACCTAGGGTAGATCACCAACGTAGGTTGAACCCCTCCATGAAGGAGGTAGTTAAGAAAGAAATTATCAAATGGTTAGATGCAGGTGTAATTTTTCCCATAGCCAATAGTCAATGGGTGAGTCCGATTCAATGTGTGCCTAAGAAAGGTGGAATGACTGTAATAGTTAATGAGAATAATGAACTAATTCCAACTAGAACTGTTACAGGATGGAGAGTTGTTGCGTGCTCAATGTGTTAAAATAACTAAGCAATAAGATAGAAAGAGCACTCAGAACATGCAAGCATACATGATCTTATAGCAAGTAGTAAGTATTTTTTCATTCGTTTTCCCACAGAGATTTATTATAAGCTATTCATGAAGTGTTTTGTTAAGAAAGAATGGATGAGTTTGATGGGGTAGAATTGGTTTTAAATTGTCTATTTCCTACTGAATACGTAGAGGGTAGCAACATAAACAAGTGCAAGTCAAAGCTAAACTCAAATGTAAAGAGACGAGATTAATAAATGAAGAAGAAAACAGCTAAACAGAATTGTGAACTTAGCAGAATTGCGGAAACAGCAATTCTACCGCAATTTTCCTAACAGCGAAAGTGTGTAAAATGGAGAAACAAGGGCTACTAACGACTCCTCTATAGGCATTTTCTCACGATTCTCAAGCATTGGATCAACTCTCTATGCATCAAACTCACTCAATCTCATGTATCGTCCGATTCCATGCATTAGATTCTTTAGTTTACTCATGTCCAAGTAAGGTCTTAAGCATCTTGTTAAAGCAGAAAGTTATGGTTTGTACTAGGAAAACGCCTATTCCTAGGTCGTTTTCTGGCTACCTTGAAAGGCTAGCATGAGTGTATGACTCTGAACTCTTACTCCTTCCAGAGGTTAGGAGTTCTTTGGACAAAATGGATGGCCAATCGAAATTGCCTGTGGGATGAAGCTTACATACAATCAATGCTTCGAGAGCTATCCTACATGCTTGGTTCACGTTTTTTAGCCTATAGTATTGTCATTAACATGCCCCTATGTGACTTAGTTACTCATGGATATAGGGAGAACAGAAAGAAGAGAGAAAACAGACATGCTTAGAAGAGAAATAAACTGAAAACAGCAAGGTAAGACAGTGAGTTGCAAAGATAGGAAATTGAGAAATGAAGAACTATGCTTTAATTACTTGAATGTTTGAATGAACAGAAGAGCAACTTAAAGTGAATAACAGAAGACAGAACACAACGAAATGAACTGATCTAGCTACTAGAAAAGAAACAACAACAATACAAAGCTGGAAAATGGAAATAAAGACAGAAAGCAGGTAAGTGAGCTTGAACGCCTCGTCGCAACTGCCTCGGCTGAAGGATGAGAAGGATCAGCCTTGCTTGGATGAATCCAATCGAGAGAGAAGATAAATCTCCTCTCCTTCCTATCAGATTATCGATTCCAACAGCTGAGCTTCGCAAACCAACAGACGGCAAAGGAAAACAGGAGAAAAGATGGAGCTGCGAGAAGACTTCTACGCTTTCGGATGATGATTGAACCCTCGACTTTGACCCCCTTTTATAGCAATCTGCAGGCGCATTTGGGCCAAGGAGAACCATCAATCTTCAACGTCGTACTTCAGAATGGATGGAGGAGAAAGAACGAATCCCTGAAATAACGGAAATTAACAGAAAAAGATCAGTCAACTTACGGTTTTCACTTGAAACATTGAAGTTTCAACAATGTTTCCGCAATGCTGTCGCAATGTAGTTTTCTCATTCTTTTACTTCGGTTTTCAATCCTTTTCTTTCCTTTTGCACACAAGTCCTAATTTAGCTACCTTCTTTTAATTCTCACAAATCAGCATAGGTTTAAGCTAAATCCTATCAAAAACACCTAAGAGTGTGCATCTTTCTAAGCTAAATAAGTCCTAAATAAGTCACTTTTGGAGACATAACACACCCCCAAACTTAAGGTTTTGCTTGTCCTCAAGCAATCTAAGGACTACTTAGGCTGCTGTTTCATCTTCTTTAACCTCTTATGACTCCCCTATATCCCTATCTATAGCAGTGCTGTCCTGTGACACACTTCTAAGTTCAGAACTATCCTCTTATCTAGCTTCTTCTGACTTCGCCTGCCTAATACTCCTACTGTTTTCATTAACTCCCTACAACTGATCTACTTGCTTTTGTCATATCATGCCACTATCCCTAAGGTTTCAAATTCTACCTAGCTTTACCCCAGACTCAGTACATGCTTCTAGTTTTTACTTATGAGCTACCTAGGATTCCTTAGAGTCATGCCAGTCTTAGTATTAACAGTGACAGTAGTGCTTTAAGAGAACAACCTAAACCCTGGCATCACTACATTGGACATACATTCATCTCCCTAAACAACCCTACAAGCTACAACTTTGTGCTCAGCTAATTGAGGATCAGAGTTCTTTTTATCAGGACATCTAAGCCACAAAGCTGCAACTCCTAGGTATACATTCTTCTTCCCTACTCTTTTCCTTTTTTCTTACTTAGGTGGTGCCTATCCTTTGGTTGCCTTTTGATGCAATGCCACTTGTGGGTTACACACTTGGCACTGATTACTTAGCAACCTAAGAGAGACTCCCCTCTTTATTCTATTTTTCATTTTTTTTTTCAGTTCATCATTTTTGTCAAGGAGAAGAAGAATGCTTATGCTTTTAAGGGAGAGAGGAATGTTCCTAGGCCTAGGGTGGCCTCCCCCAAACTAAAACTACTCATTGTCCCCAATGAGTGTCTGAGGTGGCACACCCCCAAACTGTCCTAGAAGCATCTAGTCTAAGGTAAAACAAAGAGAATCTAAAAGTCCTAGGCATAGGCAGAACATTCTAAAAGTAAATATCACAGCAGCAGACATTTGAAAAAAAACAGACAGGTAAGGACTTAAAGCTATGCATGCTGAGCTTTTTAGAGGTTAATTTAAACTATCAAAGGGTGTCCTATGACACTCATCCAGCATGCTTGAAGATAAGCTATACAAGGTAGTCATGATAGCAGCAAAAGATAGAATTTAACAGATCACAGCCTAGCTAAACAGACAGTCCAAAACATGCATTCAGTAATAAAAATTGCGGTTTTCGCAATTATTTCGCAATAAAGCCAGGGCAGATATAACAGTGATTCAGGCCCCTAAGCATGCTTTTTTCCCGTCACTCAAGCTCTACAAAAATAAAACCAAACTAACCTACCTATTCAGCTATCATCAAACTACACTAAACAATTTAAAAACTTAAAACTAAGCAACTAAAACAGATCAAAATATTAACTAAAAACAGCATAATTCACATGGTTCACAAAAAGCAGTTTGATTTATTTTTTTTTTCTTGTTTATTCTAAGGGAACAGCAATACTCCCTTTAGTGCAATTCAAACCAGCACTCAGATGTCTTCATCCTCATCATCAGTCCCTCGTGGTCGTGGGGGCACCCATGGAGACAGTAGGTTCGTGGGAAAGTCAGGGAAGATGCATCCCAGTTGGTCAGCAACTTCCTTGTCCCTCGCCTGTGCGTATGTGGCCCATTGAGCCATCCTCTTCTGTAAATCCAGCAGGCACGCCATGGACAATGACTGAGCAGCAGCCAATCTATCCAGCTCGAACTCCATGTTCCCCTTCCTTTTCAGCCTCAAGCCTGTAGGCAGCTCCAAGTGGCCTGTGTAAGCCATCTGCTGTTCCATCCGCTCAATGGGGACTCCTGCACGCAAGCATAGTTTAGTAATAGTATTAGGGAAGAACAATGGACCCTTACCCTTCTTGGCGCAGTCAGCAATGGCGGCTGACATGACTTCACCCACATTGATCGTGAGACCTCGCATGATTGCATAAACCAGCAGCGACCTGCTCTGGTTGATGGTGGTCTCATGAGTCACTGGGGATAGTTTCCTTCTCACGAAAGAAAACCATACAGCCGCCTTAGCTGTGAGGTTGGCACTCATGAGAGTGTGCCTCCCATTACGTGACACGGTCCAGGATGCTTCAGGCTGGCCAATGGTCCGAATGGCCTCTTCCAGGACGGCTTCAGTAGGCTCATCAACAATCCTCGCATAGTCAGTATGTTTTTGGCCCTTGAGGCCATAGGCTTCGTTGATGGCTTTTGCTGAGAAGTCCACTTCTACTCCCCTGACCACAGACAACCCCTCCTCAGAATTCCTCAGGTTGGCGTAGAAGTCATACACCATGCTTGTGTAAGCTGGATTGGGTGGTCTGCACAACTCCTCCCAGCCGTGATTCGTAATTCCTGCGCGCAAGAATTGCGGCAGGTCAGCAGGTCTGTCGAGGAAGCCCTTCTCGTGCAGCAGCTCCCTTTTCCTCAGCTCAATGCCTCTAGACTCAGCGTCAGAAGACACGTACCTCACTGACTGAGGCTCATCTTCAGGGTACAGCTTAGCCTTCCCCTTGTCTTTCAGTTTGGCTGACTCAGCAGCCTCAATCTTGAGCTTCTTTGGGGAAGGCTCGTCACTCCTCTTCTTGGATGAAGGCACAGCCCTGGACTTCTTCTTCTTCTTGGACTTCTTTTTAGTTCTTGGCCGTTTGGCCTTGACAACCGTGGCTTCCTTCTTCCTCAATCGTGCCTTTGTTGCCATCTGCTGGAGGTAGTCCCCCAGTGTCTCGTCCATCGAGTCATCCTTCTGTGCAGGGCACTCAGGGCTGGCTTCCCTCAAAGGAGAGAAGACCTCGTCTTCCTCAGCTTCCCCACTGCCCTGCGTCGATTCTTGGTACTCCCCATATGGGAATTCAGGGTCAGGCCGTGGAGAAGTGTGCGACGGAGTGGTGCTTTGTGCTGCTGTAGGGGTCTGTGCAGAACTCTGCGGTGATGAAGGCAGGTCAGGGCTCTGCGCTGGCGGTGATGAGGAGAGCTTAGGGCTGTGAACCAGTGGAGATGGTGAAGGGCTGCGCTCGGCTGTCTCGTGGGATGGCTGGCCCAATTCTTGACTCTCCACAGAGGGAGTCTTTTTCTTGACTTCTTCTTCGGCCACAGCCATACTCCATTTGCGCTTCTTGGGTGTGCCTGCTGGTTCAGAGGGTCCAGCAGGTATCTCTGTGACGACCTTCCACTTCTTCTTGCGGATCAGAAGTTTGGGAAGTCGTTCAGTTCGCGCAGCCTCAGCATCAGCCAAGGCAAGCAGTGCTTCCCTCGCAGCCGTTTCAGCTTCATCAGCCCTTTTCTTGGACGCAGATCGTTCGGCTCTTGTTAGCACCATTGTTGAATTGTGGAGATTTGGAGAGAGGAATCACAGATGAAGAGAAACGCAGCTTTCCTGGAGTTCAGATAATGGGAGAATCGTACGGATCAACGCGCCTTCTAACGGATATAAAGAAACCCAAAAAATCCCAACGGCTATATTTTTGCGGACTCTGCAAATCCAGCGCAATTCTAGTGACCGTTGGAGATTTTCTGCATTTAAATGTCAATCTTTCCTCAACCGTATCTTTGATTTGGCCCAATATCTTCTTGATTTTTTTAGCTGGATTTAATCTCCTTGATTCACTCTATTGATTCCCTACAAAAAGAAATAAAATCAACATCAAATTCGTAATTAAAATCATACAAACATATACACAAACGATAACCGGAAAATCGCAAAAACTAAACTAAGGCATGAGCCTCATATTGACGAGCACAGCAATCACTCGTCCTCTCTCGTTCTTAATTTCACGCTTCAGTCAAGAGGAAGGCCGAGAGAGTCTTCACATCCCCTTCCTCATAGTAGTGCTTCAATCTTGCACCATTAACCATGAATGGTTGTCCTTGCTGCAGGTTCTTTATCTCGATGGCACCATGAACAAACACATTAGTAATTACAAAAGGACCTGACCATCTAGACTTAAGTTTGCCTGGGAATAATTTCAATCGTGAGTTAAATAATAAGACAAGCTGGCCTTTCTTGAAGTCCTTGATCCTAAGTCTACTGTCGTGCCAAATCTTGGTCTTTTCCTTATACATTTTGGCATTTTCATAAGACATATGTTTAAGCTCATCAAGCTCATGTAATTGCAAAGACCGCAACGTTCCTGCATCGGTCACGCAATAATTCAACTCTTTTAGTGCCCAAAATGCCTTAATTTCTAACTCAAATGGAAGATGACAAGCTTTACCATACACAAGTCTGTAAGGAGACATACCTAGGGGTGTCTTATATGCAGTCCTATACGCCCAAAGTGCATCCTCGAGTTTAAATGACCAGTCCTTTCTATTAGGTTTGACCACTTTTTCTAGGATGTTCTTAATCTCCCTATTTGAAATTTCAGCCTGACCATTCGAGTGTGGGTGATAGGGGGTGGCTACTCTATGTCTAATGTTATACTTAGCCAACACTCTCTCCATAGCCTTATTAATGAAATGTGTCCCCTCATCACTAATGATAGCACGAGGTGTTCCAAACCTAGTAAAAATGTGCCTATGCAAGAATTTTATGACTGTTTTGGCATCATTATTGGGACATGCTATGGCCTCTACCCACTTGGATACATAGTCTACTGCCACTAATATGTAAAGGTTACCTGAGGATGGGGGAAATTGTAATGTCCCACATTACCATTAAGGGTATTTTCGTAATTTTCTATTGTTGTTTGTTTATTATGATTGTTATAATTGGAGAAATTCATTTCATATATTAATAATTTATTGAATTTGTATTTAGTTATTTATCCATTAGGAGAGTCAAATATTTATGCATAAAAGGTTAATTAACAAAGAATGTAACTTTAAATTGGAAGTATGATGTGGTTACTTATAAGTATAGTGAATTGTAACTTTTACCATAAGTTATATTATTTTATAAACTATTTTACTACAAGGTAATAAAAGAAGTAAACTATAATTCTTGACATTTACATTCCATAATTTATCCTAGTCAAATTAAGTAGACAAAAGAGGAGGAAAATAGTCATCTTACTTATTAAGTTCTTTAATCTTAGTTAGGTTTTCCTAAGACATCTTTTAGACTTTCACCCAAGGGTCATTAGAAATTTATGAGGGTGAGTTGAAGAGCCAAAGGACATGTTGTAAGACCTCTTGGATGTTCATACAAAGAGAAGAGGAAACACTTGGTTGCTTCAAATTCCAATGAACTTTACTCTTAAGTTCTATGTGTCCTTTCATTGTCATTGCAAAATTGTCTAAAGAAATCTCCAAGGTTTTCTCTCTAGCACCTATTCTAATTCTGTAAATCTCATCTTGAGAAAGGATCACTTGTTTTTCAAGTTGCTTCAAGTGTTGTTCTTGGATTTTACAAGATCGTTCATCGGTTGCACCAAATCGGTAAGAAATGAGTTGTTTTCCATCTAGTTTCGTAGTGATTCTTTCTTGATATTTTTCATAGATCCTAAACATGTTCATACCTATCTTTTCTAAGGTATTCCAGCATCATTTGAATCTAATTAGTTGCTGGAAATTTTCCTCCATTCATCGTTTACGGTAGAGAGGAAAAACACACCATCGGTAAGCCTCTTTTTCTCTATTGTTTGAAATCGTTTAGGGGTTCTCATGGAAAATTTTAGGTGTTGTTTTAGATCTTAAAGTGTTGATTTTGGGGCTGAAAATCAGAATTAAAATGCTTAAAAAACAATCTTTAAAATTGCTCTAAAATGGTGTTTATCGGTTTACGCTATTTCCTAGTTCTAGCTCGAAATTGATTGATATAGAAGTTTAATTACATTTGTTTTGAATTTTTTTTATCATGTCCAGTAGCATAAAGTAAGCTTAAATATATTTTCAAGGAGTTCAAATTAACTTTCATGATCATATTTTCATAGGGCTTAAATTCGGTAAAAACTAGTATAATTTGTGTTGTCAATTTTTAATGAATTCTATGAAGTAGTAAATTATTTTAATGTATTTTTTATCTATAAATCAGAGCTTAATATGTTCACAAATAGTATCTCATGAGTTTTGAATATTAATTTTATGATTAATTATAACTATGGGAATTAATATGCAAATTAGGTTAGCTAGTAAAGTTAGTGTGTTTTAGCTAGTGGATGAAGTTTCTTTAGCAAAACTAAATTTAAGTTAGACCTAATTTAATTTGTGTCATATGTTATTTAGGAAGCTTTAAAGGATTTAGATTTGAAGCTTGAGGTAAGTGGATTCTATCATAAGTAGCCGAATTGACTGTTGTATTGTATAGTTATGATGTTTGATTAATCTTTTTATTGTGGTATTGATTGTAAGTAATTTATATTACATTGTTTGAATATATGCTTGATTGATTTGTTGTTTTATGATATTTGATGTTTTGCAAAGTATGTTATGTCATGTTATTTTTGTATAGTTTTATACTTCACATGATCTATGTTACTATGATTGGTTTTGAAGCATGCTTAGGTTGAGTATGACATATATGTGTGTTACATTACATTCATGGAGTCAAGTAAAGTAGAGTCATGGAGTTAGGGAAGAATATGCTATGCAAGAAATACCCAAATTAAGCAGTTATGTTATGCAGCTAGATGTATGATATGACAAGTATGGTTTCTGCTAACGGGCTGGGCCCTAGGAAACAAAATTAGTTCATGTTAATGATATTCATAAGGGGCAATTACCTTATAAATATTACATGCGGAATTGACGGTCATGGTATGGGGTATTTCTGCTTAGCATGGCGCCAAATCAAGGATATAAGTATGTATGTAAGGATATGTAAGCAAGTACAAGTATGTTAAGGTAGATTGTTTCATAGTCTACATGTTAGGATGTGATATGCAAGCATGTAAGCATGTTGTGTGTGTTTGAGCATGAAGGTTCCTTATGATAGGAACCACTTACAAGGTATTTTTATACTACCTCTCGTGGTTTTATATTTTTCAGATAGCCATGTAGATGATGGTGAATTCATCGAGGATGATCTTGGCATTGAAGAGGAAGAACCATGAGATGTGCCCGAAATTTTCAGTTTAATGATTTATGATCACAACTTTAGTTTATGTCTATTTTATTTATAGACACTGTTTTATAATTTCCGCTGCTATAGATAAACTTTAAGTTTTATTTAAGTTGTTAAGACTTATGATTATGGAATTTAGATTTTTATTTAAAAAGAAAATTATGCGTTATGAGTAATTATCCCATTTTAAGTTAATTAATTATATAGAAAATTTGGGGTCATTACAGAAATGGTCCCATGAAGTCAATGCCCCACACATCAAAGAGCTCCAACTCTAAGATGTAGGTGAGAGGCATTTCATCCTTGCGACTGAGGTTACCTGTTCTTTGGCATTCATCACAGCTGTGGGCATAGTTGTGAGCATCCTTGAAGATCGTTGGCCAATAGTAGCCACTCTGAAATACCTTTGCAGCTGTTCTTTGGCCACCAAAGTGGCCACCATAAGGAGCTGTGTGGCAGTGCTGCAGCACAGACTTCGCCTCAGCAGCTGAAACACACTTCCTTAGCAAGCCGTCAGCACATGTTTTGTAAAGGGTGGGGTCATCCCATATGAATTTCCTTGCCTCATGAAGGAACCTCTTCTTCTCTTGGCTTCCCTTGAAAGTTGGTAGTACCTGTGATGCAAGGAAGTTAGCAATGTCAGCAAACCAAGGTTCCTCATCGTTATCATGATGAGTCAATACAAAGACATGTTCATCAATAAAAGCATCAGAAATTGCGGGTTCCGCAATTTTTTCGCAATTATGCTGCAATCTAGAAAGATGATCCGCAACCACATTTTCACTTCCTTTCTTATCTCTAATGTCTAGATCAAACTCTTGCAGCAGCAGTACCCACCTAATCAACCTAGGCTTAGCATCAGCCTTCCTCATAAGGTACTTTAAAGCCGAATGGTCAGTGTACACGATTGTCCTAGTGCCTACAATATAGTTCCTAAATTTCTCACAAGCAAACACTACAGCTAGCATTTCTTTCTCAGTGGTTGTGTAGTTGCATTGTGCCTCATTAAGTGTCTTACTAGCATAATAGACAGGGTGTGTTAACTTGTCAATCTTCTGTCCTAACATAACCCCTACAGCATAGTCACTAGCATCACATAACATCTCAAATGGGAGATCCCAATTTGGCCCTACTATAATAGGCGCTGTGACTAGTGCTTTCTTAAGGGTTTTCCAAGCTAGGACACACTCTTTAGAGAAAATGAATGGTTTGTTTAGCTCTAGAAGCTCACATAGAGGCTTGGAGATCTTAGAAAAGTCCTTAATGAACCTTCTATAGAAACCAGCATGCCCTAAGAAACTTCTAATGGCCTTGACATTTTGGGGTTCTACCAATTTCTCTATTATTTCAATTTTTGCCCTGTCAACTTCTACACCTGCCCTCGACACTCTATGACCTAAGACAATCCCTTCATCCACCATGAAATGGCACTTTTCCCAATTTAGGACTAGGTTGGTCTCCTCACACCTAGCCAGGACTTGTCCTAGGTTCTCTAGACAGTTTGTAAATGAATCCCCAAAGACTGAGAAATCATCCATGAATATCTCTATCATGGACTCATCCAAATCAGAGAAAATTGCCAACATGCACCTTTGGAAAGTTGCCGGTGCATTGCATAAGCCAAAAGGCATTCTGCGAAAGGCAAAAGTTCCAAAAGGGCAAGTGAAGGTAGTCTTCTCTTGGTCCTTAGGGTCTATAGTAATCTGGTTATATCCCGAATAACCGTCTAAGAAGCAGTAGTAGGCTCTACCAGCTATTCTATCTAGCATCTGGTCAATGAATGGCAGAGGGAAATGGTCTTTTTGGTTTCTTTATTTAGTTTCCTATAATCCATGCAAACTCTCCACCCTGTGATAGTCCTTGTTGGAATCAGTTCATTGTTCTCATTGACTACCACAGTCATCCCCCCCTTCTTAGGTACACATTGTATAGGGCTCACCCACTGACTACTAGCTATGGGGAAGATCACACCAGCATCTAACCATTTAATTATTTCTTTCTTAACTACCTCTTTCATAGAGGGATTCAGCCTACGTTGGTGATCTACTCTAGGTGTATGCTCTTCCTCTAGTATAATCTTATGCATGCAATAAGAAGGGCTAATGCCTCTAATATCAGCAATAGTCCATGCAATAGCCTTCCTATGTTGCTTAAGTAGTAAAATCAGTTCAACCTCATGCTTTTCACTTAATTTAGAAGAAATAATCACAGGCAAAGTATCATTACTTCCTAGATATGCATACTTGAGGTGAGTGGGGAGTGGTTTTAATTCTAAGACAGGTGGATGCTCAATGGATGGTTTTAATGGATTCACAGATTTTTCAGTTAAGTCAATATTCATACAAACATGCTGAGGGTTATTTACAGGTATGTCCATTATCTCAGCTATGTTTAAGTCAGTTAATTCTAATCCTACATAGTTATTAGCATGCTTAGTCAACAATTCATGCTCCAATTGTTCTTCCATTAGTGAATCAACAATGTCCATGCTAGCACAAGATTCAGAGTCAGAGGGGTACCTTAAGGCTTTATAAACACTAAATTTCACCTCTTCATCATGAACCCTCATAGTGAGCTCACCTTTTTGGACATCTATTAGTGCCCTACCTGTGGCTAGAAATGGTCTGCCTAACAGGATGGGGACCTCCTTGTCTGCTTCATAATCCAGGATAATGAAATCTGCAAGGAAAATAAACTTGTCAACCTTTACTAGAATATCCTCGATCTTACCTTCAGGGTATGCAATGGATCTGTCTGCTAGTTGTAAAGTAACAGTGGTTGGACGTGCTTCTCCTATTCCAAGCTGGCGGAATAGTGATAGGGGCATGAGGTTTATGCTGGCTCCCAGGTCACAAAGAGCTCTGCCCACGTGCTTGCCTCCTAGCTCTACAGGTAAGGTGAAGGAACCAGGATCCTTCTCCTTCTTGGGTAGCTTGTTTTGGAGTATAGCACTGCACTCCTCAGTGAGATTGACTGTTTCAAACTCACCAATTATTCTCTTGTTAGTTATAATATCCTTCAAAAACTTTACATAAGAAGGCATAGACTGTAAAATTTCTACAAAAGGAATATTAACATGCACTTGCTTAAGAATTTCTAGAAATTTATTAAAGTGCACTTCCTGTTCTTGTTTTTTCTTTAGCCTTCTAGGAAATGGAGGTGGTGGCACATATGCAGGCACATCAGGTCGCCTCAGGATAGGTGGAGGCCTTGGAATTTCTTCTATCTCCTCTATGATTGGCTCCAGCCTTGCTCCTGATGTGCTTGTTGGTGGTGGACCTTGGTTTGGCAGAGACTCCAGTGGAGCACTAGACTCAGTGTTCTCTACTCTCTTTGGTGTGTCCTTGGTGTTGCTTACCAATGGTCTACCACTTCTAAGTTCAATTGCTTGAACTTGTTCTTTACCATCTCTCCTTGGCACTTCAGTGTCAGCAGGGAGTCTACCTTGGGGCCTACTTTTGATTTCATTGGCTAGTTGCCCTATTTGGTTCTCTAGGCTCCTAAGAGTAGCTTGCTGGCTCTGTAGAGTGGCATCATTCTTGGCTATGTATTCCTTAAGTAAGTTTTCTACAGAAGATCCTACAGGTTGGTTGTACGGTTTTTGATACATGGATTGGTTATGTTGGGGAGTGAAACCAGGTGTTCCACTCGGTCTTGGTTGGTTAGGAGCTTGGTTAGCATTTTGTTGGCCACCCCATGACAGGTTTGGGTGGTTCCTCCAACCAGGATTGTAAGTATTAGAGTAGGGGTTGTTCCTAGGCTGCTGCTGGCTTCCAATATAGCAGACTGAGGCTGGATTCCCAGGGCAGTATTCATACAGGTGCCCTTTGTTAAGTCTCTGAAAGTGACTTATTTAGGACCCATTTAGCTTAAGAAGATGTACACTTCTAGGTGTTTTTGATAGCATTTAGCCTAAACCTATGCTTTAATATGAGAATTAGAAGAAGGTAGCTAATTGGTAGAGGTACTTTTGGGGTACTCTAAATTCAAGCTGTCGAGGCTTGCCAAAATACATTTATAACTCCGCTACAACAGAGCTTTGCAGCTAGTGGTAGTCGGGTGTCGAACCACAGGGAACCAAAATTACTTCCTCCTAATTAATTTCTATTTGTTTTTACAACTAAGACTCGAAAGCAATTAAAATGGGGGGTTTGACGAAATATTAACTAACGGGAAAATAAATGCGAAAAGTAAAGCGCGAAAAATTAAACGGAACACGTGCTCCTAATTTTAAGGGTCGGGGTTTACTTTGATGCGACTCAATTCATTGAGATTCAAACATACTTAGCAAGAGCATAATTGAACACGTAATTTACTTGCACGAAACTACTAATACAAGTAACCCAAATAATTAATTAGAAACGTGGAGTGCAAAGCGGACTGTTCTTTTATTAATCTAAGGGGATCAATCCTAAATTAAGTAAAGAACAGAGACGAATGTACGATTCTAATTAAACGTGGCAATGAATTAATAGGGAGCAAACGCCACCCATATTGACTAATTGACAGTAACGGGAGCATTACGACGGATGTTTAACTAGGACGCCTGAGCTAATATTCCGATTTGCCTATTTCGTTCAAGATAAATTGCCGCCAAAGATCAACTGGAAACCCACATTACCTATGACTCAACTTATCCGTGTTACTTGGCGATTAAGAGAGGCACGGCATCATAATCTTTAACAATCAAACATGCTTGAAATCAAGGGTGTCTAGGCCTAAATCATTCTTACACATTCATGTGATATGCTTAGAAGAAATAGAATCGCCCAATCAGTCATGCTAAGTCACGGAATTAAGAACGAACCCTCATGAAACGCATCAAAATTCACCCCTAACCTCAAATTAGAGCACTTACCTTAGCTCACCGTTGTGCAAATCAAGCAAAAACGCTAATGTTGGAGCTTTATTGATGAAGTAATGGAAGAAATACAAGTTTAGAGCTCCCACCCGAGCCTAACAATGGTGGAAAAACCAAAATCCAAGAAGAAGTGTAAAAGTCTCGGCAAAAAACGGAGAAGAAGGCTTTTAAAGCCGGCGGAGCGGGCGTGGGCGCGCGGGCGCGAGGCGAGGCGGCGCGCGCGGGCGCGCGCTCGTCTGGCCGTCTGGGCGCGGGCGTGCGGTGCGTGCGGCGCGCGCGGGTGCGCGCGCGTTGGGCGCCTGGGCGCTGGGCGCTGCCCTCTCGGCTCTTAGCCCTTTTTTGGGTCGTTTTGGCTCCCGAGCTCCGTTTGGCCTATCGTTTTGACCCGAACACATCCCGAAACATGCTAAATGACCTTTTTAGCCCCGAAAATCATCAATGGACTTCCCGAGCTCTTCACCATGAAATCACCTATAAGAGAGCATTTTAATCAATATCGAGCATGGTTTTAGCTAGAATTAGGGAGTAAATAATAGCTCTAATTTGGAGCTATCAAAATACCCCCAACCTAAATCTTGCTAGTCCTCGAGCAAGGCTAATAAAGAATTTGACTCTAAGGGACCATACATACATGCTTCTAATTCAAACCTCGATGCTTTTTACAAATCTAAACAGGATATAATCATGAAAGCAATCGGCGCATGCATTTAATCAAGATCACATCAAAAATTAACTATTGCTCCCTAACGTGTGTGTGTGCTAGCCAACCTATCCTAAACCATCGAAAGCCTGGAAAAACCACATGCAACATATCATCCCGTTTTCCCCCTACTTCTAGCGATTAAGAACAGTCTAAACTTGACTTACACGAGAGAGAGTAATAAATTAAGAGACCTAAAATTTTCTAATTCCTTTCTCTTTTCTTTGAGTACTTTGTACTCTTTGTTAAGGTTCTTTGAACCCAACTTTTATTTTCTTTTTCTTTCCCATCCCGAGTTGCCTAACATGTCAAACTTAAGCTTCAGCTTCACATTTTTAAGGACTAACGTTCACTTTTTAAGTGCGCACTTTTAAAAAGGAGGAACGCCTCGGGAGAATTTTCTTGCTAACATGCTTTTCTATTTTTTTTTTTTATTTAGGCTTAGCGCAAGCTACTCGATTAATCGACCACTAACTCTCATGCAACAAGCTACCTAGGGGTGCCTTTCGGGGTGACAACAAGAATTAATGCTACATGCAATCAACTAAGCCTACGGAGTCTAAGATAAGGTCGCTAAGTGCTCGATGGATGCAAGGGAGCAACAGGAAAAATTTTAAAATTTTTGACATGAACCTAATAAATGCAAAGCTACATCATGCAAAAACTAGATTATGCAAATGCTCAGATTCCAAAAAGACACTTCCTAGATCATCATAATTAGAAAGCATATAAACAGAGTCCCAAGCACTTCAAATTTTAAATTAGCACTGCTCAACAAACTGCACATGGAATCCATCCAACTTACAACTCCACCCCCAACCTAAAATTATACATAGTCCTCTATGTATCAACATTTCAGACTAAGCAGTTAAAATACACAAAATAAAAGGGAACAGAAAACCTCCCCTGAATTTTGCGAGGTTGATGGTTGGAGCAGTGCACTGTTCGCCTACTGATCCGATCCTTAAGCCACAAAACTCCTACAAAAGAAAGCAAGAAAAAACTAAGCTAGGAAAATAAAAACTAAAAGTAAAGACATGAAATTAAAATACTCATGGGTTGCCTCCCAAGAAGCGCAAATTTTTAACGTCGTTATGCTCGACGTGTCTTCCTCTCTGTCAGGGTACGTAAAAAATTTCGTATTTCTTCGGCCCCTTCTTCCTTGAATCAACGAAACCTGCTAAGAGAAGCAAGCTCTTCGACTTTTCGAGGCAGCCGGACAGAGTTGTTATTTTTTTGGTATTTTTGATATATGGGAAAAATAAAGACTCAACAGAATCAAACAAAATAAAAGCAGACTCAACTGACTCAACAGAAAATAAAGACTCGACCAAAGGAGGGATCGCATCAAAATTCCCGAGGCAACCAACATTGACAAAGGTACAGATGGAGGGGGGCATGCAAGATAAATCTCCTAGATTACATGAATTATCACGAGGCATAGCACAAGGAGATAAATAATCTAAAGGCACTAATGCCACTTCCTCATCCATCACATCAACATTTTCATAGCATGTTGGTTCTACATCCTCAAAGAAAAGATTCCCTAAAATACTCTCAGTATCAGACAAATGCTCGAGCTCATCAGCGCATGAATTTTCAAATAAATTTTCAATGCAAAAATCATGCTCCAAGTCAAAATCAATCGGTGGAGACATACTTACCTCGTAAAACTCTCCAGGTTCCTCTTCATCTGAAAGATATTCTGCTAGAAATTCTTCTAGAGTAACCAACTTTGGAGAAGTCTTAGCTCCACTCCTTAGCTCGTTCGCATCACTGATCTCTTCGGGATGCTCCTCGAGGTCAAGCTCATCCTCCTCGGTCTCACTGTTCTCGTCTCCCCATGTCAGAAATTCCTCAATTCCATCAAAATCGGGGTACATCTTGATAACGACCTCCTCCCCAGAAAGTCGGAGAAGGTCTTCGGCGCTCATCTTCGTAGCTCGCCCCCAAAATTGCTGTAGAAGATCTGCCATGCTAAAACAAGAAGACACAAGAAAAGAAAAATATTTTTGTGGTTTTCTAACAAATAAAATTTAACTAAGAGAAACTAAATGGTTCCCCGGCAACGGCGCCAATTTTTGGTAGAGGTACTTTTGGGGTACTCTAAATTCAAGCTGTCGAGGCTTGCCAAAATACATTTATAACTCCGCTACAACAGAGCTTTGCAGCTAGTGGTAGTCGGGTGTCGAACCACAGGGAACCAAAATTACTTCCTCCTAATTAATTTCTATTTGTTTTTACAACTAAGACTCGAAAGCAATTAAAATGGGGGGTTTGACGAAATATTAACTAACGGGAAAATAAATGCGAAAAGTAAAGCGCGAAAAATTAAACGGAACACGTGCTCCTAATTTTAAGGGTCGGGGTTTACTTTGATGCGACTCAATTCATTGGGATTCAAACATACTAAGCAAGAGCATAATTGAACACGTAATTTACTTGCACGAAACTACTAATACAAGTAACCCAAATAATTAATTAGAAACGTGGAGTGCAAAGCGGACTGTTCTTTTATTAATCTAAGGGGATCAATCCTAAATTAAGTAAAGAACAGAGACGAATGTACGATTCTAATTAAACGTGGCAATGAATTAATAGGGAGCAAACGCCACCCATATTGACTAATTGACAGTAACGGGAGCATTACGACGGATGTTTAACTAGGACGCCTGAGCTAATATTCCGATTTGCCTATTTCGTTCAAGATAAATTGCCGCCAAAGATCAACTGGAAACCCACATTACCTATGACTCAACTTATCCGTGTTACTTGGCGATTAAGAGAGGCACGGCATCATAATCTTTAACAATCAAACATGCTTGAAATCAAGGGTGTCTAGGCCTAAATCATTCTTACACATTCATGTGATATGCTTAGAAGAAATAGAATCGCCCAATCAGTCATGCTAAGTCACGGAATTAAGAACGAACCCTCATGAAACGCATCAAAATTCACCCCTAACCTCAAATTAGAGCACTTACCTTAGCTCACCGTTGTGCAAATCAAGCAAAAACGCTAATGTTGGAGCTTTATTGATGAAGTAATGGAAGAAATACAAGTTTAGAGCTCCCACCCGAGCCTAACAATGGTGGAAAAACCAAAATCCAAGAAGAAGTGTAAAAGTCTCGGCAAAAAACGGAGAAGAAGGCTTTTAAAGCCGGCGGAGCGGGCGTGGGCGCGAGGCGAGGCGGCGCGCGCGGGCGCGCGCGCGTCTGGCCGTCTGGGCGCGCGCGGGTGCGCGCGCGTTGGGCGCCTGGGCGCTGGGCACTGCCCTCTCGGCTCTTAGCCCACTTTTGGGTCGTTTTGGCTCCCGAGCTCCGTTTGGCCTATCGTTTTGACCCGAACACATCCCGAAACATGCTAAATGACCTTTTTAGCCCCGAAAATCATCAATGGACTTCCCGAGCTCTTCACCATGAAATCACCTATAAGAGAGCATTTTAATCAATATCGAGCATGGTTTTAGCTAGAATTAGGGAGTAAATAATAGCTCTAATTTGGAGCTATCACTAATCTAGGACTTATGTACAATAGGTAGAAAAAGGGTTGAAAACCGAAGGAAAAGAATGAAAAAAGCTGCATTGCGACAGCATTGCGAAAACATTGCTGAGGCCGCAATTATTCAAGTGAAAACCGTAAGTTGACTGATCTTTTTCCGTTAATTTCCGTAATTTCAGGGATTCATTCTTTCTCCTCCATCCATTCTGATATATGACGTTGAAGATTGATGGTTCTCCTTGGCCCAAACGCACCTGCAAACTACTATAAAAGGGGGCCAAAGTCGGAGGTTTGATCATCATTCGAAGCGCAGAAGTCTTCTCGCAGTCCATCATTTCTCTCTGTTTTCCTTTGCCGTCTGTTGGAGTGAGAGTCTCAGCTGTTGGAATCGATAATCTGATAGGAAGGAGAGAAGATTCTTCTTCTCTCTCGATTGGATTCATCCAAGCAAGGCTGACCTTTCATCCCCTTCATTCGAGGCGACTGCAACGAAGCTTTTCAAGCACCTTTACTGCTTTTCTGTCGTTCTTCTTCTTATTTCCAGTTTGATCATTGTTGTTCTTAGCCTAGTGCTTTAATTACTGCATTTCGTTGTTGTCTGTCTTTGAATCATTTCTTTTGAAGCTTTCCTTTGTCGTTCAAACATTCAAAGTAATCAAAGTAAAATTCTGCATTTCACAGTTTCCACCTTCTGCTGCTACGTTTTGTCTTATTGTTTTAAGCATATTTCTCTTCTAAGCATGTCTGTTTTATCTACCCTTTCTGTTCTCCATATATCCATGAGTAGCTAAGCCACTTAGGGGCATGCTAATGACAGAACTATAGGCTAAAAAACGTGCATCAAGTATGTAGGATAGCTCTCGAATCATTGATTGTATGTAAGCTTCATCCCACGGGCAATTTCGATTGGCCATCCATTTTGTCCAAAGAACTCCTAACCTCTGGAAGGAGTAAGAGTTCAGAGTCATATAATCATGCTAGCCTTTCATGGTAATCAGGAAACGGCCTAGGAATAGGCGTTTCCCTAGTACAAACTAAACACTCCTGTTTTAACAAGATGCTTAAGACCTTACTTTGAAGTCGAGTAAACTTAAGACTCTAATGCATGGAATCGGACGATACTTGAGATAGAGTGAGTTTGATGTATAGAGAGTTGGTCCAATGCTTGAGAATCGTAATAAAATGCCTATAGGATAGTCATTAGTAGCCTTTAATTCACCCATTTACTCAGTTTCGCTGTTATTTAATTGCGGTAACATTGCGGTCCTCGCAATTCTGCCAGATTTTCATTCTGTTTAGCTGTTTTCTTCCTCGTTTGTTAATTCCATCTCTTGTCTTTTAAGTCTAGTTTCAACTTGCATTTGTTTATGTTATATCCCTTTATACATTCAGCAAAAAGTAGATAATTAAAAACCAATTTTACCCCATCAAATTCATCCCATCTTTCTTAACAATCACACTTCGCGAATAGCTAAAAATGAGTCTCTGTGGAAAAAACGAATGAAATATACTTACTACTTGCTGTGAGACCATGTATGCTTGCATGTTCTAAGTGCTCTCTCTACCTTATTGCTTATTTATCTTTACACATTGAGCACGCAACAAGTTTTTGGCGCCGCTGCCGGGGACTTATTTTAAGTGAAAACGAAGTCTGTTAAGTTTGAAAAACCAAGTTTATTATTGAGTGAAACTAATCTGTTTCATTTCTTTTGCAGGTACTATTAGGGTAGTTTATGAGTGAGCGTTCACATAGTAATTTAGAGTTCGATCCTGAACTTGAAAGATCACTTCGAGCTAGAAACAAAGCGAAGAAACGTCTCTTTAAACAACCTCCTATACCTCAAATCATACCTGAAATCGAAGAAATGGGCGATATAGTTCCAAATCCGGTACCTGTCATTCGAAACCCCATCGAAATAGCGAATGACAAGAATAGTGCCATTCTTTCATATCTAGTACCTATGCCTGGGGAGCTGAACCCCAGCATAATCCGTCCTGAAATCACTGCCAACTCATTCGAGTTAAAGCCAGTGATGTTCCAAATGTTGTCCACTGTGGGGCAATTCTTTGGAATAGAAAATGAGGACCCCCATAACCACCTTAGGAACTTCTTAGGAGTTAGTGACACATTCCTAATCCCTGGAGTTTCCCAAGAAGCCCTGAGGCTATATCTTTTCCCTTACTCTTTGAGGGACAAAGCCAAAACATGGTTAAATTCTTTACCCTCAGGATCTGTCCTCAATTGGACAGATTTAGCAGAAAAATTCCTAGTCAAATATTTCCCACCAGATAGGAATTCGACCTTTCGTGATGATATCATAAAATTCAAACAAGCTCCAAGTGAGTCTCTTCACGAAGCTTGGACAAGATTCAAAGACCTTCTCATTAAATGTCCACACCATGGCATTCCATGGTGTATCCAAATAGAAGTCTTCTTTAAAGGATGCAACCCCAGCACCAGACAAGTTTTAAATTCATCTGCTGGAGGTTCCATGTTGTCCAAGAGTTACAACGAAGCTTATGAGATCTTGGAGAAGATCTCAACATCTCATTGTAGATGGTCAGACGATCCAGTAGAGCCAACTAGGGCTCAAGACAAGGATGCTCTAAGCGCCATGAGCACCCAAATAAATGCCCTGACCAACTTAGTCAAGCAAATGGCTCAGGCCAATCTCCAGACCAGTGCCAATACCGCCACAGCCATGTCAATGGGCACCCAACCAAGTCAAGGCGAGGCACCTGTCTGTGGATTCTGTGGGTAAGGGCACCCTTATGAATACTGCCCTGGGAATCCATCCTCGGTCTGCTATGTAGGAAGCCAGCAGCAGCCAAGGAACAACCCCTACTCACAAACTTACAATCCTGGTTGGAGAAACCACCCTAACCTGTCATGGGGTGGCCAACAAAACACTAACCAAAATTCTAACCAACCAAGGCCGAGTGGAACACCTGGTTTCACTCCCCAACATAACCAGTCAATGTACCAAAAACCATACAATCAGTCTGTAGGATCTTCTGTAAAGAACCTACTCAAGGAATACATAGCTAAGAATGATGCTACTCTTCAAAGCCAACAAGCTACTCTTAGGAGCCTAGAGAACCAAATAGGCCAATTGGCCAATGAACTTAAGAGTAGGCCCCAAGGTAGACTCCCTGCTGACACCGAGGTACCAAGGAGAGATGGCAAAGAACAAGTTCAAGCAATTGAACTTAGGAGTGGAAGACCCTTGGTGAACAACACAAAGGACACACCAAAGAGAGTAGAGAACACTGAGTCTAGTGCTCCACTGGAGTCTCTGCCAAACCAGGGCCCACCACCAACTAGCACATCAGGAGCCAGGCTAGAGCCAATTGTTGAGGACGTAGAAGAAATTCCAAGGCCTCCCCCTATCCTAAGGCGTCTTGACGTGCCTGCATATCTGCCACCACCTCCATACCCTCGAAGGCTTAAGAAGAAGCAGGAACAGGAAGTTCATTTTAAGAAATTCTTAGAAATTCTTAAGCAAGTGCATGTCAACATTCCTTTTGTAGAAGTTTTACAGTCTATGCCTTCATATGTAAAGTTTTTGAAGGACATTATTACTAACAAAAAAATAATTGGTGAGTTTGAAACAGTAAACCTCACCGAGGAGTGCAGTGCCATCCTCCAGAACAAGCTGCCCAAGAAGGAGAAGGATCCTGGTTCCTTCACCTTACCTGTAGAACTTGGAGGCAAGCACGTGGGCAGAGCGCTTTGTGACCTGGGCGCCAGCATAAATCTCATGCCCCTGTCCCTATTCCGCCAGTTGGGAATGGGAGAAGCACGTCCAACCACAGTCACTTTACAGCTAGCAGACAGATCCATCGCATACCCTGAAGGTAAGATTGAGGATATTCTAGTGAAAGTTGACAAATTTATTTTCCTTGCAGATTTCATTGTCCTGGACTATGAGGCAGACAAGGAGGTCCCCATCCTGCTAGGTAGACCATTTCTAGCCACAGGTAGGGCACTAATAGATGTTCAAAAAGGTGAGTTAACTATGAGGGTTCATGATGAAGAGGTAAAATTTAGTGTTTATAAAGCTTTAAGGTATCCCTCTGACCTTGAATCCTGTGCTAGCATGGATATTGTTGACTCACTGATGGAAGAACAATTAGAGCATGTATTATTAACCAAGCATGCAAATGAATATGTAGGATTAGATATAGCTGATTTAAATGTATCTGACATAATGGATATGCCTGTAGATAAACCACAGCATGTATGTATGAATATAGATTTAACTGACAGAACTGTAAATCCTTTGAAGCCCTCCATTGAGCATCCACCTGTTTTAGAACTAAAACCACTACCCACTCACCTCAAATATGCATATTTAGGAAATAATGATACACTTCCAGTAATTATTTCTTCTAAACTAAGTGAACAGCATGAGGGTGAATTAATTTTACTGCTTAAGCAACATAGGAAGGCTATAGCATGGACTATTGCTGATATTCGAGGCATTAGCCCTTCTTATTGCATGCACAAAATTATACTAGAGGAAGAGCACACACCTAGGGTAGATCACCAGCGTAGGTTAAACCCCTCTATGAAAGAGGTAGTGAAAAAGGAAATAATCAAATGGTTAGATGCAGGAGTGATTTTCCCCATAGCTAGTAGCCAGTGGGTGAGCCCCATCCAATGTGTACCTAAGAAGGGGGGAATAACTGTGGTAGTCAATGAGAATAACGAACTGATTCCAACAAGGACTGTCACAGGGTGGAGAGTGTGTATGGATTACAGAAAGTTAAATAAAGAAACTAAAAAAGACCATTTCCCTATACCGTTTATTGACCAGATGCTAGACAGAATAGCTGGTAGAGCCTACTATTGTTTCTTAGATGGGTACTCTGGCTATAATCAAATCACTATAGACCCTGACGATCAAGAGAAGACCACCTTCACTTGCCCTTTTGGAACATTTGCCTTCCGCAGAATGCCTTTTGGCTTATGCAATGCACCGGCAACTTTCCAAAGATGCATGATGGCAATCTTCTCTGAGTTGGATGAGTCCATGATAGAAATATTCATGGATGACTTCTCAGTCTTTGGGGATTCATTTAAAACCTGTCTAGAAAACCTAGGACAAGTCCTGGCTAGGTGTGAAGAGACCAACCTAGTCCTAAATTGGGAAAAATGCCATTTTATGGTAGATGAAGGGATTGTCTTAGGGCATAGAGTGTCAAGGGCAGGTGTAGAAGTGGATAGGGCAAAAATAGAGATCATAGAGAAGTTGGTAGAGCCCCAGAATGTCAAAGCCATTAGAAGCTTCTTAGGGCACGCTGGCTTCTACAGAAGGTTCATTAAGGACTTTTCTAAGATAGCCAAGCCTCTGTGCGAGCTTCTAGAGCTAAATAGACCATTTATCTTCTCTAAAGAATGTGTAGTAGCTTGGAAAACCCTTAAGGAAGCACTGGTCACAGCACCTATCATAGTCGGACCAAATTGGGACCTCCCATTTGAGATGCTATGTGATGCCAGTGACTATGCTGTAGGAGTCATGTTAGGACAGAAGATTGACAAGCTGACACACCCTGTCTATTATGCTAGTAAGACCTTGAATGAGGCTCAATGTAATTATACAACTACAGAGAAAGAGATGCTTGCTGTAGTATTTGCTTGTGAAAAATTTAGAAACTATATTGTAGGCACTAGGACAATTGTATACACTGACCATTCTGCTTTAAAATATCTTATGAGGAAGGCTGATGCTAAGCCTAGATTGATTAGATGGGTGTTATTACTGCAGGAATTTGATTTGGCCTAGCGTCTCGACGCTACGACGAAGGCAGTAGCTAAAAGACGATTTTTCTGCACATTTTTGAAAATCTTCATCTTCTTCATCTCTCAACGGAATCCGGCGATTTTGGTCTTTTTCTTCCCCATTTCTCTCTATTTTCCGTGGAGCTCCGCCATTGTTGGCATGCTTGTGAGCTCCACTTTCCATTGTAATACTTAGAAGGATCCTTGTTAAGTCTCTGAAAGTGACTTATTTAGAACCCATTTAGCTTAGGAAGATGTACACTTTTAGGTGTTTTTGTTAACATTTAGCCTAAACCTATGCTTTAATATGAGAATTAGAAGAAGGTAGCTAATATAGGACTTATGTACAATAGGTAGAAAAAGGGTTGAAAACCGAAGGAAAAGAATGAAAAAATGAGCATTGCGAATGAATTGCGAAAACATTGCGGTGACCGCAATTATTCAAGTGGAAACCGTAAGTTGACTGATCTTTTTCTGTTAATTTCCGTAATTTCAGGGATTCATTCTTTCTCCTCTATCCATTCTGATATACGACGTTGAAGATTGATGGTTCTCCGTGGCCCAAACGCACCTGCAAACTACTATAAAAGGGGGCCAAAGTCGGAGGTTTGATCATCATCCGAAAGCGTGAAGTCGTCTAGCAGTCTATCTGTTCCACTGTTTTTCCTTTGCCGTCTGTTGGTTTGCGAAGCTCAGCTGCTGGAGTCGATAATCTGATAGGAAGGAGAGTAGATTCTTCTTCTCTCCCGATTGGATTCATCCACGCAAGGCTGTCTTTTTGATCCTTCATTCGAGGCGACTGCGACGAGGCTTCAAGCACCATTTTACAAGCTTTCTGTCTTTCTTTTCTGTTTTACATTTCTGCTTCGTGCTGTCCTTTTCTTAAGTAGCTAGATTATTTTATTTCGTTGCTTTCTGCCTTGTTGCTATTTACTTTAAAGCTTTCATCTGTTCGTCAAACAATTTCAGTAATCGAAGTACGTTTCTGCATTTCTCACTTCCCATTTCCTGCTACGGGTTTTACTTCCTGTTCTAAGTTTATTCCTCTTCTAAGCATGTCTGTTTTATCGTCCATTTCTGTTCACCTTGCTTCCATGAGTAGCTAAATCACCTAGGGGCATGCTAATGACAGAACTATAGGCTAAAAAATGTGCATCAAGTATGTAGGATAGCTCTCGAATCATTGATTGTATGTAAGCTTCATCCCACGGGCAATTTCGATTGGCCATCCATTTTGTCCAAAGAACTCCTAACCTCTGGAAGGAGTAAGAGTTCAGAGTCATATAATCATGCTAGCCTTTCATGGTAATCAGGAAACGGCCTAGGAATAGGCGTTTCCCTAGTACAAACTAAACACTCCTGTTTTAACAAGATGCTTAAGACCTTACTTTGAAGTCGAGTAAACTTAAGACTCTAATGCATGGAATCGGACGATACTTGAGATAGAGTGAGTTTGATGTATAGAGAGTTGGTCCAATGCTTGAGAATCGTAATAAAATGCCTATAGGATAGTCATTAGTAGCCCTTAATTCACCCATTTACTCAGTTTCGCTGTTATTTAATTGCGGTAACATTGCGGTCCTCGCAATTCTGCCAGATTTTCATTCTGTTTAGCTGTTTTCTTCCTCGTTTATTAATTCCATCTCTTGTCTTTTAAGTCTAGTTTCAACTTGCATTTGTTTATGTTATATCCCTTTATACATTCAGCAAAAAGTAGATAATTAAAAACCAATTTTACCCCATCAAATTCATCCCATCTTTCTTAACAATCACACTTCGCGAATAGCTAAAAATGAGTCTCGGTGGAAAAAACGAATGAAATATACTTACTACTTGCTGTGAGACCATGTATGCTTGCATGTTCTAAGTGCTCTCTCTACCCTTTTGCATATTTATCTTTACACACTGAGCACGCAACAAGTTTTTGGCGCCGCTGCCGGGGACTTATTTTAAGTGAAAACGAAGTTTGTTAAGTCTGAAACATCAAAGTATTTTCCATTGAATTTGATCCATCTTCATTTCTTTTTCAGGTACCATTTAGGGTAGTTTATGAATGAGACTCCATCTAGTGATCTAGAGTTCAACCCTGAGCCCGAGAGATTACTTAGAGCTAGGAATAGAGCCAAGAAACGTCTTTTTAAACAAACCCTTTTACCCCCAATCATTGCAGAGACTACAATTCCTCCGCAATTACCTCAAGAAGAAATGGCTGGAGTAAATCAAAACTTGGTGCCTGTCACTCGCAATCCCATTGAAATAGCGAATGACAAGGATAGCGCCATTCTTTCATATTTAGTACCTATGCCTGGGAAGCTGAACCCCAGCATAATCCGTCCTGAAATCACTGCCAACTCATTCGAGTTAAAGCCAGTGATGTTCCAAATGTTGTCCACTGTGGGACAATTCTTTGGAATAGAAAATGAGGACCCCCATAACCACCTTAGGAACTTCTTAGGAGTTAGTGACACCTTCCTAATCCCTGGAGTTTCCCAAGAAGCCCTGAGGCTATATCTTTTCCCTTACTCTTTGAGGGACAAAGCCAAAACATGGTTAAATTCTTTACCCTCAGGATCTGTCCTCAATTGGACAGATTTAGCAGAAAAATTCCTAGTAAAATATTTCCCACCAGATAGGAATTCAACCTTTCGTGATGATATCATAAAGTTCAAACAAGCTCCAAGTGAGTCCCTTCACGAAGCTTGGACAAGATTCAAAGACCTTCTCATTAAATGTCCACACCATGGCATTCCATGGTGTATCCAAATAGAAGTCTTCTTTAAAGGATGCAACCCCAGCACCAGACAAGTTTTAAATTCATCTGCTGGAGGTTCCATGTTGTCCAAGAGTTACAACGAAGCTTATGAGATCTTGGAGAAGATCTCAACATCTCATTGTAGGTGGTCAGACGATCCTGTAGAGCCAACTAGAGCTCAAGACAAGGATGCTCTAAGCGCCATGAGCACCCAAATAAACGCCCTGACCAACTTAGTTAAGCAAATGGCTCAGGCCAATCTCCAAACCAGTGCCAATACCGCCACAGCCATGTCAATGGGCACCCAACCAAGTCAAGGCGAGGCACTGATCTGTGGATTCTGTGGGGAAGGGCACATTTATGAATACTGCCCTGGGAATCCATCCTCAGTCTGCTATGTAGGAAGCCAGCAGCAGCCTAGGAACAACCCCTACTCCAATACCTATAACCCTGGTTGGAGAAACCACCCTAACCTGTCATGGGGTGGCCAACAAAACACTAACCAAAATTCTAACCAACCTAAACCGAGTGGAACACCTGGTTTCACTCCCCAACATAACCAGTCAATGTACCAAAAACCTTACAATCAACCTGTAGGATCTTCTGTAGAAAACCTACTCAAGGAATATATAGCTAAGAATGATGCTACTCTTCAGAGCCAGCAAGCTACTCTTAGGAGCCTGGAAAACCAAATAGGCCAATTAGCCAATGAACTTAAAAGTAGGCCCCAAGGTAGACTCCCTGCTGACACCGAGGTACCAAGGAGAGATGGCAAAGAACAAGTTCAAGCAATTGAACTGAGGAGTGGAAGGCCATTGGTGAGCAACACAAAGGACACACCAAAGAGAGTAGAGAACACTGAGTCTAGTGCTCCACTGGAGTCTCTGTCAAGCCAAGGTCCACCACCAACTAGCACATCAGGAGCCAGGCTAGAGCCAATTGTTGAGGACGTAGAAGAAATTCCAAGGCCTCCACCTATCCTAAGGCGTCCTAACGTGCCTGCCTATGTGCCACCACCTCCATATCCTCGAAGGCTGAAGAAGAAGCAGGAACAGGAAGTTCATTTTAATAAATTCTTAGAAATACTTAAGCAAGTGCATGTTAACATTCCTTTTGTAGAGGTTTTACAATCGATGCCTTCTTATGTAAAGTTTTTGAAGGACATTATTACTAACAAAAAAATAATTGGTGAGTTTGAAACAGTAAACCTCACCGAGGAGTGCAGTGCCATCCTCCAGAACAAGCTGCCCAAGAAGGAGAAGGATCCTGGTTCCTTCACCTTACCTGTAGAACTTGGAGGCAAGCACGTGGGCAGAGCGCTTTGTGACCTGGGCGCCAGCATCAATCTCATGCCCCTGTCCCTATTCCGCCAGTTGGGAATAGGAGAAGCACGTCCAACTACTGTCACTTTCCAACTAGCAGACAGATCCATCGCATATCCAGAAGGTAAGATTGAGGATATTCTAGTTAAAGTTGACAAATTCATTTTCCTTGCAGATTTCATTGTCCTGGACTATGAGGCAGATAAGGAGGTCCCCATCCTGCTAGGTAGACCATTTCTAGCCACAGGTAGGGCACTAATAGATGTTCAAAAAGGTGAGTTAACTATGAGGGTTCATGATGAAGAGGTAAAATTTAGTGTTTATAAAGCTTTAAGGTATCCCTCTGATTCTGAGTCTTGTGCTAGCATGGATGTGGTTGACTCACTAATGGAAGAACAATTAGAGCATGTACTGTTAACCAAGCATGCTAGTGAATATGTACAAGTAGATGTAGCTGACTTGAATGTATCTGACATAATGAATGTGCCTGTAGATAAACCACAGCATGTATGTATGAATATAGATTTAACTGATAGAACTATAAATCCGTTAAAGCCCTCCATTGAGCATCCACCTGTTTTAGAACTGAAACCACTACCCACTCACCTCAAATATGCATATCTAGGAGATAATGATACGCTGCCTGTAATTATTTCTTCTAAGCTAAGTGAACAGCATGAGGTTGATTTAATTTTACTGCTTAAGCAACATAGGAAGGCTATAGCATGGACTATTGCTGATATTCGAGGCATTAGCCCTTCTTATTGCATGCACAAAATTATACTAGAGGAAGAGCACACACCTTGGGTAGATCACCAGCGTAGGTTAAACCCCTCTATGAAAGAGGTAGTGAAGAAAGAAATAATAAAGTGGTTAGATGCAGGAGTGATTTTCCCCATAGCTAGTAGCCAGTGGGTGAGCCCCATCCAATGTGTACCTAAAAAGGGGGGAATAACTGTGGTAGTCAATGAGAACAACGAACTGATTCCAACAAGGACTGTCACAGGGTGGAGGGTATGTATGGATTACAGAAAATTAAATAAAGAAACTAAAAAAGACCATTTCCCTATACCGTTCATTGACCAGATGCTAGACAGAATAGCTGGTAGAGCCTACTATTGTTTCTTAGATGGCTATTCAGGCTATAATCAAATTACTATAGACCCTAAGGATCAAGAGAAGACCACTTTCACTTGCCCTTTTGGAACGTTCGCCTTCCGCAGAATGCCTTTTGGCTTATGCAATGCACCGGCAACTTTCCAAAGGTGCATGATGGCAATCTTCTCTGAGTTGGATGAGTCCATGATAGAAATATTCATGGATGACTTCTCAGTCTTTGGGGATTCATTTAAAACCTGTCTAGAGAACCTAGGACAAGTCCTGGCTAGGTGTGAAGAGACCAACCTAGTCCTAAATTGGGAAAAGTGCCATTTTATGGTAGATGAAGGGATTGTCTTAGGACATAGAGTGTCAAGGGAAGGTGTAGAAGTGGATAGGGCAAAAATAGAGATCATAGAGAAGTTGGTAGAGCCCCAGAATGTCAAAGCCATTAGAAGCTTCTTAGGGCACGCTGGCTTCTACAGAAGGTTCATTAAGGACTTTTCTAAGATAGCCAAGCCTCTGTGCGAGCTTCTAGAGCTAAATAGACCATTTATCTTCTCTAAAGAATGTGTAGTAGCTTGGAAAACCCTTAAGGAAGCACTGGTCACAGCACCAATCATAGTAGGACCAAATTGGGATCTCCCATTTGAGATGCTATGCGATGCCAGTGACTATGCTGTAGGAGTCATGTTAGGACAGAAGATTGACAAGCTCACACACCCTGTCTATTATGCTAGCAAGACCTTGAATGAGGCTCAATGTAATTATACAACTACTGAGAAAGAGATGCTTGCTGTAGTATTTGCTTGTGAAAAATTTAGAAATTACATTGTAGGCACTAGGACCATTGTATACACTGATCATTCTGCTTTAAAATATCTTATGAGGAAGGCTGATGCTAAGCCTAGATTGATTAGATGGGTGTTATTGCTGCAGGAATTTGATTTGGACATTCGGGACAAGAAAGGTTGTGAAAATGTGGTTGCAGATCACCTGTCTCGATTGCAGCACAATTGCGAAAAAATTGCGGAGACCGCAATTTCTGATGCTTTTATAGATGAACATGTCTTTGCTTTGGCTCATCGTGATAACGATGAGGAACCGTGGTTCGCTGACATTGCTAACTTCCGTGCATCACAGGTATTACCAGTGTTCAAGGGAGGACAAGAGAAGAAGAGGTTCCTTCATGAAGCAAGGAAATTCATCTGGGATGACCCCACACTTTACAGAACCTGTGCTGATGGGTTGTTGAGGAAGTGTGTTTCAGCTGCTGAAGCGAAGTCTGTGCTGCAGCACTGTCACTCATCTCCTTACGGTGGACACTTTGGTGGTCAGAGAACAGCTGCGAAGGTATTTCAGAGTGGCTACTATTGGCCAACAATCTTCAAGGACGCCCACAATTATGCCCACAGCTGTGATGAGTGCCAAAGGACAGGTAACCTCAGTCGCAAGGATGAGATGCCCCTCACCTACATCTTAGAGTTGGAGCTCTTTGATGTGTGGGGCATTGATTTCATGGGACCATTCCCTCCATCATCAGGTAACCTCTACATTTTAGTAGCAGTAGACTACGTGTCCAAGTGGGTAGAAGCCAAAGCATGTCCTAATAATGATGCTAAAACAGTCACTAACTTCTTGCATAGGCACATCTTCACTAGATTTGGGACTCCTCGTGCTATCATTAGTGATGAGGGGTCACATTTCATTAATAAGGCTATGGAGAAAGTATTGGCTAAATATAACATTAGACATAGGGTAGCTACTCCCTATCACCCACACTCGAATGGCCAAGCTGAAATTTCCAATAGGGAGATAAAGAACATCCTAGAAAAGGTAGTCAAACCTAATAGAAAAGACTGGTCATTTAAGCTTGAGGATGCACTTTGGGCTTATAGAACAGCATATAAGACACCCCTAGGCATGTCTCCCTATAGGTTGGTGTATGGTAAGGCTTGCCACTTGCCACTTGAGTTAGAAAACAAAGCATTTTGGGCCATGAAGGAATTGAATTTTTGTGTAAAGGATGCGGGGACATTGAGGTCTTTGCAGCTACATGAACTTGATGAGCTTAGGCATATGGCCTATGAGAATGCCAAAATGTATAAAGAAAAGACCAAAATATGGCACGACAGTAGACTTAGGATCAAAGACTTTAGGAAAGGCCAACTTGTCCTATTATTTAACTCACGTTTAAAGATATTTCCAGGCAAACTAAAGTCTAGATGGTCGGGTCCATTTGTTATTACTAATGTCTTTGTTCATGGTGCAATAGAGATAAAGAACTTGCAGCAAGGCCAGCCATTTATGGTCAATGGTGCTAGGTTGAAGCACTACTATGAGGAAGGAGATGTGAAGACTCTCTCGGCTTTCCTCTTGACTGAAGCATGACAAAAAGAACGAGAGAGAACGAGTGGTTACTGTGCTCGTTTAGTCAAGGCCAATGCCTTAGTTTATTTTTTCTGTTTTTCCGGTTATCATTTGTATGTTTTGTGGTGTAATTTTAATTGCGTATTTAATGTTTGTTTTATTTGTTTTTGCAAGGATTCGAAAGAGGGGATCAAGGAGAGTAAATCCAACTTTAAAAATCAAGAAACGGTTGAGCCAAATAAAAGATACGGACGAGCAAAGTTGGAGATTTCAATGAAATAATATCCCTAGAATTGCGCTGGAATTGCTGGATCCGCAAAAAGAGCCGTTGGGATTTTTATCCGTTGCCTTTATATCCGTTGGAAGGCGCTCGATCGTTACGATTATCTCTCTCTTTGCTCTCCAAGAATTCAGCGATTCTCTCCATCTTTGATTCTTCTCCCAAGATCTTCAAGCCTCAGCAATGGTGTTCACACGAGCGGAGAGATCTGCAGCCAAGAAGAAGGCTGATGACGCAGCTGAAGCGGCTGCGAGGGAAGCGCTTCTCACCCTTGCAGACGATGGTGCCGTTCGCACCGGTCCTCTTCCCAAGCTTCCTATTCGTAGGAAGAAGTGGAGGGTGGTCACTGAGATCCCTGCTGGTCCATCTGAGCCAGTGGGCACGCCCAAGAAACGCCGGTGGAGTGTCAAGACGGCCGCCGAACCAAGCACAGCAAAGACTCCCTCTGTGGAGAGTCAAGAAACTGATCGTGCATCCCACGAGTCAGCCAAAGAAGGTTCGTCGCCGTCTGCATCACCTGCGCGCAGCCCTCTCCCATCTGAACCAGTGCCAAGCGCAGAGTTGTCACCGCCTGCACAGAGCCCCGAGTTGTCTCCAGCACCTCAGAGTTCTGACCCGACACCTGCAGCAGCGCAGAGTCCTGAACCACCATCTTCGCCACTGAGTTCTGCGCAGACTCCATCAGCAGAGCACAATCCCACGCCATCGCACAACTCTCCACAGCCTGATCCTGAATTCCCATATGGGGATTATCAAGAGTCCACGCCGGGCAGTGGAGATGCTGGGGAAGACGAAGTCTTCTCTCCTATGAGGGAAGATAGCCCTGCCGAGCCTGCACAGCAGGACGATTCTATGGAGGAGACGTTGGGGGCATGCTTCCCGCAACTCAACATCAAGGCCAGGCTCAAGAAGGAGAAGAAGGCCAGAATTGACAAGGCCAAGAAGTTGAAGAAAAAGAAGGCCAAGAAGGTGCCGTCGACGGACAAAGAGAGTACTGAGCCTTCGCTCAAACGCCTCAAGGTGGAGGCTGCTGCATCATCCAAACCAGCAGATAAGGGGAAGGCTAAACTCTACCCTGAAGACGAACCTCCGTCAGTGAGGTATGTCTCATCTGATGCTGAGTCCAGGGGTGCTGAGCTGAGGAAGAGGGACCTGTTGCACGAGAAAGGATTCCTCGACCGACTTGCTGACCTGCCGCAGTTCTTGCGCGCAGGGGTGATCAACCACGGCTGGGAGGAATTCTGCAGACCGCCTAATCCAGCATACACGAGCATGGTGTATGATTTCTACGCTAATGTGCTCAGCCCTGAGGATGGCCTGTCTGTGGTCAGAGGGGTAGAAGTAGATTTCTCAGCCAAGGCCATCAATGAAGCATTTGGTCTCAAGGGCCAACCTCATACAGATTATGCACGGATAGTTGATGAGCCGACTGAGGCAGTGCTCGAAGAGGCCATTCGCACAATTGGCCAGCCTGAAGCAGCGTGGACTGTCTCACGCAATGGGAGGCACACCTTAATGAGTGCCAATCTGACAGCAAAGGCAGCTGTTTGGTTTGCCTTTGTGAGGAGAAAGCTGTCCCCTGTGACCCACGAGACAACAATCAACCAGAGTAGATCACTGCTGGTCTATGCCATCATGCGCGGTCTCACGGTCAATGTGGGGGAAATCATGTCAGCTGCCATTGCTGAATGCGCAAAGAAAGGTAAGGGACCCTTGTTTTTCCCTAATACCATAACCAAGCTATGTTTGCTTGCAGGAGTCCCCACCGAGCGCTTGGAGCAGCAGCTGCCTTACACAGGCCATTTGGAGCTGCCTGCTAACCTGAGGCTGAGAAGAAAGGGGAATATGGAGTTTGAATTGGATAGGCTGGCTGCTGAACAGTCCCTATCCATGGCCTGCTTGATGGACATGCAGAGGAGAATGGCTCAATGGGCCAACTATGCGCAGGCAAGGGATAAGGAAGTTGCAGACCAGCTGGGGTGCATCTTCCCGGACTTCCCTACCAATCTCCTAACTCCATGGGTGCCCCCACGACCAAGGCAACCAGATGAGGATGACGAGAATTGAGTGCTGGTTTGAAGTGCACTAAAGGGAGTATTGCTGTTCCCTTACAAAAAAAAAAAAACAATTTTTCTGCTTTTTGATAGGATCATGTACAGTATGCTGTTTTGTGTTCAGCTTTTGATCTGTTTTTAATGTTTAGTGTTATGTGTTTTCTTTTGCTTAGTCTAGTCTGATGTTAGCTGAATAGGTAGGATAGTTTAGATTTATTTTTAGGATGCGTGAGTAACAGGAAAAAGCATGCTAGGGGCCTGAATCAATGTTAAATCTGCCCGGATTGAATTGCGAAATAATTGCGGTTCCCGCAATTTTTGTGACTGATTGCATGTTTTGGACTGTCTGTTTAGTTAGGCTGTGATCTGTTATATTCTATCTTTTGCTGCTAGCATGACTACCTTATATAGCTGATCTTAAAGCATGCTGGATGAGTGTTATAGGACACCCTTTGATAGTTTAAATTCGCCTCTGAATAGTGCTCAGCATGCATAAACCGTAAGTCCTTTAAACTGTCTGTTATGTTCAAATTTTCTGCTGTTGGAATAATTGCTTTTAGAATGTTTTGCCTATGCCTAGGATTTTTAGATTCTCTTTGTTTTACTTTAGACTAGATGCTTCTAGGACAAGTTTGGGGGTGTGCCACCTCAAACACTCATTGGGGACAATGAGTAGTTGAAGTTTGGGGGAGGCCACCCTAGGCCTAGGAACATTCCTCTCTTCCTTAGGACATAAGCATTCTTCTTCTCCTAATAAAAAAAAATTTTTTTTGAGAAAAATAGAATAAAGAGGGGAGTCTCTCTCAAGTTGCTGAGTAATCAGTGCCAAGTGTGTAAACCACAAGTGGCATTGCATCAAAAGGCAACCCAAGGAGAGACTCCACCGAAGTAAAAAAGGAAAAGGGAGAAATAGGGAAGAAGAATGTATGCTTGGGAGTTATAATCTTGTGGCTTAGATGTCCTATGTAAAAAGAACTCTGATCCTTAATGAGCTAAGCACAAGGTTGTAGCTTGTAGGTTTGTCTAGGGAGATGAATGTATATCCAATGTAGTGATGCCAGGGTTTAGGTTGTTCTCTAAAAGTACCACTGTCACTGTTAATACTAAGACTGGCATGACTCTAAGGAATCCTAGGCACATTAAAAGTTAAGCTAGAAGCATGTACTGAGTCTGGAGTAAAGCTTGGTAGAATTTGAAACCTTAGGGATAGTGGCATGATATCATAGAAGTAGTTAGATCAGTAGTAAGGGGTTAACAGAAACAGCAGGTATAGTAGGCAGGTGAAGTCAGAAGAAGCTTGATAAGAGGTTAGTTCTAAACTTAGAAGTGTGTCACAGGACAGCACTGCTAGAGATAGGGATATAGGGGAGTCGGTAAGTAGTTAAAGAAGATAAAACAGCAGCCTAAGTAAGTCCTTAGTATGCTTGAGGACAAGCAAAGCCTTAAGTTTGGGGGTGTGTTAAGTCTCTGAAAGTGACTTATTTAGAACCCATTTAGCTTAGGAAGATGTACACTTTTAGGTGTTTTTGTTAACATTTAGCCTAAACCTATGCTTTAATATGAGAATTAGAAGAAGGTAGCTAATATAGGACTTATGTACAATAGGTAGAAAAAGGGTTGAAAACCGAAGGAAAAGAATGAAAAAATGAGCATTGCGAATGAATTGCGAAAACATTGCGGTGACCGCAATTATTCAAGTGGAAACCGTAAGTTGACTGATCTTTTTCTGTTAATTTCCGTAATTTCAGGGATTCATTCTTTCTCCTCCATCCATTCTGATATACGACGTTGAAGATTGATGGTTCTCCGTGGCCCAAACGCACCTGCAAACTACTATAAAAGGGGGCCAAAGTCGGAGGTTTGATCATCATCCGAAAGCGTGAAGTCGTCTAGCAGTCTATCTGTTCCACTGTTTTTCCTTTGCCGTCTGTTGGTTTGCGAAGCTCAGCTGCTGGAGTCGATAATCTGATAGGAAGGAGAGTAGATTCTTCTTCTCTCCCGATTGGATTCATCCACGCAAGGCTGTCTTTTTGATCCTTCATTCGAGGCGACTGCGACGAGGCTTCAAGCACCATTTTACAAGTTTTCTGTCTTTCTTTTCTGTTTTACATTTCTGCTTCGTGCTGTCCTTTTCTTAAGTAGCTAGATTAGTTTATTTCGTTGCTTTCTGCCTTGTTGCTATTTACTTTAAAGCTTTCATCTGTTCGTCAAACAATTTCAGTAATCGAAGTACGTTTCTGCATTTCTCACTTCCCATTTCCTGCTACGGGTTTTACTTCCTGTTCTAAGTTTATTCCTCTTCTAAGCATGTCTGTTTTATCGTCCATTTATGTTCACCTTGCTTCCATGAGTAGCTAAATCACCTAGGGGCATGCTAATGACAGAACTATAGGCTAAAAAATGTGCATCAAGTATGTAGGATAGCTCTCGAATCATTGATTGTATGTAAGCTTCATCGCACGGGCAATTTCGATTGGCCATCCATTTTGTCCAAAGAACTCCTAACCTCTGGAAGGAGTAAGAGTTCAGAGTCATATAATCATGCTAGCCTTTCATGGTAATCAGGAAACGGCCTAGGAATAGGCGTTTCCCTAGTACAAACTAAACACTCCTGTTTTAACAAGATGCTTAAGACCTTACTTTGAAGTCGAGTAAACTTAAGACTCTAATGCATGGAATCGGACGATACTTGAGATAGAGTGAGTTTGATGTATAGAGAGTTGGTCCAATGCTTGAGAATCGTAATAAAATGCCTATAGGATAGTCATTAGTAGCCCTTAATTCACCCATTTACTCAGTTTCGCTGTTATTTAATTGCGGTAACATTGCGGTCCTCGCAATTCTGCCAGATTTTCATTCTGTTTAGCTGTTTTCTTCCTCGTTTATTAATTCCATCTCTTGTCTTTTAAGTCTAGTTTCAACTTGCATTTGTTTATGTTATATCCCTTTATACATTCAGCAAAAAGTAGATAATTAAAAACCAATTTTACCCCATCAAATTCATCCCATCTTTCTTAACAATCACACTTCGCGAATAGCTAAAAATGAGTCTCTGTGGAAAAAACGAATGAAATATACTTACTACTTGCTGTGAGACCATGTATGCTTGCATGTTCTAAGTGCTCTCTCTACCCTTTTGCATATTTATCTTTACACACTGAGCACGCAACAATCCTTCCATGGCCGTGGTTGGAGCGGGATTGACGCACCGCGCCATGAGCGGCTAAGGTAAGGGTGACGGTTTGGGATTTGTTTAGGGGAATTTTGTTAGACATTTATGGCTTTGATAATCTGAGTATAATTTTGCATATTGGAATCTGATTATTGGCATCTGTTTACCTTGCTTAATCCAACGCGCATGCTAAAATACGTTGATTGACACTCGGGTAGTTTCGCATGTTGTGTATGTTAAAGAGTAGCGATGCCGTGCCTCTCACTGCTCGACTAAGTAACACAGGTAAATAGAACTAAATCGAAGTATCGGGTCGGTAGGATAAATGTTGGTTGCATACGGCGTTTGCGGGCAACCTACTAGCATTTAGAATTCACGCTCGAATGTTCGTCGCGGTTAGCTAGTGACTATCTAAATTCACCTTAGGACTGATCACCTTAATGCGAGCTTAGATAACGTGTAATTAGGACTGTGTGGCCTGATTAAAATCCATGGAGTCGGCTACTTTGGGGCTTCTCTGGTAGTCGTCCGCGTGCTAAATAAACTGTATTCCATGTTTTTAGCATTACATGATAAGCTGAATGTTGTCTAACAATTGATCCCTAGACTCCCCAAACCGCGCACACGTTCTTCATATTATTTCCTTCTTTCGTTTGCTTCCTTATTAATTCTCTTGCATGATAAAACCCCCCGTTACCAATTAATCAATTAAATCCCAATTTCACTAGTAAATTCATTCTTCCTATTCCTTGGATCGACCCTGTTGCCACTGGCTGCAAAGCCTTGGTCATAGGCATTATAAATCGTATTTTGGCAAGCCTCGACAGCTTGAGATTAAGCGGATATTCAAAATTCCGCCCACCAAAATTGGCGCCGTTGCCGGGGAATAGGCAATTGATTGAATTTATGATTGGAGTTTGAATTTGATTTATTGATGGTTGACTGAAAATTTTTCTGTTTGTATGTTGTACGTTTAGATTTTTGTTTGTGTATGACCCGTTCCTCTGAGGGTAGTTTGCAGTATATCCCTGAGATTGACAGAGAGGAGCGGCGGTTACGGAGAGAAGCCCGTGAGGGGCAAAGACCGATTGAGGAGGAAGAAGGCAATCCCTTCTTATTTGACGAGATGGCGCAAGGTGATGCGCCACGGACGCTTAAGCAGCTGGCAGCGCCAGACCTGAACCTGCAGCCTTTATGCATTAACTACCCCGTGGTAGCAGGTAACTTCGAGTTGAAATCTGGTTTAATTCACCAGTTACCTTCTTTCCATGGAAACGCAGGTGAGGACGCGAACAAACATCTGATGGAGTTCCATTGCGTCTGCGCGGGGATGAAGCCCGCAGGGGTCACGGAGGAGCAACTGAATATGAGGGCATTCCCCTTTACGCTCAAGGATAAGGCCAAGGATTGGCTGTACTATTTGCCTTCCGGATCCATCACCACGTGGCAGGATATGAAGCGGGTATTTTTGGAGAAATACTTTCCCGCATCCTTAGCCACCACCCTGCGGAAGAGGATATATGGGATCACCCAGGATGTCGGTGAGTCCCTGCACGAATACTGGGAACGCTTCGGGCGCCTGTGCGCGAGCTTCCCACATCATCAGATAGCCGATCAGTTATTGATTCAGTATTTTTATGAGGGGATGACGCCCCATGACCGGCAGATGATCGATGCAGCGAGTGGAGGGGCACTGATTGACAAGACCCCAGTTGAGGCCAAGCAGTTGATTGCAAATATGGCCACCAACTCGCAGCAATTCGGTATTCGGGGACAAGGACAAGTGCACAGCGTGGCTCAGAGCCACGAGATGACTGAAATGAGGGCCCAGGTGGCCGAGATAGGCAGTATGTTGAAGAAAATAGTTGGAGGACACCGTGAGGATGCGGAGGTCAACGCAATCGGGGGGTATGCTTCCAACCCAAGGAAGTACGACCCATATGCAAACACTTACAACCCCGGTTGGCGCGACCATCCTAATTTCAGCTATGGGAATAGGGAAGGACAAACTCGTTTCCAAGGCCAGTCCCAGGATAGGCCTAATTCTTCCACCCAGGCTCAAGCCTCGAGCTCCTCCAGCTCGCTTGAAGAGATGGTAAGGACCATCGTGACTAGCACCAGCCAGTTTCAGAAAGAGGCTCGTGAAGAGCTCAATTCTCACAAGGCAGAGCTGCAGAATTTGAACAAGCAGCTGACACAGATGGCGGTGTCTATTAGTAAGATTGAGAGCAAGAGCTCGGGGAAGCTTCCTTCCCAAACTACAGTAAACTCATGTGAAAACGTGAGTGCCATTCAGCTGTGCAGTGGGAAGTCACTTTCCACCAGAGCTGCGAAGGAAGCCACGGACAGCTTGAACGAGTCCGCCCCGATTGCTCCTGAGACTCAGAATGAGAAAAGAAATGAGAAGGTCAGTGTACCTGAGGATGTTGCCAAAGCACCATTCCCGAGTAGGCTTGCGAAGCCTACTTTGGAATCTGAAGATGAGGAGGTCCTGCGAACCTTCCAAAAGGTGATGGTGAATATCCCGCTCCTAGAGGCAGTCAGTCAAGTGCCCAAGTATGCGAAATTTCTAAGGAGCTGGTGCACTACGAAAAGGAAGTCCAGAGGGACCGAGAAAAAGAAGGAAAACGTCTCTGCCATACTCCCAGGTACGTTGCCAGCGAAGTGCAACGACCCAGGTACTTTTACTATCCCTTGCACTATAGGTAGTAAAATTGTTCATAACGCCATGTTAGACCTAGGAGCCTCTGTTAATGTTATGTCTTATGCATTGTATCGTGAATTGAATTTAAATGAAATGCATGAATGTAACGTTTCTGTTCAGTTGGCTAATGGGTCGAGCATCTGTCCTAGGGGGAAGGTAGAGGATGTTCTGGTTAGAGTTGGGGATATGATGTTCCCCGCTGATTTCCTTGTTTTAGACATGAATGAGAAGTCATCGCATGCTTCGTCCTCTATGCTGTTAGGACGCCCTTTTCTTAAGACCGCTAGGGTCAAAATCGATGTGTATAAGGGCGTCGTTTCGTTAGAGTTTGATGATATTTTGCATGAGTTTTCTTTATTTGATGGGAAATCTGTTGCGAATGTTTCTGTTGTTTGTGAGCATGATGAGAATGGGAGTCTACCCTCGCGCTTGAGGGATGGTTCCCATGTCTCTGTTAAAATTTCTGATTTAAATATGTGTGATGATACTGCTAGTTTTTGCACTAACACTTCTTATATTCACGTGCCCGAGGCACGAAGAGTGCAAAACATTTTTCAGGTGGATAGTGTTAAGTCTCTGAAAGTGACTTATTTAGGACCCATTTAGCTTAAGAAAATGTACACTTTTAGGTGTTTGTGATAGCATTTAGCTTAAACCTATGCTTTAATATGAGAACTAGAAGAAGGTAGCTAATTTAGGACTTATGCACAATAGGTAGAAAAAGGGTTGAAAACCGAAGGAAAAGAATGAAAAAATAAGCATTGCGAATGAATTGCGAAAACATTGCGGTGACCGCAATTATTCAAGTGGAAACCGTAAGTTGACTGATCTTTTTCTGTTAATTTCCGTATTTTCAGGGATTCGTTCTTTCTCCTCCATCCATTCTGATATATGACGTTGAAGATTGATGGTTCTTCTTGGCCCAAACGCACCTGCAAACTACTATAAAAGGGGGCCAAAGTCGGAGGTTTGATCATCATTCGAAGCGCAGAAGTCTTCTCGCAGTCCATCATTTCTCTCTGTTTTCCTTTGCCGTCTGTTGGAGTGAGAGTCTCAGCTTTTGGAATCGATAATCTGATAGGAAGGAGAGGAGATTCTTCTTCTCTCTCGATTGGATTCATCCAAGCAAGGCTAACCTCTCATCCCTTCCATTCGAGGCGACTGCACGAAGCTTTCAAAGCAATCTTTACTGCTTTTCTGTCTTCTTCTTCTCAATTCCAGCTGTGATTAGTTGTTGTTCTAGTTTAGTGTTTTACTTACTGCATTTCGTTGTTGTCTGTCTTGAAATCATTTCTTCATAGCTTTCCTTTGTCGTTCAAACACTCAAAGTAATCAAAGTACAATTCTGCATTTCACAGTTTTCACCTTTTTCTGCTACGGTTTTGTCTTGCTGTTTTAAGCACATTTCTCTTCTAAGCATGTCTGTTTTATCTACCCTTTCTGTTCTCCATATAACCATGAGTAGCTAAGTCACTTAGGTGCATGCTAATGACAGAACTATAGGCTAAAAAACGTGAACCAAGCATGTAGGATCACCTTCGAACATTGATTGTATGTAAGCTTCATCCCACGGGCAATTTCGATTGGCCATCCATTTTGTCCAAAGAACTCCTAACCTCTGGAAGGAGTAAGAGTTCAGAGTCATATAATCATGCTAGTCTTTCATGGTAATCAGGAAACGGCCTAGGAATAGGCGTTTCCCTAGTACAACCTAAACACTCCTGTTTTAACAAGATGCTTAAGACCTTACTTTGAAGTCGAGTAAACTTAAGACTCTAATGCATGGAATCGGACGATACTTGAGATAGAGTGAGTTTGATGTATAGAGAGTTGATCCAAGGCTTGAGAATCGTAATAAAATGCCTATAGGATAGTCATTAGTAGCCCTTAATTCACCCATTTGCACACTTTCGCTGTTATTTAATTGCGGTAACATTGCGGTCCTCGCAATTCTGCTGCTTTATCATTCTGTTTAGCTGTTTTCTTCCTCGTTTATTAATTCCATCTCTTGTCTTTTGAGTCTAATTTTAACTTGCACTTGTTCATGATATATTCCTTTACACATTCAGCAAAACTTAGATAACTAAAAACCAATTTTACCCCATCAAATCCACCCCATCTTTCTTAACAAATACACTTCGCGAATAGCTAAAAATGAGTCTCTGTGGAAAAAACGAATGAAATATACTTACTACTTGCTGTGAGACCATGTATGCTTGCATGTTCTAAGTGCTCTCTCTACCCTTTTGCATATTTAACTTTACACATTGAGCACGCAACAAGTTTTTGGCGCCGCTGCCGGGGACTTATTTTAAGTGAAAACGAAGTCTGTTAAGTTTGAAAAACCAAGTTTATTATTGAGTGAAACTAATCTGTTTCATTTCTTTTGCAGGTACTATTAGGGTAGTTTATGAGTGAGCGTTCACATAGTAATTTAGAGTTCGATCCTGAACCTGAAAGATCACTTCGAGCTAGAAACAAAGCGAAGAAACGTCTCTTTAAACAACCTCCTATACCTCAAATCATACCTGAAATCGAAGAAATGGGCGATATAGTTCCAAATCCGGTACCTGTCATTCGAAACCCCATCGAAATAGCGAATGACAAGAATAGTGCCATTCTTTCATATCTAGTACCTATGCCTGGGGAGTTGAACCCCAGCATAATCCGTCCTGAAATCACTGCCCACTCATTCGAGTTAAAGCCAGTGATGTTCCAAATGTTGTCCACTGTGGGACAATTCTTTGGAATAGAAAATGAGGACCCCCACAACCATCTTAGGAACTTCTTAGGAGTCAGTGATACCTTCATCATCCCTGGAGTGTCCCAAGAAGCTTTAAGGCTATACTTGTTCCCTTATTCTTTGAGGGACAAAGCCAAAACATGGTTGAACTCATTACCCTCTGGATCTGTCCGCAATTGGACAGATTTAGCAGAAAAATTCCTAGTCAAATACTTCCCACCTGATAGGAATTCTACCTTTCGTGATGACATAGTCAAGTTTAAACAAGCTGATAATGAGTCTCTTCACGAAGCTTGGACTAGATTCAAAGATCTTCTTCTTAAATGTCCACATCATGGCATCCCATGGTGTATCCAAATAGAGGTCTTTTTCAAAGGATGCAACCCCAGCACTAGGCAAGTCTTAAATTCATCTGCTGGTGGTTCCATGTTGTCCAAGAGTTACAACGAGGCCTATGAGATCTTGGAGAAGATCTCAGCATCTCACTGTAGGTGGTCAGACGATCCAATAGAGCCAACTAGGGCTCAAGACAAGGATGCTCTAAGCGCCATGAGCACCCAAATAAATGCCCTGACCAACCTAGTTAAGCAAATGGCTCAGGCAAATCTCCAAACCAGTGCCAATACCGCCACAGCCATGTCAATGGGCACCCAACCAAATCAAGGCGAGGCACCTATCTGTGGATTCTGTGGGGAAGGGCACCCATATGAATACTGCCCTGGGAATCCATCTTCAGTCTGCTATGTTGGAAGCCAGCAGCAGCCTAGGAATAACCCCTACTCCAACACCTATAACCCTGGTTGGAGAAACCACCCAAACCTGTCATGGGGTGGCCAACAGAACACTAACCAAAATCCTAACCAACCAAGGCCGAGTGGAACACCTGGTTTCACTCCCCAACATAACCAGTCAATGTACCAAAAACCATACAATCAGTCTGTAGGATCTTCTGTAGAAAACCTACTCAAGGAATACATAGCTAAGAATGATGCTACTCTTCAAAGCCAACAAGCTACTCTTAGGAGCCTAGAGAACCAAATAGGCCAATTGGCCAATGAACTTAAGAGTAGGCCCCAGGGTAGACTCCCTGCTGACACCGAGGTACCAAGGAGAGATGGCAAGGAACAAGTTCAAGCAATTGAACTTAGGAGTGGAAGACCATTGGTGAGCAACACAAAGGACACACCAAAGAGAGTAGAGAACACTGAGTCTAGTGCTCCACTGGAGTCTCTGCCAAACCAGGGCCCACCACCAACTAGCACATCAGGAGCCAGGCTGGAGCCAATCATTGAGGAGATAGAAGAAATTCCAAGGCCTCCACCTATCCTAAGGCGTCCTGACGTGCCTGCATATGTGCCACCACCTCCATACCCTCGAAGGCTTAAGAAGAAGCAGGAACAGGAAGTTCATTTTAATAAATTCTTAGAAATTCTTAAGCAAGTGCATGTCAACATTCCTTTTGTAGAAGTTTTACAGTCTATGCCTTCATATGTAAAGTTTTTGAAGGACATCATTACTAACAAAAAAATAATTGGTGAGTTTGAAACAGTAAACCTCACCGAGGAGTGCAGTGCCATCCTCCAGAACAAGCTGCCCAAGAAGGAGAAGGATCCTGGTTCCTTCACCTTACCTGTAGAACTTGGAGGCAAGCACGTGGGCAGAGCGCTTTGTGACCTGGGCGCCAGCATAAATCTCATGCCCCTGTCCCTTTTCCGCCAGTTGGGAATGGGAGAAGCACGTCCAACCACAGTCACTTTACAGCTAGCAGACAGATCCATCGCATACCCTGAAGGTAAGATTGAGGATATTCTAGTGAAAGTTGACAAATTTATTTTCCTTGCAGATTTCATTGTCCTGGACTATGAGGCAGACAAGGAGGTCCCCATCCTGCTAGGTAGACCATTTCTAGCCACAGGTAGGGCACTAATAGATGTTCAAAAAGGTGAGTTAACTATGAGGGTTCATGATGAAGAGGTAAAATTTAGTGTTTATAAAGCTTTAAGGTATCCCTCTGACCTTGAATCCTGTGCTAGCATGGATATTGTTGACTCACTGATGGAAGAACAATTAGAGCATGTATTATTAACCAAGCATGCAAATGAATATGTAGGATTAGATATAGCTGATTTAAATGTATCTGACATAATGGATATGCCTGTAGATAAACCACAGCATGTATGTATGAATATAGATTTAACTGACAGAACTGTAAATCCTTTGAAGCCCTCCATTGAGCATCCACCTGTTTTAGAACTAAAACCACTACCCACTCACCTCAAATATGCATATTTAGGAAATAATGATACACTTCCAGTAATTATTTCTTCTAAACTAAGTGAACAGCATGAGGGTGAATTAATTTTACTGCTTAAGCAACATAGGAAGGCTATAGCATGGACTATTGCTGATATTCGAGGCATTAGCCCTTCTTATTGCATGCACAAAATTATACTAGAGGAAGAGCACACACCTAGGGTAGATCACCAGCGTAGGTTAAACCCCTCTATGAAAGAGGTAGTGAAAAAGGAAATAATCAAATGGTTAGATGCAGGAGTGATTTTCCCCATAGCTAGTAGCCAGTGGGTGAGCCCCATCCAATGTGTACCTAAGAAGGGGGGAATAACTGTGGTAGTCAATGAGAATAACGAACTGATTCCAACAAGGACTGTCACAGGGTGGAGAGTGTGTATGGATTACAGAAAGTTAAATAAAGAAACTAAAAAAGACCATTTCCCTATACCGTTTATTGACCAGATGCTAGACAGAATAGCTGGTAGAGCCTACTATTGTTTCTTAGATGGGTACTCTGGCTATAATCAAATCACTATAGACCCTAAGGATCAAGAGAAGACCACCTTCACTTGCCCTTTTGGAACATTTGCCTTCCGCAGAATGCCTTTTGGCTTATGCAATGCACCGGCAACTTTCCAAAGATGCATGATGGCAATCTTCTCTGAGTTGGATGAGTCCATGATAGAAATATTCATGGATGACTTCTCAGTCTTTGGGGATTCATTTAAAACCTGTCTAGAAAACCTAGGACAAGTCCTGGCTAGGTGTGAAGAGACCAACCTAGTCCTAAATTGGGAAAAATGCCATTTTATGGTAGATGAAGGGATTGTCTTAGGGCATAGAGTGTCAAGGGCAGGTGTAGAAGTGGATAGGGCAAAAATAGAGATCATAGAGAAGTTGGTAGAGCCCCAGAATGTCAAAGCCCTTAGAAGCTTCTTAGGGCACGCTGGCTTCTACAGAAGGTTCATTAAGGACTTTTCTAAGATAGCCAAGCCTCTGTGCGAGCTTCTAGAGCTAAATAGACCATTTATCTTCTCTAAAGAATGTGTAGTAGCTTGGAAAACCCTTAAGGAAGCACTGGTCACAGCACCTATCATAGTCGGACCAAATTGGGACCTCCCATTTGAGATGCTATGTGATGCCAGTGACTATGCTGTAGGAGTCATGTTAGGACAGAAGATTGACAAGCTGACACACCCTGTCTATTATGCTAGTAAGACCTTGAATGAGGCTCAATGTAATTATACAACTACAGAGAAAGAGATGCTTGCTGTAGTATTTGCTTGTGAAAAATTTAGAAACTATATTGTAGGCACTAGGACAATTGTATACACTGACCATTCTGCTTTAAAATATCTTATGAGGAAGGCTGATGCTAAGCCTAGATTGATTAGATGGGTGTTATTACTGCAGGAATTTGATTTGGACATTCGGGACAAGAAAGGTTGTGAAAATGTGGTTGCAGATCACCTGTCTCGATTGCAGCACAATTGCGAAAAAATTGCGGAGACCGCAATTTCTGATGCTTTTATTGATGAACATGTCTTTGCTTTGGCTCATCGTGATAACGATGAGGAACCGTGGTTCGCTGACATTGCTAACTTCCGTGCATCACAGGTATTACCAGTGTTCAAGGGAGGACAAGAGAAGAAGAGGTTCCTTCATGAAGCAAGGAAATTCATCTGGGATGACCCCACACTTTACAGAACCTGTGCTGATGGGTTGTTAAGGAAGTGTGTTTCAGCTGCTGAAGCGAAGTCTGTGCTGCAGCACTGTCACTCATCTCCTTACGGTGGACACTTTGGTGGTCAAAGAACAGCTGCGAAGGTATTTCAGAGTGGCTACTATTGGCCAACGATCTTCAAAGATGCCCACAACTATGCCCACAGCTGTGACGAATGCCAAAGGACAGGTAACCTCAGTCGCAAGGATGAGATGCCCCTCACCTACATCTTAGAGTTGGAGCTCTTTGATGTGTGGGGCATTGATTTCATGGGACCATTCCCTCCATCATCAGGTAACCTTTACATTTTAGTGGCAGTGGATTATGTGTCCAAGTGGGTAGAGGCCAAAGCATGCCCTAATAATGATGCTAAAACAGTCACTAACTTCTTGCATAGGCACATTTTCACTAGATTTGGGACTCCTCGTGCTATCATTAGTGATGAGGGGTCACATTTCATTAATAAGGCTATGGAGAAGGTATTGGCTAAATATAACATTAGACATAGAGTAGCCACTCCCTACCACCCACACTCGAATGGCCAAGCTGAAATTTCCAATAGGGAGATAAAGAACATCCTAGAAAAGGTAGTCAAACCTAATAGGAAAGACTGGTCCTTCAAGCTTGAGGATGCACTTTGGGCTTATAGGACAGCATATAAGACACCTCTAGGTATGTCTCCTTATAGGCTGGAATATGGCAAGGCTTGTCACTTACCACTTGAGTTAGAAAACAAAGCATTTTGGGCCATGAAGGAATTAAATTTTTGTGTGAAGGATGCGGGGACACTGAGGTCTTTGCAGCTACATGAACTTGATGAGCTTAGGCATATGGCCTATGAGAATGCCAAAATGTATAAAGAAAAGACCAAAATATGGCACGACAGTAGACTTAGGATCAAAGACTTTAGGAAAGGCCAACTGGTCCTATTATTTAACTCACGTTTAAAGATATTTCCAGGCAAACTAAAGTCCAGATGGTCGGGTCCATTTATTATTACTAATGTCTTTGTTCATGGTGCGATAGAGATAAAAAACTTGCAGCAAGGACAGCCTTTTATGGTAAATGGTGCTAGATTGAAGCACTATTATGAGGAAGGAGATGTGAAGACTCTCTCGGCCTTCCTCTTGCGTGAAGCATGAAGTTAAAAACGAGAGAGAACGAGTGGTTACTGTGCTCGTTTAGTCAAGGCCAATGCCTTAGTTTATTTTTTTCTGTTTTTCCGATTATCGTTTGTATGTTTTATGGTGTGATTTTAATTGCGTATTTAATGTTTGTTTTATTTGTTTTTGCAAGGATTCGAAAGAGGGGATCAAGGAGAGTAAATCCAGCTTTTAAAATCAAGAAACGGTTGAGCCAAATAAAAGATACGGACGAGCAAAGTTTGAGATTTTGATGAAAAAATATCCCTGGAATTGCGCTGGAATTGCTGGATTCGCCAAGAAAGGTAAGGGACCACTGTTTTTCCCTAACACCATAACCAAGCTATGTTTGCTTGCAGGAGTCCCTACCGAGCGCCTGGAGAAGCAGATGGCCTACACGGGCCACTTGGAGCTGCCTGCTAACCTGAGGCTGAGAAGAAAGGGGAATATGGAGTTTGAACTGGATAGGCTGGCTGCTGAACAGTCTCTATCCATGGCCTGCTTAATGGATATGCAGAGAAGAATGGCTCAATGGGCCACTTATGCGCAGGCGAGGGACAAGGAAGTTGCAGACCAGCTGGGGTGCCTCTTCCCTGAGTTCCCTACCAATCTTCTAACTCCATGGGTGCCCCCAAGACCACGGCAACCAGATGAGGATGACGAGAATTGAGTGCTGGTTTGAAGTGCACTAAAGGGAGTATTGCTGTTCCCTTAGGAAAAAAAACAATTTTTCTGCTTTCTGTTAGGACCATGCTGTTTTTGGTTCAATTTTGATCTGTTTTAGATGTTTAGTTTTATGTTTTTCCTATTGCGTAGTATAGTTTGATGTTAGCTGACTAGGTAGGATAGTTTAGTTTTATTTTTAGGAAGCTTGAGTGACTGGAAAAAGCATGCTTAGGGGCCTTAATCAATGTTATATCTGCCCTGATCTAATTGCGAAATAATTGCGGTACCCGCAATTTTCATGACTAAAAGCATGTTTTGGACTGTCTGTTTAGCTAGGCTGTGATCTGTTTAAATTCTATCTTTTCCTGCTAACATGACCGCCTTATATAGCTTATCTAAATGCATGCTGGATGAGTGTCATAGGACACCCTTTGATAGTTTAAATCGACCTCTAAAAAGCTCAGCATGCACAGCTTTAAGCCCTTAACTGTCTGTTTTTTTTGTTAATTTTCTGCTACTGTGATATTTTCTTTTCAATGTTCTGTCTATGCCTAGGGCTTTAGATTCTCTTTGTTTTACCTTAGACTAGATGCTTCTAGGATAGTTTGGGGGTGTGCCACCTCAGACACTCATTGGGGACAATGAGTAGTTGAAGTTTGGGGGAGGCCACCCTAGGCCTAGGAACATTCCTCTCTCCCTTAGAAACATAAGCATTCTTCTTCTCCCTTACAAAAAATGATGAACTGAAAAAAAAAATGAAAAATAGAATAGAAAGGGGGGTTTCTCTTAGGTTGCTAAGTAATCAGTGCCAAGTGTGTGACCCACAAGTGGCATTGCATCAAAAGGCAACCAAAGGAGAGGTCCCACCTAAGTAAGAAAAAAAAAGGAAAAGAGTAGGGAAGAAGAATGTAGACCTAGGAGTTATAACTTTGTGGCTTAGGTGTCCTATTTAAAAAGAACTCTGATCCTCAATTAGCTAAGCACAAAGTTGTAACTTGTAGGGTTGTTTAGGGAGATGAATGTCTATCCAATGTAGTGATGCCAGGGTTTAGGTTGTTCTCTAAAAGTACTACTGTCACCGTTAATACTAAGACTGGCATGACTCTAAGGAATCCTAGACACATTAAAAATAAAGCTAGAAGCATGTACTGAGTCTGAAGTAAAGCTAGGCAGAATTTGAAACCTTAGGGATAGTGGCATGATATGACAAAAGCAAATAGATCAGTTGTAGGAAGTTAACAAAAGCAGGTGAGTGTTAGGCAGGCGAAGTCAGAAGAAGCTAGATAAGAGGGTAGTTTTAAAACTAAGAAGTGTGTCACAGGACAGCAGTGCTATAGATAGGGATATAGGGGAGTCAATAGGTGGTTAAAGAAGGAGAAACAGCAGCCTAGGAAAGTCCTTAGTATGCTTGAGGACAAGCAAAGCCTTAAGTTTGGTGTGTTAAGTCTCTGAAAGTGACTTATTTAGGACCCATTTAGCTTAAGAAAATGTACACTTTTAGGTGTTTGTGATAGCATTTAGCTTAAACCTATGCTTTAATATGAGAACTAGAAGAAGGTAGCTAATTTAGGACTTATGCACAATAGGTAGAAAAAGGGTTGAAAACCGAAGGAAAAGAATGAAAAAATAAGCATTGCGAATGAATTGCGAAAACATTGCGGTGACCGCAATTATTCAAGTGGAAACCGTAAGTTGACTGATCTTTTTCTGTTAATTTCCGTATTTTCAGGGATTCGTTCTTTCTCCTCCATCCATTCTGATATATGACGTTGAAGATTGATGGTTCTCCTTGGCCCAAACGCACCTGCAAACTACTATAAAAGGGGGCCAAAGTCGGAGGTTTGATCATCATTCGAAGCGCAGAAGTCTTCTCGCAGTCCATCATTTCTCTCTGTTTTCCTTTGCCGTCTGTTGGAGTGAGAGTCTCAGCTTTTGGAATCGATAATCTGATAGGAAGGAGAGGAGATTCTTCTTCTCTCTCGATTGGATTCATCCAAGCAAGGCTAACCTCTCATCCCTTCCATTCGAGGCGACTGCACGAAGCTTTCAAAGCAACCTTTACTGCTTTTCTGTCTTCTTCTTCTCAATTCCAGCTGTGATTAGTTGTTGTTCTAGTTTAGTGTTTTACTTACTGCATTTCGTTGTTGTCTGTCTTGAAATCATTTCTTCATAGCTTTCCTTTGTCGTTCAAACACTCAAAGTAATCAAAGTACAATTCTGCATTTCACAGTTTTCACCTTTTTCTGCTACGGTTTTGTCTTGCTGTTTTAAGCACATTTCTCTTCTAAGCATGTCTGTTTTATCTACCCTTTCTGTTCTCCATATAACCATGAGTAGCTAAGTCACTTAGGGGCATGCTAATGACAGAACTATAGGCTAAAAAACGTGAACCAAGCATGTAGGATCACCTTCGAACATTGATTGTATGTAAGCTTCATCCCACGGGCAATTTCGATTGGCCATCCATTTTGTCCAAAGAACTCCTAACCTCTGGAAGGAGTAAGAGTTCAGAGTCATGTAATCATGCTAGCCTTTCATGGTAATCAGGAAACGGCCTAGGAATAGGCGTTTCCCTAGTACAACCTAAACACTCCTGTTTTAACAAGATGCTTAAGACCTTACTTTGAAGTCGAGTAAACTTAAGACTCTAATGCATGGAATCGGACGATACTTGAGATAGAGTGAGTTTGATGTATAGAGAGTTGATCCAAGGCTTGAGAATCGTAATAAAATGCCTATAGGATAGTCATTAGTAGCCCTTAATTCACCCATTTGCACACTTTCGCTGTTATTTAATTGCGGTAACATTGCGGTCCTCGCAATTCTGCTGCTTTATCATTCTGTTTAGCTGTTTTCTTCCTCGTTTATTAATTCCATCTCTTGTCTTTTGAGTCTAATTTTAACTTGCACTTGTTCATGATATATTCCTTTACACATTCAGCAAAACTTAGATAACTAAAAACCAATTTTACCCCATCAAATCCACCCCATCTTTCTTAACAAATACACTTCGCGAATAGCTAAAAATGAGTCTCTGTGGAAAAAACGAATGAAATATACTTACTACTTGCTGTGAGACCATGTATGCTTGCATGTTCTAAGTGCTCTCTCTACCCTTTTGCATATTTAACTTTACACATTGAGCACGCAACAGATAGCAGGAAAGGTGTGGCCAAGGACAAGTATGGATCGTCCCCCGCACCTACAGACTATGGATGAGTCTGTCGAGAGAATACAGTCGAGCAACCGACTTTAAAAATTCTGCGCTTCTCGGAGGCACCCGAGCGATGGACTGTTTTTATGCTTTAGTTTAGTTTTATTGCTTTTTAGATTAATTTAGTATTAATTAGCTTGCTGTTTTTTTTTTTTAGGAATCGAGGATGAGAAGACAATTTTGGGCTCTGATGCGTTCGTGCGCCGCTTCCTCGCCCTCGCCAGCTTCACCAAGAGTCAGGGAAGTGTATTTCTTCTTCCCTTTTACTTTGTTGTATCTGACTGGTTGGCATTGAGGACAATGCCAAATTTTGAAGTTGGGGGTGGAGTAGTCCGATGGATACGCATGTGTAGTTTGTTGAGCAGTGTTATAAAAATATTGAAGTGCTTGGGACTCTGTTTATTGTTTTCTGACTGTGATAGCCTAGGAAATGCATGTTGGAAATCTGAGCATGTTCATAATCGAGTTTTTGCATGAGTTTTGTGTTTATTAGGTTCATGTCAAAAATTTTAAAATTTTTTCTTTTGCTCTCTTGCACTCATCGCGCACTTAGCAACTTCTCCCTAGATTCCGTAAGCTTGGTTTATCGCATGTTTAGCTAATTCTCGTTGTCACCCCGAAAGGCACCCTTAGGTAGCTTGTTGCATGAGAGTTAGTAGTCAGCTAATTGAGAAAGCATGTGCTTAGCCTAATATAAAAAAAATAGAAAAGCATGTTGGTAGAAAATTCCTCTCGAGGCGCTCCTCCTTCTTATTAGCGCTTAAAAGAAGTGAGCGTCAGTCCTTAAAAACGTGAAGCTTTGGCCAAAGTTTGACGTGTTAGGCAGCTCGAGTAGGAAAGAAAAAGAAATAAAAGGTTGGTTCAAAGAACCCAAATAAAAGAGTACAAAGTACTTTTGAAAAAGAAAGAGAAAAAAAAAAGGAATGAGAAAATAATTAGGTCTCTTAATTTGCTTCTCTCTCTTGTGTAAGTCAAGTGTAGCTGTTCTTAAACGCTAGAAGTAGGGGGAAAACGGGATGTGCGTTGCATGTTGGTTTTCCGGGTTTGCGTGAGTTTAGGAGTGGTTAGCTAGCACACACACACGTTAGGGGGCAAGAGTTAATTTTTGATATGTCCTAGTTAATACATGAACAAATGCTTCCATGATTATACTCGTGTTTAAATTTCAATATGCATGGAGGTTTGAGTTAGAATATATGTAACGCGTCCTTAGAGTCAATGTCTTTGTAGTGCTTGCTCGAGGACTAGCAATGTTTAAGTTGGGGGTGTTTGATAACTCCATTTTGGAGCTATTAAATACGTCCTAATTATAGCTAAAGTCCGCTTTCAATTGATTAAATATATCTCTTTTGTAGGAGAAAAGCGACAAAGAGCTCGTGCGTCCGTTGGGCATGTTCGAGTGCTTAAAGCAGAGTTTTAGCGCCCCGGGAATGCATCGGGAAGAGGGGAACTTGTTCCGTGAAGAAACGGGCCAAAACTGCCTTGGAGAGGCAAAGCATCAGCCCCAAACCCGAGAGCCAGCGTCGAGCTATAGCGTCGAGACGCTGGCTCGACGCTGGAAAAACCCGAGAGCCAGCGTCGAGCTATAGCGTCGAGACGCTGGCTCGACGCTGGAAAAACCCGAGAGCAAGCGTCGAGTGATAGCGTCGAGACGCTAGCTCGACGCTGCCCTGGCGTCGACACCCTGCTTGGCGTCGAGACGCTCCGGAGGAGGCGCGCGCAGGAAATTCATCGGGGCAGCGTCGCGACGCTGGCCTTGCGTCGCGACGCCATCGCGCGCGCGCGCGGATTACTTAGGGCACAGCGTCGAGACGCTGGCCTAGCGTCGAGACGCTACGACGAAGGCAGTAGCTAAAAGACGATTTTTCTGCACATTTTTGAAAATCTTCATCTTCTTCATCTCTCAACGGAATCCGGCGATTTTGGTCTTTTTCTTCCCCATTTTCTCTCTATTTTCCGTGGAGCTCCGCCATTGTTGGCATGCTTGTGAGCTCCACTTTCCATTGTAATACTTAGAAGGATCCTTCCATGGCCGTGGTTGGAGCGGGATTGACGCACCGCGCCATGAGCGGCTAAGGTAAGGGTGACGGTTTGGGATTTGTTTAGGGGAATTTTGTTAGACATTTATGGCTTTGATAATCTGAGTATAATTTTGCATATTGGAATCTGATTATTGGCATCTGTTTACCTTGCTTAATCCAACGCGCATGCTAAAATACGTTGATTGACACTCGGGTAGTTTCGCATGTTGTGTATGTTAAAGAGTAGCGATGCCGTGCCTCTCACTGCTCGACTAAGTAACACAGGTAAATAGAACTAAATCGAAGTATCGGGTCGGGTAGGATAAATGTTGGTTGCATACGGCGTTTGCGGGCAACCTACTAGCATTTAGAATTCACGCTCGAATGTTCGTCGCGGTTAGCTAGTGACTATCTAAATTCACCTTAGGACTGATCACCTTAATGCGAGCTTAGATAACGTGTAATTAGGACTGTGTGGCCTGATTAAAATCCATGGAGTCGGCTACTTTGGGGCTTCTCTGGTAGTCGTCCGCGTGCTAAATAAACTGTATTCCATGTTTTTAGCATTACATGATAAGCTGAATGTTGTCTAACAATTGATCCCTAGACTCCCCAAACCGCGCACACGTTCTTCATATTATTTCCTTCTTTCGTTTGCTTCCTTATTAATTCTCTTGCATGATAAAACCCCCCGTTACCAATTAATCAATTAAATCCCAATTTCACTAGTAAATTCATTCTTCCTATTCCTTGGATCGACCCTGTTGCCACTGGCTGCAAAGCCTTGGTCATAGGCATTATAAATCGTATTTTGGCAAGCCTCGACAGCTTGAGATTAAGCGGATATTCAAAATTCCGCCCACCACAGGTGCGTCGAGGAATCCCTTCTCGTGCAGCAGCTCCCTCTTCCTCAGCTCAATGCCTCTCGACTCAGCGTCAGAAGACACGTACCTCACTGATTGAGGCTCATCTTTAGGGTAAAGCTTGGCTTTCCCTTTGTCTTTTGGTTTGGCTGACTCAGCAGCCTCAATCTTGAGCTTCTTCAGCGACGGCTCAGCACTCTCCTTCTCTGATGAGGGCGCCCTCTTGGTTTTCTTTTTCTTTGACTTCTTGGACCGTTTGGCCTTGACAACCTTGGCGGCCTTCTTCTTTTTCAACTTCGCCTTGGTTGTCAACTGCTGGAGGCAATCCCCCAGTGTTTCGTCCATCGAGTCATTCTTCTGCACAGGGCTCTCAAGGCTGGCTTCCCTCAAAGGAGAGAAGACCTCTTCTTCCTCAGCTTCCCCACTGCCCTGCGTCGATTCTTGATACTCTCCATATGGGAATTCAGGGTCAGGTTGTGGGGAAGTGGGTGATGCTGCAGGGCTCTCTTCTGGTGGGGTATGTTCAGAACTCTGCGGCGAAGGGGGGAGCTCAGGGCTTCGCGCTGGTGGAGATGGCGAAGAGCTCTGCTTGGCTGACTCTGGTGACCGACGGTCACTTTCTTGACTCTCCACAGAGGGAGTCTTTTGCTTGCTCGTTTCTTCAGCCACCGCCATGCTCCATTTGCGCTTCTTGGGTGTTCCTGCTGGTTCAGAGGGTCCAGCAGGTATCTCCGTAACTACCTTCCACTTCTTCTTGCGGATCGGCAGTTTGGGGAGTCTTTCAGTACGTGCAGCCTCAGCGTCTGCGAGGGCAAGAAGTGCTTCCCTCGCAGCAGTTTCAGCGTCGTCAGCCCTCTTCTTGGACGCAGATCTTTCAGCTCTCGTTAGCACCATTGTTGAATCGTGGGAATCTGGAAAGAAGAATTGCAGATGAAGAGGGAGAGAGATTTCTTGGAGTTCAGATAATGGGGAAATCGTACGGATCAACGCGCTTCTTAACGGATATAAGTAATAATGAAAAATCCCAACGGCTATATTTGTTGCGGATTCTGCAAATCCAGCGCAATTCTAGTGACCGTTGGAGATTTTTTCCGTTTAAATGCCAATCTTTCCTCAACCGTATCTTTGATTTGGCCCAATATCTCCTCGATCTTCTTAGCTTGATTTCATCTCCTTGATTCCCTCTATTGATTCCCTACAAAAAGAAATAAAATCAACATTAAATTCGTAATTAAAATCACATAAGAATATACACAAACGATAACCGGAAAAATAGCAAAAAATAAACTAAGGCATGAGCCTCGCATGGACGAGCACAGTGATCACTCGTCCTCTCTCGTTCTTGTTTTCACGTCTCAGTCAAGAGGAAGGCCGAGAGAGTCTTCACATCTCCTTCCTCATAGTAGTGCTTCAATCTCGCACCATTAACCATGAATGGTTGTCCTTGTTGCAGGTTCTTTATCTCGATTGCACCATGAACAAACACATTAGTTATTACAAATGGACCTGACCATCTAGACTTAAGTTTGCCTGGAAATAATTTCAATCGTGAGTTAAATAATAAGACAAGCTGGCCTTTCTTGAAGTCCTTAATCCTAAGTCTACTGTCGTGCCAAATCTTGGTCTTTTCCTTATACATTTTAGCATTTTCATAAAACATATGCCTGAGCTCATCAAGCTCATGTAATTGCAAAGACCGCAATGTTCCCGCATCAGTCACGCAGTAATTCAACTCTTTTAGGGCCCAAAATGCTTTAATTTCTAACTCGAATGGCAAGTGACATGCTTTGCCATACACCAGTCTATAAGGAGACATACCTAGGGGTGTCTTATATGCAGTTCTATACGCCCAAAGTGCATCCTCGAGTTTAAACGCCCAATCTTTTCTATTGGGTTTGACCACTTTTTCTAGTATGTTTTTAATCTCCCTATTTGAAATTTCAGCTTGGCCATTCGAATGTGGGTGATAAGGGGTGGCTACTCTATGTCTAACATTATACTTAGCCAACACTCTCTCCATAGCTTTGTTAATGAAATGTGTCCCCTCATCACTGATTATAGCACGAGGTGTCCCAAATCTAGTAAAAATATGTCTATGCAAGAATCTTATGACTGTTTTGGCATCATTATTTGGACATGCTATGGCCTCTACCCACTTAGATACATAGTCTACTGCTACCAAGATGTAAAGGTTACCTGATGATGGGGGAAATGGTCCCATGAAATCGATGCCCCACACATCAAAGAGCTCCAACTCTAAGATGTAAGTGAGAGGCATCTCATCCTTTCGACTAAGGTTACCTGTTCTCTGGCATTCATCACAGCTGTGGGCATAGTTGTGGGCATCCTTGAAGATCGTTGGCCAATAGTAGCCACTCTGGAACACCTTTGCAGCTGTCCTTTGGCCACCAAAATGTCCACCATAGGGTGCTGTATGGCAGTGCTGCAGCACAGACTTCGCCTCAGCAGCTGACACACACTTCCTGAGCAGACCATCAGCACATGTCTTGTAAAGTGTGGGATCATCCCATATGAATTTCCTTGCTTCATGAAGGAACCTCTTCTTTTCTTGTCCTCCCTTGAAAGTTGGTAGTACCTGTGATGCAAGGAAGTTAGCAATGTCAGCAAACCAAGGTTCCTCATCGTTATCACGATGAGTCAATACAAAGACATGTTCATCAATAAAAGCATCAGAAATTGCGGTTTCCGCAAGTTTTTCGCAATTATGCTGCAATCTAGAAAGATGATCCGCAACCACATTTTCACATCCTTTCTTATCTCTAATGTCCAGATCAAACTCTTGCAGCAGCAAAACCCATCTAATTAACCTAGGCTTGGCATCAACCTTCCTCATAAGGTACTTTAAAGCAGAATGGTCAGTGTACACAATTGTCCTAGTGCCTACAATGTAATTCCTAAACTTCTCACAAGCAAACACTACAGCGAGCATCTCCTTCTCAGTAGTTGTGTAATTATATTGTGCCTCATTAAGTGTTTTACTAGCATAGTATACAGGGTGTGTTAACTTGTTAATCTTTTGTCCTAACATAACCCCTACAGCATAGTCACTAGCATCACATTACATCTCAAAGGGGAGATCCCAATTAGGCCCTACTATAATAGGTGCTGTGACTAGTGCTTCCTTAAGGGTTTTCCAAGCTAGGAAACATTCTTTAGAGAAAATGAATGGTTTGTTTAGCTCTAGAAGCTCACATAAAGGCTTGGAGATCTTAGAAAAGTCCTTAATGAACCTTCTATAGAAGTCAGCATGTCCTAAGAAACTTCTAATGGCTTTTACATTTTGAGGTTCTACCAATTTCTCTATTATTTCAATTTTTGCCCTGTCGACCTCTACATCTGCCCTAGATACTCTATGACCTAAGACAATCCCTTCATCCACCATGAAGTGGCACTTCTCCCAATTTAGGACTAGATTGGTCTCCTCACACCTAGCCAGGACTTGTCCTAAGTTCTCTAGACAGTTTGTAAATGAATCCCCAAAGACTGAGAAATCATCCATGAATATCTCTATCATGGACTCATCCAAATCAGAGAAGATTGCCAACATGCACCTTTGGAAAGTTGCCGGTGCATTGCATAAGCCAAAAGGCATTCTGCGAAAGGCAAACGTTCCAAAAGGGCAAGTGAAGGTAGTCTTTTCTTGGTCCTTGGGGTCTATAGTGATCTGGTTATATCCTGAATAACCGTCTAAGAAGCAGTAGTAGGCTCTACCAGCTATCCTATCTAACATCTGGTCAATGAATGGTAGAGGGAAGTGGTCTTTTTTGGTTTCCTTGTTTAATTTCCTATAATCCATTCAAACCCTCCATCCTGTGATAGTCCTAGTTGGAATCAGTTCATTGTTCTCATTGACTACCACAGTCATCCCCTCCTTCTTAGGTACACATTGTATAGGGCTCACCCACTGGCTACTAGCTATGGGGAAGATCACACCAGCATCTAACCATTTTATTATTTCCTTTTTAACTACCTCTTTCATAGAGGGGTTCAGCCTACGTTGGTGATCTACACGGGGTGTGTGTTCTTCCTCTAGTATAATCTTATGCATGCAATAGGAAGGGCTAATGCCTCTAATGTCAGCAATAGTCCATGCAATAGCCTTCCTATGTTGCTTAAGTAATAAAATCAGTTCAACCTCATGCTTTTCACTTAATTTAGAAGAAATAATCACAGGCAAAGTATCATTACTTCCTAGATATGCATACTTGAGGTGAGTGGGTAGAGGTTTCAATTCTAAGACAGGTGGATGCTCAATGGATGGTTTTAAAGGATTCATGGATCTGTTAGTCAGGTCTTTATTTATACATACATGCTGTGTTTTATCTACAGGTATATCCATTATTTCAGAAACATTCAAATCAGCTACATCTAATTGTACATATTCATTAGCATGCTTAGTCAATAATACATGCTCCAGCTGTTCTTCCATTAGTGATTCTACAATGTCCATGCTAGCACAAGATTCAGAGTCAGAGGGGTACCTTAAGGCTTTATATACACTAAATTTCACCTCTTCATCATGAACCCTCATCGTGAGCTCACCTTTCTGGACATCTATAAGGGCCCTACCTGTGGCGAGAAAAGGTCTGCCTAATAGGATGGGGACCTCCTTGTCTGCTTCATAATCCAGGATAATGAAATCTGCAAGGAAAATAAACTTGTCAACCTTTACAAGAATATCCTCAATCTTACCCTCAGGGTAGGCTATGGATCTGTCTGCTAGTTGTAAAGTGACAGTGGTTGGACGTGCTTCTCCTATTCCTAGCTGGCGGAATAGTGATAGGGGCATGAGGTTTATGCTGGCTCCCAGGTCACAAAGAGCTCTGCCCACGTGCTTGCCTCCTAGCTCTACAGGTAAGGTGAAGGAACCAGGATCCTTCTCCTTCTTGGGTAGCTTGTTCTGGAGTATGGCACTGCACTCCTCAGTGAGATTTACTGTTTCAAACTCACCAATTATTCTCTTGTTAGTAATAATATCCTTCAAAAACTTTACATAAGAGGGCATAGACTGTAAAACTTCTACAAAAGGAATATTAACATGCACTTGCTTAAGAATTTCTAGAAATTTATTAAAGTGCACTTCCTGTTCTTGTTTTTTCTTTAGCCTTATAGGAAATGGAGGTGGTGGCACATATGCAGGCACTTCAGGTCGCCTTAGGATAGGTGGAGGCCTTGGAATCTCTTCTATCTCTTCTATGATTGGCTCCAGCCTTGGTCCTGATGTGCTTGGTGATGGTTGACCTTGGTTTGGCAGAGACTCCAGTGGAGCACTAGACTCAGTGTTCTCTACTCTCTTTGGTGTTTCTTTTGTGTTGCTCACCAATGGTCTACCACTTCTAAGTTCAATTGCTTGAACTTGCTCTTTACCATCTCTCCTTGGTACCTCAGTGTCAGCTGGTAGTCTACCTTGGGGCCTACTTTTGAGTTCATTGGCTAGTTGCCCTATTTGGTTCTCTAGGCTTCTAAGAGTAGCTTGCTGGCTCTGTAGAGTGGCATCATTCTTGGCTATGTATTCCTTGGGTAAGTTTTCTACAGAAGACCCTACAGGTTGGTTGTATGGTTTTTGATACATGGATTGGTTATGTTGGGGAGTGAAACCAGGTGTTCCACTCGGTCTTGGTTGGTTAGGAACTTGGTTAGCATTTTGTTGGCCACCCCATGACAGGTTTGGGTGGTTCCTCCAACCAGGGTTGTAAGTATTAGAATAAGGGTTGTTCCTAGGCTGCTGCTGGCTTCCAACATAGCAGACTGAGGCTGGATTCCCAGGGCAGTATTCATACAGGTGCCCTTCCCCACAGAATCCACAGATAAGTGTCTCACCTTGACTTGGCTGGGTGCCCATTGACATGGCTGTGGCGGTGTTGACACTTGTTTGGTCAGGGCGCTTATTTGGCTACTCATGGCATTGAGTGCGTCCTTGTCTTGAGCTCTAGTTGGCTCAACTGGATCATCTGACCACCTACAGTGAGATGCTGAGATCTTCTCCAAGATCTCATAGGCTTCATTATAAATCTTGGACAGCATGGAACCACCAGCAGATGAATTTAAGACTTGTCTAGTGCTGGGGTTGCATCCTTTGAAAAAGACTTCTATTTGGATACACCATGGGATGTCATGATGTGGACATTTGAGAAGAAGGTCTTTGAACCTTGTCCAAGCTTCGTGAAGAGACTCAGTATCAGCTTGTTTGAACTTGATTATGTCATCACGAAAGGTAGAATTCCTATCAGGTGGGAAGTATTTGACTAGGAATTTCTCTGCCAAGTCTGTCCAATTGAGGACTGATCCAGAGGGCAATGAGTTTAACCACGTCTTTGCCTTGTCCCTCAAAGAGTAAGGGAAGAGGTAGAGCCTCAAGGCTTCTTGGGAAACTCCAGGGATGATGAATGTATCACTAACTCCTAGGAAGTTTCTAAGATGGTTGTGGGGATCCTCATTTTCCACTCCAAAGAATTGTCCCACAGTGGACAACATTTGGAACATCACTGGCTTTAACTCGAATGAGTTTGCAGTGATTTCAGGGCGGATTATGCTGAGGTTCAGCTCCCCAGGCATAGGTACTAGGTAGGAAAGAATGGCACTATCCTTATCATTCGCTATTTCGATGGGATTGCGAGTGGTAGGTACCGAATTTGGGACTGGTCTGTCCATTTCTTTTTGATCGAATTGCGGAGGAATTGCTGTTTCCGCAATTATTGGAGGTATAGAGGATTGGTTAAAGAGACGTTTCTTGGCTCTATTTCTAGCCTTAAATAATCTCTCAGGCTCAGGGTTGAACTCTAGATCACTACTTGAAGGCTCATTCATAAACCAACCCAAACAGTACCTACAAAAGAAATGAAAATAGATCAACCTCAATAGACAATAAACTTGGTGTTTCAAACTTAACAAACTTCGTTTTCACTTAAATAAATCCCCGGCAGCGGCGCCAAAAACTTGTTGCGTGCTCAATATGTTAAAATAAATAAGCAATAAGTGAGAGAGAGCACTCAGAACATGCAAGCATACATGATCTTATAGCAAGTAGTAAGTATTTTTTCATTCGTTTTCCCACAGAGATTTATTGTGAGCTACTCATGAAGTGTGTTGTTAAGAAAGAATGGGTGGATTTGAGGAGGTAGAATTGGGTTTAAGTTGTCTAATTTCTAAGGAATATGTAAAGGGTAGCAACATAAACAAGTGCAAATCAAAGTTAAACTCAAATGAAAAGGGAAGAGACTAATAAACGAAAAGGAACTTAGCTCAACAGAATTTTAAACTTAGCAGAATTGCGGAAACAGCAATTCTACCGCAATTTTACTAACAGCGAAAGTGTGTAAAATGGAGAAACAAGGGCTACTAACGACTCCTCTATAGGCATTTTCTCACGATTCTCAAGCATTGGATCAACTCACTATGCATCAAACTCACTCAATCTCATGTATCTTCCGATTCCATGCATTAGATTCTTTAGTTTACTCATGTCCAAGTAAGGTCTTAAGCATCTTGTTAAAGCAGAAAGTTACGGTTTGTACTAGGAAAACGCCTATTCCTAGGTCGTTTTCTGGCTACCTTGAAAGGCTAGCATGAGTGTATGACTCTGAACTCTTACTCCTTCCAGAGGTTAGGAGTTCTTTGGACAAAATGGATGGCCAATCGAAATTGCCCGTGGGATGAAGCTTACATACAATCAATGCTTCGAGAGCTATCCTACATGCTTGGTTCACGTTTTTTAGCCTATAGTATTGTCATTAGCATGCCCCTATGTGACTTAGTTACTCATGGATATAGGGAGAACAGAAATAGGAGATAAAGTAGACATGCTTAGAAGAAATTTAAAGACAAACAGCAAGGGAAAAACAGTAGCAGCAAAGAGAAGAAACTGTGAAATGAAGAATTGTGCTTTGATTACTTAATTGTTTGAATGAACAAAGGAACGCTTAAAGTAAATAACATAAAGACAGAAAGCAACGAAATGCAATAAACTAGCTACTAGAAGGGAAACAACAACAAAGCAGAACTGGAAATTAGAAATGAAAGACAAAAAGCAGTAATTGAGCTTGGACGCCTCGTCGCAACCGCCTCGGCTGAAGGATGAGAAAGATCAGCCTTGCTTGGATGAATCCAATCGGGAGAGAAGATGAATCTTCTCTCCTTCCTATCAGATTGTCGACTCCAACAGCTAAACTTCGCAAACCAACAGACGGCAAAGAAAAACAGGAGAAAAGATGGAGCTGCGAGAAGACTTCTACGCTTTCGGATGATGATTGAACTCTCTACTTTGACCCCCTTTTATAGTAATCTGCAGGTGCGTTTGGGTCAAGGAGAACCATCCATCCTCAACGTCGTACTTCAAAATGGATGGAGGAGAAAGAACGAATCCCTGAAATAACGGAAAATAACAGAAAAGGATCAGTCAACTTACGGTTTTCACTTGAAATATTGCGGTTTTAGCAATGTTTCCGCAATGCTGCCGCAATGCACATTTTTCCTTCTTTTAACTTCGGTTTTTAATCCTTTTCTTTCCTTTTGCATACAAGTCCTAATTTAGCTACCTTCTTCTAATTCTCATATATAAGCATAGGTTTAAGCTAAATCCTATCAAAAACACCTAAGAGTGTACATCTTTCTAAGCTAAATAAGTCCTAAAAAGGTCACTTTTGGAGACGTAACAGCAAACCAGAGGCATCTTGGGCGATCTCAAGGAACGGGAAGCACACCCTGATGAGTGCAACCCTGAGAGACAAGGCGGTCGTCTGGTTCTCTTTTGTGCGCAAACGTATCTCCCTGTGACCCACGAGACGACTATCAATCAGGGGCGATCATTGTTGCTGTATGCCATCATGCGGGGACTCACCATTGACGTTGGTGAAGTCATTGTCGCCTCCATTGCTGACTGTTCAAAGAAAGGTAAGGGTCAGCTATTTTTCCCAAATACCATAACTAAATTGTGCCTTCGTGCAAGAGTGCCAATGGAGAAGAATGAGAAGCACTTGGCTTACACGGGCCATCTGGAGCTGCCCACCCTCTTGAGGATGCGTAGGAGGGGCAACATGGAATTTGAGATGGACAGCTTGGCTGCGGCACAATCGTTGTCCATGGCCTGCCTAATGGACCTGCAGCACAAGATGGCTCAGTGGGCTGAGTATGCACAGGCAAGGGACAAGGATGTAGCTGACCAGCTGGGATGCATATTCCCTGCCTTCCCTACGGATCTGCTGAAGCCATAGGCGCCTCCTAAAGAAAGGAGAGATGAGGATGAAGATGTTTGAATGCCAATCTGAACGGCATTTGAGGGAGTTTTCTGATCCCTCTTGAAAATAAAGAAAAAAAAACTTGCTTTTCTGTGACTTGTGACCCCTGCTATTAATCAAATGCTTGATCTGTTTTAATTGTTCTTTTGTTTGTTTAGGCTAGTTTGCTTTTGTTTGATGGTATCTGAGTAGTTAGCTTAGTTAGTTCTTGCTGTTTTGATAGTTGTTGATGTCTGAATATAGCATGCTAGGAGCCTTGATCACTGCTAAAAATGCTCTGTAGGTTAATTGCGAATTATTTGCGGAGTCCGCAATTTTTTGTTAGTTTTTGCGTGCTATTGGACGACTATTGGATGGGCTGTTTCTGTTTAAATTTTGATATCTTGCTGCTTTATTGACTTCAATATGTGATCTATCTGTGAGCATGCTGGATGAGTGTCATAGTACACCTTTGTTAGTTTAAATTAGCTTCCTTAAATTGCTCAGCATGCACCTCTATAAGCCCTTAACATGTTGTTTTTACAAAGATTCTGCATCTGAGTTATCTGCTTTAGGAAGGTCATTTTTTATGCCTAGGAGTTTTGAGTTCTGCTTGTTTTGCCTTAGACTAGATGCTTCTAGGACAAGTTTGGGGGTGTGCCACCTCAGACTCTCATTGGGGACAATGAGAAGTTTAAGTTTGGGGGAGGCAGCCTCTAGGCCTAGGAACATTCCTCTCTCCCTTTTTAGACATAAGCATTTTTCTTCTTTAAACAAAAAAAAAAATGATGAAATAAAAAAAAATGAAAAGAATAAAGAGTAGTGTCTCTCTTGAGGTTGCTGAGTAAACAGGGCCATTTGTGTAACCCACAAGTGGCACTACATCAAAAGGCAAACCAAGGGAAGAGACCCTACCAGAGAAAGGAAAAAAAAAAGGAGAAAGGAAAAACCAAGGAAGAAGAATGTATGCTTGCAAGTCATAGCCTATGTGCTTAGGTGTCCTGTATGAATGAACTCTGATCCTTAGTTTGCTAAGCACAGGGCTGTAGCTTGTAGGTTTGTCAAGGGAGATGAGTGTTGATCCAACACAGTGATGCCAAAGCTTAGTTGTTCTATGGACTGCACTCTGATTCTTGTATGTGCTAAGCTTGGTATGACTGTGAGGATTCCTAGGTAGCTAAATTAAAAATACCTTAGAAGCATGTACTGAGTCTGGGATAAAGCAAGGCAGAATTTGAAAACTTAGGGATAACAGCACAATGAACCTAATGACCGAGGCAGATAGATTAGTTGTAGGAGAGTTATAAAAGCAGTAGGTTTACAAGGCAAGAGAAATCAGAATAAGCAGAATGAGGAGTTAGTTTGATCTTAGCAGAGTGTCACAGGACAGCCATGCCTTAGATAGTGAACTTAGGGAAGTCAGCAAGTAGTCAGATAGAGTGATAGCAGCCTAAGTAAGCCCTTATATTGCTCGAGGACGAGCAATAACTTAAGTTTGGGGGTGTGTTACGTCTCCAAAAGTGCATATTTTAGGGACTTATTTGTTATAGATTTGTGTAAACTCTTAAGCGTTTTTGATAGAATTTAGTCTAAACATGTGCTTATATATGATAATTCATAGAATGGAACTAAATCAAGAGTTATTTGTAAAAGGAACAAGAAAGGATAAAAAACAAAGCTAAAAGAGTTCAAATTCTGTATTGCAGGAACATTGCGAAAACATTGCTGTCTCCGCAATGTTTAAGTTTAAATTGTTAAGTTGTCTAACCGTCCGCCGTTTTGTTGCGATCTTTCAGCCGCCCAATTTCTCTCCTGCTGCCACGTGGAAGGTCGTCGTTCAGAATGGATGGTTCTCCTTGGCTGAAGAATACCTGCAAAACACTATAAAAGGAGGTCAAGGGGGAAGGAGAACAACAAGCTTGGAAGCGTAGAACTCTCCATCTCAACGCAGTTTCTCCCTATTTTCTCTTCTGTTTGTTGGCGTGAAGGATTCAGTTGTTGGAATCGATAATCTGAGAGGAAGAAGAGAATATCCTTCTTCTCTTCTGATTGGATTCATCCCCAAACAAAGCTCACATTCTCCCTTCATCCGAGGCGCTTGCGGCGAGGAGTTCACGCACACGTTTATATGCTTTCTACTGCTTTCTGTCTTTCCTTTTTCATTTCTGTTTGCTGCCATTTACTTCTGTTAGCTACATTGGTTCAATTTGTTTCCATTTGCTTAGTCGTTACTGCTTTGTAGTCATTGCACTTTAAGTTTTGAATCGTATTTCAATAGAGGAATTATTTGACAACTTCGCAAAGCTTCTTATCACTTTCTGTTTTCCCTTTACTTTCAGTTTGCTTCGAATCATGTTTAATCTATCTAAACTTTCCACTTTCATCTCATCCATGAGTAACTAAACACGCAAGGGTCTGCTAATGATGAATCTATAGGTAGAAATACGTGAATTCAACATGTAGGATAACTTCGAATGCATTGAATGTATGTGTGCTTCATCCCACGGGCAATTTCGATTGGCCATCCATTTTGTCCAAAGAACTCCTAACCTCCGGAAGGAGTAAGAGTTCAGAGTCGTCCATTCATGCTAGCCTTTCATGGTAGCTAGAAAACAACCTAGGAATAGGCGTTTTCCTAGCACAATTCATTAACTTGCTTATATAAATAGATGCTTAAGCCTTACTTGGACATGAGTGAACTAAAGGATCTAATGCATGTAATCGAGAGATACATGAGAATGAGTTAAATTGATGCATGATAAGTTGATCTACTGCTGAAGAATCGTGTGAAAAAGCCTATAGAGGAGTCGTTAGTTGACCTTGTTTCCCCATCTCACCCTTAAAACACTGTTAGTTTAATTGCTAGGAAATTGCTGTCTGCGCAATTCTTTTAGTTCTATTTTTGCCTTAGCCATTTTTCTAGTCTTTTGTTTTGCGATTTCATTGCTAGATAATTGCTTTCTCCGCAATTCTTTTTCTCTCCATTCAAGTTAACCTCTTTACTTGTCTTTGTTTATACTTGCATATCTCGCACGTTCCTTATTAGTTAGGCACATTAAACCCAATTCCACCTCATTTATGCCACCCTTTCTAAGTTAACATCTCACTTCGTTAGTAACTAAGAATAAATCTCTGTGGGAAATCGAATGGAAAAAATACTTATTACTTGCTACAAGATCATGTATGCTTGCATGTTCTGAGTGCTCTCACATTGCATATTTATTTAAACACTAAGCACGCAACAGGCCACCCCCGCGATTCGTACCGCCGTTGTGGCGATTTTACCTCTATTGTCTTGACGGTCGGTACAGTTTGACGGGACATAATTTAACATTTATTGACTATTATTTATTTTAGTGTCAACCTTTTAAAACTATCATGTTTTCGATTGATCGAAAAGAAAAAAAAAAAAAAAAAAAAAAAAAAAAAAAAAAAAAAAAAAAAACTATCTTTTCTATTTTAATTAAATAACTAAAAAACTAAGGACTAATAATTATTTATCACAAACATTTTAACAATTAAAAATTGGAAGCTAAAAATATTAAGGTATAATATTGACTACTAAAAATGGTCAATTATATTAATTAAATGGGTAAGATTTTACGTAAAAGGATAGAAACTAGAGAAATTCTATCAAATGGCTACTATAGGAGATATTTTTAAATATGTCTTAAAATTTTAAAATTTTCATTTCTATTTTTTATTAATTTTGATTATTATTATGTCTCTCGTTAATGCGTCATCTTCATAATATTATTCAATTTCTCTCCTCAATTTTGTATATTAAATTTCAATTTATAATAAATTCTAATTTTCTCTCACTATTTATGTAAGAATATTTTATATATTTTTTTAGATTTCTTCCAACCTTGTTTCCTCGATTTTAGCATTCTCCTTACATTAGTGTTCTTTATTTTTCAGATTTTTTGTCCAATCCATTTTCATTCATTCTTTTCATTTTCTTCATTTCACAAAAACAACATTTCACATATGTATATATAAGCATTCATCTTATGTTAGTGTTCTTTCCTTCCCATATTTTTTTTCTTCTTCATTTTGTTTTTATATATATAACCACCATATATACTTATATATACTCATACATATTGTATATACACTTATAACATATGTATTTTTATATATATATTTGCCATACATACTTCATCTATGACTATATACTCATATATATTGTATATATACTGTATATATACTTATAGATCATGTGCATTTTTTTTTTATAAAATATATGTAATTTTTATATATACCCATCATATATATTGATAAATACTTAATATATATGGTTATATATTTTATATATACTTATAGATATTATGTATTTTTTTAAAAAAATATATGTATTTCTTTATATATCCGCCTTATATATTTCATATATGAAAATATATATTGCGGAGAGAAAATTGTTTAGGTCTGGATACGGATAAGAAAATTTAAATGAAGAGAGAAAAGACGATTTTAATGATGAGAGACGTGATTAATACGAGTTTTATGATTTCAATTTTTTTTTCCTCCTTAAATGAGCTTGTCTTACTTTTTATTTAATTTTATTAAAATGTTAGAGGAAATTCAATATAAAATGTTAGAGAGATTGAAGAGTTTGAAAGTAATTGCAGCCCAACTTTTATAAAAAAAAATTTAAGTATTTAAACATTTTTTATTAAAAAAAAAAGTGTGAACATTAATATAATATCATAGGCATAAGGTAACTATTTGTGTAGTTATCCCTAAAAACTATTGTTAATAATTAAATATGCCAACAAATTTATAAAAGTTGATGTTTTATATTTGTCAATAAAAATGTTGTTCACAAAATTATGTATTTTAAAATGAAAATTAAATTTGTATCCACATCATAAATATTTGCTAAAGTAACAATAATTTGTTGGGAGTGCGACCGAGAATTTTACATTGGTTAGAAAATTAGAAGATCATGAATATATAAGTGAGAAACAACATCACCATTGATATGATGTTTTTTGAGTGGAACTAAAAGTAAAGTCGTACAATATCATACCATATTCGTTGTCCCCTAACAATTGGTATCAAAGTCATGTTTCTAAAAAAAAATTAATTTGTTGTCCTCTAACAAGTGGTAACAGAGTCATGCTTCTAAGATAAAATTAGTTCATTGTCCCCTAACAAGTAGTATCAAAGTCATGTTTCTAAAAAAAATCGAAAGAAAATCTTGCGGCTTGGATAAGACAAATATGTGAATGTTCGTTTTCCCTAACATAATTTTGTTTTAACTAGAAATATGACTTAAAGTAAAGTTGGACACAAATACATTTAGAACCTACATACAAATAAAACTCAAATGTGAAACATTTAAATGGAATTAAACAAGTCACAAGGACAATAAAAGCTCTAATATATATATGTATACCTTATAAACACAATTGAGAGCTCCAAAAATTCCACTTTTTACACTTGAGGACTCCAAGTTTGCTTTATTTCAAAATGACCCCAATAAGCAGATAATACATCAGAATTATTGGGAAGGCAATCAACATTCCAAAAACCACCCTTCACAAAAATCAACAAAACAAAATATACATGTAAATAAATTTGTCATATAAACATGTAAATAAATGTGTCATATAAACTTTGAATGTAAAAAAAAAAATTTATTAGAAATAAATGTGTCATATAAACTTCGAATGTCAAAAAAAAAAATTATCTTATTAGAGTTGTTCGTCCTCAACCTGTCCACTCTAATAAAAACAAACCATTTTTTTTAATTTATTTTAAAATAATCTTATTTTTCTAATTTATTTCAAAATCAACCTATTCTTCCTAAACTACCTCAATAGATAACATTTATATTAAAAAGAAAAAAAAAATTAACTCATTTTTTTTTTTTTTGAGTACATTGGGGGTGGGGGATTCGAACCACAGACCTCGTGGTCGTTAACACATACATATGCCCGCTGAGCCATGCTCGCTTTGGCAAAATTAACTCATTTTAAACAATATCTTTAAAATGTAATAATTTTTTGGACAATTTATTTTGTGTAAGTGGTTAAAAAGTTATCGGTAAAAATAATTTTCATAGTAGTTAAAGGGGTGAAATTGTGGAGTTGGCACACTATAACTTATACTTTATTATTTAATTAACATGTATGTTTTTTATTGTAATTTCCAAATTAAATCCTAATTTTTGTTTTAAGATTGAATGTGTTACCCTAGTTGATTTAATATTTTGTCCTATTGTTTTGAAAGTCTCAACCATACTCAATCTTTTAATTTATGTAAGACATTTAGTGAAAATTACTTACAAAAGGTTACCTTTTAAAACAAATTTAAAACTCTTAAAACATTCAGAATAAAATACAAAAAAAACTACATATACACAAGCATTTTTATTTTATTTTTTTTAAAAAAGCATTTTGTATAATTTAAAAACAAAATTAATAAAAATTTAATTTATACAACATAAGACAACGCTAGATTGTGTTAGTATTATGGAATAATTTTTGGATGAAATTAAATATTTTTTTTTTTTGTAAAGGTATTTTAATTAATACGGGGATTGAACCCATGAACTTTTAGTCATGAATACAACTTTATGTCAATTGAACTATGTTCGGTTTGACTGAAATGAAATACTTACGAAGTACTGAGTACGTTTGGGTGAACGTTGTATTCTTTAGCCAATACGAATGACATTACTCCTTGTGGAAAAGCAGCCTAGACATTAAAAAAAATAAAATAGAGTGAACATAGAGCTTTATTATAAATGTAAACTAATTTTTTTTTTTTTATATATATATATATATATATATTTTTTTTTTTTCTCAAAAATATGGTGAGTGAAAATTTTAATCTTTAACTTTTTAATGGATGATATATATTTTAAGTTAGTTGAGTTATTCTCCATTAATATTATATTTATTTATTATGTGATAATCATTAATTAATATGATAATTGTCAATATTTTTTTAATATAATAAATGTGAGGTATAATCATTAATTATCCTAAATTGATAATTGTCAATATTTTTTTTAATACAATAAATGTGAGGTATAAGAATTGATCTTTCGACTGGAAGGAAATGACTATATGTAAATTATTACGGTTGAGTTATGCTCACTTTTTGACGTGAAGACGAATACTTAATTACCGCAACAATATATTTTTACCATATTTTAAGTTTTTTGTAACATTATTTTTAAACTACCACATTTTTTTTTTTTTTTTCAACATGGATATAACTCACTCATAATTAATTAAGGGTTTGTTTAATAATCATTTTGTTTATTTTTCCGTTTTTCATTTTTTAAAAACACTATTAATTCATTTTTTTTTTTTAAACTTGTCTTTAAAATTGTAAAGGAATTTTGAAAATTTAAAATTGTAAAGGAATTTTGAAAAGAAAAAAACGTTTTTGAAAATCAGTTTTCGTGGTTCCTTTTTTCCTTTTTTTCTTTCAAACCAATTTTTTCGTTTTTTCCTAATTGTTCTTATTCCCATAAAGCGCCACTCTCCTTTTTTTTCTTCTTCTAAATTAATTAACTTTTAATACTGTGTTTTTTTTATTTGTTTTAATATATTTTATCATATAATAAATTTTAATAGTTACACTATTTTCATAAAGTAATTTTCTCAACTAACTATTATCTTATTAATGAACTTTTTAAGTATTTTATAGTAAAAATAAATATACATATTAGAAAAATGGTTTGATTTTTATTTTATTTTTTTATTTTTATAGAAAAACAGAAAATTTAAAATAATTACCCAACTAGTTTGATTTTTTAATTTTTAAAAAACTAAAAACTGTTACTAAACATGTATGATTTTTATTTTTAAAAACAAAAAACCAAAAAATATTAACAAACATGTAATAAAAAAATAAAAAATAAAATGAAAAATTAAAATAGGTATGGAGCCTAAGATATTAGTAACTTATGTTGTAAATTCAAATATTTAAATTTGATTTTAGCTGGAGATACGGCAAAGAATTAAAAAAAGTTTAAAGTAATGCTATAAAATTAGATTGTGTTAGAAATTAAAATGCAATAAACAACCTCAATAGCAAAGATGAAAATAAGTATGTAATAAAGTTTAGAGACTAAAATAGAATAGCGAGAATAACCTGAATAATAGCGGTATGCAACGCAAGACCCTGGAGGCCCACGAGTTTGGCAATGAGAGCAATGAGCAATGGACTAACGAGGAACCGAACAGCCATGGCAGTGGCCGTCTCCGACATCGAACAAGCGATGATGCTCGGCTGTGCTGCCATGAAAATGCCCAAACTGAACATGGAAAGAGCTTGGCCTGTGTTTGCTAACATTAATACACATCTCTCCATCAATGTTGGCAATTTTATGCCATACCTGCATATATTCTCATGCATTATTATACCTTTTTAACTTTAATTTGGAGAATGAAAAGGAAATGAGATTAATGATGTTTAGATTTCGTAGATCTAGCACTTGATTAGAGTCTGTTTGATAATTATTTCGTGTTTTGTTTCTTGTTTTTTGGTTTTAAAAATAAAAAAAATAGAAATGTGTCAAGTATTTGAACTTTCTTATTTTTTTTAGTAGGGGGTTTCGAACCATGGACTTCTTGATTATAAATACATACATATGCCTACTGATCAACCAACTTTCTTAAAATTAAGAAACAAAAAGGTAGATAATAATTACTAAGGTATATTTTTCTAAAGAAATTAGAAAGAAAAAAACGACAAACAAGATCTTTGACGAATATTTTCAAAACATTTTATTTTTAATTTTATTTTTAATTTCTATTTAATAGAATATTACTAGAAATGACCAATATTTTAGAACAAATAAATGTTGTTATTCCTTCTAACACTACGCATATTTATGAATAATGCTTTCAATATGACATTAATCTTTTCTGGTCATCTTCATAATTCTTTGAAGCAATTAAAAAAAAAAAAAAAAGTTGTCAAAACAAGTATGCAAACTAACATATTTGGTTATTAACACTTAAATTTTAGCTAGCTAGCTTCTCTTTTGGTTCTTTAAGCTTTGGAATCATAGTTTTAATACTCCTCCAACTTTTTTTGTCAAAATAATAATAATAATAATGATAAAAAAAAAATCATAAATAATCCTCCAACTTTCATTTCATTTGTATTCTTTCCTATGAAAAAAAAAAGGTAAAATTATACTAATGTTTCCAATTTGAGTTCGGTAGCATTTGAGTTGGTTAAATTTTAACGTGATACCTATTTTTAATTAAAAATATTTAAAAAAATATATATTTTTTAAATTATTACTATTATTAATTTGTTTTTCTTCTCCTCCCTCATTTCTACCTCATTCTTTTTCTTCCTTTCATGGTTGTTGCTCCCGTTGCGTTGTCCACTATTTACTATTTGTTTTTTCTTTATCTGGAACTGTCATTTTTTTTCCTTCCATTTTCCTCTTCTCCTTTCCCTTTCCCTCTCACTTCCATCTACTCTTTTCTTCCCTTTTTCCCCTTATTTTTTTTAAAAAAAAATACAGATCTGAAATGAACCCATATCGGTAAAAAATGTGATTTTTTTTTTTAAATGAGGGGAAGTAGGGGAGGGAGAGGGAAAGGAGAAGAGAAAAACGAAGAAAAAAAAAACAGTCGTCAATACTACGCCGACGATGACCATGGAAGGAAGAAGAAGGATGAGGTAGGGGAGAGGACTATGAGAAAGAAAAGTTTTTATTTATTTTTTTATTTTTTTTTAATTAGAAATAGTTTTAATTAAAAATATGTGTCACATCAGTCTTCTGTTAAAATTTTATCGAAAATTTGACGGAGGGACAAAAAAATACACCAAATTTAAATTTTGAGAGTATAATTTTTGAATTTAAAACCAAATCAAAATCTGGAGGACCATTAATGTAATTTTCCAAAAAAAAAAAATGTTAGACCTAAGTCATTGAAATGGTGATGTATTGCTAATGGAATCTTATGAATAAACCACACATCATAAACTTATTGGTGTGTAGTGTAACCACCTTTTTCTTCCCTTCCTTGTATATACTGACTAGAAACAAACAATTGCTCTTATCAATGCTATTTTTTTAATTTCTCTCTAATTTGTTTTTCCTGGATTATAGTTATTTTATTAATTGTGAGTTATAATAGTTGAGGAGTTATGAATTATGCAATTCCACTCTTTAATATTTTTAATTTAATTCTTATCTTTTATGTATTTTTTTCTGACCTTTATTGAATATTAAAAGGAATGATTTTCATTTTTTATACTGGAAATATCAAATATTTTTAATTTTATTAAATAGACAAGTTCACCCTTAAATTAAGAAAAAAAACTTCCTCGTTGCTCGGCTACAACCCAGCCAGCAGCCCCACACGTGACTCAATCATAAATTGTCACATGTCAATTTTATTTTAATTTTTTTAAAAAAATATTTCCTTCTTTTTCTTTTTTACCTTTTTTTTTATGTTTAGCTTTAAAAAAAAAAATCATTTAATATTTAGAGTAATATTTAGAGTTTATTAACATTTAAAGAAAATCTTAAACTCTACCTCAAACTATAATTCTTAAATAATAAAATCCTAAATCATAAACTCTAAATCTAAAATCCTACAATTAATTAACCATGAGCCATAAACTGAATTGGAGGGAAAACATATTATCGTGGCTCAACCGGGTTGACCTCGGTGTCGAATTGTAGAACTGGATTGTAGCTCTGTTAGCAGCGAAAAGTATTACTCTTAAATTTTTTTTTTAAAAAAAAAAAAAAAAAAAAAAAAACCTCCATGAGTTTTTGTTTAGAGCATCGTTCTTAAATGAGTTTTTCTTTTCTTCTTCTTGGTGGCATACCCTAAATGAGTTACTAATATAAAAGGAATTTTTTATCTCTTCTAACGTTGGAGATTCGATTTCTTAGTTTCAAGTTTGTTGAACTAAAGAAACAAAAAAAAATAAAAATACTAATGGAATTCGTCCACACATATCATCATTGTTTGTAACAAATCGAATTACTAAAAGTTGTAATTGAAAATTTTTAAGATTAAAAAAATGGGCACAAACAACAATCGGACCTAAAATAATGGCAAATTTAGCAAAATTTAAAACATTTTGTAAATATGACAAAAAATTCGTGGCTATCACTAATAGACTGTTATAGTTGATATAAGACTATCACTTATAAAAAACTGAGGTGATAGACTATTATAGCGATAGATCATGCTATCATTTATAGAAATTGCCATATCGACAATTTTTTAAAAAAATGCTATATTTTTAATTATTTTACTCTAAATTGACCATTTAGAGTTTTCCTAAAAAAATTGACATGATTTATTAGAGTGAAGCTAATAAAAAAAAAATTGAGAACAAAACATGGGATTTTTGTACGGATGACTCACCCCTCGGGTTGTGTGAAGTTTTTTAACCTAGTTTTTGAAAATTTATGTTTTTTGACCTTCTCGTGATAAGGAAGTGCACAAAGTCATTCGTACTCTTTCTTGAGCACGATCATAAGAAGACAACTGTGAAGCCCTCGTGATAAACAAAGGGTACGAATGACTTTGTGTACTTCTTTATCACGAGAAGGTCAAAAAACATAAATTTTCAAAAATTAGATTAAAAAATCTCACGCAGTCCGAGGAGTGGGTCATCCGTACCAAAACTCCAATAAAACATACATAAATAGATCAAAATGCATGCAAGAGAGAGTTGCAAGTAGTGGAAATAAAAGAAAATAAAATTACTTGAATGATATGAGAGACCAAACGATGCCGAATAGACTGGCATAAGTAATTGGATTTCTTATAATCTTCTTCGTCAACATGTAAACTACAAGCTTTGTCATCCTCCCATTTGCTGAAGCCAAAAATAAAATAAATAAGTAAATAATTCTTTAAGTAATTCTAAACTATAATGTATAATTAAATTACAATTTTAGTTTCATATCTATTTAATCTTATTTTTTTAAAAAATAACTTTGATTTTAACAACTCATTGTCCTTTATTATACCGCTACTTAAAACGTATAATTTGACTAACAAATAAGAATTTGGATATGATAATAAATAAGATAAGAGAGTAAATTAGTTGGATATTAATTAAAAATATATTTCAAACTTTTTTACACCAACATAAAAATAATTCAACCGACATAAATTATGAACGAGTGATATTAATTAAAAATATATTTCAAACTTTTTTACACCAACTTAAAAATAATTCAACTGACATAAATTATAAACGAGTGATCGAGAAGTAAAAAATTGTCATACATGTTCACCTTCATTATCAAATTTTGAAATTTTTATTTTTATTTTGTTTTAGTCTCTATTCGTAAAATGTTTTGTTATACTTTCTTTAATGAACTTTTGAATTGATACTTAAAAGCTGACCTCCTACCTCTGACTTTAAATATTATCTTTGTAAACATCTACTCTTTAGATAAATAAAAATATATATTTTATAGGAAATTAATGACAAGAACTAAAATGTAAAGTTGCAATAAAAAAAAACTAAAATGCAAAGTTTATTCAAATAAAATATAACAAACTTGAAATTGAGAACCAAAATATATCATATCTTAAAAAGAAAAAAAAAAGAAAAAAGGAAAGGAGTGAAAATCATTCTTGTTAAACCGAGCGTAGCACAATTGTTATAAGATTGTAATCTTGACCAAGAGTCGTTGGTTCAATCTCCACATTAATGAAAATATCTTTGCAGAAAAAAAATCAAATCATTTCAAAGCTAAAATAAAAAAATAGAATAATCTTATAAAGACGAAAATGAGATTTAAACTTAAAAGTTAAATATATTATATGATTCCCAGTTTAGGTAATTTTCGATGTAGTCCTTAATATTTTGAAAATCTCAAATATATCTTCAATGTATAATTTTTTTTGTATTATTAAAATTTAATTTGTTATTATAAAGGGTCACGCATCATTAAATTATGTTTTAATTAACATATCTCAACAGGTTTGGAATACCATTTAAAAAAGGGGATTTTGTTGACAGACGAAAGAGTTTCGTCCATGTCAAATAGCTTAAGAGTAAACTATTTTTTTTTTATTTTAGAAAATTAAGTTAATAAAAACTCATTTCACCGTTCCACCATCTATGAGGTTTTTTTTTTTTTTTTTTTTTTTTTTTAACTTGGTTGAGAGGTTATATTCAACTCTAAAACATGTTTTTAATAATTTAAAATTAAATTAAATTTGATGGTATAAAAAATGTTTAAAGGTATAAAATAAAAAATTATTTAAAAACATGTTTAATAGAGATTATTAAGGTCGAATAACCATTTTATTTTTAGTGGTCTGTTTTAAAAATTAGATTATTAAGGCGGGATAACCATTTTATTTTGAGTAAAACTTGTATGCAAGCGGAGCTACAAGCATCTTTTGCAGCCTATCATTGTGAGTGAATAAATATTTATATATTTTTTTTAAAAAAAAAATCCTCTTTTTTTTTAAAAAAAAAAAAAAAACCTCCCTCATTTTCTAAGGTCGTTATCTCGATTTTTTTTTTTTGTTTTTGTCCATTTTCTCTCTCTCCTCTCACATTCTCCATCCTCCTTCAAGTGTCCCTTTTCTCTTTCCTCCTTCAACCCCTCCTCCTCAAAAAAATTCCCACTTTCTCTTTGAGAGGATGAGGACCTTAAATATTTCTCGATTTCAGACAAGAATTGAGGATCTTAAAAGGTTAAAAGAGGTGAAAGTTTCAACCGTTTTTGTGAAGTGGAGGCTGATCGGAGTGGCAGCAACATTTTGAAATTGGAGGAGGGGGAAAATTAGAGGTTTTGTTCGATTGGGATCCCGACGAGGACGTGAGATTTTTGATGTGTGTGGATTGTAATGAAAGCTGTAAAGTTTTAGATTAGAGGAGAAGAAGACAATGGGTTGATACAAATTTCAATTTGAGGCTTTTTTAGGGAGTAAAAAAAGATATTTTCCTGTTATATTTTTTAAATTTAATTTTAGTGTTGGACATATATCAGTGGGAGAAATGAAAGAGAAGAAAGATGAAAATCGATTTCCATGGTACCAAGGGAGGGGTTGAAGGACGAGAGGGGAAAAACCTTCAAAAGAGGAAGGAGAATGTGGGAAGAGATAGAGAAAATGGACAAAAAAAAATCGAAGTAAAGTAACAACGTTAGAAAATTAGGGAAGATTTAAAAAAAAAAAATGATATAAATATTTATCTACTCACCATGTGTCACATGATTGAGGTGTAAAAGCTGTTTGTAGCCTAGTCTGCAAGCAAGTTTTACTCTTTTATTTCTAGTCGTCTGTTCTAAAAATTTATGTTTGTTTTCTAAAAAAAAAATCATTTTTTATTTTTGAAAAGAAAAAAAAAATATATATATTAAATATCCAGTTCGAATTACCTTTTGAAGAAGAAATGTCCTCCAATCGAAGATCATCTTCCTTGTCAGCCTCCAAAATGAGCCCTAAATGTCCAGAACTACCACCACCACCACCGCCGACGGCAGGACGTATCTCTTTCGCCGGAAAATCTCCATTACCATTACCATTACCAACAGAAGCAATTTCAGCATCGCGATCAACAGTCACAACACTCACCTCTTTTTTATCGGGAAAAACCAGCTTCAATCCACTCAAATCCACCAAACCACACTCTCCGCCATCGGGCTTCCGATCCGCCGCCGACAATTTCAATATCTCCGCCGTGACAATTATCTTCGCAGCTCTGTACTCAAACAGAACAATCAACACATTGACCCAAATGGCGCTCTGAAAAACCAGAGTCTGAATCATGTAACTAACCGATCCTTCACCGTACATCGCCGTCGTCATCGGAAGGCCGATGATGAGCGTATTCGGAAGAGAAGAGAGGGAAAACAGAGTGATCATCCAATCGAGAGAGGCGTTTTTGTAGAGAAATTTCCAGAGGAACAGAGCGGCGAGGAATACGAGCTTTTGAAGCGAATCGGCGGCGAAGAGTTTGAAATTGATGGCGAGGAGGTTGGAGGAGGAGATTACTTTGAAGGCGAGGAATGGAATAGCCAGGAATTTGACGAATCGGCTGATTCCGGCGGATTGCTCGGTCGTAAAGAGGTTGAACCACCGGACCGTAATGTAGGCGATCGTCAAGGGGAAGTACATCGGGACGATTGCGCCGAGTATGTTGAGGACTTCCTTGCCGGAGATCATGGCGGCGGCGGAGGATGGTGATGGTGAAGATTACAGAGTCAGTGAAGAGAGAAGAAATGCACCATTTGTGTGTGAGTTTGGTTTGTGCTTCACTCTTGTGTATTTATAGGCTGGTAAATTGCATGTAATTATATATATTTATTTATTTATTTATTGGACAAATTATGGGCTATTTGGATGTTAGGGTTGGTTTTAAAAAAGAAGGTAGTTTTGAAGGGTGATTTTTGGACCAACATCTAAAATAATACTCTTTGCTGAGCCCGAAGATACTATAGTTATGCTCAATGAAGAGTAACCCGTGGTCAAACAAAAAAAAACACCAATTTTAGAAAAATCGAATCAATTAGCATCACGACACTCAATAGAGTATCTGTAAAAATACTCCTAGTTTTGAAACTATTTAAGAAAATAGGATTTTTATTTGTATTTTGAAACTCACAACCTTCAACTTAAACCCCAAATTTTCTACTCCCTCAGTTTTGAAATCACAATTTCCAAGTTTTTCTCTCCTTTTGAACTTCCACTCTCGTTTTCATCTATTTCTTTGCATTCCTTTCCAAAAAAAAGGGAAAAAAGGGTTTCACCCATCACTGTCCCGCTCCTCTTTCGCCGTCTCCGCCGCGGATCCAAATTCCGACCGGCGACCATCCTCTAGCCCCAACCGACCGTTACAAAAATGGAGGGTACAATTGCAAAATTGGTAGAGTAAACTATGTACAGTTGGATTTATGGAGAAACGAATTTATCTATAGTTTTTTTTTTTTTTTTTTTTTTTTTTTTATTATTTATTTATTATACTATTGAATGAGTTTCCTTATATTTTGATATTAGTTAACCAACATAAACCTAACCATAAAATAGTTAGCCAAGAATATAGCTCAACTGACATGTATCGTCTTATAATCGAAAGAATTTCTAGTACATCAGTGGTATGAAATTTTTCCATACCACTACCTTTAAATAAATGACACGTGCCAAAATGGTTTAAAGGTAGTGGTATGAAAAAATTTCATACCACCAATGTACTAGAAATTCTCCCATCTAAAAAAACCGAAAGGTTATACATTTGAATTTCTCACCCCAAAAATAGTATAAATAAAATTTGTTTAATAGAAAATATGATTAATATTTTTTAGGTTAAAATATCATTTTGGTCTATATATTTTTTTTTTCATTCCACCTCAGTACAGTTGGGGTCTAGTTTACATCAATTGTAATAAAAAAAGCTTCAATCACAATATGTTTTCGTTTGATCTTGTTTACTTCAGCCCTAATTTAAATGTAATATCATTTTCATTGAGAGGGTTTACGTTAAATTTTGTAAGTTTACAAAAATACCCTTTCATTTGAATATTGTTTCGATTCTTATGCATATTTTTTTTTGTCAGATCCTTGTGTTTAAGCAGACTCTCGTTCTTTTGCAGACTTTGATCTTTTCTTTCCATTTTCTTTCACAACTTTCTTCTTCTCATTGTTTCTCTCTCCATCTTTCCACTTTCCACTATAATTCTTCTCTTCCATGTCTAAGCAGACCTAAAGAGTGTGCTTCTGCTTCCACCAGCAATTCAAGATGACTGCCGACGAGGCTCCCAGCGAGATCAAGAACCTCTTCCATTGGAAGGTCTTCCATCTTGAAGATTAATGAAAAAAAAATGAAGGAAGACTGTAATGGTGAAGTTGAGGATGCCGAAAAAGAAAAAATAAAGGATGGGTCGACGTAATGTGCCATATGAATTGGATTGAACATCCTTTTTGGGTGTAATCGAGAGGCTTAATCCGATTGCGGATTACAACATGGGATATACATATTGATTACATTTGCATTTTTTAGTAAATAATTTCAATAGGAATTACGGTGGGATCCGTCGCAATTTTATCAGATTGATTACATATTTTAAGAGAAGTAAACGGGCCTAAATTTAATCTTTGTATTCAATAAATCTTAAATTAATCATTATCGTTAGTTTAAAATAAATTTTTTTATCAAATTTAATATAATAATAATAATATAATTTTCATTAAAAAAAATATTGTGTGAACATGTTTTCAAAATTTATAAAGACACAATTAATAGATTAAATATTTTTTGAAAAAATTAACAATAAAGTAAAGAGTAATTTTAGAATTTATTGAAAGTATCGACTAAATTTGGACATTTGAAAATATAAGGATAAAAACAAAACAAATCTCAAAAGTAGAAAGGGAGAAATTGTAACTTAATTTAGAGTAAAATAATTAAAAATTCAATTTCTATCATTTATAGTCTGGTCTATCGCTGGTAATAGTCTTTTTTTTTTTTATAGAATTTTGTCAATGATAGAAGTCTATCAGTCATAGTCATAAAGTTATCAGTAATAATCACTGATTTTTTTGACATATTTGCAAAAGGTTTCAAACTTTGCTAAATTTACAATTATTTTTATCTTGATTGTTGTTTGTGCAACCAACGCTAATTTTAATCAATATATTATGTCAATTTTTATTTGTATAAACACATTTTTTTTTTAATAGAGAATTTATTAAAAGACACAAAGAAAATTGAGTAAATTAGCTGGAATAGCTCAGTTGGTTAGAGCGTGTGGCTGTTAACCACAAGGTCGGAGGTTCAAGCCTTCCTTCTAGCGAAATAAAAATATCCACTTTAGGACTAAACCCATCAACGACCTCTCCATTCACTATGACACAAATGACATGATATTGTCCACTTTGGACATACCGCTCATGACTTTACTTTTGATTTTTGATTCCACTAAAAAAAAAACTTCATATCATTGGAGATAATTGTCATCTCTTATATACTCATCTTTTCCTTATCTAGTGAACGTAAAATATTGTTTGTAGTTGTAACATCAACATTTAAATAATGTGGTGTTAACCTCGTGAATTTATTTAATTAATAAATAGTTATAATATTTAGCCAATTGTACGGATTTTAGTAAAGTAAATTTCAATTCCCAATGGAAATAAATGAGGAAACAAAAATCTGGTGTGAGTTACATTGTTTAGCTCCCTTTTCAACTGAAAGAAGAAGAAGCCATATACGTTTACTTAATTTGATACCAAAAAAACATTCAATGGTTTTAGGAGAAGTGGAAGGCCTGCATGCAATCTCCCAAACCCTAATGGTCTAAATTTCTTTGACCTTTTTTTTAAAAAAAATGAACAAATTCAATGAATTTGAACATTGCATTTGTAATAAAGAAGCCAGATGGTGATTGATGCATGAAAACAGAGATATGACCAAATTTAATTTTTTGCATGCAATGAAAAACACTAAAAGTTGAGCTTTTTTCTTGGAAAAATAGAGTTCATCATTACACGTGTCAAATAGGGAGGATAGTGTATCATTGCTTGCATATATAATATACATATATCATCTAGCTAACACTTGCCAACTATAGTTGTAATTTCAAGTTTTATTTTATTTTTTTAGTAGGGTGCAAGTCAAAATTGAAAAAAAAAAAAGAAAAAAAAGGATAGGAAAAAGAATGAAACCGATCGAACCGACTCAGTTCAATCAATTTGAAGTTGAATTGTCGTTCGGTTTGTTTTTTTTTTTCTTTCTTTTTTTGTTATTGTAGAACAAACACCAAGTATGAAAGTGTGACAGCAAGAAAAAAAAAGTACATGTCAACTTATCTCTAATAATGCTCCTATTGACTTTAATATTAAATATATCATACGACCCCTCTATGTAATAACTCAATCTTAATATATATTTAGTTAATTATGAAGTCCCACTTTTATAAGGGCATTTTTTTCAATTTATATGGATGCGAAAAAGTTAGAATAGATTCATAATAAGTCTATTTTTTTTTTTTTTTTTTTTTTTTTTTTTGTTTCTTTTACTTCTACAACATGTGGGAGTGAAGATTCACAAACACCTAACCTTTTGGTTGAAGAAATAACATGCAATGCATTAACCTGTTAAGCTATGCTCATATTGACATAAAATCTACTATTTTAGAGGCAAAACTATCCGAGAAGCTATAAACACACTGACACTAAATAAAATTATCTATTTTTCATAGGAAAAAAAGTAGAGAATCAGAGTAGATCTCGTTTAGGCGTTAATTTAAAATGTGACCAAACCAACTCATTCTCTCGTTAATTAGTTTAGGAAGGATTTTGTTTATCATTAGATGATCAATAATTTTAATGAGAAAATAATTCAACAACGGTCAAAATGAATACTTGAACCTTTGATATTTAGATCAAAGATATAGTATCATAACCAATTGAACTATATTTAAATTCGCAAAACACCCTCACATTCATATGGTGATTGATGTACGAAAAGAGAGTGGACTAAATTTTATTACATGCATGAAAAGAAAATCCTACTAAAAAAATATACAGGTAAAACGTGTGAATAAGATGGATTTCAAGATTCGATATACACTACGGTTGGTCATAATCCACCTCTCTTTCTTATCTTTTCTTGCATATCATCTAGTTTCAAAGACCTAGGTTGTAAATAAGTTATAATTTCAAGCTCAAATTCTTCATTTAATTTGTGACAATGAATGGAAAATAGCTATAACTTATAATAACTTCAATATATATTTTTTAGGGAAACGAAAAGTAGCTGTATATATATTAAAAACAATATGTGGGTCAGAAAGTTATGTTATTGGTCTATTTACTGAACTTTATAGAAATCTATGATAATATGGATACTCCCTTTAGTTTTACTAGAGCGTAGTGTGTATTGACAAGCTACAATTTCGTTGGCAAAGAGTTACCCCGACATAAAATACGTGTCGGTAACAACGTCGGCACACTACTATATCGGGAGAGCCTATTCCGACGCAAAATGTTCTTGCGCGGGAAATTATTATTGTTAGTTAACTCAAAGCTAAAGTCTATTTTTAATAAATTGCTATATTTGAAGTTAGTGGGGGTAAGTATTGATATATTTAGACTTAGTGGAGTAAGTGACTATTTTTGTGGAGTTAGAGTTAGTGGAGTTAGTGGTTGTTTTTATGGAGTTAACTAAGTTACTTTTAGCATTTAGAAAGTGTATTTAAGATCAGATTTTATTGAATGAAAATGTAGTAGTTGCATTCCCATTTCTCTTCTCTCTTTGAAACAACAGTGGTATCAGAGCTAAAATTCTTAAGGGGCCTATGAGTGAGAGTTAGTAAGATATCCCTTAGAGAAACCGAGTGATACACTTTGAGATTTGAGTGAGATGGAATCAGGATCGAGCAGTCTTTCTTCACTGGCTCCACCAGTGTTTGATGGAGAAAACTACCAAGCATGGGCTATCAGAATACAAGCCTACATGGAGGCTTGTGATTATTGGGAAGCAGTTGAGAGCGACTATGAGGTTGTTGCACTTACCGATAATTCAACAATCAACCAGATCAAGACTCACAAGGAGAGGGTCACCAGGAAGACAAAAGCTAGAGTTTGCCTATATGCAGCTGTGTCTTCATCCATATTCAACAGAATTATGGCCTTGAAGTCAGCAAAGGAGATCTGGGACTTCCTCAAAGGTGAGTATGAAGATGATGAGAGGATCAAGGACATGAAAGTGTTGAACTTGGTGAGGGAATTCGAGAGAATGCAAATGAAGGATTCTGAGTCCATTAAAGAATACTCAGACAAGTTGATTGCGATTGCCGACAAGGCAAGAGCATTAGGAACTGATTTATCTGACAATAGATTGGTTCAGAAAATTCTGGTTTCAGTTCCTGAGAAATATGAAGCAACCATTGCTTCCTTAGAAAATACCAAAGACCTCTCTAAACTCAAGGTGATAGAGTTAGTAAGTGCTTTGCAAGCACAAGATTAGAGGAGGTTGATGAGGCAAGAAGGAAGCATTGAGGGGGCACTGAAAGTCAGAATGCAATAGGGAGAAGGTGGAAGAGAGAAGAAGTGGAAAGGGAGAAAGGATAGTGGCAGCAGTAGCTCAGATTATGCTGTAAAGGATGATGGAAGTGCAGGTTTCAGCAAGGGCAGTGCATGCAAGCACTGTGGGAAACATAATCATCCACACTTCAGATGTTGGAGAAGACCAGATGTGAAGTGTAGAAGGTGTCATTCAATGGGGCACATTGAGAGATTCTGTAAGGGATCTCAACAGCAAGGAAGAGCACATGCTGCAGTACAACAAGAAGAAGATCGACTTTTTGTGGCTACATGCTTCTCATCAGTCACTCAATGTGACAGTTGGTTGGTTGATAGTGGGTGTACCAATCACATGACAGGTGATAAGGAGTTGTTCAAGGACCTTGACAAGTCATTCAAGTCAAGGGCGAAGATAGGAAATGGTGAATATCTAGAAGTGAAGGGGAATGGCACAGTGTCAATAGAGAGTTGTGCAGGAACCAAGTTGATTACTGAAGTGCTCTTAGTTCCAGAGATTGATCAAAACTTATTAAGTGTTGGTCAACTAGTAGACAAGGGATTCAAAGTGTTATTTGAAGAAGGAAAATGTCTTATTTTCGATTCCAATGGGAATAAGTTGTTCAAAATAAAAATGCAGCACAAGTGTTTCTTATTGGATCCACTCGAGAAGGAACAAATAGCTTTCAAGTGTCAAGTGAGTGACACTGAGCTATGGCACAAGAGGTTGGGGCATTTTCATCAGAAGGGGTTGCAGTATTTGCAGAAGAATGAGATGACAGTTGGAGTACCAGTTTTGGAGGAGCTGAAAGCAAACTGCAAAGCTTGTTTGACAGGGAAGCAAACGAGGCTGTCATTCAAGAAGTCAATTTGGAAAACAACAGAGAAGTTGCAGCTCATCCACACTGACTTGTGTGGACCACAACCAACTCTCTCACTCAATGGTAGCAGGTATTTCATTATCTTTATTGATGATTATACCAGAATGTGTTGGATTTACTTCATGAAGCATAAGTCTGAAGTAGCTGAAGTGTTTCTGAAGTTTAAAAGATGGGTTGAGAATGAGAGTGGTTGTCAGATCCAGGTGGTGAGATCCGATAATGGGACTGAATGCACGTCACAAAGGTTCAATTCTTTTTGTGAAGAAGCTGGAAGAGAGCATCAGCTCACTGTTCCATATACTCCACAACAAAATGGAGTTAGTGAGAGGAAGAACAAGAGTATTATGGAGATGACAAGATGCATGTTGCATGAAAAGAACTTGTCAAAGGAGTTTTGGGCTGAAGCAGCAAACACATCAGCTTTTTTATTGAATAGACTACCTACAAGGGTATTGGAGAAGAAGACACCCTATGAAATTTGGTTTAATACTAAACCAAAACTGAAAATTTTGAAAGTGTTTGGTTCTTTGTGTTTTTCTCATGTTCTACAGGAGAAGAGAGACAAGTTGAGTGAAAAGGCAAAACAAAGAATCTTTGTAGGCTACACCATGATGTCCAAAGCATACAAGATCTATCAACCTCACAAAAAGAAGATGGTGATTAGTAGGGATGTTCAATTCTTTGATGATGAGAAGTGAGACTCGACAAAAGAAGAAGAGGTGAAGCAACAAGAAGTTTCTCTGGATACTGATGGACTGGTTGATGATGCACCAGTTAAAGGGACTAGACTGCTGAGTGAGGTATATGAGAGAAGTAGTGTAGTTGTGTTAGGAGCAAGCTAGATGTTTGCAGCATTTGAGTTAGGAAGAGTATGTTAGTTAACTCAAAGCTAAAGTCTATTTTTAGTAAATTGCTATATTTGAAGTTAGTGGGGTAAATGTTGATATATTTAGAGTTAGTGGAGTAAGTGACTATTTTTGTGGAGTTAGAGTTAGTGGAGTTAGTGGCTGTTTTTATGGAGTTAACTAAGTTACTTTTAGCATTTAGAAAGTGTATTTAAGATCAGATTTTATTGAATGAAAATGTAGTAGTTGTATTCCCATTTCTCTTCTCTCTTTGAAACAACAATTATCCTCCGATGCCAATAAGTGTGTCAGACTTTCTTTTCTCTCCCGACACATACATACTGCGTCGAAAAAAGATTTAGGCCAAAACTAGCGACGCAATATATTAGTGTGGAGAGAAAAGAACTTGACGCACATTGCACCAGGAGAAAAATGCTTTAGCAATTTATATATATATATTCATATATATATTATTTTCTTACAACCACCTAATAGTTCATGACAATGTGAAATGTTTTCAATTGTATCATCTCATCCTCAAAAACATATCATAAAAGTTGTTATGGGCTACCTCAAGTATGATGTGTAAGCATCTGACGTCATGACCATGACGATGACACCACAAGTTTGAGGCCTTGATGTCATCAAACATCCTCGAGGTACGGGAGCCACCACCCAGACTCCTCGGAGCAAACGCCTTCAGGCCATTCCCATGTCCGTTGTTGCCATACTGTCACCGCCCTTTATCATGGGGTGAAGAGTGGTCGATGCGACACTCCTGTCTTACTTGACAAGGCAACGGTACAACAACGCCTTCCAATCCGCCTAGGATTGGGGGATCGAAGATCCTCATCATAATGATAGGTACAGACTGCCACCGTTCGTCTACACCTTCTTGTCGAGATCCTGAATCCTCATGATGAGGATAGTACGGACCGACCCGAATGGTTCACACCATCTCATTGCCTATAAACACATCCTTGTGTGGAAGTTTGAGAGGTACGCAACATATAACTCTTACACACTACAACTCCTACTTACGCTCAGAACACTCTCTGACTTAAGCATCAGAGTCTTGTGGGGTCAACTCCACACCGGTGCAAGATCATCTTCTTCCCTTGTGCAGGTTTGTCTCGACTTCGGTGACGACGAAGCACGCCAGAACGCAACGGAAAAGGAAAGTCCAAATCTTGTGCCAACAAAAGGCAATATATTGAAATGAAATATTCTTACAAACGTTTAAATAGAAATTCACAGGAGCCTGAAAAAGAAAAAAATATACATCCAAAAGTAGTTTCAATTATGTCCAAAGGATAACCTAGCGGTGTCTTTGTCTAAGGCAGTTCTAAAATCCACAATGGCGATGACTTCTAATGCGTCTAGTGTTTTGTCTCCTGGTCAAAATTATGTAACACCAACAGGGTGTAAAGGTTGGCCTCACTTCGCCGACGACTATGAAAGGTGTTCTTTAGTACTTCACGACACGCACACATGGAGAAGCTGACGTCGAGTTCCCTTCAGCGGCCGCATAACGTTGGCGGATCGAGGGCTGGAAATTTATATCAATTTCAATTAGAATAGCTTAAAAGTGATTTCTATTACTGAAAAGTAAAACCATAATTGTTATTAGTTTTTGTTCGCCCCTCAAATTGTATTCTCTTGATCCACCTTTGGTCGGAGGTTTGAATATCTCATTTGTTGAACTAAAAAATCCTACTCATCTTTGTTTTTTTTTTCTTCAAAGATGATGTAAAAAGATTTGGGCTAAGCTAGGTGATGACCCTGAGTCGCTGCACCATGTGATTAATTTTTATTTTTATTTTTTTAGCATAGGTTCAAGTAACATTTCTATAATATTTTAAAAACTAATATATATATATATATTATAAATCTAAAAACGCCGTAAATGTGAACTTGAAAAAGAAGCCTCAAGCATCTTAATTGTACTGTGGCAAGACACTATTCTAACACTAGACCATTAGTGCTATTGCATTAGTATAAAAATTAGATTTTTAATTTTACTAGAAGAAATATATATCCAAACTATAGTTCAATTATTTATGGAGTGTTATGAAATTTGAAGTAGGAAAATTAAGAAGAATGTCTAGTTTTAAATAGTGAAAATGAAAAATGTCTAAAAGCGGAAATGCCTTGTACGCTATGTTTAGAGTGATTGTAGGGGGAGGGTTGTTAATTTTTTCCCAATTATAACCCTACTACTTATTACCTCTTCCTTGATTTATAATTCATAATTTTAAAATAAAATGATTGGAGACCAAAATATTTTTGGGTGAGGTGTTTGGTTTCCGTTAATTGCAGCTCGGATTTCTAATTTTCGTTATTTGTGGCTGATGATGTATATTGTGGATATACCTTCGTAATGGTGCATACATACGCGGACTCTATTGGTATATACAGAAACATTATCCACCACATTAACTATGGCTAGTGTATTTCGGATGTGCAAATTCTAAAAATAGCAAACAAATCATTTCTCTCTCCACCCTACTAGTTAGGTTCGATCAGTCACATCTCTATGAACATTTCATCTTTCCCTATAACAGTGCATTTTTTAAAATCTTGGAGGCTCAACCGAATCCCCCCAAAAAAATATCTCTATGAACATTTCATCTTTCCCTATAACCGTGCATTTTTTAAATCTTGTAGGCTCAACCGAATCCCAAAAAAAAAGGGTTCCCCACTTTGTTTCCAAATATTTCAGGATAAACTATATTCATCTCTCTAACTACCCTAAACTATTTCATGCGATCGAAATTCGTATATTGGAATTTTCGAAATCTTAAACCCTAAATATTTACACCTGAATCCTCCCGAACAAAAGAACCTCGAACCTCCTACTTTTCGGTCTAAAAGCAGAGGACGAAACAAAATGCGAGAGATGATAGCACTTACCAAAGTTATGGAACCTGACGGAGGAAGGGAGGATAGACCGACGTTGAGTTTTGGAAGCGTCACTCCAACGAACACTTGAATGGATGAAGGTCACAACGCAACGTACAATGCCCTGGTCTTCTTGCGTCGGATGCCTGTGTTGGGTTTTATGTCCTAAAACTCGTGGTTTGTAAACTGTTATGTTTGTAAATACTCTATTTAGAATAAAGAGTTATTAATTTTATTCAGTAAACGCTGGATTAAAGTGAAACGTGTTTAAGTTAACCTATATCAATGACCAACACCCATGGCTGAATATGAGTACTTGAGCTTCATGTATGACATGATTGTGGATCAGACTCAAGTAGTCAGTCAAAACGGTCTATAGTATACGAATAAGGCTGGGTACCTTATCCTGGTAACACTATAGGATGCGGCTCACTTTGTATTGTACAAAATGATGTGATCCGAATCGTTTCACATGGAGATGTGCGAGTGTGGGCGTCATGTGCAAAGAGTTTGTATAAGATCGAACCGCGAAATATGTCGCTCTCTCTTTATAACACCGTTTACTGATGAGACCGACATTTTCATTTGATGGCCTAGGTAACTCGATCTTAATCCTGAGCTTACTATGAACTCCTGCTTATTAGACAGTATCCTTAGACTTTTATGGGTGAGAGTGACCCATTAGCGCCGACTCAATAACTTACCATCTCAGGGATAAAGTCCAATAGGTAGTTGGGGACATAGTGTAGTAAGATGGAGTTCACTCTTGACCCACTCTTCAGGGTTAGTAGATAGGTTGTTCCCTTAATAGCTGACTTCGGGGCTTGAACAATGAGAGCTCACACTCTCATGTGATGAGGGGGTTAATTGATTTGTTGGTAGGACCACTGATATATTGTTCATTAGAGGTGTCAGTGGTACTTAAGGAACAAGACGTAATACAGGGGTTAAACGGTTTAAATGACCCAGCTGTGATTACGAACAACCTGTGAAGGGTCGACTTGCCCATGACGGTTATATCAGAGGACATAATATATCTACAGTGAGGAGAGTGCAACCCTCGGACTATAGTGGAGTCTCCGGGGGTTAACGAATGTTAATTAGTTTGGTTAAAAGAGTTTTGACCGGATAATCTCGTATCGTTGAAGTTCATGATCTGTAGGTCCTTTAGGTTCTCCTAGCTAGCTCGGATAACGCCGTGCAACAGTTTAAAAGAAAAAGAATTTGAATTGTTCAAATTCGACTTGTGGAAGAATGATGGACATATTTAAATATGATTTAAATATGAAAATGGCCTAAAACATGAATAGGATTCCTGTGTAAAAAAATCGATTTTTGGAAAATCGGGTTTAATCATATTATTTAATTAATATTTGATATTGAATTAAATAATAATTATTAATTAAAAAGTTTAATTAATAATTATATATATATTTTTTATTTATTAAAAAGTTTAATAAATAAAATTATTATTATATTTTAATAATAATAATAATTATATATATATATATATATATATATATTTTGAGATTATATATATAAATATATGGTTAGTTTTGGCCAAATTGAAGAAAGAGGGGTATACGAAAAGTTTAGATTTTTTTTTTCTTCTGTTTTTCATTTTAAAGCTCAGACGCCTCTCCATCAATTCTCTTCTTCTTCCTCCTCTCTTTTCTTTTATTTTCGGAGTCTCACAACTCCGTTGCTCAGCGCCGAGGATAGCGGGACTACCTGGGGTAGTCCTCGGGGCCTTCGTAAGAAGAGGCCAGAAGAGTTCGTGACGAGGAACGGTCGGCGGACTTGAAGAAATTCGGAACTACAAGGGTATGTAATTCTAATTTTCTTATTTCCGTTTTTCGAGCATGTTTTTTATTTGTTAAATTGATGAAATTAGAGTATCATCGATCCAAAATCGCTTCCGCTGCGTTTATCGCTCCATCAGCCTGTGTACGCGTTTCTGGAGAGACGAATCGCCTAGGTTATCCAATTGTATACAACCTCTAGCAGAAGTGGTGGAGTGTTGAATGGGGTTATACATTTCGAACACCTAAATTCGAATTTACCAGACGCACCGAAGCGTCGGGTCAGGTTTTACCCGACGCAAACAATTCCTTTTCCGACGCTTCATGGCGTCGGGATAGTTCTAAATTCTTATAGTGTTCATCATGAAAATGGCCTCGGGGAAAGCTCACGCAGTCATCATTTGTCTACACATGCAACATATTTACTCATACCATCACACCAATGGCCTACGGTGGTTGGCCAAACTTCTGGCGGTTTCTAAATTCGCTAATAAGAAGAGTGTCTAAAAACAGAGAGGGCAACGTGAAAAATGTCTTAACCACTTTCAAACAAAACACATAACCTAAAGTTCTTTTCGATCGTCAAGGGAACTAACCCAATCACTGTCAGTGTTGTCAACCAACTAACAATCCTTCTCATGGACATATTTGAGTCCATTCTCTTTGGTACCCTGCAAATATCTCAAAACTCTTTTAACAACAACATAATGTTTTTTGTTTGGTTCATTCTTGTACCTGTAAATGACGCTAACATGATACATAATATCTGGCTTGGTATTAATAAAATAGATCAATGAACCACCAGACTTCAAAAACTTTTTGAATCTGCTTTACTAGCATTATCATCACAACATAAATTCTCATTTGATGCCATAGGAGTTGCAATTGGCTTGCACTTGCTCAAGTGAAACTTATTGAGTAAATCATCAACATACTTTTCTTGAGAAAGAAAAATCTTACCTTGATGCTGTTTGACTTGAATTCCAAGAAAATATTTCATGAGACTGAAATTAGCCATTTCAAATTTCTTCATAATACTCTGTTTAAATTCCTCAAGCACTGAGTTACTTGCAAAAAAGATCAGATCGTCAACATATAAGCAAACCACAAGAAAATTTGTTCCTTCCTTTTTCACATAGAGAGATGATTCACTGTTACTTTTCTAAAAACCATTAAGACAAAAGTATTCGTCAATTTTGCTATTCCATGCACGAGGCGCTTGCTTTAATCCATATAAGGCCTTATGGAGTCGATAAACCTTCTTCTCTTTTTCATGAACAATATACCCTTGAGGTTGTTCTACATATACTTCTTCATCCAACTCGTCATTCAAGAAAGCGGATTTGACGTCAAGTTGAAATATCTTCAACTGTAACTGGGCTGCTAAAGCAAGAACAATCCTTATTGTCTTCATGTGAGCTATTGGGGCAAAAGTCTTATTAAAGTCAACACCGGGCTGTTGTGAATATCCTTTTGCTACTAAGCGAGATTTATGGTTCTGAATGGAACCATCTTCATTGAATTTAGTCTTGAAGACCCATTTTAAGCCAATAACATCTTTCCTTGAAGGTAAGTATTGAAGCTCCCACGCTTATTTCTTTCGATGCTAGCTATTTCTTCATCCATAACTTTGTTTCGTCTTCTTTTGCGGCATCATCAAAACTTTGTGGCTCACAAACAAACATGGCAAAATGTTCACTTGAAGCATATATATCTTGCAAATACCGCATTCTTCTTGGTGGAGATTCTGAGTTATCTTGATTTGAAGCAGCTTCAACCGGAGATCTTGCTAGAGTTGACGGAGAACTCCTTGGTGATCTCAAATTCTGAGAGACTGGTTCCCAATCAGGCTCTAGAATAATTTCATCATGTTGAGAAGGTTGAGAATTATAATTCTCAAAATCTCATGTGGCCATTTCATCGAATATTATGTCTCTTGATATCAATAATTTCTCTGTCTCTAGATTTAGAAGTCAGTATCCTTTTGATTCATCACTATATCCGATGAATAAGTATTTAGCTCCCTTTTTATCGAACTTCTCTCTTTTCCGTGAAGGAACAAGAGAATAAGTTGGACAACAAAAAACTTTCAAGTGATCAATAACTTGTTTCTTCTTATTCCATACTTCGAATGAAGTTTTGTCTTCAACTACTTTACTAGGACATCAATTGAGGATATAAACAGTTGTATTAACAACTTTTGCCCACAAATTATTTGGGAGATTTTTGGCCTTCAACATGCTCATTGTCATTTTCACAATGGTCCGATTCTTTCTTTCAGCAACGTCATTTTGCTGAAGGCTATGTCAAACCGTGAGTTGTCTCATTATGTCATTCTCCTTGCAATAGTCCATGAATGATTTATAAATGAACTCGCTTCCATGATCCATTCTTAATGTCTTGATCTTTTTGTCACTTAGATTTTCTACAAAGGCCTTGAATTGAAGAAAACTAGCAAAAGCTTCTGATTTTTCATTAAGAAAATAAATCCACATCATTCGGGTAAAATCATCAAAGAATAATATGTAATATCTTTTGTTAGTGAGTGATGAAGTTCTTGTGGGGCCACATATATCTGAATGTACCAACTCTAATGGAAATTTAGCCCTCTATGAAGTTTTAGAGAAAGGAAGTCTATGGATTTTCACATAAATGCAACTTTCACATATTTTTCCATTATCTTCAATATTTGGAAGTCCAATCACCATATTTTTCAGCTTTAAAGTACGAAGACTTTTGCGGTAAAGATGACCATACCTTAAATGCCATAAGTGAGAAATATCTAGACTTTCGCTTTTGAGAGCAAAATTCTCTTCTAATGGCATCAAAAGCAGGAAGACTTTGGTTACTGACATATCAACATTTGCAACTATTTGGTCATTTTTCTTATCTAGAATAATGCATTTGCCATCATCAAAGTTAACTGCATATCCTTTTTAGAGCAATTGACCAACACTCAACAAAGTTATGTCAGAAACATAAAGAAAATCTGAAATATACCTTGTATCTCCTTTCTTGGTGTGTACAACAATGACACCCTTTCCTTCTGCTTTTTGCATCTTGCCATCGTCAAGCTTCACTTGAGAGCTAAAACTTTGATCAATCTTGACAAATAAGTCTTTATTTTTTGTCATATGATTACTGCAACCACTATCCAAGTACCATTTACTTTGAGATTCACTTTGGTCAAGTGTGCAACAAAATAATTGATCCCCTTCATCTTCTTTTGTAAAATTTACATCATCTTTTTTCCTTTTTATTTTGAAACCAACAATCTTTTTGGGAATGATTTGGAATCCGACAGTTAGTGCATCTAAAGTAACAATCTTCAGACTCATGATTTAACTTTTTGCAAATAATGCAGTGAGAGTCGGAATTATCAAATTTGCTTTGTCATTTTCCATTGTCTCTTTGACCCTGTTCTTTCTTTTGCGTTGGATTCCGCCGTTTTTTAGAGTTGGATTTGAAAGTCTTCTTTTCTGCGAAATCGAGCTTGGTATGAACAACTTGCTCCACAGATTGACTTGAAGACTTGTTCAGCCTTTCTTCATGTGCTTGAAGTGAACCCATTAGTTTAAAGATTGATAACTTAGACTCGTCTTTGGACTCTTCTATGACAGCAACAACATGATTGAATTTTGGAGGAAGACTCCAGAAAACTTTTTCATTGATTCTCTTTTCTGGAATTGTTTCCCCATAACACTTCATCTGTTTGATTATATGTGAAACTCGAGAAAAATATTCTCGAATGTTTTCACTTTCCTTCATCGCCAAGTTGTCAAAATCTCTCCACAAGGATATTGCTACTTGATGAAAATAACTTTTTCAGTTCCTTTAAATTCTTTCTGCAAAATCTTCCAAGCTTCTTTAGCTTTTTTTAATACAAAAAAATTGAGGGAAAATTGACTTACTAACACCTTGCGGAATGAGACGAAGCGCTAAAGCATTTCACTTTTTGTTCTTCTTAAATTCCTCATCTTGATCTGCTGACCGCTCTGAAGTGGCTTCATCTTCTTCTACCGCAGGTACTTCATAATCTTTTTCAATGCTCTCCTAAAGATCTTGAGAAATAAAAATGGTATCCATCTGACTTTGTCAATATTCATAATGCTCTCCATAAAAAACCAGAACTTGGTTTGTTGGGATTGAAAACAAGTTTGAAACACAATTGATGTTCATTTTAGGATAGCTCTGTTGAATAATAAATTTCGGCCAATCACAAATTGACACATCATTAATTTGAGTTCATTCAAGTTAATGATAAAAATATATATTTATAAATTTGGGACCAATTACAAAGTTACACATGTCCTCAATTTAAATTAAGAGACATATAAAATTGACAAATCAAATTATGCCACATGTCACCCGCGACCCGAGCTAGTCCAATCAAATATTGTCACATGGCGGTTGGACCCAAAGTTATTTAGCCCGAGATCGCTAAAAATAATTTTGGGCTAAATTTAAATAATTCAAGTTATTGAAAATAAATGGATTAAGCCCAAATAAATAAAAGCGCAAAAGTTGGGCCAAAAGTCAATCAGGCCCAAGCCCATACTAGGTCCATCAAACTCTATAAATAGAGGAGGCCACCATTCATTCTAGACATTCAGCATTGAGCCAGAATCCAGAGAAGTCAGAAGCTCCACCAATCAGAGTCCAGAGAATTCAGAGGCATCAAAGACTCAGAGTTCAGAAGATTCGAAGACTACAGACTTCAACAACAAATCAACAGGTCGCTCCAAAGATCAACAAGTCAACAGGCCGCTCCAAACAAGTCAACAAGCCGCTCCAAAGATCAATAAGCCGACAGGCCGATCCAGGAAATCAACCAGCCCAAAGTAGACGTCTACATTGGAGAGAAAGCATCAGAGGATAAAGATTAGAGACTGTAACATTTACATAAAATCAATAAAATTCAAGTTCATTTCCACGTATTAAATTTCTCCTATATTGAAATCTCGTGTGAACAAATTGGCACGCCCGGTGGGACAGTTTCTACCTCTCATCTCTTTCTCTCTCCAAAAAGTGATGGCATCCAAAGAAGCTCCTTCAAAGACTGCTGCTTCAAATGACTCCTATGGAGGGCCAGTTACGCGCAGTCGCTCTAAAGAAATCCAGGATGAAGAAAGTCAAACACCTGTCATCGCGAACAAAATGTTGAGACGCATGACAGAATCTGCTCAAGCTGATATCCTCCTTGCAGAAAACCTTGTGTTTGACCAACTTGTTTTTCCTTCTCTTCAACCAAAAGAAGCATCAAATCTGGATGTGATGTCCGTCATGATGACTGATGCAGACACTAGTGAAGAAAGAATGACTGAAGTGGAAAAGAAGATTAGCATGCTACTGAAGGCGGTAGAAGAAAAAGACTATGAAATAGCTTCTCTGAAGAATCAAATTGAAAGTCGAGACGCCGTGGAATCAAGTCAGGCCCCTGCCGTCAAAAATAAAGGAAAGAACGTTGCACAAGAAGGTCAGTCGCAACATTCTACTTCAATCGCTTCTTTGTCTGTCCAGCAGCTCCAAGATATGATTATGAACTCCATCAGAGCTCAATATGGTGGACCTGCTCAAAGTTCCATCTTTTATTCTAAGCCTTATACCAAGAGGATTGACAACCTGAAGATGCCTAGTGGATATCAACCACCAAAGTTTCAACAGTTCGATGGGAAGGGCAATCCCAAGCAACATATTGCTCACTTTATCGAAACATGTGAAAATGCCGGTACACGAGGAGATCTACTAGTCAAACAATTTGTCCGGACACTGAAGGGAAACGCTTTTGACTGGTATACTGATCTTGAATCTGAGACTATTGAAAGTTGGGAGCAGCTTGAAAAGGAGTTCCTCAACCGCTTTTATAGCACAAGGCGAACTGTCAGCATGTTGGAACTCACAAATACCCAACAGCGAAAAGGCGAACCAGTTGTTGACTACATCAACCGCTGGAGAACTCTAAGTCTCGACTGCAAAGATCGGTTCACCGAAATATCTGCAATTGGAATGTGTATTCAAGGCATGCATTGGGGACTCCATTATATTTTGCAGGGAATTATGCCTCACACGTTCGAAGAACTAGCAACTCGTGCTCATGACATGGAGTTGAGCATCGCCAACAGAGGAAATAAAGATCTTCTTGCTCTAGACATCAAGAAAGAAAAGAAAGAAGGGGCGACTACTGAAAAGTTTTCTAAAGGCCCTACCAAAGAATCAATGGTCGTTAATGCAACTCCCTTCAAATTTTTTGCAAGAGGAAAAGACAAGAAGACAGAGAAGCAACATGATGGAGGCGAAAAAAGACGCTTGACCCTGAAAGAAAGACAAGATAAAGTTTACCCTTTTCCAGACTCTGACATCTCAGACATGTTAGAACAACTCTTGGAAAAGAAACTTATCGAATTGCCAGAGTGTAAGCGACCAGAAGAGATGGGACGAGTTAATGATCCCAATTACTGCAAGTATCACCGAGTTATTAGTCACCCGGTGGAGAAATGTTTTGTTCTGAAGGAGCTAATTTTGAAGTTAGCTACAGAAAAAAGGATTGAGTTGGAGCTTGATGAAGTAGCACAATCGAACCATGCTACAATAGCAACAAACCTCAACAACCAAACATATTCAAGCACAGTTCATAATCTAGAAGCGAGTCTGATTCAATTCGAAACTTTAGAACCTGTAGTTATTTGGCTTCAGCAAGAATTTCCAAGAATTATCTCCCATAGCAAATCCGGGTCTATTAAAAACGAAGATGAAGAATGGATTTTGGTAACTCGTCGAAAGAAGAAAGTACCACACTCTGTCCGGAAAGAACCTCAAGTATTTCGAAACTACAGAAGAAAGAATACGTCGCAAAAGAAGAAGAAAAAGACTATAGGCTCCAGAAAGCATAAGTTGGTCGTAGAAGAGAATGAAGATTTTGTTCGATCTCGACAACCATTGATGCTAAAAGAATTTTTACCAAAGAATTTTCTTAATGAAGAGCATAAAGACATCCATGACACTGTCACATGCCATGCGATTGACACGTTCGAAGAAGACGATTCTTTATCAATCTCATCTCAAGTGGCAGGAAAGACAAGAGATCTACCCTCATTCAATATCGACGACTCTGAAGTACACGTAGGTGCCTCATGTTGCGTGTCCATTAGCTTCACAGATGAAGACTTGATGTTAGGATCAAAGCCTCATAATAGACCGTTATTCGTCTCGGGCTACATCCAAGAGCAAAGAGTTGGTCGGATTCTCATTGACGATGGATCAGCTGTCAATATAATGCCTAAGTCGACCATGACAAAAATAGGGATCTCAACGGACGAATTAACAAATAGTCGATTGGTTATCCAAGGATTTAACCAAGGTGGACAGCGAGCAATCGGCATGATCCGTCTAGAGCTTATTATCGGAGATTTGAAGGCCAACACTTTGTTCCACATCATAGACTCCAAGACTACTTACAAGTTATTGTTAGGTCGTCCATGGATACATGGGAATGGAGTAATACCTTCTACACTACATCAATGTTTCAAATACTATCAAGACGGTGTTAAGAAAGTAGAAGCGGATACCAATCCATTCTCGGAGGCAGAGTCTCACTTCGCAGACGCAAAATTCTATATACAGAACGATGAGGCAGTGGAGATAGCTCTTGCAGAAATCCCTTTGGTTGAAAATGGAAAGACGGAACACCAAAAAAATACAAAGAAAAAGCAAGTCGAAGAAGTAGATGTTTGCAAAGTTCAAACGGATAAAACTTTTGTCGATCAGACACAGTCAAAGGCCCCAAAAGAAGAGAAGCCGCCAAATATTCCTGTATTGCGCTATGTCCCTTTGTCTCGACGTAAGAAAGGGGAATCACCATTCACAGAATGTTCAGGAAATCTGAAAGTCGGTGACGTGGAAATTCTAAAAGAAAGTTTTGTCACACCTCTTACAACGATTACCAAACAAGAGATCCGGGAGTCGAAGGATGACCACACAAAAAAGACTTTACCTGACAAACGAACGAATGATGGGTTTGATCCAAATGCATACAAACTCCTAGAAAAGGCAGGCTATGACTTCACAACACATACAAAGTTCGAAGGTCTAAAAATCTTTGACGAAATGCCTAATCTTTCTCCAACACAAAAGAAGCTCCAAAAAGAGGGTTACGTCATACCTACTTCAAGAGCTGGACTAGGGTATAACTCACCAGAGCCAATTCGCATAATAAGAAAGGGAAAAGAAAAAGTTGTGAATGCCCATCACATAACGACAGAAGAGGTTGGCGACTCAGAAGAAGAAAAGAACAATAATAACCAGAGGATCTCTGTCTTCAACCGCATTGAAGTTCCAACTACCCGTCTTTCAGTTCACCAACGTTTAAGTTTCACGACAACAAAAAGAGAAGATCAAAGTCTGGCTTCAATACCCACTCGACTTTCAGTATTCCGAAGGTTAAGCGTGTCTGCATCGAAGAAAATAGGCAAACCTTCGCGATCAGTCTTCGATCGCCTTGAAACAACGAGTAATCATTACGGGGGAAAGTTGAAAACTCAAGAAGAAGAACAACTTGAAGAAATGAATGACGATAATGAATTTCGTAGTATTGTTCCTTCACGGATGAAAAGAAAGTCGTTTGTTCTTATAAATATGGAAGGTTCTTTGAAAGTGAAGCGACAGTTAACCATTTTGACTAATCCTGCACAGGTAAACCAAGAGCATGAAGAAGGTCAGGATGTCTGTTGTCATATTACCGTTGAAGAAATGTCAGACATTGAAATTTCCGAAGAAGATGTTGAAGAAGCGCCAGCATCACTAGAAGATGGTAGTCAATCTACGATTGATGAGCTCAAAGAGGTAAACCTCGGTACGGCTGAAAATCCACGTCCAACCTTCATAAGTGCATCACTTAATGGTGAAGAGGAAGGTGAATATTTGAACTTGCTCACTTTATACAAAGATGTTTTTGCTTGGTCGTACAAAGAGATGCCAGGACTTGACCCAAAGATAGCAGTCCACCATCTTGCAACCAAACAAGGGTATCGACCAATCAAGCAAGGTCAAAGACGTTTTCGACCGGAGCTCGTTCCTCAAATTGAAGTTGAAGTTAATAAATTGATAGAAGCGGGGTTCATCAGAGAGGTAAAATATCCAACATGGATATCAAATATTGTTCCAGTGAAAAAGAAGAATGGACAACTCCGCGTATGTGTTGACTTTCGCGATCTCAATAATGCATGCCCCAAAGATGATTTTCCATTACCCATCACTGAACTCATGGTTGACGCTACCACAGGACATGAAGCTTTATCATTCATGGATGGATCTTCAGGATATAATCAAATTCGGATGGCTCTTCAAGATGAAGAGATGACAGCATTCCGAACTCCCAAGGGAATATATTGTTACAAAGTGATGCCCTTTGGTTTGAAGAATGCTGGAGCAACTTACCAGCGTGCTATGCAAAAGATCTTTGATGACATGCTCCATAAACGCGTCGAATGTTATGTTGACGATCTTGTGGTTAAGTCCAACAAACGAAAAGACCACTTACAAGATCTAAAGATAGTTTTCGATCGTCTGAGAAAATATCAATTGAAAATGAATCCTCTCAAATGTGCATTCGGCGTGACATCAGGAAAGTTTCTTGGTTTCGTAGTAAAGCATCGAGGGATTGAAATCGACCAGTCCAAGATCGATGCCATTCAGAAAATGCCAGAGCCGCGAAACTTACATGAACTAAGAAGTCTTCAAGGACGACTGGCTTATATCAGAAGGTTCATCTCTAATCTAGCAGGTCGATGTCAACCATTCCAAAGATTGATGAGGAAGGATACGACATTTGAGTGGGACAAAGCATGTCAAAATGCTTTTGATAGCATAAAGAAATATTTGCTCAACCCTCCAGTTTTAAGCGCTCCCATAGCAGAAAAACCATTAATATTGTATATTACTGCACAAGAAAGATCGCTTGGGGCATTGCTAGCACAAGAAAGAGAGAAAGGTAAAGAGTGTGCCCTTTATTATCTAAGTAGAACTTTGAATGGGGCAGAACTGAATTATTCACCCATCGAGAAGATGTGTCTTTCACTTTTCTTTGCCATCGATAAACTAAGGCATTATATGCAAGCGTTCACAGTGCATTTGGTGGCGAAGGCAGACCCAATCAAATATGTCTTATCCCGGCCGATTATCTCAGGACGATTGGCTAAGTGGGCAATCTTACTTCAGCAATATGATATCGTCTACGTTCCGCAAAAGGCGGTGAAGGGGCAAGCCTTGGCAGACTTCTTGGCAGATCATCCAGTGCCATCAGACTGGAAATTATCGGAAGACTTGCCTGACGAAGAAATCTTCTACGTCGAAATTGCTGAACCTTGGACTATGTATTTTGACGGGGCAGCTCGAAGGAATGGCGCAGGAGCAGGCGTAATATTTATCTCGCCTGAAAAACATATGTTACCATATAGCTTCACATTCGGAGAAGTATGTTCGAATAATGTTGCCGAATACCAAGCGCTCATTATGGGTCTTCAAATAGCCATAGAAATTGGGGTGAGTTATATAGAAATCTATGGAGATTCAAAATTGATAATCAATCAATTGTTACTCTAATACGAGGTAAAACATGAAGATTTAATACCTTACTTCAATTATGCCAGGCAACTATTAGAAAATTTTGAAAGTATGACGATAGAGCATGTTCCAAGAACCGAAAATACAAAGGCAGATGCGTTGGCAAATCTGGCCACGGCTCTTTCAATTTCAGAAAGTGAAGTTTTAAACATCTCACTTTGTCAAAGATGGATTGTACCACCGACTGAAAAAGAAAGTCAAGAAACCAATGTAATATCCGTCTATGTGATTGAAGAAGAAGATTGGAGACAATCGATTATAGATTATCTACAGCATGGAAAGCTTCCCATTGATGTGCGACATAAAACTGAGATACGGAGAAGAGCATCTCGATTCATCCACTACAAAGATGTTCTATATCGCCGCTCATATGAGGGTCTTTTTCTTCGATGCTTAGGAAAAGAAGAATCAACACAAGCCTTAGAAGAAGCTCATTCAGGCCTCTGTGGAGCTCACCAATCTGGGCCAAAACTTCATTTTCAGCTGAAAAGGATGGGTTATTATTGGCCATCGATGGTTCAAGACTCGATGCAGTACGCGAAGAAATGTGAAGCTTGTCAATTTCATGCCAACTTCATACATCAATCTCCGGAGCCACTTCATCCAACTGTAGCCTCATGGCCATTCGAAGCTTGGGGACTTGACCTTGTCGGGCCAATAACACCTAAATCATCAGCAGGGCATTCTTATATCCTTGCGGCGACAGATTATTTCTCAAGATGGGCTGAAGCCGTTGCATTAAAAGAAGCAAAGAAAGAAAATGTAGCTGATTTTGTTCGTACTCATCTCATCTATCGATACGGCATTCCTCATCGCATTGTGACCGACAATGGGAGACAATTTTCTAACAGCTTAATGGACAAGTTATGCGAAAAGTTTAGCTTCAAGCAATTTAATTCTTCTATGTACAATGCCGCAGCAAATGGCTTAGCTGAAGCATTTAACAAGACGTTATGCAACCTGTTGAAGAAAGTAGTATCAAAAACGAAAAGAGACTGGCAAGAAAGAATCGGCAAAGCATTATGGGCATATCGAACTACCTATCGTACTCCGACAGGAGCCACACCTTATTCTCTTGTCTATGGAGTAGAAGTTGTTCTCCCTTTGGAGAGAGAAATCCCATCGTTGCGAATGGCAGTTCAAGAAGGACTCACTGTTGAGGATAATGCCAAGTTACGTCTCTAAGAATTAGAGGCGTTGGATGAAAAAAGACTAGACGCGCAGCAAACATTAGAATGCTATCAAGCACGCATGTGTAAAGCTTTCGACAAAAAGATACGACCCCGCTCATTCCAAGTTGGGGAGCTCGTGCTAGCAGTTCAAAGACCTATTATAACAACTCGACATACAGGGAATAAGTTCACTCCTAAATGGGACGGACCCTACGTTGTGAAAGAAGTCTACACGAATGGAGCATACAAGATAGTTGACAAAGACGGATTCAGAATTGGTCCGATCAACGGAAAGTTTCTGAAGAAATACTATGCGTAAAATGTAACGCTCCTTATCGCAAGAGCCTAAACTGCATGGTACTCCTAGCCCGCATGAGTTAAAATTGCGAACGGCCTCCAAAAAAAATTGTAATGAAAAAAAAAAAATGTATGTGTAATGAACTACGTTATGACTTGATCCCTTTTGTTAAAGGGTACGTAGGCAACTTGAAGGAAACTTTAAGCTCAGTCCAGAATAAAAAAAAAAATCATCATCATCATCTCATATCATGAACAAAATAAAAAAATGTGTGGCGCGACATCACTGTTTGATTTGGTGGACACTTCTGTCAGGTTACAACAATCACCAAAGGTGAAGTGTCTAGACAGAAGTGATATCACTGTAGGCGGAGCTGGTGAACACTCCTGTCAGGTTACAACAATCACCAAAGGTGAAGTGTCTAGACAAAAGTGACATCAATGTAGGTGAAGCTGGCGAGCACTCCTGTCATGTTACAACAATCACCAAAGGTGAAGTGTCTAGACAGAAGTGATATCACTGCAGGCGGAGCTGGCGAGCACTCCTGTCAGGTTACAACAATCACCAAAGGTGAAGTGTCTAGACAGAAGTGAGACATCAATGTAGGTGGAGCTGGCGAGCACTCCTGTCAGGTTACAACAATCACCAAAGGTGAAGTGTCTAGACAGAAGTGATATCACTGCAGGCGGAGCTGGCGAGCACTCCTGTCAGGTTACAACAATCAACAAAGGTGAAGTGTCTAAACAGAAGTGATATCACTGCAGGCGGAGCTGGCGAGCACTCCTGTCAGGTTACAACAATCACCAAAGGTGAAGTGTCTAGACAGAAGTGACATCAATGTAGGTGGAGCTGGCGAACACTCCTGTCAGGTTACAACAATCACCAAAGGTGAAGTGTCTAGACAGAAGTGAGACATCAATGTAGGTGGAGCTGGCGAGCACTCCTGTCAGGTTACAACAATCACCAAAGGTGAAGTGTCTAGACAGAAGTGATATCACTGCAGGCGGAGCTGGCGAGCACTCCTGTCAGGTTACAACAATCACCAAAGGTGAAGTGTCTAGACAGAAGTGACATCAATGTAGGTGGAGCTGGCGAACACTCCTGTCAGGTTACAACAATCACCAAAGGTGAAGTGTCTAGACAGAAGTCACATCAATGTAGGTGGAGCTGGCGAGCACTCCTGTCAGGTTACAACAATCACCAAAGGTGAAATGTCTAGTTAGAAGCGACATCAATGTAGGTGGAGCTGGCGAACACTCCTGTCAGGCTACAACAATCACCAAAGGTGAAGTGTCTAGACATAGGTGACATCACTGTTGAAGTTGGTGGGCACTAAGTAGAAGACATTTTACTAGCAAATCAAGATCAATAATGACAAGACAAAGTGATGCACACAAGATCTAAACAGTTTACCATAGCAATGGACAAAAGTTCTACGGAGAAATCAAAACAATTTGCAAATGCATATTCAATAGGAGCATCATCAAACAAAAATGCATACTTTAACTTGTTAAAAAATAAATAAATAAAAAAAAAAAAAAAAAAAAAAAAAAGTTGAGTATGAAATTGGTACCTTTTGAGATGGAGAGCACACGCCACTAGTACAGCTGGAAAACAAAAAATGTTCCAAAAAAAAAAAAAAAAAAAAAAAAAAAAAAAAAAAGATTTAAAAACAGCTTTAAAAAAATAATAAAAAAAAAACAGTTTTAGAAAAGAAAAAGAAAAACAATTTTAAAAAAGAGAAAAAAAAATATTTAAAAACAGCTTTAAAAAAAATAATAAAAAAAAAAAACAGTTTTAAAAAAAGAATAAAAAAAAAATTTAATAACAGATTTTAAAAAAATAAAAAAAAATAAAAACAGTTTTAGAAAGAAAAGAAAAAAAAAACAGTTTTAAAAAAGAAAAAAAAAAAAAAATTTAAAACAGCTTTAAAAAAAAACAGTTTGTTTTAAAACAGAAAAAAAACAGTTTACAAAAAAAAAAAAAAAAAAAAAACAGTTTTATAAAAGAAAGAAAAAAAAAAGCATAAAAAAAAAAAAAAAGTTTATTTTAAAACAGAAAAGGAAAAGAAACAGTTTTTTTTTTTAAAAAAACAAAAACAAAAACAAAAAAAATACCAAAAACATTAAAAAAAAATACCAAAAATCAAAACAAATGGGTTGAAATTTGCAACAGTTAAAGGTAAGAAATAGAGTTTCAAACAATTCTTTTCGCTTACCGATAACGCAAAAAAATGGCTTGAAGAACGCTTATTGCTACGAGCAAAAGAGGAATCCAAGACCTACAAAAAGAAGAAAAAATATGAAGATTAGAAGTCAAGTTAAAAAAAAAAAAAAAAAAAAAAAAAAAAAGAAAAAAAAAAAAGTGTGTTGGAAAAATAAAAGGTTTTGGGGCATACCAAAAGCTCTTTCTATGGACTGAATTGTGTATGAGTTCATGCAATTGCCTTCAATTTATAAGAGGAGATTTAGGTCACAACAAGGAATTTCTTTGTTTTTGGTGAAAATTTTGGCCTAATCAAATAAGGATGTTTCCTACTCTTTGATTAAGGTAAAATATCTTACTCTCATTCATTGTCCAAAATAATAAAATTTGACATAAAAAAAAAATCCCTACTTTTTCATTAAGGAAAAATCTAATTCCTAATCCATATTTCAATTAGGAGAGAATTTTTCTTAAATGCAAAAAGTCAAAATTTTGGGTTTCCTACTTTTTGATTAAGGTAAAATATTTTACCTCATTCATGTGTCCAAAATAATAAAATTTGACATAAAAAAAAATCTACTTTTTCATTAAGGAAAAATCTAATTCTTAATCCATATTTCAATTAGGAGAGAATTTTTCTTAAATCCGAAAAGTCAAAATTTTGGGTTAATCAAATAAGGAGGTTTCCTACTTTTTGATTAAGAAAAATATTCTACCCCATTCATGTGTCCAAAATAATAAAATTTGACATAAAAAAAAATTTATTAAGGAAATATCTAATTCCTAATCTATGTTTCAATTAGGAGGAAAATTTTCTTAAATGCAAAAGTCAAAATTTTGGTCTAAAAAAAAATTCCTACTTTTTCATTAAGGAAAAATCTAATTCCTAATCTATATTTCAATTAGGAGGAAATTTTTTCCTAAATGCAAATGTCAAAACATTGGCCAATTAAATTTGTTTGATTCATTATTTTGATTACTAAATATTGATGAAAGCTAAATTTTGGATACTTTGTTTCAATATATTTGACATTTAAAAAAAAAAAAAAAAAAATGTCAAAAGTTGAAACGTCAAAACATTTAGTGTTGACTTTGAAAATAAAATATTTCGGAGTCGTGTATCAAATTCATGTTGCTCATCAAAATCAATAAATTAAAATTTTGTTTATATATCATATCATATATTTCAAATGACATTATTTCTTTCTTTCCGAAATTCAGGCACGCATATAGGTGCATAAATTTCGAAAAGGGGGCATTTGTTGAATAATAAATTTCGGCCAATCACAAATTGACACATCATTAATTTGAGTTAATTCAAGTTAATGATAAAAATATATATTTATAAATTTGGGACCAATTACAAAGTTACACATGTCCTCAATTTAAATTAAGAGACATATAAAATTGACAAATCAAATTATGCCACATGTCACCCGCGACCCGAGCTAGTCCAATCAAATATTGTCACATGGCGGTTGGACCCAAAGTTATTTAACCCGAGATCGCTAAAAATAATTTTGGGCTAAATTTAAATAATCCAAGTTATTGAAAATAAATGGATTAAGCCCAAATAAATAAAAGCGCAAAAGTTGGGCCAAAAGTCAATCAGGCCCAAGCCCATACTAGGTCCATCAAACTCTATAAATAGAGGAGGCCACCATTCATTCTAGACATTCAGCATTGAGCCAAAATCCAGAGAAGTCAGAAGCTCCAGCAATCAGAGTCCAGAGAATTCAGAGGCATCAAAGACTCAGAGTTCAGAAGATTCGAAGACTACCGCTTCAAAGATCAACAAGTCAACAGGCCGCTCCAAACAAGTCAACAAGCCGCTCCAAAGATCAATAAGCCGACAGGCCGATCCAGGAAATCAACCAGCCCAAAGTAGACGTCTACATTGGAGAGAAACCGCTCCAAAGATCAACAAGTCAACAGGCCGCTCCAAACAAGTCAACAAGCCGCTCCAAAGATCAATAAGCCGACAGGCCGATCCAGGAAATCAACCAGCCCAAAGTAGACGTCTACATTGGAGAGAAAGCATCAGAGGATAAAGATTAGAGACTGTAACATTTACATAAAATCAATAAAATTCAAGTTCATTTCCACATATTAAATTTCTCCTATATTGAAATCTCGTGTGAACAAGCTCTATACCAAATTTGTTGGAGGCAATGAAAGAAAAAGAGACAAAATCTAAAATGAAGAGAGAATATGAAGAATTTTCTTCTATTAAGTGTTATGACACTTTGTTCAATTGGAGCTTACGGGGTGAAGAACACGTCTATTTATAAGTGTTAAAGGAAGACTCTAGAGATTCCTAAAATTAACATTCCAAGGAGTTACAATGAAGAACTCAAAGGACTAATTATTGGAGGTTACAAATTACTCATTTAACCGAGCAAACCGAAGCTTTATAGAAGTAATGACGTGAAAAAAGAAGATGATCTATAGCTAAGAGAAGAAGAAGAAACCAAGCCAAAAATATCGAGGGGATAACATCTAAACGCTCCAAAATGAAGTCAACAAATCAAAAATATCGTGGAGACACTGTCTAGACACCAGTATTTCATCAATAAAAAAATAAAACAAAATGGATGTGCAACAAACGCTAAAAAAAAAAAATAATAAAAAAATAAATAAATAGGGTTTCAATTATTTTGGTTAGAGGAATTAGTTTGTCGAATTAGTAATATGAATAAGAAAAAAAACAATGTTAATATTCAAAATTAATGAAAAATATAAAAATAATATAAAAAATTTCACATGACACAATAATTTATAAAATATAAAATATATAATTATTTAGATTTTTTTTCTTCTAATTTTTGAAAATTAGAGGAGATTTAAAAAAAGCAAAATTACTAAAACTGTAATATTTTTGACATTCATGAAATATTAGTTTTAATATTTTCTAGTGACATTTATAAAATATTGGGTGAAAATAATGCATTTTACAATAATTTTTCACTTCTTTTTTCAGCCCTCTTGGGGGTTGGGGGTTGTGTTGAGACGAACAAAATCCAACTACCAATTGATCATCCAAACAAGTGACAAACACAAAACTAAAATAGAGATTATCAAGAAAGAGCTAATCAACAATGGAGGAAACAATGGAGGAGAACTAGAATCCTTCTCTTGCAACTGATGATCAAGACAATGATATCGAGAATTATCGCAACAAAAATCTCCACCATCACCATCACCACCACCACCACCCTGTTCTTCCATTGCCACCGGCAGGGCAAAACTCTCTATCGTTTGAGGATCATCACCATGATAAACCAACCGAACTCCGTAGGCATTAGCATTAGGAATCTGAAGCTCGATGTCGTCTCCAGGGTCGAGACGGTAGCCGTAGGAGAAGGGGAGGTGGATGGCCCAAGTGTGGTGGGTATGGATGTCGATGGAGTCTCCGTGGAGGCCGAGCATTTGGTAGCGATGCGTGCGGGACGTGGTTTTGTTGATGAGTTGGAGAGATGGGGAGTCGTTGAGGTCAGTGATCATGTGAGTGTAAATGGAAAAGACTGTGATGCCAAGAAGAATGTTGTTGAGGTTGGGGACTTGGAAGGTTAAGGGTGGGTTTGAGGTGAAGAAGTGTAAGCATTTGGGGACTTGGTTGCCTGCTACACAAAGGCTGCCTAACCCATGCCCACTCCATTTCTGTGCCAATGGAACAAAGATAGAATCTTTGTTAGTAACTTAGTACTGAAAGAAAGAGAAGATAATTAACTCTACAGACACGAGCCTCATCTTAACGTACTTGTCCTAAATTCAAAAACTAAAGCGAACGAGCATAGTACAGCTACATATGTATGTATTAACGACCAAGAGGTCTGTGGCTCGAAAATATGTTATATATATAAAGATTAGATTAAAATTTGGTCAGGATGGTTTTTGCATAGTTTCAATTTGATCTTGTGATTTTCGAAAATTTTCAAATTATTTAAGTCCCCATGATTTCGCTAAGTTTATAGTCATTTCTAAACTATGTTTTATCCAATAAAAAAGAACTCGTATATTTTTACTTAGCCCTAAACTCTAACAGATAGTCAACTAACATATAATATATACAGTAAGTCGACTAGAAAACATCAACTCAATTGCACATTAAAAAAAAATGTCAATATAAAGTAAAGGTGATCATTTGTGATGTTTTAACTAAACTATAAACGCGAAATTGAAACTTGTAAAATCGCGAGGATCAAATTGAAACCATTTAAAATCATAGTGACTTAAATTCAAATCACAATTTGACTAAATAGAAATTGTTGAAAACGTGTGACCAAATTGACACGACTATATAAACTAAACCCTAAACCCTAAATGATAGTGATCAAAATATTTAGAAACTTTTAAAATGTCATATGCATTAAACTCTCTCAGACGAGAGTGACTAAATCGAAATGGTTAAAATCATAGTGACCAAACTAAAACTACGTCGGAGTTATAAGAACTAAATTTGTAATTGAGAGAGAGATAAAAACCTTGAGAAGACTCATCCTAAAATCATTGGAGAGATTGGAACAACCAGCCATACGAATGTTTGTGGAGCATTTCAACTTGTCCAATCCACAAACCTCAACCAATTGACAGCAATTTGTCAAAATCAAAGTGGGTGCCTCTTCAAACATGGAAACATCAGGAGTTCTCACCAAAGACTTACAATTAGTGGCATAGAATTTTCTCAAATTCTTTGGAAATCCATGGATGAACTCAAGCCTTCCACAATTCTCCACACTCAGCTCTCTCAGTTTCAACAGCCCACAAAGTTCATCCCCCAAAACCCTCAACTTTTTGTTGCCCCCAACATTCAACTTCTTCAGCTCAATCAAACTCCCAATGTCAACTGGAATTGACTCAAGATTGCAGTTTTCTAGACTCAACTCTGTTAGAGAGCACAAACCTTGTAATGAAGATGGCAGAAGGCTTGTACATGTTTGGTTTGGTTTCCGGATTGCCCATGATAGCGCCCGCCATGGCAGCGAGTTTCCTGATCTGTTGAGAATATGTATAAAAGATTAGATATACATGTACCTTAATTTAGGGTTTCAAGTTTAACGGGTGTAGCCGTAGTAGATATTATGGTGTTCCTTTTTAAAATCAATTGACTATTAGTGGAGTAACCCAAATATCTTTTTAAAGAGTGAGGTTCTTCATTTTTTCAATGTGGGATCCTCAACATGAGTATAACTCAGTATAACTCAACTGACATAAAATATAAACTAAAGACCAAGAAGAAAGAGGTTTAAGGGTGTGGGTGTGGACATCTTAGACTAAACTATTTAATATAATACCCTCCACAAAGATAATTTACATGTTGATAGGACTAATATTGAGAATTGTCCGTGTTGCTCTACCACTAGAAAACTTATCCAACTTTTTGGACGGTGAAAAGTATGTTTTAGTTTATTTGAAGCACTTTTTTTAAGAGTTGATTTAATATGGTACGAGAGAAAAAAACTGCATCTGAAAACTTTTAAAGTTATATCTAATACGTCCACGAATTTTGTTGTGGGCCACCTCGACATGACTTCACCCTACTTCCCCAGAAGATCTAGAGACGACCCGAGAAGTCTCGACAGAGGACATGGAGATCCGTCACCCGACCCATCAAGAGATCCTAGATCTCGCCATGAAATCAAGGCGAGGGAGTTCGCTGGCACCTCTGTCCCTGATCGCAGGCGACGGTACGACAATCTCCTTAAGTCCGCCCGAAATCGGGGCCCATCCCGTCGCCATGATGAGTACGGGCCGACCACTCCCTCCTTTCCTATATATATATATATATATACATATGAAGTCTCGCCCTTTCACATAGAGGTAGACAACTCATACGATTTAAATTCCACTTAAGCTTAGAACTCTCTAGCTAACTTAAGCATCGGAGTGTGTGTGGTCCAACTCCACATCGGTGAAGTAAGTTTCTCCTTTGCAGGTCGGCCTCGGATCACACTGCCACGTGTCTCGTCCGAAGCCCAATCGAGGAAAGTCCGAAATCTTGCATCAACATTTGGCGTCGTCTATGGGGACGAAGACTTTGATGCAAATGTTGATGCAAGATTTCAGACTTTCCTCGATGGGGCTTCAGATGCGCGGCACGTGGCAGTGTAATCCGAGGTCGTCCTACAAAGGAGAAATTTACTTGCACTGATGTGGAGTTGGGCCCCACACACTCCCACACACTCTGATGCTTAAGTTAGCTAGAGAGTTCTAAGCTTAAGTGAAGTTTAAATCGTATGAGTTGCCTACCACTATGTGCAGGGCGAGACTTCATATATATATAGGAGAGGAGGGAGAGGACGGTCGTGGTCGGCCCGTACTCCTCCTCATCATGGCGAGGGGACGGGCCCCGATTTTGACCAGACTTAAGGGGATTGTCGTACCGCCGCCCGTGATCAGGGACAAAGATGCCAACGAACTCCCTTCGCCCTGAGATTTCATGGCCAATCAGAGCGAGATCCGAGATATCCGGATGGGCAGGGGAGAATCCCCCATGTGCTATGTCTGAACTTCTCAGGTCGTCCCTAGATCCTCTGGGGAGGTAGGATGACATCACAAATGTGACGTCATACCTAGGTGGCCCGCAACAGACATAACATTAAATTTATTTTTAAAGACTTATTTGACATTTTTTAAATTTTACAAACCTTAATACAACTCTGAAAATTTAGGACCAAAACTTGTAGTTTATCCTATAAGAGAATAACGTACCCTCTACAGTTGCAGCCACACAGGGACAAGTCAGTGAGCTTGTTCAACCTGACAATGGAGAAAGGGATGTGGGAAATGGCGGTTCGGTCGGCGAGGAGGGTGGTGAGAGACTCGAGGCGGCCAAGGTCGTCGTGGAGGCAGTCGATCTTGGAGCAGCCGGAGAGGATCAAAGTTTGAAGAGAGTTGAGGTTGTAGATGGATGTTGGGAGAGAGGAGAGATTTGAGCAGTTTTGGAGGTTGATGAGATGAAGCTTACCAAGTTGGCCAATGGAGGGATGAAGGCTTGATAAGGCTATGCAGTTCTTGAGCTTCAGCTGTTCTAGGTTTGGAAGTTTGGTGAAGTTTGGAGATTTCTTTAGCTGATTGGAATGGCTGAGGTTTAGAACTTTCAGATTTTCAAGGCACTGTCAACATATATTGAAAGTGTAGTTAGAAGTTAATAAAGCTGTTTCTTTTTTCCATTTTAAAAATTAGACCCTCACTATTTCTTTATAAACTCTCACTATTTCTTTACTATAAATCTTATATTTTTTAGATTTTAAAAGTAGATAATAAAAAATATATATATATATATGAAATTGTAACCGATGTCAATAATTTAGAATAAGATAATAAAAAATATAGCATATTTTTAAAATTTTTGCAGATATGGCAATTTCTATCGCTGATATCTTATGGCTGATAGAAGTCTATCGCTGATCACCTCAGTTTTTTATAGATTTTTGTCAGTGATAATAGTATATCACTGATAGAAGTCTATCAGTGACATGATAAAGTTTATCAATGATAGAAACGGATTTATTTTGTCATATTTGCGAAACATTTTAAAATTTGCTAAATTTGCAATTAGTTTGAGCCTGATTGCTATTTGTGCAACCAGCCTTTTTTTTATATATATATATATATATATATATATATATATATATATTTATAAACTTAATTTTAAAAAATTCCGCTTTAACTACCACAATCATATTTAAACACCGCATTAAAAAAAACATGACAACCAAATGAAACCTTGGATGGTTTGATTGGATGATTTTGAGGGTAGACATGACTTTTCTGATGGTCATGCTCATGTTTGTTACATGACTTTAACACTTTGTCTGAAAATAATTTATTCTTAAGCATCAGTTCTAACTTTCTATGCACATTCATTTTCATGACTTTGTTCAAAAAGTACATAGCTTTCATATTTTTTTCTTTTTTTCTCTTTTTAAATGCATTGGTTTAATCTTTTTTGCTTTATTTATTTTTTGCTTTATTTATTTTATATTTATCCTAGTTTATTAAATTTAAAAGGAAAATTGTAACACATGTCAATTTAAAGTAAAATAATAAAAAATATAGCACTTTTAATTTTTTTTTTGCAAATATGACAATTTCTATCGCTATAGTAATTTAGTAGTCTATCACTAATAGTAGTCTATAGCCTCAGTTTTTTATAAAATTTTGTGAGTGATAATCATCTATCAACGATAACAGTCTATTAGTGATAGTCCTGATTTTTTGCCATATTTGCAAAATGTTTTAAATTTTGCTATATTTGCCATTATTTTGAGTCTGATCGATGTTTTATGCAACCAACTCAATTTAAAAACCACAATTTATTTTAAAAAAAACTTTCCATTAAAAATTTGTATTAGTTTTTTTTGTTTATATATAAAGTTTATACTAATTAAGTATACAATCATATTAGATTGTAGCTAAATAACATTTATTATTAATTATTCAATTGATGATTCTGTTAAAATACTATAGTATAACTAGAATTAAAAATTTTATGTGATTTATAATTAATTAATTAATTATATTTTATTTTGATATAAACTAATCAATTAAAATTAACTACTAAACTAAAATCAATTAAATATATTATTTAACCAAAAATAACTCAGATCACAAGTTTAAATTTATTTTTTTAAGAGGGTTTAGAATAATTTATCTGATTAAACTTAATTGATTTGAATTAATTTTCATTAATTAATAAAAATTAAATAAAAATAAAAGTCAAATTGAATTGAATGTTATGAAATTATAGAGAAACAATTTAATAATTAGAGATAACTAATATAATCAGAATATTAATATAAAATAAATAATAACTTAAAATAATTTATTTAATTATTAATTTATATTTATAATATAATAAAAATTATATTCCTATAAATAATCACATACAAATATAACTTTTATTTTCATAAATATCTGCCGTTATTTTCATGCACAACTAGACATACTAAACACATATATCTTCTATTTTCAGCAATCTTATTCTGAGACATATCATTCTCTCGTACATTTTTTATTCTCATTTACAAATCTCAAACCAAACCACCCTTAAATTCTGTTGTGTAGACCTATTAAATTGGATATTTTTTCTTTTTTTTTTTTTTTTTTTTCTAATAAAGGAAGTTTGAAAATATCTTTTGTTGTCGTATTTTCATTCCTTTATTTTTTTTTTCCGTAATAATTTAAAGGCTTAATAAATAAAGAAAAAAGAAAAAAAAAAGTATGAAATATTCCCTTCCTTTTAAAAAATACTTCTATTCTTTTAAAATTAAATTATAACTAAACTTTCAAAAGTTTAAAAAATATTCATCAACTATTAAAAACGTTTCAAAATTAAATGTTATCATTGTTAACAACACACATGATTATGATGTGGACACTGTCAAATTTGGAAAAATTTCTAGTACATCCGTGGTAGGGAAAAACTTCATACCACTGCCTTTAAAAAAAATGACACGTGGCGAAATGGTTTAAAAAAATAATATATTTAATAGTGTGGGTCCGTTAAACAATTATTTTGCCACGTGTCATTTTTTTTAAAAGCAGTGTTATGAACTTTTTCCATACCACGGATGTACTAGAAATTCTCTCGTCAAATTCTAACTTGTAATCATGTGACATGAAAAAAATGAAAATGTGGGCATCTGGGAGGTTAAAAAAACATGAAAAATCCTATTTTATCGATTCAAAAGGTGAAGGCAAAATCGGTGGAGAATAGATCTGTCCACATTTTCATAATTTTTTAACACCTCAAACATCCATATTTTCAGTTTTTTTATGTAACACAAGTACAAGTTAGAATTTAACGTCCACATAAAAAAAAATCGTATTTTTTTATGTTAATAGTCATAGAATTTTTTAAACGTTTTTCATAGTTTAGAAACATTTTTTAAACTTTTGATAGTTATAAATCTGTTAGATTGTTAGTTCACCATTAAAAAAAAGCAAGTAAATCTTATATGTATACTTTTTTTTTCTACTTAATTACCTGTGAATCTGTGGAAGTCCAAGTTTGTGTCAAGTTGGTGTGTCTCATATCAATAACAACAAGGTTTCCCTGATAAAAGCAGCTTGGAATATACTTGAAAGGGAATCCATGCCAACAAATCCACCTTAATTCCTTGCTGATCAAATGCTCAAACTTTCCAATCACCTTCACATAGTTGAGTTTCAGTAACCTTAGATTCTGCATTTTCCCAAATGCTTCCACTTTCAATTTCTCCTTATTTCCTTTACCCAACTCTAGGGCAACTCCTTCAATCATTTCACTTCCCTGTCCAATAAAACATCATCATACCTCGGGAATATAACTGATATCTGAATAAACAAGATGTTATCACATTTTTTTAATACGTGACATGTTTTTTAATTACATAACAATGAGCTAAATAGGTTAGCTTATTATATTTAGGGCTGAGTATCGGTCGGTCGGCATCGATTTACGTCTGTCAGTTTTGATCGGTTTTAGGGAGATGAGTGACGCCGACCGACTGACGGTCGGTTTTGACAGAACCCTACGGGAAGTAAGAACTCCGGCAAACTATCGAACAAGATGTGAAAAAAAAAAGAGAAAAAAAATTAACTTAGGCAAGAGACCGCAACGATGAAGGCGGTGGTGATTGAAACGAGAGCAAGAGACGACGGGAGGGAGACGATATCAGAAGTAGGGAGACGATTGGAGGTGAGAGGCGCAGGTAGGGAGCAAGAATGAGGAGAGATTTGAAGAAGATGAGATTGAGGGAAAAATGAAAGAAAAGAAAAAAAATATATATTTTTTTTTTTTTTATCGAATGAGTTTCTTGGGAAGAGATGACGTCACCTCTTCCCAAAGGAGAAATATTTTAGGGCTACCGCTACAATGTGTTGGCCCTAAATGATGCTACTTACACCTACTAATTTCAGAGTTTTTTAAAAAAAAAAAATTGCTGGTTTCTCTTTTCTTTTTTCGATCGAGTTTAGATTTTAAAATTTAAGATAGAGTTTAGGTCAACCTTGGAGTTATTGACAAGGATAATTTTTTTGACAAACTTTTTATCAAGCACTTTCATTTTTAACATTTGTCTGTGCAATCTAGCCAGGAACGTGCAAGCGAGATTCCCACTTTTTTAAGAAGAAAAAAAAAAAGTAATCTTCGAGTGCTCGTTGCAATCCAGAATTGTAAGAGTTTTTTTTTTTTTTTTTTAATTGACAAAATTTTGAATTTATAAGGAGAATTAAGTCGAATTAAGTATACGTAGAGGAATTTGAAGTTAAAAAAAAAAATTGAAATTTCAAACAAACAATATAAACAGATGCAAAAGCTTAGAGTGAACGTGTTTATATAAAAAAAAAATGGTAAATTAATTTGTATATTAGAAGTATTCATGTTTATAAGTATATCTAAAATTCATATATTCGAGTCCTCCTTAACAAATTCTGAATTCTTTTAAAAGAATATTTTAAAATAAAAAACATATGAAACATTATTTATTGATGTATTTCGAAAAACACTTAAAATATTTTCAACTTTTTTAAAAAAAATATTTGTCGATTTGAAGTAAAAATATATATATATATATAGGGTTTTTTTTCTTTTTTTGAGTACATTGGGAGTGGGGGGATTCGAACCACAGACCTCGTGGTCGTCAACTCATACATATGCCAGCTAGCTCGCTTTGGCATATATATAGGGTTATATATATATATATATAGGTTGCAATCATGGCCAAAATTGCAACAAGGACCTAAGTTTTTTTAAAAGTGGGAATCTCGGTGCTCCTCCATGCTCAAACACATAGAAATGCTAAAAATGAAAGTGTTGACGTTAGTCTTGATAAAAAGTGTGGGCTATCCTCGTCAATAATCCTACCCCTAAATACTAAATAGTAAACCCTAAATCTTAAATTTTAAAATTTAAACTCTAAATTCTAAATCCTAAAATTTAAGGAGTGATAAATTTCGAAGGTAAGGAAAATGGAGCCGAGTATTACAATTTTAGAAACTTACCTAATTAAACAAAAAGCCAAGAAAATAAATGTGAGTCACGAAGGAGGTAAGTGTCGGCATAGTTATAAGTTAAGTTAACTCGGTTTGGTTTGATCGGTTTTGATCGGTGGGTCCGGGTTAGGTTAAGTAGAAGAATTAGGAATGAATATTAGAGGAACAATTAGAAATAAAAAATAGATTGGGAAGAAGAAGTAGAGTAGTTACCGTTTGATTGGAGAGGACCTTAAGAACCTCATGATGAAGCCAAATCCTGGATCGTCTTCCAGGGTCCTTGACGCAACTCTGCCTCACAATTTCCCTTCCCATATCACGAACCAAATCATGCATCTTCAACCTCCCGCTAACCAGATCAATCCCAATCAAACATCTCGATTTCAATCTCCCCAATCCAATTTCCCCATACATTCCACATCCATCCACGATCTTCACCACCAGATCCTTCTCCATTCCCACAAAATAGCAGCACACATCCAGGAATATCTCCCTCTCCATCTCATCCCTCACCCCCTCGTACCCTAATCGAAGCTTCTCCTGCAGATCCCCATTCGGAATCCTCTTCAGCTTCTCCATCGCAGATCTCCACTCCGGGATCGTCCTCCCGCCCACGAACGACCCGCCGATGATTTCCAGAGCCAGCGGGAGGTTTCCGCAGCTGGATGCTACGGATCTGGCGTAATCTACTAACTCCGGCGGTGGATTTCGTCTCCGGAAGGCGTGGTAGCTGAAGAGCTCCAGCGATTCGTCTTCGTTCAACGGATCGGACTCTGCGTTGTGAAATTCGTCCACTGCCAGAGCATCCAGGATCTGTTTGTTTCTTGTTGTGATTACGATTCGGCTTCCGATTCCGAACCACTCGCGGTGTCTGGCGAGTGCGTTTGCTTGTTCGATTCGGTCCACGTCGTCGAGGATTACCAGGACCTTTTTCTGGCGGAGTCTCTGTTGGATTTCGGTGGCTGGGGAGCGGAGTTTGGTGGCGGTGAGGAGATCGGAGAGGAGAGTTTGCTGGAGGCGGAGGAGGCCGTCGGGAGAGGAGGTGGAAGTGGCGTTGATGTCCGGGAGGAAGGATCTGGATTCGAAAGAGTGGAAGAATTTGTTGAAGAGTGCTTTGGAGAGAGTGGTTTTGCCGATGCCGCTCATGCCGTAGATGCCGATGAAGAGAGTGGAGTGATTTGTAGAAACCGCCATTAATGAGCTCAAGCGTTGCAGACGGAGGTCGATGCCGACCGGGTAGATGGCAACTTCCAGATATGTAACGTTCAATTCGCTCTGTATTCTTCCCACTATTTTCTTTATGAATTTTCCTTCGTGCCTGCGTCAATCCAAACCAAATGTTCAACATTCAAACTTTTTTAAATTGCTCTATTTTTCGATATTGGAATGAACACCATGTTCGAGTTGGTTTGGAAAATCACATTGTTTTGCAAAACATAACTTAACTTAGCTCCACTAGTCACTAAAAAAGTTTAAAAGTTCGAATAAATCAGCTCTTCAACTATTATAATTCACTATTAATAAATAATCAAACTGACTCTGACTATTTACTATAATCCAGACTATTTTAAATGATGCAGTGTCCAAACAACCTTAGAGATCACAAGTTTGATTTCACTCTTCTCATTTCTATTTATATGTGTTGAGGAGTGTCATGAAAAAATTATAATAAAAATGAGGTAAAAAATAATTTTTTACGAGTACATGAATCAAAAGAGCCAAAATAAATGAAGATTATAAGCATAGGGAACAAGGACCCGAGTATCTTATTAAGTTTTTTTTTTTTTTTTTTTTTTTTAACATATTGGGGTGGAGATTGAACTTAATAGCTCATGATCATTAGGCGATACATGATACATCATGTCGTTGAGTTATGATCTTCTTGTTGCACCTTATTAAGTTGTTTTGGGAACATATATATAATATTTAATTATTTTGTAAGTAGGGATATAACTTATAATGTGTTACATTTTATAATTGATTGGAGGAGGAAACAAATGAAACACAAAGAACAAGATATATCCTTTCAAACCTGTTTTTATTATTGAGAATAATAGAAAAACAGTTTTAAAATATTAATGTATAAAACAAATTTTGCAAAGCACTCACCGCACCCAATTAAGGGCTCGTATTATAAACATTTTTTTGTTTTTTTATTCTTTTTGACGATTTATACAATTTAAAAAAAAAGGAAAAAAATAATAGCCATATGTTTGAAGTCAAATTTCTTTATGCATCAAGACACAAAAATATATATATATATATATGGAAAGATTTTTTTTTTTTTTAAAAATTACAACTTGGTTTAAACATGTTTTATGCTTAAATTTAAATCCAACAAGTTGATGTTGATGGTGGTCTAATTCAGTAAACTATGGTTAGTTTAAATTTTGAATTTAAAATTTTAGAATCTATTTTAAAAAATAAAAACTTTAATAACTATAATATTTCAGATTCATTTTTATTAAATTAAAATAAGTATAATATAATATAATATAAATTATATGATATTATAAAATAATAATTGTACAAAATTTATAAGAAAAATGCACGGTGACAATTTAGCATTTCTATTTAACAAATATTTGTAAATATGAAAAATTTTATCCGTAATAATAACAGTCAATTTTTATCTGTGATAATTATTGACAATCAATTATTTTTGTCATATTTGTAAAATATTTTATATTTTACTATATTTGACATTATAGGTTATATTATAGGGAAACAAAATTACCACTTAAATTTTGAGTGATAAGTGTGTTTGGTTTCTGAAATTTTCAAAACGTACCCTAATCCGTGAAATTTGAAAAATAAGTTTAAAAGTTTATGCCCTTATATTTTCTTTTTGCAATAGTAACGAAATATTTTTTTTATTATTTTTTGTGCTCACATGGGAAGTTATAATATAAAAGAAAATAATTAAAACAAAAACTCACCCCTCGCCTTAAAGAGGAAGGGAAGACCTCACCATCGAGGGCACATGTTTATTCCATGACTTTTTTTTTATTTTTTAGAATCTATTTTTATAATTGCAACTATTGAAATTCATGGAAAAATGTATTTCTTCTTATATTATACCAAGATCAAATAAAAGAGATAAAAAATTATTAAATTTTGAAATTTCCAATTTTTCCAACATAATATTATATTAGTTTTTATTTAAATATAAATATTTAAATGTCCATCGAACCTCTATATATATATATATATATGAAAATATAGACCTCTCAATTTTATAGAAATAGATAAACTGTATGTATATTTCAAAACAAAAAAATTTAAAAATATTTTTTTAAAAAAATATTTAAATTAAATTAATATTTTACACGTTAAAATATATTTATTATAATATTATATTCACGTTAGATTACATTAGATTTTGGAATGGAGATATCGATTCACATCTCATGTCATGTCGAACTTATGAATCGGTGGAAATATCAATATTTCTACGAAAATTTAATACCATCTACACACAAGGAAATGATTATTTTAGGATATTCAAATATTTAATTTTTATATTTCTAAAAATATATATATATATATATATATATATATATATATCATAATATTCGATTAAAAAAACAAAAGAAGAAGATAACGTTACGATTATAATCCACCGTAGTTTTTTTCTTTCTTTATTTTTCCAATTTTCGGAGAGGAAAAAAAGAAGAAGAAGATAACGTTACGTACCCATCGGCGAACTGCCTCAAGTCCCAGCCGGACAAGCTAGCGGCTTCTGTGAGCGCCGCCCTCCACCGCCGCACCTCCACCGAATCTACACCAAATCTCTCCTCATGCTTCTCAAACGCCGCCGCAAATCTCCCCCTCTGCTTCCGAACGTCCGCCGGATCCACCTCGTAGAAGATCGGAAGAACCAGTTGCTGCTCCGCCTTCCGGCACTCCACGATCTCGGCGATCTCCTCCAGGCACCACCGAGAATCGGCGTAGCCGTCGGAGAACACCACCACGGCGATCCTCGATTCGCGAATCGCTCTCTTAAGCTCCGAGCCTATGGCCTCTCCTCGCCGGAGTTCTACGTCGTCGCGAAATGTGTTGATTCCGGCGCCGGCGATGCCGTGGTAGAGGTGATCGGTGAACTTGCGGCGAGTGTCTTCGCCTCTGAAGCTTAAGAAGACGTCGTACGTCCAGCGCCGGCTCGTCGGAGATGATGAGGCGGCGTCCGCCATCGATGAGACCTTGCGCGTTCGCCTGTGCAGAAATAATGATGGTGACTGACAGATTGTGCTTTATATAGAGAATTAAAAAATGGGGCAAAATTTTAAAAGTCAAATTAATGAAAAAAAAAAATTTTAAACTAGCGATGGTATCAGTTAAGACATTGAACTTTTTTAAATGTATCAATTTATACCCTTTAGTTAGAAAATTGTTAATTTTCCTTCATGTGGAGACTTATGATTTATCAATTAAACTCTTAAATCTTCCTATAATTAATTTACTTATAAAAATTTAGTGTTTTAATTGTTAAAATTATAAATTTTTACACGTTTAAATTAAAATTTTTGAAATATGAGATTACAGAAATGTAAATTAATACATTTTTTAAAATTCAGGATTTTAATTGATATCATCATTAGTTTAGGGTTTTAATTCTACAATCTCTATAGTTTATGATTATAAATTTATTTTTTCTCACAAACAAATAGATCTATAAAATAGTATTATTTTTTTAAAAAGAAAAAATAGTATTAATTAATTATGTAAATGTTTACTACTAAGGGAATTATTTGTTTTTTGTTTGTGTAGAAATGGTCAACTAATCTCCATTTTCAATGTATAACTTTACAAACCCTTTTAAAAAGGGAATATATATATACATAAAATGATAGATAGGGATTTTTGTAGGGTTAAATTATTAAGTTTAGAGTCTAGATGAATTTTCAATTTCAATTTCGATTTTAAGAAGTTTATATTTTAAATGTTGTTTCTTAGGATCCATTTATTATAGAGAAATATTTTTAAGCACTTGAAAAGTCAATTTAAATAGGCACTTTGTCGTATGTTTTATGAATTCTTTTGATTTCTATGTTTCTCTTTTGGTTGACTTATGTTATATAAAATCAATGAAAAGTTATAATAAATTTAATTATATCAATACTTTAACAAGTTACACAACGTTGAAGATTTCATGGAAGGGCTCAAAGAAGCTAAATCTCAGTACATATCATATACTACAAGAAATTAGAAAAGCTAAATCTCACGACTTCCAACCACATTACAAAAAAAACATAACTAAAAGTTTTAGTGATGTTTTTACGTTGGTTGCACACAACAATTAAGTTGTTAATACACCTTAAAACACAGCTGAAAATCTTTTTTAAAGAAAAAAAAAGGGCAACGGGACGAATAGCACAAATGAAATAGTAAACCATAAAAAGAAAATAGCCCGATTAAGATTTATACTTTTAATCATCCAATTAA